>JARGCV010000085.1:14992500-17392500 GCA_034064705.1 Bothrops alternatus
AATTTTGATCCACACTTTTGAAAATGTTTTAAAGTTTGCAAATGGGAGCAGTTGACCTCTGGAATTCCCTGTTTGAACACTGGACATCCAGGATGCTAATGGGACATGAGAAAATCAAGAAAGGCTGCTTCCTGCTTTATCCTTGATCACCAGCTTGATTTCATTGTTTACTTTAATCCAGGCAGAGCAAAGAGAGCTTTCTCACTCTCTCCCCAAACACATAGAAAACATGGTACATTAACTTTCTTTTGGTCAGTCCTACTTAATTGCTAAGAGACATGAAAAAATGTAGTAAGCCACTGAATGAACCACTTGGATACAATTAGTTGTGGAGGAAGCAAGCAGGTATTGCTCTCTGTAATTGCACATAGAATGAGACATGAAAACAACATGGTTGTTTTCAGGTCGCCTTAGTTGCGCATCTGTTTGGAGAAGTAGCTTACATTGAAGTGGTTTGTTTTTCCTGTGGTGGCAGCACCATCTACTGGTCAGAGCAAACAAATTCTTGGGACTTCCCAACCTGCCTCAGAAGCAAGGGACCATTTATGTCCAATGTGAAAAAAAACAAAGACGCCAACTTTAAAAATGGACAGCCTTAGCTTTCAAAATGGGAGATAAGGAAAAGGACCGTAAGAGTTCTTCAATCAACACTCTTGTTGTTGACCTACCTTACCCACCTTTTGTTAGCACTTTTTAAGAGTAGAAATGAAGAATTTGGGATAAAAGATCCACAGGCTGGGTGATAATGGTGGTTATGATTAAATCTTATTTTACACAATTTTATTTTCTAAAATTCTTTTTTGGAAATGCAACCACTTGCCCCTTTCTGATTCTGTTGCTGCTTATATCATTTTGGTATTTAGTGCCTTCATTATGAAATTCCTTCTGCTATTGCATGTGTGACTTCAAATTTTAAATTCAGATTTGTATTGGACTTCAAGCTCTCAGTTTCTTTACTACTCCAATCTGTACCAGTCTTTTCTCTGTATATTATAAATGTCTATTCTTCTTTCATAGAGCTTGTACTGGCCATGTAGAATTACAGTATGACATTAAGGGCAAAAGTGACAAAGTTACCTCCAGAGGAGTATAGCAGAGGGAATCCCAGGGCAGTTGCTGGACAGCGTGGAAATGGAAAGCAGCACCAATGCTGCACAGGGAGCCACTGCACCGATGGGTGGCACAGGGGGAATTCCATAGCTCCAGCTGGGCAGTGGGGAAGCAGCACCAAAGGATGCAATCAGTGAAGAAAGTCACAGTGCTCCAGCTGAATGGCACTGGTCACATGTGTGTTTGAGAGAGAGGGGTGGGGCAGGAGTGAAGCCGATCCAAAGAGAGAGAAAAGGATGCAATGCTCTCTCTCTCTCTTTCTCACATACACACACACACACACACACACACACACAGAGAGAGAGAGAGAGAGAGAGAGAGAGAGAGAGAGAGAGAGAGAGAGAGAGAGAGAGAGAGAGAGAGAGAGAGAGAGAGAGAGAGAGAGAGAGAGCAAGAGCAAAGCAATTAACCTAGAGAGAGAGTAGTGCAAGAGAGAGAGAGTCAATGACCAGAGGGGGTGCCAGATACAGCAGACGGACTGCGGAAGTGAAGTGAGGTGATTGGGCAGATGATCGGAATGAGAGATCTTGAGAAAGAGACAGGAGGAGCTGGACTTTTGTGGCCCTTTCAGAAGTAGTACTACAAGTGGGGGGATCATCAGGGATCTCCTTTTTACTCTTTCCCAAAGAGGGGGTGGCCCCATCCAGAGACATAAGCCAAGTAAGCAAAATGGACTCCACCACCACTGAGTGTGTGATGAACAGAACAGCGAGATAGAGACAAGTGTAGCAATGGACCTCCCAGGGGATGCTTAGTCAGAAGAGCGAATCCTACAGGCAGTGAGGTCCCATGTCCCAGATCAGAGGGATTATGTGGTAGATAAAAAGATAGACCAGGACTCTTCTCACTCTTATGTGCTATTGGAGTGGAAGAGAAGGATCCCAGAATGCTTTGGGATCAAGAGCCTTCAACTGACTGAGGATGTCAGAGCAAGGGTGATACATAAACCTCATGGGTCATGCCTTCAGTGAAGATTTTGGCCCTACAAGGGAAGACACTCACCTTGGTCACTGCAGAAGCATCAGGGGCAGGGTCTGCCCAGGATATGGGAAGCCAGACACCCATCCAAAGCCAGATTAGCAGCTATTGTGTGAGGGCTGGATATAAGAAGCTGCATATCTTTTCAGGGATACAACCAGTGCCAGAGAGAGAAGAAGAATATGAAGCTTGGATGGAACAGGCTGTGCACGCAGTAGATGTATCAGTTGCCCAAAAGAAGCTGAGAGTTAGAGAAAGCCTAAAGGATTCCACGGCAGAAGCCATTAGAAACTTAACACTCAGCCAAAGGCACTTCAATGTGTGTGATTACCTCTGTTTACTGCAGGATGAGTTTGGACCTGCCAAAATAGTTTTTAGCCTGATGCTGTATCAGAAGAGAGGCAAAAAGTTGTCTGACTGCATCAGACACCTGAACAGGTTGCTATGTCAGATTGTGGAAAGAAAGGGGATGGACCTAACTGAAGTAGAATGGGCCAGAATGCAACAAGTTTTACAGGCGCTTTTATTTCAAATCCAGTCTGGAATCAGCTAAAGACCCTGTCTAAGGGCAAGACATGGGGGGGGGGTATCATGAGCTCATAAGGAGAGTTAAGCAAACAGAAGTGATGGAGGAAGCCAAAGAGGCCACAGCCGACTCGCCTCCAGAATGGGGTGTGTGTGAAGAAAACTGGGGGTGCTGATGCCCGGCTCACTGATATGGAAGTAAAAATATCCCATTTAACAGAGCTTTGTGGATGGCAACAGGCAGTTCACCTAGGGACGCTCAGCTGCACTGTCCAATGTGGGGATGAATTCTTCCACTCCAACTGTGAAGCTGGTGAGGCAGATGATCTGTTACAACTGTGGGGGCACAGGGCACTACAGGCATATTTGCACAAAGCCACCCAAATCATAAGCCCAATGGGGAAACTACAGAGGGCCCAGTGATGGAGCAAATTGAGTGACCAGCCATGACTCTGAATTATTTTGCAGGTTTGTTCCAGTAGCACAAGAAGCTGTGGCTTTGGCAAATGGCCAGAAAGCAAAACTCATTGGAAGAGGCGATGTAAAAATTCCATATTTGGAATCAAAGTTTACCAATGTGCTTTGTGTACCTGAGATGGAACATAATTTGTTAAGTGTGACTAATTTAGACAAACAAGGTTTTGAGACCATTTTTGTAAATGGGAAGTGTCTCATCAAAAGGAATGGGAATATTTGTGCAGAAGGCATAAAGGAAGATAATCTATTTGTATTGCAGGGACAAAAGGTTCAATGTTCCCATATATTTAAAAATGTTGCAGAGCACGATTCGTGCGTTCATCTTCTATATAGAAGACTTGGCCATGCAAGCTTTAAGGTTTTGCAGCAAATGCAAGAGTTTGCAGAAGGGCTAAATTTGAAGGGATGCAAAACATATTTAAACTTTTAAAAACCCATTTATGCCAACAGGCTTGGGGGGTAAGAACTTTGTTCTGCCCCCGGGCCGAGGAATCGCCTTCCATTGCTGAATGTTTATTTGATTGTGTTTGCTTGTTGTATGTGTAGATTTTTTTAATTGGATGTAATTATTGTTATTGATTTTTATCTATGTCTATGTTCTTGTTGTGAGCCGCCCCGAGTCCTGGGAGAGGGGCGGCATACAAATTTAATTAATAAATAAATATTTGGATTGTGCAGTATGCAAAGCATCGAAGTCAAAGGCATTCCCAGTTAGTAAATATAGCACAAGACAAAAAGAGCTCTAGAGCTGGTCCATGCAGATCTGGTGGGACCTATGCAAGCCAGTTTGGGAGGAGCAAAATATGCACTGGTAATTGTTGGTGATTATAGCAGGTATAGTTTTTGCTACTTGCTTAGAGGAAAGACAGAGGTGCTACAACAATTCAAACTGAATTGTACTGAATTTATGTCAACTAAATTCTAACAATGGTTGGGGCAGTTGGAGATAAGACACAGTTGTACAAATCCTTACACAGCAGCAGAAAACGGTGTAGCTGAAAGAAGGAATGGTGTTTTGCAAACAATGAAAGATTCATTATTAGAGGATTCTGGTATGAGCAGGTCATATTGGGGAGAAGCCATATTGACTGCCAATTATATAGTTAACAGACTGCGGAGTTCCTCCATTAATAATACTCCATATGCCATTCTATATGGGAGAAAGCCATCATTGGCACATTTGAGAATTTTTGGAAGTTTAGCCGCTCCGAGTCTCCTGAGAGGAGCGGCATACAAGCCGAATAAATAAATAAATAAATAAATAAATAAATAAATAAATAAATAAATAAATAAATAAATAAATAAATAAATAAATAAATAAATAAATAAATAAATAAATAAATAAATAAATAAATAAATAAATAAATAAAGTACTGCATGGGTACATATTCCAAAGGCAATCAGAAGAAAGGGACAGCAAAAGGCAAGAAAGCTCAGGTTTGTGGGCTATGAGCCAGGGTCAAAAGGATATCGCTTTAGCAATGGAAGTAAAAGAATTGTAATTTCAAGGTCTGCTAATTTTGCAGGACAAAATTGGGACAGAATCAATGCAAATTCTGGGTATGTCTCACTTAATGATGGTGATCTATTTAATGAAAATCACTCATCTAATGATGGAAAAATGATTATTGAAGATGTCAATGTTCAGAGAGGAGAGGCTGAACAAGACATGAAGCCAGAAAGACTTGAGACACAGGAGCAGTTAATACCACGTAGGTCAGAGTGATGTAACAAAGGAATTCCGCCTGACAGGTATTCTGCCAGCAAGGTAAAGGTTTGCAATGTGTGGTATGAGCCAAGAAGTTATAAAGAAGTGTTGGCATTACCAAAAGCTGAACAAGAAAGATGGAAGGATAAAGAGATGAAATCCATGGGAGATCATGAAGTATTTAAATCAGTGACTTTGCCACAGGGAACCAAAGCTGTGGGTTGTAAGTGGGTATATAAGAAAAAGGTATTGCCAAATAATGATGTACAAGGCCAGGTTAGTGGCACAAGTTTTTTCACAATTAAAGAATGTGCACTACTATGAAGTATTTGCACCAACTGTGAAAAGTGAGAGTATGGCAGCAGCATATAAGCATAAAATCTGGCACTTTGATATCACAACTGCATTCCTCAATGCTGAGTTAGAGGAAGAAATTTATATGATAAATATGAAATTACAAAGCCTAACATGGTGTATAAATTAAACAAGGCTATTTATAGGCTGAAGCAGTCAGCCAGAAACTGGAATATCTTTTAAATACTGCTTTAAAGGGTCTTGGATTTAAGAGTTGCAAAGCTGATAATTGTATATATACTGGACAGTTACAAGGAGGGAATTGTCTACTGTTATAATTTGTGGATGATCTTTGCTTCATCGCAAAGGATGCATCACAAGTCAAGGAATTTGCTGATAAATTAGGAAAGAAATTCGAATTAAAGAATTTGGGAGAAATAAAAAATTATCTCGGTGTAGAGATACAGAAAAATGAAAAAGGTGGTTATATTCTCAGTCAAAGGAGAAAAATTGAGCAGTTATTGGAAAAATATAATATGAAAGATAGCAATACTGCTCCCACACCCATGAGTATGGATTTTTATAATAGTTTAAGTGCGGACAAAGGTGAAACCTGTGATCAAGAGATATATCACTCAGCAATAGGGAGTTTGTTATATCTATCACAGTGGTCCAGACCAGACATAGCTTGTGCAGTAAGCATTTTGAATCATTTTACTGCTGCGCCCACAGAGTTACATTGGATGGGTGTAAAAAGGGTTCTCAGATATTTAAAGGGAATTATAAATTTGGGTCTTCAAATACAGATTACTGAGGAATTGAAATTAAAGTGTTATGTCGACAGTGACTATGCAAATGACATAAACACAAGAAAATCAAATTCTGGGATTATAATATTGTTTGGAGTGACTCTGATTGGATGGAAATCCAGAAAACAAACAACTGTTGCTATTTCAACAGCGGAAGCAGAGTTTATTGCTTTATCTGAATTGTGTTCTGAAGTAACATGGTATGTACAGTTGTTGCAAGATTTAAATATTAATGTAAAAGAATCTGTAAAGGTATTTGAAGACAATGCTGCCTGTATAAAAATGGCAACTGGTGACAGGGTGAAGAACAGAAGTAAACATGTAGACATTAAGTATTGTAATGTCAGGGAAGCTGTAAAAGGAAAATTGATTAGTTTACATCATTGTTCTTCTGAGGATAATTTGGCAGACATGATGACTAAACCGTTGGGTGGTGTTCACTATGGAAAATGTATTAAGTCAATAGGTCTGATGTCTCTTCCTGTCATGAAGGGAGGAATATTGGAATATTCATGAGCAGGAAGAGTCATGTGGTAACTCAGTCAGCCAATGTGAGTAAAGTGCTACTGAGTCTGTGTAAAAAAGGTATTGAGTTAGGAGCTGGATTTTTTCTATCTAGTCTCAGGTCTGTCTCTGTATCTCTCTATAAGAAGTCTTCATTGTGCTATGTTGCTGTAAAGAAGAATGTATGGTATTGTAAATATTTTGATATGAATATAAAGAGGTTATTTGAATCAGTTAAATGCAGTCAACTGTGAGAGCTTCTGATTTATTTTTCACCAATAGAGAAATTAAAATTCTCTAACAGATACTCTGAAACCTTTGACACTCTTGCCATTGTTTGTACCCATCCCCTGGGAGCTAGCCAGGGTTCCCTGATTGTAGGAACAAACACTAATCTAGTCAGATGCTTGCTCACTCCAATTGTCCCAGCAAAGACTCAATGGAAGGGGATGTTCACCCTGTACTGCAGACAGTATACTGACACTTGTGTGAGAGCAACAGGCCCCTGCAGAAGGTGTAGGATGCTGTGGAAAATGGACCATATAAGGAGAGTACTACAACCAGGAGAGGTGGCATATCTGTGGGCATCAAATTGGACTGATAGCTGCCTGGACCATATCTCATGCTTGAATCTGACCCCAGAAGACAGAACATCAGTGTGGAGGTAATCCCAGATGTCTCCATGAAGGCCTTGCGTCAGGCTGGAGGACGGAACTTGGTTGGAGTCCAGAATGTTACCAATTTCCCTATGACTGGATATTATTGTGACAGGTGACCTTGGCCACCCCCGTCATACTGCCTCAGATAGCAGAAAGGGCTGAAGATGAAGTTTCAACAGATCGATTCTACCCGAAGAATCACAGCTTACCCCAGAATGGCTGGAGAGGGCTAGAGTCCAACTTGGAGGCGATAACAACTGTTCTCGAAGGATGAATTTGATGTGGGGTGTGCTAGGTGTGCTCAATATTGAATCCATCTACAGAAAGGTAAGCCATTCTGAGAGAGGTCTTGATGGATTCCTTTAAGTGACCTGGATGACCTCAGAGAACATCTAGCAAAACTGAAGAGGATCAGGATCATCCAAGAATCTCGGAGCCTCTATGCCTCTTCCATAGTGATAGTCCAGAAGAAGAATGGGTGTCAGGTCCCTGCCAGGACGCTGCCATTCTGATGGGGGGGGGGCTTTGAAACTCTCTTGTGATGTGCTTAGCTTTGCTTTGTTTGCTTTGTTTCTCTTTGCTTTGATGTACCTTCCTGGCAATAGGAGAGGGAGGGAGAGGGAGGAAAAAGCCTGGGGCCATCTGCTTTGCCTCACCAAGGATGTAACGCCTGGGAAGATGCCTGGGAACATCTCCTTATCTCATCCTCCTTCCACAGTTCTCACAACACCTTCACACCTCTGTTGCAGAAATGGCAAATCCTCCACTTGAAGTTTGGAAAATTCATCTCTATAAAATGGACTATTCTTATATATTCAGGTTGGGATAATGGAAAATATTATGAATACTGATCTTATCCCAATCCAGAATTGGGGATGGGGGTACATGTTATGTATGCATATTCCATTAAATCTACCAATTACCAACTTTCCTCAAGATATTATTGGAGATTTCATTTGAAACCATATTCTAAGTTGCTGTTTAGCTTAGTAGCAAGGGTTAGCTGTGCTGTTATTTGTCCTTGGAAAAATTCTCTATCAGAATCTTGTATAAATTAAACAAGGCTATTTATGGGCTGAAGCAGTCAGTCAGAAACTGGAATATCTTTTAAATACTGCTCTAAAGGGTCTTGGATTTAAGAGTTGCAAAGTTGATAATTGTATATATATTGGACAGTTACAAGGAGGGAATTGTCTACTGTTATAATTTGTGGATGATCTTTGCTTCATTGCAAAGGATGCATCACAAGTCAAGGAATTTGCTGATAAATTAGGAAAGAAATTCGAATTAAAGAATTTGGGAGAAATAAAAAATTATCTCGGTGTAGAGATACAGAAAAATGAAAAAGGTGGTTATATTCTCAGTCAAAGGAGAAAAATTGAGCAGTTATTGGAAAAATATAATATAAAAGATAGCAATACTGCTCCCACACCCATGAGTATGGATTTTTATAATAGTTTAAGTGCGGACAAAGGTGAAACCTGTGATCAAGAGATATATCACTCAGCAATAGGGAGTTTGTTATATCTATCACAGTGGTCCAGACCAGACATAGCTTGTGCAGTAAGCATTTTGAGTCATTTTACTGCTGCACCCACAAAGTTACATTGGATGGGTGTAAAAAGGGTTCTCAGATATTTAAAGGGAATTATAAATTTGGGTCTTCAAATACAGATTACTGAGGAATTGAAATTAAAGTGTTATGTCGATAGTGACTATGCAAATGACATAAACACAAGGAAATCAAATTCTCGGATTATAATATTGTTTGGAGGGACTCTGATTGGATGGAAGTTCAGAAAACAAACAACTGTTGCTATTTCAACAGTGGAAGCAGAGTTAATTGCTTTATCTGAATTGTGTTCTGAAGTAACATGGTATGTACAGTTGTTGCAAGATTTAAATATTAATGTAAAAGAATCTGTAAAGATATTTGAAAACAATGCTGCCTGTATAAAAATGGCAACTGGTGACAGGGTGAAGAACAGAAGTAAACATGTAGACATTAAGTATTGTAACATCAGGGAAGCTGTAAAAGGAAAATTGATTAGTTTACATCATTGTTCTTCTGAGGATAATTTGGCAGACATGATGACTAAACCATTGGGTGGTGTTCACTATGGAAAATGTATTAAGTCAATAGGTCTGATGTCTCTTTCTGTCATGAAGGGAGGAATATTGGAATATTCATGAGCAGGAAGAGTCATGTGGTAACTCAGTCAGCCAATGTGAGTAAAGTGCTACTGAGTCTGTGTAAAAAAGGTATTGAGTTAGGAGCTGGATTTTTTCTATCTAGTCTCAGGTCTGTCTCTGTATCTTCCTCTAAGTACTCTGGATTACTCTGAGTAATTGGTCATTTCTTCATCTCAGGCTCCCTGTGTGCTACTGAAGACCTTCTTTCAACAAACTTTCTAAAGTGGAGACAGAAAGCAATAATGAAGCTAGGAAAGCACCCTGTTCCTTTACACATGCCGACTTCTTCTGATGCATGTCATAATTGAGCATGGTCAATGATTTCACACATGTCATCATTGTTTATTATGGATGCCAATGCCCACCAGCACAACTGGAACAAATTGCTTAAGCAGAATCCATCTACTTCTGATACACGACCAAGTTTTAATCTTATTTACCAACTTCTTCCATTTAAAACAAATATCAGTCAAGACTTTATTTAAAGACATAGTCAGATTAAAAACAGGAATGCATTAAATCTACAATATTGAAAATGTGTGTATATGTGTGTGTACACACACACACACACACACACACACACACACAAACAGATACACCCAACCCTCTTACGTATTCTACATACTGGTTAGCTTGAAAATATTGTCCTACTACTGAAAAACTTGCTATGGTCAATGGAGTACAAATCATTTTTAAAGCCTGGTGTTGGGCAGAATTATTGAATTACATGGTTTACTCTGACTGCACAGATCGTATAATTAAATGATGGGTGCACATCAATTGTCCAATCTTTAAGTAACCTAGAATTATTCTTATTAGAATTCAATTCCAATTTGGAAAATCCAGTGATCTCCCAAAATGGATGATTGTACATGTAGGAACAAATTCCCAGTATTATTGGCATATAGCACAATATTTCTTCATGTTCTTCGTGCAATTGTCATCTAGTAGTTCTGGCCCCTTTTCATAATTGACAAATGGTTCATACTCCCTTCCATTGTTCAAAGACAATGGTGTATCATAGTTTATTACTGTACACACCTGAAAATGAGAGTCACACCTTTGGCAGTGTCAGTTAGCCACTGCAAAGCAATTCTGAGATTCTCTGATGCATAGGAGAATCATTCACATTGGGAACATGGTGATTTACAATAGTTAGATATTTTATCTAAGTGAGTTAGTGGTTGTCTTCTGGTGCATCTAATCATTTTACTGAAGCTCCAGATAGGTTTTTTGGGAATATCTCTTCTCATATTACAAAAGATCCCCACTGCTTATTTGCCTATCTGTATGTTCAGAGACAGACAAATCAGCCATACATTGCTCTCCTCACATAGATGTTATGTTTCAGCTTAACAGCAGTACTGTCTTAAATAAGAATTCAGAAAAAGTAACAGTATCCTTCATTTACATTCATATTTTGAAAACAGCACAAGAGATGATTCATAGTTCCATAGCTGCTTTTCATCATTTTTAACAGCACCAGAGAAATGTTGATCACTTTGAACAGGTTGCTTATGAAAGATAATAAGCGTTGCTTAAACATCTGTTACAAGACAGCTGTAAAAAAAACTCAGGTACAAAAGTCTCTGCATTCAAATGCATTTTTCATGTAAACATATTTTATATAGCATACAAGCATCATTGGATATTTTAAGAAAAACCTAATTCATTTTGAACAGGCTGTTTAGGTGAAGCAAAAGGAAAATAAAATGAGGACAATATCCAGTTAGACCTGTTTCATTTAATTTATATGGTACAAGAAAAAAATGAAAATGATTTTATGAAACAAGAACAAAACCCATAACTGATATGTTTTAATGGCCTCTTGGCAGCAAAAAACCAGGCCAGGTGGCCTGATTGCCATTAACCTGTCTTCACTTTATGATCTAAGATTCAGTAATTCTTTTTTAATGTCAAATTAGTTTGCTGTGCTGTCCTCAAACAGGATGATTCAGCTGTGATTTTCTTGAGGAGATACTGTTATTTCCAGAAGCTGGAAAGAAAGTCAGAAGACAAAATTCAGAGCTCTTTCAGGATTGTCCCATTACAAGAGATTAGAGGTTAAATCTGATGGTGGACATGTGAGCATAACTGGGCTGGGGTGCAGCCATTTTTAGGGTCAGGAATAGGGAAGATGGCAGAGGCCCCCATGAAAACTGGTGCCTCTGTAGAGGGGGCTTTTAATCTTTCTAATATGACACGACATTGAAAAGAAATTATATCAAGAGATCTAGGCTTGTCCATCAGTCTGTCCTTCCATCAGCATGAGTTTCTCTCAAAACTTCTAGGGCCAAAGTTGACATGGCAGACAAAGCCAATGCAAGGAAAAGCAGGTCTAAAGATGGGCTGGATGAGTTTGGGGAAGATCATCCTCATTGTCATTGTCATCCTCCAATGCCTCTCCAACAGGAAGGCAGATTCTAAGACATTTTTCCTTCTTCTTCCATCTGGAGCTTATGCAGGTGGCCCTAGGCTTCCCAGTGCACATACACATACATGAAATGAAAGTACACAAACAGGTGAAAATGGCCATCACTATAAAGGGTTGAAAACTATTTAGGTAGCCTTGTCCCACAACATTTGCATCCACCTTTTAAGGCCATCAAAATGTAAAGAGATAAATAAGCCATGCAACTTACAGTTAATAGTTCCAGTCTGAGTTACCACTGTTCCACAGAGCTAAGGGGGGGGGGGAAATCCACAAAAATATAAATCTGTATGGAGATAACTACATAAATATGGTAAGTCAGGAACAATACAATATAGAAACTGAACAGTTAAAAGGAGCTTTTATTACCCAGTTTTATTTCGATTTCTAGATTGGGAATGCAGCCACAATGATGTCAATGCATTTATGATCAGAAAAGGCACCAGGGTATTGAGACCTCGACTTTTCTTCATGAACAAAAATATAAAGCTCTTTATAATCCATTAAGAATTGAGAACAAGAACATGCAGATTGGAAAAGAAGATAAGGAGTGACTAGGGGAAGAGAGTGAAGGTTATAAAGCTCTGGTATGAAGGATTGGGGGAAAAGTGTTCCAGAGCTGATCTTTACACTATCTCTAACATGTGCCTCAAAATTCCTTCAGCACAGATGTCTGTGGTATGATTTTTGACAATGGAAAGATGAAAGGAAATGGATGCTTGAAAGAATGCTAACTGATTTTCTAACATGCTTTCAATAGATTTCCATGTCAATATCCCTACAGATGACAACTTTTCACTTATAGTTGCTTCTCTTTGGTTAATTTTCAACCATTGTTTCTTGTTCTGCCCTCTGGTGCTTTGGTGAATAACGTGACCCCCTCTTCTTGGCAGCAGACCCTCAAATACTGGAATACTGCTATCATGTTGCCCCTATTTCTTCTTTTCTTTAGACTAGCCAAACTCAAGTCCTGCAGCCGTTCTTCGTATGGTTTAGTCTCCAGGCCTTTGATCATCTTAGTTGCTCTTCTCTGAATTTTTTTCCAAACTCAACATCTTTTTTGTGATATGGTGACCAAAACTGGCTGCAGTATTCCAGGTAAGGTCTTACTAGGGTTTTATAAAGCGGTATTAATAGTTCGTGTGATTTTGATTCTATGCCTCTGTTTATACAACCCAGGATTGTGTTAGCTTTTTTGGCTGCTGCTGCACATTGCTGCTCATAGTCAAGTGATTGTCCACTTGGACTTCAAGGTCCCTCTCAAAGTTACTGTTTTTAAGCCAGGTCTCGCCCAATCTGTACTTGTACCTTTGATTTTTCCTGCCTAAATGTAAAACTTTGCTTTTCTCCACATTGAAATTCATTTTGTTAGATAAGGCCCATTGTTCAAATTTGTCAAGATCTTTTTGGAACCTGTGTTAGTCTTCTGTTGGCTATTCCTGCCAGTTTGGTGTCATCTGCAAATTTGGTGAGTTCCCCTTCTATTCCCTCATCTAAATCATTGATGAAGATATTGAAGAGTACTGGGCTTAAGACGGAACCTTGTGGTACCCCACTGTTTACTTCTCTCCATGTAGATGTAGTGCCACTGAGGATTACTTGTTGAGTGGGGTTTGCCAGCCAGCTACAGATCCATCTGGTGGTGATGTTGTCTACTCCACCTTTTTCTAGCTTATCAAGGAGTAGGTTGTGGTCTACTTTATCAAATGCCTTACTGAAATCTAAGAATACTACGTCCACATCATTTCGCTGGTCTACTATTTTAGTCACTTTATCAAAGAATGAAATAAGATTGGTTTGGCATGATTTGTTTTTAACAAACCCATGCTGGCTACTAGTTATAACTTTGTTTTCTTCTAGTTATTTGCAGATCTGTTTTTTGATTATCTTTTCCAGGATCTGTGGCTTTTTGCCACAAGTGGCACAACGGCGTGAAGCACCATGCAGCATCCTGCTGCGAGCAGTGGAAATGGCCCAAAGTACCATGCGGCTTCTTGCCATGAGTGGCAGCAACGGCATGAAGCGCCATGCGGCCTCCTGCCATGAGTAGAGGCAACGGCGCAATGGGCCACATGGTGTCCAGCCGCAAGTGGTGGAAAGCGGCTGCTGAAGAAGTCAAGTAGTGGCACGACAGATGTCGGGGTGTGGGAGGCCTGGCTATGGTGGTTCTAAGGTAAGACACCACCCCAAAATAAGACCTAGTACCTGTTTTGGAGGAAAAAAATTATAAGATCGGGTCATGTAATCATACTAGAATTTAATATAAGGCAGACACTAGCAATAGAAAACAATCCAACCAGTATCTTAAACTTCAAAAGAGCTGACTTTAACTAATTCAGAGAGAACCTAGGAAAGATCCCATGGATAAAAATCCTAAAGGGGAAAACAACTCAAGAAGCATAAAAGCTCAGTCCAGCACAATACCACTGAAAAAGAAAAAGAAGATAATCAAGAAGAAACCAGCATGGCTGTACAAAGATCTCTCAAACAAACTGAAAGACAAAAAGGACAAGTACAAAAAGTGGAAAGAAGGACACATAACTAAGGCTGATTATCAGCAGACAGCCAGAACATGCAAAGATAAAGTCAGGAAAGCAAAAGCACAGAACAAATAAAGACTTGCAACAGAAATCAAGGATAATAAAAAAAAGTTACTTCCAACATATTAACAAGAAAAAAGGCAAGGAAACTGTAGGTCCACTAAAGAGAGAAGATGGCAAGGAAGTAACAAGCAATAACTCATTCTTTGCATCAGTCTTCACACAAAAAGAAATTATAGCACAACATACCCCAAAAAATACTGCAAAAGACAAACTAGAAACAAAAATTAAAATAAGCAAGAAAATGGTAAGAGAAAACCTATCCAACCTTGATGAATATAAATCACTGGGACCTGACAGATTATATCCCAGAGTTCTGAAGGAACTGGCAGATGTTATCGCAGAACTATTGCACCACATCTTTCATAAATCCTGGAGAACCGGGAAATTTACCTGAGGATTGGAAAAGGGGTGATGTGGTTCCCATCTTCAAGAAAGGGAAAAAACAGACCCAGGAAACTACAGACCAACTAATTTAAAATCAATACCTGTGAAGATCCTAGAAAAGATGATCAAAAATAGATCTGCAAGCAACTAGAAGCAAAGAAAGTTATAACTAGTAACCAGCACGGGTTTGTTAAAAACAGATCATGCCAAACTAATCTTATTTCATTCTTTGATATAGTGACTAAACTAATAGACCAGCAAAATGTTGTGAACGTGGTATACTTAGATTTCAGTAAGGTGTTTGATAAAGTAGACCACAACCTACTCCTTGATAAGCTAGAAAAGGATGGAATAGACAACATCACCACCAGATGGATCTGTAGCTGGCTGGCAAACCCCACTCAACAAGTAATCCTCAGTGGCACTACATCTACATGGAGAGAAGTAAACAGTGGGGTACCATAAGATTCCATCTTAGGCCCAGTACTCTTCAATATCTTCATCAATGACTTAGAGTAAGGAATTGAAGGGGAACTCATCAGATTTGCAGATGACACCAAACTGGCAAGAATAGCCAACAGCCCAGAGGACAAACTCCAAGATCCACAAAGATCTTGACAAACTTGAACAATGGGCCCTATCCAACAAAATGAGTTTCATGTGGAGAAAAGCAAAGTTTTACATTTAGGCAGGAAAAATCAAAGGTACAAGTACAGATTGGGCGAGACCTGGCTTAAAAATAGTAACTGTGAGAGGGACTTTGGATACCTAGTGGACAATCACTTGACTATGAGCCAGCAGTGTGCAGCAGCAGTCAAAAAAGCTAATACAATCCTGGGTTGTATAAACAGAGGCATAGAATCAAGATCACGCAAAGTATTACTACTGCTTTATAAAACCCTAGTGAGACCTTACCTGGAATACTGCAGCCAATTTTGGTCACGTCACCATATCACAAAAAAGATGTTGAGTTTGGAAAAAATTCAGAGAAGAGCAACTAAGATGATTAAAGGCCTGGAGACTAAACCATATGAAGAATGGCTGCAGGACTTGGGTTTGGATAATCTGAAGAAAAGAAGAAATAGGGGCGACATGCTAGCAGTATTCCAGTATTTGAGGGTCTGCTGCCAAGAAGAGGGGGTTACGTTATTCACCAAAGCACCAGAGGGCAGGACAAGAAACAATGGTTGAAAACTTATCAAAGAGAGAAGCAACCTGGAATTAAGGAGAATCTTTCTGACAGTGAGGATAACTAACCAGTGAAACAGCCTGCCTCCAGAAATCATGGGCACAATTATTATTTTTGACATTTACTGCAAATCTTAGTTCATTTTGAGCCTTAGGTTTCCTGACCATCTTTGCAGATTCAGACTATGTGCCGGTATTCTGCCTTAGTTATGTGTCCCTTTTCCCATTTTTTGTACTTATCCTTTTTATCTTTCAGTTTATCAGAAAGTTCTTTATGCATACATGCTGGTTTCTTATAGATTTCTTGTTTTTCTTTTTCACTGGTATTATTATTCAATGGACTTTTTAAATTACATTTTTCAGTGTTTCTTAAGATTCTTGAATTGTTTTCCCCTTTAAGATTTTCATGCATGGAATCCTTTCCAAGTTCTCTCTGAGTTCGTTAAAATCAGCTCTTTTAAAGTTTAAGACTTTTGATTTTGTTTGATTTTGTTCTATTGCTTGTATCTACATTATACTGAATTCCAATATGACATGATCACTCTCCCCCGAAGTTCCTGCAAGTTCAACCCCCTTATCATTTCATCTCTGTTAGTAAGAATTAAGTCTAGTATATCTAACCCTCTAGTTTTGTCCTCTACCTTTTGGATGACAAAATTGTCAGCTCGGCTTGTAAAGAACATGTTCCATCTCCCACTTGATGCAGTTTGTTTTCCAGTCCATGTCAGGGTAGTTGAAATCCCTCATTACTACTGTGATGTATTTCCTTCATACATTAGTTAAATGATTAGCAAAAGGTTAATCCGTTTCTTCTGCTTGGCTGAGTGACCTGTACCTATGGCAATGTCATTCTTTTTTTGTTTAATTTTAACCCTTTATGCATTCAAGAATGCTTTCACCTTACATTTCTGTACAGATGTACTGATACACTTGGGTTTTCTTTTTCCCTTAAACCCTAAAACTTCAGGCATGTGTTTTAAAGTCTGTGCATCCTGCAGCTCTTAGAAGCCTAATTTTTCTTACATGATCCAAATCTAACAGCTCAGCCTATCTCATTCTTTCATCCAATTTTGGAGGAAAGTTTAAATAATTCCAAGCAAAAATGACCCAATGAGTTTTTACACCATCACGGAAAGTCTCATCATGAGCTAAAAATGCTTCAGCTTCCTCTGATAATTTATATATCCATTCAATTTCTATAGCCACACCATCCTGCCAACTGCTACTCTGACTCATTTTACTCTTACTTACTCATCGAACACGTCCTCAGTATCCATCCTGCGGTAGAATTTGGCTAGTTTCACCGCACAAATAATGGCAGGGATCAGCAAGATACAGCAGCCTCCAAGTCCGAACCAGAAAGCATTCTAGCAGAAAGGAAACAGAACAATTGAATGGATATCTTATCCAAGCTGCTTAGAATGCTTCCTCCTCATTCTTTCTGTATGCTTCATCTCAAAACTATTCATTTTTTCCCACATAGGTAAAAACACCAAACCAGAGTAACTTGAGTATTCTAGCAATAATCAAGCAAAACCGCAATTTTAAGAAGGATGAAAATGTATGTTTCAAGGGATGCAGTTGTTCAAGTATAGTTTACTAAGTCCTACAACTTAGCAAAGGCATTTACTGCTCATGAGATCAAAGGCCATTCAGTCTTTTCTTGAAATGGAAGCCACCAAAAATGGCTGCAGGAAAGTTTACTTTAGCCTTGAATTCAGCTTCCTTTTTGTTTTGCTCCTCCAGGTTAGCCAGGATGAAGCTTTACCCTGTGGAATCAGAACCTTACTAGAGATCCCTCTGTGAAAAGGGCAGCCCAAACCAGCCAAACCAGAGGAGCTAGGATCTTTAGGCACAGACCCTTGGCCACACCGCCTTCTCCCACCTTCCACCTCAGCCCATTTACCTCCAGCATTCCTCCTCAGCTGGCCCTCTGCCACCCGTTCTCCCTGGACAATAGGGCCCTTGCCCTCTGTCTCGCACCCTTTGGCTGGCCCTTTTGCTGAGGCACCCTTTGTCCCAGGCCTTTGGCTGCATGGGACAAATAGCCACCAGCCAATTAGGTGGCAGGGGCAGTGTACGATGGGCGATCGCAGGCTCTGTGGAGGGGGAAGTGTGTGATGCAAGTTTTTTTTAAGTTTAAGTTTAAGTTTAGGGGCCTGGTAGCTCTGTCACCAGGACCAGAGGAAGGGGGAGTAGTGGGAGAAGGGGCAACTGGGGGGCAGACAGGCAAGAGTGTGTTGGGGGGGACCAGGAAGAGAGGAAGGGGCTCCTCCTCCCCTCTTTCATTTGCAGTTGCCAGCCAAGCTGTCTTTGTGAAGCCCCCTTGAGGTGCCCATCTGTCAGAATCCATTTCTTTGGTGGGGGGGGCTTTTTCTTTTCCTTTCTATGGATTCTGCCACACTCCTGGGGGGAGGGGGAGACTTTTGGGGACTTGTATGTGTATTGCCATCCGCTTAGCTGCTAAAGTGTATCCTCTCCGCTTCCTCTTTCTGCTTGCTCTTTGAACTATTCTCCCCTTGATGCCATCCTGGGATGAGAAAGGAATGTGCCTCCTGCCATCAGGTTTATCTCTCACTGCGGAAGAGAAGGTGCGAAGATCCAACAATGTTTTCACAGCCTTGGGAACGGGGTCTTATCAGCCTCGTTCCCACAGCAGACTTAACACCTGGGGATTGGCCCATTTGAACTGACCGGATGAACTGTTGGGGTGGGGTTTGCTTTTTGCTCCTTTAACCTCTTGATTTGAGCAGGAAAGCCTCAGATCCTACCTTCTATGCCTGCTGTCAACTTCTCCTAATAAAAGTTCTTTTTGGGATGAATCTATTCCAAGAGTTCTGCTTTCTTGGGAAAAGGTTTTGAAGCAGGTCCTGACACCATCCCTCCCTTCCTGGTCTCCCGCAACACACCCTTGCCTGTCTGCCTCTCCAGTGGCTCCAGTAGCTGCTATTCCCCCTGCCATTCTCCCTCCATCCGGTCCTGGTGACAGAGCTGCCAGGTCCCCAAACTTGCGGAGCAGCCACAGCACCTTTAAAAAAAATCTTGCATCGCACACTGCCCCCTCAACAGCCCCTGTGATCACCCATCACCCATTGCAAACTGTCCCTGCCACCCAATTGGCTGGTGGTTATTTGTCCTGTGCAGCCAAAGGTCCGGAACAAAGGATGTCTCGGCGATAGGGCCAGGCTGAAGGGCATGAGGCGGAGGGCAAGTGCCCCATTGGCCATGGAGAATGGGCAGGGAGAGCCAACCGAGGAGCAACACTGATGGTAAATGGGCTGAAGCCAGAGGTGGGAGGAGAAGGAGGCGTGGCCAAGGGTCCCTGCCTGAAGGTCCCATTCTGAAACCAGAGAACAGATTGTAAAATCCTAAGCAGAAGATGTCAGGGACAAAATCATGCAAAAAAATGGCCTGGCTTCCAAATATGCCATCAGCTTTCAAGAATTATCTGCAATTCACAGAAACTGCCATTTTTACACAACACTTTTCAGTTTTACAAGATCATAAAGTCATTCTGCTGTGAAGCTCTGCTTTAGGAAGATGCCTAAAACAAAAAGTCATATTTACAAATAGTTGGACAGCTAATTTTACATGGCATCAAACTCAAAATATAGCAAATTAGTTTGGTTTCACATTTAAATGGCACTAAAAAAATATTTTTTCTTGACTTAGTATTTTCAGATAGCTAAAAGACACACATTAGTGCAGGCATTTTTTTCTTATTTACAAGTTCTTCCTTAATCTTGATAAAGTTATTTCCTTTATATCCTTCCTTTATCTTATAAGATATTTTTGAATAAGGCTGGTTATCTGAGTCCATTTCCAAATAAATTTGTTTTATGAGGAATTCAACAGAAAATGACATAAATCCACAGGTGAAATGATAATAGAAAAGAATTTACAATCTTATTGGCTTCTCCAATTTAAAGAGCAGATAAAGTTTCTGGCAGAGAGATGGCTTAAATGAAGTCTGCTCTAACACCCACATCCTCCCCCACTTCCCGCTTACCAAAGAATCCATTACATAGCTGCATAGAAAAATATCGACAGCTGTATCAATCGTATTTGCAATCGGTTTACAGGTTGCTACTTGTGTAGTAATCTACAAGAGATGAGATACAGATCAGATGTTCTAATGAAATTTAAGTGTCCATGAACATGCTTCTCCACACCTGTCTTAAGACAGAAATGTATTAAATTTTGATTCTTGGCAGCCTCTCCCATATTTGATATAGATTTCCATAACTGATGAGAAAACAAGCCAATAACCAAAAGGTCTTACCGAATCCTTCACCCACACTGAATACTGCTCAAAGTAACCTAAGATAGTATCCATGTATTTCTTAGCTTCCTTGAAAGAAAGAAACCATTGTTAAGAGGCATATAAGAATCCCAAGCTATGTTCCGGGTATGGATTTGTTTTAAGCGTTACTATGACAAGGATATTTACCTGGACAATTATAAATGAAGCATTATTGTTTATAAGAAGTTGAGTGGCTTCGATGGCACTGATAACACTTCTCACTTTTTCCTGGAAAAGCCAGAGAAGAAAATTTAAGTGAAGCCTACCATCCAACTGTGATTACTTAAGGTTTTGAAACAGTGTCTATTCAGACACTGGATTTTTTTAAAAAAAAATCTAGATCTCCATAGTTATTAAAGGAAAAAAGATTAAAATCCACAGCAGGATATTGAAAAAGAAAACTAGATAAATCACTTCTCTTTTACTTAATTTCCTATTAAATGGAAATAATGTATGCTAAAATGTTCTGCTTATTCTTTAATACTTAATTAAAAATTTTTAATGGTTAATTAAAAACAATAGCTAGTTTTTAACAAAGGTTGGCCTATTATAAGCAAAATACTGAGAAATAAATGTTCATTTATTCTAGAAAGTAAGAGAGAAAAACTTACTGGAAGTTCTAATGAAGTTTTCTGTAATAACTGAATACTCTGGTTTAAAGTGCTCTGGTTTAAAAATAAAGAAAATATTTTGTCTCTATCATCTTATATTGCACTCAACAAATAGCTTGAGCCATACATTTCTTATGCCATTGTAAATACAATAAAGATTTGTATGTGTGGGGGAGTTGTTAGAATTGTGAAAATAAAGACAAGTAGCAATAGTACCACAACTAGTTTGGTTTAGTTAGTATACTTGAAATATAATCAATGCATAAATTTACTATGTCTATTTGGTGGATGGTCCTAAAATTGCACCTGTCTGCAACAGGAACAGAAGTTTATGTTAAGTGGATGAACACAGACTATTTCCTAGTATTACTTTATAGCAGTGTTTCTCAACCTCAGCAACTTTAAGGTGTGTGGACTTCAACTGTCAGAATTCCCCAGTCATACTTCAGAAACATTGATAGCTAGAAACACTGCTTTAAAGTCTCTGATTAATATATAGTCACGTGCTAATTTAAATCCAAATATTTCTATTAAAGGCAGAATTACATATTATGCAAACAATGAGGCCATATTATGGTTTGCACGTTTTCACAATGCTGTTCTGTAGTGTGGCTACAAATGATAGAGAAACAATTGAAAACCCTTCTATCTCATAACACCATGTGGTTTGGGAAATAGATCTGATTAACTCAGTGAGTGCTGCAGAATACAGTTTAAAGAGCATTTCCTTTGAAAATGCACGGTGGAGGTTTCAGACTTGGGAGAGCTTCCATTTTAGTCTGCTTCCTAAGATTCTTCTCTTATACTCAAGGGTTTGCAAACATTCATCTATTTGCCCCAGTTATTTCAAGGGCAGAGAGTGAGTATTTTTTCTGCTTATTTTTTTTCTTAACAGCAGTGGAGAATAAGGACTGAGATGGGATGCTGTGCATATGCTTAAATTGTACAAATCAAGAAGAAAAGCACAAATCTTAACATGGGCTGAAGGTTATACAAGCAGCTCAGCAATTATAGCAACACATAATTCTAGTATTTTCCTAACTAGTTTGTGTATCAACTAATGTGTATCAGCCCTAGTTTGTGTATCAACTAATCAGCTACTAGATATTCATCTATACAATTATAAAGGGCCAGCATTAAAACAGGTCTTTGCATGTCTTTGCTACAAGATTATAAAAGTATCTCAAAATTATTTTCTTTACAAATCTATGTAGCTAGTGTTCATGATTTTTAACACGCTTTAATGCTTTTAAAAATACTTCTAGCTATTGAACAAACACATTCAACATTAGCAAAGGCAATTTACCATGAAGCCTTTGATGCTTTTTTAGTCTTTGCTTCAACTAAAACCAAGCTTAACTATGATCACGTTTAATAAAGATGAACAGCCAATGGCCTGAAGCAGGCTTAAGTTAATTATTTAATTTCAGTATAAGAAAGGAAAAACACTTACCCTAGCTCTAACATATTTCTTGACAGCCAGTTTTTGGAAATAGAAGATTGAGAATGATTAATAATGATTCAGCAGGAAAAATTATATATTAAAAAACCCATAAAGCAGAATATGCTTTTCAGAGAAGAAGATATTCAAGACAAATTACCACATTAATAAAAAATTAGCAAACGCAGACACAGAAAAAAACACAAAAGTCCTGAAATCAAGCAAGATACAAAAAGCCACAGCAATCTTCATGACTATTCAGCTCATAACCTAACTTCTATAATATTCGAGAACTTCTACCCTGATATAATTAAGTTTAATTTAATAGTGGAAGCAAACTAATAATCTCTTTCTCAGTTAAGCACCAGAAAAAAATGGAAACATAATGGTCCAAGGCTATGTTCACATAGGAAGGCATCCTCTAGTTTAATGAGGTCTATAAATGGTCTAGCAGGTTCAAAAATACTATTTTATTCTAGAAATCACTTTATGAGAATTAAGTCCATGTTTAAATTTTTGAGGAAAATTTGCTGTTTGTTCAAAATCTATCATCAATCCACCCATCCATTCACCCAGCCACCTACCGGTAATTTGTATGTCCACTGATTCCCAAATAGAATAGAATCACAAAAACATAGAGTTGGAAGGGATCTATGAGATCATCAAGTTCATGCACATACCATCCCTAGATATAGCCTCTGCTTGAAAACTTCCAGTGAAGGAGAAGAAATCATTCCATGCAATAACCTATTCTGCTGACTGAATACTCTTACTGTCAATACATTCTTCCTAAAGTCTACTTTATTTCTACATCCTTGAAGTTTCATCCCATTTGTTTTAGTCTTCCATTCTCGAACAAGTGAGAATAAGTCAAAGCTATAACTACCCTTGATATTTGAAGACAAGCATCATGTCCCTCTTAAACCTCTTGTCTACAAGCTAAACATACCCAGGTCTTTTCACCATCTGCCATCTACCCTGAGGACCCAGGGCACTGATGAAGTATTGAGATGGTTATTATTAACATCCCTTCACATAATATTTCCTCGTTTTAGTTTTGTTTTTATAGGTGTTAATGTTTTAATGATAATAATTGTTTTATATTTAGTAATTAATTGTTTGTAGCTTTTTGCATGATTCCCAGAGTAATTTGTTTTGTGAGATGAGCAGCTATATAAATTTGACACATAAATAAATAAGCAAACAAATAAATAAATCTTGGCAGCCCTTTTCTGGACTTGCTCCAGTTTATCAATATTACAGCTTATTACAATGTCACTGTAAATTTTTTTACCATTCCTTGTTCCAGTGGAACAGCTTGCTGGTTATGTATCAGCCGAATTGTATTTGCATGTCCTTTCAAAGCGTTTTCTAATGCTCCTTTGGGCTGGAAATGCAAGAAAACAGTTAAATGTATAGTTTCCAATATATAAGCTATTCTGCTTTTATTAAAGAGCAGAAAAGCAGTAATATCAGAAAAGAAAAATAATATTCCTTCTTCCCCTACCTGCATGCTTCCACTTAGAATAATCTATTATTAAGGGAAATACATGCTTCCATATGATGCAAGCCCAACCATTTTTTCAACAGATAAAAAAGTGCAGAGATGCTTGCTACTGAGAAGTTTAATTATAAATGTGAAATATGACATTTCAAGCCAGCATCTGATTAACACAGGAACATTTTTTTAAAATTGTCATGTTCCTGTCCAAGATGAAAATCTACATTCTTCCTAAAAATATTCTAGATGGTCTTATGGGGTTCTAAAAGAAGCAAAACAAGTTTTCTAATGAGAACCTGTCTCTTTTCTCCTAAACAATTGTGTTCTGCAGACTGGATTTAGTTATTTTGGGGCCCAGTATTATCTATGACTTTCAAAAGAAGTTTTTGAATCTTGCTGTAACTCCAAGACCTGAGCCCCAGAACTACTGTTAGAGGATGCTCTGCATTTTGCATACTTTAAGACAGCCTCAGCATTCAGCAGTTACAAGTGTCACTCGTTCTGATCATAGGAAGATTGTTGTATGTTGTCACCATTTCACAACAAGGAATCAAACTTACCAACTGATCTGCTCTTGCTTCCAAATCATTTGCATATAACAACAGATCAATTTTGGTGATGCTCTTGTTAATCTGGGGGGGGGGAATCATACAGCATTAGACTTTGTAGAGGGAGAACAGGGTTAGAATGTAGTAGCAAAAAATCAGTCTGGTAGTACAACAAAGATTGGCAAGCCTTCATGGGACAAAGACAGGTCTTCAAAAAGTACATGTATGTTTGCTCCCATCCTGATTTTGGCAGTCTGACTGGTCATGATACATAAGCAATGGCCACTTTTGTTTTCAAAATGAGGCAAAGTTCTTTGTGTGTTGATGATACAGTATATATTTGAAGAAGAGACCAGACAGCCACTTGTCTGGAATGGCATAAGGTCTTGTGCTTGAGTATGAGGTTGGACTAGAAGATCTCAAAGATCCCTTCCAACTCTGTTATTCTGTTATATAACAGTTGTTCTTATAACTATCAGAGTAAAGCAAAGTGAAAAACACCTCCCTGTCAGGTGTCTGGAATTAGAGGATCAACCATTTTTTCATCCTTTTCTCCATCACAGTCAGCTGAAAAACAGTTTAGTCAACACCTTACCTCTGACAGGTATGCTGCAAAATTTATTTCATTTATTCCTGAAGATCCAAAATTCAACAGGTTCTCTTTCCCAGTGTTGCTCAGTAAAACTATATTGCTTAAATTTATATTGATATACTTGATTTTAAGTGACATGTCTTCTGCATGCTGTACGGAAAAAGAAGCAAAAGGAAACAATCCCCAAA
Organism: Bothrops alternatus; assembly: GCA_034064705.1. NCBI lineage: Eukaryota > Metazoa > Chordata > Lepidosauria > Squamata > Viperidae > Bothrops > Bothrops alternatus. The sequence goes on from JARGCV010000085.1 coordinate 15,017,548, forward strand.
TTTTAATGCCTCTCATTACCAAATATCATATAAATCTCTCTCAGAAGTGCCTCATACTTATTACATACAACAAATCAGACTACATGTCAGGTCTGCCATCTTCAGCACACCTTGCTTCATTGGTATCCTGCTATAAAATACAGGGGAGGAGGAGGAGGATGGGGAAGTAAGGAATGGACAGGGGCAGGAAGGGAGGGAATGACATGGTGACAGGAACTAGAGGTGTCAATCTGGAACGAACTGGCTGATCAAGGACAGACAGTGAGAGTGGAATGTGAAACTGCATTGAAGAGATGCCAAACCTCAAAGCCATTTCCAAAACATCTAAAATGAACACAATTGGATACTGATGAACCGATCAAGGGGATGGGGCAGGGAAGTGGGAAAAATGCAGGCTTTGCATGAGAATATTCAGATCCAGTTTTGCTTATGATGTAACCACTTGAATTTAGTAAAAGTGAATCTTTCACTTCAACAACGTGTCATGGTTCCAACAGACAGAGGCAAGTAAAGCAGAACTCTGAGGCTTGCAAATTCCTCAAAGAACATGTTTATTAGTTACAAAGTATCGGCCAGCAAGACCCAGGATTTATCTTCAAACTGACCCCTCAGTTGCTCCATGAATAGATTGTCATGCAATTCAGGACCCCCTTCATCATGGAGGTTGGTTTCAGTACCTTGGGGTGTGGAAAGGTTATGGACCAGAGAACTTCACCTGGGTCAATGCCGCCAATGTCCATGCCCCACATCTGGTCCACGACTTTCATGCCCAGTTCCCGCAACATCCCAGTACGCATGGTCCTGGGGGAGGGGGGCCTGCAGGGGGGATAGTGTCATGCCTCCATTGGAGCCTGAATCTGCTGAGGAAAATGAGCTGGAACTGGAGCCAACAGAGATAGAGGGGGAGGCGCCGTTGGCTTTGGACGAATATGGGGAGGAGCAGGCCGAGGCAGGCGAGGACATTTCAGGATTGGGACAGCTTGAAGGCAGGGAGGAACAGGGGCAGGATGAACATGAGAGACAGAGCTCAGGCAATGAGCAAGGGCCACCCCCTCCTGATCCTAGAGCATGGAGAGTGGAGAGAAGGGGGAAACAACGCAGGCAGGCCCAACTACTCGGGAAGAGAGCACCCCACCCCTCTCCACAAGGCATACCTGGGGACTGAGACTTAAGGAGATGCTGTGGGGAGGGGCATTTGTTGGGATGCTGAATTATTGGAGGTTTGTGTGCCATTGCTGACACTGGAAACAACTCTCTGATCTCTTGTTTTGTGTTGTTATTTAAACTTGTAAACCCTGAAACACTGACCATTGGACTGGCTGACAGCCTTGATTTGGTGCTCCAAACTCGATTTGGTGCTCCAAATTCAGTTTGAATTTTGGCTTCTCTTCTGAAACTACTCAGGGAAGCTTGTATTTCCACAGACTTGTTAGATTTGGATTTATGTTCCTTTCTTTGTTATCTACTTGGCCTTAAGTAAATTGCTGTTCTAATCTAAAAAACGTTTGAAACTACTTGCAGCCAGAGGCTGCTGAACGTCTGTGTGTGTGTGTGTGTGTGTGTGTGTGTGTGTTTGTGTGTGTATCGTTACTTGTTCTGGGACTTGCCAGGAACATGGGAGCATTTGGGGAACATTTGGAGCAATAAAGGGGCAGTTTGAACTGCCAGCAGACTGTGTTGCCTCTGTGCCATGCCCTGGGTCATCACACCTGGCTTAGTGGAGAAACTGGGTCTATGACTCAGAGAACTTATGGTGCCCATGGCTTTCTGCCAATTGGATGTTGCAATGGGGGGGAGAGGCACCATGACATTTGTCATTGAACCGATAGAGATGAAAATGGGGCCCCATGAGAAAACTCTCAGATTTATTGTGGCACCAAGTATGAATAGACTCCTCAGACTGGATCTGGCATGACTCCTGAAATGGAACCCTTACATGAATTGGAAGAGGCAGATATTAAAAACTCAACAAAGGCAACTGAGGGAGAGCCCAAAAGGAAACCATCCAAGCACAGCCCCATACCACTTGGCGGGAAAGTAACCAAGGCAGATCCCCAATCCCCAAGGAGTACTGAGACTTACAAAAGGTTTTCAGTGAAAAGGACTCAGATGAATTCTCCCCTAACTGCCCCCTGACTGCTGTATAGAGATATTGCTGGGAGCCAAACCTAAATTATACTCCATAACTCCAAAGGATGAGCTCCAGTCCTTTATACATAAGAGCTTGCAGTGGGGGTTTATCCAGCCAACCATATCATGGATGGCTGCCCTGGTGCTATTCCAGGAAAAGAAGAATGGGTCATTCTGCCTAGCATGGACTATCGTTGGTTAAATGCTATTTGTGTGGAGAATATCTATCCCCTGCCATTAATGAAAGACATGCTGGCCCACTTATCAAAGGGGAAGATCTTCACTAAATTAGATTTACGAGAGGCGTACTACTGAGTACAGATTGAAGAGGGGGATGAATGGAAAACCACTGTCAACGCTGCTAATACTGAATATTCTTGCTTTGACAAAATATGCAGAATTGTCTGGTACTTTTAGAGTTAATTCAGATGAGAATGAGAGAGGAGAGAAAAGCCCGTGGAAGGGAATGGAAGTGAATCTTTGCCCTCCAGGTTAATTGGAAGATGTGAATCATGACCCCAAAATAGGGGAGGGGAAATGCCTGGAATGTTATGTGCAAAGGAAGGGAAATTCAGATCTTGGCATTCTCCATGCTGTGCTGACACTCCTTTACACTAATAAAGGCTTTTTAGGTTAAACCATGGCTGAAAGTTCTTTGAAGTGTTTCATTAGTCAGACACATGACATCATGCCAAGATCTACAAATTTTTTAAACCAATTAAGAGGTCCCGGACCTCGATCCCTATTCCTAATCTAAAGGGGATAGACTGACAAAGATTCGGGGAAGATCTCATTATGGAAGGAAAAAGATGGCTTGAGGCCAGCACCTCAGCAGCAGCAGCTTCCCCAGGGAGTGGAGCGGCAGCCAGCCAGCTGGGGGAGAAAGAACTCTGGCAGATCTCCCAGCTAGGAGCAAAGACTTCAAAAGCAGAATGGAGAGATAACGAAGTTTTGAATGAGTCACTGGAAAGATTTCAAAACCCAGAGATGAAAAGCAGAAATCAATTCCTGCAAAGAGGAGCCTATACCCCTCCCATTGCACATCAGAAGGCCTGTCAGATCCTGTCTTCCCCTGCCAGGGACCCCAACCCTGAAAAGAGAGGAAAATCCAGTCTGAGGCATCTGCAGCAATGGGTAGATTGGGTTCCTCAGCAGATGGATGGTGAGCAATTTCTGAGCTTGCCACAACTAATAGAGGTCTTGCAACAGCTTGGGGTGGTGCAGAAGCCAGGAGATCAGCACCTGGTGGGAGACTGACCACAGCAGGGAGATTGGGCACAGCCCCTGAACGTGCAATCCCTGGGCATAAATTTGCAGCCAGGATGGGGCCAGCAGCAACAGCCACAGTGGGGGCCCCAACAGCCTTTTCAGAGCAACCACTTTTCAGAGCAACCTTTGATGGGGACCCAGAGAAGCTGGTTTTTTCCCTCAACCAAATGCGTTCTCATTTGGATTGCTGGGCCTATCTCTACCTGGACCCAGGGGCCACGGTCGATGTGATTGCGTCCAGCCTAGAGGGAGAAGCATCTGAATGGCTGAACAATTTATATAATGAGCAAGCCCTCAAATTGGAGGACCTCCACCTCTTCCTCCTAGGGATGAGGGAAAGATTTGAAGACCCATCTATTGGTCTTAAAGCAAGAGAACAGATCCACAAAATAAAACAAGCCGGCAGGCCTGCCCTGGAGTACGTGCGGGAATTTCGCAAGATAGCAGGTCAAATAAAGGGGTGGCCTGAACAATCCCTAATCCATCACTTCATTGACGGATTAGACCATCACCTCTCTCAGGCCTGCATCTATCGAGCTGTACCTGATCAGCTGCAAGAATGGTACCAGGCAGCAGTGAAGCTAGACATTCAGCTCGCCCGCTATAAGAAGCCTCCCCCACCTGAATCCGAGCAGCTGCCAAAGCAACCCGGACAGCAATCACCCCCACGAAAACCTCCAACTACTGCGATGGCTGAGAGACCCAGACCACCTGCAGGCCCATCAAATAAGTGTTTTCAGTGTGGACAAGAGGGACATCGAGTGGCACCCTGTCCAGTCCCTTACCCCCGACTGCAGAGCAGACCAGAACCAGCGACGAGAAGGAAACCTGCTCAGCAGCTAATGAGAGAAAAATCCAACCGGGTCACGCAAGAACCTGTTGCCCAGATTACACCCCCCACACAGGAGGACGCCGGGACTACGGGTGGACCCGCCCCTGCTCTACCCTCCTTTGACAGCGATGATGAAGGAGAGAATGACCCGATGGTGAGTCGACAAATCCCACCTTTTTCACTGGCCGCCAAACTTATAAACCCTAAGTCTGGGGCACAAATGGACTTAAACGTGCTAATTGATTCTGGATGCACCTGCTGCATTATTAGTCTGCTGTTTGCCATGAAAATGGGCATACGGGCAAAACAGCTTTCCAAACCTATGAGGTTTGAGCAAGCCAATGGCTCCCTGATGGGAGGGACTCTTGTCACACAAGTAACTGAGCCCTTATGCCTAGAAATAGGTGCGCACTGGGAGTTTATTCGCTTCCTAGTGGCTCCAAAAATGACTGAGACTGTGATCCTAGGGCTAGCCTGGTTGGACAAATGGAAGCCATTTATCTGATGGAAAGAAGTTTGGAGAAACACAAAAAGACTTTTGAAACACACAAAGACTTTTAAAAAAGACTTTTGAAACCTATAAAAAGCAGGCTGATAGAAAGAGGGCTCCCCAAAGAACATTCCAAGTTGGGGGAAAGGTTTATGTGTCCACTAAATATTTACGCCTCAAATTGCCCAGCAAGAAATTGGGACCAAAATTCTTGGGGCCTTTCCCCATAGTAAGGATTATCAATCCAGTCACCATAGAACTAAAATTCCCTAGACTTTTAGGGAGAATTCACCCAGTCTTCCATTGCAGCTTGTTGAAACCTTATTCGGGCTCCACTTTAAGACCTCCCCCGAAGAAGGCACCTGGGCCCCTCGTAGTTGCGGGACAGACCCACTATGAAGTGAAACGTATTCTTGACTCTAGAATTTTTAAAGGGAAATTGCAGTACCTAGTACAATGGAAGGGATACTCGTTGTCTAAAGCCACCTGGGTGAAATCCAGTGAGGTGAAAGCTGACAGGCTCATCAAAAGGTTTCATGCGAAATACCCCAACAAACCGAAAACTAGTCATTAACATATGCTTTTGTTTACATTACAGGATCTGTCCTTTTTGTAAGGGGGGCCAGATGTCAACGCTGCTAATATTGAATATTCTTGCTTTGACAAAATATGCAGAACTGTCTGGTACTTTTAGAGTTATTCAGATGAGAATGAGAGAGGAGAGAAAAGCCCACAGAAGGGAACAGAAGTGAATCTTTGCCCTCCAGGTTAATTGGAAGATGTGAATCATGACCCCAAAATAGGGAAGGGGAAATGCCTGGAATGTTATGTGTAAAGGAAGGGAAATTCAGATCTTGGCATTCTCCATGCCGTGCTGATACTCCTCTACACTAATAAAGGCTTTTTAGGTTAAACCATGCCTGAAAGTTATTTGAAGTGTTTCATTAATCAGACACATGACAACCACTTTCAATTGCCCTCTGGGATGTTTCCAGTTTTTTATATTCCCTTTTGGATGGCAGGGTAACCCTACCATCTTCATGCAATTAATTAACAAGATCCTGCATCAGCACCTGTATAAAGGGGTCTTAGTCTACCTAAACAACATTCTTATTTACACCAAAATCAAGAAGCTAATTAGGGCAGTGCTGAAGAAACTTCAGGCCATTCAACTATATGCCAAACTTTCCAAATGCAAATTCCGCAAGTGGAAGATAAACTATTTAGGTTATCACATCTCCCACAAGGGAGTGGAGTTGGATCCAGAAAAGATATAGACAGTACTAGAATGGCCACCACTGTGCACTTAAAAACAACTTCAAAGCTTCCTGGGATTTGCAAATTTTTACTGGCAGTTCATCTCGTTCACTCAAATAGCTCTGCCCATCATCAGCCTATTAAAAACAAAAGGGGAGGGGAAATCAAAATCCAGTCAATCCCTAAAGTGGACAATAGAATGCCAAGCAGCATTCAAGAAACTCAAATGCCTATTCGCAGCTGAACCCATGCTAAAACACCCGGACCCAAATGTCCCATTTATCATTCAGGCTGATGCCAGTGATGTAGCAGTTGTTCTGTACTACTCTTGAAAAATGACCAGGAAGTTTTACAGCTGTCTGCTTACACCCCCAAAAAACTATCCAATGCAGAACTGAGATGGGCAGTTTGGAGAAAAGAAGCATATGCAGTACGGTGAGTGCTCCTAACATGGAAACACTTTTTAGAGGAGGGAAAAGCCCCTTTCAATGTGTGAGTCAACCACAAAAATCTAGAAGCCTTAAAAACTCCTAGAAAGCTGTCTCCAAAACAGTGCCATCAGACTCAATACTTCAATCCCTTCAATTTCACACTATGATATCTCCTGGTGGGGGGGAATTTTAGCCGATGCCCTCTCATGGCTACTCCAATACAATAGATCCAAAAGTTGAAGTTATTAGCCCACTCATTTCCTTCCAATAGCCCCAGCCATCACCAGGACACAGGCGAAAACTACCTCCTGATGCCATACAAGCTACTGACAACACTAACAGCAGCATTAGAGAAAGACAAATGGTTTAGAACCTACAAAACAGAATGCACCATATGAGGTAACTTAGTGTGGGTAGGAGCCAAGTTGTATATTCCAGAGAGCAAACACCCTGATCCTCCAAAGCCATGACTCTAAAAATGTAGGGCATTTTGTCCTCATAAAAACCCTACACCTAGTGAAATGCTAATTCTGATGGCCATCTCTAAAAAAGGATATTGAAACTTATGTGGCCAACTACCCTATATGTTCATTAGCCAAGAGACATCCAGTAAAACCCCAGGTCTCCTTCAACCTGTGGCAAAACCTCAAGTGCCCTGGGAAAAAACTCCATGGACTTTATAGTAGCATTACCAGAAAGTTCAGGAAACACAGTAATTTTGGTGATAACTACCTCTTCTCTAAACATGTGCACTGTGTGCTTTGCCCCCAAATTCCCTCAGCACGTATTGTAGCAAAACTCTTCATGCAACATATTTAGAGATTTCATGGATCCCCAGAGCGAATTATCTCAGTTCAATTCACTTCACAATTTTGGCAAGAATTCCTAAAATTGCTTGGCATCACCCAAGGACTCAGTTCCTCCCATCACCTCCAGATGGATGGGGGGGAATGAATGCATGAATGGAGTCTTAGAACAATACCTGAGATGTTATATTAACTACCAACAAGATAACTGGGCTGGCCTCCTTCCTTTCGCAGAAGTGTCTTACAATAATGCAGTGCATAGCACTGCATAGCATTGTATCTCTTTTTTCTCCTTTCTCCTATAGGACTGATGCCTTTTTTTTCAAGAGGGGCAGAATGTTGGGTCTGCCATCTTTGGCACACCTCACTTCACGGCATCCTGCCATAAAACATAGGGAGGGGGAGGAGCATGGGGAAGTAAGGAATGGACAGGGGGAGGAAGGGAGGGAATGACAGGATGATAGAAATTAGGGGTGTCGATCCAGAATGAACCGGCTGATCAAGGACGGACTGTGAGAGTGGAATGAAAAACTGCATCGAAGAGGCACCAAACCTCAAAGCCGTCTGGGAGAAAGAAACATACATAGTCTGTTGGGCCCTCCTCATATGGAGACAATTCCTAGAGGGCAGCAGAGTCAGCAGAGGACTGACCACAAGAACTTGGAGGCGCTTAAAGCTCCCAGAAAACTATCATCAAAACAAGTCAGGTGGGTTTAATATTTCAACTGATTCAGTTTTACCTTCCACTACCTGCCTGGGGAAAAAAAATCCTGGTGGATGCCCTGTCCCAGATGTCCCAGTATAGCAGTGCCAAAGAGGAAGTTGTCAATTTCATCATCTCTTCTAAACAAATAGCCACATCAGCCCTAACAAGGCAACAAAAAATCCCCAACGAACAGGTAGCTGGGGATATAGCCCAAGTGTTGAAAGGGGCTCTTGCAAAGGATGAATGGTTCTGTGGGGGGAAATGCACGCGCAGCAAACTGCCATGCTTTCCCCCCACAAACCTCATAACCTTTTGATACCCTTTGTCCTAATGAAGCAGCCAAAAGGTCATCCCCTTTTGACTTAATACCTCACCTAGCTAACTTCCTATCTCTTCCTGTCTTTGTTAGTTCCTTCTGCTTTTCATCTCCCTGTATTTGTTTTTACCTGGTCTTTGAACAGGTAATATGTTACTAGAAAATAGTTGCTTATATGAAGGAATTTTCCAATGAAGAAACTTTATGTCAGCATCTAATGGTTAAACTTATGAATGTAAAATGTCAGCATTTAATGGTAAAGCCTATGTATGTAACAAGTATATAAGAAGCAATAAACTCAGAGTTTGTCAAGCTGTGTCCTGCAGCTTCAAACCTCTGCTCAAGACATGCCTGCATCTTTCTCTTAGCATGTTTACATGGTTCCAACTACATAAGGAAGAACTTTCACTAAGGAGAACTAGCGTGGATGGTGTGTAGATTGTGTGTACCTGCAAGCCATTGAACCCTGATGCTGCAACACAGACACAACACTAAGACCCCAGGGCATTTTGGATTCATTAAAACTCTCCACCTTGTGAAATGCCAGTTCTGGACTTCCGGTTTGCCGACGCAGCCACCATGGATGCCTAGAAGATGAGCTCCATCTTCCTTGTCCAGTTTCACATCACTGGGGGCCCTAAAAGGATCAAAAAGTCAAACTGTAGAGGCGACCAGCAATGAGGGGCTCTCGCTGGATCGCGGAAGAGCGGTAGCTCTCCCGTTAGAGCCGGCGTTCCCTCTGAACTGGCAGACGAAAGACCGGCCATAGCAATATGGCTGGTCACCAGGCTGTGGACAGCCGAAGTCACACTTACCATCAGGCAACATTAAAGCAGCATGGAAGAGACTGCTGAAGTACTTTCCCCCCTGTGGAGAGGGAAGGGGGATTTTATCCCTCCCTCCAGAAACAGCGGCGACTGACTATCCAGGGGAGCTTAAAACGTTGGAAAAATAATTGGACCCCAGTTGGAAATTTATTTCCTAAAATTTGTGGACTAAAAGAATTTTCTATTTTCTATCTTTTTACTTTCTATTTTTTTTCCTTTTGAACAATTTATTAATTTGTCTGCTTTTTTTTACAAGTTTAGAAAAAGAAACCCAGGATTTTCCCTCCTGTGTGTTTTCGCCTCGCTTCCTCGTGATCCATGATGCCAGCTGACGTGGTCAGGACAATGTACCCAAACTGACGTGAAGGCAGCAGATTGTTCTGCCACTTTTCCAAGTCTTTCAGCTGCACATCGAATCTGGGACTGATCACACCGCACTTGTTAAGCCTGCCTGTGAGATTCACAACGATTTTCCCAGCTCTGTGGTCATCGATGATCTCAAATTCACCTATGTAGTCGTGTTTCATCATCACAGTTAAGGACCGGACAATTACTTTGGAGCACGGCCTGATGAGAACTTGACGCTTTCCACGTTTCTCTGCATTGTTGATGCTTTTAAGAGCATCTGCCAGAACATTCATGCGCACCATGATGCCAGGGCAGCAAGATGGCAGAAAAGGGAAGCTTTTACTTTCTATTTTTATTGAAGATCTGGGTTTTCCCTCATAAGATAGAAGGAAAACTGAAGGATTAAAATAACTTTGAGACTTAAAGGAAATTTTTAAACAGTGGGGTGACACCTTGTGGCTAAATCTGAAATTGCAAGAGGCTTGGCTGAGAGCCTAGAACAGTGGTGGCAAACCTATGGCACGCATGCCAGAAGTGGCACTCCGAGCCCTCTCTGTGGGCACGCGTGCCATGCCCTGGAGATTGTGAGGGACTGGCCCCTGCCATCCTGGCCCCACACACCCAGTCTTCCATGACCACCGTGGCCACGCCCACCTGGCATCCAGTGATAAATAAGTGGGTTAGGGGTTGCAATTTGGGCACTGGGTCTCTTAAAAGGTTCGCCATTACTGGCCTAGAAAATAAGATAAGATATATGCAACCTTGAACACCAGCTGTGAGAAACCTAGCTGTATTTTTTATCTATTGAAAAGAAAAAAAACTGTAAAAGTTCCTAATTTAATTCACCATTATGGAAGAAGACCAGGAACAGACTTTTCATATGGAGGAAAATCTGACACAAATTCTTGATATGCTAAAAGCAGCTTATCAAATCCTTCTTACAGCTGGTGATGAAATGAGAGCTTTCAGAGAAAAACGAGAAAGCAGTTCAGATATGCAAACTCAGACTTTGATTATAACTAAAAATCAACTATACAGAATACTACAGAAAAAGTGGAACAATTAAATATTATGACAGAAGATTTAACTGCCCAACAAGTACAGACAACGGAAAATTCAGGAAAAAAATCTGACAATATGGATGAAGGAAAAAGCCTGCTACATAAATCGGAAGGAATCTGGGGATCAAGAAGAGGAACAAATGGAAGAAAAGATAAATAGTTCAGGACAACTATGTCGAGAGGGAAAAATAAAGAGACGACCTGCTAGATTTGCCAGACTTGCTAGATTTCTCAAAAAAAATGGCGACCGGATGGTCTTTTCAACATCACACAATATATATACATGGTGAACTATTTGATGACTTAGAAACACGGACATGGAAGATGATCTGGCAAAGAAAGAAAGCTAGAATAAGACTGAAGAGGAATGTGGTCTTGACCTACTTATGAGATTTAAAATAGAATATAGAAAATATTCAGGTAGATAAGATGTGTATTTTGAATATAAGATATTGTTATGAATTAAAGAACAGAAAAATTTTGGTTATTTAAAACCTAGAATTATAAATGTTAACAGGCAAATTTGAATATTGAGTTGCTTATAAAGGTTAGATAAAGGTAATTAAGACATATACATGCTAAAATTTATTGATAAAATGTAAGTAAATATGTTTTGATGTAGTGGTAAGAATGAAAATTATCAGCTTAAATATGAGAAAATACATGAGAGAGGAAGTAATAAATGTTGAAATGGAAGAAATTTTGGTTACTGAATTTAAGATATTTGGAAACTATATGAAAATAAGAATACTATATTGAATTATCAATTTGTTGATGTAGAACTGAGATAGATAAGATATGTATCCTGAACACCAGATGTTGTGAGGAATTTTGACAAAGGGAATTGGAGTCATTTAAAACTTGGAAATGATAAATATTAAATGTTAAACTTAAATATTAATGGAAAATTAAAACTGGGAAAATTTACTAGATTACTGATGGTCTAAAAGATGGAATGTTAAAACAGTTAAGACATACATAAACTAAAAGTTATTGATAAATGTAAGAAAGTTATTTTGTATCTGATTGATAGAATAAGAAGTATACTAATAAGAAATAGTATATATTAAGGGAAAATGAGAGGAACTATTGGCTGAAATAGTTGGAGACTTGTATTAATAATATCTGTATGTAATTGAGTTATTGTAACTCATAGAATCATAGAATCATAGAATCATAGAATCGTAGAGTTGGAGGGGACCTCCTGGGTCATCGAGTCCAACCCCCTGCTCAAGGCATGATTCCTTAAACCATCCCAGATAGATGGCCGTCCAGTCTCTGCTTGAAGACCTCCATCGAAGGGGAGCTCACCACCTCCTGTGGCAACCTGTTCACCCTTACTGTTAGAAATTTTTTTCTAACATCTAATCTGAATCTTTTCCCCTGCAGTTTCATCCCATTGTTTCTAGTCCTTCCTTGGGCAAGTGAGAACAGGGCTGATCCCTCTGCACTGTGACAGCCCTTCAGGTATTTGTAGACAGCTATCATGTCTCCTCTCAGTCTTCTTTTCTGTAGACTAAACATTCCTAATTCCTTTAACCGTTCCTCATAGGACATGGTTTGTAGACCGTTCACCATCTTGGTAGCTCTCCTTTGAACCTGCTCCAGTTTGTCAGTGTCTTCCTTGAACTGGGGTGACCAGAACTGGACACAGTACTCCAGATGAGGTCGGACCAAGGCAGAGTAGAGGGGAATAATAACTTCACGTGATCTGGACTCTATGCTTCTCTTGATACACCCCAGGATTGTGTTTGCCTTTTTTGCAGCTGCTTCACACTGTTGCCTCATGTTCAATCGATGATCCACTAGGACACCGAGGTCCTTTTCACATGTACTGCTGCTCAGCTGGATTCCTCCCATACTATATGTGCTTTTTTATTTTTCTTACCCAGATGTAGTACCTTGCATTTTTCCTTGTTAAATACCATTTTATTAGTTGCAGCCCATTGTTCAAGTTTCTCTAAATCTTTTTGAATCCTTTCTCTCTCTGCTCTGGTGTTTGCAATCCCTCCTAGCTTTGTGTCATCTGCAAATTTGATCAGTTTCCCCTCAATTCCCTTATCCAAATCATTTATAAAAATATTAAACATAACTGGGCCCAGAACAGAGCCTTGTGGCACTCCGCTTGAGACTTTCTTCCAGTTGGATGTGCAGCCATTTATAGCCACTCTTTGAGTACGATTACTAAGCCAGTTATGAACCCACCTAACAGTCACCCTGTCAATCCCATATTTGATCATTTTTTCAATGAGGATGGTGTGAGATACTTTGTCGAAAGCTTTGCTGAAATCCAGAAATACTATGTCTACTGTATTTCCCTGATCAACCCATTCCGTGATTTTGTCATAGAATGAAATTAGATTAGTTTGACACGACTTGTTTGTTACAAACCCATGTTGACTGCTGTTAATTATTGAATTCCCATCCAAATGCTGACATATATGTTGCTTAATAACTCAGCTGCCACGCTGTTTTTCAAAGATATAATTGTAATATTAGAAAATTAATAAAAAGTTTACACACACCAGTTCTGGTGGCCATGCATGAAAAGAGAGTTAGATGGCCAGTTGCCCAGTCTGTGCCTCAGGCCAAAAGACATCCTGGCAAGACCCAGAGTTGCTGCAACCCAGCACCTGTCCTACAGCCCCATGGAGAGAAATATCAATGGGCTTTATTGTGGAATTGTCAGAAAGCTCAGAAAACACAGTGATTTGGGTTATCATGGACCTTTTCTCCAGACAGACCCATTTCGTGGCTTTCCCTAAGATCCCATCCATATGGACTCTACTGCAACATGTGTATCGGTTGCATGGAGTGCTTGAGTATATAATCTTGGATCGTGGTGTCCAATTTACTTCAAGCTTTTGATAAGAGTTATTTATTAGGCACTTCCCAGGGCTTAAGCTCTGCCCACTACCTCCAGACAAATGGAGGCTGTGAACATGCTAATGGCATATTGGAGTAATACCTCTACTATTACGTGAACTACCAGCAAGACAACTGGATTGAACTCTTACCATTTGCTGAGGTTGCCTACAATAATTCAGTACACAGTAGTATTGGATTCACACCCTTCCGAGTACCTACTGGCCTGGACTTTGTCCCTATGCCAGAATTCCTTCAACACATCCCTCAACTGGTATTGTTAACTGATTGGATTCAAACCCTGCAAAACACTTGGCCCATGGTCCATAAAGCACTGGATGAGGCGTGGGACAAGTAGAAGAGACAAGCCAATAAGACGAGAGCTCGAAAGAAGTAGGAGTTAAAGTTAACCTTTCTATAAAATTTATGCAGTCACAGCAACCCTGCAAAAAACTTGGTCCCATATATGTGTTGTGAGTGTCCCTGGACCAGCTTGGGAAGTATCAGAGGATGAGGATCAGCAGCCAGGTTCCTCTGAATGTGTTTCCCTCCCGGCAGCCGAGGATCAGCAGCCAGGCCCCTCTGGGTGGTTTCCCCTCCCGGCAGCCGAGGATCAGCAGCCAGGCCCCTCTGGGTGGTTTCCCCTCCCGGCAGCTGAGAGAGATAATGAAGAGCTTTGTATGCATTCTGAATCAGATTCTCAAAATGATGAGTCAGATTTAGAACAAGAAGATAAATGGATTAATCCGAGGTTCCGAAGGTTTGATAAGCGAAGGTGTCAGTTAACTGGAAAAAGGAAGTAATTGGGGAAGTGACGTATCGGACACTATATTAGAGGGGGGAAGTAGACTACGCCCTTGTCACGAGCAACGTTGATCAAAGAGTGGGCTGAAAACTTTGGCAGTGCTTTGGAACTCAGTATTCTGGTGTTTTGAAAACCTACCGAAGGATAATGAGCTCTTGGACAATGTGATAAAGAAGAAAAGTAAGTTAATTGGGATGTAGGAGGAGAAGAGCATGTTTATCTAAATGTAAATAGATTTGATTTGGCCGTTCAGGCCAACATAATGCCAGCAGCTTGCTTTGAAACGAATTCTTTTGAAATGTATTAAATAAACCTCTTAAAGACATATTTACGTGGATATTAATGAGTTATGAGAGGCCAGACATAACAATATGTAGGGCCATTCCCCATTACTAGGGATATAAACACAGTGTCAAACCTACAAAACTATTTTTGGTCACAGCCATCTTTCTTCTTAGTTTTTCGGCTTACCACAACTTTGGGGGGAGGGAAAATGTATTCTTCTGTTCCAGACAAAACAATAACTTTCTTATGGGAACAAAGGTCAAATCGCTCAAGTGTTTGGTGGGCTAGAATTACCGTTAGAGAACGCGTGTTAATTGGAGAATGTGATTTAAAACATAATTAGTGGGTGGGGAATTTAACTTTTACCTTGTAACCTTTTTGGGGGGGGACTTCCAGTCTTGGTTTCACTTTTGTTCGTGCTGATATTATGTAGCCATTAAAATTGTTCTTTAAGGAAAACAAATGCTTCAGAGTTCTTATTTCTTTTGGTCTCATCTATCGGAACCATGACACCCAGTGACAGTTGAATTGAAATTGTCTAAGAATCTTAATCACATCCACCCAGTTTTCCATTGTAGTCATCTGAAACCTGTCACTGACTTATCCTTGGCATCCTGCCACGAAGTCACCATCCCCTCCCATCCTAATAGAAAGAGAACAACATTTCGAGGTAAGGAAATCCTTGAGTCTCGCTACTATTAGGGAAAGTTGCAATACTTAATTTTATGGAAGGACTTTCCCCCCTCTGATATTGAGTGGGTTGAGGCCCACGCCTTACCCACCAATACCATGCTAAGTACCCTAACAAATCCAAATGACCCATCTGTATATGATGTGCTACTAACTATTACTGTATTTTGTTTTGTAGGAGTAGACTTGTTTCTGGAGGGGCAGCATGTCAAGCATCTCTCCTATACAAGCTTCTTGAGCAGACAGCCTGATATTAGTGTGGGGGGGGGAGGGAAAGATTGGAATGTAAGGGGAAAAGTGGGGGAATGGAAGGCCAGTCTAGTTGAGCCTTGTGAGAAGCTTCAGCCTGTCAAGGTCAGCTGTTGATATGCAGAGTTGGAATCTGTTTCCTAAACAATATACCAGCACCTAATTGGACATTTACAGATAACTAGGGGATGTCCGGGGGGGGGGAGGGAGAGGAAAATTTATTTTGTATTGTTTGCATGGGAAAACCTCAGATTCAGCTTATGCTACATCTGTAATCACTTAAGCTTCAGTAAAGTATACTCTTGGCAGAAACAAATGGCCAGGAGTCTTTTGCTAGATGACTGAGTGGGACGGTTGACACCCGATTAGAATTTGGACAAGGAACAATCAGGAAATTCCAGAGGGGAAATCAAAACAATATTCAAAACAGTGTTTCTCAACTTCGTCAACTGGAAGATGAGTAGAGTAGAGTAGAGTAGAGTAGAGTAGAGTAGAGTAGAGTAGAGTAGAGTAGAGTAGAGTAGAGTAGAGTAGAGTAGAGTAGAATAGAATAGAATAGAATAGAATAGAATAGAATAGAATAGAATAGAATAGAATAGAATCTGGAAGGGACCTTGGAGGTCTTCTAGTCCAGCCCCTCACTCAGCAGGAGAACCTATACCATTTCAGACAAGTGACTGTCCAATCTCTTCTTAAAACCCTCCAGTGATGGAGCACTCAAGATTTCTGAAGGCAGGCTGTTCCACGGTTTAATTGTCCTCACTGTTAGGAAGTTTCTCCTTAATTCCAAGTTGCTTCTCTCTTTGATCAGTTTCCAACCATTGTTTCTTCTCCTGCCCTCTGGTGCTTTGGAGAATAGTTTGATGCCCTCTTCTTTGTGGCAGCCCCTCAAATACTGGAACATTGCTATCATGCCACCACTATTTCTTCTTTTCTTTAGACTAGCCAAACCCAAGTCCTGCAGCCATTGTTCGTATGTTTTAGTCTCCAGGCCTTCTCCACGCCTGAGTAGACTTCAACTTCCAGAATCCTCTATCCATGTATCTTCCAGTTGGCAAAGTTGAGAAACAAATTCTAGGTCAGGGATCTCAGCTTTGCAGACTGGCGGGTGGGGAAGAGGGGATGATTTCACACAAGCAGTGGGCACGAGCTTCCCATGCCAGTGTGAGCACTCACTGCTTGCGCAAATGGAGCTTCTCGCATGAGTGCATGTCACAAGCATAAATAGAGCTTTATAAGTGAGCACCTGCCTCTCATGCAAATGGAGCAGCACGTGCTTCACTACTGGGCCATAGTCCGGAGGTTGGGTACCCTTGTTCTAGCTGAAAGGAATGGCAAACGTCTGATTACTCCTTCCAAAACATTATCAACATATCTGTGAAGCCACCGGAAACTGAATTCAATTCAAAGGAGGTTTCATCTTTACCAAACCACACTTGGAAAATTGCATCCAATTCTGGTCATCACAATATAAAAGAAATAAGAAAGAATTCAGAGAAGAGCAATGAAGATGACAAGGGGCTGGAGGCTAAAACATATGATAAATGGTTGGAAGAACTGGGTATCTCTAGTCTAATGAAGAGAAGGACTAAGGATGACATGATAGCAGTCTTCCAATATTTGAGGAGCTGTCACAAAGAAAAGGGAATTGATGTATTCTCCAAAGCACCTGAGGGCAGGACAAGGAATAATATTAGAGAGATCCAACCTAGAACTAAGGAGAAATTTCTTGTCAGCGAAAACAATTAATCAATGGAACGACTTGCTTCCAGAAGTTGTGGATGCTCCATCACTGGAGGTTTTCAGAAAAAAATTGGACAACCATTTGTCCAGAATGGTATAGGATCTCTTGCCTGAGTAGAGGGATGGATTAAAAGTCCTCCAAGGTCTCTTCCAAGTTATTATTCTATGCTCTATGTTCTAAATCTGCAAGGCTATACAACTGGATCAGAATACCTCAAAGAATCCCTTTTCTATGTCAATCCACCTAATGGCTGCAATAAATCCCTCTAGATGGGGCCACATCCTTGGAACCCAAACAGCCTTTTCTGTTCTGGTGCCCCTTCTATGAAAACTTGCCCTCTTCTCCACTTCTAAGCATTTGGCATGTTCTAATTTTGGCATACGGGAAAACATTTTTAATTCAGTCTGGCACACTGGCATCCTAGGATGCAATAGATGTATAGTATGCATCAATCATCATAGCACCTGATATACATCACTAAGTATTGATCTTTATAATCGTCTGGTTTGGTAATCATTTTTCACTCCGCACATCAAGCCTCAACTAAACGCCTGTTACAATTTATTTGCTCGGTGTTTCTCTTTTCTATAGTCTATCCACAGTTCCTAGTCTATCATATATTATTCATCTCAGTATTAGTACAATCTTTTATGACCCCTAACCAATAATCCTGAGGTAGAAATTCAGTACGCTTTCCCAATATTTTTAATGTTTGGCTCTGCCTGGAGAAACTTGGCATCAGAGGTGCTTTGTAAATATTGTAATTCAAATCCTGTAATATTAAATGAAAACACACAGTTCATCCTGTGAAAGGAACCACCTTGAAGCAAAACTGAGCTGAAGGAGGATCCCAAACACTTTAAACACAGACAAGCTGTCAGGGACAGAATGAATAACAAGAGGCTGAAGGACAAATGCAATATCTCAGAGTGCCACTCTACAACAATGGTAAAAATTCAAATTTGGGCCAGAGTTTCAATCACTATGATGCATAAACGGCTTACTTCTTGTAAATCATATTTTCTAGAAAAATTGAAAATAGAACAAAATGCAAAAGATTGCATAGTAAAGTACTGAAATATTCACAACCTGTTAAACTCACCATGCTAATGTTTAGAATTTTATGGATACTGAACAGGTTTTCCAAGTGGAGCGTAGCATAAATGCCTTTATTGTCCTTGCAGTCACTAAAAAGATATATAGAAAAAGGATAAATCAAGAGTTTGTTTCCAGTTTTAGATCCTAATATTTTCCATCAAAAATCTATTTAACTGAGCCATTTGAATACAGTATCAGTCTGAATTCAAAGGATTAGAAAGATTACTTATTTATTATATTTATTAAGTCTACCCATTCTAACGGCAGCTTATACAATTCCCAAATTGCTAACCAAACCCTTCCTACCTTACCTCACAAGCACATTTGAAGTCGAGAATTATTTAGACAATTCGTGATGGCTCTGCTATTCAAAATGCAAAATTAGACAATTCATCCAAAGTACCTAAAGATTTGGAAGTTTCAAATAATCTTTGGAATCTAATTAATAACTCAACTGTTTTTTTCAAGATATTTAAGTATGAGATATTTTTGTATAACTGTAGAATTAGACCTTATCTCCCAAAGACTTGAGCAACTGATGGAATTCTTGACAATTTTTGGTTTATGAAAAATTAATGGAAGTAGTAACTGATATTTTAGTCCTTACTTAGCTTCTGCTTCAAAGCAAGAATAATCCAACCTTCCTTCTATTATTAAGAAAATACAACTTAAGGCAACAACATCCAACTTAAATCAATGTCACTGCAACATATAAATCTAAATTTGAAAGGGCAATGCCTAAATTAAAAAGGAAGTCATTAATGAAATCGTAAGGTTTCTGTAAATCTGGATCTTAGAAATGGCAGAGGAATTATGCCTGGTAGAATTTGTTGCTTTATGTTGTTTCCACAAGAGTTTGCAAATCAATTTAACCTTGACAGACACCATTGGCCCACACACGCTTGCCGTCCTGTGTACGGGGGCTGATGGTGTCTAGCAGACACCCCCCACCCCCCGCCTCACCTTGCCTTGCTCCGCAGCCTGCTGCCAACACCAGGCTGGCCGTCCAAGCAGCAAGTGCGGCAGTGGCACCGGCAGCAGGCAGTCACAGGGGAGGCACATGACACAGACTGCTGGACGCACCTACTCAGTCCCATCTGGTTTTGCTTGTGTTTGGAGAGCAGATTGCCGCTGGTCATCTCCTCGGCCCCCTTGCAGGTCTTGTCCTTGGCCCGCACATGGAGTGTGTTCCTCTTGCACACCCGATGCACCTCAGCTCTGCTATGGGCAGCCGCCACCACCACCGAAGTCACCAGCAGTTCATGAGAGTCCATTAGGCAATCACTGCTGCCATCTGGAGCAGCAGGCTCGCCCAGCATGAAGGAGGCAGAGCAGCTGGCTATTAAACCATAGTAGAAGTGGTAGAGCACACCCAGGCCAAGCAGGCAAAAGACAGCCACCCCGAGCAGGGAAAGCTAGATCCCCATCGATGTCATGGTCACCCAGGTCCAGCCAGGATCACACTCTGTCTCTGCTGGGCCTGGGTGGCCATGGGCTGATGGGGATCCGGCTTTCCCCACTCGGGGTGGCTGTCTTTTGTCTGATAGACCTGGGCATACTCTACCACTTTTACTTGGGCTAACTAGCCAGCTGCTTCGCTTCCTTTGTGCTGGGTGGGCCTGCTGCTCCAGACTGCATCAGCCTAATGGACCTGTGTGAGCTGCTGGTGGCCTTAGTGGTGGCAGCGTACGCACTCCACATGCAGGTCAAGGGCAAGACCTGCAAGGGGGCTGAGATGACCAGCAATGACCTGGTCTCCAAGCGCAAGTAAAGACAGATGGGCCAAAGTAGGTGCAGTCCACATCACATGTCTCCCCCACTGACTCTACCTGCTGCCAGTGCCACAGCTGCACCTGCTGCTTCAAGGGTCAACCCAGTGGTTGCAGCAGACTGCGGAGCCCTTGCTGCCAGACATTGTCACCCCCCTGCATGCTCACCACCTCCTGTGCACGCGCCTGGGGGGCTGCCTGGCTGGGCTGGGTGGGGCTGAGGTGGCAGGGACAGGTCCCTCACCATCTCTGTGGCGACCCAGTGGTCCAAATATGGGCCAATCACAGGCTGGATTTGGTCTGCGGGCCTTGTGTTTGACATGTCTGATCTAGATCAATATGTTTGTTCATTGCTCCTTTGGTAGAATACCAGGTTTTAATAAATTCACATGTCCGGCGGTTGTTGGCATGCCCAATGATTTTTGTTCTTTCCCAATCGAACTGGTATTGTTTATTATCGATGTGGTTTGAGAACAGGAATTTTTGGTCATGCCGTTTAATTGCTAGTTGATGTTCATGAACACTTTGTTTTCAATTGCCTTCCTGTTTGTCCCACATAGAATTAGTTACAATTGTTGCAATTGATTTTATATACTACGTTGCTGTTGTTTTCATTCTGTATTTTGTCTTTGACTTTAGATAGCTCTTTTCTGAATGTAAATGTGGGTTTGTGAGCTATCATTATTTCTAGGGGTTGCAATATTCTGGCAGCCATTTTGGATGTTCCTTTGATGTATGGCAGGACTTGTTTTTCTGTTGTGGCTGGCTCTGTTTTGTCAGTGTTTGGATGATAAGCATCATATTATGAAAATTTTGTGATAGCCATTGCGGAGGAAAATATCAAAAAGGTGTTTGAGGATTTTCCCAGTTTTAACTGAAGAAAAGAAGTCAGCCAGTCAGCCTGAAAAGGGGGTGGCGGGGGGGAGGGATAAGGTCAATTATCCATTTGGATGCTTTATTGCTATGGAAATAGATAAAAGGAAAGAAGAGCCCTCTCTACCCACCACAGTCAAGAAGAGGAGGTGGTTCCTGGCTATTCCAGTTATGGAGGGAAGGAGCAGATGATGCAGAGAGTACAGGAGGCAATTTGGAAGAAATTTCAATCATTTTCAGATGACTGAAGCTATACACACAATCTCAGAGAAACCTAATTGTACAACAGAAGCAGGAAAGAGTGAAAAGTTACCTGTAAACCTGTTCAAATGTCAAATCAATATCTGGGTTTTTCAAAATGATGCCAGACAGATAGTTTTTCCACTGGCGATTAAGCAAGTAGGGTGTGTCCAAAATCTAAAATGCAATACAAAGAAGATTAACGTATACATTTAATTTGGCTTCTACAAACAATACAGGTAGTCCTCAACTCATGACCACAATTGAGTCCAAAATTTCTGTTGTTAAGTGAGACAGTAGTTAAGTGAGTTTTGCCCCATTTTATGAACTTTCTTGCCACAGTTGGTAAGCGAATCCCTGCAGTTGATAAGTTAGTAACCCGGTCGTTAAGTGAATCTGGCTCCTCCATTGACTTTGCTTGTGAGAACATTGCAAAAGGTGATCACATGAACCAGTTGCCAAGCATCTGAATTTTGATCACATCGAAATGCTGCAACTATTGTAACTGAAAAATAGTCATAAGTCACTTCAGTGCCGTTGTAACTTTAAATGATCACTAAACGAACTGTTGTAAGTCGAGGACTACCTATACTCAGAAATGTGTTTTCTTTATTATAATTTGTTTTGCAAGTAACAAGAAGCTACACTGTATAATATCCATTTCCTAAACGTAATGGTAATATTACACAGATTGACCTAAAAGTATCAACTTTAGAATGTTTCAGTGGCCATGATATTCACTAACCTTTATTGAAACACAAAATAGGAATTTAGTTTAGATCAGGGGTGTCAAACTCAATTTCATTGAGGGCCGCATCAGCATTGCAGTTGCCCTTGGGGGGCCGGGGTGTGTGGCCAGGGTGGGTGCTGATGTCCTGGGCTGTGATTGACACAGCAGGTGCAGGAAGCTACAGAGAGACCCGGGCAGACCTCTTGAACAAACAGGCTCCATGGAAGTGGACACAAGTCCACAAAAGGAGTTTTGCAGAGGTCAAGGCATTGTTGTCTTCAAATGCTGTTCTCACTCACTTCAATGAGCAACTGCCTGTGTGTATAGCCTGCGATGCATCCCCTTATGGGATCGGGGCTGTCTTAACTCACCTCAAGACTGATGGGACACAAGTTCCTGTAGCCTACTATTCTAGGACTCTGTCATCTGCTGAGCATAATTACGCACAGATAGGCAGAGAAGCCTTGGCCATAGTGACTGGCATAAAAAAGTTCCATGACTTTTTGTATGGTTGCCACTTCATGGTCTTTACAGACCATAAGCCACTGCTGCGGTTGTTTACAACAAACAAGCAAACCCCACACATAATTTCTCCTAGAATGTTGAGGTGGTCAATTTTCCTGTCTACATATGACTACTCACTGGTTCACAAACCAGGCAAAGAAATGGGCCATGCAAATGCCCTTAGCAGGTTGCCTCTACAGCTTGTTGAATCATATTCTGCTCCAGCTAACCACATACTAGCTATTCAGGAGTTGCCTGAGTCACCCCTCAATGCAAGGGATGTGGCTGCAGAAACAGCAAATGATCACACATTAACAGTGTGTTGACATGGGTGCTGTCAGGATGGCCTGACACGTGTCCTGGCACCAATTTCCACAGTTTTTGGAAAAGGAAGCATGAGTTATCCACCTTTAAGGGTTGTGTCCTGTGGGGTAACAGGGTAGTGATCCCAACCTCATTGAGGACTAGAGTCTTGCAATCTCTGCATGAGGCACATCCGGGCATAGTCCGGATGAAGGCTCTTGCGCGCAGCTATCTCTGGTGGCCTGGGCTGGATAAGGAGATTGAGACCCAGGTCCAGGGGTGCCACGTTTGCCAATAGTCTAGGCCTGAAATGCCACAGGCTCCTGTACACAGGTGGGAGGAAACACATGCTCCTTGGTTGAGGGTTCATATTGACTACGCTGGCCCCTTTCAGGGGCAATTCCTTTTCATTGTTGTGGACAGTCATTCTAAATGGCTAGAGGTCATTCCAGTGTCCACTATGACGACTGCCAGGACCATTCAGGTGTTGAGGGGAATCTTTGCCTCCCATGGGCTCCCAGATGTTCTTGTCTCCGACAATGACCCTCAATTCACTTCTGAGTTTCAGGCTTTCCTAACAGGCCAACACGATCTGCTATGCTACTTCGGCACCCTTTCATCCAGCTTCCAATGGCCAATCTGAGCGCATGGTGCGCACAACCAAAGATGCCTTGAAGAAACTTACTCACGGGAGCTGGCATCACAGGTTAGCTGATTTTCTTCTTTGCCATCACACCACACCTTGCACAGCTACTGGGAAAAGTCCAGCTGAACTCTGCTGGGGTTGCCGTCTCATTATCAAACTGGACAGATTGCACCCAGACCGGGTGGCTTCACAGGTGTCACAGCTGCGGGCACCTAGGAGACTACAGGTGGGCGATCGGGTTTGGGTGAGGAACTATGGACCTGGACATCTCTGGGTGACAACAGTGGTCTGCAAAGTCACTGGGCCGCTGTCATACAAAGTGGCCCTGGAAGATGGTCATGTGTTGCGTCTCTGGTCACCCTTCCACTCCTGACTCTGCTCTCGGGGGGGGAGGACCACGATCATGATCATGGATCTCAATCTTCCTGCAGAGGCAGGGGTCTGCACTCTGCATATAGGGGTTTTGCCAACGAGGCGGCTCCTGACTCTGGCACTGTGTCCATGGGACATTGCACGCAACCGGCTGTTCAGGTCACTCCATCTGCTGGCTTTGTGCCTATGGGACAGTGTTCCCAAGAGGGGTCTGTCATGATCTGGGGAATTCCACCCCACCAAGGAACTCTGGTTTGGGTTTACAGGACTCAGGTAGTCAGCATGATGTGGGTTCGCCTGTACCTAGTGGGCATCAAAGTCCCAGTCTGCCGGGGCCTGGCAGGCGAGCTTCTAGACCGGGCACTTGCAACCGCTCCAAGAAGATCAGAGCCGGCCAGAGGCCCACCAAAGTATTTGCAGGACTATGTGAAGTTCCTGTTAATAGGTGGGCAGGCTTAAGTGTTCCTTAGAAATAAGAACACGCTCAAAAGAATTGAAAGAATGCATTTCAGCATAGATGGCCACCACAAAATTGTATATTGGCTCCCGGCCGGCCTGGCCAGGGCCAAGACAGTGGGGACCGTTCCCTCACTGTTTCCAGGATGGCTTCGCAGGCCACATGAAACCACTTCGCAGGCCGCATCCGGCCCCCGGGCCTTGTGTTTGACATGTCTGGTTTAGATCAAGTGAAGTTATTTAAGCAGAAGTAATATTTTGGAATGACTGAAAAACCAAATAGGGAATCCAGTTCAGATCTAATTTCTTCCACGAAGTTCTTTCAAACTTGCTTTCTTATTTATAATATGTGGCTAATAATATCACCATCTATTTTATAGGAGTGTTTTAAAGGTGATACAATAATGACTGTCTTACATCTACCTCAAACTATAACTTGGCACAATAAATCAAATGTTAGGGCATGCTGTCACTTGCTACCTGCTGCTTTGTGGGCATGCATAGCTAACAATCCACAGAAGTTTCCAGCTGTGTCTTGGTTATAATTCCAAATCAAGAACTGGGTTTGTTCCACTTATAGAATATGCCAAGGAAAGAAGCAAAATGTGGTGGTTAATGACCCAGGAGTGACCTGTCATTTTCTAGCTGTGCATTTCATGGAAGAAACCAGAGATTGAACACTGCTCATTTACAGCAAAATTAAATTATGGCCTTACATATTGTATGAACATGCAGAACATTTTATGAAGTATTTTGAATGTTTTACAAGTGCATGACAAACATTAGAATTATCAGAAAAGATATGGAAATCCATGATTATATAGAGTGCTGTACTTGGAATAAAGTCTTGTCATGAAATGATTCACATATCAGCTTCTCCACGTTTCCACCGGTAATGAAAGTGACCACCACTGTCAGCATCAGAACCCAGGAGAAGAGGAAGCTGAAAGTAACTCCACTGATTGAAGGGGGGGGGGAGACAAGAAAAAAAAAGACATTTTAAGAATACATCCTCTTGTAAGTATTTTAACAACCAGCTTAGACTAAGGAAAACAAATATCAAAGTATCTATCAATTCAGAAGTATGCAATGACTTTCCAAATCAAAAATAAGTCTGTAAGTACAGGAGAGGGAATCTTTTCTGCTGAAATAGCTGTGCTTGAGAATCTGTGAAAACAGGAACAGGACAGAAAGCAAAACTTCTAAAATACAAGAATGTGAGTCTCATGTGAGAAGGTTTAGCATTTCTTCCACAATTCTATTAAAGCACTATTCTGAGAAAGCGTTCAAAAGGCATCTCTCGTTGTTCTTCCAGAACCTCAGGTAAATTTTGAAAGGCTTGGTTTTTAGGGAACTGTAAGCCCATAATATAACTTTTATACTCGAAGAAGCACTTTTTAATTGCTTACAATTCCCAAGATGATTTTTAAAAAATTACTACTTAGAAAAGGTGGTTTCATCAAAAGATTAAGGGGCCCAACTTACATACAGAAATAAGCTGAATTCCTCCTTTTTAGAGAATCCATTAAAAGATTCCATTTAACTCCATTTAATGCAATGCTACTCTGCTTTTGCATATCAGTAAGATCTCTTCATGGATGAGTCATTGGAATGATTACCAAATTAAGTGACCAGCGTAATTTCTTAAGTCTGGGATATGCCACCTCTTGTGAGTTCATGACTGTTTTTGGCTTTAGGTAAAGCCAGGCACTACAACTGTACCTGATTTAATTTACATTTGTTTTAGTTTAATTAAAGTTAGTTAAATACAGTTAACAGAAGAATTAGAGAGTCAATGGTTAAGGCAGTGTTTCTCAACCTTGACAATTTTAAGGCATGTGGACTTCAACTCCCAGAATTCCACAGCCAGCAATGCTGGCTGTGGAATTCTGGGAGTTGAAGTCCACATGCCTTAAAATTGTCAAGGTTGAGAAACACTGGGTTAAGGCATCAGGCTAAAAACTGGGAGACCTTCAGTTCTAGTTCTACCTTAGGCACAAAGCCAGCTGGATGACTTGGGCCAGTCCCTCTCTCTCAGCCCTAGGGAAGAGGTAATGGCAAACCACTTCCAAAATACTTTGTCTAGAAAAGTGCAAGGATTAGTCCAGTTGGTTGCCAGAAGTTAAACTTTCTTGAAGGCATACATATACATAGGAAGTGAGTGTAACTCCAAAGTTCAATAATGCAAATCTTAGTAAAACCCAAGTCAAAGTTTTCCTCCTCGTCTTTTTTGCTTTTTATCTCCCAAATATATTTCTTCAATGCAATTTCTTAACCTAGGGGAAAGATTAAAATGGCAAGTACTCACGCCATCAGGAAATTTCCTCCAGTATTTGAGAGACAGCCTCTGGTTGTTGGTGTTGCATTTTTGTCATAGCCACATGTACCACATAATAATCCCAGGTAGAAAAAGACCAGGATCAGAATCACCATGCAGCATAGGATTAAGCAGCCCAGCCACCTAAACAGAGTAAGAAAAAGATGATTCCAAGTTGAAAATATAGGGCATGGCAGAATAAAGGGAGACCAAAGCCATGGAAGCAAAAAAATTGAGAACACTTGATTTCCAGGTAAATGATAAATGGTTTACAATGAATTACAATGAATCTTGCATTTTCCTATTTGTCAATTTGATTAGGGTTAGGTAAGCAACAGATTAAGAAAATATTACATACACAAATATTCAATCAGCCCTACCTTCATTATGGTCAACAACCAAGCACAGGATATCCAAAATGAGCAACAAAATCAACAGTCAATCTACAGCTGCCAACCATATTTCTCTAAGTTTCCTATTCTCATTCAAGAGTATTAGAATTAGATTTAACTTAGTTTTCTTCCATTTTTGAACCTTTTTAGTAAAAGGAATGAAGATGCACAAATACACTCTAAAATTAAGTGGTTAAAGGAATATATTCAATTTAAGAAGCCTGGACAAAGATAAAAGTACAAGTTTAGCTTATCTTGTGGAAGTTAGATGTTCAGGATCTCTCTATGTTGCAAAAGTGCACCTTGGAAGATTATAGCTGGTTCTACATAATCCACATTTGTTTTATCTGCTGCTAATAAAACATTAATAGCAGATTTATGGATATTCTTTGCTGCCAATGAATTCTACTTTGCATATTAATGGCAACAAACACTATTACAGCAGCAGTGCTGTGCAACTGAAGATTGAAAAAT
Organism: Bothrops alternatus; assembly: GCA_034064705.1. Classification (NCBI taxonomy): domain Eukaryota; kingdom Metazoa; phylum Chordata; class Lepidosauria; order Squamata; family Viperidae; genus Bothrops; species Bothrops alternatus. The sequence continues at coordinate 15,044,833 of JARGCV010000085.1, forward strand.
AAATTATAGGTTTTCAAAGATTTAAAGGAAACTTAAGAGCCAAAATAATATTTAAAGTTTTGTCAAGGCTGGAACTATCTAAACAGGAAACACTGAATTGTTTATAAAACAAACTTTTTAAATATGTGTCTACAGCTGTGTATTTGACATATCAACTCATTTTTTGTTGTCCCAATACTTCTTACCAGTTTTTGTATGAGGGGCAGGAGCAGGATTAAAACTTTCACCCTTTTGAGAACCTGAACATGTGTTTCTCTTGCAGCTCCAAGCACTGGCTGCTCAACAAAACACGTTTGGTGTTATAATTCTTCACTTCTTGGATCCTGACCTTTGTTCTTTGCCTTTTCCCCTCTGAAAACTTAACTAAGATTATCCATTTTCTGGATGGAATTACTAATTACAGCAGTCTTCTCTCGAGGTATGAGAAACCCATTTCAGAATTAGACTCCAAGATGTCTAATTTCCAGTGCTTCCAGTTTCTAGGGCAGAACAAGGCAGCTGAGTTATATGCAATTTATAGTAATTTAAATCTACCTGAAGTATAAAATAGACTTAAAATGTTTTGGCTTTAAATACTGCTGCCCTACATGTTATTCAACAGTTCATTGTGTATTTGTACTGTACTCACAGCTATGATGCTCCAGTTTAGCTAAATATGGCTAACCACTTCCATTATGTAATAGGCATCCCCTTGTTTCAGCTGGAAATAGCATTTTTACTGGTATTGATCTTTGGTAATACTTATAGAATAGCAATTATTAATATGCCCATAATAAAAGGAACGGTTGCTGGAATTGGATATGTCTAGTCTAATGAAGAGAAGGATGAGGGGTGACATGATAGCAGTGTTCCACTATCTCAGGGGCTGCCACAAAGAAGAGGGAGTCAAGCTATTCTCCAAAGCACCTGAAGACAGGACAAGAAGCAATGGATGGAAACTAATCAAGGAGAGAAGCAACCTAGAACTAAAGAGAAACTTCCTGACAGTTAGAACAATTAACCAGTGGAACAACCTGCCTCCAGAAGTGGTGAATGCTCAAACACTGGAAGTTTTTAAGAAGAGACTGGACAGCCATTTGTCCAAAATGGTATAGGGTTTCCTGCCTGAGCAGGGGGTTGAACTAGATGACCTCCAAGGTCCCTTCCAACATTATCATCATCATCATCATCATCCTCATTATTATTATTACATACCTGTAGAAATCATATTGCTCCACTAATGGAAAATAATCTTCAACATACGCTTCACACTGAGTGAGATATACCGTGAAATCTGTTAGAATCTTCTGAATGGGAAGCTTTTTAGTAAAGGCTGTGATGTTTGAACCAACATTTTCCAGGATATTTTTTATATCTGAAAAGGATATATGCATGTTAAAGATTTCAATTACACTTGCTACAAAATAATTTGCCACAAAAAAGACTTATTGGACTCCATCTCTAAAAGCAAGCCTTTAATGTTCAAACTCACATACAGATGCAATGCTTAAGTTTGTGCAATCTTTCTACTGCAGCATGTTCATTCCAATGAAACAACAGCCTTGTTCTCACCAAGGAGACAAGTCTGTGTCTGCTCCCATGACCATAAGCCTACCTAATAAAATGTGAAAACATTTAGTCATGTACATTCTCAGTTGCAACCCAAATGTAATTCTACTACTTTAAGAAGAACCACATGGGACTTCAATAGTTGCAGTGATTTGGCTAAAACATTTGAATTTGATTCATTCTGCTCATTCATTACCTTTTCTAATAAATCAAGATATGCTGCTTATGTATTTTCTTATTCTTGATTATTTGTTGTTGTTGTTGTTGTTATTATTATTGTTGTTATTATGGATCATTGCACAGTCAGCCAGATGTTCAGACTGGATTTGGCATTTTGTCTACCTATCGAGTCCTTACTAAGGACCTGGGATAGGCAGATATGGATGTTTGATGGTATTACAGATATTGTCGCAGGATGGAAGCAGTTCCTAGTAAGGCCGCCTTTTGCAATTGACTAATAGCGAATTTGTCAATGCCAATGGTGTTCAAGTGGTGCTCCAGTTGTTTTGGGATTGCACCCAAGGCGCCTATTACTATTGGTACTACTCTTGCTTGCTTTTGCCACAGTCTTTCTATTTCTATTTGTAGGTCTTTGTATTTTGTTATCTTCTCCAGTTCTTTCTCGTCTGTTCTGCTGTCTCCAGGCACTGCCACGTCCACTATCCAGACTTTTTTGTCTTTCTTATCGACAATTGTTAAGTCCGGGGTGTTATGTTGCAGGTACTTGTCTGTTTGAATTCTGAAATCCCAGAGCAGTTTAATTTTATCATTTTCTATGACTTTCTCTATTTTATGATCCCACCAGTTCTTGCTTACAGGCAAATGATATTTCTTGCAGATCTTCCAATGCACCATTGTTGCTACTTTGTCATGCCGCTGCTTGTAATCAGTCTGTGCGATCTTCTTGCAGCAGCTTACCAAGTGGTCCACTGTTTCTTCAGCTTCTTTGCATAGGCAGCACTTACTGTCTGTTGCTGTCTTCTCAATTTTGACTTTATATGCATTTGTCCTTAAGGCTTGGTCTTGTGCAGCCAGAATTAGTCCCTCGGTCTCTTTCTTCAATTTTCCTGCTCTTAGCCATTGCCAGGTCTTGTTATTATCTGCTTTCCCAGCTATTTTTTTAATGTACTGGCCATGTAGTGCTTTGTCTTCCCATGCCTCTATTCTGTTCTTCATTTGGTCTTTCTTCTTCTTCTTCTTCTTCTTCTTCTTCTTCTTCTTCTTCTTCTTCTTCTTCTTCTTCTTCTTCTTCTTCTTCTTCTTCTTCTTCTTCTTCTTCTTCTTCTTCTTCTTCTTCTTCTTCTTCTTCTTCTTATTATTATTATTATTATTATTATTATTATTATTATTATTATTATTATTATTATTATTATTATTATTATTATTATTATTATTATTATTACTACTACTACTACTACTACTATTACTACTACTACTACTACTACTACTACTATTATTATTATTATTATTATTATTATTATTATTATTCAGAGCAGGTAGAAGCCAGAAAGATTTCCAAGTGAAACAGCCCTCCAGCATTTGTCCTCCTGATGCTCTGGGCTCCAACTATTATCTGCTCTCCATTATCTTAACATTTTTCAGTCTAATTGGAGCCCAGGGGAATCAAGAGGTCTTCTGAAATTTGAGAAAATAAATAATACAGAGGGAGGACCTGAAATGAGCCTGGGCTGAGATGAATCTGGGAAGCAGGAAGACTGGCAAATGGGAAATGAAACTCCTGAGCTATTGAGAGCAATGGGGTGAAACGAGAAAGTTTAATGCCAACCAAGCATTTCCAGCAGGAGGATAAAAAACAGAGGGGTTCTCAATGAGCACTTGTCTGGGGAGGAAATGGGGTGTTTTTGAGAGTGTTCTTAAAAGAAAGAAAAATAAATAATTGGATATCTTGTCCTGGGAACCTACGATGGGATGGAACTTAAAGTCTGGAAAGCTTTCTGCCCCTCAGGAGTAATTTTTGGGATTGGGTCTGAGACACTTTTTCAGAGTTTCCTGCAGGCCCACAGTGTCCTCTATGACAGGACTTTTCAACCGGTGGTACACGTACCACTGGTGGTACGTCGGCACCTGGCAGGTAGTACACTTATGATGGGTTGAAAAGCACTGCAAAAAAAAAAGAGCGCTGTGGCTGGGCTGCCTTCTGGCCTGCTGGATTCGGGTTTTTCCTTTGATTGGGGGCATATGGCCTGACTGAAGGCCTCTATCTTTGTGGCAATGCAGCTCTAAAATCGATGGGCTGCTGCTGGGGAGGAGAATCAAAATAGGGCGAAACAAGCGGAGTCCACCATGGTTTATTGATTGCAAAGTTTTCCTTGGGTTTTCCTATCCCTTCCTGGGCTATTAAAATCACATTGGCAAGGTCTGTACTGAACACCTCGCTGCATACTACTCAAATGGATTTTAGCCTAGCTCTTTGTGCAATCCCAGGCCACATTCTGGAGGTAAGAGGATGTAGTAACAGGAGAAAGCTGCAAAATTGATTCGTTATTTGTTCTTGTCTCTAGCAGCAATATCTATGTTCTTTGATGACTTTGATAGCAATCTGCAGGCTGTGAACTTTCCTTTCCCTCTTGGGAAAAGAATTCAGGAGTGCTAGATTTATTTTTCCTGCTAATTACAGTATACCTTGTGGGTTTTTAAGGAGCTTATGAGAAAAAGATGTGTCTGAAAATTAAAGGATGTTTGGATTGAGTTGTGAGACAGGGAAGGGAAGTACATGGACTTATGCACTTCCAGTTGCTGACAGGTGTGCCACTGACTGGATACCTGCATGCTCTCAGGGCCCAAAGATTATCTTCATTCTTCATAGGGCGGTATTGTCGATTAACTAAATTTTTCTGGGTTCTTATTTTAAGGTGAGTATCCTGAGCTATGGAGGCCTTTGATCTTCTTAAATACATAATAATGAGAACTAAAGTCTCAAAGGGAAGGCAGATTAGAAAGAATAAGACCTTTTCACTATCGAACACAGACTACAAAATCTTCACAAAAGTTCTGGCCAACAGATTAATGACTGTATTACAAAAAATAATTCACCCGGATCAAACGGGGTTTATACAAGGACGTCACATGAAAACCAACGTGAGACAGCTGTTGAACATAATAGAGTACTTGGAAAGGCACAACCAGGTACCCGCTACTTTCATGTTTGTGGACGCAGAAAAAGCCTTTGACAGATTGAATTGGCCATTCCTGATGAACTTGGTCCGGGGGATGAAAATGGGAAAGCAGTTCCTCAACTCCATAATGGCGATTTATCAGAAACAAACAGGCCAGATCATTGTGAATGGTGAACTAACAGACTCATTCAACATAGAAAGAGGCACAAGAAAGGGCTGCCCGCTGTCACCCTTGCTATTTGTTTTAACGCTGGAGATTCTACTGAACAAGATAAGAGCAGCAGAGGACATAAAGGGCATACAGATTGGACAGCAGGACTACAGACTGTGTGCCTTCGCAGACGACCTGCTGGTGACAGTATCGCACCAGTACAATCAGTGAGGAGACTGATGGAGATAATGAAAGACTATGGCAAGGTATCAGGTTTTAAAGTGAATATATCAAAAACGAAGATGCTAGTTAAAAATCTAGACAACAAAGCAAAACAGGACTTGGAAAGAATAACGGGTTGTGAAATAGTTAAGAAAGTTAAATACTTAGGAGTAGAGGTAGAAACAACGAACACGAAATTATACAAAAATAATTACGAGGTGCTGTGGAACAAGATACAAGCAGACCTGGAAAGGTGGAAAACACTACGACTGTCCCTGCTGGGCAGGATAGCAGCAATAAAAATGAACGTCTTGCCAAAATTTTTATTTCTCTTTCAAATGCTACCCATACTCAAAAAGGATGTGGACTTGGACAACTGGCAGAAGGGCATCAACAGATTTATTTGGGATGGCAAGAAACTGAGGGTAAAACTAAAAATCATCCAAGACACGAGGAAGAGAGGGGGACTAAAAATGCCCAATCTAAAGCTATACTACTATGCAGCGACATTGGTGGCGTTGAGTGACTGGATCAATATGACGAACGAAAGAATACTGAATGTGGAAGGGCATGGTCTACTATTCGGCTGGCACGCATACTTGGTGTACGACAAAAAGGCGGACAAGAACTTCAAGGAGAACCCATTACGAACCCCGTTGTTGCGGGTTTGGAGGAAATATAAGTACCTTCTACATGATAAGATCCCCATATGGACGATCCCCGGACACGCAATAGGGGACGTAAACATATCTCAAGGGCAGGAAGTGGTGCCCTACAGCAAACTTGTATTGGAAGAAGAAAATGGGTTCTCCTTAAAGCCACCAACAACGCTAGCAGATGAAGGAATAGGAGGTACCTGGCTATCATATCTGCAACTGCAGTCTAGGTGGCAAAAAGACAGGAAGAAGGGCTTATCCCTGACGGATGAGAACTTAATTGAACAGATTAGAGAGCAGGGGATCATGCATATTAAATGAGTGTACAGCGTTCTGATAGAATTGGACTCTGAAACGGTGCTAATCAAGAACTGTATGGTAAAGTGGGAACAAGACTTTGGGCATCTGATCACGATGGAAACGTGGGAGGAAATCTGGGTGAGAAATGTAGTATTTTCGAAAGCGCAACAGCTAAGGGAAAACTTCTACAAGATGTTCTATAGGTGGCATCTAGACCTGAAAAAACTATCATACATCTATCCAGACACCCAGCCCAAGTGCTGGAGGTGTGGTGATGGGGAGGCTACATATTTTCACGTATGGTGGACATGCAGAAAAATCAAAGCCTTCTGGAGGAAGATATGGTGGACACTCCAAACTATTTTCAAAAAGCGTATTGAATTTCTACCTCAGGTTTTTTTTGTTAGGGATCATAAAAGATTCCATTACCTCAGAGACGAACTTATTTCTGAACTTGATCACAGCAGCCAGATTGTTGGTGGAACAATACTGGAAGAATCCAGAAATACCACCTATGGAAGAATGGGCTTTGAAAGTAACAAATTTGGCGGAAATGGCGAAAATATCGGCATATTTGAAAGATCGCTCAAATGAACAATATTTGACAGACTGGAAACAGTGGATAGACTATATACAAGAGAAACACCAATCAAATAAAATGTATCTGGCGTATAGTTGAGGCTTGACGTGAGGAGTGAAGAATGTTTACCAAATCAGACGTTTACAAAGACTAATACCTAATGTTGTATTTTATGTTCTATGATGATTGCTTCTTAATATGATCTTATGCTTAATGTTGTTTGCTTTAATATTGAAAAAGCGGATTGAATTTCTACCTCAGGTTATTGAATTCCTACCTCAGGATCTTTTGTTAGGGATTATAAAAGATTGCACTATTACTGAGACGAATTTAATTCTGAAGCGCGAATGAACAATATGTGATAGACTAGAAACAGTAGTTAGAACATATATAAGAGGAATGTTTACTAAACCAGACGTTTACAAAGACTAATCCTTAGTGTTGTATTGCAGGTTATAGGATATTGCTTTTTAATACGATCTTATGTTTGATGTTGATTGTTTCAATAAAAGAATTTTTTACAAAAAAAAAAAAAGAAAGAAAGAATAAGACCTTTTGGGGTCTTCAATTCCCTTTCTATTATGAGTTCCTTAATAAGGTTTGTTCTTCCTTCCTAACATCAATAAAGGTGGTTTTTCCATAAAATATGTGAAGAGCTATAATTAGTGATTTAACTATGTTTTCTTTTTGGCTGTGTTTTAATTCATATATAATGTATGTTTAATCAAGGAGGGCTTGGAGAGGTAGAAGCGGCCAATATGGAGGCTGCACCTTGCCCTCCAGATCTCTGTCTCCCCTGCAGATCTCTGGAGAAGAGGAGGGGGTGGCAGGGGAGCTGTGTGAGGGAAGGCTGCCCCAACAAGCCAGCATCCTTACCACACACGATTGGAAATGGGAATTCCCTTTTGAGAAGGGCCAGCCTCCCTTGTGCAGGACCCGGGAGCGCTGCTCCCCTGCTGCCTCCTCTTGCTCTCCAGAGATCTGTCAAGACAGAAATGGGACTCAGAGGAAACTGCTTCCTGCAAACGTTCTCCACCTCCTGCTTTGCCAGGAGGGGGCACCGGATAGGGAAACAGAACATCTCTTTAGTGTGCTACACACACACACACACACACACACACGCACGCACGCACGCACGCACACACACACAAGCATTCCAAGTTTGGAGACTTGTATCCATATCTGAGCTAGCAAATTTCCAATCATGCCTGGGCTTGGGGAGAAGGCCCTCTCCTTCCTCTGTGGATAAAAGTCCCCAAATCTGGAATGTGGTGTGTGTGCGTGCATGCACACATTTTCTTGGCTACTAGCAGTTTGGGGAGGCAAGGAGTTTGTGGGGCACCGAGTTGTCCCCACATCGAGTTATCCGGTGCGACTTGTTCCATTCCGATCCAGCTGTCTCGAGTCAGCTGTGTCCAGTGAGTAGCATCGAGCAGGCCACACCCACCTGCTAGGCGACTGGTGGTACTTGAATATTGCCATATCCTAAAAGTGGTACAATCTCTGAAAAGGTTGAAAAGCTCTGCTCTATGGCACACGGTCTTGACCCTACTAAGAATATGGTATGAATTGAACTGTAGTTCAAAATCACTCTGTTTGATTGATCATCCAAATATTTCTAAAGAAGTTAACATATCTAGGCATGTCTAAACCAGTTCATTTGTTTTTTCCTCCAGTCTTACATTTACACAGAAAGAATTCTAATTCTGAATTGAGATACATTTCTCCAATAGCAAAAACAAAACAAATCAAAAACAAAAAATCCCCTCAGATCCAGAGTCACTGCACAAGCAGGACTAGAGACAAGAGTAGTTATTTTATTTGCTTCTTTTAAATGTCATAAACATTTGTGCAAGAAACATTCTGATATGTTATTTATATGTTGGTAATAGTGCCTGCTTATGGAGATATGGACTTGCAAAGAATATGGTAGCTCTGTTAAATCACTTTATAATAGGAAATGCCGTAACTGTCAATCTGTATTAAAAATAACGTGAAATTTGGAACCCCATCAGTTTCTAGGATCTGCTAAAAGTAATGTATTAAATTTGTGAAATTTAAGAATGCCCCTCAATTTTTTTATCTTTTGCATTCAAGAAAATCTACCAGGAATTATGAGAAAGAAATGAACTGTGAGTTTTAGGAATGAAAATACCGGTAGATGTATTTAAGTAGAAATAGGTGACCAACATCTTCATCTGCATTGCAAGCAATACCTGACTTACATATCAATACGTAGCATTGGCTTATAGATATCATATCTGATTTTCCCCTTAGTGGCAAGCTAAATATACACTGATCACCTTTAATTAAAAATACTTTGCACATCAGCACTACCATAGGCATTTTTAAAGTTTACTATGAGAAGAAACATTCTGAATGCTTCTAAACACATTTTTTCACTAGGCAGAAGGTGGTATGCAATTTCTACAAAAGCAATGGGGCTTTTGCTTAATGCATATTAAATATAATTGCGTTGCTTTGCTTTGCTTTTAACATCTCCCTGGTTGAAAAAGACATTCTGAGAATAATTTCACTTTTTTTTTTACAAAGCATGCATATATTTACATTTACATTATTTCCATGCTCTTTGAAAACTTACGAGGTACAGCTGCTTATAAGGGCAGAACGGATCCATATGCAAGAATGAAAATTAGAAGAGGTTAATAAACACTTTCTTTGGTTCTCTTTATAGCATGCAAGGACATAACTCATGAAAAAAAATTATAAGCTACTAAAATTGTGCTTGGAATGGTCAGTCAGAAGTTTACAGGCCAAATCTTAACCTAAAAGCAAATTTACCTGGTTCTTGAAGGATTCTAAATATTAATTTGGGAATAAAAATTAAAAAGTTTATATGAAAAGTAAATTTACTGGAAAGGAAATTAATTCATATAGAAAGTGCAAAGCAATACTAAACCTTTTCTTAGATTGAAATTCCTGGGAATTGATAATAAAGAGAATCCATGATCAACCTTTCTACATAAGATTCTATACCACAGCTTTGTGCATTATTTTTATCTTTTACATCAAAGCATGGAGAAATGAGAAGGACATCTCAGTGCCTTCTCCAAAGGATCTTCATACGCTTTATTCAAACTTTTCCCTACATCCGCCTTGCTCCTCAAGGCCACATTCCTTCCTTGGCCCTTCTCCTTTAGATTCTCATGTACCTCAACAACAACTTATGCTAAGTCAATACCATTCTTTAGCAATATTATCTAGAGTTCATGAATAATGTTCTGATTTTGCTTTGTTTTGGGGAATAATTGTAAATAGGCTGGCATTAATAAACCACACACATCAAGCTGGGAGATAAATAGAAGACTCATCTAAGAAATCTTGTGAATCATCATGGTCCAAGCACTGTTCATATCTGGGGTTGCCTCTTCAGCAACTTCCGTCTTAGAGCCCATGAGAGCATCTTACTCCTGAGCAGACATTACAATTGTTCTTTTCAAAAGGATATCCTCAGGCCATGGTACAAGCAAGCTCACATTCTTGAATCAGTGATCAGGTTTACATAGCTAGATTGCTACTATTCCCCTTTCAAACTGCCCTATTTTCTATTTACTGCTTCCCTCGATAGCTTTTTCCCACAGCTTTGCTGTGATTTTATGTCTCACATAATAAACAAATGCATTCCAATCCTAAATAGCCAAGATTATGTTGAAGCAACCCTAGATGCCTATAATGACTGTAAAATGTAGAACAATTCAGAATCACTAAACTTTGATATATTTAGTGTTATCAATGGAAGAGAATATTTGTAGATCAGGGTTGAATTATGGGGTCCTTGGTGCTCTCTGAGCTTGGTTGCTCTTCTGCAGATGTTTCATTATTAAACTAGGCAATCATCAGTGCTGAAGATGTTACCTAGTTTGGTGATGCAACCAAGTTCAGAGAGCACCAAGGACCCCACAGTATATCTAACTTCTATTTAATAACACATAACAGTCCTATATTTTAATTGTTTTTTTCTCATTCTTTTATAGGAAGTTTCCCATTTTCCCATTAAATTGTGTATTCCAATCACTTAAGAACATAAGAACATAAGAAGAGCCATGCTGAATCAGGCCAAAGCCCATCGAGTCCAGCATTCTGTGTCACACAGTGGCCCACCAATTGTACATGGGGATCTTAAGCAGAAAGAGAAGGCAAAATCCTCCTTTTCCCTTGACCCCCAACAAATGGTACTCAAGGGAATCCTGCCTGCCTCAACCAACATAGAGGCGGCACATGGACATCCGTTTTAATAACCACCGATACACTTGGCATCCATGAATCTGTCTAACCCTGCCTTGAAGCTATCAAGGCTGACAGCTGTCACGACCTCTTCTGGAAGTGAATTCCATAAACCAATGATCCTCTGGGTGAAGAAATATTTCCCTTTATTTGTCCTCACTTTCTTACCTATGAGCTTTAGGGAGTGCCCCCTTGTCCTAGTATTGTGTGATAGAGAAAAGAATTTTTCTCTATCCACCTTTTCTATCCCATGCATGATTTTATACACTTCGATCAAGTTAAATGTTTGCAGTCAGCAAATTAATCCCTTTATCTTCCTTACCTGATAAAATATTCTTTGTTTGATCCTGTACCAGTTCAGGAGTATCATTGAATGCTGCATAACCCTGGAATGAACACATCCAGCAATACCTCAGTTACAAAAGATAGCATTTATTTCTGTATTTAAGAAGAGGCAGACTAATCCTTGTTAATGCAATTTTGTACATTACCACTCCATTTTAATTTTAGAAACTGAAATATAAATTGCAAACAGAATTTAAGGGTGCATTCTAATTCCAGAATCCACTAAACTCAAACATTCTGAACACTATGTGAGCTCACTGATGGTTCTACTTATCAGCAGCATGCTGGGCCTGGTAGAAGAGTAGGTAGATTTATGTCAGTGGTGGCGAACCTATGGCACAGGTGCCAGATGTGGCACTCAGAGCCCTCTCTGTGGGCACGTGTGCTGTCGCCCCAGTCCTAGGCCTTCAGCTGGGTTTTATAAAACCTTTTCACTTTAGGCCTCCGTCGCCGTGTGCAAAAAAAAAAAAGGTTCAATCAGTCAATTTCAACTTCTCGCAGGAAAAAAAAAGATCTTGCAAAGTTGGAATTGATTGATTGAACTTTTTAGTCCCACCCAGTCTGCCATTACCACCGCAGCCACACCCACCCATTGGGCCATGCCCACCCAATGGGCCACACCCAGCCAATGGGCCACACCCACCTGGCACTCGACGATGCATAAGTGGGTTTTGGATTGCAGTTTGGGCACTCAGTCTCTAAAAGGTTCGCCATCACTGATCTATGTTCTTAGCCCTCATCGCCTCAAAAAAAAAATTATCAGGCAAAAACTTCACCATGGACAAATTTAAATTCAGCTCTCTTTCTCAACAATCTGAGCTGATATGTTCTTGAGGTATGACATGAAGGGGAAAATCACTCTTCTCTAATACATGAGAGGCCTCAACATATACAGAACAGCCTCTGTGAATCTGTTAGATGCTTGCAAATACCATGGTCCTGTTTCCACAATCTATTCATTTATTACTTATTTTAGCTGACTGGTTCAAATGAACCCTCTTTGATTTCCCATGACACAGTTATCCCCCACCTCCTGCCCACAACAACCTAACTCAGGGTATTTTAGAATCATGGTCCCTTGTGATTTGCACCATCAAGATAAATTAATAATGTATGGCATCACCTGTGTTGTAGCTGCAAATTCATAAATGTGTGTAGGAACTCTTCAAAGTTAAGAAATCAATGGCTTCAGATATCATAAGCATCATCCACAAGCAGATGCAAAAGTATGTGCTTGTGTCCACAACTGCATGATGTGCAAAAGAAAAAACATGGAAGCTATTTATCCCAAAGATGCTTTTTCACAAGGTGACTGGACATTCTTATTTTTCTTTGAAGATGTTTCACTTCTCATCCAAAAAGCTTCTTCAGCTCTGACTGGATGGTGGGGAATGGAAGGATTTATACTCTTTGCCGACAGCTGGTCATTTGCATTTTTAGAGAGTCATTGAGGCCACCTGAAGGTTTATGTGTGTCATCAGGGTCACCTGAGTAGTGCAAATGAGTATGGAGCCTTCTTGGAACTGTTGAAAGGACTGTGTTGTAGACTGGAGATAGATGCCATATCCCTCCCCCTCTGTTGAGAGAGGGCTGTTCAGTTTTGACATAGTTGGCCTTTTTGACCCCTCTTTCAAACCAGTGGTCCTCTCTGTCCACATTATGGACTTTGCTGTCTTTGAAATAATGCCCTTTGCCTTTTAAATGCAGATGGACTGTTAAATCTTGTCCTGATGGATTTGTTCTCCTATGTTGTGCCATGCGTTTATGAAGTGGTTGTTTCATTTCCCCAAACAAAACAAAAACAACTACTTCATAAACACATGGCACAACATAGAAGAACAAACTCATTAGGACAAGATTCAGCAGTCCATCTGCATTTAGAAGACAACAACTACTCTTTTGAAGACAGCAAAGTCCACATTTTGGACAGAGAGGACCAAGAGTTTGAAAGAGGGGTCAAAAAGGCTATCTATGTCAAAATTAAACAGCCCTCACTCAACAGAGGGGGAGGGATACGACACCATCTATCTCCAGTCTACAACACAGTCCTTTCAACAGTTCCAAGAAGGCTCCACACCCATTTGCACTACTCAGGTAACCCTGATCACACAGATAAACTTCCAGGTGGCCTCAACAACTCTCTAAAAGAAAAAAAAAGAATGCAAATGATCAGCTGTTTGCAAGGAGTATAAATCCTTCCATTCCCCACCATCCAGTCAGAGCTGAAGAAGCTTTTTGGATGAGAAGTGAAATGTCTTCAAAGAAAAACAAGAAAGTCCAGTTGCCTTGTGAAAAAGCATCTTTGGGACAACTATGACCTGGATGACTGAGAATCTACATAGACCCAAGTTATTTGCATTTCCCAACTTAGATGATACAAAGATTTCCAGTTTTAAGCTAGGAGTTCCTGATGTTAGTGGACAGGAGAATGAAACAGGATGAAAGTCATAAGCATTAAGATGTTTGGTTCAGGATACTCCATCCCAAATCAGAAGATACAGTCCTCAACTTATGACTACGGTGGGAACCAGAATTTCCATTTCTAAATAAGGTGGTTGTTAAGTGAGTCACACCCAATTTTACATCATTTTTGGCCATGGTTGTTAAGTAAATTACTGTAGTTAAGTGAATCACATGGTTGTTAGGAAACTCTGGCTGCCCCCATTTACTTTATGGTCAGAATCCAGCTGGGAAGGTTGCAATTAGTGATCACATAATCCTGGGATGCTGCAACCATCATGAATACAAGTGCCTGAATTTTGATCACATGACCATGGGGATGCTACAACAGTCACTAAGTGTGAGGGTTGATAGCAAGTTATTGTATTCAGTGTCATTGGAACTTTGAATGGTTGCTAAACAAATGATTGTAAGTCAAGGACTATCTGTATGTGCTACACATAAAGGATTTTAAAAAATATGTGTAAGTTGCCTTGTGCTAAAGAAGATTAAATTGTGTTTCACCTTGTATTTCAGCTCCAAATGCTAGAAAATATTAACAGAGAAACTGAGTTTCCTTTGTGCACACCTTCCACATTGGAGTATCTGCTTGTTAAAATAATTTATGAATATCCAAAGCAACATGAATATCCAAAGCAACATGATAAGCAATAGAATGGCTTTTTGGATGCAACATGTATATATATGTATCTTTACCAGGTACAATCGCACCTTTTGAATGAGATTGGAAAGGTCTATTTTAAGAACTTCATTGACTTTGACAAGTTGAGGGTTCACTCCCGGTAACTAAAAGAAAGGAAAAATAATTTCAGGTTAATCTTGCAATCTATAGAAGAAGTACTCAAAATTTTGCTCATTATACTACTGCATTATCCTAATATCACAAAAGGCATCCTAAACTTTCCTCCATTATTCTTGCTAATTTAGACACTCTTCAATCATCTCACTAGAAACATCTGCACTTTCTGTTTTATGTTACAGCTTTTGCTGAGGGAGAAGCAAATTTTAAAGATTATTTCTCTGGCCTTATAGCTAATCAATAAAATTGATTTTCATGCGAGCTGCACATGTAATACAAACAGATCTCATGATGCTCTGAGATTGTTTGGGTCTTTGCCAAGACCGAGACCCGATTTTCTACATCAATCAACAGAATGGTAGTCAATCATCTAGTTGTGCTGAAAACTCAGGTGGGTGTCATTTCCCCAGCAGGTTTTTTTTTTGAAGAAAATAAATTAAAATATTTGGGGAGCTTTAAAAATTTGTGGGGAGAGAAAATAATGGACACCCTCATACCTATTAGCAGTGTACTGTTTATCCTCTGGCTTCAGTGGGCCAGAAAGTTCATTGAAAATATGTCTATTCTATCTATTCTCTTTGTTGGGAAGTAGACACATTTACATTTAATCCAATTCCCCCTATCAAAGGAAGATTAAATGGATTAGATTAGATAAAAACAATAATTGCCTCCATTATTACATTCTGAACCATTTAAGATGATCCTGCCACTTTAAAGTTAAACCATTTGGAAAGAGAGAGATTAAAGAAAAATAGTTTTATTTTAGATAAATGGAAAAGAAGAAACAGGTGATGTGATAGCAGTATTCCAGTATTTTATTTATTTATTTTATTTTATTCGGATTTGTATGCCGCTCCTCTCCGAAGACTCTTATTTTAAGAGTATCCTGAGCTATGGAGGCCACAAAGAGGGAGTCAAACTATTCTCCAAAGTACCAGAGGGCAGAACAAGAAACAATGGTTGGAAACTGACCAAAGAGAGAAGCAACCTGGAATTAAGGAAAAAGTTCCTAACAGTGAGGACAATTAATCAATGGCACAGCTTGCCTTCTGAAATCATGGGTGCTCCATCACTGGAGGTTTTTAAGAAGAGAGTAGACAGTCATTTGTCTGAGATGGTATATTCTATTCTATTCTATTCTATTCTATTCTATTCTATTCTATTCTATTCTATTCTATTCTATTCTATTCTATTCTATTCTATTCTATTCTATTCCATTCCATTCCATTCCATTCCATTCCATTCCATTATCTCCTTTCCCCAACAGAATGGGAAATATAATACAAGAAAAGCATATGTACTACTGCAGCTTCTACATTTTATCAAAATCTCAGAACTGTCTTAGATTCGACTTCGTTATAACTTCCAAGATCACTATAATACCCCCATATAGTTCTCTTCCATCCATGTAAGTATTTTTTTTCTCCTTCACTTGAAGTACATAAAGTGAGATGAAGGCCACCAGAAACAGTGATTATATCCAATTTGTCACCAACATTTACAATTCAGAGACAGGCCAGTAGGGTTTCCTAACTTTTAGCACTGATGATGTTACCTAGTATGGTAATGAAACATCTGCAAGTAGCCACCAAGCCCATAGAACACTAAGGATTCCAGATTTCCTAACTCTATCTATTTAATATTTTATCAGTCTTCTTTATGAATGCACTAAACACACAAAATACACTTAAATATTTGCACAGTGGTTGCAAACAGATTTCTGACTTAAGCTATTGTTACAGAAACAATGTTGCTAAGAAACTAGTCCAACTGTACCAACTTTGGAACATATATTTGTTCATTTCTCTTAAAAATACACATACAATTCAATAGAGACTATGTGCTGTTCCATATTTACACTGTCAAGTAGACTGCTGAGTGAACAATTTTACTGTAAGATTTAACAAATACAGAAATTTTGCAAAGTTAGCATGCTAATGGCGTGTTAATGATAAAGAAAAAAAGATTTCAAAGAAAAAATATGTTTAACCTCTAAAGTACTCTTATTTCTATAATCTATCCTATCTAATGAAAAACATACATCACAAGTTCATTTTTTTCATTTTTATACAATTCTGTAAGAGACTCCTTACCACCAATAAATGTAAATAATATATTTTTTTTCTATTTGAAGAAGTCAATTTATCCATCTGAGCAAAATTGGTCAACTTCACCAACCATTCCTCCATAATGGGTAGTATTGAATCTCTCAATTTCTCTGTATATAATAAACTTGCTGCAGAAATTATATATTGAAATAATCTTCCATGGCTTTTTTCTAATTGTTTATCCGTTAATCCTAAAAGGAGTTTATTTGACTACCTTCAAATGTTTTTTGAGGATAAACATATTTTCCTGAAAGTAAACCTCTCCTTGCAAGTATAGACCAACTCTACATGGCAAGATGCTCTAAAAGTCCATATTTTTCTGTAATGTGAAGAGAAGCTAAGGAGTATGGGAATGAAGGCAGTTCACTTGGTTTAAGATATCTCATAAACATTTGGCACAGCAAGAAAATCCACACTTTTTGTCCAGTGTATGAGTTTTTTATCTCTTCATCATTCAGTCAAGCAAGCCCTAGCTTTCTTCTGAAGAAGAGGCCAATCTTTTTAGAGAAGCATGGAGAGTATAGCTTACCTTGCTGTAATTAGCATTAATGATCAGCTGATTCAAAGAATTTCTGATAAGGTTGCAAGTTGAAACAACCTGGGTAGCCATGCAAGCTGAATCATTAAGAGTATCTATCAAGTCTTCCGTTACATCCATCAGGCTGGTGTGCAGCTTCTCAGTGCCCTCCTGTAACATTTCCAGACACCCACTCACATTCTCCAGTGCTTCTTTAGTCTCTCTAATAGCTACATTGGTAAAAAGATCAGTTTCATTACAGTCTGCATGCTGTGGTTTAGTTTTACTAAGCGACACAAACACACGTTTGATTGTTTTATTCAAAATGTCTAAACTGTGCATTTTTCTTGTTCAAAGTTAAACATCGTCTCTGAAAGGGTAAGAATTAACCATAAACTAGTACTTGAAGAGGTTTGATACCATCAAAGTTTAGTTTGCCTGGCTAAAGCATTTTAGAATATCTTTTGTTGCAAGGGCACATAGATACTTTCCTCTGATTTCTCTGGATATATGGATATATTAACTGAACAAAGTTCATATTAATAAAGGGTCCCTGCTTTATTTGAACCCACCATCCTGGAAATGGCGAGTCTTGAAATGGACTGCCACTTTGCAACTGGGTTGCCCATTCTGAGATCAGACAATTTCTGATATGTCAGATCTCCTTGATCTGAGACTGGAACACTTGTAACAGCTGTGCTGCAATTGGAACAGCCCCCTTTGTGATTGGAACATTTCTATTTCAAACTATTTTGTCTACCTTTAGTATTAACTACTATAAGGTTTGAAGTGATACATCAACTAAAACAGTGCAATGCTTCAGATTGTATTCCAAAAGAATTATTTGGGGTGTATCGGATTGCAAACATAGCATCTACCTACAACTCTTTACAGCAGCTGCATCTTTGTAGAGGACAATGCTGAAGACAGCCATGTAATCCCAGGAAAAGGTAACACTTTGATAGATGCAGATGTCTGTGTTCCCATACATTCCAAAGTACCCTGTTAAGACTCAAATTTGAAATGCAATGCATCCTACATTGGATCAAAAATAAATGAAATAAGTAGTAATCAAATTAAAAATGTTATTTGTCCTACATTCCCTTTTGCCAACAAACCCTACAGTAGAAACAAATGGTAGGTGCTTGCTACTAATGCACATTTTTCATCACTTCTGCATATCTGCTAGCTGGAGGGGCTGAGAACATGTTGCTGTTTACAACAAACAAGCACTATAAGCTTCAATCCATAGCATTTTGCTCCTGAGCAGCCCTGCAGGATTTAAGAAGGTTTGCAGGAATAAATAAGTTACAAAAAGCAGCCAGAACTAACGGGCAAGCAATGTGTTGTAATCTGACCCAAGGAACAAAGCAATGAGTTGCTAAAAAAAGGAGAAATATGACAAGACAAATTGCACAGAGAGTTGAAACTATAGGAGGCACTTCACAAAATGCATTTGAGATCATTTTACCTTTAATGGCCCTTTCCACTTTGACTTCAAGACCGAAAAATAAAAGAAAGAATGCAGGATAAAGATTGAAAAATGCAAACAGGTTTGATGGCCAACATAGAATTTCTACCATTAGTTATGCTCTACCAACTATGGTGTTTGGCACTTAGTATGGTTCATCTTAATGGGAACTATAGCTGAAAGCACACAATCAAGCAGTCCAAGCCTAGGGAGTTAAATCTCCCAACAGCTGCAAAGCAGTGAGGTGATGGGTTAAACTGTGGGGAGACCAGCAGATAGAAGTGGAATGCTTAATCCTTGCCTGCACAGTTCTCCCTGCCATCTCCCTTCCATTCTACTACTTTTTTCTATGAGAGTCACATCCATATCAATTGGATGCAGAAGTTTAGACACATCTGACTGAACTCTTAACTTTCAATGAAATCATAAGCACACAGAAGATGACACCACCTCTGCATAGGGCAAAGCTAAGCACATATTTCTGAAAATATGAATGCATGCTTACTGATTATATGCAGCTGTCTCAATTCAAAATGAGCAAAGAGAGACCAAAAAAATATGGACACTTTCCCATGCAGAGCTTTTTTGTTCATTTAGGCATTGATGGAAATATACAATTGGATCAGAGTTGCCTAAATTTTTGCATGCAGCTGTGGACTGTCTCTAGAAAAAATCATGGTGGATACATGGCAGTGGGAAAATTGTCTAACAAATTCTATGCAATTTGTGTACTTGTTAATGGCACTGTGAATGTTCAGTCCCCAATCAATCTAAATATTTTGGCATTATTTCAAAGCTTCTAGCCTTTAAAGGGGGTTGGCAACATCATATGGAGAAAGACAGAGGGTCTCTGCATCACTTCAGAGCTTTTGCAAAACATCTATGATTGACTGCATTTGGAATACACTGTATACAATCAGGAATACACTGTAGGAGGCATTTCAGCAGTCTGATGATTGTATGGATCTAAAGTTTGCAACAAACTGTATCCCCATAATTTGACATTTATAAATGCAGTGATTCTTTTACCTCCTGCCATGGTAAGGGCAGCATCAAGAGCAGGGTATACTTCCTTTCCCAGCTGTTCCCAGACTCGACTGCCAAGCAATGTCCCAACATCTGTTGGAGAAAGAAATGATGGGAAGAACATCAACTACCAATTAACTGAGTGTACAATTTTGCATTTAAATGTTCGTGTTAGCTACAACTCAAACAGCATGTAAATTATCAATCCTTACCCACACCATTATTTTTTTGAACTATAACCAAGATTAAATTCTAGTTTGATTAAAGCACACACAAATTCTGATCACTGATTTTAAATAGTGTTAAATAAATATAGGCACTTTGTCCAGGAATCTTAACTATTAACAACACTAGTTATTTAGGATTGTTTTTTTGAACCTGAAACATGGTTAATTTTTCTTTGGTATCATCCAAATTTTGGACCTTCTCATTACATGTGTTTAATCTGATAGCCAATTCAGTATAATGATTAAGGCATCCATCTAGAAACCAAGGGGCCAGAGTTCTAGTCCTGTTTAGGCACAAAATTAGCTGGGTGACCTTGGTCAGTCACTCTCTCTCAGCCAAAGGAAGAAGGCAATGGTAAACCTCTTCCAAAACCTAGCCAGAAGTCAGTACTACATTGAAAGCACACAGAAAAAGTTCATTCTGGCACTAAATGCAACACTTGTGCATATTGTGTTCTTGTATTTTATGAATACTGCTTCTATGCAATGCTGAAAACTTTCTGGTCAGAAGGTAACATCTCAACCATACTTCTCAAGCAGAGCCCTTCAGTATCAATTCCCATAAATTCTATTTAACCCAGCAGAATGGCAACTCCTGTCAGTTTTCTGCTTCTATTTAACGTCTATATTATCCTCTGCAAAAATCACTATCGACTAATAACATGCTGAATGGTAAGTCCTTTCAGATAATAATGGGAGACAGCATAAGTAAGGTAAGAAGATTAAAGAACAGCTCCCACAAGGCTCTGTAATGGCACTCACACTATTCAACTTATACATGTGTCAGAACCCATACTTTCCCTGGGGGGGGACCTATTTCATTTCTTCTTCATTTCTTTCTGAGGGTTCTGCCATTCTCCGGGGGGAGGGGGAGGCTCTGTGGTATGTTTCTCTGCTCTGCTACAATGTATCCTTTCCACTATTTCTACCCACTTGCTCTTTGAACTGCCTCTTCCTTGATGTTACATTGGGGTGAGAAAGGAATGTGCCTCCGGACATCTTCACAAGCATGGGAAAGGACCCCGTTATCAGCTCCTTTCCCACAGTGAACTTAACACCTGGGGATTGGCCTGTTCAAACTGACCAGATGAACTATTGGGGTGGGGTTTTGCTTGGGACTCTTTTAACCTATTGATCTGAGCAGGAAACCCTCAGATCCTGTCTGTCATGCCTGCTATCAGCTTCTCCTAATAAAAGTTCATTTTGGAATGAAACTGTTCCAAGAGTCCTGCTTTCTTGGGATGAGGTTTTGAAGTGGGCTCTGACAACATGTCAGATATGCCAGCAACAAGGAGATGCAAATTTGGATACATGGATGATTTGGCCATAGCAGTACAAACACACACATACACATAGACACACACACACATTGAAGTGGCTGACTGACTCCTGTCCAAAGATCTTAAAATCTTGGGGAAATTCTTCACTGACTGGAGGTTCACTCTTAGCACTAGCAAAACTATGTGCTTTCATCGTAACAACAACTAGCATATGTTGGCAGATATGACATAGTTGGCATTACAGAAACCTGGTGGGATGAAACCCATGATTGGAATGGACTGATGGATGGATACAAACTGTTCAAAAGAAATAGATCTACAAAAAGAGGAGGGGGAGTTGCATGATATGTAAGAGAACACTACATATCTACAGAAATTCACGTGATCAAAAATAAAATCCCACCAGAATGTATATGGGTCAATATAAAAGGGGAGAAAAAAAGTGACATTGCCATAGGTGTATATTACAGGCCATTCAACCAATCAGAAGAAATAGATGGATTCTTTGCCAACCAGTTAACAAACATACATAGGAAGCATACCACAGTAGTAATGGGAGACTTCAACTATCCAGATATCAACTGGGAGACAAACTCTGCAGCGAGTGGGAGATCAAACAGATTCTTAATCAACTTAGCCAACAACTTTATCATTCAAAAGTTAGAGGAGGGAACTAAAAGTAAAGCTATTTTTAATAATAGAGAAGAAGTGATACATGGAGTTGAAGTTGCTGGAACTTGGGTGAAAGTGACCACATCATGCTGAAATTCAATATAATGCAAACACAAACAATAGAAAATAATCCAACCAGAGTCTTAAACTTCAAAAGAGCTGATTTTAACAAACTCAGAGAGAACCTAGGAAAGATTCCATGGACAAAAATCCTAAAGGGAAAAACAATGCAAGAAGCAAAAAACAGATCTACAAACAACTAGAAGCAAATAAACTTATAACCAGTAGCCAGCATAGGTTTGTCAAAAACAGATCATGCCAAACCAATCTTATTTCATTCTTTGATAAAGTGACTAAATTAGTAGACCAGCAAAACGCTGTGGACATAGTTTATTTAGACTTCAGTAAGGCATCTGACAAAGTAGACCACAACCTGTTGCTTAGTAAGCTCGAAAAAGGTGGGATAGACAACATCACCACCAGACAGATGTGTAGCTGGCTGACAAACCGTACTCAGCAAGTAGTCCTCAATGGTACTACGGTACATCACATGGAGAGAACTAAACAATGGGGTACCACAAGGCTCTGTCTTAGGCCCAGTACTCTTTAATATCTTCATAAATGACTTAGATGAGGGAATAGAAGGGGAACTCATCAAATTTGCAAATGACACCAAACGGGCAGGAATAGCCAACAGCTCAGAAGACAAGCTCAGGATCCACAATAATTTTTTCCCTATCCAAGAAAATGAGTTTTAATGTGGAGAAAAGCAAAGTTTTACATTTAGGCAGGAAAAATCAAAGGTTTAAGTACAGATTGGGTGAGACTTCGCTTAAAAACAGTAACTGCGAGAGGGACCTTGGAGTCCTAGTGGACAATCACTTGACTATGAGCCAGCAGTGTGCAGCAGCAGCCAAAAAAGCTAATACAGTCCTGGGTTGTATAAACAGAGGCATAAAATGAAGATCATGTGAAGTATTAGTACTGCTTTATAAAATCTAGTAAGACTACACCTGGAATACTGCAACCAATTTTAGTCATCATACTACAAAAAAGATGTTGAGACTTTGGAAAAAGTTCAGAGAAGAGAACTAAAATGATCAAAGGAGACTAAAACATATGTAGAACGGCTGCAGGACTTGGATTTGGCTAGTCTAAAGAAAGGAAGAAATAGGGGTGTCGTGATAGCAATATTCCAGTATTTGAGGGGCTGCCAGAAAAGAAGAGGGCGTCAAACTTCCTAACAGTAAGGACAATTAACCGGTGGAACAGCTTGCCTTCAGAAGTCGTGGGTGCTCCAACACTGGAGACTAGAGAGTCACTTGTCTGAAATGGTATAGGTTCTCCTGCTCAAGGAGGAGGCTGGACAAGAAGACCTCCAAGGTCCCTTCCAGCTCTATTCTATTCTATTCTATTCTGAGCCATATAGCACCAGCTTTACAAAGACAAGGTGCACTTGTGAAAGAATACAAAAAAATTATGAACAACTCACTTGTAGTGGTGCATGCTGACCTTCCTCATTTATGGAAGACTCAAATCCAGGAAACCCTCACTGGCACTTGCACAACAACTGCCCAACAACATTAACATTGATTCCCAATGGAAAGCCAAATGGGTCACTGAAGGCCAAACATAGGAGGCAGAGTTGGAGAGCTAACAACTAGGTTAAAGGCTAAAGCATTTAGAGCAGGCATGTTAAACTCGTGACCTGGACACGGCCATCATGAACGTCTGGAAGGCGAGTTCTGTCTTCCATGTCCAGTTTCTCATGGCTGGGAGACCCTGGAAAGGGTTGAAAGTCACCCTGTAGGGGCGACCAGCAAGGAGAGGATCCCTGTTTGATTGCAGAAGGGCAGTAGCCCCTCCACTCGATCTGGGGCAGCCCTCCAAACCGGTGGATGAAAAACTGGCCATAGCAATATGGCTCATCACTAGGCTGCAGATAGCCAAAGTCACACTTACCACCAGGCAACTATAAAGCAGCATGGATGAGAGTGGGTGAGATCTACCTGTCTTAAATCCTAACTATTTTTTTTACCTGCAAAAGCTGCTTAAAGTACTTTCCCCCCTGTGGAGAGGGAAGAGAGATTTTACCCCTCCCTCCAGAAACAGCAGCAACTGACTATCCAGGGAAGTTTAAAACGTTGCAAGAATAATTTGATCCTAATTGGAATTTTACTTTTTAGAAGTTTGTGGACTAAAGGAATTTCTATCCTTACTGAAGATCTGGGTTTTTACTTATAAAAAAGAAGCAAAATTGAAAAGATTATAAGAATTTGGGACTTAAAAGAAAACTTTAAATGGTAGAGGTGACATCTTGTGGCTAAACCTGACATTACAACTTGTTATTCCTTAAAAGAGACTTGGCTAGCAGCTCAGACAATAGATAAGAGCTATGTAACCTTGAGACACCAGCTGTGAGAAGCCCAGCTGTGTTTCATACTCAGTGACAAAAGAAATTTCTGTATTCTCTGATTGTAAAGCTTTTAACCTAATATACTACAAGGAGAATATGGTTGAAGGCCAGGAACAGATTCTTTCTATGTTGAAAGCAATTCATCAAACTATTCTGAAAGCTACTGATGAAATAAGAGGTTATAGAAAAGAACAAGATGTCAGCCCAGAGATACGAACTCAAACTTTGATTACAACTAAAAAATCAACTACACAGAATACAACAGAAAAAGTGGAACAATTAAACATTATGACAGAAGACTCAATTGATCAACAAATACAGTCAATGGAAAATCCAGAAAAGAGACTGACAATACGGAAAAGGGAAAAGACTTTCTACATAAATCAGAGGAAACCTGAGGATCAAGAAGAAGAACAGACTGAAGAGAAGATAAACAGTCCAGGACAACTATGCTGAGATGGAAAAATAGAGAGACGATTTGTTAGTCCTCTCAAAAAAAAGGCAACCGGATGGTTTTTTCTACATCAAACAATATACATAACAATACAGGGAGATTTATTTGATGACTCAAAAGCACAGACATGGAAGACAATTTGGCAAAGAAAGAAAGCTAGAATAAGACTGAAGAAAATTGGGGTTTTGAGAATTAAAATAGAATATACTCAAGTAGATAAAATGTATAGTTTGAATACTAGACATTTTAATGAGTGGAGATAAAGAAAACTTTGGTCATTTAAAACTTGGAAGTAAATTAACAGTTAAATTTGAATGTTGATTTGCTTATAAAGATTAAATGTAAAGGTAATTAAGATAGATATAAGCTAAAAATTCATCGATGAATGTAATAAATATGTTCTTATTTAGTGGCAATAATAAAAATTATTAGCTTAAATATGAGATAGTAGATATTAAGAGAAAAAGAGAGGGAGTATTAAATGTTGAAATAACAGAAATTTTGATTACTAAATTTAAGATATTTGGAAATTACCAGAAAATAAGAATATTATATTGTATTATTAATTGGTTGATGTAAGATGGTGAGAACTCAAATAGATAAAACGTGTATCCTGAACATTAGATCCTGTGATGAATTGTGATAAAGGGAATTGGGGTTATTTAAAACTTGGAAATTATAAATATTAAACATTAAATTAATGGGAAACTAAAAATTGGGAAAAACTAACCAGGACATTGATTGTCAAAAAAGATTGAATGTTAAAACAACTAAGATATATATAAACAAAAAGTATTGATAAATGTAAGAAAGTTATTTTTATTTAAGCGATATAATAAGAATTGTATTAATTTAAATATGAGGCAGTAAATGCCAAGAAGAAAAGAGATGAATTATTTAATGTAATAGTTTGAGATCTGTACTGAAGATATTTGTGTCATTGAATTATTGACCAATTCAGCTGTTCTATCCCAGCCTATTGCCATCCTTGTTAAAGGCACAAGGACCAAACCCCTGCTGATACAATAGGCTGGAGACTTTAAAACAAAACAAACCCCTTTTAATATGGGTGACAAACCTGTCAAATAGTCCAAAACATAAACAGCAAAACTCAAGTCCAAAGGAAGAAAATAGTCCCCAAGAAAACACGATGCAAACAGAAGAGAAGTCACCAGCAAGACAAACAGACCAGGATTCCAAGAAGCACTTTGCGAATGGTTGCCTTCAGCAACCAGCACCACCCACACCTCCTCCCTTTATTCAGCAGTCCCAAGGCGTTGCCTCTCATTGCCTTCTCCTTTTACTCTGGAGTTGCCGTATTGACTGCTGCTGATTTACTCTCGCTAATTGGCGTGTGCGAGCGTCAATTAGCAAGTCCATCAGGTGTGAGTCTTCCAAGTCTGACTCATTCTCCTCACACAGCTGAGCTTCATCAGGAACACGACTGGAGGGCCCAGACTCTGCATCAAACTGTGAGTCCTGTAATTCATCCGAGCCTCCCTCTGCCCCTGATGGCCCTTCAAAGGCCTCCTCCACCTCCTCCTCAGATTCCTCTGACTCAGCTGTTGTGAGCACAGGCTGGCACGGAATCACAATACTCAGCCGCCATGTTGCTTTTCAAATATTTAAATATAAAATTAGAAAATTAATTTAAAAAATTAAAAAAAAACCCGCAATGTATCGCGACTTTCCCCCCATTGCTGGCAATAGGGTGGGCACGGTTTTGGCATGATGCATCCAGCCCATGGGCTGGCAGTTTGACATGCCTGATTTAGAGTGTCACTTCCATCTATTTTGCTTGCTAATGTTCATTTATTAGAGCCTAAAATGGATTATATGAAGTTAGATTTAATAACAAACAGGGAGGTGAGAGATTGCTCTGTCATTATCGCAACAGAAACTTGGTTAAAGCACTGTGTCCCGGATAGTGCTGTTAGCTTGGTGGGATTTTCAACATTTTGGCTGGACTGAAGTTTTTCTCTTAGTGGCAAATCCCAAAGAGGGGGTGTCTGTTTTTATATAAATGCCAAATAGTGTAATAATGCTAAGGTGCTCTCAAGTCAGTGCTCCTCTGATATAGAGCTTTTGACTATCAATGTAGGCCCTTGTATGTGCCTAAAAAAGTTATTGTTATTACAGTATTATAACTGTGTATATGCCTCCTTGTGCAAATAGAAATGAGGTCCTGGATGTTCTCTATCGTACCATCAATAACTTACAAACTATTTACTTGGAAGGTGCCTTTATTGTAGTGAGGGATTTTAATCAGGTTGATTTGAAAGCAATTTTGCAACCAGAGGTGAGAATACATTGGATCTTGCCTATTATAACGACAAGAATGCATATAAAGCTATTCCCTGCCCTCATCTTGGCTCTTTTAACCATCTCTTTGCGTTGCTTATCCCAGCATATAAGTCTCTATTGCTTAGAGAGAAACCAGCCATGAAGCAGGTGAGGGTTTAGGCGGAGGGAGCTATAGAAACATTACAAGATTGCTTTGAGTGAACAGATTGGAGCATGTTTAAAGAAGCTGCAACAGATAACCAGCATAATGTAGAGGTGTATGCCACCACTGTGTTTGCATATATTCAGAAGTTCAGGATGTCTGTCCTTAAAAAACATTGTTGTGCAGCCTAATGAAAAACCATGGATGACACATGAGGTTAGCAAGATGCTCAAAGTATGGAATGTGGCTTTTAAATCCAATGATATGCTGGTGCTTAGAACAGAGCCAATTTGAAAAGTGCCAGAAAACAGCAAAGCAAGCTCATTGTCAGAAAGTTCTGAACTTTTTTCAGGACCCAACAAATACTAGGCATTTATGGCAAGGCATCCAGGCAATTACAGAGAACAAGTAGTCCTCAAGTTATGAATGGAATGTGCAGGCTCCACTACATTCGTAACTTGAGAACTGCCCATTCCATTCGCAACTCAAGGATTCATAGGAGTACCTTGAACAAGATCACTCCCTGCTTTCGCCCATGCATTCACTAATCGAATGCATGGTTCGTTAAGTACATATGAGGTATCTCATGAGATATTCAGGGTGAAGAAGGCCATGGGGGAGGCTAGTGATGGAACAAGCCCTCCCCAACCTACTAAGATACCTCATGCTTCCCATTCCCTTCCTGTCGCATCGGACTCACTTACCTTGCAAAGTTCTGTCTCCTTTCTGCCACTTGTTTCTTTCCCTTTGAGGGAGAGGAGAGTCGATGGAAGCTCCTGGGTGCGAAAAGTGTTTGTGGTGCCTGTCACTGCTCCTCCTCCCCGACTTCTTTCCATCAAGATCATGTGAAGTATTAGTACCGCTTTATAAAACCCTAGTAAGACTACACCTGGAATACTGCAACCAATTTTAATTGCTATACTACGAAAAAGATGTTGAGACTTTGGAAAAAGTTCAGAGAAGAGCAACTAAAATGATAAAAGGCCTAGAGACTAAAACATATTAAGAACGGCTGCAGGACCTGGATTTGGTTAGTCTAAAGAAAGGAAGAAATAGGGGTGCCATGATAGCAGTATTCCAATATTTGATGGGCTGCCACAAAGAAGAGGGAGTTAAATTATTTTCCAAAGCACCAGAAGGTAGGACAAGAAACAATGGTTGGAAACTGACCAAAGAAAGAAGCAACCTGGAATTAAGAAGAAACTTCCTAACAGTGAGGACAATTAACCAGTGGAACAGCTTGCCTTCAGAAATCATGGGTGCTCCATCACTGGAGGTATTTAAGAAGAAACTAGACAGTCACTTGTCTGAAATGGTATAGGTTCTCCTGCTAGAGTGGGGGGCTGGACTAGAAGATCTTCAAGGCTCTATTCTATTCTATTCTATTCTATTCTATTCTATTCTATTCTATTCTATTCTATTCTATTCTATTCTATTCTATTCTATTCTATTCTATTCTAAATTCATTTGTCTAGTTCTAAATGTAGGAAACACACACACATATACACACACACACATACACACACACACACATATTCTGATGCCTACTCTCAAAAGAAAAAGTTTATCTTTTGAGAACAGGCATCAGAATTTCATTTTTAATGTGTGCCAGTATGTACACAGAAAAAGTGACAATAAAGGTCATCATGCTTTGAACTTCCATGTCAGCAATGGACAATCTTAAATCGGATTCGCACTTCACACGGCGTCTGCTGGAACTCTCTATATCAGTGGTAGAGAACCTATGGCACGTGTGCCAGAGGTGGCACTCGGAGTCTTCTCTGTGGGCACACTCACTGTTGTCCCAGCCCCGCCTCTCACAGCCCCCTCCTCACCAGCAGCCCCCCTGGAGAAGAGTCGCCCCCAGGCATGGCTCACACAAAGCAGCGCAGCCAAGGACATGGCAGCTGAGCAGTGGGGACAAGACTCCACCCTTGCGCCCCATCACGTGCAGATGATGCTGCAGGGCACAGGCAGAGGGCGTGGCCGCCATGGCGCTGCTGGGCTGCCTGGATGATCTGTGGCAGGCCATGGAGGTGGTGGGTGACCCAGCGGGCAGGGTGGAGCAGGGATGGGGGTGGGGGGAGGTTTTTGGGAACTCAGTCTCTAAAAGGTTCGCCATCACTGCTCTATATAAATGGGCATAGTATCCTCCCCTCAGTGTGAGTGGAGTCTCACATCAAACTGTAGATCACAATGTGACTGGCTGTAGGGGAGGGCATATAATGGTTCAGTATCTCATTTTTTTTAATGTAAGCGATGCTACACTTCAATAGTCAGATGGCCTAGACTTGGTTTTTTTAACATTTATATTTTATTGCAGGGGTGCCCAACCCCCAGCCCAAAACCAGGCCATAGCCCATTTGGAACTGGGCTGCAGGAGTGTCGGGCGAGCGCGTGGTTGCGCGGAGCTCCAATTGTGCAAGTGGCGGGTTCTCTCTCATGCACATAGCTCCACTTGTGTGAGTGGTGGGCGCTCACGCTCCAAGCTCCATTTGAGAGCTGTGCTCTCACATGCTCCTGCCTCTCATACAGAACCATCTCTTCTCCCCCTGTGCTACCAAGACAGAAAGGTTAGAGACTGCTGTTTTATTGTGTTTTACTAATCTAGGTGAAATATTAAGATATATTGCTAGTCCATGTATGATATGCCACATGCTAAATAAATAAATTTAACAGGAAAAAACATTCCTGGATGGACATTCTTTGTGAGAGCACAGAGATGCTTCTCCTTGGCTGAAAAAAAATCCTTTAGAGCAAGCATGTCAAACTCGCAACGTCACATGACGTTGCGCAACATATTGGGCCGGTTTTGCCATTGCTGGCAATGGGGTGGGCATGGCTTCCACGTGATGCGTCCGGCCCACGGGCTGGTAGTTTGACACCCCTGCTTTAGAGAAACCACTTTGAAAATAATTTCCTTTACTAATTAACACTAATTATAGCCTCATAATTGTCCTGCCAAAGTTCCTTTAGATCTTAACTCATTGTGTTACACCTAGATGAGTCATTTAATACTTTGATATTTCTGTTATTTAGCATTTTAGACTTCGTGTTTAGATAACATGCTTTGTACATAACGAAAATATTGTAATCCTTAGCAAAGTGAAGAGCAATAACTATGAGAACAAGCTCCTTCGGATCCAAGTCTCTTAAAAATATACTTACTATTAAGATCAGAAAGCGCTTTCTTCTTGGTAATGTTATACTGATTCACCAAATAGTCGATTTGCTACAAAGAAAGCAACAAACATAGGACTGATCACATACCCATGTATACCAAGGCAGTAATATTCACTGCAGCATCACAAAAGCTCTTGAATTCTAGCTTTATGAGATAGATGACACTTCAATATCCAGTCTACTTCATAGCCTGATTGGGAATCATGATGACTATATAAACTCTTAATATTAACTGCTGGTAAACTTGAATAGAAGTTTTTTTTTTCTAGAGGCATTTGAGGATAATGGATGATCAGACAGATCTTCTGCTGCGAGCCACATCCCACTCAAAAGTTTAGATGACCATTTTTATTATGGCAAGATTCCCACACTTACTGGAAGAGTGTTAAAAATAAAAGTGCTGTGCAATATTGCAATTAGTGGTGCACATTACAATCAATATAATCAATTGTTAAATAGGAGCTCAGTTTTAAGTGGCATGCTTTTAATAATATTTTAAATATCTTGTACTTTCATGTAAATGTAAAATTGAATCCAGCCACAGAATCATGGCATGCCTACTTTCCTAACAGGACACGAAGCCACCCAAAAGAAAAAGGTACATTACCCCAGGAGTTCCATTCAGGAACATCTGAAGGTCTCTGAAATTATTGCTTATGAGTCCCCTGGCTCCTTGGACTTGGCTTGTGAGATGCTGGTTAGCCGCATAGGCAAAAAACACCCCAATACTAGGTAGCAAGAGAAGAAAGAATTATTCTTATTTTTGCAGAGTTAAATAATATTGTTATCCGATTCCAAAGCACAGTAAAATTATCAGGGAACTATTTTCTGATATTGAAGTGGCCACTTATGTTGCTGTCTGTTAATATCTGTTTTAGAGAGCCAAGTTAGTGTATGTAATACAGGTAGTCGTCAACTTACATTTACAATTGAGCCCAAAATTTCTGTTGCTAAGATGGTTGTTAAGTGAATTTTGCCTTACTTTATGATCTTTTTTGCCACAGTTGTTAAATGAATAACTGCAGTTGGTAAGTTACTAACAGGATTGTTAAGTGAATCTGGGTTTCCCACTGACTTTGCTGGTCAGAAAGTCGCAAAAGGTGATCATATGACCCTGGAACACATAAATAGTAACCAGTTGCTAGTCATCCAACTTTTGATCACATGACCATGAGGCTGCTGCAACACTTGTATGTGTGAAAACAGTTGTAAGTCACTTTTTCAGTGCTATTGTAACTTCAAAAGGTCACTAAATGAATGGTTGTAAGTTGAGTACTACCTTAATGATTTAATCTTATGATAATACTGAAGAATGGTTTTAAGTTCATATCTTTGGGCAGGGTCCAAATAATCTGAATAAGGGGAGCGAGAATTGAAACAGCCACTGTTGGCAGACTTAGTCAACAAAAATTAACAATATTCAATACTCTTGAGTTGTTCCGTATTGTTATTTCAGCATCCACAATCTCCTTTCAAGCACTGCTGGAGGAAAAGACTTCACAAGTTTTACATATAAACAACTATGGTTTAAAAAGAAAATTGGTAGATTACCCATTTTATTAAATTTATTATGACCACCTACTTCAAAAGACTCTGGGCAACCATAAGAAATACAACTGGATGGGATTCTTGGAGTTTGAAAAATTCTGGTTGTGTGATTCCTTATCAACTGGGCAGCTCATTGGGAACTACAATCTGTTGCTTAGGAGGGATTCTCATCTTTCCTCCAGATCTCCTCTTTAGCCTAGGTGGCTTAGACTTGTCACACCAGATACATGGAGTCTACATATTCAGAAGTCTGGTAACTTTAAATATGACTTATTGGAAAATGCAAGTTATAATTGCAGTGTAATGTTTAGTTTCCTTGGCATACAACTACTTTAAACAAGATGATGGGATAATTATACCCTGATATGTCACAGTGGAGACACTTATATGAGATGCTTCTAAAGAGTATTCCAGCATTTAATATAGTTAGAAAAATAGTATTACTTCTGATTCTAATTCTCAGGACCACATTTTAATTAATTGATGTATAAAAGAGGCATAGCATCAAGATCACGAGACGTGATAGTACCACTCTACATTGCAATAGTGAGGCAATACTTAGAATAATGTATCCAATTCTGGTCATCATGATACAAAAAATATGTTGATATCCTAGAAAGAGTGCAAACAAGAGCAACAAAAATGATAGGGGTCTGGAGGCTAAACTCTATGACAAATGACTAGGTATGTATAGAATAGAATAGAATAGAATAGAATAGAATAGAATAGAATAGAATAGAATAGAATAGAATAGAATAGAATAGAATAGAATAGAACAGAACAGGAGTTGGAAGGGACCTTGGAAGTCTTCTAGTCCAGCCTCTGCTCAAGCAAGAGAACCTATACAATTTCAGACAAGTGACTGTCTAGTCTCTTCTTAAAAATCTCCAGTGATAGAGCACCCACGATTTCTGAAAGCAAGCTGTTCCACTGGTTAATTGTCCTCACTGTTACAAAGTTTCTCCTTAATTCCAGGTTGCTTCTATCTTTGGTCAGTTTCCAACTGTTGTTTCTTGTCCTGCCCTCTGGTGCTTTGGAGAATAGTTTGACATCATTTTAGTTCCTCTTATCTGAATTTTTCCCAAAGTCTCAACATCTTTTTTGTAGTATGATGACCAAAATTGGTTGCAGTATTCCAGGTGTGGTCTTAACTAGGGTTTTATAAAGCAGTACTAATACTTCGCATCAGGGGGGGTTTTGTCATAGAATGCCCAGGACAGAGTTCCGGCACCTTTTTTGGATGGAACTTTGTAGGATAGGCAAGGTGGGTTGTATGACATGTGTGAGTTCCGACACCTTTTTTTGTTTCAAAAAAAGCACTGCTTTGCATGATCTTGATTCTATGCCTCTGTTTATACAACCCAGGATTGCATTAGCTTTTTTAGCTGCTGCACACTGCTGACTCATAGTCAAGTGATCGTCCACTAGGACTCCAAGGTCCCTCTCACAGTTACTCTTTTTGAGCAGGTCTCACCTAATCTGTACGTAAACCTTTGATTTTTCCTCCCTAAATTTCTCCACATTAAAACTCATTTTCTTGGATAGGGCCCATTATTCAAGTTTGTCAAGATCTTTTTGGATCCTGAGCTTGTCTTCTGGGTTGTTGGCTATTCCTGCCAGTTTAGTATCATCTGCAAATTTGATGAATTCCTCTTCTATTCCCTCATCTAATTCATTTATGAAGATATTAAAGAGTACTGGGCCTAAGACAGAGCCTTGTGGTACCCCACTGCTTATTTCTCTCCATGTGGATTTAATAACATTGAGGACTACTCGCTGAGTACCGTCAGCCAGCTACGAATCCATCTGGTAGTGATGTTGTCTACCCCACCTTTTTTTTAGCTTACAAAGAAGTAGGTTGTGGTCTACTTTGTCAAATGCCTTGCTGAAGTCTAAATATACTATGTCCATAGCATTTCGCTGGTCTACTAATTTAGTCAGTTTATCAAAAAATGAAATAAGAGTGGTTTGGCATAATCTGTTTTTAAAAAACCCATGCTTTGTTTGTTTCTAGTTGTTCACAGATCAGTTTTTGATTATCTTTTCCAGTATCTTCCCAAGTATTGATGTTAGACTGATTGGTCTCTAGATCTGTTTTTTTCCCCTTTCTTGAAGATGGGAACCACATCAGTCCTTTTCCAATCCTCAGGTACTTCCCTGGTGATCCAGGAGTTTTGAAAGATATGGTGCAATGGTTCTGAGATAAAATCTGCTACCTCCTTCAGAACTCTGGGATGTAATCTGTTTGTTCTCGGTGATTTATATTTGTCAAGGTCGGATAGGTGTTCTCTTACCTTATTTTAATTTTTGTTTCTAGTTTGTCTTTTGCAGGTTTTTTTGCCAATATTTTTTGTGTGTGTGTGAAGACTGATGCAAAGAATGAGTTAAGCAGGTCTGCTTTCTCCCTACTGCCTGTTACTTCCTTGACATCTTCTCCCTTTAGTGGACCTACTTTTTTCTTGTTATCAATATGTTGAAAGAAACTTTTTTATTGTCCTTGATTTCTGTTGCAAGTCTTTGTTCATTATGAGCTTTTGCTTTCCTGACTTCATCTTTGCATGTTCTGGCTGTCTGCTAATAATCCGCCTTAGTTATGTGTCCCTCTTTCCATTTTTTGTACTTGTTTTTGTCTTTTTTGTCTTTCAGTTTGTCAGAGAGATCTTTGTGCAGCCATGCTGGTTTCTTCCTGAATTTCTTGTTTTTCTTTTTCAGTGATATTGTGCTGGACTGGGCTTTTATGATCACATTTTTCAGAGTTTCCCATGCTTCTTGAGTTGTTTTCCTTTTAGGCTTTTCATCCAGGGAATCTTTCCTAGGTTCTCTCTGAATTTAAAATCAGCTCTTTTGAAGTTTAAGACAGTGCTTGAATTATTTTTTATTTCTTGTATTTGCATTATATTGAATTCTAGAATGATATGGTCACTTTCACCCAAGTTCCTGCAACTTCAACTCCCTGTATCACTTCTTCTCTATTATTAAGAATTAGGTCCAGTATAGCTTTACTTCTAGTTCCCTCCTCTACCTTTTGAATGACAAAGTTATTGACTAGGTTGGTTAAGAATCTGTTTGATCTCCCACTTGCTGAAGAGTTTGTCTCCCAGTTGATATCTTGATAGTTGAAGTCTCCCATTACTACTGTGGTATGCTTCCTATATACATTTGTTGGCAAAGAATTCATCTATTTCTTCTTATTGGTTGGGTGCCCTGTAATATACAGCTAGGGCAATGTCACTTTCCCCCCCCTTTTATATTGACTCATATACATTCTGGTGGGATTTTATCTTTGATCACATGCATTTCTGTAGATATGTAGTATTCTCTTACATATAGTGCAAACCCCTCTCCTCTTTTTGTAGATCTATTTCTTTTGAACAATTTGTATTCATCCACCAGTCCATTCCAGTCATGGGTTTTGTTCCAGCAGGTTTCTGTAATGCCAACTATGTCATACCTGCCCTCATGTACTATTGCTTCTAGTTCACCCTGTTTGTTCCCCAAGCTTTGAGCATTTGTATATAAGCATTTAAGACTTTTATGCCTCTCCGTGGGTATATTTCCTGCATCTCCTAATTGTTTGAGTTTTTCTTTTTTAACATCACTTCCTACCTCAGTGGTGGCGAACCTATGGCACACGTGCCAGAGGTGGCACTCAGAGCCCTCTCTGTTGGCACGTGCATCACCGCTGCTAGCAGCAGGTCCATCAGGCTGCCACTGCTGCCCTGAGCAGGAGCCCCGCCCAGCACAAAGGAGGCGAAGCAGCCGACTAGCAAGCTCGAGTAGAGGTGGTACAGCAGAGGTTATCAACCATTGTCAATTGGTGGACTGGAAGAAAAGGGAGGGGGAAGCATTTTACATGTGTGCATGCATGCATGGGGCCGCGAGCATGCACGCACTGCAAATGGGGTGGGGCTAGTGCCTGTGTGATACTTGCCCTTCCCCGTTCTTGCGTGGTGCAGTGCCTTGTATCTGCACCCCATGGCATGACGGCGGCTGTTTTTGTGCCTTGCAGCACGGTGGCCCATTTTTGCACACACACACACCCCGGTTTTTGCATGCCAGAGGCAGCACTCAGAGGCACTCCCTTCCCCCCCCCCAGGGCACCACAGTTCTGATGCGGCCCTGGCAATTTGCAATAAATAAGTGGGTTTTGGATTGTGGTTTGGGCATTCGGTCTCTAAAAGGTTCGCCATCACTGCCCTACCTCATTGTTTGATTTGTTTTCTTGGGATTTATGATTGGTTTTTTGTTCTAGAGATTCTAAGGATTGGTCACCCTTCCCCCTCAATTTTAGTTTAAAGCCCTTCTGATGAATTGGGCCAGTCTTTTTCTGAGTACATTTTTCCCTATTTTCATAAGATGCAGCTCATCCCTTGCCAAGAGTCCTTCGCATAGAAAAGGCAGTCCATGGTTCAGAAAACCAGAGTTTTCTTGGTGACACCAACCCTTTAGCCAGTGGTTTATTTTTAGAATTTTTCCCCCTCAATGGGTGTTGGCCTTTCATTGGGAGTACTGATGAGAACACTACTTGTGCTCCTAGCACCTTAACTGTATTGCCTAGTTGCTTATACTCTCTCACTATTGTACTCAGGTTCTTTGTTTTATCATTTGTTCCAATGTGAAGGAGGAGGAAAGGGTAGTAATCTGTGGGCCTAATTATTTTGGTTAGGTTCTCAGATTTTTGCTCCAGGGAGACAACATACCTCCCTAGATTGCATGTCCGGTCTGCAGATGGCTAGTTCTGGTCCTTTGAGAATAGAATCTATTACCAACACTCACCTTCCTTTTGGGGGGGGGTGCAGTCTGGGGTGCTTTTCTGTTTATCTCAGGTGTGTTTGTTGATGTGACTTTTTAAGGGATATTTGGTGGTGTTTCTTTCCTAGGTGTCTGCATATTTTCTTTGGGGGGGAGTTTGTGGGCCTGCATATTTCCATCTAGGGGGAAAAATCGATTGTTCAGTTTTAATGGGGTTGCTTCGTTAGATTGGGCAGTAGGGGTTTATTAGATCTATGCTGCTTTTTTCTTTGATTATTGTGTTTTCTTCTATGTGTGAGATACCTCCATTTGTCTTCTTCTAAGGTTTTATCAGTAGGGTCAAATTCCTCAGGGAGTTATTTGTTCATTATTTCATTTGGTTTGGGTATAGCTTTCTTGTGTAGGTTGGAGTTTGGCTAGAGTTGCCTCTAAATCCCTTACTTTTTCCTCTAATAGTAAACATAGTTTACATTTAATACATGTATAATTTGGGTGTTCTTTGGGCATAGGCACATACATGGAACATGTATTGCATAGTACAATAGTATCAATCGCTGTTCCATGAGTTTGTTGTTTGAAAATCCCTCTTTTTTGGTTGGTGGATGTGCTTTTGTGATGGTTCCGAAAGAAGCAGCTTTTCAAAAAACTTTGAGGCTTTGTTTACCTTAAAGAATCATTTTATTGCTACATAGCTTCGGCACGTATATAATGAAGCCAAAAACTGAATCCTCCCTCCCCCCCAATCACCCATAACAAAGCATAACTCACTCCTTCATTTAATAGTCATCAATCACGTTCTCCAATAAGTTTGAAGTGCGAACTTTCCCTCCCGTAACTCCTCTAGTTACATCTGACCTTGGAAATTTATTTATTTATTTATTTGTTTAAGCTTATATGCCGCCCTTCTCCCAAGACCCAGGGCGGCTCACAACAACAATACAAGTAAAAACATAATATAGAATCAATTTAAAATCACTACCCACAATACTATATAAAAAACTAGATAAGTTATTACACTCACACCACACACAATCACAGTCAAAGGCCCAGGGGCAGAGTGTAGCTCACATGCCCCAAACCTGTCTGCATAAATGTGTCTTCAACATTTTCTGGAAAGCTAGGAGGGAGGAAGCAGTACAAACCTCTGAGGGAAGCTGGTTCCAGAGGGCTGGGGCAGCAACGGAGAAGGCCCTAGTCCTAGGCCCCGCCAGATGGCATTGTCTAACAGACGGGACCCATAGAAGGCCAACCCTATGTGCCCTAACCGGTCGCTGGGATTCATGAGGCAGAAGACGGTCCCGCAAGTATCCTGGCCCATTGCCATAAAGGGCTTTATAGGTCATAACCAACACTTTGAATTGTGTTCGGAGACCAATTGGTAGCCAGTGCAGCTCACGGAGGGCTGGAGTGATATGAGCGTGTCTTGGGAGACCCAAGACAGCTCGCACAGCTGCATTCTGGACTACTTACAGTCTCCGGACATTCTTCAAAGGTTGCCCCATGTAGAGAGCATTACAGTAGTCGAATCTCAAGGTGACAAGGGCATGGGTGACTGTGAGGAGTGACTCCCGGTCCAAATAGGGCCGCAACTGACGCACCAGGCGAACCTGGGCGAATGCCCCCCTCGCCACAGCCGAGAAATGGTGTTCTAGACTTAGCTGTGGATCGAGGAGGACACCCAAGTTGCGAACCCTCTTCAAGGGGGACAAAACTTCTCCCCCCAGGGTGATGGACAAACAGTTGGAATTGTCCTTGGGAGGCAGAACCCATAGCCACTCCGTCTTGTCGGGATTGAGTCTGAGCCTGTTGGCACCCACCACCTTCTCAACAACCTTCCCTAAAAAGGGAAGGTTGGAGACTGGACGATAATTATTTAAAACTGCCGGGTCCAGGGAACTTTTGAGGAGGGGGCGCACAAGTGCCTCCTTTAAGGGAGCCGGAAAGGACCCCTCCCTCAGTGAAGCATTAACAACAGCCTGGACCCAGCTCCATGTCACCGCCCTGCTAGCTGAAACCAGCCAGGAGGGGCACGGGTCCAGTAAACAAGTGGCAGAACTCACAGCTCCAATGGCCTTGTCCACGTCATCAGGAGTTACCAGATCAAACTCCTCCCATTCAACAGGACTAAGATGGGCCTCTGTCATCTCGACTGACTCATTGTCAGCCGACACTGTATTCCAATTGGAGTCCAAGTCAGCCCGGATCTGAGCGACCTTGTCTGCGAAAAAGGTGTTAAATTCTTCGGCATTACCCTGCAAAGGTTCCTCTCTCCTCCCCGTATCAAGGAGAGAGCGAGTCACCCTAAACAGGGCAGCCAGATGAGATTCCGCAGACGCGATCAATGCGGAAAGATACTGAGATCTTGCCATAGTGATCGCTTCCAAATAGGTCTTAATATAAGCTCTCAATTTGGTTCGATCAGATTCGGATCTGCTTTCCCTCCATTACTTCTCTAAATGTCTCTTCTGGCGCTTCATCCCCCTGAGTTCCTTGGTAAACCAAGGAGATCTCCTGGGTCTGCTACCACAGAGAGGTCGCAACGGTGCAATCCGGTCTAGAGCCCCCGTAGTGGCCATATTCCAGGCCGTCACTAGGGACTCCGCCGAACTGTGTACGAGCGAATCCGGCAATTCCCCAAGCGCCCTTTGAAAGCCAATAGGGTCCATCAGGCATCTGGGGCGGAACCATTTAATCGGTTCTGGCTCCCTGCGAGAGAGGATTGGTATCATAAACTCAAGCCGCAGCAGAAAATGATCTGTCCATGACATGGGCAACACTTCTAAGCCCCTTAATTTCAGATCATACCTCAACTGTTCCGAGAGGAAAACCAGGTCAGGTGTGTGTCCCCCCTCATGGGTTGGGCCCTCAATTACTTGTGCCAGGTCCATGGTTGCCATGGAGGCCATGAACTCCCGTGCCAACCCAGAGGACTCACCGAGTGATGGCACATTAAAGTCCCCCAAGACAATAAGTCTGGGGAACTCAACCGCCAACCCAGCTACCTCCGCGAGTAGCGTGGGCAGGGTAGAAACGCAGCTGGAAGGCAGGTACGTAAGCAACAGACCCACCTGTACACCTAGGTCCAACCTCATAAGGAGGGACTCACAACCTGATATCTCAATAGCAGCGAGTCTGCGCAGCCCGAGTGTCTCCTTAGCTATAATCGCCACTCCTCCCCCCCTTCCCTGTGGTCGCAGCTGATGCCATACCTGAAACCCAGCTGGGCACATCTCAGAGAGGGGAACTCCTCCCTCTGGGGTCAGCCAGGTCTCAGTCACACATGTCTCAGCCAGGTCTCAGTCACACATGTCAGGTCGGCCTCCTCATCTAGAATCAAGTCCAGGGACTTCCGGTGGCTCCGTTGGCGTTGCTATAGCCTCCTCTGTCAAGCCGCAAAACAGCGAACATCAGCTGTTTTTTGCGATGAAAAATCCCCCCTTCGGGAGAAGAAGGGGTGAAGAGCATCGGGTGTGGGTTGAGCTCCTCTAAAAAACCCCTGAAAAAGTTTTCAGGGGGAAAGAGTGAGAGCTCCCCAGGTGCTCGAAGACGCTCCAGCCCGGGACGCTTCTGTCAGCAAACAAAAAAAGACGCCGCGACCACCCCTGCTGAAGATAAATATCCAAGAGAGACCTACATGCAGGCGGAGTGAATGCAGGAGATCTATATTGCAAGTAACTTTTTACATTCTACTTCTGACCACAACTACTTTTACAATCAACATAATGCATTCAAGATGGCGATCGCTTTCACTGTAAAGTGAAAGTGACTGGAAAGTGAAAGTGATTTTTTTTTAGCAAAGCCAGAGTGATCGCTCAGATTTAAAGTTTAAAATCCTATAAATTTCAACTAAATTTAGGATTTGTAAGAAGATAAGAAGGAAAAAGAAGAGGAGAAAATTTTGGCAATATATGTGTAAAAAACTTTTTATTTAAAGTAACTTCTTGAGAGTTTTATAAAAAGTGGACTGATTACAGAATGGCTGCCAGACAAACTAAAAAAGCATCTGCGGAGGTGGCAGTATCTTCTCTGGCTCAGCCCTCTAAATTACAAGCAAGTAGCTTTTCTGCTCCCCCAGCTTCTTCAACATCTATACAGCCTCAAGCCCCCCTGCCTACTCAATCCCCTCCAGAAATGTTGACTATGAAAGATCTGCAGGCTGCATTATCAACAATGATTGATAATATAGAGAGAAGCATGGAGAAATTGGAGAAAAAGATTGTAACTCATGCTGAGGAACAAATTAAAGGAGTAAATTAAAGAAATAATTGAGACTCATAATATAGTGATAAGAGAAGATATTGTGGAAGCTTTCAAAGGGGTTTGGGACTATACCTTGAGAGTGGAGGAGAAGGTGGAAGGGGTGGAGCAACAAATTGAGGAAAAGTTCGATGAAATTAAAAGTGATATACAAGACCAAGCTGTTATGGTACAATATAATCAAATGATGTGAGCTGTAAGAATTAAATTGATTTGGTCCTGCAAATGCTTTCTCAAGTTGGTCATGTCAAATAAATATTTGACATGGAATGTCAATGGTTTAAATTCTCCACAGAAAAGGAAGAAGATATTACATTATTTGACTCAATGTAAAAATGATGTAATTTGTTTACAAGAAACACATATTAGAATTACTGATCAGAAATATTTGATAAATAATAAATTAGGTACACATTTTGTTGCAGCGGCCGCTGAGAAGAAGAATGGAATTGTTATCTATGTTAAAAATCATATAAGAGCTAAATTAATAGAATCAGACATACAAGGTAGATATTTAGCAATTGAAATTTTAAAAGATGGGAAGAAAGTTCTTTTGATGGGTATATATGCACCAAATCAACAACAAGGAAAATTTTACATAAAAAGTTAATACAATTTGATTATAGGTCTTGTATTTTAATGGGAGATTGGAATGGTGTTATAGATATTGGTTTATATAAAAAGAAGATATTATCAATTCCTCAAACACGTTCTAAGCTGCCTAAATCTTTTTTTGATATAAAGGATGATTTTGATTTGATAGATATATGGAGAGAAAGAAATGGTAAAGAGCAAGAATTTACTTTCTTTTCTGATAGACATCAGTCATTTTCTAGAATTGATTTTATATTAACTTCAAGTGATTTTCTTTTTAGTTTAAAGAAGGTGAAAATCCTACCTAAAGTTTTAACAGATCATAATCCGGTTTGGATGGAATTAACGGAAGGACAGAGACCCAAAAGATCTTGGAGACTTAATGAAAACTTGTTTAAATATGATACAAATGTGAATGAATGTAAAAACGTTATGAAGGAATTTTTTATGCTAAATTTGCATAAGGATACAACAATAGAAATGGTATGGGATGCTAGTAAAGCGTATATGCGCGGGATTTTAATTGATATGAATAAAAGGTATAGACGTAAACAAGAGGAAAAAAGGAAGGAGTTAGAAGAGGAAATAAGAAAGAAGCAATTATTAATAAAGAGACCAGATGATAAAAATATTAAAGAGGGGATTAAGGTTTTACGGAAACAATTTGACTTGTTGATGGCAGACCAAGTTGCTAGGAATATACAATATGCAAAACATAATACATTTTTTAATTCTAATAAGCCTGGCAGATGGTTGGCTTATACGTTAAGGAAAAAACAAAAATCCCACATAATTGAAAAAATAGAATATAAAGGGAAGGAAGTGTTTCAACAAGAAATTATTAAGAAAGCTTTTTTAGAATTTTATTCCAAGTTATATGTTGAAGAGAAGATACAAGAGAATGAGATAGATACTTTTTTGCAAAATGAAAATGTATTGGTAATCAGCAATGAACAAAGAGATAGATTAAACGCATTGATTACATCAGAAGAAATAATTTCAGTGATTAAACAATTGAAAATGGGAAAATCTCCTGGGACTGATGGGTTAACGGCAATTTATTATAAGCATCTTCAAATGGAAATGGTGGAACCTCTTAGAGAGCTATTTGTTAACATACAAGAGGGTGGTCAGGTTCCACCTTCATGGAAAACAGCCTATGTTTCTTTAATTCCCAAAGAGGGAAGAGATAATGTTCAACCAGAAAATTTTAGACCTATTCCATTGTTGAATATGGATTACAAGATTTTTGCAAAAGTGATGGCTAATAGATTAATGACAGTTCTACAACAAATAATTCATTCAGACCAAACCGGTTTTTTACAAGGGAGACAGATGAAAATTAATGTTAGACAACTTATTAATATAATAGAATATTTGGAGAAGCATATTCAGGTGCCCGCAGTTCTTATGTTTTTGGACGTGGAAAAAGCATTTGATAGATTGAATTGGTTGTTTTTGAAAAAATTGATCGCTCGGATGGAAATGGGGGATCAGTTTATTAATTCTATATTGGCGATTTATCAGAAACAAACAGGACAGATTATTGTGAATGGTGATTTAACAGATTCATTTAATATAGAGAAAGGTACCAGACAGGGATGTCCATTATCCCCTTTGTTGTTTGTTTTAACTTTGGAAGTTTTATTGAATAGGATAAGAAGAGCAGATGATTTAAAAGGTATAAAGATTAGACAACAAGATTATAGATTAC
Source organism: Bothrops alternatus (assembly GCA_034064705.1). Classification (NCBI taxonomy): domain Eukaryota; kingdom Metazoa; phylum Chordata; class Lepidosauria; order Squamata; family Viperidae; genus Bothrops; species Bothrops alternatus. The sequence goes on from JARGCV010000085.1 coordinate 15,087,941, forward strand.
GTGCTTTTGCTGATGATTTGGCTGTTACATTGACTCAACCAATACAATCAGCCAAGAGATTGATGGAGATAATTAAAAATTATAGTAGGGTATCAGGGTTTAAATTAAATATATCTAAGACAAAGATGTTAGTTAAAAATTTAAATACTAATTTAAAACAGGAATTGGAAAAAATAACGGGATGTGAGATAGTTAAGAAAATTAAATATTTAGGAATTGACATTGAAGCCTCTAATGGAAAGTTGTATAAAAATAATTATGAAGTTTTGTGGAATAAGACACAAATAGAGTTGGAGAAATGGAAGAAATTACAATTATCTATGTTGGGTAGGATAGCAGCAGTTAAAATGAATGTATTGCCTAAATTTTTATTTCTTTTTCAAATGTTACCTATACTTAAAAAGGATGTGAACTTGGAGGAGTGGCAGAAGGGTATTAATAGATTTATTTGGAATGGCAAGAAACCGAGGGTCAAATTAAAAATTACTCAGGATATAAGGGAAAGAGGTGGTTTGAAAATGCCTAATTTTAAGTTATATTATCACGCTGCTGTTTTAATAGCGATAAGTGATTGGATTAATTTAACTAATGATAGAATATTGAATATTGAAGGGTACGGTTTATTATATGGTTGGCATGCATATCTAGTTTATGATAAAAAGGTGGATAGGAGTTTCAAAGAGCACCTATTGAGAAATGCTCTGCTGCGTGTTTGGAAAAAATATCAGTATAAATTAAATGATAAGATTCCTGTCTGGATGGTTCCCAGACACGCAATAGAGAATATAAATAGAGCACAATTACAAGATGTGGTGTCTTATGAGAAACTCCTGATTAAAGAAGGGAATCTTTTATTATTGAAGTCCTTGAATATTTTAAGAGAGGAAGGAATAATCGTTACCTGGTTTCAATACTTACAATTGCAGACTAGATGGAAAAAAGATTTGAACATGGGTTTATCTCAAATAGATGAAAATTTAATTAAACAAATTAGAGACCAAAGGCCAATGCATATTAAAAGATTGTATAATGTATTGATAGAAATTGATTCTGAGACTGAATTAGTTAAGGACTGTATGATAAAGTGGGGACAAAATTTTGGACAACCAATTATGATGGAAACTTGGGAGAGGATCTGGGTGAAAAATGTAAAATTTACACAAGCACAACATTTAAGAGAAAACTTTTATAAACTGTTTTATAGATGGCATTTGGATCCGAAGAAATTATCATGTATGTACCCTAGTTTAAAACCTAATTGCTGGAGATGTGATTGTATGGACGCTACTTATTTTCATGTATGGTGGACTTGTAGAAAAATCAAGGCTTTTTGGATAAAAATATGGTGGATACTTCAAAATATTTTGAAAAAACATATTGAATTTTCACCACAGTTGTTTTTATTAGGTATTATAAAGGATTGCACCACCATAGAGATGAACTTAATTTTGAACTTGATTACAGCAGCGAGATTGTTGGTTGGACAATACTGGAAGAAGGCAGAATTATCATCTATCGAGGAATCGACTTTGAAAGTCATAAATTTGGCGGAAATGGCTAAAGTATCTGCATATTTGAAAGATCATTCAAATGAAAAATATATGTTGGACTGGAAAAAATGGATTGATTATATTCAAGGGAAATATCAATCTAAGAAATTGTATTTATCATATAGTTAAATTTTTATTAGGATTTATATCATAACTTATTTTAATTTAGAGGGTTTTCTTTTGTTTTACCCTGTATTCACTTTGGGAAGTCGGGGGTGGGTGGGTTGGGGGGGGGCATAATAATGTATTATAATGCACTCAACTGTAATACTTCCAATATATAAGGATGATATATTTACTGATATAAGAGGAGTTGCTCGGGCAGTACCTCTGGACCACATCTGGAGGGGGTGGAGAGTGAGGAGTGAAGGAGTGAAGGGAAGTGAGAGAGGGTGGAGAGTGAGGGAGGGAGAGAGGGAGGGGGAGGGAAGTAGGAGATAGGGAGGCAGGAAGAGGGGGATGTGGTGGAGGGGGTGCTGCCGAGCAACATTCATAGTTATTCTATTTTATGTAAGTTTTTAAAAGTATGTATGTTTTGTTTTGTGTGAGAGAAAGTCGAAAATGATTGTATTAAGTTGAGTTGTATTCAATTTGATTTTTTGTTTATAATTATAAAAAAACTAATAAAAATATTTACAAAAAAAATAGAATCAAGTCCCGGATAAGGAGAGCTTTATTTACCACCGACCTGGCATTGAGCAGCAGCAGCAGCCTGAGTTCCGGGTCCGGATTTCGCTCATTACCAGTACCCCGGGAGAGGTTCAAGGGGCCGGAACAAGAGATCACTTTCAGGCAGCGAGGCCTTGTTCCCTGAGAGCGGCCTACCCCAGGCCTCCCATCATATCTGCCTCTTCCCCATAAGACCGGTATAGACTGGTCCTCTGATCCCTCAGAGCAAGGCTCCTCCACTTCTCTAGCTTCCGCAAATGCAGACAGGTCGGCCCTTCCATTTGCCATAAATCCACAGTCCCTCCAATCCAGGCAACCACCCATCCATTCAACCTGATTCACTCCACAATCAATCCCCCCCACATCATCCATAACATCAAGAAAAAAAATAAAATTAAAAACAGTATTAAACACATTGAATTAATTAAAATTTAAACAGATAAAAAATTTAAAATTTAAACGGATGAAAATTAAAAGCATTTTTGTCCAAGCCCTGTTATAATTGTGCTTGCATTTGGGAACAGTGTTCTTCCTAAACCAGTCAGGGCTCCCCTCATGGAAAGTCCTATGAATACAGTTATAGTTGGAGCCGTAGTGCCTCCCAAATTTAATATAAAACCAGAAGAGCCAACTGCTGGAGCAGAAGTAAGGGCAGAAGATAATTGAAGTCCAGAAGAAGTATAAATAAAAGCTGGAATAAAAGCTGGAGCAAATGAGGTAGCTAATCCAGCAAGTTTACCAAAACCCAAACTAAGGCCCGTGGTGGGAATAGTAGTAAAAACAGGCGTGCCTGATGTTAATCCTGCCGCAGTAATTATAGCTGTTCCTGTATTAGTCCCTCCTAAGGTAAAACCTGTGGTAGGTTTTGAGCTAAAAAGTCCAGAACCAAAACCCACAGGAGGAGTAGTTGTACTAACAGTAATTGTGGAGCCCAACGTCCCAAAGTTAAGGCCTTCAGATAAGTTCAACATAATGGCGGCAGCGACGGAAAGGCCTCACCCGCGGGGTCTTACAGTTTAGCGGGAGGCACCCAGCCAACGGAGCAGGCCCAGAGAGCTCTTCTTCCCCACAACCCGTTAGCCACGATAACTGGGGCTTCCTCCCGTTAGCCACGATAACTGGGGCTTCTGACGGGTGTCTTTCTTTCTTTTCTTTCTTTCTTTCTCTGTTACTTCTTGGTCCGGGTAGGGGGGTCTCTCGGGCGGCGGCGAGGGTCCTGCGTTCTTCCAGTCACTCTCCACTCTCTCAGTCGGCAAACCTTACAAGCCTGCGATGGCGACTGAAGCTTCACCGCTGCTCCTCCTGCGTTCCAGTAATCCGGGGATTGGTGTCGGTGGAGGCTTCCTCCAAGCTTCCCTCAGCTCTGGTCGCCGGGAGGAGGAAGAGAGGAGCGCCGTCAACATCGAAGCTGGCTTGTTCCAAATTTCTATGTCAATAGCTGCTGCTCTGTGTAACAGCTGCTTGAGATCCTCTTCGGAGAGCCCCGCGTAGCGGTACCGCTGCTGCTCGAACTTGTAACAGGTTGTCTTGTATTGAGATTGTACTGTATTGAGATCTGGTTGTGGCTATCTATCCCCCGATTACATACTTTCCCACCCGCTATTCTAACATTGTTTGACTTTTACTCTAGAAGTGATATACAGGTTAAATAAAACAGGTTTGCTTCTTCATTTATGTCAAGCAAGAACATCCGATGTTAGCAGTCTTGACAGCTTTGCTGTTAGCCTTGTTTCTACCTTCTCTGTTCTAGGTAATTATGCCTATTTTCCCCCTATCCCTTTTTCTGCCTTTTTTGCTTGTTTTTCTACCTTTTATTTATTTAACCTTCTTACTATTATGTTAGTTTTATTTATCCTTTTCTTCCCTCTGTTTTTTTAAAGTTTTTGAGCTCCAATTCCTCCCTACCTTATTATTTAAAATTTACCTTGTTAAGATTTGCCTCTTTATTAATCCTCTTCTTCCTTGATTTGTAATGTTCCACTCTTGTCCTTATTATTTGCCTATTTATTTATCTTTTATTTTCTGTTCTGTATTTATTTTTATTCTCTACTGGGGTCTGCTCTCCCTTCCTATTGGGACCTCAAGCTTAATTTTTGCCTTCACTTCCATTGTTCGCTGCTCTGGCCTCTTGTTCTTTTCTCTGTCAGCTCCATTCTGTCTTTCGGTGTTCAAGTCTTTTCGGCCTCATCTCTGCTCTTGTGTGGTCTGCCGTTCAGCTTTCAGTTGGCTCAGCTCCACTGTCTGGTCTGCTCCAGTTAGCTGGCCACTCAGCTCTAGAGATCAGAGCTCTCTAACTCAATGCTTCTCTGCTGCTGCTGTGCTGCCCATCTCTGTTGCTGCTATGATCTCCCCTCCAGTGATCCTGCTGCTGCGTTTCTCCCCTTCACTGATTCTCCTGCTGTGTTTCTCCCTTCCATGTTTTTTTGGCACCACCAATTTCTCACAGCTGACAGATTGTTCCAGGCCCTTTGTCCTCTGCCAGACCAGACAGGCTGCCAGGCTAGCAGGAGGTGGGGGAGGGGGGCTGCTGATCTCGCTGGGGAGGGAATGTGGATCAAGTCCTCCACAAGTCCTCCACCTGGGGCAAGTCACTGGGAAGGGTTGAGGGGCTGGAAACATGCAGGATGAGGGTTGTGGTAGTTGGGCTGCCTCTAGTTTCCTGGGCCCTGGATCGGGATGCCTGGCTGCCCCCATGAGCCGGCTGCCTAGATTGGAGTATTGGTCTAGGCTATTCCTGAATATATTGTGATCCACCGGTTCACTGCCTCCAACAGCCTCCCTTCTTGTCTGCTATTCAGCTGCCTGTTCGCTGCTCTCAGTTTCCAGTGTTGGGCTGCTTAGTTGGGCTCCTGAGCTGGGTCTGTTGTTCTCTGTTGCTGGCTGCCTCCAACTCCATGTGTACCATTCATTCACTACGCTGCTGTGTTGCTGGTGTTTTCTTCCTTACCCCAATTTCTTCTTTTCCTTTATCTTTTCTATCTTCCTTATCTAACTTTCTGCTCCTTTTTCCTCCCTCTTTCCCCCTCTCCTTGTACCTTCCTACTTAGTTTAGTAACTTCTCTCCCCCTGATCTGATACTGCTTCCTACGCTACCACCTAATAAGGAAAAGGATTAGCAGCTGTCTTCTGGTACTTGATAGCTGTCTTCTGGCGCTTGAGGGGCTATTACAGGGAGGAGGGGGTTGACTTACTGTCCAAAACACCAGAGGACAGGACAAGAAGCAATGGATGGAAGCTCATTCAAGAGATATCCAATCTGGAACTACAAAGACATTTCCTAATAGTAAGAACAATTTATCAATGGAACAGCTTATGTCCTGGAGTTGTGAGCACTCCATCACTGGTGGTCTTCAAGAAAAGATTGGACAGTCATTTGTCCAGGATATAGTAAGGTCTGAGCAGGGGATTGGACTAGAAGATCCCCAAAGTCCCTTGCAGCCCTATGATTCTGTGATTTTAATATGGTTGCTTTTAGCAGCTTGCAAAAAAAAAATTACACAACAGTGTCAGAAGAGCCATGTCACTGGTTCTTTAATCTTTTGGTTCAAATACAAAAGATCAAATTCAGTTTTCTAAAATGTTTCCAGTGCAACATCTGAGTGGTGAAAGAATTAAGATTAGTAGGAGAGAGATCTCAGTTTTCTTCTATCCTGTCAGAACTGCCATCCTCCACTCCAGCCTTGCTTTGCAAGATGGCAGCCTGCCATGAACTATGGGAGGAGGGAACTGGGGAAAAGGGGAAACCAAAACTAAGCATCATGCTGTCCCAAGACAATGGCTCACCGTCCCAAGGTCATGGGATTGGGAAATGGAAGGCAACAGCTCACAATCTAACCTGTCTTTACAGGGACAGTTACCAAAACTACTTCTTCAAATGTAACTGGACAATCGGGAGATAACAGGAGGGTAGAACAAAAAAGAGAAATTTTACTGGGAAGCTTTCACATGCAAAACCACAGGCATGGCTTTGATTTACTATAACCACTTGGCTTTTAGTAGAAGTATTATTTTTGCTACAAATGGTGTCAAGAGTCTTGCTTTCCTAGAGCAGGGCTTTTCAACCTTTTCACAGATTGTACCACCTTTAGGACATGACAATATTTGAGTACCACCAATGGCTTAGCAAGATGTCAATGACCAAAAAAAAAAAAACAACCCAGGAAAAAAGTGTACCCACTTACCACACTTTTAATGGGAAACTTGTGCCTGCCTCTCTGCAATTAATCCTCCACTCTTTCTCCCACAAAAGGCCACCAAAAGCCACATCCAGTGAAGCCCCTCTGTCCCCCAAACAAAAAAAAGATTTTCCTATCCCTCCTCAGCCTGATATCTAGGAACAAGGAAGGCCTCCCGTTTGAAGCTTTCTAAACTTCCTTCATCCAGATTTGGAAAATAAATTGTGGCTGCCTTAATATTTACCCCAAACACCTGCCCAGCTCACTTACTCACGCTTCGCTGGAAAACATGCTACTTGCTAATTTAGCAGAAGCGCCAGGATCAGCACCAGGTTACAGCTGATCTGCGCTTCTGGGCAGTTCCACAGAAGCGCAGATCAGCTGTAGCTGCGCGTGCTGATCCTGGGCTCCTGCCCAGCTCACTTGCTCGTGCTTCACTGGAAAACATGCTGCTTGCTAATTTAGCAGAAGCCCCAGGATCAGCGCCGGGCTACAGCTGATCCACGCTTCTGGGAGGTTCTGCAGAAGCGTGGATCAGCTGTAGCTGCTCTCCTGGGCTCCTGCCCAGCTCACTCACTCACTAACTCAATCTTCGCCTGAAAATACATGCTTGCTAAACATGCCACTCGCTAACTCAACCTTTGCCTGAAAACACGTGCTTGATAAACATGCCACTCGCTTGCTCATCCTTCCCCCCAAAACACGCCTCTCGTTCACTCACCCTTCCCCCAAAACAGGCTGCTCACTCACCCTTCCTCCAAAAATAGGCTGCTCACTCTGACTCTCCTCACTGCTTCTGTAAGAAAAGCCTCTTCTCTTCTTGGTCTGTCCCTTTTATACCTTCTCTTCTCTCTGCCCTCCTCCTCTTCTGGGTACACTGGAACCTCCAATTGCCATGTCGCCACGTGCGCAGATCCTGGGGATTCTGCCAAGCTCTGCAGCTTCAGCTGATCTAATCCAGGTCTGTGCAACTCCACTTTAACTGATTCCCTCCCCCACTATAATTAGCTAGGGCTCGCATACCACCAGCCAGGTGCTAAAATACCACTGGTGGCATGTGTACCACCAGTTGAAAAACCCTGTCCTAGAGGACCAAGTTGGGGCAGGTCAGCCATAGAAACTCCTTGGAGAAGTTTCTATTGGTCCAGCCTACCTCAGTAGGTTGCTGTTTTCTGGGATAAAATAAAAGGAAATCCTTATGTGAGCTGCCTTAAGCTTTGTGGCAAAGGATAAGATATAAATTTAGACAACAACAACATTTCTTAATGATTTGATGAATTTAACATGGACAATTCTTGGTAATCCATTCAGCAATTTGTACCATAAGACGCCCATGATTTAAAAGTCCATCTGTTTAGACTGATTGGTGATAACTGTGTTCACTTTTCAAGCATTCTACAGATTAATATATGATTATCTTTTATCTTGCAAAAGTCACAGTTAATCAACCATGTCTTTCCATAAAACATTTGCAGAGAAGTGTCCTCTCCAACATGCTAGAGACATGTCCACCCACCACTACTGTTGTGCATCTTTCACACAAATCAGAGGGCTATTGGGGATGAAACTGGGAACTGTGCTAATATCTGTATATATCTTCATCCCTTCTATTAAATGTTGTTAAGCTCAAAACAAGGGCAAAAACCAGAATGAGAATGTTTGTCTTTAGTACTTTGGACTCTGAAGGAGATCAGTGAGAATATCATCATGTTTCTAGGGACAACAATGAGATTTGTCTTTTACAGACCAATCAACCTGACATCAATACCTGGGAAGATCCTGGAAAAGATAATCAAGCAACAGATCTGCGAAGACTTAGAAGCAAGCAAAGTTATAACCAGAAGCCAACATGGATTTGTCAAAAACCAATCATGTCAAACAAGTCTTATTTCATTCTTTGACAAAGTGACTATATTAGTGGACCAGCAAAATGCAGTGGACATAGTATACTTGGATCTCAATAAGGCATTTGACAAAGTAGATCAAAACCTACTTCTTGGTGAATTAGAAAAATGTGGGATAGACAGCACCACTACCAAATGGATTCGTAACTGGCTGACAAACCATACTCAGTGATGTTCTGACCCAGCCTACTTGAATACTTGCTCAACCATTTTACTCACAAGAAAAAACCCCTCTTCATGGAACTAGGCAGGACCCGCAAGAAAAAACAAACCCCTTTTATTTTTACATATCTGACTCAATGTCCAAGACTTCAGAGGCAAGCAACACAATCCACAAAAATCCTCAGCACGAACGGTTGCCTTCAGCAACCAGCACCTCCCACACCTTCCCCCTTTATAATCCAGCCGGGTGTGGCTTCTTAATGGCTTTTCCTTTGCTTCTTGAGCCGCTTCACTGCCTTCCCCTGCCTTGCTCGTCTCTCTTCTCTATGCATCCATGCATCCGGGATTGGCCCCAGCTGTTCCTCTTCATTGCCTAACTCAGGTTCCCAAAACAGCTATGTCTCTGCCTGAGCGTGAGTAGAGGGGCCGGCCTCCTTGTCTGAGTGTGAGTCTTGGTGCTCCTCAGAGCCTTCCTCTGACTCCAGTGTCACTCCAGGCCCCTCCTCCTCATCTAAGTCCTCAGACTCAGCTGCCAGATCCACTGGCTGGCGAGGAATCACAACAAGTGAGTAGTCCTCAATGGTACTACATCCGTATGGAGAGAAGTAAGCAGTGGAGTACCACAATGCTCTGTTTTAGGCCCAGTACTCTTCAACATTTTCACAAACAATTTAGATGAGGGAATAGAAGAGGAATTCATCAAACTTGCAGATGACACTAAACTGGAAGGAATAACCAACACCCCAGACGAAAGGGTCAGGATCCAGATGGATCTCAACAGACTTGGACATTGGGCTCTATCTAATAAAATGAAATTCAGTGTAAGGTTTTACAGTTGAACAAGAGAAATTAAATGTACAGGTACAGATTAAGGGAAAACTGGCTCAATAGCAGTAACTGTGAGAGGGTTCTTGGAGTCCTAGTGGACAATCATTTAAATATGAGCCAGCAGTGTGCAGCAGCAGCAAAAAAAAAAGCCAATGCAATCCTAGGCTGCATTAACAGAGAGACAGAATCAAGATTATGTGAATTATTAGTACTGCTTTATAAAGCCTTAGTAAGACTACATTTAGAATACTGCATCCAGCTTTGGTCATCAGATTATTAAAAAGATGTTGAAACTTTGGAAAGAGCACAGAAAAGAGCAACAAGGATGATTAGGGGCTGGAGGCTAAACATATGAAGAACAATAATAAGAATAATTTGTTTACAAGAGACACACATAAAAAAACAACATTATAAATTTTTGGAACACCCCAAAATGGGGAAGCTTTATTATACATCAGCACAACAAAAGAAATGAGGGGTGGCGATATACGTTAAAGAGACAATAGATTCTAAATTAACATATTCAGATGAAGAAGGAAGAATTGTTATGGTTGAAATATATTTGCACCAAAAACAAATACTGTTAGTGGCAATTTATGCTCCAAATGATAGTCAAGAACAATTTTATCAAAGATTACACAGGAAATTAACAGAAATGCCGACCAAAATAAAATAAAATAAATGGCGGGCCCGCACCGCGCATGCGCGGCGCGACGGGGCGCATCGTGCATGTGCAGCGCGATGGCCCGCATCGCAATAGGGGGAAAAATGGCCAACCAAAAAAAATGGCCGACCAAAAAAAAATGGCGGACTGCGGTGCTTGGCGACCCCCCGTGAAATGGTCGTTCAACCCCAAATGGGGTCACGACCCACAGGTTGAGAACCACTGATCTAGATCTAAGGAGAAATTTCCTGACAGTGAGAACAATTAACAAGTGGAATGGGTTGCCTTCAGAAGTTGTGGGTACCCCATCACTAGAAGCTCTTAAGAAGAGACTGGACAGCTACTTGTCTGGAATGGTATAGCATTCCTGCTTGAGCACTGGGTTGGACTAGAAGACTTCCAAAGTCCCTTCTAACTCTGTTATTCTGTTTCAGTTTCTATGCTCCAAAGCATCTGAAGGCAGAACAAGAAATAACAGATGGAAACTAATTAAGGAGAAAAGCAACCTAAAACTAAGGATAACTTTCCTGACAGTGACAACAATTAACCAGTGGTTATTTGCCTCCAAAAGTTGTGGGTGCTCTATCACTGGACGTTTTTAAGAAGCTACATCACAACCATTTGCCTATAATCGTATAGGATCTCCTACTTGGGTGGAAGGTTGGAAGACCTCCAAGGTCCCTTCCAACTGTATTGTTCTGTTCTTAACAAGAAATCAGTACATAGTTTCATTTGGTCAGATTGCTGCAGGCCTGTCTTCTCCAAGAAAGCATTGAAATGTTTCTTTGACGATGTCTTAGGGGGCTTTTCTGTACTGTCTTGAGACAGGAGATAAATATATATGTAGTTTATGACAAAATAAATTCCAGAAGAGCTCAAGTGAAAATGGTTTACAATTTTAGACTTCTGCCTTTCCAGGGGGGACTGAATCCAACTTAGTGATAAAATTTGGAATGCTTCATCTCTATCATGAAGTCCTAAAGTTTCTGATAACTATCATGAAAAAATATTAGAAGTCTCTAAATATGTGGGTATAATTCCTGATCCAATCAATTCTCCAGAAATAATAGACAGATTTAGTTCTTTGGCAGTCAACCCAAATTTACTCTGTGTTTAGCTTACCTGCTTAGCAATGTAGCTACCAAGAGGAGGCTAGTGAAGCAGCCCCTCCGACAGTTGGCATTCTTCTTCTGTCTCTGGTGCATTTCTCCACCACAATTGTCACAACACCGGCACAGACAGAAACAGAGCCCAATCAGCGGAAGCAACAGGACAAATATGATTCCAAGGGCAGCTGAAATTATGAACCCTATTTCATAGTAAACTGCCTGTAGTTTAGAGAAAGCAGCAGGTGTTACAACTTGAAAGGAAGGACTTGATGTGTTTCTTGAATTGGGGAACTACCATCCATTGGATACAAACTCTTGAACTTTAGACAGGAGAGGCAGAAGGCACTACTAGCCCCTCTCTCCTCTGCCAATTCTGGGAAAGAGCACACAGGAGAGCAACTACCGTGTTTCCCCGATAGTAAGACACCCCCGATTGTAAGACGTATCGGGGTTTTCAGGGGGTCGGCTAATATAAGCCGTACCCCGAAAGTAAGACATATTACTCCTGCCCACTTCCGCCTCCTGCTTAAAATACTTAAATACTTAAAATACTTAAATACTTAAAATACTTAAAATACTTAATATACTTAAAATACTTAAAATAAAACTGACAATTGTTTTCCAATCAATATAAGCCGTACCCCGAAAGTAAGACATAGTGGGCTTTTGGGGATAAAAAGAAAGTAAGACACTTCTTCCTTTCGGGGAAACACGGTATCAGTTCAACTTCAACATTTGAAGCTGGATCCCTAACAAATTCACAACTTTCCAAAAGTGTAACTTCAGCAGCATCAATGCACAGGTCAAACAAATCACTCTTATGTTACCTCTGACCTACTCTGGATCTTTTTTTCCAAAACGATAGGGGCATGAAATATTTGAACCTTCTTGAGACTTCAAGAGAACCATCATGGTGTACATAGTACAGTTTAAATCCATGAAAAAGGGTTCCATGAAAAGCAAAAAGTGCTTCCATAAGAACTCAGAATACTACCGTGTTTCCCCGAAAGTAAGACCTACCCTGAAAATAAGCCATAACTTGATTTTTTTGGATGTGGACCTAATATATGCCCTACCCCCAAAATAAGCCCTAGTTTTGGGGTGAGGCGCAGGCCTAAAAATCAAACTAGGGCGGGGATGGAGGAGTGGAGTTACCCCATGCGCCCTGCACTCATTTACCAGTCCTCTCATGAATTGACACCTGCCTGTCCTCACCAGCCCACGTCTGTGGCATCCTCAGGCTGCATTTTGCAGTCAGACGCCTTTCTGGAAGGCCTTTGCAGCCGAGAACCAAGCTATGGATTCAATCTGTAGCTCAGTTCTCAGTTGCAGAGGCCTTTCCAGAAGGCTTCTGACAGCAAAATGAAGGCCAGAGCTCCATTCTCAGCTGCTCCTTTGGCCGCAGAAGAGGGCTGGCTGGGTAGGACTGTTGGTGCCGCTGCGGCAAGGTGAGTGGAAAAGACTCCCCCCGAAAATAAGACCTGAAGGAAGAAAAAAAAGACTGGATCTTATTTTCGAGGAAACATGGCATATTTGTTGCTGTTCCATGTATAAATTCCCTAGACCAGGCGTCTCCAAACTTGGCAATTTTAAGACTTGTAGACTTCAACTCCCAGAATTCCCTAGCCAACATAGCTGGGTGGGGATTTCTTGGAGTTAAAGTCCACAAGTCTTAACATTGCCAAGTTTGGAGACCCCTGTCCTAGACTAACCAAAACATGGCAGGAGTGTATATAAAGTGTATAAATATACAAATATAAATATACAAATATAAATATTCATGGTATTTTAGAAGCAAAAGGTGTGTAAGATAACAACAAAAAAAATTACCTGAAGAGTCAATACAACATTTTCAGGCTGTGGAAATCCGAGGAAAAGGGTGTACAGAGCAGCAGGAATAAAAAGAAAGCAGGCAAGCAATAAATTAACCACTCACAGAATTTATGCAGCCACCAACTCAAGTGAAAACAGCAAGGAATAATTGATTAAGTAAATCAAGTATTTACAAAGCAAAACTCTGACAATGTGAAATACCTTTGTTTTTTAACACTTAATTGACATTTAATTTATGCTAGTCTCACTAAGAGAACTACCATGTTTCCCTGAAAATAAAACCCGGTCTTATATTTGTTTTGCCTCCAAAAGAGGCAGTAGGTCTCATTTTCAGGGGATGTCTTATTTTTTTCCTGACACCTGCCTTGGCTCACGGCGGCGGCACCAACAGCCCCATTCAGCAGGAGCCTGCATGGCAGCCAATCCACTTCTGCGGCTGCTTGCAGCAGGAGGCCATGTGGCCTGCCACACCATGCTGCCATGAGGCAAAGCAGGTGGGGGAGGGGATGGAGCTGCCCCCAAGTGCCCCATAGGCGCCCAAACACTTTTCACCCAGAGGGAGAATGGAAGCTTTGTCTGTTTGCAAATGGGGCCCTTGGAAATGGAGCAAATTGTTCCACGTCCAAGCACCCCATCTGCAAGCAGACAAAGCTTCCAGTCTCTGTCATTTCTCTGCCTGGGCGAAAAGTCTTTGGGCACCTATGGGGTGCTGGGAAACTGAGCGAATCACCCAAACACTTTTTGCCCAGAAGGAGACTGGAAGCTTTGTCTGTTTGTGAATGGGGCGCTTGGAAATGGAGCAAATCGCTTCCAAAAAATCAGGCTACGGCCTATTTTCGGGGTGGGTCTTATTTTCAGGAAACATGGTAACTGCCTCTTGGTACAGGCTGCGTTTTATTTCAAATTGAATCCTTCAACAGAATGAATTAACATTGGCATATAAACTATTGGGGGTTTTTTAGCTTTGGGGGCAGAAGTATATCACTTGGATTTCATTCCTTTTTTAACATCCTGTAGAAATAGAGAAACACTACTTGGTTTAAATGTTTTTTTCTAAATGTACTTTATCTAGGACAGTTTTTCTCAACTTTAGTGTTCAATAGTATCCTGACCGGGGAATTCTGAGAGTTGGAGTCCACATATCTCAATGTTGCAAAGGTTGATAAACACAGATACAGAGAGTTAAATTCCCAAGGGTGTATCAGCACAGCAGTTGTGTCAAAACCAATTAATTCAGCCTCTGCTTTTATGTCTCTGAAAATGTTATTTATGCAGGTTCAGATATAGATTAAACTTTACTTCCAGAGACTAAAATTTCTCCTTTAATTTCTCTTCTCTTTTTCTCTTTCCTGACATTAATTATAAATTGGTTACCTGAAAAAGTCTCTAATTCTTTAACAAAATAAATCTATAAAAAGCAATTATTTGTCACTGTTTAGATGACCAGTTAAGCAGACACAATTCAGAGTATTGATTCAGACATTCCATATTTCCTTTATTTAAAACATGTCTTTTTTACTGACTTATATAATGCACTTTTTACCAGTATGATGGGACCAAGATCAAAAATTCTTCACAAATACACTGTGGTTTCCTCAAGCCAGAGAACAAAGTTGGAAATATCTGAACACTTTTCAAGGAGGGCCTAAACCAACACTGGAGGCAGGAATGATCAACTGGGGTATACAATGTTTTGAGTTAGAAATAGTGATCTTAACTACTCCATAAGTGTTTCAAGCACAAAATAGCAATTTTTAAAATCAAAAGAGGGATTCTGCATTCAAAATCAGGCTGTTCTGGACTCAAAACAGTACCGGGAAGGTCAAACATTGGCATTGAACATTTTGAATTATTCCAAATTCAAAATACTTCTTACGACTCCACTAGTTAATTATATCCCTGGATGTAAGCAGAATTGGCCTGAAGAAGAACTCATCAGAATAAATCCCTATTTGTAAGTCAGTTGCTATCACATCTCTCTTCAAAGAAACACTCCATAAGGACATGGTAGCAGATGGAGCTTTCAAATCATGGGGATCGGGCTGATGGTAAACCTTTCCTCATTTATATAATGAGCAAAGAATGCAGTGCTATTACATGCCTGAAGATGGAGGTCCACCACACCAATGCCAACTTTCACAGACAGGCATCTCTGATACTGTAGGAATCTAAGAAGACCCTTACTGGTTTCTCAAACATAGCCCTTCATAATAGTTGTCTGAATTTCAAAAATTATTCAAAAATGCATAAAAATGTAAAAGTATAATATAGGGTAGGAGGAAATAAACATTGCAATCATGGTTTTAAAAACTATTCAACATATAAAAGGATTTAGACTTGACTTTTAAGTGTATGAGGTACAATAATGATATACAACAAAGTTACAGTATCATTTACTTTGCATATCAGAAATTTCATCTCACTTTGTGGGGTAGATTGATAACCTCTAAGTCCCTTTTATGGTATTCAAATGACAGTGTGTTTCAGTCATCTTCAAAATCCTCTAAAGCAATGACTTCTGGTTCCGGATAGCGGCGACTGTGGTCATGTGAAAAGACTTGTCTCTTCACCGGCTGATTTTCCTTCGCCGGTAGACCCCAAAGGGGGTTGAAAGTCGCCCTGGAGGAGCGATCACCAAGGAGGAGGCTTGCTGGTGACTGCGGGAAGGCAGCAGGTTCTCCTGCGGCTCCAGCTGATTCCTTGGGGCCGACGGAGCAAAGATCATCCTGTAAGATGGTCGATCATATAGCTACACCAGCCGAAGTCAAAAGAACAGCTAAGCATGAAGAAACCACCACAGAGAAATCTGGGTGGGACTTTTCTTTCCCTCTTACCCCCAACTATTTTTTCTGCAAAGAGCCTTTGGATGACTTCCCTGCCCTAAGAAAGAGGCATTAGTCTATTTGGGGAAAAAAATGCTGTTTTGAATAAAACTATAGAACAGCATTTATTGGACTTTCAACTTTTTGGATACTTGGGACCCCTGGAAAAACTTATATTATAGAGCATTATTCTACTTACTATATCGGAGATACTTGTTTTTCCCTACCTCCTTCTTCCTTATTCTCAAAATGAGATAAAAGCTTTTAACTTGGAAAGAAAAAAGCTTCTAAGCTCACCGAGGACATCTTGTGGTGAAAAATGTTACTGCAATTGTAATGTTTCTAGGTGTTTGAAGATGGATTTGACTTTCAAATAATAACAAAAGGGAAAAGATAAAGGGTTGGAAATAGCTGTGGGTTGACTTTGTGATCTAGAAACTGTGGAGGCGGATGTTTATTGACTTTTAATAAAATAGCTTCTACTAAAAGACTAAAAGACTATTTTACTATGGAAATGGAAGAATCTTACCCACAGCTTGATTATGAGCTTATACTGGAAAAATATTGGAAACTACAGAGTATATGAAATCATGGAAAAAAATTAAAGATCATTTTGCAGAACCACAAACTGAGCCTCGAATTTTAAAAGGTCAACCTATAGGCCAAGAAGAAGCCTATATGCAACAGTGTACACAATTTAATGAGATGGAAGAAGAACCTACTGACCAATTGAATTTTAGAAAAACTTTGGACCCAAAATCCCAGACTGAGACTTTAATTGATCACTCTACAAGTCAACTAATTATTACAGAAGAGGATATCTCACAAGTTTATGTACAAACTATGGAGAACTCTGAAGACCAAAGAGTGACCTCAACTAAAACACTCTCACTTCTAAAACCAACAGGAACTGACTTCCAGATGCGATCTATTGGAAATTATGACAACTTGGATAGTCAAGCAGTAATCATAATATGGAACAAAATTGACTATATTACCTACATGATACTGGAAGATGAGGAGGAGAACTTTGACCAGAACAATTTGTTGATAAACACCAGTACTCAAATATTGAGATTTGATGACATAGATGCGGCATCATGAAAACCAGCTTGGCACAGAAAAAAAGCCAGAGTTAGATTTTAAAATGTGATTTAAAATCTCACTTATTGGGTCAAAAAGGCTTTAGAGATCCGGATTGATTTGACAATTAACTGAGTATGTGAAATTAGTAAGATGACAATTTGTGTGATGATATGTTTGTTTTAGACATGATAATTATTTTAGTTGAGATTTAAACTTTATTTAATGGGTTGAAATGTTTCTTTATTTTTTATTCTGGTTATATAGAAAATTACTTTGTAATAGAAGAACTAGAGAGATTTACGATAAGAGAAGAAAGGGTATTAACCAATGATCTATTAAATTAAGAAATGGAATATATGTGAAAATATTAGAATGTTATTGTTGGAATACTATGTATGTTATAGAAGGGATACCTGAAGTCTTATTAATATGTTTATTTAAGATTAATTTAAATATGTTAATCGAAATTAGTGAAGTTTAAAAGCAGGATGATGATTGTTTGGACTGACTGAATTTTATGAAGAAATGGATTAAACTAAATTTATTTATTTATTTATTTGGGTTTGTATGTCGCTCCTCTCCGGGGACTCGGAGCGGCTAACAACATATATATAACAATAAATTACAATAAAAAACCCAAACAACGATATCTTAAAAATACAATAAAACACACATTCAATTCAACAATCAATCACAATCATCCCCAGGCCTGCTGGCAAAGATGAGTTTTTAGATTTTTCCGGAAGGCCGGGAGAGTCGGAGAAACGCGGACTTCAGGAGGCAGTTGGTTCCAGAGGGCGGGCGCCACAACAGAGAAAGCCTAGGGCCTGCCAGATGACATTGTTTCGCTGACGGGACCCGGAGGAGGCCAACCCTGTGCGCTCTCACCGGTCGTAGAGAAGTATGTGGCAGAAGGCGGTCCCGTAAGTATCCTGGTCCCATGCCATGAAGGGCTTTATAGGTGATAACCAACACCTTGAATTGGGCTCGGAGACCAATAGGCAACCAATGCAGCATGCGGAGAGTTGGTGAAATGTGGGCACAACGCGGAAGGCCCACAACTGCTCGCGCAGCTGCATTTTGCACTAATTGTAGTCTCCGGACACTCTTCAAGGGCAGCCCCATGTAGAGAGCGTTGCAGTAGTCAATCCTTGAGGTGACAAGGGCATGTGTAACTGTGAGGAGAGACTCCCGATCCAAGTAAGGACGCAACTGGTGCACCAGGCGAACCTGGGCAAATGCCCCCCTCGCCACAGCCGACAAATGATGATCCAATGTCAGCTGTGGATCGAGGAGGACTCCCAAGTTGCGGACCTTCTCCGAGGGGTTTATAGATTCACCCCCCAGGGTAATGGAAGGACAGATAGAAGTGTCCTTGGGAGGCATCACCCACAGCTACTCTGTCTTATCAGGGTTGAGCCTTAATTTGTTATATCATGTGAGGGAAATAGAGAGGGAAATCTTTAATGTACTAACTTCAGTTATATATGTATGACTTTGTTTTTGGATGATTGATTTCCCCTTTGCCACAGTGTTTTCTTGAGCACTCTGATGTAAAAATTAAAAAAAAACAATAAAATTTGTTTGAAAAAAATCCTCTAAATCCTCTAATGTTTTCTCCATTATTGCAGGGAAGACAACTAATAATTTAGAAAAAGGGTCACACACAACCTCTATCAGACCATCTCTCCCAGTTCTAATAGCAAAGCAATGAAGGATGAAAGAGGTTGCAATGATGATAATTTGGCTCAGAAATCTCATAAATATATTTGACTGTAACTTTTAGGGCTATGGAATTGCCATGATCTTTGGAATGAGAAATTCTCCATCTCTTCAAAAGAACAAAATGTCTAAGTCGCACAAGAGATACATGTGAGATGATTTCTGGTTTGTGTCATGGCGATACAGCCAAGGGAAAGCAGGGCTCTCCTTCCCACAGTTGATTTCACCTGCCAGGGGGCCCTAAAGGGGTCTAAAGTCACCCCAGTGAGGCGATGAAGAAGGAGGGGACCCTCATTGATCACAGAAAGACAGCGGTCGATCCATTTGATCCGAGGAAAGCCCTCTAAACTGGTGGGGGAAAGACAAGCTGCATTCATGCAGTTAGTCTGAAGCTACTGACAACTGAAGAAAAAAAGTGTTATTCAGCAGATCGTGAACATCGTGCCTGGAACTGGGTGAGACTATCTGTCCTTTCTCTACTATTTTGCAACCTGACTCCCTGGAAAAGATAAATCTCCAAAAAGCAAGAAAGCTCCCAGATGCGGAAGGAAGGGGATTTTTGCCCCCCTCCTCCAGAGAAACAAAAGCAGCGGTCTAAATCTTTTTGGGAGACAGAAACAGATAAGTATATAATACAAAATTGGAAATAATATAAAGACACAGCTTTAACAAATTTGGGGACTTAGATAATTGTTAAGATTCTTTTGAAAGATTATTAGGGTGAAGTTTAAGTTTTGCTTTAACTGTTGGAAGATTGATATCTAATGTCATTTAGTGGTGGAACACAGGTGTAGCACCAAAATCTGTTGTGTCTGGAGTGAATTGGGAATAAAGCCCAGACATAGATAACTACTTAGCTTCTTTGATGTTTTTGGGAGATTTTAGCTCTGCAGAGAGCAGCTGGAAATGGAGAAAAACATTCTGGGTTGTTTTCTGCATAGTGGGAGCTACAGATTATTTTGAAACTCACTGACCTTCTTGGATTATAAACATCAATTAACTTTTGACTTCAAGAATTATCTAGAGAAAGAGGAAAATTTCCTCTTTTGTTATCTCTGCTTGGGGGAGACCTATGGATTGACTCTAGGATGGCAGGACATCTTGGATTAAAAACATCGGTTGATTGACAATTTCTGGGTTTTTTTGGATAAAAGAGCTTTGGTAGACTCTGTAATTTTCCTTTTGGACTTGGTGTTGATTGACAAAGGTGGATTACAATTTTTTTTCCCGGTGGTGGACCTACACTTTGGAATCTATTGGATTACAAAGGCTATGTATAAGGAGTATAAGAATCATATGAGATGATTTTAAACTTAAAATCAAATTTAAATAGTACTGTCAACTCTACAAATGAGCATGGCTGCAGCCATTTTTCCTTCTCATTTTTGGTTGCCACATAGAATAGAGGGAGGGGGTTTGCCCAGGTGCTTCACTAGTCAAAATAATCTTTTGTCCTGTGGGAACCAAGGTCATTGGCTGCTCCCAAGACTGCAGGCTGGATTTTGCATAAAAAACCCACCGAGAAAATGTATTGGGGAACGTAGTTGCTTGCATAGTTCTATGGGTGGGATTTTTTAACTTTGTATTGGGGAATTGTTACATATGTCTCCAGACTTGGTTTCACTTTTGATGTTCTGATACTTTGTAACTAATAAACATGTTGTTTGAGGAATTTGCAAGCCTCAGAGTTCTGCTTTATTCATCTCTGTCTGTCAGAACCAAGACATTAAACCAAGTCTCATAAAACTTCATTTTCTCGGGGTGCTGGGCCCTGTCTGCCTGCCCACTCACTTTGGGAGAGTGGTAAAGACTCAATGAAGACTCGGGATGGAGGAGAAAATTGAAACCGCTGCTAGCTACAACGGGACTCAGGCTGTCAGAGTGCAGGCTGGCGCTCCAGCCATTGAGGAGGTGTCACTGGCAGGGGCTCAGTCAAAAACCAGGTTGATGCAACCTGGGAAGCTGGTACCTAGTGGACCTCTATCAAGCTGAGGCTGCCACTTAGTGCAGGAGCACTCATGTAACCACTGGAGGGGAGTTCTTATTGCTGTTGTCCCAGGGTTGTTTGTATGTGGACACCAAGAAAGGAAAGGGATTGATGGGATGGGACAACTCTGAAAAGTGGAGATTGCAATCCCAGTCCACAGCCCATCGCTCAAACAGTTGAAGGACAAGTTCAGCAGGCTGGAGGTAAAGGATATAATTCTTATTGATCAAGAGGTGGATGCCATGGGGGGGGAATGCCAAGAACTACCCATCTCTTTCCCCCCTCACTGGAGTTCCAAGCCCCGTATCCCAGCCAAGTCCATTGTCGTGGCTTTGAGATACCAATCCAGGAGTCCAGCCAAGAGACATCCGAAGAGTAGTGCAGCCACGTCCCCAGGACCAGCAAGCCACCCAAGCCCAACAGCAGGTGCAGGGGGCTCTGCCGAGCTTTGAGCCACCTCCGATCAAGCCCACCTTTGATGGGGATCCCAAGAAGCTGACCTTCTTCTTAAACCAGGTGTGGGCTCATTTAGATCGCTACGCTTATGCCTACCTAGATGGGGCTAGGATGGTGAATGCTGTGGCGGCAAATTTAGAGAGGGAAGTGGCTGACTGGGTCACCAACCTCCATAATGAAGGGGCTCCTGAACTGCATGACATTAATCTATTCATGGAGCAATTCTGGGGTCATTCTGAAGACAAATCCCAAGCCCTGCTGACCGAGAAAGAGATCCACTGCCTGAAGCAAAGAGGTCACCCCACTAGGGAGTATGTCCATGAATTCAGGAGAGTTGCTAGTTGGCTGAGGCAATGGCCAGAATGATCACTGATCAACTACTTCAAGCAGGAGTAGATTGCGACTTGCTTCAAGCCTGCCTCATTCGAGATTTTCCTAACCTATTGCATGAGTGGTACCACATGGCAGTGGTGCTAGACATCAAGTTGGACCACTCCAGAAAGTCAAGCACCACCAAACCCAACAGCCATGTGTCCAGGAAAAATGCCTTTATGGCCGAAGTTCCCAAGCCATTACAGCCACAAGTGTCTCCCAAGCACTAGCTAGGGCTCCAATCAAGTGCTACCAGTGCGTTCAGATGGGTCACCATGCTATGGAGTGCCCAGCTCCTAACCCTCAACCCAAGAGTGTACCAGTCGCTGCCGCAAAACCGCAAAGAGCTCTCAGAGGGAGAAGAGAAAAAACAAACTGGGCACATCAGGACCCGGGTGTCAAAGGACTGTCTGCCGAGCTCGAAGCCAAACCCCAATCTGAGCCACAGCAGATGCTGGCACTGTACGACAGTGACGAGGAAGGCGAGGAGGACCCCATGGCGAGTCAGTCCATTCCCTCTTTTGCCATTCCCACCAGGCTAGTAGTGCCCAAAACAGGGGTCCGCATGAATTTGAACGTCCTAATAGACTCGGGGTGCACTCAGTTTAACATACCCACCATACTCAAACTGGACATCTGAGCTAAACTACTGCCCCTACTCATGAGGTTTGAGCAAGCTGATGGGTCCCTCATCGAAGGAACCCGTCATGCACCTAAATGAACCTGTGCGCTTGAAAATGGGTCGGCACTGGGAAATCATCCATTTTGTGATGGTTCCAAAGATGACTGAAGCAGTAATTTTGGGGCTTGCGTGGCTTGATAAATGGCATCCTAACATCTGGTGGGAGGAGGGAATGTGGAAATTAAGACTGGGGATAGGGTTCCTCCCACCTGCCACTTACAATAAAACAAAGACACTGGCCATCAGTGAGATTCAAGGGGAGCCCTGCGAAATCCTAAAGACTGCAGCCGAAAAATTGCTGGGGATTCAACTTGTCCCCACAGAGTACATGATTTGGCAGAAGCGTTTAGTGAGAAGGAATGTGACATCCTCCCCCCATACCAGGTTACAGACTGCTATTGAAATTCTGCCTGGTGCCAAGCTCCCAAAACCAAAGATGTACTTTATGATGCCCAGAGAGATGAAAGAACTGAGAGAGTACATTGATAAAAACTTAGCTTGGGGTTTCTTTCAGTCAGCCAAATCACGCATGACTGCTCCTGTGCTATTCAAGGAAAAGAAAGATGGGTCTCTTAGATTATGCGTGGATTTTAAAGATCTGAATGTGGTCAGCAAAGAAAATATGTACCCCCTCCCCCTGATGAAGGACATGTTAGCCCACCTGGCTAAAGGAAGAATATTTACCAAGCTGGATTTAAGAGAGGCTTGTTACTGGACCCGGATTAAGGAGGGGGACAAGTGAAAATGCCTTTAAATGCCCTTTGGGAAGCTTCCAATTTAAAGTGATGCCTTTTGGACTGCAGCCCCCCCCCGCTGTGTTTATGCAATTGATAAATCAAGTGCTCCATGATCATTTATACAAGGGGGGTTTGGTTTAACTTGATTACATCCTTATTTACTCCGAAACCACGGACGAACACATCAAATTAATCAGTGAGGTGTTAAAGAGAATGTTAAAAGCCAAACTGTATGCAAAGCTGTCAAAGTGTGAATTTCACCATTCATGCCTTGATTATCTGGGATATCAGATTTCAAATGAGGGGATAGAGATTGACTCCGCCAAAGTAAAAGGAATACTAGAATGGCAACTCCCATGCACCCGCAAGCAGCTTCAAAGTTTTCTGGGGTTTGCCAACTTTTATTGTCAATTTATTCCCTATTTTGCAAAGATAGCCATGCCAATCACCAATTTACTCAAAACAGGAAAAGGAGGGGGAAAACACCGACCTTGTCAGCCATTGCAATGGTTGTTAGAGTGCCAGGCTGCATTCAAAAAAGTAAAGAGTGTCAACGCTGCTAATATTGAATATTATTGCTTTGACAAATTATGCTGAACTGTCTGACACTTTTAGAGTTAATTCAGAGAGAAATGAGGGAGGAGGGAAAAGCCCGCAAAAGAGGACGGAAGAGAACCTTTGCCCTCCAAACTAATTGGAGAACGTAAATCATGACAGCAAAATAAGGGAGGGAATGCTAGCAAAAATAACTGCTTGGTGGGTGAGAATTTCAGATCTTAGCATTCCCTTTCATCATGCCTGTGCCGACATTTTGTCACATAAAATAAAAAGACTTTTTAGGATAAAATGCCTGGAAGTTCTTTGAAGTGTTTCATTAGTCAAAACCATGACAAAGAGACTCTTTGCAGCTGAACTAGTCCTTAAGCACTTTGACCCTGAACAACAATTCATCATTCAAGCTGATGCAAGTGACGTGGCCATGGGTACCATCCTCTTACAAAAAAACCACAGAGGGGAGTTAACAATCTTGTGCTTACACTTCCCAAAAATTAACTGACACCAAGAGGAGGTGGGCTGTTTGGGAGAAAGAGTCTTTTATAGTTCATTGGGCATTGCTGATATGGTGTCACTTCTTGGAAAGGGGGGAAATACCTTTTAAAGCAGCGGTTCTCAACCTGTGGGTCGCGACCCCAATTGGGGTCGAACGACCATTTCACGGGGGTCGCCAAACAACGCAGTCTGCCATTTTTCCCCCTTTTCCCTAGCGGTGCTACTCCCTCTTATTCTATTGGCTTTTGAAAGCCAATAGAATAGACTCTCTTGAATAGAGTCTAATTCTATTGGCTTTCAAAAGCCAACAGGAATTGTCCAGGCTGTCTCTGCCCTGCTGAGCCTGCCAAAAGTCCCAGTCTGCAAACAGTGCTGCAAGTTGTCTGCAGCGAAGGTGAGCTGTCTGGAAGTTTCCACCCCTCCCTGCTGAGCAACTACTAAAAATGTAAGTAAAAGAGGGCCAGGGGTGGGAGGTGGGAGGCTGGCGGGTGCAGGGAGGGTTGCTGGTGCACGTGGGGCCCGGCGGGTGCCTTACCTCCCTTGGGCTGTGCCAGCTGGTGGCCCAGCCGGTGGTTGCCCTGCGTCGTCGCTGCCGCTTGCTGCAGCCGCCCAGGAGTGCCTGGGCCTGCCTGCCACCACCCTGAATAGGCTGTGGCCAAGGTAAGGCTAGCGGGGCAGTGGCGGGCGCAGGGAGGGTTGCTGGCGTGCATGGGGCCCGGCGGGTGCCTTACCTCCCTTGGGCTGGGCCAGCTGGTGTCCCAGCCGGTGGTCACCCTGCGCCGTCGCTGCCCCTTGCCAGCTACGCCTTGGCTGGTGCAGGGGGCAGCACCACACATGCGCGGCGCTCCCAGGAAGGGAAATAGTCGACTTACGACCAGTTGGGTAGTCCTCGACTTACGACCGGTTGGGTAGTCCTCGACTTATGACCGGTTGGGGGTCGTGGCATTAAAAAGGTTGAGAACCACTGTTTTAAAGTGTGGACTGATCACAAAAATTAGGAAGCTCTAAAAACCACCCATAAATTATCCCCGAAACAAGTTTGGTATGCTCAGTACTTCAACCATTTTAATTTCACTTTAAAATATTTCCCTGGGGATAAGAACTTTTTGGCTGATGCCTTATCTAGAATGCATCCAGTTCAAGAGCCACCAAGAGAAAGTAATTAACTCCATTATTTTTCTGCCAGAATCCGCTGCTCAAATAACAACCAGATCACAGACACAGCGACCCCATGCTAGTCCTGACGATTGCTCACTAAAGGAATTGAAGGAGAAGTTAGAGACTGATGCCTGTTTAAAGATAACAGATCTATTTTAACCCTAAGAGGGGGACTGGCTTGGAAGAGTTCTAAGTTATACGTCTCAGATGGCCTCAGACTCCAAACATTGCAATGGAATCATGACACTAAGCAAGCAGATCACTTTGGAATTTTAAAGACATTGCATCTGGTGCGGAGCCAATTTTGGTGAACAGATATGAAAAAAGACATTGAGAGTTATATTAAGAGTTGTGCCATTTATGCTACCATGAAGAAGCATCCTGGAAAATCCCCAGGATTATTGCAACAAGTTGCTGAACTCTCTCAGCCTTGGGAGGAGATAGCCATGGATGTTATAGTGGAATTACCTGAGAGCAAGGGAAACACTGTAATATGGACTGTGATTGATCTATTTTCCAAACAGGCACATTTCATTGCTTGCCCGGGACTTCCCTCTGCCCAGAAGCTAACCAAACTGTTTTTGAAACACATATATCAACTCCATGGTGCCCCAAAGCGGATTATTTCTGACAGAGGGGTCCAGTTTACTGCTAAATTCTGGAGGGAGTTTGTTAAACTGATTGGGTCCACCCAGGGCTTTCATCAGCTTTTCATCTGAATACTAATGGAGCTCCTGAGAAAGCTAATGCAATGGTGGAACAATACCTCAGATGTTATGTAAATTACCAGCAGACTAATTGGGCTGATCTCCTGTCTTTTGCAGAGGTGGTCTACAACAATACTGTGCACAGTAGCACTGTACTCACCCCATTTTAAATAGTAATGGGTCAGGATTTTGTGCCCATGCCTTAGTACCCACAGGAGCCTCCTACTTCCCAGATTTTGGATCAATGGGTGACATGTAAAGAAGGCACTGACCAAGGCCACCAAAGTTTACAGGGAACAAGCAGATAAACAAGCAGAAACCTTTTCATGTTGGACAATTAGTTTATCTTTCAATGAAATATTTAAGGTTAAAGTTACCCAGTAGAAAATTTGGGCCCAAATTCCTTGGTCCTTTTTCCATCACTAAAATCATAAACCCTGTCACAGTGGAACTGAAACTTCCACGATTGTTGGGAAAAGTTTACCCTGTGTTTCATTATAGTCTATTAAAACCTGTATTGGAATCCTCTGAGACTTATCCCAAAGAAGCTGCTGGGTCCAGTAGTGGTAGAGGGGGAGACACATTATGAAATAAAATGAATTCTTGATTCTATGTTGTACAAGGGAAAGTTACAGTACCTCATTCAGTGGAAAGGCTATCCCCTGTCAGAAGCTACATGGGTGAAATGTACTAATGTGAAAGCGCACAGATTAATAATTTTTTTATGATAAATATCCTCACAAGCCTCAAGGAAATACTTAACCTACTTTTTGCTTCCCCTACAGGAGACTCTTTCTGAGAGGGGCAGACTGTCAACTCTACAAAAGAGCATGGCTGCAGCCATTTTTCCTACTCATTTTCAGTTGACATATAGAATGGAGGGCAGGGGTTTGCCCAGGTGCTTCACTAGTTAAAATATTTTTTGTCCCATGGGATCCAAGGTCATCAGCTGGGCATTGCATAAAAAGCCCACTGTGGAGATGTATTGGGAACGTAGTTGCTTGTGTAGTTCTATGGATGGGATTTTTTAACTTTGTATTGGGGAATTGTTACGTGTGTCTCCAGACATGGTTTCACTTTTGATGTGCTGATACTTTGTAACTAATAAACATGTTCTTTGAGGAATTTGGAAGCCTCGGAGTTTTGCTTTATTTGTCTCTCTCTGTCAGAACCATGACAAATATATTGTTGTATTGGCTATAATATTGGTTGCTCTGGATAAGGCTAGTATCCAGGGAACATAACAGATTTGACAGAATATTTGGAGGGTGGGAACAAAATGAGTGTCTCAAATTTAGCTAAAATTGGTAAAAAAAAAAAACCATCCTCTGCACCTTATTAATTAATTAATTAATTAATTAATTTAATTTCTATGCTGCCCTATTCCGGAGAACTCAGGGCGGCATAGAAATTAAATTAATAATAATAATAATAATAATAATAATAATAATAATAATAATAATAATAATAATAATAATAATAAATTACATTATATACATATAAAAAACCCTTAAGTTAAAAAAAACCCTTAAGTTAAAAAAAAAGAAAAAAGAAACCAATCATTCCACGAACATACACTGGCTAGGGGCAAGATGTTAGCTGCCCCAGGCCTGCCGGCAAAAGTGTGTTTTAAGCAATTTACGAAAGGCGGAGAGGGTGGGGATGACACGGATCTCTGGGGGAAGTTGGTTCCAGAGGGCCGGGGCCGCAACAGAGAAGGCTCTTCCCCTAGGCCCCGCCAGGCGACACTGTCTGGCTGACGGGACCTGGAGAAGGCCCACTCTGTGGGCCCTAACCGGCTGCTGGGATTCATGAGGCAGCAGACGGTCCCGTAAATAACCTGGTCCGATGCCATGTAGGGCTTTATAGGTCATAACCAACAATTTGAATTGGGTTCGGAGACCAGTTGGCAGCCAATGCAGCTCGCGGAGTGATGCCGAAATGTGGGCATTTCTAGGCAAGCCCAACACTGCTCGCGCGGCTGCATTCTGCATTACCTGAAGTCTCCGAACATTTTTCAAAGGTAGCCCCATGTAGAGAGCATTGCAGTAATCGAACCTCGAGGTGATAAGAGCATGAGTGACTGTGAGAAGAGACTCCCGGTCCAAATAGGGCCGCAACTGGTGCACCAGGCGAATCTGGGCAAATGTCCTCCTTGCCACAGCCGAAAGATGATATTCCAAATTTAGCTGTGGATCGAGGAGGACGCCCAAGTTGCGGACCTTCTCCGAGGGGGTCAAAAGCTCCCCCCCCCAGGCTAATGGATGGATAGATTGAAATATCTTTGGGAGGCAGAACCCATAGCCACTCCGTCTTGTCGGGGTTGAGTTTGAGCCTGTTGGCACCCATCCAAACCCTAACAGCCTCCAGACATCGGCACATCACTTCCGCTGCTTCACTGAAATGACACGGGGTGGAGATGTAAAGCTGGGTATCATCAGCATACTGATGATATCTCACCCCATGTTGTCGGATGATCTCACCCAGTGGTTTCATGTAGGTATTAAACAGCAGAGGGGAGAGGACCGATCCCTGAGGGACCCCACAAGGGAGGAACCTAGGGGTCGACCTCTGACCCCCTGCCAACACCGACTGTGACCGACCAGTGAGGTAGGAGGTGAACCTACCGCAAAACAGTGCATTCCAATTGGAGTCAAGGTCCATCCGAATCTGGGCGATTTTATCCACGAAAAACTTATTAAAGTCCTCAGCACTACCCTGCAAGGGTGCATCAACCCCCCCTGATTAAGGAGGGAGCGAGTTACCCTGAACAGGGCAGCTGGGCGGGATTCCGCAGATGCAATCAAGGCGGAATGATACGCGCATCTTGCCGCCTTGAGCGCCACCTGATAAGTCTTGATATAAGATCTTACAAGTGTTCGGTCAGATACAGATTTACTTTTCCTCCATCGCTTCTCTAGGCGTCTCTTCTGGCGCTTCATCCCCCTGAGTTCCTCAGTAAACCAAGGAGATCTCCTGGGTCTGCTACCACAGAGAGGTTGCAGCGGCGCAATCCAGTCAAGAGCCCCCTTCGCAGCCATATTCCAGGCCGTAACCAGGGACTCTGCCGAACTGTGAATGAGAGAATCCGGTATTTCCCCAAGCGTCCTCTGAAAACTCTCTGGATCCATCAGACGTCTGGGGCGGAACCACCTAATCGGTTCCGCCTCCCTGCAGGGGAGGATTGGAGCCTTAAAAACAAGCCGTAGCAGAAAATGATCTGACCATGACATAGGCAAAATATCTAAGCCCATTAAATTCAGATCGTTGCTCAACTGTTCTGAGAGGAATACCATGTCGGGAGTGTGTCCCCTCTCGTGAGTCAGACCCTGAACTACTTGAGTCAGGTTCATGGTTGCCATGGTGGCCATGATGGCCATGAACTCCTGCGCCAACCCAGAGGATTCGCCGAGCGACGGAAGATTTAAGTCCCCCAAGACAATAAGCCTGGGGAACTCAACCGCCAGCCCAGCAACCTCCTCGAGTAGCGCAGGCAGGGCTGTTGACACACAGCTGGGAGGCAGCTACGCGAGCAACAAGCCCACCTGAACCCCTAGGTCCAACTTCACAAGGAGCAACTCACAACCCGCAATCTCAGAAACAGTGAGCCTGCGTAGGCTAAAGGTCTTCTTGGCTATAATAGCCACTCCTCCCCCCTTCCCTGGGGTCGTGGCTGATGCCATACCTGAAACCCGGCTGGGCACATCTCAGAGAGAGGAACTCCTCCCTCTGGGCCCAGCCAGGTCTCGGTCACACATGCGAGGTCGGCCTCCTCATCCAGGAGAAGGGGGTTAAAGGAATTTGACACAGATATTGAGGAGATAGATTATAAAGTATAATAGAGTAGAAAGGTTTTTTTCTTTTTTGTTTTGTTTTGTTTTTTGTTTTCTTTCTCTTTTCTTTTTTGAACTAATATTTTTGCTATTAGAAATGATAGTTATTTTGTTATGGAAGAAGAATAAGAAAAAAGAAAAAAGAAGAAATGATATTAATAATATGATATTAATATGATTAATAAATGATTATTGATTATGTTAAGGAAAAAGGGAATGGAGAAACACCTGAAGTGTTAATTATGTATTATATGGAATATAGCAATTGAAATAGTAAAGCTTAATACAGGATTTGGACTTATTTAGATGAAATGTTATTGATGATTGTTTGGATTGACTTAGTTGTATTGAAATACATTAATTTGAATATAATATATTATTAGAGGGAATAGAGAGGGGGTTTCTAATTATCTAATGATTTAATTTGAACTATATGAGTATGACTTTGTTTTTGGACAATTGACTACCCTGCCACCACGTTGATTCCTAAGCACTTGTTTGTAAAATGAAAAAACTAATAAAACTTGTTAAAAAAAAAAGAATAGAGAACTTTGAACATAAAGGGGACCTATAACAAGAGGGATAAGAGATTTAAGTAGTAGAGTATGTTTTACAATATATGAAATATAAAAATATTGGGATGATATAACTGTAAGGACCCGCTTCAAAACCTCTTCCCAAAAAAGCAGGACTCGGATTCATCCCAAAAGAAACTTTTATTATGAGAAGTTGACAGCAGGCATATAGGCAGGATCTGAGGGGTTCCTGCATGAATCAGTAGATTAAAAGAGCAATAAGCAAATCCCACCCCAATAGTTCATCCAGTCAATTCAAATGGGTCAATCCCCAGGTGTTGAACCTGATGTGGGAATGGAGCTGATAAGACGTCATGCTCAAGGCTGTAAGGCTATTGTTAGGTCTTCGCACCTTCTCTTCCATAGCTAGAGGTAAACCAGATGGTTGGAGGCACATTCCTTCCTCAGCCCAGGTTGGCATCAAGGGGAAATAGTTCAAAGAGCAAACAGATAGAGGAAGCGGAGAGGATACGAAACTGATCGAGAGAAACAATCTAGAACTAAGGAGAAACTTCCTGACAGTTAGAACAATTAACCAATGGGACAACTTGCCTCCAGAAGCGGTGAATTCTCCAACACTGGAAGTTTTTAAGAAGAGACTGGACAGCCATTTGTCTGAAATGGTGTAGGGTTCCTGCCTGAGCAGGGGGTTGGACTCAATGACCTCCAAGGTCCCTTCCAACTTTATTATTATTATTATTATTATTATTATTATTATTATTATTATTATTATTATTATTATTATTATTATTATTATTATTATTAAAATAACTGTCAGGATGGTACATAATTTTGAATCAAAATACACTGTAGTTCCCATAGCTTCCCCCCTCCCCCCAAGAGAATGATAGAACCTGCAGGAAAGAAGAATAAAGATTTAATAAAGATAGCCCCCTCCCAATAAGTGGGTTCTGACAGTAACTTTTATAAATATAAGTGAAATATAAGCTGATCAGAAAGGATGTTATATGCAGATGCTATAAGAAGTACAGTATTTTTACAATGCATGAAATATGAAAATATTGGGATGGTGTACTTAAATGGAAAAATGACTAGCATTGAGAAAGTCATGACTGATAAGAATGGATCGAATATAAATTAAGCTTAAATAAAAATCACAAAAATAGGATGCAAGGTGAACTAATGAGATGATTTTTATAAAAATATAAGCTGATAAAAATATGTTAATATAGATGTTATCTGTACAAATATGAAAAAATGTCTCTATTTAATCATTTATACATTGAAAATATTAAGAATTATATTTGTTTAAGGTTGAAAAGAGAGAATACAATTGGGAGAAGGGAAGATCAAAGAAATATATTATTAATCAATATACTAATTATGGAATTATCAAAATCAATCATTATTGACTGTTAATTAATTATTATTGCTTTTTTCCCAAATATATAAACCAAGACAACATGCTGTACACCAGGCACTGGAGATTGTTACTGTAAAAAAACAATAAAATATTTTTTAAAAAATAAAAAAAACATCCCAGTATACATTTTATTAGAACAGGCATAAATCATGTTCTAGAATTGACATGATATGGATGTCTCCTGAACTAAGAACAAATATACATGAGATTGAGATAGAAATTAATATATGGGCTGATCATAATCTGATAAAGTTGACCTGGAGAGGAGTAAAGAAAAAACTAAGATGGACACTGAATCAATCTTTATTAAAAGAGAAATAATTTATACAAGTAACAGTAAAGGAAATGGAATTCTTCTTCAAAGAAAATAAGAAAGAAGAGACATCACTTCAAAATGTGTGGGATAAGGCCAAATTATATTTTAGAGGACTAGCCATAACCTATATGGCAAAAAAGAACAAGGAAAAAAAACAGCAACAAACAAGGTTAAAGGAAGAATTTAAAAAACTGGAGTTAGAATTTCAAATAGATCCACAAAGGAAAACTCTTAAAAGACAAATGGAGATAATAAAACACAAATTAAATTTAGTAGAAGCTGAAGAATTGGCTCAACAAATTAAAAAGGCAAAGCAAAATTTCTTTGAAAATGCTAACAACCAAGTAGATGGTTAGCTTATAAATTGAAAAAAGAGAGAACAAACTTATAAACAAACTGCAAGATGAGAAAGATTGCCTACAATTTCAAAATGACACAATAAAAAAATAGTTAAAGAATTTTATGAAAAACTGTATGATACAGAAGAATCTCCCAGGAAAAAATAATGCAATACATGGAAAAAGCTAAGCTACCAAAAATTTCAGAGAACTTCAAAAATATGTTAAATGAAAAAATAACAATGATGGAATTGATTGAGACTATAAAAAGACAAAAAAATGACAAGACTCCGGGACCAGATTGGTTACTGTTCTGTCTGGCCTCTCTCAGCTCATTAAAATCCACATAAATATGTCTTTAAGAGGTTTATTTAACACATTTCAAAAGGATTCACTTCAGAGCACGCTGCTGGCATGTTGCTGGCAAGAACGGCCAAATCTCATTTATTTACATTTAGATTACAACAGGCTCTGCCCACACCTTCCAATTACTCACTCTTTCTTTATCACATTGTCCAATACCTCATTATTCTTCCGTAGATTTCCAAAACATCAGAAGACTGAATTCAAAGGCAATGCTCCAGATATCAGGCTACTCCTTGATTAACGTTGCTCGTGACAAAGGCGTAGTCTCTCTGTCCCCTTCTAATATAGTGTCCGATACGTCACTTCCCCTCATTACTTCCTTTTTCCACTTAACTGACACCGTCGCTTATCAAACCTTCGGAATCTCGGATCAAGCCATTTATCTTCTTGATCCAAATCTGACTCCTCACTTTGTGAATCTGATCCAGACTGCCTGTAAATCTCCTCCCTGTCTGGCTCAGCTGCCGGGAGGGGAAAATACCCAAGGGGCCTGGCTGCTCTTCCTCGGCTGCCGGGAGGGGAAAACACCCAGAGGGGCCTGGCTGCTGATCCTCATATTCTGACACTTCCCAAGCTGGTCTAGGGACACTCACAACACTATCCCCCCCCTCAGGCCCCTCCCCATGGGGCCGGCGCAGGGGATGGGGTTTGTAGGGAAACGCAGAATGAAAATCCCAAATTAACCGAGGAGCCTCAATATCACGAGCATCGACCCAACAGCCAGCGGCTGGCCCACCCCCGGTCCAATCAACCAAATATTGGAAGCGGTCGTTGAGCCATCGGGAATCTCGGATGCCGGACACATCCAACCGGGAAACGGGAACGTGAGCACGGCGAGCTGTCCGGCCCGGATCAGGAGGTCGAAGCGGAGAATCAGGGTTAACAGGAACAAGCAAGGAGCGATGAAACACGGGATGTACACGAAGAGACCTAGGTAAAGTCAAACGATAGGTCACCGGATTGATGACCGTCTCCACAGGAAAAGGACCCAGGAAACGTTGATCAAGCTTGCGGTGAATTCGCCCTGGAAACAAGTACTTGGTGGAGAGCCAAACCCGATCTCCAACAGCTAACGGCGGCGTGTCGCGATGAGAGCGGTCTGCAACCCGCTTGTAGTCTTCCTTGGCCTTAGTCAAATGGTGCTTAACCATCTCTTGGACAGACTGGAGTTCGGTTAAATAGTCCTCTGCAACTGGAACTGGAGAATCAAGGAGCGTGAGCGGGAAAAATCTGGGATGATAGCCGTAGTTGGCAAAAAACGGAGTGGTCTGAGTGGAAGTGTGCTGAGAGTTGTTGAAAGCGAATTCGGCCACGGAGAGATATTTGGACCAATCGTTCTGTTGGTCGTTGATGAAACAACGCAAATACTGCTCCAGGATGCCAATCACTTTCTCTGTACCCCCATCAGTCTCTGGGTGATGCGTGGAGGCTAGATTGAGTTGGACTTGAAGCGCAGACATGAGTTCTCTCCAGAACTCCGAGGTGAACTGGGTTCCTCGGTCGGACACTATTTTGTCAGGCAGACCGTGTAGCCGGAAGATATGTTGAATGAACAGCTGAGCAGTGACCTTGGCTGTCGGTATTCTTCGGCAAGGAATGAAATGTGCCATCTTGGTCAGCATGTCCACCACTACAAAGACAACGGTGTAGCCGGCAGAAACAGGTAGACAAGTCAAGAAGTCCATGGAAATAGCCCCCCAGGGTCTCTCCGGCGTGGGCAAAGGCTGTAATAATCCCGGAGGGGCTCCTGTGGCATGTTTTGCCTGACGGCACCGTACACAGGAATCCACATAAGACTGAACATCATGGCGAAGCCTGGGCCACCAAAAAGTCCGAGACACTAAGTGGAGAGTCTTAAAGAAACCAAAATGACCTGCCGCAGGGTTATCATGGCATTGAGTCAGGATGAGACCACGGAGTGGGCCTGCTGGAACATATAACAGGTTGCGGAAGCGTAATAGACCCTCGGACAAGGTCCAAGGTGAGTTGGGACCCACCTCTTGCCTCCTCTGTGCCACAAAGTCATCTAGTTGTTGCGCTTCCCGAATCTGTCGTCGTAGATCTACCGGATCGTGCACGGCTGCGATCGATTCGATAGGCAGAATGGTTCGAAGCGGCAAGGGGTCCTTGATCTGTAGATACTCAGGTTTACGGGAAAGGCATCTGCTCTTTTGTTGTACCCTTTCGGAATGTAGGTGACTTTGAAGTTGAATCGAGCGAAGAACAAAGACCAACGGATCTGACATTGATTCAATTTCCTGGCAGATTGCAGATATTCCAAGTTTTTATGGTCAGTCCGAACTTCAACTTGGTAGCGGGCTCCTTCCAGGTGGTGTCTCCAGGTCTCAAAAGCAGTCTTGATGGCCAATAGCTCCTTTTCCCAAATGGTATAATGGCGTTCGGAGGGACTCAGTTTCCTGGAGTAATAAGCACACGGGAATAGGGGGCCGCCATTTTGGCGTGTTTGAAGAAGCACGGCCCCTACCGCAACATCTGAGGCATCGGCCTCTACTACAAAGGGACGACAAGGATCTGGATACTTGAGAATGGGTTCCTGAACAAAAGCCTTTTTGAGGGTCTGAAACGCCTGTTGCTCGGCATCGCCCCACTGGAACTTAATGCCTTTCCGTAACAGTCTAGTAAGGGGCGCAGTCAAGGCAGAAAATCTCGGAATGAATATCCTGTAATAGTTCGCAAATCCCAAATGTCTTTGGACATCTTTTGCTTTACACGGCGGTTGCCAGGTTTGCAAGGCCTCAACCTTGCCAGGATCCATGGCGATGCCTTGTGGAGAAATCACATGTCCCAGAAATTCAATGGTGGTTTGATAGAATTGACATTTCTCTAACTTGGCGTAAAGGTGATGCTCTCTCAAGCGTTGCAGAACTTGCCGGAGATGCTGGAGATGAGTTGCTCGTGACGGGGAGTAAATCAGGATGTCATCGAGGTAAACCACCACAAATTGATCTAATAAATCCCGGAAGATGTCATTCATGAAATGTTGAAAGACGGCCGGAGCATTGGTGAGTCCAAAGGGCATGACGGTATATTCAAAATGACCATACCTGGTCCCAAACGCGGTCTTCCACTCGTCCCCCTCTCGGATGCTAACCAGGTTGTAAGCACCCCGTAGATCTATCTTGGTGAAGATGGTTGCTGATCGGAGATGGTCCATGAGATCAGGAATCAAAGGCAGAGGGTACCGGTTGCGCACCGTGATGGCATTGAGCTTGCGATAGTCACAGCATAGGCGTAAATCTCCAGTTTTCTTCTTCACGAATAACACCGGAGCTGACAAAGGCGAGGAAGAGGGACGAATGAAACCCCTGGCCAGGTTTTTGTCCACAAAGTCTTTTAATGCGGCCAACTCGGGTTCTGACATGGAGTAAAGGCGTCCTCTTGGAAGTTTGGCATTTGGCAGCAAATCAATGGCACAGTCATATGGTCTATGCGGAGGCAATTGGTCTGCTTCTTTCTCACTGAATATATCTGCAAAGTCCGCTAGGTCGGCCGGCAAGGTGATGTCAGGGTGGGATGGTAGCTGGGCTGCGCAAACTTGGCGTACGTGGTCTACGCATTGCAAACTGGGAAATGAAACAAAGTTCTGGGACCACACCACACAAGGATCATGGGTTCTCAACCAGGCTAGGCCGAGAACTACGGGGAAATGAAGTCCCTTGGTAACATAGAATTGGATGGCTTCTTCATGTTGTCCTATGACCAGGCGTATGGGCTGGGTCATGAACTTGATCGGTCCAGACAACAACTCACGACCATCGATTGTCTCAACCAACATAGGCGGCTTCACAGAGCACAAAGGTATGGCATGCTGACGAGCGAAAGCTTCATCCATGAAATTAGTGGTGGCTCCGGAATCCAACAAGGTGTGTGCCGGAATGCCCTGGGCATGATTTCCCAGAAGTATATTGGTTGCTAGGATCAGATGTCTCGGAGGACCGGGGTCTTCGTCTGCGGAACTGGGACTGGGTTTGGCGCCTGCCCGACCCAACGTTTCCATTAGGCCGGGTCTGGCCGTTTCCCGGCAAGGTGGCTTGAAACTGCTGAGTGGGAGGCCGAGCTGGAACAGGAGTAGAACCTGTCGTACCACGTCATTTCTGGGGGCAGGCCATGACGAAGTGACCCATCTCTCCACAGTACAGGCACAATCCCTCAGCTCTCCGTCTTGCCTTCTCAGTCTCAGTCAAGCGAGATCTGGCTGCACCAAGATCCATGGGCTCATCTCTGGCCATGGGTACAGGACGCCTCTCAGTGTAAGCCGGCAATGGTTGGAAAATACGTCTGGGTGCCGGGATGGGTGGAGTGATAGGTAGGGTCTGGAATCCTCTGCGTGGTGCAGGAACTGGCTTGGCACTTCCGGTGACTGGAACCATCTGTTTGACCAGGCGGGCATCCGTGGCTTGCGTTTGCGCCTCAATAGCCAAACAATGTTGGTATAATGCATCCAGGGTCGCGAGTATTACAGTATGTCTCAATCCATTCAAGATCTGGGAAGACAGCCCATCTTGAAAGATTTCCATGAGAGCCTCATCATTCCAATTAATTTCTTGAGCTAGGCGGCGAAAATCTGATATATATTCCGCTACGCAGTGCGATCCTTGACGTAGCTCTCGTATCCGCCTGGTGGCAGTTTGTCTACGAAGGGGGTCAGCAAATTCTCTTTCCATCAGCTGGCAGAATCCTGCATAATTGCGCAGAACAGGATCTGGTCCTTCTATCAGAGGAGACGACCAATCAGCAGCTGGACCAGAGAGTAAACTTAAAATGAAAGCCACTTTAGTTTCATCAAGCTGGAAATCTGCTGGAGTTGAGGCAATGAATGTTCTGCATTGGTTTAAAAACGCTGGAAATTTACTACGCTCTCCAGTAAACTTATCAGGCAAGGCTAAATAACATCTGTTTTGTCTGGGTGGGGGTGGAGCTGGGGCTGGAACTACTGCATTTTGCTGAATGTGTTGTTGCAAATCGCCAATTTGTTGCTGGAGAGCTTGAACTAATTGATACAAAACC
Source organism: Bothrops alternatus (assembly GCA_034064705.1). Classification (NCBI taxonomy): domain Eukaryota; kingdom Metazoa; phylum Chordata; class Lepidosauria; order Squamata; family Viperidae; genus Bothrops; species Bothrops alternatus. Next base: position 15,125,454 of record JARGCV010000085.1, read on the forward strand.
GGATTATCTGCGAGCAGCTGCTCCATGACGTCACTGAAAGCTCGGACTAATTTTCCGTCTTTTCTGCTTTTGGGTCACGAGCAATCTGTTCTGTCTGGCCTCTCTCAGCTCATTAAAATCCACATAAATATGTCTTTAAGAGGTTTATTTAACACATTTCAAAAGGATTCACTTCAGAGCACGCTGCTGGTATGTTGCTGGCAAGAACGGCCAAATCTCATTTATTTACATTTAGATTACAACAGGCTCTGCCCACACCTTCCAATTACTCACTCTTTCTTTATCACATTGTCCAATACCTCATTATTCTTCCGTAGATTTCCAAAACATCAGAAGACTGAATTCAAAGGCAATGCTCCAGATATCAGGCTACTCCTTGATTAACGTTGCTCGTGACAAAGGCGTAGTCTCTCTGTCCCCTTCTAATATAGTGTCCGATACGTCACTTCCCCTCATTACTTCCTTTTTCCACTTAACTGACACCGTCGCTTATCAAACCTTCGGAATCTCGGATCAAGCCATTTATCTTCTTGATCCAAATCTGACTCCTCACTTTGTGAATCTGATCCAGACTGCCTGTAAATCTCCTCCCTGTCTGGCTCAGCTGCCGGGAGGGGAAAATACCCAGAGGGGCCTGGCTGCTCTTCCTCAGCTGCCGGGAGGGGAAAACACCCAGAGGGGCCTGGCTGCTGATCCTCATATTCTGACACTTCCCAAGCTGGTCTAGGGACACTCACAACAGTTACCTGCCAAGTTCTATAAATATTTACAAGATACATTAAGCTTACCAATGAAAGAAATTTGTAATGAGGTAGTATTAGAGGCTAAATTACCAAACACTTAGATAGAAGCTAATATTACCTAAATACCAAAAGAGGATTCAGACTTAACACAGATAAAGAACTATAGACCAATATCATTATTAAATGTGGATTACAAAATTTTTGCCTCAATAATAGCAGAGAGATGGAAAAGATTTTTGATTGAATTTATTCATCCAGATCAAAATGGATTTCTACCACAAAGACAAATAAAAAATAATCTAAAACTCATTTTGGATACACTGGAATATTAGGAAATGCATCCAGGAAAACAAATGGCACTAATTTTTTTAGATGCGCAGAAAGCCTTTGATAACATAAATTGACAATTCATGATAGAACAATTAAAATGAATGGACTTTGGAGAGAAATTCATAAATATAATCAAGACAATATACTATAAACAAAAAGCAAAAGTAATTAAAAACGGGGATTTTACAGATAATTTTAATATTAAAAAGACACAAGACAAAGGTGCCCACTGTCTCCATTGTTATTTATATTAACCTTGGAGGTGTTGAATAGAAACATTAGACAGGATCCAGAAACTAAAGGAATGGAGATAAAAGATGAAAAATATAAACTGCAAGCGTTTGCAGATGATTTGGTATTTATACTAGAGGAACCGTTGGAGACAAGCCCTAAATTATTGAAAAGGATAGAAGAGTTCAGAGAAATAGCAGTATTGAAGATAAACAGAGAAAAAACTAAAGTTATAGTTAAAAATCTTACAGATAGACACAAAAATCAACTGTCAGGAAAAACAGATCTCCAGATAGCTAAGAAAATTAAATATTTGGAATATATCTAACAGCAAGATGTGCAATAATAAAATAATACAATTATATAAAACTATTAAATCAAATAAAACTGGATTTGGAAAAATAGAAAAATCTACAATTATCAATGTTAGGAAGACTAGCTATCGTGAAAATGAATATCTTACCAAAGTTACTTTTCCTATTTCAGTACCCATAAACAGTACTCATAAAATTAGAAAAAAATTAGAAAAAAAATCTTCAATGATTTAAATACATTGATTTTGAAATTTATTTGGCAAGGGAAGAAAGCCAGAATTAGATTGAAAATGTTACAAGAATATAAAGAAAATGGAGGATTTGGACTACCGGATTGGGTCTTATACTACCAAGCATGTGCTTTAACATGGCTAAAAGAATGGATAGCCCTTAGACATAAAAGATTACTATATTTAGAAGGACATGATTTGCAACTTGGATGGCACGCTTTTCTGTGGTATGGGAAGAATAAAATCCATAGATATTTCCAAAATCATTAGGTAAGAAATGCATTTTTAGTATAGGAAAAGTTAAAAGCTAAAATCTACATGAAAATACCAGGATGGCTTTCAACAATGGAAGCTTTTGTTCACCCAAACGTAACTAATTTTGAAAAAATTGTAACCTATAAAGAAATTTTGAATACGGAAGGGAAATTAAAATCTAAACAAGAGTTGGCAGATCAGGGTATTGATTTATCATGGTGGCCTCAATTGCAAATACAAATGAGATATGAGAAAGATTCTAAAATACATGGCTTTTATAAAGACCAGACAATGTTTGATTAGGTATTGTTGACATCAGATGAAAAGTTGATTAAGAAACAGTATAATTTTCTATTAAATTTAAAAATGGAAGATGAACAAGTGAAAGAAACAATGATAACATGGGCAAAAAATTTTGGGCACAATATAGAATTAGAAAAATGACAAAATCTTTGGAAAAGAAACTATAAATTGACAATGGCAACTGCCTGTAAAGAAAATCTATATAAAATGTTTTATAGATGGCATTTACCACCTGCGAGATTAGCAAAAATGTTTAAAAACATGTCTAGTAAATATTGGAAGTGTAAGCAAAAAACCAGGCACGTACTATCATCTTTGGTGGATGTGCCCTAAAGCAAAGAAATTTTGGACAAAAATACATATATGGTTAGAAAAGATGTTAAGAAAACATGTAGATTTTAAACTGGAACTATTTCTATTAGGTATAATATCAGAAAAATATGATAAAGAAAATGTATATTTATTGTGGCATGTATTAACAGTAGTAAGAATTGTATTTGCTCAGCACTGGAAAAATGAAGAAATGCCATCTGAAGAAGAGATAACCAAGAAAATACTGGACTATGTGGAAATGGATAGACTTACGCTAAAGATACAGAATATTTTCAAATATGGGATGTATTTTATCAATGGCTGGAAAAACGGGGTAGAGATTAGGAATTTAATGTATATTACCAAGCAAAACAAATGGACTCAGACAACATGTTGTTTACGAAGCACCTATGAATTGTAAATATAGAAAACTAATAAAATATTATTTTTAAAAAAGAGATACATGTGAGACAATAGCTAGTGACCATTACAAACCAAAAAAGGAGGAGGGAGATAACTGCAGTTAACCTGAGCATTAAATGAATGAATTCAATTGATCTTTCAATAGGAAGCCTGCTTTCTATTGAGACAGATAGACTGATGATAATTATCTGGATTCATGAATTCGGAGAAGCTTCTCAGAAGCCCACTAGCTTCCCCTCTTCTATCAACCTGGATCTACAGGAATTTATTTTCTGGAAAATACTTGAAAACTACAAAACTGTATAAGCATCATCTTATACTGAATACAGATATTCCTCAACTTACAACCATTTATTTAGTGACCTTTCAAAGTTACAACAGCACTGAAAAAAGTGACTTAAGACTAGTTCTCATACTTTTTTCTGACCCAGCATTCCATAGACATGTGATCCAAATTTGGGCGCTTAGCAACTGGCATGTTATCAACGCTGCTAACATTGGATGTTCCCGCTTTGACAACTGATGAAAATGCACCCATTTTATCTATTCCTTTAACATGCTTTTTCTTGCTTTAGAAATTAGGTACAGCAGAGGGGGGGGTTGCAATGTAAACTCAGCTAGCCATAACATAATGCTGTGGTGGGAACCCAAGGACAAGCTGATAATGTTTTGGCAGGCTATGGAGCTAAGGAGAAAGCCCGCACTTTAAGCTAATTGGGGAATGTGATTTATGACAGTTTATTGGGGATGGGAATTTCACTTTGTTACTTTGTATCAATGGCTGTGAAAATTGGACCATAAAAAAGGCTGAGTGCAAAAGAATTGAGGCCTTTGAACTATGGTGCTGGAGAAGACTCCTGCGAGTCCCCTGATCAAACTGGTCAGTCCTAGAGGAGATCAACGCTGACTACTCTTTAGGAGGCCAGATCCTGAAGTTGAAGCTCAAGTACTTTAGCCACCTAATGAGAAGGAAGGACTCACTGGAGAAGAGCCTAATGCTGGGAAAGATTGAGGGCAATAGAAGAACGGGACAACAGAGAATGAGGTGGCTGGATGGAGTCACTGAAGCAGTAGGCGTGAGCTTAAATGGACTCCGGAAGATGGTAGAGGACAAGAAGGCCTGGAGGAACGTTGTCCATGGGGTCGCGATGGGTCGGACAGGACTTCGCAACTAACAACAAACTTGGTATTGGGGAAAGGAATTTAGTTTTTGGGTTCAACTATGTAGCGCCGATACTTTGTTTCCCGAATAAAAGATTCTTTAAGGAAAACAATGCCTCGAAGTTCTTTTGAAGGGTTTCATCTATCAGAACCATGACATTAACTCCAAAACTACCATTTTCTACCTTAACTACACTGCGGTCCTGAGCTCCAGTCACCGTCCCTAAGTCGAGGGACAGGCTGACAAAGACTCGGGGAAGATCTCAACATGGAGAAGGAACAAGTGCCTGGATGCAGCACCCTGGCCATGGCTGCAGCCTCAGTAGAGGGAGCGCAAGCCAGTGCACCAGTGGAGAAGGAATCTTCCCAGGCCTTACAGCTGGGAGCAAGACCCAAAATATAGGAGCTGATCTGGTCTTGGGAATGGATCCTGCCCAGTGAAGATTCCAAACCCCTCAAGATGACCCTGCCAAAAGTAAGTTCTTCAAAAGCGTCCGAAGTTGCTTTGCAAGGAACCGCTTGAGAATTGCGTTCCCCGAGCTGCTGGAGAGTCAGGAAATCAACAACTAGGACTCCGGAGAATGGAAGTACCTGAGGACTCCGGAGAATGGAAGTACCTGTCTGCAGCCCATAGCCAATTGGTGGAGAAGTTGGTGGAAAGGTTCAAGGAGCTAGAGATGAAGAGTGGGGAGCAACCCTCTCATTCTTCCCATACAAGTGATCATGACGATCGGCAGAGCAGACGCCAATCCATGCCTAAAAGAAGCCCCCGCCCTGCCTATGGAGCACAAGTGGCTTCCCTGTCTTTGAAGCCGTCAACATTAATCTCCAGCCCTGCAAGGAGGGACTGTCCTGGCAGCCACTCTGAACACAGCGGCCTGAGACGTCGTCATTCCTCTAGAAGCCCAGACCACCACAGGTACTGTGAAATCCCTGACCATCGCTACTATCGGTCACACAGCCCTGAGCCTCTCCATTGGCACCACCCAAGCCTGAAGCCTACGCAGGGGGAAGACTCAGATGTGAGCATTCAACATGACATAATGCAACAGCTGCACGATCTGTTGGCCAGGCAGCAACAGGTGAGAGCACCATGGCCAATGGGGCCCCTGCAACCATTGGAGATGCTGCAGCCACCACCATTGGGAGGTCAGCAGCAGGTGGGGGTGCCACAGCAATGGGGCTGATACCAGCCCCTGAATGTGCAGCAATTGTTGGGAAGCCTGCATCAACTAGGGATGCTGCAGCCACTGATGGGAGCGCAGCAACAGTGGGGCTGGCAGCAATCTCTTAATCCTTAGCAACCGCTGGGGGGCTTGCAGCAACTGGGGATGCCACAGCAACCGCAACTGGGACCGATGGGAGGCCTGCAGCAGCTGGGAATGCCATAACAGCCGCTGCCAAGAGGTCAGGAGCCATTGGGAATGCAGCAGCAGTGGGGTTGGCAACAGCCCCTGAATGTGCAGCAACACCTGGGGGGCTGCAGCAACTGGGGATGCCGCAGCCACCATTGGGAGGTCAGCTTCCATTGGGGATGTAACAGTCACAACAGGAAGGCCAGCAACCACAACAGGGAGGCCAGCAACAACGACCCATGATGGTGCCACCCCTCAGAGGACATTTTATGGTGACCCAGAGAAGCTTATCTTCTTCCTAAATCAAGTGCGTTCCCACATGAATGGCAATGCCAACTTCTACTCAAATCCAGCTGCTATGGTCGATGCGGTTGCGGCAAATTTGGAAGGGGAAGTGTCTGAGTGGCTAAACAATCTGTACAATGAGCAGGCACCTGAGTTGGGGAACCTCCACCTCTTCCTCCTTGGACTAAGAACCAGGTTCAAGGACCCATCCATAGCTCTTAAAGTGGGGACACAAATACGTAAGATAAAACAAGACAGCAGACCTGCTCTGGAATACGTACGAGAATTTCATAAGATAGAAAGTCGAATAGAAAGGTGGCCTCAACAGTCCCTAGTGCACCACTTCAAGGAGGGACTAGATGATCACCTTTCCCAAGCCTGTGTCTATCGAGCTGTCCCCAACCTATTGCAAGAGTGGTACCAGGCAGCAGTAAGATTGGATGTTGAGCTAGCTTGTTTTTTTTTTGTAAAAAATTCTTTTATTGAAACAATCCACATCAAACATAAGATCGTATTAAAAAGCAATCATCCTATAACCTGCAATACAATACAACACTAAGGATTAGTCTTTGTAAACGTCTGGTTTAGTAAACATTCCTCTTATATATGTTCTAACTACTGTTTCTAGTCTATCACATATTGTTCATTCGCGCTTCAGAATTAAATTCGTCTCAGTAATAGTGCAATCTTTTATAATCCCTAACAAAAGATCCTGAGGTAGGAATTCAATAACCTGAGGTAGAAATTCAATCCGCTTTTTCAATATTAAAGCAAACAACATTAAGCATAAGATCATATTAAGAAGCAATCATCATAGAACATAAAATACAACATTAGGTGTTAGTTTTTGTAAACGTCTGATTTGGTAAACATTCTTCACTCCTCACGTCAAGCCTCAACTATATGCCAGATACATTTTATTTGATTGGTGTTTCTCTTGTATACAGTCTATCCACTGTTTCCAGTCTGTCAAATATTGTTCATTTGAGCGATCTTTCAAATATGCCGATATTTTCACCATTTCTGCCAAATTTGTTACTTTCAAAGTCCATTCTTCCATAGGTGGTATTTCTGGATTCTTCCAGTATTGTCCCACGAACAATCTGGCTGCTGTGATCAAGTTCAGAAATAAGTTCGTCTCTGAGGTAGTGCAATCTTTTATGATCCCTAACAAAAAAACCTGAGGTAGAAATTCAATACGCTTTTTGAAAATAGTTTGGAGTGTCCACCATATCTTCCTCCAGAAGGCTTTGATATTTCTGCATGTCCACCATACGTGAAAATATGTAGCCTCCCCATCACCACACCTCCAGCACTTGGGCTGAGTGTCTGGATAGATGTATGATAGTTTTTTCGGGTCTAGATGCCACCTATAGAACATCTTGTAGAAGTTTTCCCTTAGCTGTTGCGCTTTCGTAAATACTACATTTCTCACCCAGATTTCCTCCCATGTTTCTATCGCGATCGGATGTCCAAAGTCTTGTTCCCACTTTACCATACAGTTCTTGACTAGCACCGTTTCAGAGTCAATTTCTATTAGTACACTGTACACTCGTTTGATATGCATGATCCCCTGCTCTCTAATCTGTTCAATTAAAGTCTCATCAGTCCGGGATAAGCCCTTCTTCTTGTCTTGACTGCAGTTGTAGGTATGATAGCCAGGTACCTCCTATTCCTTCATCTGCTAGCGTTGTTTGAGGCTTTAAGGAGAACCCATTTTCTTCTTCCAGTACCAGTTTACTGTAGGGCACCACTCCCTGCTCTTGGGATATGTTTACGTCCCCTATTGCGTGTCCGGGGATCGTCCAGATGGGGATCTTGTCATGTATAAGGTACTTATATTTCCTCCACACCCACAACAACGGGGTTCGTAGTGGGTTCTCTTTGAAGTTCTTGTCCGCCTTTTTGTCATACACCAAGTATGCGTGCCAGCCGAATAGTAGACTGTGCCCTTCCACATTCAGTATTCTTTCGTTCGTCATATTGATCCAGTCACTCAACACCACCAGTGTCGCTGCGTAGTAGTACAGCTTTAGATTGGGCATTTTTAGTCCCCCTCTCTTCCTCGTGTCCTGGATGATTTTTAGTTTTACCCTCGGTTTTTTGCCATCCCAAATAAATCTGTTGATGCCCTTCTGCCAGTTGTCCAAGTCCACATCCTTTTTGATTATGGGTAGCATTTGAAAGAGAAATAGAAATTTTGGCAAGACGTTCATTTTTACTGCTGCTATTCTGCCCAGCAGGGACTGTCGTAGTGTTTTCCACCTTTCCAGATCTGCTTGTATCTTGTTCCACAGCACCTCGTAGTTATTCTTGTATAATTTCACGTTCGTTGTTTCTATCTCCACTCCTAAGTATTTAACTTTCTTGACTATTTCACAACCCGTTATTCTTTCCAAGTCCTGTTTTGCTTTGTTGTCTAGATTTTTAACTAGCATCTTCGTTTTTGATATATTTACTTTGAAGCCTGACACCCTACCATAGTCTTCCATTATCTCCATCAATCTCCTTGCTGACTGTACTGCATGCGACACTGTCACCAGCAAGTCATCTGCAAAGGCACACAGTCTGTAGTCTTGTTGTCTAATCTGTATGCCCTTTATGTCCTCTGCTGCTCTTATCTTGTTCAGTAGAATCTCCAGTGTTAGGACAAATAGCAGGGGTGACAGCGGGCAGCCCTGTCTCGTGCCTCTTTCTATGTTGAATGAGTCCGTTAGGTCTCCATTAACAATGATCTGTCCTGTTTGTTTCTGGTAAATAGCCAGTATGGAATTGAGAAACTGTGTTCCCATTTTCATCTTCCAGACCAAGTTTGTCAGAAACGGCCAATTCAATCTGTCGAAGGCTTTTTCTGCATCCACAAACATAAGAGTGGCGGGTACCTGGTTGTGCCTTTCCAAGTATTCTATTATGTTCAACAGCTGTCTCACATTAGTTTTCATCTGGCGCCCTTGTATAAATCCCCTTTGGTCCGGGTGTATTGTTTTTTGTAGTACAGTCATTAATCTATTGGCCAAAATTTTTGCAAAGATTTTGTAGTGAGATGGGTCTGTAGTTTGCAGGTTGTGCGTTATCTTTTCCCTCCTTGGGGATTAACGAAATGTAGGCTGTTTTCCAGGACGGTGGGACTTGGCCTCCTTCTTGTATGTTGATAAATAGCTTTCTGAGGGGTTCTAACATCTCCTCCTGGAGATGCTTGTAGTAGGTCGCTGTTATCCCATCGTCCCGGGTGATTTTCTTTTTTTCAGTTGTTTGATCACTGAGTGTATTTCCTCCTTTGTGATTAAGGCATTCAGGGCATCTCTTTGTGCATCGGTGATTGCCAGTATCTTTTCGTTTTGTAGAAACTTATCTATCTCTTTGTCTTGTGTCTTCTCCTCGGCGTATAGCTTTGAGTAGAACTCGGTAAAGGCTTTCTTGATGGTTTCCTGTCGAAATTCTTCCTTGCCTTTGTACTCTATCTTTTCAATTATGCGGGATTTCTGTTTCTTTCTTATGATGTAAGCCAGCCATCGACCCGGTTTGTTGGCATTGCAGAATGTCTTATGTTTTGCATATTGTATATTCCTTGCAACTTGGTCTGCCATCAACATGTCAAATTGCTTTCTTAGAATCTTGATTCCTTCTTTGGTGACTTTGTCCTCCGGTCTTTTTATTAATAGCCGCTCCTTCTTACTTATCTCGTCTTCTAACTCCTTTCTTTTTTGTTCTTGTTTGCGATGGTGTCTGTTATTCATGTCCATAAGAATCCCGCGCATATACGCCTTGCTGGCGTCCCAAATCATTTCTATAGGTGTTTCATTGTTCATATTTATGTTGAAGAATTCCTTCATAGCATTTTTGCATTCAGCCACCTTTTCTTTGTGTCTAAACAGGTTTTCATTAATTCTCCAGGATCTCCTCTGTTTCAGGCCATGTCTTAATTCCATCCTCACCGGGTTGTGATCTGTTAGTACTTTGGGTAGGATTTTCACCGCGTTTAGACAAACCAGCAAGTCGCTAGATGTTAATATAAAGTCAATTCTGGAGAATGATTGATGTCTGTCAGAGAAAAAAGTGAATTCTTGTTCTTTGCTGTGCCTTTCCCTCCATACGTCTGTCAGTTCAAGGTCCTCCTTCATGTCAAAGAAGGATTTAGGCAACTTGGAGTGCTTTTGCGGGTTAGGTGCAGTCCTTTTTTTGTCCAGGGCAGTCTCTATGACCCCGTTCCAGTCGCCCAGTATAATGCAAGATCTATGGTTGAGTTGTGTTAACTTCTTGTGTATCCTTTTGTAGAATTTGCCTTGTTGCTGATTTGGTGCATATATGCCCATCACCAGAATCTTCTTGTCTTCTTGTGTTATTTCGATTGCCAGGTATCTACCTTGGGGGTCGGACTCTATTAGCTTAGCTATTACATGTTTCTTTACGTATATAACAATCCCATTCTTTTTTCCTGGTGCCGCTGCAACAAAGTGTGCGCCTAGTTTGTAGTTGGTTAAATATTTCTGGTCTGCCGCTCTGATGTGTGTTTCTTGTAGGCAGATTATATCGCTTTTACCTTGTTTCAGGTAGTGGAATATTTTTCTCCTTTTCTGAGGGGAGTTTAATCCGTTAACATTCCAAGTCAAGTATTTAGTTGTCATTATCGGTTTCAGGATACTCTTGCAAGACCACTTCTGTTCTTTCTCCTGGTTTCTTCTTTGGTCTCGTTCCCATGATATCCGGGTTGGTGCTCATGTTGTGTAGTAGGGTCTTGTCTTGCTGGTCTGTGCGTTTGGTAGTGGATCTTAGTAGCCTGCCCTCCGCAGACTGCCCTGTTTCCTTGTTTTTGTTGCCCTCTGTTCTCTGTGCTGTCGTATCTCGAGGTGGTCCATTCCTTTCTCCTGCTACTGCGCCGGTCTGTGCTTCTGAGTGGTTTGCCCATTGTTCTCGATCCCTTCCGCATTCCAGTGGCCCTTCTGCGTCATCCCTCGTAGTGGATTGAGGACCGTCTGACTTCAGTTCCTTTTCAAGGAAGTCTTTGGCTTTCTGGACCAAGTTCAGGTAGTACCTTTTATTTCTATAGAGAAGTGACATCCCTGTTGGGGCTTCCCATCGATATTGCAGAGCGCATGGTCTCAGTTCGTTGACCAGGATCTTGTAGTCCTTTCTGTCTCGCAGCATCACCGGGGGGATCTCTTTCAGTACCTTCACCTCCTGCTCCTCTATGTATAATCTCTTGTGGTAGGATGTGATGGAGATGAGGTTCCGGAACCCCTGTGTTGCGAAATGGATGACCACGTCCCTTGGTTGATGCCTGTTTGCTGACTTCCATGAGCCAACTCTGTAGATTCTATCGAATTGCCATGCAATCTCTTCGGTTTTCTTTCCCAGAAATGTTGCCAGGGCCCCTACAAAGGTTGGGTTTCATTTGTTGTCTCTTTCCACCCTCTAAACCTGATTGCAGACACCATTTGCCAGTATTGCATCATGGTGGACTGGTCTTGAGCCACCCCTTTCACCTCTGCTATCTGTCCCTCTATGCGGTTCTCCACTTCTTCCATCCTCTTTTCCGTATTCTCCCTGATCTCCTGGAGGTTCTTCCCCATTTCCTCCCCTATTCTCTTGTAGTGTGCTTGCATTGCCTCCTTCATTCCGTCCAGGTCTGTGGCCATCGCTCTGCGTTGTTCTTCCCACTTTCTCTCTAGCTCTCTACCTTGGTCCGCCAGCATCTGTTTTATGTCTTTGCATCTTTCCTCCATCTTCTGTTCAGCCTCTATGCACCTTTTCTCCATCCTTATGCCCATTTCCTCCAATTTTCTATCCATTCCATCCATCCTTATTACCAGCGTCTCTATCATCTCTTTTAATTCTTGCATCATGTGTGCTGTTGGGCAGGCATGGGTTAGCAGATGGGTCTGAGAGCCTGTAGTTGGATGGGGGGCGTGGGGACGGGTAGGGTGTTTCCTGGCGGGTTAGAAAGCTGAGCTGGGGAGGATGCAGCTCCCTTTGTGTACGTCAGTTTGGTCTGTTTGGAGGCCATCTTGAGCTTATCCTCTTGTTGTCCTGGCACTGTGTTGATTTTCAAATTAGACCAGATTGGTCACTAGTCTGTGTTCTGATGATGATCCAGGACTCTAACCTTTCAGGGGGGGCCTCAGGGTTCAGGCAGTGCAGGGCTAAGAGCCTATATTCAGGCCGTTCTGTGTTCAGGGAGCCTGTTCAGTGCCTCTGCCTTGGCTTCCTCTTCTCTCTCCTCTGCCAACCTGTCTCTTCTCTTTGCACTTTTCTGGCTCCCTCTTGCCCCTCTTTCTTTGCTTTCTTTCCCAGATCACTTTCTGCTGTCTTCTGCCTGCTTGTGTTTCCAGATCCCTTCTGCCTTCCCTTTACAGCGTCCCAGGTTGCCTTCCAGTCTTCCTCTTACTCCCACCTTCCTCGCTGGTAGATTCTACCCTCTTCAATACCCCTGGGGCTCCCGTTCTGGAGGGTCTGGGGCACAGCGCGTGGGGTATCACTCACCAGTCCCTCTGCCGTCCAGGGTACTCTTTTCCTGCATCTTCCCCCGCCGTCTGCTTCCTTGCCTCTTCCTTCTTTAGTCTTCTCTCCTCCCCTCTATTGTTCCAGCCTGCTTACTTTCAACTCCGTCTGTCTCTGCCTCTGTTTTCCACTCCAGACCTCTCCGCTGCTCTCCCGGTGTTTTTCACTTTCTTCGGCTCATCTGGGGGTCTTCTTCAAGTCTGCAGACCCCCCCAGCGGCCCTCGCTGCTCTTGTCGGCGTCCCTCTCTTCCGTCGCTTCACTCTCGCCAGTTCTCTGCCGCCAATGGCTGCTTCCTGCTGTCCGTCCGCTCCGGTCGTCTCCTCCTCCGTTCTCAGCTCCCGGATCTCCCCTCTGCTCTCCCGGCTTTCCTCTCCTCCTTCGGCTCATTCGGGGGTCGTCTCCAGTTCGGCAGACCCTCCCGGCGGCCTCCGCTGCTCTCGCCGATGTCTTCCGCCTTCTTCTCTCCACTCCCGCCGGCTCCCTCCGACTGCGCAGCCTTGCGGCCTCTTTGGGCCTGCCGGCCGGCTGGCCACCACCGGCTTACTCGGCCCCGTCTGCTGCCTTCACGGGTCCCTCGGCGGCGATTTCCGCTTTGTCGGATCGGGCCGAGGGTCCTCTCCGGGTGTACCTTCTTCTCCGGCGGTTCCCTCTCCTGGCAGTCCGATATTTTAGAATAAAAGGTAAGCCCCATCTCGGAGCTTTCTTCAGATGGCTCCGGTCCTCGTGACCGGAACCGGAAACTCCATCAAGCTAGCTTGTTATAAGAAGCCACCACTTCAGGAAGCTGAGCAGAAGCCAGAACAGAACAGACGATCACTCTCATGTAAGCCTCCAGCCATCTGCTGGTCCACCAATCAAATGCTTCAGATGTGGGCAACAAGGACAACGAATGGCGAGCTGCCCAGTCCCATACCCCCAACAGGAGAGCAGATCGGGATCACCGGCGAGGAAGAAACCAGTCCAGCAGCTGGCGAAAGAGAAGTCAAACTGGATCACGCAAAAACCTGTCACCTAGGTTACATCACCCACGCAGGAAAGTGCTGAGGCCCAAGCTGGACCCACCACTGCTCTGCCCTCCTATGACAGCAATGATGAGCGGAGGGAACAACCCGATGGTGAGTCGACCCGTTCCTCCTTTTCCTCTTGCAGCCAAACTCATAGTCCCCAAGACAGGTGCATGAGTAGATCTGAAAGTGCTAGTAGACTTGGGGTGCTCCCGGTGCATTATTAGCTTGCCAGTTGCCCTCAAACTGGGCATACAAGTAAAATTGCTGTCCAAACCCATGAGATTTGAGCAAGCTGATGGCTCTTTAATGGGAGGAAGTTTGGTCACACAATTGACTGAGCCAAAACGCTTAGAAATAGGTGAACACTGGGAGTTCATTCGCTTCATGGTGGCTCCGAAGATGACTGAAGCTGTGATTCTAGGGCTAGCCTAGTTGGACAAATGGAAACCATTTATTTGGTGGGAGAAGGGAATGAGGACTGTGAGACTACCTATAGGGCCCAAGTCCCCCTTAATTCGGCCGATGTTACTGGAGAGTTTAGGCCAACCACTGAGCTAGCAAAGATAGCCACCCTGCCTCAACCAGGCGAGCCACTCATTCCCAGCAAATACCGGGACCTAGTGGAGGTGTTTAGTGAGAAAGAATGTGACACCCTGCCTCCCCACTGGCCCAATGATTGATCCATTGAACTGTTACCGGGAGCTAAACTCCCACGGCCGAGGATGTATGCCATGACCCCCTCGAAATGGAGGAAACGCAGCAGTATGTGAACAAGAAGTTAGCGAGAGGATTTATTGAATGGGCCAAACCTCAGGTGAGAGCTCCGGTGTTATTTAAGGAGAAAAAAGACGGGTCACTTCATCTCTGCGTAGACTATAAAGGGTTAAATGCTATGAGTGTAGAAAATAAGCACCCCTCCTCCTCCTGGAGGACTTACTAACACATCTGGCGAAGGGGGAGTGTCTTCACTAAATTGGATCTGAGAGAGGTATATTACCGAGTAAGAATAAAAGGAGATGAATGGAAAACTGCTTTTCCCATGGGGAACTATCAATTTAAAGTCATGCCATTTGGACTACAGGGGGCTTCAGTTGTCTTCATGCAGCTGATCAACCAGGTACTACATGACCAACTAGTGCGAGAAGTGCTAAAGACACTTGTCAATGTTCTGACTAATGGAACACTTCAAGGAAATTCCAGGCATATTTATTCTGGGAAAGTCTGTAATCATGGACACATTATCGACACATATTGAATGGATGCCAGAATCTGAATGTCTCTTGCTTGTGTCTAACTTTTCTTGCTAAACCCCTCCCTTATTTTGCAGTCATAAGTCACATCTTCCAATTAGCTTGGAGGGCAAAGATTCACTTCCATTCCCTTTCCCGGGCTTTCCTTATAAATCTCCTCCCTTTCTCTGTCATCTGAATTAACTCTAAAAATACCAGACAGTTCTGTATATCTTGTCAAAGCAATAATATCCTATATTAACAGCATTAACATCCACCCCCCCTTACAAAAAGGACAGATCCTGTAATGTAAACAAAAGCATATGTTAATGACTAGTTTTCGGTTTGTTGGGGTATTTCGCATGAAACCTTTTGACGAACCTGTCAGCTTTCACCTCACTGGATTTCACTCAGGTGGCTTCAGACAACAGGTATCCCTTCCATTGTACTAGGTACTGCAATTTCCCTTTAAAAATTCTACAGTCAAGAATACGTTTCACTTCATAGTGGGTTTGTCCCGCAACTACGAGGGGCCCAGGTGCCTTCTTCTTAAAGTGGAGCCCCGATAAGGTTTTAACAAGCTGCAATGGAAGACTGGGTGAATTCTCCCTAAACGTCTAGGGAGTTTTAGTCCTACAGTGACTGGATTGATGTTCCTTACTATGGGGAAAGGCCCCAAGAATTTTGGTCCCAATTTCTTGCTGGGCAATTTGAGGCGTAAATATTTAGTTGACAAATAAACCTTTTCCCCAACTTGGAATGTTCTTTGGGGAGCCCTCTTTCTATCAGCCTGCTTTTTATAGGTTTCAAAAATCTTTTTTTCAGATTCGTGCCTCCTGGCTCAGGCTTTCGGCACTGTGAGGTGAGCGCCCTGCTTCCTGCTGAGACCAGGCAGGCTGGGGGCTGGGCGGCGTCACGCTTCTTTTCTGATTCGCACTGCCTGACTCAGCTTCTCGGTGCTGTTAGGAGAGTGCCTCACTGCCTGCCGAAACCAGGCAGATTGGGGGCTGGGCAGCATTGCAAAGGTAACGTTGACTCTTATGCTGCTCATGGTATCTCCTCCCCCAGAGCCCACCAAGCCAGATATGTAAAGTAGATGATTGCCATGTGCTGGCCACTTCCAGGCGATGGTGCATTTCTTCATTCCTCATGAAGGGTGACACCTCCCCAGCTGCATTTCTTGCCTGTTTTTCTCCTTCCCTCATCTCAAATATTTTCCCACCACTCTGTACTTAGGAAGGAAGGAAAGAAGGAAAGAAGGAGAGGAAGGGTCTTAGGGAAGTCCTGCCTTAGCCCTGCCCTGCTGCCCTTTCACCATCCCCTTGCCCCCTCCTCCTGCCCCATCTTGGGGTCTCCCATTCTATTGCTAAGGAAGCTTTGGATACAAAACCGGGTCGCCTCCCATGGAGAGGGAGTGGGCCTCCCTCTGACTTTGCCCTCATATCCATCATGAGCAACTGGCTAAGGAGAGCAAGCACAGCAGCAGGAGCCTTGAGGAGGAGGTAAGTGCAGCTGGGCACCCCCTTGGTGAAGTGGGGCTGGGCTTGGTGCCGTGGGTGCTCGAGGACCAGGCTGGGCATTTGACCTCTGCTGCCTAGGGCTCTGGGCAGCCTGCGCCACCATCCAGCCCCCCCGCTTGACAATATATTATCAGCAAAAGTGATTGGTTTAAAAGAAACACTATGCAAAAAGAAATAATGTTTTCATTTTTATTTTAAAGATCTCCTAAATCTTTTGGGAAAATACTGAATTATATGTAAATTACTTGGACACAAAGCAAAAGGAAACAGCAGGCAGATCTTCACTTGTAGAATCTGGAAAATCGGGAAATGTGGCAGAGTTAACCTAATAGTATTTAGCTTTCAAAGAAAATTTCAAATATATATTACATGAAAATGTAAATAAAGCAATAAAGTTACCTTTTGATAATCACCAGGCTTATTTCCAAATGTCTGCTGCACTAACTTTTTGATAAGATCTGCAAAAAAGCAAGAACATTTCCAGCTTTTAGAGATATTCTAAAAAGAGAATTAAAAAAAATCTTGTAAACACCGTTTATACCCAATAATCCTAGGGTACCAGTATTCAATGGAGAAATGATAGGGCCCTCTTTATTGTTTCAGCTATCCCATAAGCATTTCTATTGACAGAGGCCTTTAGGATTTTTAGGGTTAAAAATGGGTTTTTAGAAGTTCCACAGTCATTCTATTAAAATCTCCCAGTTATTGGTCCCAAAATTGGTATTAGGTCATGAAACAAAGAAGAAAAATATGCAATAGAAAAGACACACTGCTTAAAACCAAAGAGTTGAACAAGGTAAAAAGGATTATTTTTAACACCCTCAAAATACTGCAAAGTACTCATTTTTCATCCATATCCAAAATTTAATAGAATAACAGAGTTGGAAGGGACCTTGAAGGACTTCTAGTCCAACTACCTGCTCAAGCAGGAGACCCTATACCATTCCAGAGAAATGGCTGTCCAGTTTTTTCTTAAAAGCCTGAAGTGATGGAGCAACAGTGATGGTGTCAAACTCACATTTTTTTAGCTTACCAAGAAGTGTCACGATTCTGACTGATGAACCCAATGAAGTAAACACAGCTGAGATGATTAAATTTCTAATGTAAATCTTTATTGAGTGTACCATTTCAATACAGATGAAAGTGAAAACCAGCTCTGAGGTTTTTGCGTCTAATTTGACATATTAAAAGAATAGAAATCTTGACTTCCGGTTCCAGTCACGAGGACCGGAGCCTTTCCTTGAGAGCTCCGGGATGGGGCTCACGCGAAATTCAAAATAAATAAATACAGAAAAAGCGAGCGACGAAGAAAGAGGTCGGGATCGAAGGGGAACCTCGGATCTTTCGAAAAAAGTGAGAATTACCGCCGAGAGGTCCCATGAAGCCGCGGACGGAGCAGCGGAAGCCGGCAGCGGCTGAGCAGCCGGTAGGCCCGAAAACGCCGCGCCAAGCCGTAAGTGAAGGAGAACTAGAGAGCAGGCGAGAGACAAGCGGCGGAGCAGGAGGAAGACACCGGATCGCTGCCGAGGGGGCCTGCTGGCCTGCGGAGGACCTCCAGAAGAGTCGGAGAGCGGGAGGAACGGCGAGAGAACAGCGGAGGAGGACGGGAGCAGTGAACAGAGGCGGAGGCGGCCAGAGCCAGAAAGAAAGAAGCTGACAAGAGCGGAGAAGCGAGAGGCGGAAGCGAACGAAGCCGACAGGACGCCGACAAGAGAGGAGGAGAGCAGAGGGAGCATCGGAGAAAAAGAATACCTGCGGGAGGTGAGCTCTTAAAGGCAAAGAGGGTGGCTGAAAGACCAGAGGGGGAAGAAGAGGTGGAAGGCCTGGGAGAACTGGGAGAGAAAAGTGAGGAAAGAAGCCCACCAGCTGAGCCCCCTAAACCAAGGGAACCAAGGGACCCAGAAGACAAAGAAACACCAAGGAAGGAAGAGGAGGTGGAAGGCCTGGGAGAACTGGGAGAGAGAAGGGAGGAAAGAAGCCTATCAGCTGAGCCCCCTGAACCAAGGGAACCAAGGGAACCAAGGGACCCAGAAGCAGGGCATACAACAGGCAGAAGCCAGGATGGTCTCCAAGCAGACCAAACAGATGCTCACAAAGGGACCTGCACCCTCCCCATCCCAGCCTCCTGAAACATCCCAGCCTCCTGAAACACCAGGGAGCACCCTACCCACCCCCACACCCTCCCATCCAACCACAGGCCCCCAGACCCATCTGTCAACTCAGGCCTGCGCAGCAGAGCACACGTTACAAGAAGTAAAAGAGATGTTGGGGACGCTGGTAAAAAGGATGGATGAAATGGAGAAAAAATTAGAGGAAGTGGGGACACGGATGGAGAGAAGGTGCATAGACGCAGAACAGAGGATGGAGAAAAGGTGCGAAGATATAAAACAGATGCTGTTGGACCAGGGCAGAGATCTAGAGAGAAAGCTGGAAGACCAACGCAGAGCGATGGCTGTAGACCTGGACCAACTTAAGGAGGCAATGCAAGCACACTACAAGAAGCTGGGGGATGAAATGGAGAAAAACCTCCAGGAGACCAGGGAGAGTGTGGCAAAGAAGATAGAAGGAGTGGAAAACTACATGGAGGGACAGACAACAGAGATGAAAAGAATGACCCAAGACCAATCCACCATGATGCAATACTGGCAAATGGCGTCCGCTATCAGATTTAGGGGATGGAAAGAGACAACAAACGAAACCCAAGAAGACCTGCGTAGAATCTTTGTAGGGGCCCTGGCAGCATTTCTGGGAAGGCAACCCAAAGGTATCACGTGGCAATTCGACAGATTCTACAGAGTCAACTCAAGGGCGGCAGCAATCAGGAACCTACCAAGGGATGTGGTCATCCACTTTACAACCAAGGAGTTCCGGAACCTTATCTCCGTAACATCCTATCACAAAAGACTATACATAGAGGAGCAGGAGGTGAAGATATTGAAAGAGATCCCCCAGATGATGCTGCGAGACAGAAAGAACTACAAGTTCCTGACCGACGAACTGAGACTACGCGCTCTGCGATACCGATGGGAAGCCCCTACGGGGATGTCACTTTTCTATAAAAATAAAAGATACTACCTGAACTCGGTCCAAGAAGAATTCCTTGCAAAGGAACTGACGTCGGATGGACCTCAATACACCACGAGAGAAGGCGCAGAAGGGCCACCAGAAAGACAGACAGACGCAGGAGCAAGAGAAAGGAAAGGACCAACTCGAGACATGATGACACAGAAAACAGGAAGCAACGACAGAAAGGGAACAGGACAGACTGCAGAGGGCAGGATAACAAGATCCACCACCAAACGCACGGAGCAGCACGACACGACCCCTCTACGCAACTTGAGCACCAACTTGGATACCATGGGAACGAGACCAAAGAAGAACGCAAGAGATAGAACAGAAGCGGTCTTGGAAGAGTATCCTGAAACCGATAATGACAACTAAATACTTGACATGGAACATTAACGGACTAAATTCCCCACAGAAAAGGAGAAAGATATTTCATTACCTGTATCAAGGAAGAAACGACATAATTTGCCTACAAGAAACACACATCAGAGCAGCGGACCAGAAATACTTAATCAACAACAGACTAGGTACACATTTTGTCGCAGCGGCGCCACGAAAGAAGAACGGGCTTGTTATATACATGAAGAAACATGTAATCGCTAAGCTAATAGAGTCGGACTCCCAGGGTAGATACCTAGCAATCGAAGTGACACAGGACGACAAGAAAATCCTAGTGATGGGCATATATGCACCAAATCAACAACAAGGAAAATTCTACAAAAAGATACACAAGAAGTTAATACAACTCAACTACAGATCATGTATTATTCTGGGAGACTGGAACGGGGTCATAGAGATTGCCCTAGACAAGAAGAAAACAAAACCTAACCCACAGAAGCACTCCAAGTTGCCTAAATCTTTCTTCGACATGAAGGAAGACCTTGTACTGACAGACGTCTGGAGGGAACGGCACGGCAAAGAGCAAGAATTCACCTTTTTCTCTGACAGGCATCAATTATTTTCCAGAATTGACTTCATCCTGGCATCTAGTGACTAGGAGAAGATACAGGACAAAGAGATAGAAAAGTTTCTACAAAATGAAAAATTAATGGTACTCACCGATACACAACGAGATGCCCTGAACGCCCCAATCACGAAGGAGGAAATACACTCAGCGATCAAACAACTGAAAAAAGGAAAATCACCCGGGACGGACGGGATAACGGCTATCTATTACAAGCATCTCCAAGAGGAAATGATAGAACCCCTCAGAAAGCTATTTGTCAACATACAAGAAGGAGGCCAAGTCCCACCCTCCTGGAAAACAGCCTACATTTCTCTAATCCCCAAAGAGGGAAAAGATAATGCACAACCGGCTAACTATAGGCCCATCTCACTATTGAACACAGACTACAAACTCTTCACAAAAGTGCTGGCCAACAGATTAATGACTGTACTACAAAAAATAATTCACCCGGATCAAACGGGGTTTATACAAGGACGTCAGATGAAAACCAACGTGAGACAGCTGCTGAACATAATAGAATACTTGGAAAGGCACAACCAGGTACCTGCTACCCTCATGTTTGTGGACGCAGAAAAAGCCTTTGACAGACTGAATTGGCCATTCCTGACGAACCTAGCCCGGGGGATGAAAATGGGAAAGCAGTTCCTCAACTCCATAATAGCAATCTACCAGAAACAAACGGGCCAGATCATTGTGAACGGTGAACTAACAGACCCATTCAACATAGAAAGAGGCACGAGACAGGGCTGTCCACTGTCACCACTGTTATTTGTCTTAACGATGGAGATTCTGCTGAACAAGATAAGAGCAGCAGAAGACATAAAGGGCATACAGATTGGAAAACAGGACTACAGACTGTGTGCCTTTGCAGACGACCTACTGGTGACAGTATCGCAACCAGTACAATCAAAAAGGAGTTTGATGGAGATAATGAAAGACTATGGCAAGGTATCAGGTTTTAAAGTTAACATATCAAAAACGAAGATGCTAGTTAAAAATCTAGACAACAAAGCAAAACAGGACTTGGAAAGAATAACGGGTTGTGAAATAGTTAAGAAAGTTAAATACCTGGGAGTGGAGATAGAAACAACGAATGCAAAATTATACAAAAATAACTACGAGGTGCTGTGGAGCAAGATACAAGCAGATCTGGAAAGGTGGAAAACACTACGACTATCCTTGCTGGGCAGGATAGCAGCAGTAAAGATGAACGTCTTGCCAAGATTTCTATTTCTCTTTCAAATGCTACCCATACTCAAAAAGGATGTGGACTTGGACAGTTGGCAGAAGGGCATCAACAGATTTATTTGGGACGACAAGAGACCGAGGGTGAAACTAAAAATCATCCAGGACACGAGGAAGAGAGGGGGACTAAAAATGCCAAATCTAAAGCTATACTACTATGCGGCGACGTTGGTGGCGTTGAGTGACTGGATCAATATGACGAATGATAGAATACTGAATATTGAAGGGCATGGTCTACTATTCGGCTGGCATGCATACTTAGTATACAACAAAAAGGCAGACAGGAACTTCAAGGAGAACCCACTACAAATCCCATTGTTATGGGTTTGGAAGAAATATAAACACCTCCTACACGACAAGATTCCCATCTGGACGATCCCCGGACACGCAATAGGGGATGTAAACATATCCCAAGGGCAAGAAGGGGTGCCCTACAGTAAACTTGTACTGGAAGAAGAAAATGGGTTCTCCTTGAAACCCCAAACAACGCTAGCAGATGAAGGAATAGGAGGTACCTGGCTATCATATCTACAACTGCAATCAAGGTGGCATAAAGATAAGAAGAAGGGCTTATCCCAGACTGACGAGGATCTAATTAAACAGATTAGAGAACAGGGGATCATGCACATCAAACGAGTATATAGCATTCTGATAGAAATGGACTCTGAAACCGAGCTAGTCAAGAACTGTATGATAAAGTGGGAACAAGACTTTGGGCATTCTATCACCATGGACACGTGGGAGAAAATCTGGGTGAGAAATGTAGAATTTACGAAATCGCAACACTTAAGGGAAAACTTCTACAAGATGTTCTATAGGTGGCACCTCGACCCGAAAAAACTATCACTCATCTATCCAGACTCCCAGCCCAAATGCTGGAGGTGTGGTGACTGGGAGGCTACCTACTTTCATGTATGGTGGACATGCAGAAAAATCAAAGCCTTCTGGAGGAAGATATGGTGGACACTCCAAACCATTTTCAAAAAGCGTATTGAATTTCTACCTCAGGTTTTTTTGTTAGGGATAACAAAGGAGTACACTACCTCAGAGACGAGCTTATTTCTGAACTTGATCACAGCAGCCAGATTGTTGGTGGGACAATACTGGAAGAATCCAGAAATACCGCCTATAGAAGAATGGACTGTGAAAATAACAAATCTGGCGGAAATGGCAAAAATATCGGCATACTTGAAAGATCGCTCAAATGAACAATATTTGGCAGACTGGAAACAGTGGATAGACTATATACAAGAGAAACACCAATCAAACAAAATGCACCTGGCGTTTAGTTGAGGCTCGACGTGAAGAGCGAAGAATGTTTACCAAATCAAATCAAATGTTTACAAAGACTAACACCTAATGTTGTATGCCTATGTTGCATGACGAAAGCCTCTTAATATGATCATATGCTTAATGTTGTTTGCTTTAATATTGATAAAGCGGATTGAATTTCTATCTCAGGGTATGAAACTTCTACCTCAGGATCTTTGGTTAGGGACTATAAAAGATTGCACTATTACTGAGACGAAGTTAATTCAGAAGTGTGAATGAACAATATGTGATAGACTAGATATAGTAGATAAACCATATACAAGATTTACCTCAGGTTATTAAACTTTTACCTCAGGATTTTTGGTTAAGGATCATAAAAGATTGTACTAATACTGAGATGAATAATATGTTATAGACTAGAAACTGTGGATAGACTATACAAAAGAGAAACACCAATCAAATAAATTGTAACAGGCGTATAGTTGAGGCTTGATGTGAGGAGTGAAAAATGCTTACCAAACCAGACGTTTATAAAGATTAACACTTAGTGATGTATACCAGGTGCTATGAAGATTGATGCATACTATGATTTCATGTTCAATGCTGATTGTATGAATGTAGATAGACCATATATAAGAGCTGTATTTTCAGGTCTTATGAGGACAGCTTATTAATATGAGCCCAGATTTAATGTTGATTGCTTTAATATTGGAAAAGCGTACTGAATTTCTACCTCAGGATACTGAATTTCTACCTCAGGATCTTTTGTTAGGGATCATAAAAGATTGCACTACTACTGAGACGAATTTACGAGTTGTATTGCAGGATATATGATGATTGCTTTTTAATATGAACTTATGTTTAATGTTGATGGTTTTAATAAAATAATTTAAAAAAAAAGAATAGAAATCTCCCTCCCAGGCAGTTGTTATGAGAGAATCCAATCTTCAATAAACATTCCTCCACATGTTCTTGCTTCTCACAATGTAGCCGGCAGATGCTTACGGCTCACATTCCAATCACACCCCTCCCCCCACACTGTTGGCAAGCTACGGATCAGTTATGTCTGGACCAGCCTGATCACTCTGCAAAGTTTGACAGGCAGCCCCCCTAAAAGCCAGAAGAAACCTGGAAAACAATAAGTACAAATTAGTTTCTGTAATATCCGTTATCCTGGTGGTCCTGTCTTTTGGGGGTACTTAGTATGGAACTTGGTAACTAAGTGATCTGCTTTAACATGGTGAGCTTTTGTCCATCTTACCTCTGAGATCAAATAGGCTCTCCACTGCACCAAGTATTGTAATCTCCCTCTGTGTATTCTAGAATCTAAAATTCATTTTATTTTGTAATGCTCTTCACCTCTCACCATGATAGGACCGGGGGCTCCCCTTTCAACTAGTCTTATCCTGGATCCATGGACTGGCTTCAGTAGGCTAGAATGGAAAACTGGATGCATTTTGCCCAGTATCCTAGGTACTTTTAACTCTACTGTAACTGGATTGATCACCTTCACTAATTAGGAAAGGCCTATGTATTTTGGACCCGGTTTCTTACCTGGCAGCCTCAGATTTAAATACTTTGTGGAGAGATACATTCTATTTCCTACATGAAATGCTCCATGTAGTACTTGTCTCTTGTCTGCCTACTTCTTTTGGCTTTCTGTTGCTTTATCTAGGGCTTTCTTTACATTGCCCCAGACGCTTTGGAATGAGTCTACTCAGTCGGACAAGGTCACTGATGAGGGGGGCTCTTGAGGACCTTCTGGCATGGGCATGAATTCTACCCCAGTAGCCACCTTAAACAGGGTGAATCCTGTGCAACTATGCAAACAGCAGGAGTCTTGCCCAGTTAGACTGTTGGTAATTTACATAGCAATGAAGGTACTTTTCCACCATCGCATTGGATTGTTCTGCAGCCCAATTGGTAGGATGAAATGCTGAACTAAGCCTCTGTGAAGACCCAATCATCTTTATAAACTCCGTCCAGAACCTAGCAGTGAACTGAACCCCTTGCTCTGAAATGATGAGTTTGGGCACCTCATGCAGGCCGTAGATATGCTGCAGGAACATCTTTGCTAGCTTCTGGGCTGAAGGAAGTCCAGGGCATGTGACAAAATGGGCTTGCTTGGAGAACAGGTCCACGACAGTCAAAATCACACTATTCCCCCCATTCTCAGGCAATTCCACTATAAAATCCATGGCTATCTCTTCCCAGGGTCAGGATGGGTCTGCAACTTGCTGCAGCAGTCCAGAACTCTTCCCTGGCATTCTTTTACTGGCAGCACACCCAGCACAGCTTTTCACATAGCTTTCAATGTCTTTTCTCCAGCATGATGAATGTAGCATCCACCAGTGGGTAATCTCAGCCTTCCTGCTCAGTTGAGACTAAGTCAGAACTTTAGCCATGCCTCCCTTGGGTGGTGTCTTCCCCAGGTTTTGACTTAGTCTCAGCTCAGTAGGACGCAACTTTGGTGGCTCCTCAGTTAGGCTAATTTAAAACAACTTAATTTAGGAATTTAGGTTTAAGTTATCAGATGTAGTTTTGGCTACGTTAAAGTGTTTTTAAGGGCAGTTTAGGAGTCATCGTTCCCAAAGGGCCTCGTAGGCCCTGGGGGGGGGGCAATTTCGGTTGCACTGAATCGCTGACGATTTTTGCCCTAATCAGCTGTTTTGCGCGAAAATGGAGGTTTTCCCTTGATTTTGGAATGCGGTCTGGTGGCTTTTGGAGCGCTGTTGATCGTCGGGGATTCCTTGGAGCGCTTCTTGGCTGGGCGGCCTCCTTACTAGCCTCGTGGCCATGAGGTTTTTTGCAGGTGCAAGGATTCAATCTGGATCACAGCAGAGGCTGCGCAGCTCAATCGCAAGTTATCTGCCTTATAAATCAAGGGGGGAAGGGCTATTGTTGCTAGGTTCCCCATTATTCTTCATCCAGACGGATTTAATTGTTGGAAAGTTTCTCCCTCGGGCGTTGCCATTTTGGGAGACGAGGAGGCTCGCGGCCTCCATTTTGTTTACAGTAATAGGTGTGGTCGCCATTTTGAAGGCCATTGTGTACCATAGGGGTATCATCAGGCCTGATCCTTACCAACTGCAGCCTGCTGTGTTAGGCTTTCATGGGGGGGGATTATACAGCACTCCATTGCACACTTCCTTATCTTATTAAGGATATACAAGGGAAGGAGGTGCAGCCATCATTCGAATATCTGTGCTCATCCATACATAATTCCATCTTTCTGTATTATTTCTGAGGGAGAATTTCAATCCACCTGTTCCTAGTAGTTTGCGGTGCTGTGCCAGCTGGGCCTAAACAGGCAGTTCTAGTGAACTGTCTGGCTGTTTGCCATTGCGGTTGTTCAGAGCACGGGAACCTCCCTCTTTGACAACCAGATCTGCGTGCTTTTCCCCCCCATTCCTGGACATCTCCTACTCGGAATATCCAGTGTGCGATGGCAGATAGTGCAACTCCTCAGACATTGCAGGGTTCTGATATTCCCCCCCCACACATACAAAATGCAGATCTTCTGAATTGGACATGGGGGGGAAGAAAAAGGCCAAAACAAAGCATTTAACCACCAAGGAACCCTCCAAGGCTGCTGAGCGAGAGGCCTCGAGGAGACATCAGGCACTGGAGAGGGAATTCTCCAGAGTTCAAAGGCTCAGATCCAGTGAGGCAGAAATGGTTCCCCCTGTTTCACTGGACCGCTCCCCATTTGAGCCTCCACTTGTGCCTTCTTATGATGCCCCCAGGGCTTGGTCTCCTCAAGAGGAAACTGAACAGGTTGGTCCCTCTCCACCTCCCCCTCCTCCTCCCCCCACTGTTTCTTCTGCTTCCATCACACAACAAGCTCCTGAGGCCACGTATACTCCCACTGCAGCTGGAGTTCGCTCTTCAGAACAGGACATGTGGTCAGAGCAGTTCCAGGCATTCATGCATCATGCGTTTGGCCAATTCATGGCTTCTTCCATGGGTCAAAGGTTTCCCCAGGTGCCACCACCTCCGCCCATACCTTTATCTCAAACAGGGCATGCCAAATTAGCAGGCTCAGATGTTTCTGAGACTTTGTCTCAGTTAGGCGAAGGGGAATCTATGGACCTGGAGACGGCAGACATCCCTATGTCAGAGGATGAGGAGGCAGCTCTGGATCTGACTCCGACATTGGGGCTCTTCGATCCATCACTGTTCAGGTCATTGCTCATGAAGGCCTGTACTATGGCCAATTTGGTTACGGAATGGGAGCCTAAACTGTCTACCTCCACTGCACAGGAGTCTAATCCCTTGTTTGCAGAGCAAGTGGTGGAGGAGAAACAGGTTCCTTGCCCTACTGTATTCCGCACTACTGTGGAGAAACAGTGGTCCTCATTGGTCACTTCGCCTTCTCCCAATAGCACGGAAAAGAAACTGTTTAATGTTTCTTCCTCATTTTCTTCCCTTCCAGAGGTGCCTACTTTGGACACTCCTCTAACTTCACTGTTCTCCACATCCACAATCCCGGGGGATATGGCAGAAGACCTAAAGGCGGAGGACAAAAGGTTTGAGTTTTCTCTCCGCAGAGCTCACCAGGCCTTGGCATGGACGATCAAGGCGGCAACGTCTTCGTCCTTTTTTGCGAGGACATCCATTATGTGGCTCCGTGAGCTACAGGCTCTGATTCCTCCTGACCAGGTGCGTACACACCAGACGTTGGGGAAGTTAGTTACGGCGTCGGAATATATGGCAGACGCATCCCTCCACTCTGCCAGGTATTCCGCTAGATCCATTGTGGCCACTGTCTCATCCCACAGACTGCTGTGGCTCAAACAGTGGAGAACAGATTTAAAATCAAAGTGGCGCCTATCAACAGCTGCGTACAGTGGCACTCAACTATTTGGTCTGGTTCTTGAACCGTACCTTATACAGGGGAAGGACAAGTGAAAGATTTTGGCGCACCCCTCCAAGAAAGCGGGTAGGAGGCCCCAGCAGAAATTTCGCAGACAGGCCTTTCGTGCCGGCAGTTCTTGGGAATAGAGGCAGCCCTTTCGAAACGGGCAGTCCTGGGAATGGCCCAGAGGTTCTCGATCCTTCTCCCCCAGATGGGATCGACAGCAGGACTGCCAGAATTCTGGATCCAAGGGCCAATTCCAGTCCAAACGTCCCTTTCGAGGGGCCAGGGGACGCCCTTACAGGAAGTCCAAGTGACACCAAGGCGGATCCTCCTATAGGCGGTCGCTTAGCACTGTTCAGCGACATTTGGGAGGTCACCACCAGTGACTCCTGGGTAAGGGAGACCATAAGATATGGTCTTGCCCTGGAATTTATATCCATTCCCTCAGACCGTTTCATACAGTGTCCCACCTCAAGAAACACAGGCAAGGCCAAGTTGGTGTCCAAGGCTGTATCCCATCTGCTAGAAATAGAGGCCATAGAACCAATACCTCTGGAACAGAGAGGAAGGGGGTTTTACTCCATCCTGTTCGTGGTTCCCAAGGCCTCGGGGGGTTGGAGGGCAATTTTGGATTTAAAGGGACTCAATTACTTCCTAATGTACAGGAGGTTCAAGATGCAGTCCCTCAAATCCATTTTGGCCAGCATCAGAAAAGGAGATTTCCTCTCCTCCATAGATCTAACCAAAGCGTATCTCCACATCCCCATACTCCCACAACACCGCAAATTCCTCCGGTTTTGTTATGCGCACCGGCATTACCAGTACAGGGCTCTACCCTTCGGCCTCTCTTCGGCTCCTCGGGTATTCACAAAAATATTGGCAGTCTTGGCAGCCCACCTCAGGTTGATGCCGGTGCACGTACAATGTTACCTGGATGATATAATTATCCAATCCAGTTCATTCCTTTCTGCCCAATTGGACCTACAGCTCATGATCGATACTCTCCAGAAACACGGATTTTCAATAAACTTCAAAAAGAGTCAGACAGCCCCTTCCACTCGAATCCTCCATCTGGGCGCAGTAATAGAGGTCTATCTCTCCCAGGAATGCAAGGACAGTATCAGGTCACTTGTTCACAAGATCCGGAGAAAGAAGGTAGTTCCGCTAGTCCAGCTGTGTCAGCTGTTGGGGAAGATGGTCTCCTGTCTGGGAATTATCCCATGGGCCAGAATGAGTGCTTCCACAAGGAAGGTGAGAGTCCTGCACCACACACTGTTGTCCCTCCTGTGGTGAACGTTGTCAGTTATGAACAAGGGGTCCCTTTTCAAGGAGCCTCCCAGGCTCACATTGACCACGGACGCCAGCCTGTTCAGCTGGGGTGCCCATCTACAGACTCACATGGCACAGGGACAATGGTCCCAACCCAATCTCTCACACAATATAAATTGGCTAGAACTCAGAGCAATACATCTGGCACTCCGTCAATTCTCCACCCTCGTGGAGGGGAAACACGTCCTGATAATGACGGACAACGTAGCAGCCAAGGCCCATGTCAACAGACAGGGAGGGACCCGGTCGTGGTCCCTCATGCTGGAGGCCGTGGATCTGGGTCTGTGGGCAGAGTCCAACTGAAGTCTATCAGGGCAGAACACATATCTGGGGAGGTGAATCGTCAAGCCGATTCACTGAGCAGGGCTACGGTCGACCACTGGACCCGGCCCTGTTCAGGGAAATCTCAGCCAGATTCTGACGACAAGTGGATCTGTTTGCCTCAATGACAATCTCCCAGCTGCCCAGGTACTTCACAAGGTTCCTGTCACAGGGGGCGGAGGGAACAGATGCCCTCCATAGCAAGTGGCCCAGGGGACTGCTTTATGCATTTCCCCCTCTGCCGCTGATACCAGCGACCATCCACAAACTCCTGGTGGAAGTAATCTTAATTGTGCCACAGTGGCCGAGGCGACCGTGGTTTGCCGACCTCGTGGACTTGTCGCTTTCCCCACTGTGGAAGATTCCGCTGGGTCGCATCTCTCTAAGTCAAGGGGGTCTTCAACACCCAGACCCCCAGTGGCTTCAACTAGCCGCTTGGCACTTGAGTGGGAGAGTTTAGCCAGGCAGTCCTATTCGTCTGGGGTGATCTCCATGATCCAAGCATCAAGATGACCCTCGACCAATAGGATTTATGATGCCACGTGGAAGAATTTCTGCACATGATGCAATACACAGAATCTTAGACTGCCTCATTTGGCAGAAGGGTCTTGCAGCAGGTAGTTTCCTCACAGGGGACACATGCCTAGACTTTCCCTCCCTGTAGGGACATGCATGGCTTTTGTATGTCCCACCGGTGGATGCTACATTCATCATGCTGGAGAAGGGGTGTTGTCTTACCTGAACGCCTTTTCTCAGCATGATGATGTAGCATCCACACCCACCCTTAACAGACAGTCTAGGCAGGTGTAGTTACAGGAGGAGCCATTGCGTCAGACTTCGTCATGGATGCTTTGCCTTGTCAAAACTGGGGAAGGCACCGCCCAAGGGAGGCATGGCTAAAGTTCTGACTTAGTGTCAACTGAGCAGGAAGTCCTTCGGGAGGGGGGCGGTATAAAAATCGTAAAATAAAATATAAAAATCGTAAAATAAAGGCTGAGATTACCCACCGGTGGATACTACATCATCATGCTGAGAAAAGGCGTTCAGGTAAGACAATGCCCCTTTTCATCTTTGGCCACCAGAATTGATGGTTGGCCAGATGCAAGGTCTTTAGAAACCCAAAGTAGCCTGCTTGCTTGGTGTCATGGCTCCATTGCAAAACTTGCACTCAAAACAGGTCTGGGACATACACCTTATCCCCCTTCCAGACTACTCCCTCTCTTAGGGTCAGTTCCTCTCTAAAAGCTCCGATGTCATGTGTCTGACTAATAAAAAACTTCAAAGAACTTTCAGGCATTGTTTAACCTAAAAAGCCTTTATTAGTGTAAAGGAGTGTCAGCACGGCATGGAGAATGCCAAGATCTGAATTTCCCTTCTTTCGCACATAACATTCCAGGCATTTCCCCTCCCCTATTTTGGGGTCATGATTCACATCTTCCAATTAGCCTGGGGGGCAAAGATTCACTTCCGTTCCCTTCCACGCGCTTTTCTCTCCTCTCTCATTCTCATCTGAATTAACTCTAAAAGTACCAGACAGTTCTGCATATTTTGTCAAAACAAGAATATTCAATATTAGCAGCGTTGACATCCACCACCCCTTACAAAAAGGACAGATCCTGTAATGTAAACAAAAGCATATGTTAATGACTAGTTCTCGGTTTGTTGGGGTATTTCGCATGGAAACTTTTGACGAGCCTGTCAGCTTTCACCTCACTGGATTTCACCCAGGTGGCTTCAGACAACAGGTATCCCTTCCATTGTACTAGGTACTGCAATTTCCCTTTAAAAATTCTACAGTCAAGAATATGTTTCACTTAATAGTGGGTCTGTCCCGCAACTATGAGGGGCCCGGGTGCCTTCTTCGGGGGAGGTCTTAAAGTGGAGCCCCGATAAGGTTTCAACAAGCTGCAATGGAAGACTGGGTGAATTCTCCCTAAAGGTTTAGGGAGTTTTAGTTCTACAGTGACCAGATTGATGATCCTTACTATGGGGAAAGGCCCCAAGAATTTTGATCCCAATTTCTTGCTGGGCAATTTGAGGCGTAAATATTTAGTTGACAAATAAACCTTTTCCCCAACTTGGAATGTTCTTTGGGGAGCCCTCTTTCTATCAGCCTGCTTTTTATAGGTTTCAAAAGTCTTTTGTAAAGCAGTTTTTGTGTTTCTCTAAACTTCTTCCCACCCCCTCACCCATTGGTCAAGTGTCTGGGAAGCGGAGGGCACCTGAGAGAATTCAGGTATTGGGCTGAACTCTTTTCCTTTGGCCACTCTGAAAGGCATGTAGCTGGTGCTACTGTGCACAGAATAATTGTATGCCACCTCCGCAAAAGGGAGGTCAGTCCAGTTCGTCTGTTGGTAAGAAACGTAGCATCTAAGATATTGCTCCACCATTTTGTTAGCGGATTCTGCAGCCCCATTGGTGGCAGGATGAAAAGCAGATGATAAACCTTGAAATGATCCAATTAATTTAAGAAAACTCCTCCAAAACCTCGCTGTGAACTGCAACCCCCTGTCCAAAATTATTTGCTTAGGGGCGCCATGCAGCCAGTAGATATGTTTCAGGAACAATTTGGTCAGTCGTTGGGCAGATGGGAGTCCTTTGCAGGCGATGAAATGAGCCTGCTTCAAAAACAGGTCTATCATAGTCCAGATGACAGTCTTTCCTCTACTTTCAGGTAGACCTACTATAAAGTCCATAGCTATTTCTTCCCAGGGTTGAGAAGGGTCTGTAGTAACCCAGGGGTTTTCCCTGGGATTCTTTTCATTGGGGCACATACAGTACAACTTTTTACATAGTTTTCCACATCCCTTTTCAGCCCCAGCCACCAAAATTGCTGGCGGGTGAGGTGTAGGGTTTTCAAATATCCAAAGTGCCCAGCCTGTTTTACATCATGGCTGTGTTTGAGAGCATTAAGACAGAGGGCTTCTGGCAAATATAGTTTCCCCCCTTTGTAAGCCAAGCCATCCCTGCACGTTAGGGAGGTTTGATTATCTTTGAACCATTGACCAGTGAGGAGCTCTCATTTTATTTTCTTTACCCCAGGGTCATCAGGATTGGGGACCCTGCGAGGAGTAAGTTGAGCGGCAATTTGCGGATTGGGGATAATTGCCCTGTTAACCTCCTCACGTTCGCTTTTGTATTGGGGTAACCGGGATAGCACATCAGTTAGGAAGTTTTTTCCTCCTGGTATGTACTTTAGAGTGAAGTTGAAGCGGTTAAAGTACTGTGCTCACCGCACTTGCTTTGGGGACAATTCGCGGGGAGTTTTCAATGCTTCTAGATGTTTGTGATCTGTCCATACTTCAAATGGCACCTTGCTCCCTTCTAGATAGTGTCACCAGTTTAATAGCGCCCACCTAATTGCAAAGGCCTCTTTCTCCCAGATTGCCCATCTCCGCTTGCTTTCAGTAAATTTCTTAGAGGTGTAGGCGCAGGGTTGCAGGACCCCACTTTTGTTCTTTTGTAGTAACACAGCTCCAACTGCCACATCGCTGGCATCAGCTTGAATCACAAAGGGCTCCCCTGGGCAGGGGTGCTTTAGGACCGGTTCACCAGCAAATAGTCTCTTTAAATTCTCAAAAGCTGTTTGACAGCCCATCATTCATGCTAGTGGTTGGCCAGGTCATGGCTTCCCTCCTGCTTTGCCTGTTTTGAGTAGTTCTGTAAGGGGTAGGGCAATCTCGGCAAAAGAGGGGATGAATTGACGATAAAAGTTGGCAAAACTCAGAATGCTCTGGAGCTGTTTGCATGTCTTTGGGGGCTACCATTCGATTAAAGCTTTCATCTTGGCTGGATCCATTTCAATACCTTCATTGGAAATTCTGTAGCCAAGATAATCTAATCAGGTCTGGTGAAATTCACATTTTGACAATTTAGCATAAAGCTTGGCATTCAATAGTTTCTTTAACACTTCTCTCACCAGCTTTATATGATCAGTCATATTCGTGCTGTATATCAGGATATCAACAAGATACACCAAAACCCCTTTGTACAAGTGATCATGTAGGACCTCATTAATCAACTGCATAAATACGGCTGGGGGCCCCTGTAGTCCAAATGGCATGACTCTGAACTGATAGCTTCCCATAGCCAGATGGGTTAATAAGTCCTTTTTAGGAGGGGGAGGGGATATTTATTTTCCACACTCACAGCGTTGAGACTCTTATACTCTATGCAGAGATGAAGAGATCCATCTTTTTTTTTCTTTGAACAACACAGGGGCTCCCACGGTAGATTTGGCCTGTTCGATGAAACCCCTCACTAGGTTTTTGTTCACATATCACTGCACCTCCTCCATTTCGAGGGGGGGAACATAGCATACATTCTCGGGCGTGGGAGTTTGGCTTCTGGCAGCAGTTCGATGGAGCAGTCATTGGGTCTGTCAGGGGGCAGGGCATCGCATTCTTTTTTCACTAAATGCCTTCGCCAGGTCCCGGTATTCATTGGGGATCAGTGGTTCGCTCGGCGGCGGTTAGGCAGCCATGTGCGCGCGCTCATTGGGTGGCCTAAGGTATCCTGCAACATCGGTTGAATCAGCGGGAGGTTTAGGCCCTATAGGTAGTCTCACAGTTCTCATTCCTTTCTCCCACCAGATAAATGGCTTCCATTTGTCCAACCAGGCTAGCCCTAGGATCACAGTCTCAGTCATTTTTGGAACCACTAGGAAGCGAATAAACTCCCAATGCGCACCTATTTCTAGGCGTAAGGACTCAGTTAATTGTGTGACAAGAGTTCCCCCCATCAGGGAGCCATCGGCTTGCTCAAACCTCACAGGTTTGGAAAGCTGTTTTGCCCATATGCCCATTTTTATGACAAACAGCAGACTAATAATGCAGCAGGTACATTCAGAATCAATAAGCACGTTTAAGTCCATTTGTGCCCCAGACTTAGGGATTATAAGTTTGGGAGCCAGTGAAAAAGGCGGGATTTGTCGACTCACCATCAGGTCATTCTCTCCTTCATCATCGCTATCAAAGGAGGGTAGAGCAGGGACGGGTCCACTCGGAGTCCCGGCATCCTCCTTTGTGGGGGGTGTAATCTGGACAACAGGTTCTTGTGTGACCCGGTTGGATTTTTCTCTCATTAGCCGCTGGGCAGGTTTCCTTCTCGTCGCTGGTTCCAGTCTGCTCTGCAGTCGGGGATAGGGGACTGGACAGGTTGCCACTTGATGTCCATCTTGTCCACACCGAAAACACTTAATTGACCGGCCTGCAAGTGGTCTGCGTCTCTCAGCCATTGCAGTAGTTGGGGGTTTTCATGGGTGTGATTGCTGTCCGGGTTGCTCAGGCGGCTGCTCGGATTCAGGTGGGAGTGGCTTCTTATAGCGGGCGAGCTGAATGTCTAGCTTCACTGCTGCCTGGTACCATTCTTGCAGCTGATCAGGTATGGCTGGATAGATGCAGGCCTGAGAGAGGTGATCGTCTAATTCCTCAATGAAGTGATGGATTAGGGATTGTTCAGGCCACCCCTCTATTGGACCTGCTATCTTGCAAAATTCCCACACGTACTCCAGGGCAGGCCTGCCGGCTTGTTTTGTTTTGTGGATTTCTCTTGCTTTAAGACCAATAGATGGGTCTTCAAATCTTTCTCTCAGCCCTAGGAGGAAGAGGTGGGGGTCCTCCAATTCGGGGCTTGCTCATTATATAAATTGTTCAGCCATTCGGATGCTTCTCCCTCTAGGCTGGATGCAATCACATCGGGTCCGGGTAGAGATAGGCCCAGCAATTCAAATGAGAACGCACTTGATTGAGGAAAAAAACCAGCTTCTCTGGGTCCCCATCGAAGGTTGCTCTGAAAAGTGGTGCAATTATAGACTGTTGGGGCCCCCACTGTGGCTGTTGCTGCTGGCCCCATCCTGGCTGCAAATTTATGCCCAGGGGTTGCAAGTTTGGGGGCTGTGGCCAATCTCCCTGCTGTGGTCGGTCTCCCACCAGCTGCTGATCTCCTGGCTTCTGCACCACCCCAAGCTGTAGCAAGGCCTCTATTAGCTGTGGCAAGCTCAGAGATCGCTGACCATCCCTCAGGATGTACTTCTGCTTGAAGTCAAACCAATTGAAGTACTGGGCCCACCTGATTGCTTGGGGGAGAGTTTGTGGGGGGTTCTCAATTCCTCTAGGTTTTTGTGATCAATCTATATTTCAAAAGGGATTTTACTTCCCTCCAGGAATTGCCTCCAAGTCAATAGTGCCCATTGCACTGAGAAGGCTTCTTTTCCCCACATTGCCCACCATCTTTCGGTTTCCTTCAGTTTCCAGAAGTATATGCGCATGACTGCAGTTTCCCCTCTTTTTTCTTTTGGAGGAGGACTGTCCCTACTGCCACATCGCTAGTGTCTACTTGGATTACAAATGTTTCCTCTGGGTTGGGATGCTTTAGGACTGGCTCAGCTGCAAACAGTCTCTTAAGTTCCTTAAATGCTGCTTGGCATTCCATTGTCCAATTAAGTGGCTAGCTTGGCCAGGGTCTCTCTTCCTCTTCCCCTGTTTTCAGCAGTTCTGTAATCGGCAGGGTGATCTTTACAAAGGACAAAATAAACTACCGGTAAAAGTTTGCGAACCTCAGGAAACTTTGTAATTACTTACGAGTTTGTGGGGCTTTCCATTCTAAGGTGGATTTTACTTTCCCTGGGTACACCTCCACTCCTTTGCATGACACTCTATAGCCTAGGTCAGTGGTGGTGAACCTATGGCACACGTGCCAGAGGCAGCACTCAGAGCCCTCTCTGTGGGCACGCATGCCATCAACATCCCTCTTCAACCAGGTGCCTGCTAACTCACTGAGGTCCCACGTGGCCGGATGCATCCCAGCACGGCTGGTTTCCCTCCCCTCCGTCTCATCCCTCCTGGTCTTGCATGCTCTCCTTTTCCAGGCACGACCCACTGCATCGCCTTCTCAGTTGTCGGCTATCCATCCAGCTCAGAGTAGCTTCTCTGAACTACTGGTGGTGGGCTCCGGAGCCCCAGAGTGCACCGGTCAAGGGGCCGGCAGGCTGTGGCTGATGATAGACACTGTCGGCCCCCATGCGGCCGCTGGCCTCTGTGTGCGGGGGCCGACATTGTCAGGCAGCAGCAGCCACCCTGGCCCCTGCCTCACCTTGCCCTGCAACAATGGCACCCCTGCCCTGCCTCACCTTGCCTCACCCCACAGGATGAGCTTCCTGCCCACTGCCTCATCTGCCAGAGATCTCCTGGATCTCCCCCAACCCTGCCCAGCCCCCACAGGTGTCCCTCACCACAAGCAACATCGAAGTGACCATGCCCACCTTGGCCACACCCACCCAGTCTGCCATGACCACTACAGCCATGCCCACCTAGTGGGCCATGCCCACCTGGCACCCGGCAATAAATAAGTGGGTTTTGGGTTGCAGTTTGGGCACTCGGTCTCTAAAAGGTTCGCCATCACTGGCCTAGGGTAATCTAGACGAATCTTGTGGAACTCGCACTTTGACAGCTTGGCTTACAGCTTAGTGTCCAAAAGTTTTTTCAACACTTGCCTTACAAGCTTTGCGTGTTTGTGCATTGTCTCTGAATAGATGAGGATGTCACTCAAGCACACAAGAACCCCCCTGTATAGGTGCTCATGCAGGACCTCATTAATAAGCTGCATGAATACTGCAAGGGCCTCTTGAAGCCCAAAAGGCATCACTATAAACTGGTAGCATCCCAGCGGGCAGTTAAAAGTGTTTTCCACTTGTCACCTTCTTTAACTCTCACCCGGTAATATGCCTCCCTCAGGTGTAATTTGGTAAACACCTTCCCCTTAGCCAAGTGGCCTAGCATGTCCTTTGGTCAGGTAGGAAGTGGGCAGCCCCCCCATTATCAAACCATCTACCTGTTTGAACCTCATGGGCTGGCGTAACTTCCTCACCTGTAACCCCAGCTTTTGCACTGTTTGTAGGCTGACCAGGCATCTAGTGCACCCCAAGTCTATTAGGGCTTTTACTACAGTCTTTGCCCCAGAGCGGGGTGCTACGATTTCCACTTGGATGTCTAGGGGTTTGATAGAGTTACTTACCATTGGGTCATCTTCCCCTTCACTGTCACTTTCGTAGAGGATTAACTGGAGCTCCTCCACCATCAGAGTTCCTTTCCCTTCACTGCTCGAGGAGGAGACCTCAACGATCTGGCAGGCTACTCTGGCAGGCTACTTTTTTCTTTTCCTTTGCTTGGTAACTTTCTGGCAGGCTACTTTTTTCTTTTCCTTTGCTTGGTGACTTTTTTGGCTTTGGGTGAGTCAGGTTCACCAGGGCCAGTCTGGGTGTGGGGGCAGGGCACATCACTCCCTGGTGACCATCCTGGCTGCATCAGAAGCAAAGCCCAGGTACACGCCTTGGGATCTCATCAGGGATGGGGGATGGCATGGTTGGAGCTCTCCTACCCAATGTGAGTCTCTCTTGACTTTTCTTCGAATGGGCCTTGGGTCTCCAGCGTCCCTTGTTCTCCCTCAGGTCCAGCTCCATCTTGGTTACCAGCTGGTACCAGTCGTGGAGCTGATTTGGTATCCCTCTGGGCAGGCACATGTAGAATAGTTCTTGATTGAAGCCATCTCTGAAGTAATGAGTCAAGAGCTGCTCCAACCAGTGCCTTAATCTCCCTGCGATCTTCCGAAATTCTCAGATATATTCTGCCATTGACGGGCCTCCCTGCTTCACATTATGGGCATCATTTTCTGCTCTTCAAGTCTGCGTGATGTTGCCAAAACAGGTTCTAAGCTCACCCAAGAACATGTCAGGCTCTCCCAGCTCTAGGGCTCCCTCATCGTGGAAAGCAGTCACCCATTCTGCCACTTTCCCTTCAAGGTTCTCCATGATCGAGCTCATGCAGGCCTCATCGTCAGCATACATCCCCCCATACCGATCTAGGTGTGACCACATCTGGTTTAGGAAGAAGGCTAACTTTTCCAGGTTGTCATCAAATGTAGCCTTGATGAGAGGAGGCTGAGGGGGCACCCCAATACCCAGGAAGCCATCCCATGCCATAAAGGTACTGGCTGCCAAACATCTGTGGTTGGGGTGGTGGCTGACCAGCAGCTCTGGGCAGTTGTGTGGCCACTGGCAGAGAACCAACAGCTCCAGGCCCTGGGCTTGCCCTTGGCAGTTGGGTGATGGCTGACTGGGATCTGACTGCCTTCTCCACCCAGCTATAGCAACTATCACTCCCATGAGGTGGGGGGATCGGTGCAGCTTCATGAGTTGACTGGGTCTCATCCAAGGAATCTGTTCCCATTTCCCAGCCAGCTCTCTCCCCCGCATTTCCAAATCACGGAACTTCTCCTTCAGTTTATCAACCAACGAACTGCTGCTGGCTGCTGTATATCTCCATTCCATTGGACCTTCCCATTCTGAGGTTCTCCTCTCCCTCCAACTCCAGTCTTGGCTAAATCCTGGGCCAGCATAGGAGAGTGGGAATTTGACTTCAGCTGCCTTCAACATCCCAGTTCTCCACAGCTCAAGTTTGGGTTGGCAGAAGGCTCCCATCGCTCCAGTTCCTTCTTGCATGGCTAGCAGCTCCTTCTCCACCTTTACCTTCAGGGGGGTTGCTGCTGCCTGGGTGCTGGGGTCAACCTGGGTTGTGATTAGAGTTTCCTTCACTGGTCCCATCTTGGCTTTAGTCGATAGTTCCGCCTTTCACTCCATTCCGGACATCTTCCACTGAGTGTTCACAGCCCACTCCGGTGGTAGTTGGTGTAGGAGTTCAGGACTCCACAGGTTAATTTTAAAAGGTTGTTTTTAAAAGGTTGAAATAGAGAGCTGGTTGAATGTCAAGGTTCTGACTGATGAACCCAACAACGTAAACACAACTGTGATGATTAAATCTCTAATGTAAAACTTTATTTCAGCACAGATCAAAGTGAAAACCAGCTCTGAGGTTTTCATGCCTAATTTGCCATATTAAAAGAATAGAAAACTCCCTCCCCTCTTTATGCAGGTCACATTGCCCAATTGCAAATTAGGCAGTTGTTATGAGAGAATCCACAATCTTCAATAAACATCCCTCTGTGTGTCCTTGCTTCTCATGATGTAGCTGGCAGGTGCTAATGGCTCACATTTCAATCACCTCTCTCCCCCCAGGCTGATGGCAAGCTACAAAGCAGTTATGGTCACTCTGCAAGGTTTGACAAGAAGTAGGTTGTGGTTTACTTTGTTAAATGCCTTACTGAAATCCAAGTATATTATGTCCACTGTATTTCACTGGTCCATTAATTTAGTAATTTTGTCAAAGAAAAAAAATAAGATTTGCCTATTAAAAAGCTGGTGTAGACCAAAAGAAGGACAGGCCTTTCAGATTTTCAAAGTAGCATCAAACAACTTTTCCAAATTCACAATGTATAACATTTGTGACATAAGCAGAACTATTAAAATGATGCTGCTATCATAGACTATAAATACAGTTGATTTCAAACATTTCTTATGCTTCTGGTAAAGGAAATGATTTTTGATATTTTGATTAATGTTTCATATCAGTCCTGTAACTTAGATCCCAGAAGAAAAACATCCCTAGAATTTAACTAGAATGTATCTATCATTCCTTTTCCAGTAATTAAGAAAACTGCAGTAAAATAATTATATCCTTATTCCCTATGATTAAACTCCTAATTACTTATTATTGAATGTCATCTCTCAACGTTTTGTTCATTCCAGCCCTCAGGTGATATACAAAAAATTTTTTACAAGGTACAAGAGTATTAGAATATAATTAAAAGGTAACCAAAAATAAAATCTGTTATTGAAATCATTAAGAGTTAAAAGCTTAGAGAAAGATGTGTTCGAACCATTTTTCTAAATACTAGGAGCCTGGAGGTCAAATCTATTCCCTTCCATTGACTGGGAGCTATTCAGGAGAAAGCTTGTTAACCATCCCTATTATAGCAGTGGTGGATGCTTCCAAATCAGTCACATGTCCAAATAATGCTGATCCAATTATATTTCATCTCTAGTTATCGACTATGGAAAACCCCATTTCTGCCCTCTCTGGATTCTGTCATACGATGAAGGGGGATGAACAAAGGGGTTTTATGGCCCTCACTTCTTTCGGTACAACCTCAAAGGGACTGAATGTGGATACCACCAAAAGGACTAATCGTAACAATGGGGCCATCAGCTTTCATCTACTCCTCTCTGAAGTCTCCCTTCCACTGGCAGTGAGGAAAAAGGGGGTGGAAATGTAACGCCTGGGATTGTCGCTGGAAGGATGGTGGGGTGAGGTGGGGCTACTGGGAACCCCTTAAAACCTTGAACTGTAGGGCTTGGGCCCCAGGTCCTGTCTGGAATGCCTGCAACCATTTTCTCTTAATAAAGGATGCCTGTTGGAAGAAATATTCCAAGAGTTCTGTCTTCTTAAGATGCAAAGTGGGGTGGGTCCTTACATTAGACAAGACCTGCAGAATTAGTCCACCTAATCTGAGAGGTCAGATTCCTCAGGAGAAGAGGTGGTGGAGACACGGGACCACAAACCTCGGTGGTCAATGGGTGTTGGAAAGAAAGGCGAGTGGGAAAAGAAATCAAGAAAGGTGACCCTGAGACGGGGGGCCAACCAACCAGAATGGAAGCAGGAGATGAAGAAATCCCTGCACGCAAGTGAAGAGGAAGGGAGCTGGGCACCGTACTCAGGCTGGATCCTAGAGAACGCTATCGACCTGATGAAGAGAACTCTCAGCTCCCTAGGAGAGGAGAATTCTAAGCCCTACGGCCAGCTCAGCTCCTGGAACCGCAAAGGGAGAAACACCGAGGGGGAAGTGGAACCTGCAGCCCCGAGGACATCTGCTGATCCAGTAGTCCCCACTCCCCGCTGACCCACAGATGGCGATCTGGATGGAAGACACTACTACCGACAACGAAGGCACCGATCCATTCAAAGACTCCCGCTGCTGGACGTGAGATTCAAGGGGGAGCCAACACACTTGGGGGTTTTCCTAACCCAAGTCCTCAGCTACATGAAGGAATACGGGCGGGACATCCCCAGTGACAAAGCCCATATCCGGATCGTGCAATCTGCCCTGGACGGGCCGGCTGCAGATTGGGTGGTGAACTCCAGCCTACACCGCAGGGCCAGTGGACGCCTCAGATGACAGCTCAGAGGGCGAACCCCTGGTAAGTGGATGCATCGCACCCATCCTCAAGACAGTGATATTAATTCCTCCCATGCCCGAATCCA
The DNA here is from genome assembly GCA_034064705.1 of Bothrops alternatus. NCBI lineage: Eukaryota > Metazoa > Chordata > Lepidosauria > Squamata > Viperidae > Bothrops > Bothrops alternatus. The sequence goes on from JARGCV010000085.1 coordinate 15,166,865, forward strand.
TGAAGGTGAAAACCTTAATAGACTCTGGCTGCACCTGTTGCCTCATTAGCCCGATGCTAGTGGGGAATCTGGGCATTCCGTCAAGGAGACTGGAACAACCAATCTCATTTGGCCAGTTATATGGGTCCATAGCAGGGGGGGTGTCAGCTACCCTAGCCACTTTACCAATACACCTCTCCCTGGGCAAACATGAGGAAGACATAACATTTGTAGTGACTCCAGGCATGGAATGCCCAATGATTCTAGGGATGGAATGGTTAAAAAAATGGAACCCAATATCTAAAAGTTAATGGTCTCCCAGAATTAAAAGAAAAACAAAGAGACATACTGAATGGGAAAATAACAGCTACGGAATTAAAAAGGGTGGTCCAAAAACAAAAAAATAATAAGACTCCGGGACTGGATGGTCTTCCAGGGGAGCTGTACAAAACCTTTTATGAAGAGTTCGAAAAGATATTATTAGAGGTATATAATGATGTGTTGGAGAAATCAAATCTACCAGACTCCTGGATAGAGGCTATCATATCTCTTATTCCAAAAGAAGGCACAGACCCTAAACAGATTAAAAACTATAGGCCAATCTCGCTCCTAAATACTGATTACAAAATTTTTACTAATATAATGGCGGAAAGATTAAAGTTAATTTTGCAGGATATAATACATCCAGACCAAAATGGCTTTTTGCCTCAAAGACAAATTAGAAACAATATTAGAACGGTGTTAAATGTCCTTGAATACTATGAAATACATCCAGGAAAACAGGAAGCGTTGATCTTCGTAGACACGTAGAAAGCATTTGATAACTTCAATTGACAATTTATGTTCCAACAGATCGAGGATATGAAATTTGGGGACAAATTTAGTAATATAATAAAGGCAATATATAGAACACAGAGGGCCAGTGTGATAATTAATGGAGAGAACACAAAAAGTTTTGAAATAAACAAAGGGGTAAGACAGGGATGCCCAATTTCACCTCTACTCTTTATTTTGTCTCTTGAAGTATTACTAGTTCAAATTAGAGTGAATGAAGAAATAAAAGGGGTACAGGTCAAAGCAGAGGAATATAAGTTACAGGCATTTGCTGATGACCTGGTTTTCTTTATTGAGAAACCTATAGAGAGAGGAAATATTCTTATGGGTGAAATAGAAAAATTTGGAATGGTGGCGGGTTTAAAAATTAACAGAGACAAAACTAAAATGTTAGTAAAAAATTTAATTGATAAACAAAAAAGGAAATTGGAAGAGAATTTGGATTTACAAGTAGCAAAAAAGATTAAATATTTAGGAATTTGGATAACTTCAAGGTGTTCCTCAATAAAAGAAGACAATTATACAAAATTGATACTAAAAATGAAACAAGATCTTGAAACCTGGGGAAATTTCCGATTATCATTATTAGGTAGGATTGCAGTGACTAAAATGAACATATTACCAAGACTATTGTATCTATTTCAAACAATTCCAATAAAATTAGAGAAAACTTTTTTTAAAGAATTGGATAAAATAATAAATAAATTTATTTGGACGGGCAAAAAAGCTAGGATAAATATGAAAACGTTACAGGACAGTAAAAGTAGAGGTGGACTTGGACTCCCTAAATGGGAAATTTATTATTATGCAGCAGGGTTATTATGGATTAAAGACTGGATAAATTTGGATAATGATAGGATATTAACAATTGAAGGACATGATTTACAGATGGGCTGGCATGCATTTCTGTGGGGAAACAGAAGAAAATACATACATACTTTTAAAAACATCAGATAAGAGGAGCATTGATTGTGTTGTGAGTGTCCCTGGACCAGCTTGGGAAGTATCAGAGGATGAGGATCAGCAGCCAGGTTCCTCTGAATGTGTTTCCCTCCCGGCAGCCGAGGATCAGCAGCCAGGCCCCTCTGGGTGGTTTCCCCTCCCGGCAGCCGAGGATCAGCAGCCAGGCCCCTCTGGGTGGTTTCCCCTCCCGGCAGCTGAGAGAGATAATGAAGAGCTTTGTATGCATTCTGAATCAGATTCTCAAAATGATGAGTCAGATTTAGAACAAGAAGATAAATGGATTAATCCGAGGTTCCGAAGGTTTGATAAGCGAAGGTGTCAGTTAACTGGAAAAAGGAAGTAATTGGGGAAGTGACGTATCGGACACTATATTAGAAGGGGAAAGAATGACTACGCCTTTGTCACGAGCAACGTTGATCAAAGAGTGGGCTGAAAACTTTGGCAGTGCTTTGGAACTCAGTATTCTGGTGTTTTGAAAACCTACCGAAGGATAATGAGCTCTTGGACAATGTGATAAAGAAGAAAAGTAAGTTAATTGGGATGTAGGAGGAGAAGAGCATGTTTATCTAAATGTAAATAGATTTTATTTGGCCGTTCAGGCCAACATAATGCCAGCAGCTTGCTTTGAAACGAATTCTTTTGAAATGTATTAAATAAACCTCTTAAAGACATATTTACGTGGATATTAATGAGTTATGAGAGGCCAGACATAACAGATTGCTCGTGACCCAAAAACAGTAAAGACGAAAATTAGTCCGAGCTTTCAGTGACGTCATGGAGAAACTCCTCGCTGATAACCCGGCTCTGCATCTATTAGTTCAAACTCTCCAGCAACAAATTGGAGATTTGCAACAGCAGATTCAGCAAGCTGCAGCAGGCCCAGCTACCATCCCACCCTGACATCACCTTGCCGGCCGATCTAGCGGACTTTGCAGATATATTCAATGAGAAAGAGGCAGACCAATTGCCTCCGCATAGACCATATGACTGTACCATTGATTTACTACCAAATGCCAAGCTTCCAAGGGGACGCCTTTACTCCATGTCAGAACCCGAGTTGGCCGCATTGAAAGACTTTGTGGACAAAAACCTGGCCAGGGGTTTCATTCGTCCCTCTTCCTCGCCTTTGTCAGCTCCTGTGTTATTCGTGAAGAAGAAAACCGGAGATTTACGCCTATGCTGTGACTATCGCAAGCTCAATGCCATCACGGTGCGCAACCGGTACCCTCTGCCTTTGATTCCTGATCTCATGGACCGTCTCCGATCAGCGACCATCTTCACCAAGATAGATTTAAGGGGTGCTTACAACCTGGTTCGCATTCGAGAGGGGGACGAGTGGAAGACCGCGTTTGGAACCAGGTATGGTCATTTTGAGTATACCGTTATGCCCTTTGGACTCACCAATGCTCCGGCCGTCTTTCAACATTTCATGAATGACATCTTCCGGGATTTATTAGATCAATTTGTGGTGGTTTACCTCGATGACATCCTAATTTATTCCCCGTCACGAGCCACCCATCTTCAACATCTCCGGCGAGTTTTGCAACGCTTGAGAGAGCATCACCTTTACGCCAAGTTAGAGAAATGTCAATTCTATCAAACCACAATTGAGTTTCTGGGACATGTGATTTCTCCACAAGGCATCGCCATGGACCCTGGCAAGGTTGAGGCCTTGCAAACCTGGCAACCACCATGTAAAGCAAAAGATGTCCAAAGACTTTTGGGATTTGCGAACTATTACAGGATATTTATTCCAAGATTTTCTGCCTTGACTGCGCCCCTTACTCGACTGTTACGGAAAGGCGTTAAGTTCCAGTGGGGCGATGCCGAGCAACAGGCGTTTCAGACCCTCAAAAAGGCTTTTGTTCAGGAACCCATTCTCAAGTATCCAGATCCTTGTCGTCCCTTTGTAGTGGAGGCTGACGCCTCAGATGTTGCAGTAGGGGCCGTGCTACTTCAAACACGCCAAGATGGCGGCCCCCTGTTCCCGTGTGCTTATTACTCCAGGAAACTGACTCCCTCCGAACGCCATTATACCATTTGGGAAAAAGAACTATTGGCCATCAAGACTGCTTTTGAGACCTGGAGACACCACCTGGAAGGAGCCCGCTACCAAGTTGAAGTTCGGACTGACCATAAAAACTTGGAATTTTTGCAATCTGCCAGGAAATTGAATCAACGTCAAATCCGTTGGTCTTTGTTCTTCGCTCGATTCAACTTTAAAGTCACCTACATTCCGAAAGGGTACAACAAAAGAGCAGATGCCCTGTCCCGTAAACCTGAGTATCTACAGATCAAGGATCCCTTACCGCTTCGAACCATTCTGCCTATCGAATCGATCACAGCCATGCATGATCCAGTAGATCTACAACGACAGATTTGGGAAGCGCAACAACTAGATGACTTTGCAATACGAAAGAGACAAGAGGTGGGTCCCGACTCACCTTGGACCTTGTCCGAGGGACTATTACGCTTCCGCAACCTGTTATATGTTCCAGCAGGCCCACTCCGAGGTCTCATCCTGACTCAATGCCATGATAACCCTGCGGCAGGTCATTTTGGTTTCTTTAAGACTCTTCACTTAGTGTCTCGGACTTTTTGGTGGCCCAGACTTCGCCATGATGTGCAATCCTATGTAAATTCCTGTGTACGGTGCCGTCAGGCAAAACATGCCACAGGAGCCCCTCCGGGATTATTACAGCCTTTACCCACGCCGGAGAGACCCTGGGGAGCTATTTCCATGGACTTCTTGACTTGTCTACCTGTTTCTGCCGGCTACACCGTTGTCTTTGTAGTGGTGGACATGCTGACCAAAATGGCACATTTCATTCCTTGCCGAAGAATACCGACAGCCAAGGTCACTGCTCAGCTGTTCATTCAACATATCTTCCGGCTACACGGTTTGCCTGACAAAATAGTGTCCGACCGAGGAACCCAGTTCACCTCGGAGTTCTGGAGAGAACTCATGTCTGCGCTTCAAGTCCAAGTTAATCTAGCCTCCACGCATCACCCAGAGACTGATGGGGGTACAGAGAAAGTGATTGGCATCCTGGAGCAGTATTTGCGTTGTTTCATCAACGACCAACAGAACGATTGGTCCAAATATCTCTCCGTGGCCGAATTCGCTTTCAACAACTCTCAGCATACTTCCACTCAGACCACCCCGTTTTTTGCCAACTACGGCTATCATCCCAGATTTTTCCCGCTCACGCTCCTCGATTCTCCAGTTCCAGTTGCAGAAGACTATTTAACCGAACTGCAGTCAGTCCACGACATGGTTAAGCAGCACTTGACTAAGGCCAAGGAAGACTACAAGCGGGTTGCAGACCGCTCGCGTCGTGACACGCCGCCGTTAGCTGTTGGAGATCGGGTTTGGCTCTCCACCAAGTACTTGTTTCCAGGGAGAATTCACCGCAAGCTTGATCAACGTTTCCTGGGTCCTTTCCCTGTGGAGACGGTCATCAATCCGGTGACCTATCGTTTGACTTTGCCTAGGTCTCTTCGTGTACATCCCGTGTTTCATCGCTCCTTGCTTGTTCCTGTCAACCCTGATTCTCCGCTTCGACCTCCTGCTCCGGGCCCGACAGCTCGCCGTGCTCACGTTCCTGTTTCCCGGTTGGAGGTGTCCGGCATCCGAGATTCCCGATGGCTCAACGACCGCTTCCAATATTTGGTTGATTGGACCGGGGGTGGGCCAGCCGCTGGCTGTTGGGTCGATGCTCGTGATATTGAGGCTCCTCGGTTAATTTGGGATTTTCATTCTGCGTTTCCCTACAAACCACATCCCCTGCGACGGCCCCGGGGGGAGGGGCCTGCGGGGGGGGATAGTGTTGTGAGTGTCCCTGGACCAGCTTGGGAAGTATCAGAGGATGAGGATCAGCAGCCAGGTTCCTCTGAATGTGTTTCCCTCCCGGCAGCCGAGGATCAGCAGCCAGGCCCCTCTGGGTGGTTTCCCCTCCCGGCAGCCGAGGATCAGCAGCCAGGCCCCTCTGGGTGGTTTCCCCTCCCGGCAGCTGAGAGAGATAATGAAGAGCTTTGTATGCATTCTGAATCAGATTCTCAAAATGATGAGTCAGATTTAGAACAAGAAGATAAATGGATTAATCCGAGGTTCCGAAGGTTTGATAAGCGAAGGTGTCAGTTAACTGGAAAAAGGAAGTAATTGGGGAAGTGACGTATCGGACACTATATTAGAAGGGGAAAGAATGACTACGCCTTTGTCACGAGCAACGTTGATCAAAGAGTGGGCTGAAAACTTTGGCAGTGCTTTGGAACTCAGTATTCTGGTGTTTTGAAAACCTACCGAAGGATAATGAGCTCTTGGACAATGTGATAAAGAAGAAAAGTAAGTTAATTGGGATGTAGGAGGAGAAGAGCATGTTTATCTAAATGTAAATAGATTTTATTTGGCCGTTCAGGCCAACATAATGCCAGCAGCTTGCTTTGAAACGAATTCTTTTGAAATGTATTAAATAAACCTCTTAAAGACATATTTACGTGGATATTAATGAGTTATGAGAGGCCAGACATAACAGATTGGGATATGGGAAAAAATAAAAAAAAAGACATTATGGAAAATCCCAAATTGGTTTTCGCCGATGGAGGCAGTAATTCACCCTAATACTCTAGAGAGAAAAAAGATGATGAGATACAAAGAATTGCTGGATAACCAAGGCAACCTTAAGCCAAGAGAAGAATTGGAGGAACAAAGAATACCCATAGATTGGTGGTCTTATCTACAAATCAAATCTAGATATTTATTTATTATTTATTTATTATTTATTAATCAAATTTCTATACCGCCCCTCTCCCAAAGGACTCGGGGCGGTGTACAGCCTAAAATTTAAAAAACATATAAATATACAAAATTTAAAATAATTAAAAATAAATTAAATAATTTGGCCGAAATATAGATATAATAGAGACAGGCAAGAATATGGAATAAATCAGACCCCACACTTACTTGATAAAATCCTAATACGCAAGGAAGGAAAATCATTATCAAAAATTTATAAATATTTATTAGAAATAGAGTTAGAGGAAGAAATAGTGAAGGGGTCCATGTTAGCATGGGCACGAAATGTGGGGAGAAATATAAACTTAGAGGAATGGGGAAGATTATGGAACGTAAATTGTAAATTGACGTTGTCAACTGCATATAGAGAGAATCAATACAAAATGATTTATAGATGGCATTTAACACCAGTGAGATTGGCCAAAATGCATAAAAATATAGATCCGAAGTGTTGGAAATGTAGAATTAGAGAAGGATCATTCTACCACATGTGGTGGCTGTGCCCCAAAGCAAAAAATTATTGGGAACGAATAAGAGGAGATAACGGGGATAAAAATGGATTTTAAACCGGAATTATTTCTATTGGGCATAATAAATTCAAAGATTAAAAAACAACTCCAACACATCATTATATATATATTGACTGCAGCTCACATAGCATATGCCCAATGTTGGAAGAATGAAAATATACCCACAGATGAAATGGTTATTTATAAAATTTTGGAATGCGCAGAAATGAATAAACTCACGCTAGAATTAAAAGACAAGGAGGCGACAGAATTTTATGAAATTTGGAATAAATGTTATATTTGGCTAGAACAGAGAAAGAAAAAGACATAATGATCGAATGTAAATAAAATGTAAATAAGATGTAATAGAATAGTTAGAATGTATAGCACGGTTCTGTTAAAAGAAAAGATTTTTGTTTATATATGTATAGTTTGTTTTTGGTGTATGGTGTATGGTAAAAAAATAATTTTTAAAAATAAAAATAAAATAAAAATAAAAAATGGAACCCCTGGGTGAATTGGAGGATGGCAGAAATCAAATTCCTGAAGGGGGACCCCATGGACTTAAAATCCCAAGGGGGGCTACCAGAATCAAGAACAGAAAAAGCATCCATGGGAGAGGAAAAGGGACTACCAGAAATACCAGAGGAATACAGAAACCTTGCTGAAGTTTTCAGTGAGGAGAGGGCGGATGAGTTCCCTCCCCACCGACCCACGGAGTGTGCCATTGAATTCAAGCCTGGGGCAAAACTCCCAAAGCCCAAGTTGTACTCCATGAGCCCAAAGGAGAAGGAGGAAATGGAAAGATTCATAAAGAAAAATCTAGAAAGGGGGTTCATTGAGCCAGCTAAGCCTAAAGTGGGTGCCCCGGTCCTCTTTAGAGAGAAGGACGGCTCTTTACACTTATACGTGGATTATAGGGCCCTGAATACAATCAGTGAAAGCAACCTATACCCTCTGCCCCTCATGAAAGACATGTTGTCACACCTCTCGAAAGGGAATTTTTTTTTCTAAACTAGACCTAAGGGAAGCTCACTATCGTGTGAGAATTAAGGAAGGGGATGAATGGAAGACTGCATTTAACTGCCCCATGGGGTGCTACCAATTCAAAGTCTTGCCATTTAGATTACAAGGGGGCCTGCAGTATTTATGCAATTAATCAATGACGTTCTAAGAGAGCACCTATTTAAGGGGGTCCTGGTTTACTTAGACGACATTCTTATCTTCACCGAATCAAAAGAGGAACATGTCAACCTAGTCAGAGCTGTTTTAAAGAACTTGAGAGCCGCCCACCTATATGCCAAACTCTTGAAATGCGAATTCCACCAGGAAAGGATAGACTACCTAGGTTATTGCATATCCCCACAGGGCATTGAAATGTACCCAGAGAAGGTCAGAGCAGTATAAGAATGGGCACCACCTCACACAAGAAAGCAACTGCAAAGTTTCCTGGGCTTCGCAAACTTTTACCGCCAATTCATCCCCTCATTTGCCCAGATAGCCCTGCCCCTGACGAACTTACTAAAAATGGAGGGAGCATCCTCAATAAAACCTAGCCAGCCACTAACATGGACAATGGAGTGCCAAGCAGCGTTTCAGAGATTAAAGAGACTTTTTTCTGCTGAACCAGTACTGAGGCACCCAGACATGGATAAGCCCTTTGTAATACAGGTGGATGCAAGTGATGTGGCAGTGGGGGCTGTACTATTACAAGAAAACAATGAAGGGGTATTTCAACCTTGTGCGTATACATCCAAGAAACTCATGGAAACGGAACAGTGCTTGGCCGTATGGGAGAAAGAGGCATACAGGATAGATTGGTCATTACTCATGTGGCGCCAGTTCCTTGAAGGCAACAAAATCCCTTTCCAGGTGTGGACTGACCACAAAAATTTGGAAGCCCTGAAAACACCCAGGAAGCTCAACCCTAAGCAAGCCCGCTGGTCCCAGAATTTTCACCAGTTCCAATTGACGCTCAAGCATTTGCCGGGGGTAAAGAACTTCCTGGCAGATGCACTATCTCGCATGCCCCAATATAACAGCACGTGAGCCACTGACTCTAAACCGATGATGGTAGAATCACAACTGGCAGCGCCAGTAACCACCAGAGCCCAAGCTAAATTAAAACCACAGCTGGGCAGCCAAACCAGAATTGAATTCCGGAAAAGTTTAGAAACAGATGAATGGTTCCAAAAAAAACAAAAATGTGTGCACAATGAGAGACGGGCTGCCTTGGGTGAAGGGGAAAGTTATATATACCAACAACCCAAAGAGTCACATTCATGCAGCTTTGCCACGGCACAAAATCAGCAGGGCATTTTGGATTTGTAAAAACATTACACTTAATTAAACGGCAATTTTTGTGTCCATCCATGAAAAAGGACATAGAAAGTTACGTGGCCAGCTGCCCAAAGTGTGCAACTGCAAAAAGGTTGCAAGGGAAATCGCCTGGACTGTTACAAACAGTGGCAAATCCCTCAGCCCCCTGGAGGGAAATAGCCATGGATTTTATAGTGGAATTACCAGAAAGCAATGGGAATACTGTTGTCTGGATGGTCACGGACTTGTTTTCCAAACAGGTGCACTTTATCCCTTGCCAAAAGATTCCCACTGCAAAAGCCTTAGCAAAACTTTTCGTCCAGCATATTTACAGATTGCATGGGGCACCCCAGCGCATCATCTCTGATAGGGGAGTGCAATTTACATCTGCATTTTGGAAGGAATTTTTATCCCTCTTAGGGACAACTCAGGGACTGACATCTAGCCATCATCCACAAGGGGATGGACAAACAGAACGGTGTCTCTCAGTACTTGAGCAATATTTAAGATGCTTTCTTAATTTCTAACAGTCCGATTGGACAGACTTACTCCCTTTCACAGAAGTTGCCTACAATAATGCAGTCCATTCCAGCACAGGTTACACTCCTTTTCAAATAGCCACCGGTCAAAGTTTCAACCCCATGCCAGAATTAACCCCAAATGAACCGGCGATCCCATCACTGAAAGAACAGATGGAACAATTACAAAACACCTGGCCAATAGTTAGAAAAGCACTAGATGAAGCTAGGCAGGCATACAAAGCACAAGTCAATTTAAAAAAGGGAGAAATGGTGTACTTATCTACAAAATACCTAAAGTCCCTACAACCCTGTAAAAAACTTGGACCAAAATATATATGGCCTTTTCCAATTAAAAGAATCATAAACCCAGTAACAGTAGAATTAGAATTACCCAAAAATCTCAGGCAAATACACCCAATTTTTCATTGCAGTTTGCTGAAAAGAGAGCATCAGTCATCGTTACAGCCAAAAATCCCACCACCACCTCCAATCATGGTGGAGGGTGAACAACACTTCGAAATAAAGGAAATCCTAGATTCTAGGAGATGTCATGGAGTGACTCAGTACCTAGTTGCATGGAAACACCTCACTGCCTCACAAAACGAGTGGGTCCATAAATGTCATGTCAGAGCCCCGAAGCTATTAAAGAAGTTTCACACAGAATATCCTAACAAGCCTGACTAATTTTTATACCTGTTTTGTTTTCTTCCAGGTGTATCTATCTTATTTTTAAGGGGGCAGGATGTCAGAATCCAATTATATTTCATCTCTAGTTATCGACTATGGAAAACCCCATTTCTGCCCTCTCTGGATTCTGTCATACGATGAAGGGGAAGGGGGTGAACAAAGGGATTTTATGGCCCTCACTTCCTTCGGTATAACCTCAAAGGGACTGAATGTGGATACCACCAAAAGGACTAATCATAACAATGGGGCCATCAGCTTTCATCTACTCCTCTCTGAAGTCTCCCTTCCACTGGCAGTGAGGAAAAAGGGGGTGGAAATGTAACACCTGGGATTGTCGCTGGAAGGATGGTGGGGTGGGGTGGGGCTGCTGGGAACCCCTTAAAACCTTGAACAGTAGGGCTTGGGTCCCAGGTCCTGTCTAGAATGCTTGCAACCATTTTCTCTTAATAAAAGATGCCTGTTGGAAGAAATATACCAAGAGTTCTGTCTTCTTAAGATGCAAAGTGGGGTGGGTCCTTACAGAAATACTGCAATCAAGTGGAAGGCAGGAAGGTCAACGTCCACACCTTAATTTGTAACTGGTAAGCATTCCAGATTTTTTTTTCCTTACCAATAGCACCTTCCTCTTATCTGGATTTATTGTCAATTTATCCATCTTCATCCAGTCCAATACAGAGATAAGATGGCCTTCAAAGATTCCAGCGACCAGAGCTGGGGGAAGCCTCCTTCCGGTGACCAGAGCTAGGGGAAGCTTGGAGGAGGCCTCCACCGACACCAATCCCCAGATTGCTGGAGCGCGGGAGGAGCAGTGGTGAGGCTTCGGTCGCCGTTGCAGGCTTGTGGGGTTTGCCGCCTGAGAGAGTAGAGAGTGACTGGAAGAGCGCAGGACCCTCGCTGCCGCCCGAGAGACCCCCCTGCCCGGACCAAGAGGTAGCAGAGAAAGGAGGAAAGGAAAGAAGGACGCCCATCAGAAGCCCCAGTTATCGTGGCTAACGGGTTGTGGGGAAGAAGAGCCCTCCGGGCCTGCTTTGTCGGCTGGGTGCCTCCCGCTAAATTGTAAGACCCTGCAGGTGAGGCCTTTCCGTCGTTGCCGCCATTATGTTGAACTTATCTGAAGGCCTTAACTTTGGGACGTTGGGTTCCACAATTACTATTAGTACTACTCCTCCTCCTGTGGGTTTTGGTTCTGGACTTTTTAGCACAAAACCTACCACAGGTTTTACCTTAGGAGGGACTAATACAGGAACAGCTATAATTATTGCGGCAGGATTAATATCAGGCACGCCTGTTTTTACTACTATTCCCATCACGGGCCTTAGTTTGGGTTTTGGTAAACTTGCTGGATTAGCTACCTCATTTGCTCCAGCTTTTATTCCAGTTTTTATTTATACTTCTTCTGGACTTCAATTATCTTCTGCCCTTACTTCTGCTTCAGCAGTTGGCTCTTCTGGTTTTATATTAAATTTGGGAGGCACTACGGCTCCAACTATAACTGTATTCATAGGACTTTCCCTGAGGGGAGCCCTGACTGGTTTAGGAGGAACACTGTTTCCAAATGCAAGCATAATTATAACAGGGCTTGGACAAAAATGCTTTTTAATTTTTATCTGTTTAAATTTTAAATTTTTTATCTGTTTAAATTTTAATTAATTCAATGTGTTTAATACTGTTTTAATTTTATTTTTTTATATTTTTTTATTTTTTATTTTTTCTTGATGTTATGGATGATGTGGGGAGGATTGATTGTGAAGTGAATTGGGTTGAATGGATGGGTGGTTGCGTGGATTGGAGGGACTGTGGATTTATGATAAATGGAAGGGCCGACCTGTCTGCATTTGCGGAAGCTAGAGAAGTGGAGGAGCCTTGCTCTGAGGGATCAGAGGGCCTGTCTATACCGGTCTTATGGGGAAGAGGCAGATATGACGGGAGGCCTGGGGTAGGCCGCTCTCGGGGAACAAGGCCTCGCTGCCTGAAAGCGATCTCTTGTTGCGGCCCCTTGAACCTCTCCCGGGGTACTGGTAATGAGCGAAATCCGGACCCTGGACTCAGGCTGCTGCTGCTCAATGCCAGGTCAGTGATAAATAAAGCTCTCCTCATCCGGGACTTAATTCTGGAGGAGGAGGCCGACCTGGCATGTGTGACTGAGACCTGGCTGACCCCAGAGGGAGGAGTTCCCCTCTCTGAGATGTGCCCAGCTGGGTTTCAGGTATGGCATCAGCCGCGACCCCAGGGAAGGGGGGAGGAGTGGCAATTATAGCTAAGGAGACACTCGGGCTGCGCAGACTCGCTGCTACTGAGATATCAGGTTGTGAGTCCCTCCTTATGAGGTTGGACCTAGGTGTACAGGTGGGTCTGTTGCTTACGTACTTGCCTCCCAGCTGCGTTTCTACAGCCCTGCCCATGCTACTCGAGGAGGTAGCCGGGTTGGCAGTTGAGTTCCCCAGACTTATTGTTTTGGGGGACTTCAATGTGCCGTCACTCGTTGAGTCCTCTGGGTTGGCGCAGGAATTCATGGCCTCCATGGCAACCATGGACCTGACACAAGTAATTGAGGGCCCAACCCATGAGGGGGGACACGCACCTGACCTGGTTTTCCTCTCGGAACAGTTGAGCCATGATCAGAAGCTAAGGGGCTTAGAAGTGTTGCCCATGTCATGGACAGATCATTTTCTGCTGCGGCTTGAGTTTACGACACCAATCCTCTCTCGCAGGGAGCCGGAACCGATTAAATGGTTCCGCCCCAGATGCCTGATGGACCCTATTGGCTTTCAAAGGGCACTTGGGGAATTGCCGGATTCGCTCGTACACAGTTCGACGGAGTCCCAAGTGATGGCCTGGAATACGGCCACTACGGGGGCTCTAGACCGGATTGCGCCGTTGCGACCTCTCTGTGGTAGCAGACCCAGGAGATCTCCTTGGTTTACCGAGGAACTCAGGGGGATGAAGCGCCAGAAGAGACGTTTAGAGAAGCAATGGAGGGAAAGCAGATCCGAATCTGATCGAACCAAATTGAGAGCTTATATTAAGACCTATTTGGAAGCGATCACTGCGGCAAGATCTCAGTATCTTTCCGCATTGATCGCGTCTGCAGAATCTCGTCCGGCTGCCCTGTTTAGGGTGACTCACTCTCTCCTTGATACGGGGAGGAGGGAGGAACCTTTGCAGGGCAATGCCAAAGAACTTAACATCTTTTTTGCAGACAAGGTCGCTCAGATCCGGGCTGACTTGGACTCCAATTGGAATGCAGTGTCGGCTGACAATGAGTCAGTCGAGATGACAGAGGCCCATCTTAGTCCTATTGAATGGGAGGAATTTGACCTGGTAACTCCTGATGACGTGGACAAGGCCATTGGAGCTGTGAGTTCTGCCACCTGTTTACTGGATCCGTGCCCCTCCTGGCTGGTTTCGGCTAGCAGGGCGGTGACACGGAGCTGGGTCCAGGCTGTTGTTAACGCTTCACTGAGGGAGGGGTCCTTTCCAGCTCCCTTAAAGGAGGCACTTGTGCGCCCCCTCCTCAAGAAGCCTTCCCTGGACCCGGCAGTTTTAAATAACTATCGTCCAGTCTCTAACCTTCCCTTTTTAGGGAAGGTTGTTGAGAAGGTGGTGGCACTCCAACTCCAACGGTCCTTGAATGAAACTGATTATCTGGGCCCTCAGCAGTCTGGGTTCAGGTCCGGTTACAGCACGGAAACTGCTTTGGTCGCGCTGACCGATGATCTCAGGCGGGCCCGGGATAGAGGTTATTCCACTATCCTGGTGCTTCTTGACCTCTCAGCGGCATTCGATACCATCGACCATGGTATCCTTCTGCGCCGGTTGGAGGGGCTTGGAGTGCGGGGCACCGTTTTATGGTGGTTCACCTCCTACCTCTCTGACCGGTCGCAGTCGGTGTTCGCAGGAGGTCAGAGATCGGCTCCGAGGCCTCTTCCATGTGGAGTTCCTCAGGGGTCTGTTCTCTCACCTCTGCTTTTTAACATCTACATGAAGCCATTGGGTGAGATCATCTGTCGGCACGGGGTGAGTTATCATTAATATGCTGATGATACTCAGCTTTATATCTCTACCCCGCGTCATTACAGCGAAGCAGTGGAAGTGATGAACCGGTGCCTGGAGGCTGTTGAGGTCTGGATGGGTGCCAACAGGCTCAGACTCAATCCCGACAAGACGAAGTGGCTATGGGCTCTGTCTCCCAAGGACAATTCCAACTGTCCATCCATTACCCTGGGGGGAGAAGTTTTGTCCCCCTCGGAGAGGGTTCACAACTTGGGTGTCCTCCTCGATCCACAGCTAAGTTTAGAACATCATTTTTTGGCTGTGGCGAGGGGGGCATTCGCCCAGGTTCGCCTGGTGCACCAGTTGTGGCCCTATTTGGACCGGGAGTCACTCCTCACAGTCACCCATGCCCTTGTCACCTCAAGATTCGACTACTGTAATGCTCTCTACATGGGGCAACCTTTGAAGAATGTCCAGAGACTGCAATTAGTCCAGAATGCGGCTGTGCGAGCTGTCTTGGGTCTCCCAAGACATGCTCATATCACTCCAGCTCTCCGTGAGCTGCACTGGCTACCAATTGGTCTCCGAACACAATTCAAAGTGTTAGTTATGACCTATAAAGCCCTTTATGGCAATGGATCAGGATACTTGCGGGACCGTCTTCTGCCTCATGAACCCCAGCGACCGGTTAGGGCGCATAGGGGTTGGCCTCCTACGAGTCCTGTCTGTTAGACAATGTCATCTGGCGGGGCCTAGGGCAAGGGCCTTCTCCGTTGCTGCCCCAGCCCTCTGGAACCAGCTTCCCTCAGAGGTTCATACTGCTCCCTCCCTCCTAGCTTTCCATAAATTGCTGAAGACACATCTATGCCGACAGGCTTGGGGCGTATGAGCTATGCTCTGCCCCTGGGCCCTAGGAAGGTCCCTCCATTAGTGATTGTGAGCTGATTGTGTTTGTATGAATGTAACTAATTTTTAAATTTGTATTGTATTTTTATTGTATTTTTATTGTATTTGTTGTGAGCCGCCCTGGGTCCTAGGAGAAGGGCGGCATATAAATTTGATTATAAATAAATAAATAAATTGCTTCCTTGGAGTTTCTGGGGAACGTGAAGCTGAGAATCATCACCAAACTGGTGATACTCCATTATACAGTTATACATGAATTCTTCCAAAGTTTGAAGAAAAAGAATCCTGTGGAACTGTGGCCCTCCCACAGCTCTACCTTCTAGAAGAAAGGACTAAAACCACTGCAAAACAGAGTCCCAATGCCCAACTCTTCCAAATGGCCAGGAAGGATGCTATTGCTAATGATGTCAAAAGAAGCCTAGAGGTCTGAGAGAAATAGGAATGTTGGCCTCTCCCATTCTAGTTTCTGGCTAGATCATTTACCAAGGCATCCATAGTAGCCTAACTGTCTTTTCCTAGAGGAAGGTCTGATTGAAACGGATCCAGAAATTCAATTTCAGCCAGATAACTCTGAAGCTTCTCACTCATGTTACTCAGAATGGACTATTGTGATTCATGATTCACTGTAGTCAGTAAGTTCTGCTGAGTCAGGGGAAGGATTTTTCAATGGAATTGTTATGACTGCCCCTTCAAGAAGCAGAGGACATAGCCTGCACCCAGTGAAGCACTTGATCACATGTTATAATTTTTCATAATATAGATTATATTCTGACTCTGAGTTAAAAATGCCTTCTTTTAAATCAAGTCAGATAGATAACTCAATAGAAATAATTTCATAACAAAAAATATATTTCAATCAGAAAGATTACTTGCAATCATGCTGTGGTTGTTACTTCTGGAAAATACATCTTTTGTCCATTCCTATAGGTAAAAGGATGATGCTCTCTTCCATACCATCTTTATAATGGCTCAGGCTCATCGGGTGACATCTGATGGCCCATGCTTCTTTCAGACAAAGACATTCCAATCTGGCTTGCGTCCAGGAAGTCTCCCAATGCCCTTTAGAGACTCCTCCCACTGACCCATTAACAAATCAGCATTTAACCCAGTAACTGCCAGATATTCTAACATACTGATACATGCTCTCTAGTTAGGGTTACATAGAACTATACGAGGTTACATAGAGCTATACGGTCCAGAATACTCCCCGCTTGGAAATTTATATTTCCACTACTAACTAACTGAAATAGCAAAAAACATAGCATTAAGGCATGCAATACTCATTGTTAACTAACTTGTGACTAAATAAGTAAAAACTTGGTATCAAACATGCATAACTATTGGTAAATATAAAACATGCACAATTATGCAAAAAAACCAAGCAAGTGTTACATCAACAATGCATAAGACAATACATAATTTGAGGTTTGATCTTCTGGTTCAGTCTTCATCAGCAACGGGACCAAATCGGTGATCAGCCTGGTACAAGTGTCTTTGAGTCATGACCTGACTTACGTGGCTTCATGATCTGGACCTCAGCTTGGCAAAGTAGTTCATTAACTGGGTGGGCCCGGTGCGCAAGTCCCATGGGCCAATAGATCTGGTATGCATTCTTGTCTCCCAGCGAGACAAGATCTTCTTCCTGTAAAGCAAACTGGAACCAAATCTGGAACTGGAAAACTGGAACCCAAAATTTCTCAGGAACAAAGGGAACTGGATTCACAGGATACTCAGGAACTGAAGAACTTGGAAACATAGGAACAGCTGGGGCTGAAGAATCAGGATCAGGAACATCAGCTGGAACTGAAGAATCAGGAACAACAGCTGGAACTGAAGAATCAGGAACAGCAGCTGCAGGAAACTCAGGATACTCAAGAACCGACGGGTCTGGAACCACCAATGGAGTATTGTTGTCATCAGGGTGGTGAGGACTTCATGTGTGGGTGTGGGTGTCTTTAACGACATGGAGTCCATGAAAGCCAGTAAATCCTTGCAGGCTCCTACAAGGCTAATTCTTGGGATGCTAAGACAAGTGATCAAGACGATCAAAACTATGCCTAATCTTAGGTGCTTCCACTTAGATAGGGGTTTGAAGCGGATTGGTTGATGCTTACTGGGTGTCTGAGGTTGAAGGTTGGCACGTTGATCTGAAGCTGGAAGTGCATAGTGTTTTGGTCTCTGTGGCATCTGTCTGTTTGGACAGGCCAAGAACTCAAGACTTTCTAGCCAGATCAATTCTGTTAACTGTGTGGCAAGGTTGGGCCACTTCACTTGGTTAACAAAGTTCTTATTTGTTGGCACATGTTGCCATTGTTCAGGGCTTAAAGATGTTTCAATCCTTTTCACTCTGTTGCCTACATAGACATAGAAATGTCTGCTTTGTTTGCAGATGTAGCTTGACATCACATTGCTGTCTGCGTAGAAGGTGGTAGACTGTAGCTCAAGGCACAATGTCTTCGCTGTCAAGTTGGTGAGCTTTACAGCCAAGGCGGTACCACATAGCTCTAACCTTGGTACTGTGTGGCCTTCTTGCATTGTTAGTCTCGCTTTTCCAAAGAAGACACCGAGACTGCAGCACTCCCCACTATAGACTCTGATGTATCTTATGGTTGCAAATAAGATGACGTAAGTGTGAGTCTCCCCGCTGTGGACTGTGATGCATCTTAAGGCTGCATTTCCCTTCGTAGACACATCTAAGGAAGCGTACAATTCTTTCTTCTGCACTGTGGCAGGTGAGCTGGAGACATAAGTGCACTGCTCTTGCATGCATTGGAGACATCTTGGGAGTACGCTCCATGACTCCCAGTCTTGGAGACGTTGTTTGTCTTGTTTGTCCTCTATGGATAAAGCTAAGTTGTTGTAATTCTTGCTTGTCTGGAACACTGTTGCTTCCAAAACAGGTTTGGTTGTCACAAGCATGCAGTGTTCTAGGTGTGGTTTTAGGTGAGGTGCTGTTCCATTACTGGGAATGGAGATTTTTGAGATACTCACCTGGGTTGAGGTTTGCGATTGATCAACACAAACCGTCCCTCCTACGGCCCATCCGAGTTCCGTCTTAATGGCTACTGGGGTTCCTGGTGGACCTTTGATTCTTTCATTGGAGCCAATGGACTCTTCCCACCATGAGTAGGATTTCAGCTTCAGGATCTAGAGGAGGGATTAAATTGGCTATGTGTGCTAAGTGAGGTATTTTTCTTGCTGCCTCTGGTGTTGAGATTTCGCTGCGAATATCTGGCAAGGTCTCCCATTCTAACACTGATGGTAACTGGAAATGTGAACTTCCATCTATTGCTTCTATGAGTAGACCAGTGATTTTCCTCCCCGCTGTGCGCATTGGTACTGTGCACGTATATATTGCAAAATGCTTCAGTTCACTCAGGAGGTCAAAGAGGTCGAAAAAGGCGGGCTTAGCTATAGTAACTTTGCTGTGTGGGTCTAGTATGGTGTACATCTTTACGGCCCTTTCAGGTTGCCCATTGGGGTAGACTTTTGCAAGACAGACAGGTGAGCATGAAGGAGGGCATGGTGAGTCACCGCATATATCTGTGTAGTATGTCCCGTACTGTTTCGGCTGCTCTTCGGAGTCAGTTTGAATCTCCGTTGTTGAAGTCGCTTGTTGTGTCCCCTCAGAGGGCTTCTTAGTTTCTAGATGTAAGGCTGCTAGGTGCTTGTTATTGTCACACAGGTGGCATTTCACCCTAGCTGTGCAGTCTTTGGCCATGTGCTCCATAGAGTCACAGCATTTGAAGCATATCCTATGCTCTTTGAGTAGGGTCTTTCGATCATCTAGGGATTTTTTCCTAAATTCTCTGCAATCATTTAGAGAGTGAGAGGACTTGTGCATTGGACAAGTCAGGACTTTTTTAGCTGGACGAGGATTCAAATAAGAACTCCTTGGTGTTCGTTCATCAGGAATCTTCTTTGGGTGAGGTGTGATATCTGTTTTGTACACTGAAAAGGTGGTTCTGTCCTTCGTAGCTTGGACAGGTCCCTTGACTACATCAGGGTTTTGACTGCTTCGCTTGGTTGTTGGGAAGTGTGCTTCTCTGATGGAGAGGTATAGGGGGTTATTGTAGAGGTCAGCCTGGTCACTGATAAATTCAGTGAGAACCACAAAGGGGGGAATTTTGTTTTGGTTGTTTTTCCTGTAAGCTCGAGAAAGCTCGATCCATTGTTCACATATCAACCGTGGTAGTTTTTGGATGATAGAATTTTGTGTCCTAAACAGGTCAAGGCAAGTTAATCCCGGCAACGTAGGATCCTGTTGTGCTGTCTGTAGTTGAGTAATGAGTGACGAGAAAGTCTTCAGCTATTGACGTTCGTAGATTCTTATGTCGGAGAAACTGAGAACATGGTCCAGAAGCGAGGACTCTGTCACTGGGGGTTCACCGTAGTCCTTGTCAAGTGTGGGCCAAGTCTTTGCAAGGCCGATGTCAGGGTCGCCCAAATGGGATGCGAAGATGTTGTTCACAGTGATTATGGATTTGGGGCCTAGCCAGGCTGTCAGCTGGACAAGTTCCTCATCTGGTCCAGCCCTTTCTTCGTTGATGGCGCGCTTGAGAATGTGCTTCCACAATAAGTAGTCTTTTCCCGGTTTGTCGGAGAATCTTCATACGCCTCTGGCTGCCAAGTCCAACCTTCTTCCAACATACATTGGGGGATGCGTCGATCCCGTGTGTGGGCTGTTGCTTGGTGGAGATGGTGCATCTCTTTCAGGAGTGGGGGCGTGCGCCATGGCTGGCTAGCAACTTCCTGCGGCGTATTGTTGGTTGAGGGTATTTTGCCATGTCACGTGCAAGGGCCCTTGTTGGCTTGGTCTGAACTTCTCTGCTCTGGCGTTGAGCTGAGGGAACCCAGGTTCCTGCTTGCTTACTTGCTGGAGGGTCTGTCTTTCTGGTAGAGCATAGCTAGCTCCCTGGTAGGTTGGCACGGCTGATGTTCGAGACTCTCTGTGATCAGGTCTGGTAGTGGTTCCTTGGGACGCTGCCTCCTGTTGGCACAGCAGGGACTCTAGTCTGGCTCGAGTTCTTTCAATCTCATCCCCGAGCGGCTGCTGGTTCTGCTGTGGGGCTGTTGGCACTGCAGGTGGACCCACCAGGTTGCCATCAGTTGTATGGTTCGGTGGGTTCCGTGGGGCAGCAACGTTGGAAAGATCTTGTGGTGCTGCCTGCTGTGTAGCTGTTGCCACTGCTGGTGGACCCATCTGGTTGCCCTCAAGGGTATGATTCGGTGGGTTCAATGGGGCAGCGACAGTCGGAAGATCTCGTGACCTAGGTGTCGTGACATCAACTCTGTGGCTGACCGGCATATCTGGTTGTTGAGATTCTTCTGTTCGTCTACTCGGTCTTGGGGGGCTTGTGGCTGGCTGTGGCACTCTCACCTGGTCATGCTGAAACGCACTTTGGTTGTTCACATAGGCCTGCACGCGACTGCGCCATTCTTCATTCTCCAATTGTTCCCGCTTTGGCGAGAAGTTGGTGTGCTGGAGTATTTTCTGAAGGCCTTTTGCTCTTGCCACTTTGTCTGCCACATCTCGTTGGCTTCGTATGAATTCAAGCTCATCTTAAGCGGCCTTTCATTTCCTTATATCTGCTTCAGCTTCTGCATCTGACTCTGCTTCAGCTTCTATTTGAGCTGCTTCAGCCACTGCAGTCTTTCTTTTAGCTGCTTCAGCCTTTCTTTTGGCCTTCATTCTTTTGGCCTTCTTCTATTTCCATCACCTCTAATTCCTTCTTCTTCAGTTGCTCCTCCTATGCCACTTGAAAGACTGCTTCGTCAGCTTCAGCATCGATGATTACTTGCTCTGCATGTGAAATTCTGGATGCTCGGCTATGACGGGAAGATGCTTTTGAAAGGCGGGAGGCGCCTGTGACGTGAGATTGTTTTTTTTTTCAAATATATTTTATTAATTTTATAATTTTAATAATAAATACATAAAATCCCAGAATAATAACCTATTTAAAAAAAGAAAAAAACCTAGATATACAACTCAACATAATACATCCTCTTCCATCTTTCAACATACATAAGTTTAAATACCTACATAGGTGTTGCCCGGAGAGCACCCCCTACACCACATCCACCCTCTTTCTTCCTCCCTATCTTCTCCTACTTCCCCCTTCCTCCATCTCTCTCCTTCCCTTTCTCTCCACTTCACCTCTTCTCCCCCAACCTTCCTACTTCCCTCTCCCCTCTCTTACTACCTCTCACCCCCCTTCAGATGTAGTCCAGAGGTACCATCCGAGCAACTCCCCTCTCTCAGTAAGCATTTTTTATTATATGTTACAAATATTACAGTTGAGTATAAAACAATCTAACAATCTAACACCCTCCCCAACGTACCCCCCCCCGGCTTCCCAAAGTGAATACAAAGTAAACAAAATTAATATATAAATCCTAATAAAAATTGACTATATGCTAAAAACAATTTCTTGGATTGATATTTCCCTTGGATATACTCTATCCATTTTTTCCAGTCCAACATATATTTTTCATTTGAGTGATCTTTCAAATAAACAGATACTTTAGCCATTTCCGCCAAATTTATAACTTTCAAAGTCCATTCTGCAATAGATGGTAATTCTGCCTTCTTCCAATATTGTCCCACCAACAGTCTTGCTGTTGTAATTAAGTTCAAAATCAAGTTCATCTCTATGGTGGAGCAATCTTTTATAATACCTAATAAAAACAACCGTGGTAAAAATTCAATACGTTTTTTCAAAATATTTTGAAGTATCCACCAAATCTTTATCCAAAAAGCCTTCATTTTTTTACAAGTCCACCATACATGAAAATAAGTAGCATCCATACATTCACATCTCCGACATTTAGGTTTTAAATTAGGGTACATACATGAAAGTTTTTTCGGATCCAAATGCCATCTATAAAACATTTTATAAAAATTTTCTCTTAAATGTTGCGCTTGTGTAAAACTGTCATTAATCTATTAGCCATTACTTTTGCAAAAATCTTGTAATCTGTATTCAACAAAGAAATAGGTCTAAAATTTTCTGGTTGAAGATTATCTCGTCCCTCTTTAGGAATTAAAGAAACATAGGCTGTTTTCCATGAAGGTGGAACCTGACCCCTTTTTTGTATATTAACAAATAACTCTCTAAGAGGTTCCACCATTTCCATGTGAAGATGCTTATAATAATCCGCTGTTAACCCATCAGTCCCAGGAGATTTTCCCATTTTCAATTGTTTAATCACTGAAATTATTTCTTCTGAAGTAATCAATGTATTTAATCTTTCTCTTTGTTCATTATTAATTACTATTTTCATTTCGCAAAAAAATATCTATGTCATTCTCTTGTATCTTCTCCTCAGCATATAATCTAGAATAAAATTCTAAAAATGCTTCCTTAATAATTTCTTGTTGAAACACCTCTTTCCCTTTATACTCTATTTTTTTCAATTATTCAGGATTTTTGTTTTTTTCTTAATATATAGGCCAACCATCTGCCAGGCTTATTAGAATTAAAAAATGTATTATATTTTGCATATTGTATATTCCTGGCAACTTGGTCTGCCATTAACAAATCAAATTGTTTCCGTAGGACCTTTATCCCCTCTTTAATATTTTTATCATCTGGTCTTTTTATTAATAACTGTTCCTTCTTTCTTATTTCCTCTTCTAATTCCTTCCGTTTTTTCTCTTGTTTATCTCTATGCCTTTTATTCAAGTCAATTAAAATCCCACGCATATATACTTTGCTTGCGTCCCATACCATTTCTATAGTTGTACCCTTATGCATATTTAACATGAAAAATTCCTTCATTAAGTTTTTACATTCCTTCACATTTATATCATATTTAAACAAGTTTTCATTTAATCTCCAGGATCTTTTAGGTCTTTGACCTTCCGTTAATTCCATCCAAACCGGATTATGATCTGTTAAAGCTTTAGGTAAAATCTTCACCTTCTTTAAACAAAAAAGAAAATCACTTGAAGTTAA
This sequence comes from Bothrops alternatus, assembly GCA_034064705.1. Taxonomy (NCBI): domain Eukaryota; kingdom Metazoa; phylum Chordata; class Lepidosauria; order Squamata; family Viperidae; genus Bothrops; species Bothrops alternatus. The sequence continues at coordinate 15,190,329 of JARGCV010000085.1, forward strand.
TATAAAGTCAATTCTGGAAAATGACTGGTGCCTGTCAGAAAAGAAAGTGAATTCTTGCTCTTTGCCATTTCTTTCTCTCCATATATCTATCGTCAAAAATCATCCTTTATATAAAAAAAAGATTTAGGCAACTTAGCACGTATTTGGGGAATTGATGATATCTTCTTTTTATTTAAATCAATATCTATCACACCATTCCAATCACCCATTATAATACAAGACCTATAATCAAATTGTATTAACTTTTTATGTATTAACTTAGAAAATTTTGCTTGTTGTTGGTTTGGTGCATATATTCCCATCAAAAGTACTTTTTCCCCTTCTTTTAAAATTTCAATTGCTAAATATCTACCTTGTATGTCTGATTCTATTAATTTAGATCTTATATGATTTTTAACATAAATAACAATTCCATTCTTCTTCTCAGCAGCCGCTGCAACAAAATTTGTGCCTAATTTATTATTTATCAAATATTTGTGACGTGAGATTGTTGTGACACGCTGGAATGCACCTTGGAGATATGGTGAAAGGATGAGGCCTTTTCAGACACGTGAGATGGAGCCACATGTGCCCGTTGTGATGGTGCATGTGAGGAGTGGGAAACTTTGGACTCGGCCCTGTCAACTGGTCTGCCTCTCTGGCGAGGCTCGGGCTGTGGGGAACCCTGTGAGCTCTCTAGAAGCTTCTTATATTCCTCGTTTAGTAGCTTGAGGCTTTACATCTCACTATCGACTCTTGAGTCTCTTAATTGTTCCTGAATGTCCTTGAGTTGCCATTCAGAGTCCATCCATTGCGCATAGGTGTCTTCCTTATCTCCTTCCACTGCGTGCGCATGTTCTAGGGAGAGTTCCTCCTTCTGTTCTTGGTAGAGTTTGTATAATCTCTCCCAGCATCTTTCATGGTGCTTGTGGACGGTGTCCCATTTCTCCATCAGATGTAAGTGCATGGCTTCTGTGGGCTTTCTTTGTTGCCTCAGATCATAGTGGCCCTGAGACATCTTTGGCTTCACTGAGGCTTGAGCTACAGCCTCTGTGTGCAGGTCAAGGTTGGCTGTTTGCAGCATTTTTCCCTTGGCCGGCTGGTTGGGGTGTCTCAACTAGGCTGGTTGGTTGAACCCCTTCATCTAAATCAATAAGACACTCTGCCATGGCTAGGACAGGTTCAGTACACTTCCTAGCTATTTTAAAGCAAATTAGATGAACTTTTCTTTTTGACCACTAGGGGTTGCTGCTTGTAGATCAGCTTTGGGGTGCTGTCTGTGGGTGGAGATGCCACTGGGTGCATTCTCCTGCATTTGTGGGTACTTCAGCGCAGTTCACCCCTTCACCACTAGGGGTTGCTTGCTGTGGGTCAGCTACCAGGGTGCTCTTCGTTTGAGGTTCACCCTTTGCCCACTAGAGGGCTGGCTCTGGGTGTGATTAAAGGCTTCCATGTAGTTCCTCCTTTAACCACTAGGTCTGAAGAAAGGCCAGCCAAATTCTTCCTATTACCACGTTACTGCTAGTGGCCACTGAGAGAATGTAGAGCTACAAAACTCCCACCTGGCCATTAAGTTGCAGGCTGGAACCCCTTGGTCATCAGCTTGTGATAATAAGCAAGGACAATTGGCTCTGCTTTCTACTCCTTAATATCCCTCAAACTGAAACAACTTGGTCTTCAGCTTGAGTGAGTGAATACTTCGGCGAAGTTCACTCTGTGCCCTCTAGGGGGTGTTGGTAGCTTGGGATAAATTTAAGTAACTTGCTCTTTAACTATCAGATTTACTCTGCGTAGTTAGTGAAGCGTGCAGTGAAGTACCTTCTTTCCCTCTGTGGGGTTCTCTTAGCTTGGCTTGGTGTAAGCCTGCGATGTGCAGAATTAATTATGAAGTTGTTGCAATCTAACATGATCAAATCTAGCAGGTGTCATGTGCAGATTGGCCACCAGGGGATGCCACTGCGATGCTATTGGGATCTCTGAACACCAGCTTCCCAACTGGGATGGTTGAAATTCCAAACATTCCTAAGGGAGGGGGAAGTTTAGCTTCTTTCACCAGTGCTGTGGCTGGATGAAGAGGTTAATTGCCTTAATTGCTTTCTTTAGTGAGCTGTTGCTACCACAAGTGGACTAAGAAACAGCATTCGGTTGAGAGTTAATTGACCTTTTATTGCCCTCGAAGGGGCCCCTTGCTGCTTTCTTTCTTGGCTAGCAGAATCATGAAGAAGAAACAGAGGTTTTGTAGCTTTGTCTCTCTTCACGCATAAAGAATCATCATATTTCTAAACACTTAAATTCCAGATCCTTAATTTGCGTTAGGCAGGCTATGCAGACTTCTCTCTTCTGCTTAGTGAGATAGACATCACAATATCTCTTTGCTTTAAACGTTGGCTTGTAAACAGATCCAAAGGTAATTTTAGCAGAAGCATCCAAACAAACACAAGGCACTTTATAACTTTACTTTAAAATGTTGGCTAGCATGCAGAGTTTGACTAGCAATGATTCCTTGCCAGCAGATGCTTGTCAATATGCAAATAAACTTTATCATGCAGTGGCTACTTGCAGAGTTAACAGCGAATCAACAAAACAATGCATCTGAATCACACCTTCGTTTGAAATGCTGTCTGCCAAACAGACACACTGACTTTACTTTGCAGGCATTTAGTGGGAGACTGAACCCAGAGATTACTGTTGCAGGCAATTGAAGGAATTTAGCCACATCCAATTACTACTTGCCTTTATAAAGCTAGAGAATCTTTACTTTGCTTCTTTAAACTGTAGCAGATCAGAGGAAAATTAATCCTATCAATTTACTATTTGCCTTTACAAAGTTGATATGAACTTTGAGCATCCTTTTACTATTCTGACTCTGAGTTAAAAACGCCTTCTTTTAAATCAAGTCAGATAGATAACTCAATAGAAATAATTTCATAACAAAACATATTTCAATCAGAAAGATTACTTGCAATCATGCTGTGGTTGTTACTTCTGGAAAATACATCTTTTGTCCATTCCTACAGGTAAAAGGATGATGCTCTCTTCCATACCATCTTTATAATGGCTCAGGCTCATCGGGTGACATCTGATGGCCCATGCTTCTTTCAGACAAAGACATTCCAATCTGGCTTGTGTCCAGGAAGTCTCCCAATGCCCTTTAGAGACTCCTCCCACTGACCCATTAACAAATCAGCATTTAACCCAATAACTGCCAGATATTCTAACATACTGATACATGCTGTCTAGTTAGGGTTATATAGAGCTATACGAGGTTACATAGAGCTATACGGTCCAGAATAGATTAGTTTATATTTTATAAAAACTATTTAAGGCCAGCATTTTAAGGCATAATCATATAGCCAAAGTGCAGCCACATTTAACCTTGCTAAAGTGATGACATACACAACTTTTGGTTTGAAGCAGGCATTAGTTACATTGTATAGACAGATAAGGGAATGGAGTTGAAACATTTGTATCATCCAGTTTAGACAAACAGGCTCCTATTGTGAGCTGAGTTGGTTGAATGCCACGAACATGAAAAGGGAAAGATAAGGGTAAAACAAAGGGGAAATATTAATTGTACAGTTGCAGTTTCTAATAATTTTACTAGGCGGTCAGAAAGCATGTGACCAGACTGGACCTATCAACTGGGTCTGAAAAAGAAGGATGTGGCGTATTCTACGGGACAGATATAAAAGTTTATGCTGAACTAATTTGGATGTGGTCTCTGGGATTGTATTTGCCAGGATCCACCAGCCTTTGCAAACACTACAATAAAACTTGTTTTGTTTTCCAACACCTTTGAAGTGGAGTTTATTTTATTCCTAATATCTCCCTTAACCATGAGTAGCTGAGGAAGAAGCTAGAAACACATGGAGCAGAAGGAAGTAGTAAAAACAGAAATGTGAAATGGGCTGTGCAGTTGTTATTTTTTTTAAGATTTCTGGGCGGAAAAATTGCATAGTGAAGGTTGAACCTCTTTTCTCCTAAGCTACTTCTAGAAAAGTTATGATTACACAAGATGTCTAAAAGGAATAAATATAATCTATGTGTATACGCAAAATCAGAAGAGGATGATGTTGGCTTGAGTGGTCAGATATATTCTAAAGTGCCCAGGGAACTAAATTGCCTCTATTCTATTGCTGGTGACATTGCAAAACTATTTGCCATGACTAATAATTATCCAAGACTTTGACCCAGCATATGCTTTATCACAGAGCTAAAAGAAGATTATCTTCCAAAGCTTATTTACAGGCCTAAGTGCATTAATGTTCTTCTCAATCTCTCTTGTTTTTAAGGATACCATTGCCATCTGTTTTATTATATCTACCCCTCACAGGGCTATATCAACTCTCTGCTATATTAATTTTTGTTTTGGAAAACCTGGGCCTTTGGAAACAAAACAGAAATGCAACCTCGCACATCACCCATAAACTCAAGAGATAAGCGTGAGAAAATAAAGGCTTGGAGTAATCTCTCTAATCATGAAACACCAGCATGAAATTGGAACAGGATTCATTCCCCATGAAAATGTTATGCAAGTAAATGGAAGTAAAGTAGATGAGCTAACTACAAGATTCTCTGAAGACATATCACTAAAGCAGCTTCTTCAAACGAAGAGGGCCTCAAATGACTTTGAGATCATTTATCTGAACTTCCTGCTCCAAGATTATTCCAAGAAACTTTTAAAACTTTTTAAAAAATTATTGAATTTTAACTACAAGACACAACAGTCTTTCCAATAGAATTCCCCAGTCCCCAAAAGTCTCCTTCCCTGGTTTACAAATGCACCATACATGAACATGTATGCATATACATACACACTTTGACCTTCTTGAATACAAAAAAGCTCTGTCTAAAGTTATTTAAATTAAGACAGGTGGCACATATAATTCACATTATTGTAATACATTTCTTTCAAGGAATATCCCAAATATGGAAAACTGATATATAAAGAGAAAGCTCAGATAGTGTTCTTCTCCTTGTTTTTTTTGCACCCTGAGAATTTTCAACCATTTTCATTTGTGGGAGAATGCAGATATGTCTGTTGCACCAAGTAAATAGATAATAGCTACTCCAAGCTGATTTGGATTACCCCAACTGTTAATGTCCTTGGAATGGCTTAATTTTACAGTGTAGTTTTCAGACATAAGGATTAGATAGAAAATCCTGCTTTCAAATAAATATGTATTTGACTTTCCTGGAAAGCCAAACTATCCTTAGCATTTCCCCATTATATTGCTAAAGGCACCTAAATAAGCAAGATAAAAGCTTTCCCCTTAATTTTAAAGAACAGATGGAACAAATGTGAAACTCCTGAAAAATTATCTGCCATTTCCACAAAACATAGCTAACTCTACTTACATGTTTGCATCCTCATTAACTTGCCTTATTATGGCTTACTTGAGCTTGTCTTCCAGGTCACCATCTGGTGAGGATTTGTAACAGATTAAGAAAAGAGTTCAGCTGAGGTATTCTCATGGCTGACCTGACCCACTTTTTAATATCTTAGAGTTCATTTCCTTAGCATGATCAGTCATGTTTCCTTTTTAAAAGACCCTAAGAAACAAAAACTCTAGATCCTTCATCTGATTGAGGTGATCAACCAAGTTTGGTTGCCTACTCTAGGGCAATTGCAATTACTTAAAAATCTAATAAACTGTCTATAAATTTAGAGAGCATTGAAAGATACAGTTGTTGTTGTTTTTTTTGCAATAGCATTTCATCGGCTAACTACCAATGTCGTCAGAGTGGAATGCCGGAGGTTTGAAAGCCTGCTCATAAGACCGGCAGTTTGTGCGCTCTGCTCATAGAACGCATCATCGGGTTACCTGCCCCAGTTGACCGTATTGCTTCTAATAGTCTCGCATCCATCTGTATACTTGTAAGCTCAGGGATCATCGCCTCTCTTGTTGTCACTCTCTTTGCCTGCTTTGGACGTATCCGGGTACACATTGCTATAGGATGATCCCCCAGTGCCTCCTGTCCTGTGGCCACCCCCGTTGTTGTGAGTGTGGCACCCCGCCTCCCATCATTGACTCCTGTACAAATCGTGCTGGGGATTTCTCCCCTTTGCCAGTCGTATTTCTTTGCTGTTGCATGAGACAACGGTTCTGGTCTTGTGTAGGCTGCGCACATTGCACTTGTTGTAAGTTGTTACACTGTTATTCCCACTTCCTTAGTGCCTGATAAGCAGGCAGTAACTCTATGTAATTGAGTGTTCATCTGACAGCCAAGCCTCCTTCAGTAACTGGTCACCCTTGGTGACATCCTGGACGATGGCCTCCGCCCCGGCAAGGTCGAATGTGTGATTGTTGCTGGCCATATGGACCCACACCTGTGAGCGTTGCTCATGTCATCTAATGGCCAGCTCGTGTTCATGGATCCTAGTTCCAAGCCGTTTGGTTGTCTCCCCAATGTAATTGCAGTGACAGTCCTTACATTTCACTCTATATATCACTGAAGATCATTCTTCATTGGGGAGTGGTTCCTTGGGGCACATTATTTTGGCACAAAGGGTTTGATTCGGTTTATGGGCAATACTAATGTTTTATGGAGCCAATATCTGTGCCTCGCCTCTGACACCCCATTGACGTATGGTAAAGTTGTCCATGCCATAACGGTGCCTGTGTGTTGCATTCTGCAAGGCTTGTACGGTCTGCTGTACCATCTGATGAAATCAACTGGATAGCCATTTCACCTGCAAACATGGTATAGATGATTCCTCTCCTCAACTTTTGCCCGATCCATGTTGCAGTGGGTGTTCACATGCTTAAACAGCATTCTGATACAGCCGATTTTATGCGACATGGGATGATTACTTCTGTAGTGTAAAATTCTGTCTGTATGCATTGGTTTTCGGTGGATGGTCATGTGGAGAGTGCCATCCGGCTGACGGCTGACTAGGACATCCAAAAACGCAAGTGTGCCATTGATCTCTTCCTCCCCTGTAAAGCGGATGTCTGGGTAAACCGAATTTAAATCTCTCATGAACCTGGTGCTATCTTGCTTTTTGATGACAGCAAAAGTGTCATCCGTGTATCTTACCCAAAATTTGGGGCAATGGATGGACATCACTTCGGCTTCAAGCTGTTGCAGGACCGCCTCTGCAATGACTCCCGAAATCGGGGATCCCATCAGCGTGCCTTTCACCTGCTCGTAGATGGTGCCCTGGAACATAAAATATGTTCTAAGGCACAGGTTCATGAGTTGGATGAGGTCCTCGGTGTGGAGTGAGTCCTGGTGTCGCCCTTCCTCTTGTTGCAAGCGGCTCCTTATTACTGCAATAGCTAGGTCTTGCAGGATCGAGGTAAAAAACAAAATAAGTTTCGACGAAGTCCCATTCATCATCTTCAGGTTGGTGTTTTCGGCTTCCAACACCTTAAAGCCACATTTGGAAACCCACCCTTATTGACAAACGAGTCCCGAACACAAAGAATGACACCAAACCCACACTCACGAAAACCATACAGGATATCACCACCACGCATCCACGCAAAAAGCAAACCCAAACCCACACCAATGATGAGGCACAACCACAAACCAGAAGCCAGACCACAGCTGCATCATTAGCCACTTTAAACCCCTCCAATCCATACATGAAGCAAACTGACACCCACCATGAAGATGAGGCACGACCATGAACGCAAAGCCAAACAACAGCAACACAGCTCACCATCTCAAATCCCCCTGCAACAAAGACTAACCTGAGCACAACAAAGCCCCCACCCAAACAGAACACTCCCCCAGCCAATCAGAGTACAGCCAACCCCCCCATCTAATCAGAGCACAGCCAAGCCCCTAACCAATCAGAACACACCTCCACCCAATCAGAACACAGCCAAGCTCCACCCAATCAGTTCATATCCCCGCTGGCAGTTAAAAGGAAGAAACAGCTACGATCACACATTGCTCCTAGAAGCACGAAGCCGAAAACACCAGCCTGAAGATGACGAATGGGACTTCGTTGAAACGTCAACACTTCGTCGACACTTCCAATTTTACGCAGGAGAAAACCCGAATAGCCAAAGACCTATATACAAACACCTATATATATATATATATATATATATATATATATATATATATATATATATATATATATATATATATATATATATATATATATATATATATATATATATATATATATATATATATATATATATATATATATATATATATATATATATATATATATATATATATATATATATACTATTTCCTCTTTTTTGTATGGTTCAATGAAAGGTTTAAAAAGAATGCTAGTGTTAGTTGCATAAAGCCAAACCATTTTAAGAGGCATTACATGCTAAAGTAGTACTATATATCCCTGTAATTTCCTACCAAAAAAATTTACAGAATAAGTTTGCATAATTAAATTACTACAGATAACAAAGTTAATAGTCAACGAGTTTGTATGACAGTGATTCTCAGTTTCTAATATCTTTCTATTTCAAGTTCATTCCATCCCTTTTATCATTATTTTAAAAGTCTATATCAGCGGTTCTCAACCTGTGGGTCGCAACCCCATTTGGACTCGAACGACCATTTCACAGGGGTCGCCAAACAACGCAGTCCGCCATTTTTCCCTCTTTTCCTTACCTGTGCTACGCCATTTTCCCCCTTTTCCTTAGCTGTGCTACTCCCTCTTATTCTATTGGCTTTTGAAAGCCAATAGAATAGACTCTCTTGAATAGAGTCTAATTCTATTGGCTTTCAAAAGCCAATAGGAATTGTCCAGGCTGTCTCTGCCCTGCTGAGCCCGCCAAAAGTCCCAGTCTGCAAATGGTGCTGCAAGTTGTCTGCAGCGAAGGCAAGCAGTCCAGAACTTTCCACCCCTCCCTGCTGAGCAACTACTAAAAATGTAAGTAAAAGAGGGCCAGGGGTGGGAAGTGGGAGGCCGGCGGGCACAGGGAGGGCAGCTGGCGCGCGCGGGGCCCGGCAGGTGCCTTACCTCCCTTGGGCTGGGCCAGCTGGTGGCCCAGCCCGTGGTCGCCCTGCGCCGTCGCTGCCACGGCCGCCCAGGAGTGCCTGGGCCTGCCTGCTACCACCCTGAACTGGTGGCGGCCTATGCCTCGGCCGGCGCAGGGGGCAGCACCGCACATGTGCAGCGCAGGAGGCAGCACCGCGCATGTGCAGCGTAGGAGGTAGCACTGCGCATGCGCAGTGCTTGACAGATCGGGGGTCGCGACCTAAAAAAGGTTGAGAACCGCTGGTCTATATCAATATAATAATATGTACTTTGTGCACATTACATAATATATGCATGCCTTTGATCAAACTTCCTTTTATATACACAACTTTGCACGCCAGGTAAAAGGAACTGGTAGTAATAAACAGATAAAATTAGTACTGTTTCCTTCATCATAGATAACCAAGAGGGGAAAACCAACATATGGGTAAATGAGATTATAGATTAGCCAACCAATTTGTATTATTCAATATGTAATATTACTATTTGTTTGAGGAGTGGAAAATAGAAGCCTACTCTGCCTAAAAAGAGGAAATGTATTCCAGGAAAATTCATTGCAGAACATTTATTAAATGCAAGTCTCACTCATTACCTGCTTCACACAACACACTCTGAACTCCCTGAGTTAAAAATAGTGCAATACCCAAAAGGCAATACTTTCATGCTTCAGACTCTGATCTGAATTTTTTAGTGTTCTTTTCTTATTGACAGCAATCAAAGGATGAATTTGATGACTGACAACTGTCGAAGCTGAAAAAATTTAAAGTATCTATCAGTTTATTGTACTGTAGAAACTCATGGGACTAAAGATGACAAGTTAAACTTGCATTGAGAAAGTGAGGCTTGGAAGCAAATAATGCTTCCTTTGAGACCTCACGAATGTACCAAGCGGACAAGCAGATGGGGAGAAGCAACTTAGCAGCTATGAGACAAGTGATTTAGAGGGACCAACATGTGAGAAAATATCTTGTTGACCTTACCTTCTATTTTTGTGAGACAACCTCTGGATCCTGGTATCTGAATTTTAAAAGTCCCAATATAATAATTTATTCATTTATTTATTTCTCAAGGTTTTACAGATGTCCACCTATCCAATGAAACAAGACCCCTATAAAAATCTCAATTCCTCTGAAATAACATTAACCTAAAGACATCCCAGACCTCCAATAAATAAACATCCGGGCCCTGATGGACATTAAGACCATCTATCTGCTCTATTGTAAGGCCACCTGCTCTGGAGACCCTCCCAAACTTTAAAATGTTTTTTCCAGAGATGTCTGCCTGGTTCCTGTTTTGGTCTTTCTATTACCAAGGATATATCTAGTTTTTAAGTTTGAGGAAGGTAAATCAGTTTTATAGTTCAACTACTCCTGGTATTATTTACTATTCTGTCCTTATTTTTAACACTCCAATTTCTAATACTCCAACTCCGAGACATAGCAAAGTTTAGAAAGCTGCTGCTCAAGACATGGGAAGGTTTGGAAAACTGCTGAGGTAGGAGAGAGTAAGATAATAATAATGATAATGAAAAATCACTAAAGCAAAATAGATGTGTCTGTATAATTACTGGAAGAAAGCTGTGTCAGCAAATGCATGACTAACCCAAAAGCACATTGCGTTCAGCAACAATGTATCGAGCATAACTCCCTTCATTGTATGTCCATGAGAACTAACCTGATGAAATACAATGTAGATTTTCATGTGTGCTTCTTTGTTCCTGAGAAATAGAAAGCTATAAAACTGTAGTTTGAACCCCCCCTCGGGGTTCAGAATTGCCTATTCTCTGCTTCTGAACCGTGCACATAATAAACTTCTCTGCAACCCCTTGGAAATCGTAAAAGTTTCTTTCGTTTTCCACAAGACTGCTACACAAATATTTAAAACTTTGTTTATTTGCATTGTTTTAGACAAAAACAAAATAAAAGTCAAGTTGATAAACCAAGTTACTATGTTACTGTAATAGAAACACAAAGAAACTTGATTTATGCAGAAACAACTTCATCTCTTCGTATAAAGAAACAGACCGAAACCAGGGCTTTTTATTTATTATAAGGCTTTTGAAAAATATCAAAATGAATATCAAAAAGGAAAGCTTTTCTGGGGGGGAAGGGGGAAGGATGGGATTCTTTGTACCATTGTCTATTAAAATCTCCTTCACATCTTAATAATAATAATAATAAAGTTGGAAGGGACCTTGGAGGTCATCTAGTCCAACCCCCTGCTCAGGCAGGAAACCCTATACCATTTCAGACAAATGGCTGTCCAGGTTCTTCTTAAAAACTTCCAGGGTTGGAGCATTCACCGCTTCTGGAGGCAGGTTGTTCCAGTTGACAGTTAATTGTTCTAACTGTCAGGAAGTTTCTCCTTAGTTCTAGGTTGCTTCTCTCCTTGATTAGTTTCCATCCATTGCTTCTTATCCTGCCTTCAGGCACTTTGGAGAATAGTTTGACTCCCTCTTCTTTGTGGCAGCCCCTGAGATATTGGAACACCACTATCATGTCACCCCTCATCCTTCTCTTCATTAAACTAGACATACCCAATTCCAGCAACCGTTTCTTATGTTTTAGCCTCCAGACCTCTAATCATCTTTGTTGCTCTTCTCTGTACTCTTTCTAGAGTCTCAACATCTTTTTTACATCGTGGTGACCAAAACTGGATGCAGTATTCCAAGTGTGGCCTTACTAAGGCATTGTAAAGTGGCATTAATACTTCACGTGATCTTGATTCTACCCCCGTTAATGCAGCCTAATACTGTGTTGGCTTTTTTGGCAGCTGCATCACACTGCTGCGTCATATTTAAATGATTGTCCACTAGGACTCCAAGATCCCTCTCATGGTTGCTGTTGTTGTTAGTTGTGAAGTCGTGTCCGAGCCATCGCGACCCCATGAACAACGTTCCTCCAGGCCTTCCTGTCCTCTACCATCTTGTGGAGTCCATTTAAGCTCACACCTACTGCTTCAGTGATTCCATCCAGCCACCTCATTCTCTGTCGTCTCCTTTTTCTATTGCCCTCAATTGTTCCCAGTATTAGGCTCTTCTCCAGTGAGTCCTTCCTTCTCATTAAGTGGCCAAAGTACTTGAATTTCAACTTCAGGATCTGGCCTTCCAAAGAGCAGGCAGGGTTGATCTCTTCTAGGACTGACCGGTTTGATAGCCTTGCAGTCCAGGGGACTCACAAGAGTCTTCTCCAGCACCATAGTTCAAAGGCCTCAATTCTTTTGCGCTCAGCCTTTCTTATGGTCCAACTTTCACAGCCATACATTGCATCTGGGAAAACCATGGCCTGGACTATACGCATTTTTGTTGGCAGGGTGATGTCTCTGCTTTTTAGTATGCTGTCTAGATTTGCCATAGCTTTCCTCCCCAGGAGCAAGCGTCTTTTAATTTCTTGGCTGCAGTCCCCATCTGTGGTGATCTTGGACCCCAGGAAGATAAAATCTGTCACTACCTCCATTTCTTCCCCATCTATTTGCCAGGAATTGAGAAGGCCGGATGCCATGATCTTGATTTTCTTAATGTTGAGTTTCAAACCAACTTTTACACTCTCCTTCTTCACCCACATCAAGAGGCTCTTTAGTTCCTCTTCACTTTCTGCCATTAGAGTGGTGTCCCGGCAATCTTAATTCCAACTTTTGATTCATCTAGCCCTGCCTTTCTCATGATGTGCTCTGCATATAAGTTAAATAGGCAGAGCGACAGAATACAGCCTTGCCGGACTCCTTTCCCAATTTTGAACCAATCAGTGGTTCCATGTCCAGTTCTCACTGATGCTTGTTGACCCGCATATAGGTTTCTCAAGAGACAAATAAGATGGTCTGGTACTCCCATCTCTTTAAGAACTTGCCACAATTTGTTGTGATCCACACAATCAAAGGCTTTAGCATAGTCAATGAAGCAGAAGTAGATGTTTTTCTGGAACTCCCTAGCTTTCTCGATGATCCAGCGTATGTTGGCAATTTGATCTCTAATTCCTCTGCTTCTTCAAAATCCTTCCTGTACTTCTGGAAGTTCTCGATCCACATACTGCTGGAGTCTAGCTTGTAGGATTTTAAGCATAACTTTACTTGCATGTGAAATGAGTGCAATGGTGCGATAGTTTGAACATTCTTTGGCATTGCCTTTCTTTGGAATTGGAATGTAAACTGACCTTTTCCAATCCTGTGGCCACTGTTGGGTTTTCCAAATTTGCTGGCAAATTGAGTGTAGCACTTTTACTGCATCGTCTTTTAAATTTTGAATAGCTCAGCTAGAATACTGTCACCTCCACTAGCTTTGTTGTTGCTCAGCTTTCCTAAGGCCCATTTCACTTCACATTCTAGGATGTCTGGCTCGAGGTCAGTGACCACCCCATCGTGGTTATCAGGGATGCTAAGCTCATTCTTGTATAGTTCTTCTGTGTAATTTTGCCACCTCTTCTTAATCTCTTCTGCCTCTGTTAGGTCCCTGCCATTTTGGTCCTTTATCATGCCCATCTTTGCATGAAACATTCCCTTCATATCTCCAATTTTCCTGAAGAGATCTCTGGTTCTCCCTATTCTATTGTTTTCTTCTATTTCTTTTGACTGTTCATTTAAGAGGGCATTCTTATCTCTTCTAGCTATTCTCTGGAATTCTGCATTCAATTGGGTGTATCTTTCTCTTTCTCCCTTGCCTTTCGCTTCCCTTCTTTCCTCAGCTATTTGCAAAGCTTCCTCAGACAGCCATTTTGCTTTCTTGCATTTCTTTTTCTTTGGGATGGTTTTAGTTGCAAATGTTGCAAATCTCCATCCATAGTTCTTCAGGCACTCTATCAGATCTAATTCCTTAAATCTATTTGTCACCTCTACTGCATATTGATCAGGGATTATTTAATTCATACCTGAGTGGCCTAGTGTTTTTCCCTACTTTCTTCAATTTAAGCCTAAATTTTGCAACAAGAAGATCATGATCTGAGCCACAGTCAGCTCCTGGTCTTGTTTTTACTGACTGTATAGAGCTTCTCCATCTTTGGCTGCAGAGCACATAGTAAATCTGATTTCAGTTGCTACTATTGAGCAAGGTACCACCTATACTATATCTGTGCATTTGGTTTTTCTTGCCTAAATGTAAAACCTTACTTTTTTCACCATTGAATTTCATTTTGTCAGATAGCACCCAGTGTTCCAGTTTGTTCAGATCCTCCTGTATCTTAAGCCTATCTTCTGGAGTGTTGGCTATTCCTGCCAGCTTGGTTTCGTCTGCAAATTTGATGAGTTCCCCCTCTATTCCCTCATCCAAATCATTGATGAAGATGTTGAAGAGCACTGGGCCTAGAACAGAGCCCTGGGGCACCTCACTACCCACTTCCCTCCATGTAGATGCGGTTCCACTGAGGACCACATGCTGAGTACGGCCGGTCAGCCAGCTACGAATCCATCTGGTGGTGATACTGTCTAACCCACATTTTTCTATCTTATCATGTAGTAGGTTGTGATCTACTTTATCAAATGCCTTACTGAAGTCCAAGTAAATTATATCCACAGCATTCCTCTGGTCCACTAATTTTGTCACTTGGTCAAAGAATGCAATAAGATTTGTCTGGCATGATCTGTTTTTGACAAACCCATGTTAGCTTTTAGTAATGACTTTGTTTGCCTCTAAGTGTTTGCTGATTTGTTGTTTGATTATTTTTCCAGAATCTTCCCAGGCATTGAGGTCAGGCTGATAGGTCTATAGTTTCCTGGATCTATTTTTCCCCCTTTTTTGAAGATGGGAACTACATCAGCTCTTTTCCAGTCCTCTGGTAGTTCCCCAGTGCTCCAGGATCTTTGAAAAATATGGTTCAGTGGTTCTGAGATCACATCTGCCAGTTCCTTGAGGACCTCTGGGTGTAATCCATCTGGCCTTGGTGATTTGAACTCATCTAGGCTAGACAGGTGCTCACTTACAATTTTCTTGCCTTGTGTTTCTAATCTATTTTTATGGTACTGTTTTTTTATAGATTGGACTGTTCTTTCCCTTTGTGTAAAGACAGAAGCAAAAAATGAGTTAAATAGTTCTGCATTCTCCCTGTTGCTTGTCACCTTCTTGCCACTTTCCCCCACTAATGGACCAATCATTTCCTTAACCTTTTTCTTGTTTTTTTACATGTTGAAAGAAGCTTTTTTTTTGTTATTTTTGACTTTGGTCATAAGCCTTAGTTCATTTTGAGCCTTAACTTTCTTCACTTCATCTAGCTCCCTCTAGCTGTGTATTCCATTTGTGGGTTTCATCCCACCATGTTTCCGTAATGGCAACAATATCATATCTGTCCTCATTTACCTGAATTTCTAGCTCACCCTGTTTGCTGTTCAGACTCTGTGCATTTGGTGTATAGACATTTGAGTCCTTTATGACTGACCCTGTGTTTACTTTCTACATAACCTGTGTGGTGCCTGAGTTCCCCTATTTCCTTACCACCTCTTTGATTAGTGCACTTTATGTGGCACTCACTATTCCCTGGATAATCACAATTCCACCTGACTATGTTTTTAGTTGGTATAAAATCAATATCTATTTTGGTACACTCACCTGCAACCTAATCAACAGTGGGTCAAAACGATGATGCTTGCAAAAAAAGGGTGGATTTTTAATCATGCGTTCATGGCCACAATCTTGAATTTTTTATACCTTTCCTGGGGATGCCCCAATGCAAATTCCATTTTCACAGGATGTTACTGATGCCCTGATATCTCTTAAAATTATGTAAGGGTGCAGTTTGTGTCCTAATACATATTTCTTCTCTCAATCTCTTTCTAGATGCTCTTGTTAGCTTCTCATTGCCAGGCAATTAATTATTTTAATAAGGGTTGTGTCCTATTGAAAACTGTAGAACAGTACAGCTACTGCTTTAAAAAAGTAATTCATATTTTCACTACAGTTCTTAAGCAACTCACAGATATATGGATTGTCTTATATGATTAAACTAATGTCAAATTGACCATCTATCTTTCAGTGTAGAATGACAGAAACAGATGATATAACTACTTTAGCCATCAATATATAGCCAGGAATTTTTTGATCATAGGATGGGAACAATCATGAATGCACAATATGGCATATTCAGTATTGAATGACCACTTTAAGTAATGGATAGGTTTACAAGCCCCACTTGTCTGATTACTAACTTGGTGGTGGCTCTTTTTCCTGTCCTTCAAGGCCATTCTCTATGTCCTCTATAAATACATATGGAGAGAAATGGCATCCCCCATTTCATCCATGTGACATCATTTACAAATTCTACACTCTGCCATCCTCAATTATTATTCTACCTAGTAAGACAAAAATAAGAGAGCTACCTAGAATACTCCATGGTGAGAGAGGTGGCAAATAAATTTAACAAATAAATAATCAGAGAGTAAGATTATTCATAAATCAGATCTCTCAAAGAGGAACAAGTTAACTTTTGATGCACAGCCATCTTGCCTCAAAAAACAATTTTTGTTCTGGGGGAAAGTGCCAGATGACTTCTTGTTCTAAAACCCTTTTCACCACTCTTCTTTCTTGTGATTTAGCAAAATACACATACAAACATATAAGCCCAAAACTATTCAAAAGAAAATCATTCCACTCTTCTGTTGGTTTGGCACAGTGAGTTTCTCTCAAAACATAAACTCAAACTAGATGTTGTGGTTCCTCAACTGCCAGCGGATCCAGCAGCCAACTCAGATGAAAGTTCTGAGGAGCAAGAAGATTCAGAGCCAGATGCAGAGCTGGGCCCATCTACTCACGCTTAGGCAGAGAGACAGCTGGGTTGGGGGCCTGAACTGAGTAAAGAGGAGGAACAGCTGGGGCCTGTCGCAGATGCACGTATGCACAGAGAGGAGAGGCGTACAGGACAACGGAGGGCGGTGAGGCAACTCTCCGGGAAAAATAAGAGACTCTAAGAAGTCATGCTCTGGCTGGACTATAAAGAGGAGAGGTGTGGGAGGCACCAGTTGCCACAGGCAACCGTTCATGCTCCGATATCTTGTTTCTCTGTTAGATTTCTTTTGTCAGGACTCTTTGCCAATTATCCAGGTTTGTCAGATTTCTTTGTGTTTGGTTTGAATTGCTAATTGAGCCTTCCGGCTGAGAATTCAGAGACTTTGTACTTATCACAGCCAAGTGGGATCAGAAACTGCTACTATTTGTTTTAACACCTGAGGACTGGTTATCTGGAATTTATTCCATAAACACCTTGTTAAAATAAAAAGGGTTTTCCTGTTGAGTAGCACTCACAAAGGCTGGGTCAGAACACTACATTGCTTTACAAAACTGCTATCTCAGAAAGGATCTCCTTGTACTTTTCAAAGCCAAATTAATATTTAATATATACCTACCTTGAGGGAAATAATTTGGCTGAACTATGCAGAGGAAAGCGTGAACAATGCGGAACAAAATCCCTATTGTTCCGGGCTCATAGTAAGCGTTGGTGTTGTATATCTTGTGGGGAACATACCCAAAATCCAGAGTTTCGGAAGGCAGTTGGGACAAAGGCTGCGGTTCAGAAATTGTTCTCCCACAGAATAATAAAAGAAGCAATAAATAAACTTCTCTAGCCATGGTTGACCAAACTCATAGACAGAGGCAGAATGGAGGTGAAGAACACTCTTGAGATGAGATGAGCTTTGCTGGGCATACACTTGAAAATGCTTTTCTCTGAGCTCTTCATAGGAATCTGGTTAATAAAAAGCAAAAAGAGCTGTTTAAAAAGTATCATCTCATTCCTGGAAATCAGCAGATCCCCTATCCCAGAATGAATATAATATCCTATGAAAATTTAAATATCTGGTATCTTAGGATGAGCCATATTGGAAAAGATCTGTGCCCATTACATAAGTCCTTTTATTACAAAGGAAAGAAGGAACCACCATTAGGTTCTTGTACAAAACTAAAATTTAGAATAATTGTTCTACTGTTAGCATTTTTCATCATTAAAAATGGGGTCTGGGATTAACCAATCATTAACCTTGGATCTACATCTACAGATGCAGCATTTACCATTTTAACATGAGAATGGCAATTAAATAAAAAATCTGTGCCTTTTTTCTTTTTCCCCAAGTCTCCATGGTACACTGTAATGCAGTAGAAAAATCAGTGCAGTGGATTGTGGATTTCTCAGCAGAATTTCGAAATGGTGGTATAGTCTCTTTCAAGTAAAACCTGGCAACTTCGAGAACAAAATGATGTAGTTTTCATGGCAACCAACCCCAATCAATGGTTTCTGGAGGCAGTTAGTGCAGTGTTGTGGCTTCTGGAATAGCTTTTCAACTTTCTGTCATTCAAATACTAACAAGAGTTGACCCTGCTTAGCTTCCAAATCCAGAGAAGGGCTTCAGGCCACTGACATCTGCTGATATGTAGAAGAGGCATTGTCTTACCTGAATGCCTTTTCTCAGCACGGAGATGGAGAATCCACCAATGGATTTAGACTGTGTTCCTGCCCAATCAGATCAAGTCAGCCAAAGTTGCCACGCCTCTCCTGGGCTAGCAGATCCCAGTCTTGATGAAGGCGAAGCCATGACTGACAGCAAGACGTGTTGGCTCATAAATGTAAAACTAGACCTAATAACCTGCTAGGGTGGGAGTGGATTCTCTATCTCCGTGCTGAGAAAAGGCATTCAGATAAGACAATGCCCCTTCTCCAGCACTGGAGATGGAGAATCCACCAATGAGACATACCAAAGCTTATTGTCCCTAAGAGAGGGAATCAGGCCTGCCCAGTGTGGCACTTTGAGATAGTACCTGTTGCAGAACCCTCCTGCCAAAGGATGCCTCTGCCAAGGCGAACTTGTCGATTTTATAATGCCTAATGAAGGGTGACAGAGAGGACCATGTGGCCACTCTGCAAATGTCCTCAATGGACGCTTGAGTGTCCCAGGCTGCGGAAGTAGCTGCACTACGGGTGGAATGGGCCGTGATGCACCCTGGAACCGACACTGAATCCACCCTATACGCCTCCGCAATACAAGCCCTAATCCACCTGCCAATCGTGGAGGACGACACTTTCCTGCCCCTGGAAGGAGGATGATATGAAACGAAAAGGGCTTCAGTAGAGCGGAATGCAGCTGTCCGCGAAATATAATAACGGAGTGCTCTGCAAACATCGAGCAGATGCCACTGCCATTCCAGATCATGTGAGGGATTAGGACAGAAATCTGGTAACACAATTTCCTGAGTCCTGTGAAATAAGGAATTTACTTTTGGAACAAAAGTCGGATCAAGACGAAGGACCACTCGATCCCGGTGAAAGATACACAAATCATCTCTGGTGGAGAGAACAGCTAATTCGGAAATCTGCCGCGCGGATGTGATAGCTACCAAAAATGCTACTTTGAGTGATAAGAATTGCAAATCACATGTTTTGAGGGGTTCAAAGTGGGATCCGCACTCTCTGAATGGATGAGCTGAGGTTCTGTCTCTGAAAAGGGAGCAGAAACCACTGAAGTGTCCTGGAATGGAGCTTGGCCCAAGGCACAATGGCAATGGCTGATATCAATTTTCCCAGTAATTGGGAGAGACTTGCTAGTGTTGCCATGCCGCTCCCACAGATTTGTAAGACCAACTGTCGTATGCTGTCCCGACGTTCTTGGGATAGAAAAACCCGGCAGTCGACCGTGTCTATGATGGCCCCTAGGTGTAATAGCCTTGTTGTGGGGGACAAGTGACTCTTGGAAAAATTTATCGAAAACCCATGGTTTTGAAGAAGGTGGATCACCCGTTTTAGATCCGCCAGGGCGGCTTGTCCTAATGATGACTGAATCAGAATGTCGTCCAGGTAGCACTGGACTCTGACTGGCACCATCCAGAGGTGAGCTGCTAGCACAGCGAGGACTTTGGTAAAAACCCTCGGGGATAGACCGAAAGGTAACACCCTGTATTGATAGTGCCTGCCCCTGTAAGCAAACCTTAGAAACCGGCGGTGGCTGAGAGAATTGGGGATGTGAATATAAGCTTCCGTGAGGTCTATGGACGTCAGGAAGTCTCCCCTTCTTACGCTTCCGAGAATTGACTGCAGCGTTTGCATCTTGAATTTGCGATAGAGAAGATGCCGGTTTATTCTTTTTAGATCTAGGATTGCTCTCCATCCCCCCAAGGCTTTGGGGATGATGAAGAGGATGGAGTAGAATCCCCGACCTCTCTGATCCAATGGTACAGGTTCTATGGCCCTTATGCTTACGAGGTGCTGAATGGCCTATTGCATCAACCTTTTCTTTGTGAGATTTCTTGATTGGGGACAAGAGATAAAGCGATTTGGAGGGTAGGTGAGGAATTCTAGGGACAGCCCGTAGCGAACCGTGTTCAGCACCCATGCATCTGTGGTGGTGACCTCCCATTGGCTGGCAAAGAGAAAAAGTCTGCCACCTACGGGAGGGACCACCGGAGAGTCATCTGGAACGACGGAAGGACCGATCGCTCCCACGAAAGGGCCGTTTGCTCTGAAATTGTTGTCTGGGCTTAGAGCCCATTCTGTCTGCTTGTCTGTCCTGTCTGACAGGAAAGGAACGGGACAGATAGGAATAATATATATATATATATATATATATATATATATATATATATATATATATATATATATATATATATATATATATATATATATATATATATATATATATATATATATATATATATATATATATATATATATATATATATATATATATATATATATATATATATATTTGTCTTTTCTCACTGCCACTTGGAATGGGGAGGGTACCCAGGGATTCCCATTGTTTTCTGATCACATTTAGAAACATAGATGGACATGGTATGCGGTGTTGTGTGGTTACCGGTTTCGTTAAGTCCGGATCCGCCTCCGAGTCCGGAGCAGCAATCGATGTTGATGTGGAAGGCTGGGGACCAAGATGGGCCGTTGAAGTGGCCTTTCGGAGCAAGGGGACAAAATGAGACGGATTAAAGAGACCCGTAAAGGATGGCATTTCGGGAGGGTCTTCCTCCTCATCCGACATCGGAATCCCCACGTCCACATCATACTCACAAAAGGATGAACCCTCAGAATAAGAAGACTGTGAAGGTAGAATCAGGTGTGCCATATGCCTCGGTAGTTGGCTGGTGGATCGGTAGGTGGGAAACCGAGGTAGACCTAAGCACCTGAGATCCAGCCTGAAGGGCGCGTGCTACCACCTGTACAATCAACTCATTTAGGCGGTCCTCTGAGGGAAGAGGAACCGGCTCTGTTGGTCTGAGTCCAGCCGCAGTAGGAGTAAATGTGGCTTCCAGGGCCAACTGTTGAGCCCGCTGAGCCACAGGCTGCACGATGTGTTCCCGATGAGATGAATCGCCCAGTAGAGGGGTGGAGACAGTATCCCCTGTGGACCAGATCCCCAGAGGGGAAGCAGAGGGTCCCAGTCGTAAATCAAATGAGTGGCTTCAGTCCTGGCCTGTCTTTGAGCTTTAGAGAATACCCTCTCTAATGCCTGGTGTCTCCTACTGGCCTGTTTTTCCTCCTTTTTAGATGTTTTGCCTGCAGACCTAGCCTTGGCTTTGGCCTTGGCTGAAATCTTACCTGGCGCCTCTTGATTAGAAGACTTCTGTCTTTTAGAGGCTGATGAGAGTGGTGAAGCTCCCTTCTTAGAAGAGCCAGATTCCTCCATCCTCATGGATTATCACAGAAGCACGATTGGGTACTCCTGGTATCCAGAGGTAGCTGTTTGTCTACTGTGGATAAGCACAGGAGCATGATAGGGTACCCCTGGAATCCAGAGACAGCTGTTATTGTCTACTTGGATAATCAAGATGCACGATAGGGTACACCTGGTAACCAAGGACAGCTGATTTGTGGATAACACAGGTGCACGATAGGGTACACCTGGTATCCAAGGACTGCTAATTTATGGATAACACAGGTGCACGATAGGGTACACCTGGTATCCAAGGACTACTAATTGTGGATAACACAGGTGCATGATGGGGTACACCTGGTATCCAAGGACTGCTAATTTATGGATAACACAGGTGCACGATAGGGTACACCTGGTATCCAAGGGCTACTAATTGTGGATAACACAGGTGCACGATGGGGTACACCTGGTATCCAAGGACTGCCAAAAGTGTACACCTGGAATCCAATACTGCTATACAGGGAGAGTCAAGGACCTACTGTGTATGTAAATAATGTTAAGTGTAGATGAGGAGACACCAATTCAAATTCTGCCAGAAGGAGTAGTGTTATTAATTGAATAACTGTTTGGATAAGAGGATTAGTGCAGGCTCCAAACAAACAAACCAGGACTGGCAGATAGAATATGAAGAGAACTGTTAGTTCTCAAAATGGTGGTTTCAAAATGGTGGCCGTTGTGAAATGAAACTCACTGAGGCTATTAAACAATAGAGAATGGTGCCCAGCGTCCACAAAATGGCAGATGCAATTTTGAAAGAGCTAATTGGCCATTACGATGTGGTCTGAACGTCCCTAAAGAATCCAGAGGACCTTCCCAACAGAGAAATCAATAAATAGCTTAGGAGGCGCGGTTGCAGCCTCCGAAAAAAACAAACGGAGCTCGCCTGCATCTTCCGCCCTTTTTAGCAGCCTAAAGGAGCCACCAGCCAGCTGATTTAATGAAAAAAAAAACCCCGGTTCAGAGCAGCGTGTGCTCAGCCGGGGACGAGAACTGGAATTAGAAAGGAACAAGCCCTCAGACTGCTAGAACTGCAAAGGCAGCTTCATAAATCATGAAAAACAGCGTTTTAAAATGTTGGGAAGCCGTCCTGCTTTGCTCTAATTCAATTGCGTCCTTGGACCTATGCACCCAAAAATGAAACGAAAACAATCCTCAGGGAAGCCTCCCTGACTGATTAGTACTTCTACCCTCCCCCCCCCCCCGAATCGCAGCCTTGGAGCTGTGGTTGCAAACCCCAACCAGGGAAGGAAAGCAGAGCAAAATAGAGAAAAAACAACTATTGATATTTGTGAATAATTAATAAAAGGTATTGAACTTAATAAAGAACCTGAAGAAGGTTAGGGAGGAATGGAAAACCGAAACCGAAAGCCAACCAAATGCAGAAAGAGAAGCTGAATTAAGCCTCACTTTAAGGCTAAGAGGGGAAGGGGGGTTGGAAATAAACAGCAATCCAATCCCAGTGCTGAGCCCAGCACTGAGCAGAAAACTGTTTAAAGTCAAAGAAAGATGGAAAATCCACCAATGGAGACTATACCTGCCTAAGAGCCAAACTTGCACGTCTGTCCATGGGCAAGATCAAGTCAAGACTAGGATCTGTTAGCCCAGGAGAAGCGTGGCAACTTTGGCTGACTTGATCTGATTGGGCAGGAACACAGTCTAAACCCATTGGTGGATTCTCCATCTCCAATGCTGAAGAAAGCGGTAATTCTTATATACAAACACATATTTTATTGCATCACACTACAGTATAGTTCAGTGGTGGCAAACCTTTTAGAGACCAAGTGCCCAAACCGCAACCCAAAACCCATTTATTTATCGCTGGGTGCTGGGTGAGTGTGGCCGACTGGGTGGGTGTGGCCTCGGTGGTCACAGCCAACTGGGTGGGTGTGGCCACCTCAATGATGCTTCTGGGGAGGGTCGCTTGTGGGGGCCGGGCAGGGTTGGGGGAGATCCCGGGGATCTCTGGTGGGTGGGGCGGTGGACCGGAGGCTCATCCTGTGGGGTGAGGCAAGGCGAGGCAGGGCGGGTATACCAATTGGCATGGGGCAAGGCAAGGCAGGGGCTGGAGCAGCTGCTGCCTGACACCATCAGCCCCCACACACAGAGGCCAGCGAGCGCATGGGGGCCGCCGGTGTTCGTCAGCAGCCACAGCCTCCTGCATCATGGCAGTCTCCTCAGCGTGAGCGGAGACAGCCCCAGGACAGCCGGGAAGGAGACCTCACCTGGTGCGGGTCCTGTCTACAGGGTGACTCTGACGGGGGTGGCGGCTGCTGCTCTGAGCCCCTTGACTGGCCAAACACACAGAGAAGCAGGAGGAGGCGGCGATGATCCCTGCATCGCCAAGCCCTGCCAGCCGCAGATCTGGAAGCAAAGCTGTGCCAACCATCTCTGCGCTGGTGGGGGCAGTGGCGGGGGAAGGTGAGCTGTGGCACATGCCCTTCCCTCCCCACCCCACCCCACCTGGAGGCACACGCGAGACAATGTGTGGCAGCAGCAGCAAAGGATGCCTGCATACCAGATCCTGCCCCCCCCGCCGCCACCAGCGTGAGGATGGTCGACAGAGCTTCGCTTCCAGATCTGCTGCCTGACACTATCGGCCCCCACACACAGAGGCCAGTGAGCACATGGGGGCCGATGGTGTCTGTCAGCAGCCACAGCATGCTGGCTGTCCTGCATAATGGCGGACTGGCCACAGAGCCCCATCGGTGCGGGCAGAAATCACTCCGGGATAGCCGGAAGGAAGCCTTTGTCCAACCTGGGCACATCCACTCGACAGATCTGATGGGGGTGGCTTCTGCTGCAGGGAAGCAGGAAGAGGTGGAGGGGTAGCCGGGGGTCTGGAACCACCTCAGCTGCTCACTAGCAGCTCGACAAGGCAGTGGATTCACACATCAGCTGCCCCTTCTGCTTCCCTGCTGGGCTGACCGGTCAGAGCAGCAGCAGAAACCACCCCCATCAGATCCGTCGAGTGGATGTGTCTTCTGAAAAGACATTTCAGTCATGTCCTTTTGCTCCAGGCTGATTAATCCAAATGAAACCTGTTAAACAAGGAGAGATTAGATATACTTGAACTTAGCCAAAAGAAGCAAAAGCTTTCTGCTTTTCAGCACACAAATGGATCCTGACTTCATTGTATTATGGCCTAATATTTTACCCATATCTAGAAGAAAAACAAGTAGAATGGAAGTCCACCAAAAACATTATAGTCTGTTGTTTTCATTTTGTCCCAAACTGGTTGTTTTCTCCTGGCACATTTCACACATTCGTAATTGAAGATGCTTACTTGTGATATCGCAAAGAAGGAAACCATGAAGATGGGGCTTTCTTGCAATCAGAAAATCTTTTCCTTCCTTGACTGGTCAAGGCAAAAATAGACAACTGTTATCCCTCCAACACCAGCTTCCAAACTAAAAAGAAGATAAAAGTAAAGACTAACTTAATAAAACTATTTATTATTAATTCTTTCCAAAAATGAATCTCTATACAAGAGTTCACAAGCAACAGACAACATTCCCATAACATTTTTTTATCATTTGTGTTAATCTGTATCAAGATGTAAATCCCTTCAATGATGTCTTTTTTGATTTAACAGATAATTGGGAATAACAGACACTACCACCATCTCCTCCATTTGGTCTTGAGATTTTACTGTAATATGAATATTAGCCAGCAGATTAGAGAAGACTGTTCAGCACAGAAGCTTCATTTTATATGGAGATGGTTCCTTTAAGCTCAAAAGAATGATATACTGTATGACACAGATGCTCTGTTAGTATAGCACTTAATCAGGGATATGGGGCAAAGAAGATGGTCAAAATCTGCAAGATGGCAGGTACA
Organism: Bothrops alternatus; assembly: GCA_034064705.1. NCBI lineage: Eukaryota > Metazoa > Chordata > Lepidosauria > Squamata > Viperidae > Bothrops > Bothrops alternatus. Next base: position 15,215,740 of record JARGCV010000085.1, read on the forward strand.
GCATTGTGATCAAACTCCTGAACATACACAAAATGGATGGGGCTTCGGCAGTAACTCCATGCCCACCATCCTGCTGATGTTGCAACAGATCTGATAGCCCTGCTACACATTGGATCACTTCTCTGGTTTATGTATGAAGCAGTTCATATTAATAATAAGGTGTCCCTGAAACAGGACTTTATTAAAACCATTTTCCCAAAATGAAGATATAGCAAATAACTACCCTAAAAATCAGCCATTTTGGGTGAAGACAAATAGTTACAAATCTCTCATCATGTTTTGAGCTGAAGGTTCTCAAGTGCAAATGCAGGGGAAACTTTGGCAGACTACTTTACACACATAGGCTGTGTGAATCAGGAAACTGCTTGTTTCAAGGAGGGGAGAGCTGGCTACAGGTCCCTGGCAAAACCCGTTGTTGTAGCCCGGCATTTGAGCAATCTTTTACAGGAGGCTGAATAGGCTATTGTCTTTTGGAATTGTAAGGTTTTCCACTTAGCCTCACAATTGCCCCAGCATTACTCAGGAATTTAAAAGAGCCAAAGAAACTCTTGAGCTGAGGTTTCAGCAAGCAAACAACTTTTATTTTGATCAAAATAGAGTTGGGTGACCCCATCTCTCTTCGTGGCTGGTAGAGAGATGAAGGCAACAACCAGAAAAGATGTCTTCCACCTTTTTATTCCTTTTCAGAACAAAAAGATCAGGTCTTGGTACTAGGCATAAGATGGCACAAAAAAAAATAATTCCTAGATGATGACTCATACACAGCAACCCAGGCTCCATCCATAACTCCTTTTCCCCCTCCCCTTACTGTGTTTTTTTCATATAAGCAATCACCTATACCTAAAGCATGAAGCCCTTACTTTTCCAATACATACATAAAGCATCTGATCAAGCAATTAACTACAAAATAATGATTACAAAATAACAAAACAATGATTACATGATAACACTATAAGTATCAATATAAAATGGTTACTATATATAAAATAAATGCTAATGTCAAACTTAAACATACTAAAATCATAAGCACAATAAAATCCCTTCAGAATGCATTAATTTATTAGATTTATATCCCACCTTGATTTTGTACAACTGAAGGCAGCATATGTAATCCTCCCCTCATCTCTTTTTTCTCAAACAACCCCGGTTTGAAAGTGGATGGCTGGTTCAAGTCACTGTCTCTCTCTCTCTCTCTCTCTCTCTCTCTCACACACACACACACACACACACACACACACACCCCATTATTGTGACTGGAGGATTAAAACTCAACTGTTTCTGCTCCAACAAGAAAAGGCTAATATCTTCCAAAAGGAAACTCAAGCAACATTACAAGCAATTCAAGAGGCAATTGCTACTCAAATGGCGGTTACAATGAGAAACCATGAGGAGATGAAAATGATTTTGATAAAATGAATCAAAAAATTAATAAATGGACTTTCAATTTGAAAATTTTAAACAGATGATTACAGATAACCAACAAAGAATCCAAAAAGTAGAAGATAAATCAACTGAGGTTGACCAGAAATTAGAAGTCTTAAAAGATGAAAATCAGAAATTGATGCAAATAAATGGAGACTAGAAGACTCAATAGCTGTGATGGAGATGGAAAGAGCCTCATACTTTTAAGATTTCAAAATATAATGGAAGATAAGGAAGAGGATCTTTTAGACCTGATAACGGAATTATTGGCAGACACATTAGGAATTGGGAAACAGGAAATGGAAGGAGAATTAGATCAGATCTATTGAATCAACTCAAACTATGCTGGAAGAAATAAAGTCCCCAGGGAAGTACATGTTAGATTTCTCAAAAGATCTATAAGAGATGAGATTCTGAGAAGAGTAAGAGATGAACCTTTGAAATACAAAGAAAAAGAAATTTAATCCTGAAACAAATTCCTAGGAGAATAAGAGAATCCTGAAAAGAATATCAGTTTCTAACTAGGAAATTAATTGAAAAAGGAGTGAATTTTAGATGGCTGATTCCAGAAGGGATTTTAATCTATTGGGATACAAAAAGATATAGATTGGACATGCCACTTCAATAGAATTCTTTGACAACCATAGAGCATTTCTCGAAGGAGGTGATTTTGAATCTGGTACAAAGAGAGAAACAAAGAAACAGGAAGAAATGGCAGTAGAAGGAGCAGTCAAACCAAGAGAGGAGGAAGAAATTAAAAACACATACACAGAAGAAGGAGCAAGACCAAAAGATTAGAGACAGATAAGATCGACTAGAAGATTAAGACCTAGATATAATTGAAAGAGATGCAGGAGAGTGGGATTTTGTCAATGAATATAAATGGACTAAATTTTCCCTCAAAAAGGAGAAAATTCTTTACATGATTACAAAAATTAAAAATGGATATAATTTATCTCCAAGAAACACATATTAAGAGACAACACTATAAGTTGTTAGAACAACCGAAAATTGGGAAACTTCACTTTGCATTAGCCCCTCAAAAGAAAAGAGAAATAGCTCTATACATTAAAGAAATGATGAACCCTAAACAAATTTATGCGGATGAAGAGGGGAGAATATTAATGGTGGAAATAATGATGGATCAAAAACAGATACTGATGGTAGCAATATATGCACCACATGATAAACAAGAACAATTTTACCAAAAATTACATAAATAATATTAAATTTAAATTATCAAAATCTCTGTATAATGGGAGAATTTAATGCAATAACAGATGGAACTTTGGACTATAAAAGCACTAAACAAGGGAGGAAAGGAGGAAATATATTACCTAAACCATTTTCAAAAATAACAGAAGAACTTTGTATCCAAGATATATGGAGAGAGAAAAAATCCAAAGAAATTACAATATACATTTTACTCAAATAGAAATAAATCATGGTCTCAAATTGATGTGATATGGACTTCTTTGGAACTTAATATGATGATACAAGAAATTGAGATAGAAACCAATGTTTGGGCAGATCATAACCCAATAAAGATCACTTGGAGAGGAACCAAGAAAAAATTAAGATGGTCCATGAACAAATCTATATTAAAAGAAAAAGAATTTATACAACTAGCTACAAAGGAAATGGATTTTTTCTTCAAAATAAACAAGAAAGAAGAAACATCGCTTCAAAATGTGTGGGATACGGCCAAAGCATATTTCAGAGGGTTGGCTATAACCTATACTGCTAAAAAGAATAAAGAAAAGAAACAACAACAGTTAAAGTTGTAGGAACATTTCAGAAAGTTAGAATCAGAATTACAAATAGACCCACAAAAGAAAATACCTAAGAAACAAATGGAGATAATAAAACACAAATTAAATTTAGCCGAGATAGAAATAATGATTCAACAGATTAAATGGGCTAAACAGAACTTTTTTAAAAATGCTAACAAGCCGAGGACATAGTTAGTATATAGACTAAAAAAAGAAAAAGAGAAAAAACTGATAAATAAGCTGCAAGATCCAAAAGGTGAATTACAGTTTCAAAATGATACAATTAAAAAAATTATCAAAGATTTTTATGATATACTTTACAATGCAGAGGAAATTCCAAAAGAAAAAATACAGCAGTATTTTAAAAAAGCAGACATACCAAAAATTTCAGAAAATATTCAAAATATTTTAAATGGAAATTATAGAGGCTATAAAAAAGCAAAAAAATTATAAAACTCCAGGTCCAGATGGATTACCTGCAGAGCTTTATAAATCATTACAAGATATACTAAGTCCTATTTTGAAAGAACTGTGTAATGAAATACTCCTGGGGCTAAAATACCAAAAAGCCATTACTTTAATACCCAAAGAAGACTCTGATCTAACGCAAATAAAACACTATAGACCAATATCGCTATTAAATGTAGACTATAAAATTTTTGCCTCAATAATAGCAGAAAGACTAAAGAAATTTTTGATCAAATTTATACATACAGATCAAAATGGTTTTCTACCTAAAAGACAGACAAAAAATAATTTAAGAATGATTCTTGATGTGTTAGAGAACTATGAAATTCATCCAGGGAAACAGATGGCTTTAATATTTCTTGATGCACAGAAAGCGTTCAGAGTACTGGTAATGAGCGAAATCCGGACCCTGGACTCAGGCTGCTGCTGCTCAATGCCAGGTCGGTGGTAAATAAAGCTCTCCTCATCCGGGACTTGATTCTAGATGAGGAGGCCGACCTGGCATGTGTAACTGAGACCTGGCTGACCCCAGAGGGAGGAGTTCCCCTCTCTGAGATGTGTCCAGCTGGGTTTCAGGTATGGCATCAGCTGCGACTACAGGGAAGGGGGGGAGGAGTGGCGATTATAGCTAAGGAGACACTCGGCTGCGCAGACTCGCTACTACCAAGATATCAGGTTGTGAGTCCCTCCTTTTGAGGTTGGACCTAGGTGTACAGGTGGGTCTGTTGCTTACGTACCTGCCTCCCACCTGCATTTCTACAGCCCTGCCCACGCTACTCGAGGAGGTAGCCGTGTTGGCAGTTGAGTTCCCCAGACTTATTGTCTTGGGGGACTTTAATGTGCCGTCACTCGGTGAGTCCTCTGGGTTGGCGCGGGAGTTCATGGCTTCCATGGAAACCATGGACCTGACACAAGTAATCGAGGGCCCAACCCATGAGAGGGGACACACACCTGACCTGGTTTTTCTCTTGGAACAGTTGAGGAATGATCTGATATTAAGGGACTTAGAAGTGTTGCCCATGTCATGGACAGATCATTTTCTGCTGCGGCTTGAGTTTATGACACCAATCCTCTCTCGCAGGGAGCCGGAACCGATTAAATGGTTCCGCCCCAGACGCCTGATGGATCCTATTGGTTTTCAAAGGGCGCTTGGGGAACTCGTACACAGTTCGGCGGAGTCCCTAGTGACGGCCTGGAATATGGCCGCTATGGGGGCTCTAGACCGGATTGCGCCATTGCGACCTCTCTGTGGTAGCAGACCCAGGAGATCTCCTTGGTTTACCGAGGAACTCAGGGGGATGAAGCGCCAGAAGAGACGTTTAGAGAAGCAATGGAGGGAAAGCAGATCCGAATCTGATTGAACCAAATTGAGAGCTTATATTAAGACCTATTTGGAAGCGATCACTATGGCAAGATCTCAGTATCTTTCCGCATTGATTGCGTCTGCGGAATCTCGTCCGGCTGCCCTGTTTAGGGTGACTCGCTCTCTCCTTGATATGGGGAGGAGAGAGGAACCTTTGCAGGGCAATGCCAAAGAATTTAATATCTTTTTCGCAGACAAGGTCGCTCAGATCCGGGCTGACTTGGACTCCAATTGGAATACAGTGTTGGCTGACAATGAGTCAGTCGAGATGACAGAGGCCCGTCTTAGTCCTGTTGAATGGGAGGAGTTTGATCTGGTAACTCCTGATGATGTGGACAAGGCCATTGGAACTGTGAGTTCTGCCACCTGTTTACTGGACCCGTGCCCCTAGCAGGGCGGTGACACGGAGCTGGGTCCAGGCTGTTGTTAACGCTTCACTGAGGGAGGGGTCCTTTCCAGCTCCCTTAAAGGAGGCACTTGTGCGCCCCCTCCTCAAGAAGCCTTCCCTGGACCCGGCAGTTTTAAATAACTATCGTCCAGTCTCTAACCTTCCCTTTTTAGGGAAGGTTGTTGAGAAGGTGGTGGCACTCCAACTCCAACGGTCCTTGAATGAAACTGATTATCTGGGCCCTCAGCAGTCTGGGTTCAGGTCCGGTTACAGCACGGAAACTGCTTTGGTCGCGCTGACCGATGATCTCAGGCGGGCCCGGGATAGAGGTTATTCCACTATCCTGGTGCTTCTTGACCTCTCAGCGGCTTTCAATACCATCGACCATGGTATCCTTCTGCGCCGGTTGGAGGGGCTTGGAGTGCGGGGCACCATTTTGCGGTGGTTCACCTCCTACCTCTCTGGCCGGTCGCAGTCGGTTTTTGCAGGAGGTCAGAGATCGGCTCCGAGGTCTCTTCCATGTGGAGTCCCTCAGAGGTCTGTTCTCTCACCTCTGCTTTTTAACATCTACATGAAGCCGTTGGGTGAGATCATCCGTCGACACGGGGTGAGTTATCATCAATATGCTGATGATACTCAGCTTTATATCTCTACCCCGCGTCATTACACCAGAGCAGTGGAAATGATGAACCGGGGCCTGGAGGCGGTTGAGGTCTGGATGGGTGCCAACAGGCTCAGACTCAATCCCGACAAGACAGAGTGGCTATGGGTTCTGCCTCCCAAGGACAATTCCATCTGTCCATCCATCACTCTGGGAGGGGAAGTTTTATCCCCGTCGGAGAGGGTTCGCAACTTGGGTGTCCTCTTCGATCCACAGCTAAGTTTAGAACACCATCTTTCGGCTGTGGCGAGGGGGGCGTTCGCCCAGGTTCACCTGGTGCATCAGTTGTGGCCCTATTTGGATCAGGAGTCACTCCTCACAGTCACCCATGCCCTTGTCATCTTGAGATTTGACTACTGTAATGCTCTCTACATGGGGCAACCTTTGAAGAATGTCCGGAGACTGCAAGTAGTCCAGAATGCGGCCGCGCGAGCCATCTTGGGTCTCCCAAGACATGCTCATATCACTCCAGCCCTCTGTGAGCTGCACTGGCTACCAATTGGTCTCCGAACACAATTCAAAGTGTTGGTTATGACCTATAAAGCCCTTTATGGCAATGGGCCAGGATACTTGCGGGACCATCTTCTGTCCCATGAATCCTAGCGACCGGTTAGGGCACACAGGGTTGGCCTCCTACAGGTCCCGTCTGTTAGACAATGCCATCTGGCGGGGCCTAGGGTTAGGGCCTTCTCTGTTGCTGCCCCAGCCCTCTGGAACCAACTTCCCTCAGAGGTTCGTACTGCTCCCTCCCTCCTAGCTTTCCGAAAACTCATAAAAACACATTTATGCAGGCAGGTTTGGGGCGTGTGAGTTGCACTCTGCCCCGGGGCCTCTGATTGTGACTGTGTGTTGTATGAGTGGAAATAGTTTTATAGTTTTTACATTGTAAATTAGTATTTTAATTGATTTATACTATATTTTTGTACTTGTATTTTTGCTGTGAGCCGCCCTGAGTCTTGGGAGAAGGGCGGCATATAAGTCAAATAAATAAATAAATGTAAACTGGCAATTCATGTTCCAGCAACTAGCGGAAATGGATTTTGGAGAAAACTTTATAAATATAATTAAAACAATTTATTGTAAACAAACAACCAAAATAATTGTAAATGGAGATTTTACAGAAAACTTTAACATTAAGTAAGGCACAAGACAGGGATGCCCACTATCTCCATTATTATTTATACTAACACTGGAAGTATTGAATAGAAACATCAGATAAGATATAGAAATTAAAGGACTGGAGATAAAAGATGAAAAATATAAACTACAAGCATTTGCAGATGACTTGGTTTTTATATTGGAAGATCTACTGGAAACAAGCACTAAACTTATAGAGAAAATAGAAAAATTTGGAAAAGTGGCAGGATTGAAAATAAACAGAGAAAAGACTAAAGTGCTAACTAAAAATCTAACAGAAAAACAAAAAACAACTAGCAAAAAACCCAATCTTCAAATAGTTAAAAAAATTAAATATTTGGGAATTTACCTAACAGCAAGATGTGTAACAATAAAAGAAGATAACTATGTAAGACTGCTAAAACAAATAAAACTGGACCTGGAAAAGTGAAAAAACTTACAACTTTCAATGCTGGGGAGAATAGCAACAGTGAAAATGAATATATTACCAAAAATACTCTTTTATTTCAAACAATTCCTGTAAGGCTGGGAAAATTCTTTTTTGCTGAACTGAATACAACAATACTGAAATTTATCTGGCAAGGAAAAAAAGCTAGAATTAGACTGAAAATGCTACAAGAAGGGAAAGAAAGTGGAGAATTTGGACTGCCGAATTGGATGCTATACTACCAAGCAACTATTTTAACATGGCTTAAAGAATTGATAATGCTTAGAGATAAAAGACTATTATACCTAAAGGGGCATGATCTACAAATTGGTTGGCATGCTTTCTGTGGTATGGGAAGAATAAAATACATAGATATTTTCAAAACCACGTTGTAAGAAATGCACTTTTTTCAGAATGGGAAAAAATAAAAGCAAAAATTTATATTAAGATACCTGGATGGATTTCAACAATGGAAGTTTTTGCTTACCCAAATTTAATTAATTATGACAAAGTTGTGACCTATAAAGATATCTTGGACAATGAAGGAAAACAGAGACAGACAAAATTTACAAGATCTATCATGGTGGCCATATTTGCAAATCAAAATGAGATATGAAAAAGATACTAAAATAATGGGATTCTATAAAGAACACACAGAATTTGACCAGATAATGTTAAAAACAGATGAAAAGTTGATTAAGAAACTCTGTTAAAGATGGAGGAAAAACAAGTAAAAGAAACAATGATAATATGGGCAAAGAACTTTGGATATAATATAGAATTAGAAGACTGGCAAAAACTATGGGAAAGAAATGTTAAATTGACGACAACAGTGGCATATAAAGAAAACGTATATAAAATGTTTTACAGATGGCATATGACACCAGTGATATTAGCAAAAATATTTTAAAATACTTCAAATAAGTGTTGGAAACAGAAACAAAGACCATGTACTTATTACCATATCTGGTGGACATGCCCTAAAGCAAAAAGATTTTGGTTAAAAATACATTTATGGTTGGAGAAAATGACTAAAAAACAAATATACTTTAAGCCAGAATTATTTTTGTTAGGAATAATAGGAGCAAATTATGAGAAAGATTGTATATATTTAATTTTACATGTACTAACTGCAGCAAGAATTGTATTTGTTCAACATTGGAAAAATGAAAATTTACCAACTGAAGAAGAATTAATTAAGAAAATTTTAGAGTGTGCAGAAATGGATAGATTGACTTTAAAGATAAAAGAGAAAGAAGATTCAGGGTATTTTAGAACATGGGGTAACTTCTATCAATGGCTAGAAAAATGAGTTAGAGAGAAAGGAATGTGATATGTAACTTTGAATATATATTAGCAGGAAGAATTAACATGTTAATTAACATATTGTTGATGATAATTAACTATTGTCTATTATTTTTTGTTAAACACATGAACCCCGACATTATGCTATTTGCTAAATATTGAGAATGTTATTTGAAAAAGTCCTAATCCCAACCCCAACCCTAATCCTAATCCTAACCCAAATCCCAACCTCAATCCTGACCTATATACACATACAGTATATATATATATATATATATATATATATATATATATATATATATATATATATATATATATATATATATATATATATATATATATATATATATATATATATATATATATATATATATATATATATATATATACACATACATACACACACACACACACACACACACACACACACACACACACACACACACACACACACACACACATATATATATATATATATATATAACCTCAACTGTTTCTGGTTTCTAATCTAGCACTTTCATCTGCACACATTTTGGCTCTTAAATTTATCTCTTGCTCTTGGTGGTACATTCCCTTCTCCAATAGTTACAGTATTTTATTTATGTATATATTCATTCATTTATTTATTAATGTTACCCTACTCCAACCAACTCAGCATCTCACAGAAATAAAAATAAACTTAAAAACAACAAATTACCACAAAATTTGGAGAAACAAATTATAATAAGAGAAGGTAACCCAGGAAACATCAAAATACAGAGAATCATAATGAGAAGAGCTCTGTTTATCCTACCCCAAAGCCCGGGAGAAGAGCCAGGTCTTCAAGGCTTTTCAGAATTCTACCAGGTGGGATCAGGGGGCATCTCATTCCAGAGCGCAGGTGACAGAGACAGCACACTTCCTGAGTCCCAAAAGATTGAGGGGCTTTGGAGCATCCCCATCTGGCTAGCTTGTCCTGGTTAGGCAGAAACCATGGAATCTCACTGGGCCTTATGCCATGTAGGTTTTATAAGTGATAACCAGCACTTTTAATTGCACCCAGAAGCAGAGGAGGAACCAATGCAGCTCACAAAGCAAAGGAGTTATATAGGCACAGGAAAGCAAGTCCACCACTGCATTCTGGACCACCTGTGGGTCGCGACCCTTTTGGGGGTCGCACGAACCTTTCACAGGGGTCGCCTAAGACCATCGGAAAACACATATTTCCGGTGGTCTTAGGCAGGGCTTGTCAACCACCTTCTCTCCCTCCCCCCCTGCTCCACCTCACTTGTGTGGAAAATATGCTGCTTGGCGGCAGTCTGCACGAACTCTACCAAATGTGCCCTGCAGGGGGCGCATGAAGAGCGCAGGCGCAGAGCAAGGCCCCACCCTCCCCAGAGACTCCTTGTGCAGCAACCGGATTGACTTCTTCTCGTGCACGCAGGTCAGCGAAGGGGAGGCTGCTGCAGCACCCAACTCCTGCACCCATCAGCTGGCAACTCCCGAACTTGCGCTTGTCAGGCGGGAGGTCTGGCGACGGCCGCCGGTCTCCTTTGCCACCCCGCCTGTCCTCGACTCCTCCTCCGCCCATTCATGTCGAGCCTGCCGCGGCTTGACAGGGAGAGAGGGAGGGAAGGAGGAAGGGACTCCTCCTCCTCTCCTAAGCTTCAAAGCACAATCGGCTTCCCAAGGGTGCCACAATCCTTACGAAAGCGGGGGGAGAGAGAGAAGCAAAGGGGGCGAGAAAGCTCGCGACGGGCTGGAAGGAGCACCTGTCAGCATTGGTGATGAAAAATTCCCCACAAACCCAGGGAGGGGGTGGAGAAAAGGAGCCCCCTTTGGGAGGAAACCGCCACCTTCTTGGCTTTCCGCTCTTCTCTTCCTCGGCAGCTGGGCTGCCAAGCCTCTGCTGGCTGGAAATTCCTTTCCTTCCCTCCCTCTTGGTCTCTTCCTCCTTCCCTCCCTCCCTCCCTCCCTCCCTTCCTTCCTTCCTTCCGCCTCCCTCTTTGTCCCTCCTTCCCTCCCTCTTTCCCCTTGTCCCTTCCATACTTCCTTCCTTCCCTCTTGTCTAGGATCGGGGTGAGCCTCTACAGCTGATCCGCGCTTCTGCAGCTGTAGCTGCTCTCCTTGTCTCCTGCCCAGCAAACTTGCTCGAGCTTTGCTAATTTAGCAGAAGCGCGAATCAGCTGTAGCCCGGCGCTTGCTAACTTAGCAAGCGGCAAGTTTTTCGGTGAAGCTAAGTGAGCTGGGTGGAGCTTTCTTTTGGTTTGCCGGCAGCAAAGCCCCCAGCCACACTGGCAGCCTATCCCCCTCACCTTGTCCCTTCCTGGGCACGGAGGGGGGGAGGAAGGAAGGGACGAAGAGGGAGGGAAGTAAGGAACAATGAGAGAGGGAAGGAAGGAAGGAACAATGGAAGGGAGGGAAGGAAGGAAGGGACAAAGAGGAAAGGAAGGAAAGAAGGAAGGAAGGGACAAGGGGAGAGAGGGAGGGAAGGAGGAAGAGACTAAGGGAGGGGAAGGAAAGGAAGGAAAGAAGGAAGGGACAATGGGAGAGGGTGGGAAGGAGGAAGAGACTAAGAAGGAGGTGAAGGAAAGGAAGGAAAGAAGGAAGGGATAATGGGAGAGAGGGAGAGAAGGAGGAAGAGACTAAGCAGGAGGTGAAGGAAAGGAAGGAAGGAAGGAAGGGACAATGGGAGAGAGGGAGGGAAGGAGGAAGGGACTAAGGGATGGGAAGGAAAGGAAGGAAAGAAGGAAGGAAGGAAGGGACAATGGGAGGGTGGGAAGGAGGAAGAGACTAAGAAGGAGGTGAAGGGAAAGAAGGAAAGAAGGAAGGAAGGGATAATGGGAGAGAGGGAGGGAAGGAGGAAGAGACTAAGGGAGGTGAAGGAAAGGAAGAAAAGAAGGAAGGAAGGGACAAGGGGAGGGAAGGCAGGCACCCACCCCAGTCCCATCCCAGAGACCCACAGATTTCCCCCCACAGGCACTCTGCAACCTGAGTGATCAGCTGGCCATGCCCCCTGGCCATTGATCACATGACCCTGGGACACTGTGAATGTCATAAGTATGAATCAGTTGTCAAGCATCCGAATGTAAATCACATGACCATGGGGATGCTGCAACAATCATAAGTGTGAAAAATGATCATAATTCACTTTTTCAGTGCTGTTGTAACTTCAAACAGTCACTAAGCGAATTGTTGTAAGTCGAGGACTACCTATACTTTCCCATTTTTTTCCTCTCTTTTTTCCGTCAAGTTTTTGATACCCCCCGGCCAGCTGGATGGGGGGTTGGGGATCACCACAACATGAGGAACTGAATTAAAGGGTTGCGGCATTAGGAAGGTTGAGAACCATTGACCTAAAGCTTCTGAGTATTTTAAAGTATGTAGAACTTATTGCAATAGTTGAGCCACAAGGTGACATGGGTATGAGTAATTCTCTGGAGGGCTGTCTGATCCAGAAAGGGATGCAACTGGTAAACCTATGCAAAGGGCATGTTGGCCACAGCTGACACCTTCTATGAGATGAAGACTGGGGAAGTACAACCCCATCCAAATTTTGGAAGGGCTGAGTCAGAGTCAGTTTCTTCTAATCCAGGCCTACAGTCTCCAAGCACCAACCTTTATTAGCCTCACTGGAGTCAAGAGATATAATTGAATATCATCAACATACTGATGATAACACATCTCAGACTTGTGGGTGACTTCATCTAGAAGTTTCACATTGATGTTGAACAAGAAGAGAGAGACCATGACTCCTGAGGTACCCCACAAAGGGGAGCCTAAGACTATGTCTCCCACCCAGCCAATACCAATTGCAACGGGCCCTGAAGGGAGGAGAATCACCACCACCGCCAAACCTCAGAGACACTCTAGAACAGTGGTTCTCAACCTTCCTAATGCCGCGACCCTTTAATACAGTTCCTCATGTTGTGGTGACCCCCAACCATAAAATTATCTTCGTTGCTACTTCATAACTGTAATTTTACTACTGTTATGAATATTAATGTAAATATCTGATATGCAGGGTGTATTTTCATTGTTACGAATTGAACATAATTAAAGCATAGTGATAAATCACAAAAACAATATAGCAATGCTTGCTGGAGAAGCTTACTCTTCCTTGCTCAAAAATATTGGGAGAGAGGGAAGGGGAAGGAAGGAAGGAAGATTGAAGTGGAAAGGAAGGAGATGGAGAAGGAAGGAGATTGAAGGGGAAAGGAAGGAAGGAAGGAAGGAGAAAGAGATTGAAGTGGAAGGGATGGAGATGGAAGGAAGGAAGATAGAAGGGGAAAGAAAGGAGATGGAGAAGGAAGGAGATTGAAGGGGAAGGAAGGAGAGAGATTGAAGGGGAAGGGGTGGAGATGGAGATGGAAGGAAGGAAGATTGAAGGGGAAAGGAAGGAGATGGAGAAGGAATGAGATTGAAGGAGGAAGGAAGGAAGGAAGGAAGGAAGGAAGGAAGGAAGGAAGGAAGAAAGGAAGGAAGGAAGGAAGGAAGGAAGGAAGGAAGGAAGGAAGGAAGGAAGGAGAAAGAGACTGAAGGGGAAGGGATGGAGATGGAAGGAAGAAAGGAAGGAAGATTGAAGGGGCAAGGGAGGAGATGGAGAACGAAGGAGATTGAAGCGGAAGGAAGGAGAGAGATTGAAGGAGAAGGGATGGAGATAGAGATGGAAGGAAGGAAGATTGAAGGGGAAAGGAAGGAGAGAGATTGAAGGGGAAGGGATGGAGATGGAAGGAAGGAAGATTGAAGGGGAAAGGAAGGAGATGGAGAAGGAAGGACATTGAAGGAGGAAGGAAGGAAGGAAGGAGAGAGAGATTGAACAGAAAGGGATGGAGATGGAAGGAAGGAAGGAAGGAAGGAAGGAAGGAAGGAAGGAAGGAAGGAAGGAAGGAAGATTGAAGGGGAAAGGAAGGAAGGAAGGAAGGAAGGAAGGAAGGAAGGAAGGAAGGAGAGAGAGAGATTGAAGGGGAAGTGACGGAGATGGAGATGGAAGGAAGGAAGGAGGATTGAAGGGGAAAGGAAGGAGATGGAGAAGGAAGGAGATTGAAGTGGAAAGGAAGGAAGGAAGGAAGGAAGGAAGGAAGGAAGGAGAGAGAGAGATTGAAGGGGAAGTGATGGAGATGGAGATGGAAGGAAGGAAGGAAGGAAGATTGAAGGGGAAAGGAAGGAGATGGAGAAGGAAGGAGATTGAAGGGGAAGGAAGGAGAGAGATTGAAGGGGAAGGGGTGGAGATGGAGATGGAAGGAAGGAAGGAAGGAAGATTGAAGGGGAAAGGAAGGAGATGGAGAAGGAAGGAGATTGAAAGAGAAAGGAAGGAAGGAGAAAGAGACTGAAGGGGAAGGGATGGAGATGGAAGGAAGAAAGGAAGGAAGATTGAAGGGCAAGGGAGGAGATGGAGAAGGAAGGAGATTGAAGGGGAAGGAAGGAGAGAGAGATTGAAGGAGAAGAGATGGAGATAGAGATGGAAGGAAGGAAGATTGAAGGAGAAAGGAAGGAGAGAGATTGAAGGGGTGGAGATGGAGATGGAAGGAAGGAAGGAAGGAAGATTGAAGGGGAAAGGAAGGAGATGGAGAAGGAAGGAGATTGAAAGAGAAAGGAAGGAAGGAGAAAGAGACTGAAGGGGAAGGGATGGAGATGGAAGGAAGAAAGGAAGGAAGATTGAAGGGCAAGGGAGGAGATGGAGAAGGAAGGAGATTGAAGGGGAAGGAAGGAGAGAGAGATTGAAGGAGAAGAGATGGAGATAGAGATGGAAGGAAGGAAGATTGAAGGAGAAAGGAAGGAGAGAGATTGAAGGGGAAGGGATGGAGATGGAAGGAAGGAAGGAAGGAAGATTGAAGGGGAAAGGAAGGAGATGGAGAAGGAAGGACATTGAAGGAGGAAGGAATGAAGGAAGGAGAGAGAGATTGAACGGAAAGGGATGGAGATGGAAGGAAGGAAGGAAGATTGAAGGGGAAAGGAAGGAGATAGAGAAGGAAGGAGATTGAAGGGGAAGGAAGGAGAGATTGAAGGGGAAGAGGTGGAGATGGAGATGGAAGGAAGGAAGGAAGATTGAAGGGGAAAGGAAGGAGATGGAGAAGGAAGGAGATTGAAGGAGAAAGGAAGGAAGGAGAAAGAGACTGAAGGGGAAGGGATGGAGATGGAAGGAAGAAAGGAAGGAAGGAAGATTGAAGGGGAAAGGAAGGAGATGGAGAAGGAAGGAGATTGAAGGGGGAAGGAAGGAGATGGAGAAGGAAGGAGATTGAAAGAGAAAGGAAGGAAGGAGAAAGAGACTGAAGGGGAAGGGATGGAGATGAAAGGAAGAAAGGAAGGAAGGAAGATTGAAGGGCAAGGGAGGAGATGGAGAAGGAAGGAGATTGAAGAGGAAGGAAGGAGAGAGATTGAAGGGGAAGGGATGGAGATAGAGATGGAAGGAAGGAAGATTGAAGGGGAAAGGAAGGAGAGAGATTGAAGGGGAAGGGATGGAGATGGAAGGAAGGAAGGAAGATTGAAGGGGAAAGGAAGGAGATGGAGAAGGAAGGACATTGAAGGAGGAAGGAATGAAGGAAGGAGAGAGAGATTGAACGGAAAGGGATGGAGATGGAAGGAAGGAAGGAAGATTGAAGGGGAAAGGAAGGAGATGGAGAAGGAAGGAGATTGAAGGGGAAAGGAAGGAAGGAAGGAAGGAAGGAAGGAAGGAAGCAAGGAAGCAAGGAAGCAAGGAAGGAAGGAAGGAAGGAAGGAGAGAGAGAGAGATTGAAGGGGAAGGGGTGGAGATGGAGATGGAAGGAAGGAGGGAAGATTGAAGGGGAAAGGAAGGAGATGGAGAATGAAGGAGATTGAAGGAGAAAGGAAGGAAGGAAGGAGAAAGAGTCTGAAGGGGAAGGGATGGAGATGGAAGGAAGAAAGGAAGGAAGATTGAAGGGCAAGGGAGGAGATGGAGAAGGAAGGAGATTGAAGGGGAAGGAAGGAGAGAGATTGAAGGAGAAGGGATGGAGATAGAGATGGAAGGAAGGAAGGAAGGAAGGAAGATTGAAGGGGAAAGGAAGGAGAGAGATTGAAGGGGAAGGGATGGAGATGGAAGGAAGGAAGGAAGATTGAAGGGGAAAGGAAGGAGATGGAGAAGGAAGGACATTGAAGGAGGAAGGAAGGAAGGAGAGAGAGATTGAACGGAAAGGGATGGAGATGGAAGGAAGGAAGGAAGGAAGATTGAAGGGGAAAGGAAGGAGATGGAGAAGGAAGGAGATTGAAGGGGAAAGGAAGGAAGGAAGGAAGGAAGGAAGGAAGGAGAGAGAGAGATTGAAGGGGAAGTGATGGAGATGGAGATGGAAGGAAGGAAGGAGGATTGAAGGGGAAAGGAAGGAGATGGAGAAGGAGATTGAGGGGGAAAGGAAGGAAGGAGAGATTGAAGGGGAAGGGAAGGAGATGGAAGGAAGGAAGGAAGGAAGGAAGGAAGGAAGGAAGGAAGGAAGGAAGGAAGGAAGGAAGGAAGGATCGATCTTTGGAGAGTTATGTTTTTCCAGATGGTGATGAACTGCAACTCCCAGCATTCCCCACTCTTCCACAGTGTTTTTTAGGACTGCTGGGGATCGTAGTCCAGTAAGGTCTGGAGACACACACAGATGCCCTCCGACGGTGAGGGAGGCAGGCCGGGCGGCGCGGGGGAGGCTCCGGTGCGGCGCAGAGGGCGGCTGGGGGCGGAGCACAGCCGGGCAACCAGGAGGCGTGGGGATTGGCTCAGCACCGCAGTTCAGCTCAGCTCAGCCAGCAGCAGCAGCAGCACGTTTCCCGAGCAGGACGGGGAGGGGTGGTGGTGGTGGCAAGTCATGAAAGCAGTGTCCACACGTTCAGGGTGCAAATGCCTTGGACCGTTTGGCTCCCCCACCCCTTTATTTACTGATCTGCCACAAGCTCATGCAAACAAGCCCCAAGGAGTTCTGAACAAGCGGTCGTTTAAAAAAAAAGCTTTCAGCAACGAGGCAGAAAGGGGAACTCACTCACGGCTCTTTTTTCCCCTTTCTCGGCGACTGGGAAGGCAGTCTCTTTCCTCTCTTTCTCTCTTTCCTCTTTCTCTTTCTCTGTTTCCTCCCTCTTTCTTTCTCTCTTTCCTCTTTCTCTTTATCTGTTTCCTCCCTCTTTCTTTCTCTTTCCTCTTTCTCTGTTTCCTCCCTCTTTCTCTTTCTCTCTCTCTTTCCTCTTTCTTTTCCTGTTTCTCTCTCTTTCCTCTCTCTCTTTCTCTCTCTTACAGCAGTATTGTCGGGGGTCCCCACCGCCCCTGGCCTCTGTGCGTCCTCAGCCGAATGGGCGGGGAGGGGGAGCAGGATGGGAGGCAGTGGTTCTGGTGGTGGCGGCAGCGGCCCGGCAGCATCGTTGGGGTTCCTCGCCGCCGCCCCACCGCATCCTCAGCCAAACGGGCAGGGAGGAGCAGGACGGGAGGCAGCGGCAGCGGCGGTAGCACGGTTGCATCGTCAGGGTTCCTCGCCACCGCCCCCGGCCCAGCCACCGCGTCCTCAGCCGAATGGGCAGGGAGGGGGAGCAGGACAGGAGGCAGCAGCTCCGAGGGCAGTGGCAGCAACAGGGCAGCATCGTTGGGGTCCCTGCTGCCCACGGCCCGGCCACTGCCCCCGCTGGGACTCCGCGCTGCCCAGCCTCACCCTCCGCCCATCAATGGAGCCGCGGTGGAGGCAGCGCCCACCTGAGCCACCTGGGGGCAGCAGGAGGAAGGAGAGGAGGAGGGCGAGGAAGCAGTCACCCTAGCCGGGACTCCACGCTGCCTGGTCTCGCCCTTCGCCCATCCAATGGAGCCATGGTGGGGGCTGGTGCCGCACAGCCCCTACCAGCCCCTCTGCCAACCCGGCTGCTCCCCCCAGGCACCCCTCTTGCCCCGGCGCCTGCCCGAGCCGCTTTGGGGGCAGCAAGAGAAAGAAGGGGAGGAGGAAGGAGAGGGCAAGGAAGCCGCCGCCAGCGCCAGCCCCAAGAGGCGGCTCTCCTCTCCTACCTTTGCTGAATCTCCTTCTTCCTTCCCAGCAGCCTGGATTCCAGCGCGCCTTCCCAGCCAGCAGGTCCAATGGTCGGGCTGGCTGGGTATCACAGGGGCTGGTCTCCCTTGGGCCGTGGCTTTCGGGAGGGCTGGGTACTCAGCGGAGCCTCCAGCAGGCTGCTCTCAGCAGGGATCCCGGGGCTTTCCCAGGCAGCTCCAAGGCCACGAGGCCCTGGCCGTGCTTCTCCCAGGGGGTGGGGCACCCGGGCGCAGAGCCAATCAGGAGCCCTGCAGGAGGTAAGTCCACCTGAGAGAGAGAAAGAGAAGGGAAGCGAAAGTACCTCTCTCTCTCTCTCTCTCTCTCTCTCTCTCTCTCTCTCTCTCTCTCTCTCTCTCTCTCTCTCTCTCTCTCTCTCTCTGCAAATGGCAGAGGAGGCCATGCGGAGACAGATGCGGAGTCTCAGTTCCTAAGACCATCGGAAATATGTGTGAAAGGGTCATTCGACCCCCAAAGGGGTCGCGACCCACAGGTTGAGAACCGCTGCTCTAGAAAGACATTGTAGTTAATAGAATAGAAAGCCACTAAGAGATCAAGAAGTGCAACATTGATTGCACAACTTCCATCCCTGATCCACCAAGGCCATTAACAAGCATGACCAAGCAAGAGAGATGGTATACCAAACCGAGGAGAAAAAACATGTGACGTACGAATTCTATAAAAAACTTTATAAAAATGACATAAAGATTAGTGAAGCAAGAATACTACGAAGCAAGAATCTTATGAATGCTGAACTGCCAAAGGTCCCAGAAAAATACCAAAATATATTAAATGAAGATATAACACTCCAGGAAATTATGGAAAAGATTAAAAAACAAAAAAGCAATAAAACACCAGGCCCTGATGGATTACCATTGGAAATATATAAAAACCTTTAAGAACTTCTGGGCCCAACTTTATTGGATGTATTTAACGAAGTACTAAAAGTAGCAAAGACCCCAAATTCATGGAAAGAAGCAATCATTACACTAATACCTAAGAAAATTCTGATTTAACTCTCATAAAAAACTATAGGTCCATTTCTTTATTAAATTCGGATTATAAGATTTTTATGATAATAATGGCAGAAAGATTAAAAAGATACTTAGCTGAATTTATCCATACTGATCAAAACGGTTTTCTGCCCAAAAGGCAAATAAGATATAATGTCAGGATATTAGATACGCTAGAATATTATGAATCACACAATGAAAAACAAATGGCACTGATTTTTGTTGATGCACAGAAAGCATTTGATAATGTTAGATGGGAATTTATGTTGACCCAACTTAAATATATGGAATTTGGGGAAAGATTCATAAACATGTCCTAGCAATTTATTCTAAACAAGAAGCAAAAGTAATTATGAATGGAGAATTAACAAAAAGTTTTCAGATACAAAAAGGTAGGAGACAAGGCTGCCCGCTATCAGCATTATTTGTACTTTCATTAGAAGTTTTAACAAGAATAATTCAAGAAGATAAACTGATTAAAGGTTTAGAAACTAAGAAAGAGGTATTCAAATTACAGGTGACCTAGTATTTATTTTGGAGGAACCTTTCGAGTCTGGTTTAAGATTATTACAGGTCCTGGAAAATTATGGAGATGTAGCGGGGTTGAAGATTAACAAAGAAAAAACAAAAATGTTAGTTAAGAATATGACCAAACCACAAGAGAATGAGCTAGCAGAAAAAATTAACATTCAAATAGCTAAAAAAGTAAGATACTTAAGGATTCAATTGACAGCAAGATGCATCACACTTAAAAGAGAAAATTATGATAAACTAATAGATCAAATCTCTGTAGACTTAGACAGATAGAAAAACCTACAGCTTTCTTTTTGGGGGAGAATTGCGACAATTAAAATGAATGTGCTACCCAAACTACTTTTCCTATTCCAATGTATACTGATTAAATTAGGCAAAATTTTCTTTGAAAATTTAAACAAAATTATATCCAAATTTATTTGGCAAGGGAGGAAACTGAGAATTAAATTCAAGTTATTGCAGGATGCAAAGGAAAGAGGAGGATTCGGTCTCCCAAATTGGGAAAAATATTACCAGGCGGCAACACTTGCTTGGTTAAAGGAATGGATACATTTAAGGAATAGGAGATTGTTAGCACTAGAAGGTCATGTCATGCAGACAGGGTGGCATGCGATACTATGGGATGGGAAATTTCAGGCACACCAGTATTTCCAGAAACATTATATTAGATGAGCACTACTAGATGTGTGGATTAAAATTAAAAAACCTAATTACATGAAAATACCCAATTGGATTTCAACACTGGAGATTTATTTGCACCCAAAATTTATGAACCTGGGAAAGGTAATTACACATAAAAACATAATGGATGAGACCGGAGAATTGAAAACAAAAAGGGAACTATTAGAAGATGGCATAGAGTTGGAATGGTGGGCATACTTGCAAATACAATCACGATACAGAAAAGATAAAAAAGAACCTGGGATTAAACTAGAATATACAGAACTAAACAAAATTCTGCTAGGAACTGAAGACAAAATGATAAGAAAGATTTACCAATATTTATTAGAACAAAGTATGCCAGCAGAACAGGTAAAAGATACAATGTTAATTTGGAATAAAAATTTCGGCTACAATATCGAGTTAGCAACTACTATGGGACAGGAATAGGAGATTAACATTAGCTACTACTTATAAAGAAAATTTATACAAGGTGTTTTATAGGTGGCACCTCCCCCCATAAGGCTAGCAAAAATAGATAAAAAATCTTCACCATTATGTTGGAAATGTAGGAAAATACCAGGGACTTATGTGGTGGGAATGTTCAGAAGCTCGAAAATTTTGGCACTTGATAAAGAATTGGTTAAAAGAGATACTATCATTAAAAATTGAAGTAAAACCAGAACTCTTTTTATTATCACTATGGATAAATTCAGCAAAGAGCTTTATATTTAATTCTGCACATTTTAACCGCAGCAAGATTAACATATGCTCAAAATTGGAAAAGAAAAGAACCCCACCCCCAAAGAAGAAATATTAAACAAAATTCTATCCTGTGCGGAAATGGACAGACTGACATTAGAACTCAAAAATAAAACAGAAACAGAGTACTTTGAAATTTGGAATAAAGTGTATAATTGGTTGGATTTAAAGAGGTACGCTGGGACAAAGGCTGATGATTAAATAGATAACCTAGAAATTCTTATTTTAATATTTGTTATATCAGATAGAACCAAAAGTTATTTAACTAGGATGTACTTTATTGAAAGAATGCGCACTGTGTAACAATGTAATAACTTAATGTAAGGTAATATTAATAGTATTGTTTAAACAGGGAAGTTGTATCATGTCCAATGTGTCTTTTTTGTCTTTAATTGTATTATGTTTAATGTGTCTTTTGTTTTTAAATTGTATATTCAATAAAATTTTGTAAAAAAAAAAGAAGAAGAAGAAGAAGAAGTGCAATATTGATTGCACAACTTTGATCCCTGATCCACCAAAGGCCATTAACAAGCATGACCAAGGCTGCCTGCATATTGAATTCTGGCCTGAAACTTGGTTGAAAGGGGTCTAGATTCGTCTGGACCCTTCTTAACAACTTTCTGTAAAAAGAGAAAGTTGGAGACACTGACCAATTCACTGAATGGATCCAACGATGGATCTCCTCCCTGGCCACCTAACAATACAGGAACAATCCTAGGTGCAACAAACCAGCGACCACACTAACCGCACAGAGAACCCTCTCCACTTCTTCAGGAGTTGCTGACTCAAACTCATTACAGACCCTACCACTAGACTTGTTTTCTTGACAACCCTGTGAAGTAAGCTGGACTGAGAGGGAAGAGTATTTCCAGTCTCACATCTCCCTATCCACAGCTCACACTATTCTGTAATTCAATAATTCTATAGACACATTTGGAAACAGGAGCATTTATATCTCAGTACCTGTTGCATTCACACATTGAGCCTATCCAGGTCAATGACAGAACTAGTGGACCATTTGCATAATCATAGTAAGTGCTAACTCTGATTTCTTTAGATTTTGTTGAGGGAGAGTAGCTTTTGCAAACCCAGCCCTTTTGCTAAGTCTATAGTTCAATATGATGCATAGACCCAAAAGAGGGCTAATTGTATGACTAAGTTAAATGTCTTCTAGGAATGCATCTCTGCTTTGAAAGGTGAACAAGGAAGCAAATCAGATATTTCTAATTCATGCACACCTGAATCCAAACCACACAATTTTATCGGACATAAATGGTCTGTGTGCATAGCCGCATAACTCTCACCTTTTTGTTTAAAAAATTTTGCCCTTTTTTCAGAGCCAAGCCCTCACGCACCCTGCACCACGAGCCCAGCAGCCTTTCCCCGAGGTGGGATGGGAGGGGGTTCCGAGCTCTATCTCCTCGGCGCGGCTTTCCACGTTCCCGCTGCACCAGAGAAAGCAACGCCCCGCCGAATCAAACGTTCGCGCAGGATCCGCGATCTCCCCTGGTGAGCGGCTCTGCAACACAGCGCCCGCGGGATCTCTTGAACATTTCCGGAAAGCGAGCGCTTCCTCGTGAGTAACGCAGCGGAGCCAGCCGGGCAGCCGCACCTCCGAACACGCCCGCCGCCGGCTCTTCTTGCCGCAGGTCCGGCGCTCCTATTCCCGAAGCAGGGCCGAAGCCCCCCTTGGCACTCACCCACTGATGGCTCCGACACGCTTGGCTCGCCTCAGCGATAGTTCAGCCGCGCGCGCTCTGCTCGTCCCCGAGTGAGTGCCTGTCCCGCGGTGAGCGCGCCTGCGAAAAACGGGGATGGGATGTGGCCGGGCGAAACTACCCCCGCCAAGCTGGTACCGTCTGGATCGGGGCACGAGCTCAGTCGGGGGAGCTGCTGCGAAACTCTGGCGCCAAGTCCACCGTCGCTCGCACAACAACCGGGAGTAGCCAGTCTGGCCAGCCCGAGTCGGTCCCGGGAGGCGCTGGGACAGCGCGCACAAAGAGGCAGGGGCTCTGCCGCAAGCAGCGGGCTCGAGGGCCGTTCCAGGCTGTGCTCCGCGGTGGCTGAGCGGCTGGGTTGCAGTTCGGGAGAATTCAGCGAGCAAGGAGGTTCCCAAGTGCGGGCGAACCCAGCTGGCAAAGCAGGATGCTACTCTGGCGCGCAA
This sequence comes from Bothrops alternatus, assembly GCA_034064705.1. Classification (NCBI taxonomy): domain Eukaryota; kingdom Metazoa; phylum Chordata; class Lepidosauria; order Squamata; family Viperidae; genus Bothrops; species Bothrops alternatus. The sequence continues at coordinate 15,238,788 of JARGCV010000085.1, forward strand.
AGCAGGGCTGGGACTGAGTGTGAAGCCCTAATTAAACTACAGCTTGATGAGATGCCGTATGTCACTCCTCCCCACCATCCCCAGTGAGGAGGCTGAAACCACAGGTGATCCTCTTCCCTTGGTTCTATTCAAACAATCCCCATTAATAGGAGAAGCAGCACTTTTGCTGCTCCTCTGTATGCATCTAACCTCGGTGTGAGGTCTTGCCTCAGCTGTTCCCTCAAGAAAGTAGAATACTTGAAGTGTGCAACATTTCAATAGGATCTTTTATTGAGAGAAAGTGATTGCAGAGAAGACAGACAGGATCTGAAGTTCCTGCGCATAAGCGTCAGGTTAAACCCCATTGTTCAAAACCACTCCCAACTGCTCAGTCCATGGAGACCCAATCCAGAGGTGAGAAGATGTTGTGGGAACTCCGAGTGGAGAAGGTGATAACAAGTTGTTCTCAAGTGCCACAACCTTGGTTCTTCAGAGATATAGAATAGAATAGAACTGAAAGGGACCTTGGAGGTCTTCTAGTCCAGCCCACTGCTCAAGCAGGAGAACCTACCATTTCAGACAAGTGACTGTCTAGTCTCTTCTTAAAAATCCCTAGTGATACAGCACCCACAATTTCTGAAGGCAAGCTGTTCCACTAGTTAATTGTCCTCACTATTAGAAAGTTTCTCCTTAATTCCAGGCTGCTTCTCACTTTCATCAGTTTCCAATGATTGTTTCTTGTCCTGCCCTCTGATGCTTTGGAGCAGACATGTCAAACACAAGGCCCAGGGGGCAGATGCGGCCTGTGAAGTGCTTTCATGTGGCCCACGAAGCCATCCTGGAAACAGTGAGGGAACGCCCGCTGCTGCCTTGGCTCTGGCCCAGGCCAGCTGCGAGCTAATATACAATGTTGTGGTGGCCATCTATGCTGAAACGTATTCAGCCTTAGCTCCACAAGGCCGTCTGGAAACAGCGAGGAACCAGTCCTTGCTGCGTTGCCCCCCCTGGGTGCATGCTGGGGAGGTGTCACCCTTTGTGAGGAATGAAGAAATGCACCATCGCCTGGAAGTGTCCAGCAAATGGCCCTCACCTACTTCACATATCTGGCTTGATGGGCTCCAGGGGAGGGGTTTCGGCAGGCAGCGCCGAGAGGCTGAGCCAGGTGGTGCAAATCCAAAAAGAAGCATGACGCTGCTCCGCCCCCAGTCTGCCCAGTTTCGGCCTGCAGTGGGGTGCTCTCCTCACAGCGCCAAGAGGCTGAGCCGGGTGGTGCGAATCTGACGAAAAGTGCAATGCCTAGCCCCCAGCCTGCCCAGTTTCAGCAGGCAGCAAGGTGCAAAGCTGGTGAGCTTTGCACCTCCCGGCTCAACCTCTCAGCACTGTGAGGAGAGTGCCCCACTGCCTGTTGAGACCGGGCAGGCTGGGCGGCATCGCGCTTCTTTTCAGATTCGTGTCTCCTGGCTCAGGCTCTCGGCGCTCAGGCTCTCGGCGCTGCTTCCTGCTGAGACCAGGCAGGCTGGGGGCTGGGCAACGGCATGCTTCTTTTCAGATTCGTGCGGCCTGGCTCAGCCTCTCGGTGCTGTCAGGAGAGTGCCTCACTGCCTGCCGAAATCGGGCAGGCTGGAGGCTGGGCAGCATTGCACAGATAACGTTGACTCTCATGCTGATCATGGCATCCCCTCCCCCCCCAAGCCAGATATATGAAGTAGGTGATGGCCATGTGCTGGCCACTTCCAGGTGATGGTGCATTTCTTCATTCCTCACGAAGGGTGACACCTCCCCAGCTGCATTTCTTGCCTGTTTTTCTCCCTCCCTCATCTCAAATATTTTCCCATCACTCTGTACTTAGGAAGAAAGGAAAGAAGGAGAGGGAGGGTCTTAGGGAAGTTCTGCCTTAGTCCTGCCCTGCGGCCCTTTCACCATCCCCTTGCCCCCTCCTCCTGGCCTATCCTGGGGTCTCCCATTCTATTGCTAAGGAAGCTTTGGATACAAAGTCAGGTCTCCTCCCATGGAGAGGGAGTGGGCCTCCCTCATACCCATCATGAGCAACCTGGCTAGGGAAAGCAAGTACAGCAGCAGCAGCCTTGAGGAGGTAAGTGCAGCTGGGCGCCCCCTTGGGGAAGTGGGACTGGGCTTGGTGCTGCAGGTGCTCGCGCGCCACGATCCAGGCCCCCCCCCAGCATGGCCTGAGAGGAACAGTGAGGCTCCTCCAGTGGACCATGCCTTGGCACTTGCCCTGGTCCTACCCCCTTCTGCCAGAGACCCTCATATCTGTCCCACTCCTACTCAGGCCCGCACAGGCACCCTTGATGCAAATGATGTAGAGCTGGCCATGCCCACCTAGTAGGCCACATCCACTCCATCTACGCCCACCCAGTAGGCCACACCCACCCTGGCAACACCCACCCAGCCCCCCAAGGGCAACCACAATGCTGATGCGGCCCTCAATTAAATTGAGTTTGACACCCCTGCTTTGGAGAATAATTTGACCCCCTCCTCTTTGTGGCAGCCCCTCAAATACTGGAATACTGCTATCATGTCACCCCTATTTCTTCTTTTCTTTAGACTAGCCAAACTGAAGTCCTGCAGCCGTTCTTCATATGTTTTAATCTCCAGGCCTTTGATAATCTTAGTTGCTCTTCTCTGAATTTTTTCCAAAGTCTCAACATCTTTTTTGTAGTATGGTGACTAAAATTAGTTGCAGTATTCCAGGTGTGGTCTTAGTAGGGTTTTATAAAGCGGTACTAATACTTCGCATGATCTTGATTCTTACACCTCTGTTTATACAACCCAGGATTGTATTAGCTTTTTTGGCTGCTGCTGCACATTGCTGAATTAGTTAAGCAGCTCTGCTTTCTCCCTACTGTTTGTTATTTCATTGCCATCTTCTCTTTAGTGGATCTACAGTTTCCTTGACTTTTTTCTTGTTATTAATATGTTGAAGGAAACTTTTTTTTAATTGTCCTTGATTTCTGTTGCAAGACTTTGTTCATTCTGAGCTTTTGCTTTCTTGACTTCGTCTTTGCATGTTCTGGCTGTCTGCTGATAATCAGCCTTAGTTATGTGTCCTTCTTTCCATTTTTTGTACTTGTTCTTTTTGTCTTTCAGTTTGTTTGAGAGATCTTTGTGCAGCCATGCTGGTTTCTTCTTGAATTTCTTATCTTTCTTTTTCAGTGGTATTGTGCTGGACTGGGCTTTTATGATTGCATTTTTCAGAGTTTCCCATGCTTCTTGAGTTGTTTTCCCCTTTAGGCTTTTCATCTATGGAATCCTTGTTGTTTTCACACACCGCAACCTTGGTTCTCCAGAAATGAGACTGTCAAACTACAAAGCCTACTGCCTTTAAGACCACAGTGTGCTTCTAACTTGCTAACAAAGTGGGGAGGATGGGAAGAGAGCTTTGGATCTACAGGTGTTCTTTATCAATGTGAGACTCCAAGCTGTGGAAGAATTGTTTTGGGGAACTAAAGTTTGTTCTCATACAGTAATAATTACTAGAAGATGTATTGGACAAGGTGACCTGTACTGTCAGAGAGGGGTGTTGTATCTGGCCCTTCTCAGCTTAGTAAAGTCCACAGAAATATTTCTTTAAGAGTTTTATTTAACATAGTTCAAGAGATTCACTTCAAAGCAAGCTGCTGGCATTTTGTTTGCGGAACGGCCAAATCTGACTTATTTACATTCAGCTTAAACATGCTCTCCCCCCTTCCAATTAACTCACTCTTTATCTCTCAAGTTGTCCAAGATCTCATTAATCTTCCGTACATTCCAAAAACACCAGAAAACTGAGTTCAAACGAACTTCTCAAGGTATCAGGCTACTCCTTGATATTAACATTGCTCGTGACAAAGAATTAGTCCCACCTTCACCTTCTAATATAGTTTCCGATACGTCACTTCCCCCCGTGCTTCCTTTTTCCACGTAACTGAAACCTCCTCCTATCATACCTTCGGAATCTCAGATCAAGCCATATATTTTCCTGTTCCAAGTCTGACTCTCCGCTTTGAGAGTCTGACCCAGACTGCATGCAAATGTCCTCCCTGTCTGTCTCTGCTGCCGGGAGGGGAAAGCACCCAGAGGGGCCTGGTTGCTCCTCCTCATCTTCTGACATTTCCCAAGCTGGTCTAGAGACACCCACAACACTATCCCCCCCCCGCAGGCCCCGTCCCCCGGGTCCGTTGCAGGGGATGTGGTTTGTAGGGAAACGCAGCATGAAAATCCCAAATTAACCCAGGAGCCTCAATAGTATGAGCATCTACCCAACAGCAAGCGTCCGGCCCACCCCCAGTCCAATCAACCAAATATTGGAAGCGGTCGTTGAGCCATCGGGAATCTCGGATGCCGGACACCTCCAACCGGGAAACAGGAACTTGAGCACGGCGAGCTGTCGGGCCCGGAGCAGGCGGTCGAAGCGGAGAATCAGGGTAGACAGGAACAAGCAAGGAGTGATGAAACACGGGATGTACATGAAGAGACCTAGGCAAAGTCAAACGATAGGTCACCGGATTGATGACCGTCTCCACAGGAAAAGGACCCAGGAAACGTTGGTCAAGCTTGCGGTGAATTCCCCCTGGAAACAAGTACTTGGTGGAGAGCCAAACCCGATCTCCAACAGCTAACGGCGGCATGTCGCGACGAGAGCGGTCTGCAACCCTCTTGTAGTCTTCCTTGGCCTTAGTCAAGTGCTGCTTAACCATCTCGTGGACTGACTGAAGCTCGGATAAATAGTCCTCTGCAACTGGAACTGGAGAATCAAGGAGCGTGAGCGGGAAAAATCTGGGATGATAGCCGTAGTTGGCAAAAAACGGAGTGGTCTGAGTGGAAGTGTGCTGAGAGTTGTTGAAAGTGAATTCGGCCACGGAGAGATATTTGGACCAATCGTTCTGTTGGTCGTTGATGAAACAACGCAAATACTGCTCCAGGATGCCAATCACTTTCTCTGTACCCCCATCAGTCTCTGGGTGATGCGTGGAGGCTAGATTAACCTGGACTTGAAGCGCAGACATGAGTTCTCTCCAGAACGCCGAGGTGAACTGGGTGCCTCAGTCGGACACTATTTTGTCAGGCAAACCGTGTAGCCGGAAGATATGTTGAATGAACAGCTGAGCAGTGACCTTGGCTGTCGGTATTCTTCGGCAAGGAATGAAATGTGCCATCTTGGTCAGCATGTCCACCACTACAAAGACAACAGTGTAGCCGGCAGAAACAGGTAGACAAGTCAAGAAGTCCATGGAAATAGCCCCCCAGGGTCTCTCCGGCGTGGGCAACGGCTGTAACAATCCCGGAGGGGCTCCTGTGGCATGTTTTGCCTGACGGCACCATACACAGGAATTCACATAAGAATAAACATCATGGCGAAGTCTGGGCCACCAAAAAGTCCGAGACACTAAGTGGAGAGTCTTAAAGAGACCAAAATGACCCGCCGCAGGGTTATCATGGCATTGAGTCAGAATGAGACCATGGAGTGGGCCTGCTGGAACATATAACAGGTTGCGGAAGCGTAATAGACCCTCGGACAAGGTCCAAGGTGAGTCGGGACCCACTTCTTGCTTCCTCTGTGCCACAAAGTCATCTAGTTGTTGCGCTTCCCGAATCTGTCGTCGTAGATCTACCGGATCGTGCACGGCTGCGATCGATTCGACAGGCAGAATGGTTCGAAGCGGCAAGGGGTCCTTGATCTGTAGATACTCTGGTTTACGGGACAAGGCATCTGCTCTTTTGTTGTACCCTTTCGGAATGTAGGTGACTTTGAAGTTGAATCGAGCGAAGAACAAAGACCAACGGATCTGACGTTGATTCAATTTCCTGGCAGATTGCAGAAATTCCAAGTTTTTATGGTCAGTCTGAACTTCAACTTGGTAGCGGGCTCCTTCCAGGTGGTGTCTCCAGGTCTCAAAAGCAGTTTTGATAGCCAATAGCTCCTTCTCCCAAATGGTATAATGGCGTTCGGAGGGACTCAGTTTCCTGGAGTAATAAGCACACGGGAACAGGGGGCCGCCATCTTGGCGTGTTTGAAGAAGCACGGCCCCTACAGCAACATCTGAGGCATCGGCCTCCACTACAAAGGGACGACAAGGATCTGGATACTTGAGAATGGGTTCCTGAACAAAAGCCTTTTTGAGGGTCTGAAACGCCTGTTGCTCGGCATCACCCCACTGGAACTTAATGCCTTTCTGTAACAGTCGAGTAAGGGGTGCAGTCAAGGTAGAAAATCTCGGAATGAATGTCCGGTAATAGTTCGCAAATCCCAAAAGTCTTTGGACATCTTTTGCTTTACACGGTGGTTGCCAGGTTTGCAAGGCCTCAACCTTGCCAGGATCCATGGCGATGCCTTGTGGAGAAATCACATGTCCCAGAAACTCAATGGTGGTTTGATAGAATTGACATTTCTCTAACTTGGCGTAAAGGTGATGCTCTCTCAAGCGTTGCAGAACTTGCCGGAGATGCTGGAGATGAGTTGCTCGTGACGGGGAGTAGATCAGGATGTCATTGAGGTAAACCACCACGAATTGATCTAATAAATCCCGGAAGATGTCATTCATGAAATGTTGAAAGACGGCCGGAGCATTGGTGAGTCCAAAGGGCATGACTGTATACTCAAAATGACCATACCTGGTCCCAAACGCGGTCTTCCACTCATCCCCCTCTCGGATGCGAACCAGGTTGTAAGCACCCCGTAGATCTATCTTGGTGAAGATGGCCGCTGATCGGAGACGGTCCATGAGTTCAGGAATCAAAGGCAGAGGGTACCGGTTACGCACCGTGATGGCATTGAGCTTGCGATAGTCACAGCATAGGCGTAAATCTCCGGTTTTCTTCTTCACGAATAACACAGGAGCTGACAGAGGCGAGGAAGAGGGACGAATGAAACCCCTGGCCAAGTTTTTATCCACAAAGTCTTTTAATGCGGCCAACTCAGGTTCTGACATGGAGTAAAGGCGTCCCCCTGGAAGCTTGGCATTTGGCAGCAAATCAATGGCACAGTCATATGGTCTATGCGGAGGCAATTGGTCTGACTCTTTCTCACTGAATATATCTGCAAAGTCCGCTAGGTCGGCCGGCAAGGTGATGTCAGGGTGGGATGGTAGCTGGGCTGCGCAAAATTGGCGTACGTGGTCTACGCATTGCAAACTGGGAAATGAAACAAAGTTCTGGGACCACACCACACAAGGATCATGGGTTCTCAACCAGGCTAGGCCGAGAACTAAGGGGAAATGAAGTCCCTTGGTAACATATAATTGGATGGCTTCTTCATGTTGTCCTATGACCAGGCGTATGGGCTGGGTCATAAACTTGATCGGTCCAGACAACAACTCACGACCATCGATTGTCTCAACCAACATAGGCGGCTTAACGGAGCACAAAGGTATGGCATGCTGACGAGCGAAAGCTTCATCCATGAAATTAGTGGTGGCTCCAGAATCCAACAAGGCGTGTGCCGGAATGCCCTGGGCATGGTTTCCCAGAAATATATTGGTTGCTAGGATCAAATGTCTCGGAGGACCGGGGTCTTCGTCTGCGGAACTGGAACTGGGTTTGGCGCCTGCCCGACCCAACGTTTCCATTAGGCCGGGCTCTGGCCGTTTCCCGGCAAGGTGGCTTGAAACTGCTGAGTGGGAGGCCGAGCTGGAACAGGAGTAGGACCTGTCGTACCACGTCGTTTCTGGGGGCAGGCCATGACGAAGTGACCCATCTCTCCACAGTACAGGCACAATCCCTCAGCTCTCCATCTTGCCTTCTCAGCCTCGGTCAATCGAGATCTGGCTGCACCCAGATCCATGGGCTCATCTCTGGCCATGGGTACAGGACGCCTCTCAGTGTAAGCTGGCAGTGGTTGGAAAATACGTCTGGGTGCCGGGATCGGTGGAGTGATAGGTAGGGTCTGGAATCCTCTGCGTGGTGCAGGAACTGGCTTGGCACTTCCGGTGCCTGGAATCATCTGTTTGACCAGGCGGGCATCCGTGGCTTGCGTTTGCGCCTCAATAGCCAAACAATGTTGATATAAGGCATCCAGGGTCGTGGGCATTACAGTATGTCTAAATTCATTCAAGATCTAGGAAGACAGGCCATCTTGAAAGATTTCCATGAGAGCCTCTTCATTCCAATTAATTTCTTGAGCTAGGCGGCGAAAATCTGATATATATTCCGCTACGCAGCGCGATCCTTGATGTAGCTCTCGTATCCGCCTGGTGGCATTTTGTCTACGAAGGGGGTCAGCAAATTCTCTTTCCATCAGCTGGCAGAATCCTGCATAATTGCGCAGGACAGGATCTTGTCCGTCTATCAGAGGAGATGACCAATCAGCAGCTGGACCAGAGAGCAAACTTAAAATAAAAGCCACTTTAGTCTCATCAAGCTGGAAATCTGCTGGAGTTGAAGCAATGAATGTTCTGCATTGGTTTAAAAAAGCTGGAAATTTACTACGCTCTCCAGTAAACTTATCAGGCAATGCTAAATAACACCTGCTTCTTCTGGGAGGGGGGGCTGGAGCTGGGGCTGGGGCTCCTGCAGCTTGCTGAATCTGCTGCTGCAAATTGCCAATTTGTAGCTGGAGACCTTGAACTAGTTGATACAGAGCAGGATTATCAGCAAGAAGCTGCTTCATGACGTCACTGGACTTGCGCAGTACTGAAAGCTCGGACTAATTTTCTTTTTGGTCACGAGCAATCTGTTGTATCTGGCCCTTCTCAGCTTAGTAAAGTCCACAGAAATATTTCTTTAAGAGTTTTATTTAACATAGTTCAAGAGATTCACTTCAAAGCAAGCTGCTGGCATTTTGTTTGCGGAACGGCCAAATCTGACTTATTTACATTCAGCTTAAACATGCTCTCCCCCCTTCCAATTAACTCACTCTTTATCTCTCAGGTTGTCCAAGATCTCATTAATCTTCCGTACATTCCAAAAACACCAGAAAACTGAGTTCAAACGAACTTCTCAAGGTATCAGGCTACTCCTTGATATTAACGTTGCTCGTGACAAAGAATTAGTCCCACCTTCACCTTCTAATATAGTTTCCAATACGTCACTTCCCCCCGTGGCTTCCTTTTTCCACGTAACTGAAACCTCCTCCTATCATACCTTCGGAATCTCGGATCAAGCCATATATTTTCCTGTTCCAAGTCTGACTCTCCGCTTTGAGAGTCTGACCCAGACTGCATGCAAATGTCCTCCCTGTCTGTCTCTGCTGCCGGGAGGGGAAAGCACCCAGAGGGGCCTGGTTGCTCCTCCTCATCTTCTGACATTTCCCAAGCTGGTCTAGAGACACCCACAACAAGGGGTGGGAAAAGTTTCATTCTTTTAATTAACTGCTTCCCACCATTTTCTTAGAGCTAGCTTCCCTTTGACCCTACCAGTTTGATTCTGCTCAATAAAAGTAATCATTTGTAGTGGCTCTGATGTTTTGCTTAGTTGGGCTTTTCAGCCAGGGGTTGACAGAGACAAAGCAGACTGCCCAAAGCTCATCCCTCCTTCCCCCAGTTCCCAGAAAGATACATCAAAGCTAGCGAGAAACAAAGCAAAATAGAAAAGCCCCGAGGTTCCCCCCTCTCTCCAGAATGGCAGTGTCCGGATAGGGATCTATGCCCAACTGAGGAGATAAATAAGTCAAAAGTCATTTGATTCCTGGAAATGAAGGAAGTCACCAAAGGACGTCAGTCCAAGATCTAGAGAGAACTTGTACAAACTCTCTCAGATAGGACAATTAAGCATTTTCCAGCAGCTCCTAAAGCACAGAAATACTGTAGAATTAAGGCAGAACCGGGATTCACAACTTCTGAGCTCCTGAGATGGTTGAAATTTGAAGTATGCCTTCACAAAATAGCTGGAAAATGATAACCCTTGCAGAATCCCTTTGAAAAGGAGGAGGGAGCTGAAGATGGTGGTTTCTTTTCAACACACAACCCCCCCATTTATGTATAGGAAAAGATGTTTTGAAATATAGAAAAATGATAAAGCTAGAGCACTTATGGCCTTAGCCAGGTATCAAAGAATGTGAAAATTCTTTGGGCTAGATAGATTCATGGATGCAAAGTGTATTGGTGGTTATTAAAACAGATGTCCATGTGCCGCCTCTATGTTGGTTGAGGCAGGCAGGATTCCCTTGAGTACCATTTGTTTGGGGGTCAAGGGAAAGGGAGGGTTTTGCCTTCTCTTTCTGCTCAAGATCCCCATGTACATTTGGTGGGCCACTGTGTGACACAGAATGCTGGGCTCGATGGGCTTTGGCCTGATTCAGCATGGCTCTTCTTATGTTCTTATGTAAAATCTTTCCATTTCTTCTGGGTCCTATTCCTTGTTTGCAGCCCTTTCTATATTTTGATAGTATCAACTATGTAAGGACGTCTCCACATAAATTTAACAGAATATTTCCTCTGTTAAAATGTTTTTGAATATTTCAGATATGGACAGTGGATGGAACTAATTTGAATTTTCCATTTTGTATATCATGCAGATAAATTCATCTATAAAACAGAAGGAAGTGTATCTGTTAATTTTGAAACTCTGAGTGGAATCCAATGCCATATAAGCTGCAAAACTGAACATTTTGGGGTTTTCAAGATAACCACTAGCAGAACCTTGCAAAATACAGAATAACAGGGTGAGAAGGAACATAAATGATCTTCACATGCCCTGATGATGACTTGCCTTGTTAAAACAGGAAGGAAAAGTCTGCCATAATACTGATGCAACTAAGGATGATTTCTGCCTGCCTCATCTGTAGGGATGAGATGAAGGTGATGCTACAAGTCTGAATATTTCAAGGTTAAGTGTGCTGAGTGGGATTGAACTCATTCCCAATTTCCTCACTACATTTTACAAAATGGACAAAAGTATTTATTAGCCACCCAGCTCCAAGAAGCTTGCTTAGCAAAATGTGACAATTTCTAAACATATGTGTAGTTAAGGGTTGTGGTTGCATTTGGAATGGGAAAACTCGATGTTGCTAGCTCAACATGGCCAGCTGGGGACAGCTTTCTTGCCATTGCCCAGTCCCTTCTGTCAACTTGATGCTGCCATTTATTCTCAACACCAGAAATTTGTTGTGCGGGTGCTGGATGGAGAGCTGGGTGAGCAGATAAGCGAGCAAGCGGGCTGTCAGAGAGCGGTGGTGATGGGTGGTGGGCCCAAACACCAAACCAGCAATGTGGTTGCAGTGGGGGATGGGACGAAAGTCAGGGAGGCAGTGGCAGGCGGGGGATTTCTAATTTGACACCCCCACCATTGCCTCTACACCTTGGGCTGTGCTGGATGGGAAGTAAGTGAGCAGGTTGTCAGAAGGCAGAGCGGCAGCAACACCAGGTGGGGCGCTTCCCATTTTGCCCCCCTCAGTGCCACTGTTGCCTCTTCACCTTGACTCCAGACCAAATGCTGAATGGGCAGTCTGGCTGTGGCAGTGTCCTGGGCAAGTTTTTTTTAAAGCACTGCCACTGTGGTTTTGATGGAGTTGATGACTTCTTCTCTGGCACTGTTGTACTGTGGCATCCTGGAGAGGGTGTCTGTGAGGAAGTTCTTTCCCCTGGGTAGATAGTAAAGCATGAAATCAAACCTATTGAAGTACTGAGCCCATCGAACTTGCTTAGGGGATAGCTTTCAAGGGCGTTTTAGTGCTTCCAAATTCTTCTGGTCGGTCCACAGCTTGAAAGGAATTCTGCTGCTTTCCAGGAACTGTCTTTATGTGAGGAGGGCCCAGCAGATCATGTAGGCTTCTTTCACCCAGATGGTCCATTGCCTCTCTGTCTCAGAGAGTTTGCAAGAAGTGCAGGCACAAGACTGTATTTTCCCCTTTAAAAGTGGCTCAGTGGTGAAGAGGCATTTTAACTTATTGAATGCTGCTTAGGACTCCAGTGACCACTTTAAGTCTTGACTGGGTCTGAGCTTGGTTACCCCTTTTGTCTTTAGTAAGTTTGTGATGGGCAAGGCAGTTTGAGCAAACATAGGGATGAAGCGCCAATAAAGGTTAGCGAAGCCGAGGAAACTGCAATTGTTTCCTCATCTGAGGGGTCTCCCACTCAAAGATTGCCCGCATTTTCTTGGGGTCCATTTCCACACTGTTCTGTGAAATCCGGTATCTCAGATAATCCATTCTGGTCTTTTGGAAGTCACACTTGGACAGTTTGCATAAAACTCCACCTCTCTGAGTTTCTCAAGTACTGCCCTGACCAACTTTATGTGCTCCTTCATTGTTTCGGTATAGATCCCAATTGTCATCTTAAGTATATTAGGATTCCTTGTACGATGTTCATACAGGACTTCATTCATTAGTTGCATGAAGATACCCGGGGCCCCATGAAATACAAACAGAATCACTCAGAACTGGTAACAGCCCAGTGGGCAGTTGAATGCCATCTTCCATTCATTACCCTTCCTGATTTTCACCTAGTAATACACTTTTCTCAACTTCAATTTTGTAAATATCTTCTTCTTTGCAAGGTATCCCAACATGTCCTTCATCAAGGGCAGGGGGTCCACATTCTCTACACAAATACTGTTTAGCCCATGATAGTCTTTGTACAACCTAAGGGACCATCTTTCTTTTCTTTGAAGAGTATGAGGGCCACCATTCATGACTTTGCTGGCTGAATAAAGCCCCTGGCCAGGTTCTTATCCACAAATACTCAGAGTTCCTCTATTTCTCTCATCATTGAATACAGCTTTGGCATTGACACTTTAGCCCTGGACACAATTTCAGTAGCACAATCTGTGGGAAATGGGGCGGGAGCACATCAGATTCCCTCTCACTGAACACTTCTGCCAAGTTATGGTATTCTTTGGGAATCAGCAAACCTCTTCCCCCTTGTTAATTGGCAGTGTTCACTTTCGCTTTCTCAACTGCAGGCTCGTGGTAGCTCTTTAACACTTTCACTATTGCCTCTTGGCTGGCTACTTTCCTCTGCATCCGCCATCTGTTCCTATCCCAATTAATGGAGGGGATCTACTTTCTCCACCACGCTAACCCTAAGACCATATCGTCAGTCACCAGAGGGGCTACAATGAATTGAATGGTTTATATATGAGTTCCTGTCTTTAACTCCAGGGACTCAGAGGGACAGGTACCCGGCGTTTGCCCACTCTTGATCCATCTAATTGGGGAAAGGCTATGGGGTTTTTCAACTTCCTCAGCCTCATCCCTAACTTCCCTACCACTTGGAGGCTGACTAGGCACCTGGTATATCCTGAGTCCAATAAGGCCCATTAAGATCTCTTTACTGCCCAAAGAAACCACAGTGATCTCAACCCCAGCAGTCATAGGGATGATGGGGCCACTTACCATTAGGTCATCTCGTACGTGACAGGGCCCATCTTGTTAGGGGTCAGAGTTCCCTCCTTGCTGGATGGAGGGGTGAACTCTACAACTTGTCTCATACAGATCCCCTCTTTTGGCATTCTTTGGTTGGCTCTGAGGCCGAGGGACAGCCATCGGGCATGGCGTGAGACATTCAGCTGCCCAGTGGCCTTCCTTGCCACAGTGGAAATTTCCGGTAGGGCTCTAATGTGGCTTTCCCATTTTGAAATCTTGGGTGTACTCTGTCACCAGTCTTTTCCCCTGTTTCAAGGCACGAATAGAGGTTTCTGCACAACAAGCTCCCAGGAGGTCCTCAAAGCTCTCTTGTAAGGCTCACATAAAGGCATCAAGGTCAATCAGCTCTGGAGTATCCTCATCATGCAGCAAGATCAGCCATGCCGAGGCGGCCTCCACTGCTGTGAGTTGTTGCTCTGGCTTCTCGGTCTTCACTTTTGGCTGTGCCCCAGCGGGCTGTGCACCTGTTCTGTCCTCGGATGACACCGGTGCTTCTCGAGCCAGATTTTCTTCTGGCTTCTTCTTCTCCTCTAAGTCTTTCTCTGTAGTTGACATTGTTGCTCAAACCTCCCTGGTGAGATTCAGGCAGGTTATTGCTGAGAGAATTGGCTTAATGTCAACTTTCCCACTCGATGCATACAGCAAATAAAGATTCCTGGGCCATTTTTTGTTGCCAAGAGTATAACTTATAATAATTTGTCATGGATACAGAAGTAATGAAGCCAATTCTAACATTTTCACGTGTGAATAGCATAGTGAAACAGTGGCCTTTTCCCTGGCCCTCTGATTGTCACTTTATTCCATCCAATCAATTCTGTTCAGTTTGTTTGGGGAACAGACTCTGGTGAACTTTCCCAACAGATGACATATGTCTCGCTACTGAGTTGGCTGTCTTGCATTCATTATCCTCTCCCTTGCATTCCAACTCCCTCCCTCCCCCGTGACTTCTTGTCTGGCTGTGAGCAGGGTTTGTGAATCAAGCCATTACCTGTTAGGCATTCTTTCAGGGAAAGCCATAAAGGTTTGGGTGGGAGGAGTATAAGAAAGGAAACTTCTACATCTTCTGCAACAGATGACCAAGGACAAGCCCAACGAGGGGGTTAAAAATGTCTGGATGGTAGCTGTGACTCTATAATCAAAGCCCACTTTTTTAATATATTGTATTTTAAAGAAAGAGATGGGAGCTAGGGGTTCAATCACAGGCTGCAGCCATCACCAAATTGCCAGCTGGGGAGGGAAGCATTTTTTCGAGGGCTGTTTGCAAGTGGGGTCCTATCAACAGATGACCATGTTTTTGTTTTGCTTATGGTTCAATCACAGATCAAAAAAGTCAAGAGGGAAGATAGAACTATGTAACCAAAGCCCCATACCTTTTAAATGTGTGTCACAATGTATTTTCAATCACAGCCATCATCTTGACTTTTCTGATTCCTATGTTCACTGTTTCTTGGAATCCCAGAAAATTGAATTACTTGATAAAAAAAGCTAAGTCAACAGTTGTGTGAATGCTGACTAACTCATAACTTAAAGATGATCCTCAAATACCTATAACCTAACTGACCAAGCAGCCATATAACATCTAAAAAAATGTGTCAATTGTCAGTTATGAAAGAAGACGGTGATAACAAAACAAGGAATAACAGAATGACAGAGTTGGAAGGGATCTTGGAGGACTTCTAGTCTAGACCCTTGCTCAAGAAAATGCTTGTCTAATCTGTTCTTGAAAACTTCCAGTGATGAAGCACCCACAACTTCTGGAGGCAAGCCATTCCACTGGTTAATTATCCTCACTGTCAGGAAATGTCTCCTTATTTTTACCTTGGATCTCTCCTTGATAAGTTTTCATCCATTGCTTGTTCTGTTTTCAGATGCTTTGGATATTTTTTTATTTAATTTATGGAGATAGGAAGTGGTTCTAGTTTCAAATGAATTTTTTGTTATTAAGTCTATGGTCTTTATGACAATTAACTTGTCCAAGTTAATTTCTTCTAAACCATCATTTATTTAACTATGATTTATTTTACGAATGACAGTTGATTGGGCTCACAGACAGAAGACTAAGCTCTTCTAGTTTACAAATCATCGTAGCTGCTTCACATATTATCTTTGGCAACTGAATATTTACAAAGGGCTAGATGTGCATTAGTTGGCTAAGCAAAAAAATCAAATAAATCATTTTAGTGTAATTGTGAATTAAACTGAAGATAACCAAAGTTAGCAAATTGAGTTTCATACAGTAGGTGAAAGGATATTTGACACCAACTCTTTACAGCTTAATGTAATTTGATTTGCCTTGGAGGAAAACAAATGAGGTAAAGTCCTTTGCCCTTTGTATTCTTTTATGAAATGTGCCTAAGTCCCCCAAAAGTTGCATAGGTGTGGGGGCATTCCCCCTTATTTGTATTAGAAATCTTAACATGATGAGGTCAGTGCTGCTATTTCCTTTCTGGTGAGTATCTGCAACACCCTATTTCGGGAATTCACTGGTGCAGAGAAGATTCCTGTTGGGTTAGGATATATTTCTCAGAAAAGCTGACCAGATTGTAACAAAGACAAGAAAGCTGGAGGACATTGGCATTACATTGCTACATTTACACTACATTATGTTTCTACATTTTATAAAATAATAACTTTTATTTATTTCCTTCAATTCCACCTTTTTTTTCTACCTGAATTATTCTTTTATACCTTTAGTAGTTCATAATTCCCTATATTTTCTTTAGGTTCCTGTGGAAACAAGTTTTTATATTCTGAATCTTCTTCCTCCAACCCGTTTTCCTACTTTCATTATAAACTTTGTTTCTTTCTTCCCACTCTCTATTGAAGTTGGTATTAAAGTCATGCCCTTCATTGTTTGTTTTATTAACATTTGTATGAGAGGAATCAAACACGGTAAAAACATAATAGCCAAGAATCCTAATATTGCAAATTTTGCTAGTTCCTTCCAGTCTGCAAACCATCCTCCAAACCAATTATTTACTCCATCTAAGGTCAATCCCTTCCAGGTTTGGACTGGGACATGAGCTAATTTTATCGTTTTGTCTGTAATTTCTTTTACTACTTTACCACTCTCATCTACTTCAATGCAGCAATTACTCAAATTAAATTTCCCACACATGCCTCCTTCCTAGGCTAATAAGTAGTCTAAGGCTAACCGATTTTGCATGATGTAAGTTCGAGATTTTATGCTTTCCTTAGCTAAATGTGTCAGAGTACTTACAATGTCATTGGTAATTATTTCAAGCACTGCTTGCAGCCGAATTACCCTGTTTAAGATATAGATGGGTTCCCTGGCACCTAAAGTACCATCTTCTGCCCATGTAGCAGGTCCATAATATTTGATGATCTTCTCTGGAGTCCAATCATCATCCTTCCAAGTTCCAATTTCTATATCGTTTGGTTGTATGGCTCTTTTTGCTCGGACCTTATCTGATAAATCATCATATACGGTTAGTCCCAGCAATTGTTTCTGTTCGATGGGGAGGAGAAAAAAAAACTTGGCTTTATTATTCCTAAGACCCATACCACCCCTTAGGTAGGTACCCATAGGCATAGGCATATTTTCCACATATCCAATGCATACCTCCCGGGGCTATCCAGCCCAGGGTGTCGTTTTCAGGATCTTTTAAATAAGCCATCTCAATTATTTCACTTAATGTCTCCTTTGGTATTACACTTCCTCCCCACCAACTGTCATTGTTCTAAACAGTCAAGCAAATCATATCTCCTGCTGACAATAATACTTTCTTATCCTCTCTCCACTCTTGTATATCACAATTCACAAATACTTTCTGAGCCTCTGCTAACAAATCCATTATACTCTTTTCTCCCCATCCTTTTCCCTTTTGTATCTTTCTTTGTATATCTCCATATGCTCCTATCACAAACTGACTCTTCAACAATTGTCTAAAACCTTCGCTTTCTTCCTTCATCCCTCCGTATTTTCTCATCTGATCCCCTGGTGATCCTTCCTTTTTCTGTTTTACATTAAAAGCCTTACTGATATTTTTGCTTTGGGGCATGCAGTTCCGAATTCCATCTATAATTATTTCTTTTAAATCATCCATTTGCTGTCTATGGGCAGGATCGTTATTATCCCAATCTGGTCTTTGCAATGGATCCAGGAGCTGGATCATTTGCCCCTGAATGATGATCTTTCCAATATGCCATAGCAGCTTTTCGAATTAGATCCTTTTTTTCTGGGGTAAAGAGAAAACCCAGAGAGTACTAAAGTAGAATAAAGTAGAATAATAATAATGATAATGAAAAATCACTAAAGCAAAATGATGTGTCTGCATAATTACTGGAATAAAGCTGTGTTAGCAAATACGTGACTAACCAAAAGCACATTGCATTCAGAAACATTGTATAAAGTAAAACTCTTTCCATTGTATGCCTGTGAGAAACTATCCTGATGAAATACAATGTAGATTTCTATGTGTGCTTCTTTGTTCCTGAGAAAAGAAAGCTATAAAACTGTAGTTTTGACCTGCCCACTGGGTTCAGAATTGCTGTTGTTATTTGCTTCTGAACCTTGTGCAAATAAATCTCTCTGCTAAACCCCCTGGAATTCGTAAAAGTTCCTTTTGCTTTCCACAAAATTTATGGCGACTCCGCCGGGACTTTTAGGAAGAAGCCGTTGACCTTCCAGATGGATTGCCCTGGTGGGGAGCCCCTCTGTTGACAACGACTTCTCCAAGCCGGCTCTGTGGCTTTTGTCTGTGGGGAGACCTTGACGGGAAGGGAGGGGAATTCACCCATCAGTGAAGCACTCCAGTCAAGGATCCACCGGGGGTGGCAGGCAGGTCTTTAATCAACAAAAGAGTCTGGGACGCCTGCAGGCAAGTATTGTAAAAAGGGGATACCTGATCCCATTTGGATCAGAAGAGGGGACAGATCACCCCCTAGAAGACAAGGCGGCATCCTTAAGTCTTCAATAGGTAGGACTGTGTGGGTGGTTAAACCATCGCATTTCCTACAGAGTGACCGTTGGAATGTCCGGCACTTCAGGTCGGTGGTAGTGTGTTAGAAAGAAATGGGAGGTAAACAGACAAAGAAGGGCATTGGTCAGATGCCACTTCAGTGCATGTTAGAAAATTTCAAAAAGGTTTTTTTTAGGGATTATGGAGACCCAAGACCAAATCCAGCCATGTTAAAAAGGTTCTGTGAATCTGAATGGACCACCTTTGGCATAGGGTGGCCCAAGGAGGGATCGGCGAATCCCAAACTTGTGGCAAGGGTTCATCAAATTGTGACTGGAAATGGTCATTGGGACCAATACCCCTATATAAACCAGTGGCAGATCAATATTGCAAAAAAGCCTTGATGGTTAGCAAAATGTCAAATAGAATGTGCTTAAATATATTTGGCAAGCCAAAAAGCCAAACCTCAGACAAAAGCTAAGATTTTCAGCCAGGAAGAAAGGGAGGAAATTGCCAGACCCCCTCCCTATGTTCCTAGAAGAGAAGAAGGGAGAATAAATCAACAAATTCCACCCCCTCTGGTTGAAATAAATGAAGTCCAATTTCAACCAGAAGCTGGTGAGGAAAGAAAAATAAAAGCAGATGGAACCATTCAAAAGAAAGATGAGGACTTGGATAATGATGAAAGCAAAACAACAGTTTCTAGCTGGACTAGAAGCAAAAAGGGGGTGAAAACAGAAGAAAATATAGCCCCTCTAAGAGAAGTTTTGGTCCCTGGAACAAGCAGCACCAAAAACTTTGTTGCAAAATTACAGGCTTTTGTGTTTAGAAGCCTTGAGACAAGCAGCAATTCATCCAGTTAATTATGCTGCAGTAACTAATGTTTGGCAAGAGAAAAATGAATCACCAACTGCTTTTCTCAGCCAACTGATAGCTTATAAAGTAAACACAGGTCTTGATATGGAGTTGGCACAAAATCGCCCACTCCTAATTGAAAGATTTATTACCCAGAGTGCCCCGGACATAAAGAGAAAGTTACAGCATACAGAAGAGGCCTTAGGAAGAACGTAAATCAGATCAGAAAGAGAAAAAGAAAGTTGAAATGTTAGCAGTGGCATTGGGGGGAATGCGTATTGGACCCAACCATCTGTAGACAGGAAGGACACTGGCAAAGGGAGTGCCCCCAGAAGAATGGCCAACCTAGGGGACAATCTCGCCAGTATGGAAGAGGAAGAGGAAGAGGATTTAGAGGGACTTTCCAGAGAAGCTACAGGAAAAGCTTCCAGGGAAGAGGGCATCCAGCCTATCCCAGTCAGACAGAAGAAAGAGAAGAAAACATGATCGGCTTAGCCGACATGGAATGGGAAGACTGAAGAGGACAGGGTTCTATGGTCCCACCCCCAGAGCCCATTGTTAAAATACGGGTGGGAGGACAGATTGTCCCGATGTTAGTTGACAGAGGAGCTACCAGATCTGTCCTAAATAAATCTATTGGCAAGCCATCAAACCAGACCATTCAAATTCAAGGAGTATTAAAAGCAACCATTTCCTTTGACCATGGGAAACAATTAATGCAAGTGCACCACCCAGTGGAAGAAATATGGCACTTGATGATAATGACAGAAAAAAAACCAAAAAAACCCAAGAAGGATTGCTTTGAAAACACATCCAGACTGCTCCAATTGTTACAAGACTGTGGCTACAGAGCGTCCAAAAAGAAAGCACAATTCGTTCAAAAGACTGTGATGTATTTAGGCTATGAACTATCACAAGGACAAAGAACTTTGGGCCCCCAGAGAAAGCAAGCTGTTACAGATTCCCATTCCCCAAACAAAACAGGAAGTTAGAGCCTTTTTGGGAATTACAGGCTTCTGTAGAATTTGGATACCTAACTTTGCTCTCACAGCTATACCATTATACCAAGTTTTAAAGGGACCAGAAAAAGAACCTCTTTTGTGGCAACAAGAACAAACCCAAGCGATGAAACACCTCCAACAGGCTCTAACCACAGCACCAGCTCTAGGACTACCTGATATATCTAGGTCATTCTCACTTTATGTCAATGTGAGACAGAATGTGGCTTTCGGAGTCCTTACACAAAAGCAGGAAAATTGGAACCGCCCTGTCGCTTATCTGTCAAACAACTGGATATGACCTCGCAAGGTTGGCCACATTGTTTAAAAATTCTAGCAGCAGTTATGCTGTTACTGCAGGAGGCAAACAAGTTAACCTTTTCAGCTCCAGTGGTTGTTTATACTAGTCATGCCCTACAGACAATTATTGACAATAAGGGACATTTATGGATCAGCAATCAAAGGATGCATAAGATACAGGCCCTTTTATTAGAAAATCCACAAGTTACACTGCAACAGAGTTCAACTCTCAACCCAGCTACTTTAATGCCAATCCCAGATTCAACTAGGCCTGTGCATAACTGCATGCAAACAATAGAGCTACAATATTCTTGCAGACCTGACCTTACAGACCAACCCTTGCATAATCCAGACTTTCAGTGGTTTACTGATGGATCCAGCTTTATGGATCAAGGAATTAGATACTCTGGTTACGCACAGTTACCTAGCCAAGCAAGTGCACTATTTGCAGAATTATATGCCTTAACCAGAGCATTAGAAATAGCTGCAGGAATGACTTTAAATGTATATACAGACAGTAAATATGCATTTTTGACAATCCACACACATGCAGCAATCTACAAAGAGAGGATATTTGGACTCCACAGGCAAGATCATCCAATATGCAACTTTGATTAAAAGACTTATCAAGGCAGCACAGTTGCCATCTAAAGTTGCAATCATCCATTGTCCTGGACATCAAAAAGACTCAAGCCTTATTACCCAGGGCAATAGGAAGGCAGACAAAGAAGCCAAAAGAGCTGCGTTGGAAGGCCCCCCTCTCTAGTCAGATGTCACTAGGTTCATGTATTTAGACACCTACTTAGAACAACTTGATCCTACATATACACAGGAGGAAACCCAAAAATTGAAACAGGATGTACAAGCTGAACTAATTAAAGGCTGGTACACACTTCCTGATGGACACATTGCTGTTCCTCTTGCGCTTGCCTGCCCCCTTATTTTTCAGGCCCATAAGCAACATCATTTAGGAAAAACTGCATTATTACAACAGCTTGAACGATTTTTCTATCTTCCCTTTGCTTTTTCGCTAACAGCACAAGTATGTTCTCAATGTTACATTTGTGCCCAAACCAATGCATGCCAAGGACCAGTAATACCACCTGGTAGACAACCAATCGCTTATTTTCCAATGGACTATGTCGTTGTTGATTTTACTGATATGCCCAGAAGTAAGAAATATATAGCCATGTTAGTTATAATCGATACCTATTCAGGGTGGATTGAGGCCTTTCCAACTGTAAATAAGAAAGCTATACAGGTTGCCAGAATATTTCTAAAAGAAATTATTCCTAGATTTGGTTGCCCTTCTAGGATTTCATCAGATAATGGCCCTGAATTTGTACACCAGATCAACAAGGCTTTAGCCCAAGCATTAGGAATTAAGTGGAGATTCCACTGTGCCTTTCACCCTCAGTTGGCTGGAAGGGTGGAACGTGCTAATCGCACAATTAAAACACTTATTACCAAATTTTGTTTGGAAACTCATCTCCATTGGCCAGATGTTTTGCCTATGGTTTTGTATGCAATCAGACTGGCCCCCCGCACTAAATTACAACTTAGTCCTTATGAGCTCATGTTTGGCCGTCCCCCTTGTCTATTTAAACCTGGCAGTCAGGGCTGGCCGGACTTGGCTCATAAGGGGGGAATAGACCAACTGAAATTGTTACATCAGTTACAGCTTCATAATTTGGCTGTTTCAAACTTGTGCCATTATATGATGGAACAATAACAACCCCCTCCAGTAGTTACAGCAACACATGGGTTCAAACCAGGAGACAGAGTGTGGGTGAAGCACTGGAAATCAGATCCCTTGAGCCCAAGATGGAAAGGACCGTATACTGTTGTCATGTGTTCTCCTTTGGCAGTGAAAACCTTGGAGGGAAAGTCCTGGATCCACTGGAGTAGATAGAAAGCAGCTGCACCTGCAGATCCAGTAACTTACAAGGTGGATAAGACTGACAAACCTTTGGTGTTGAAATTTACAAGAAATACACCCTGTCGAACCCTACCGGCAACAGGTTCTCAACACACGGTGTGAACAACGAACCTTGCTGAGACACTCCGGACGCTGTCTCTCTATGCATGGTGGAAGATATGAGGATTCTACAGTTCATGATATCTGTTAGTTATTTAATATGGGGAATATATACACACATTTCTACACAAATCAGTGCAATGGCTACATGAGAGGTCATAATGCAGAAACCCTCTAATAGAAAATTATTGAGTAGCACACACAAAGAAAGAACAAAGACACAGGGAAACCAAGGTTGTCAAAACTGCATCCACTCCATCAAAAATTGTTCATTTGAGTGGTTCTTCAAATATGCAGATATCTTAGCTATTTCCACCAAGTTCACAACTTTTAACGTCCATTCTTCAATAGATGGTGTTTCAGATGTCTTCCAATATTGTCCCACCAACAGTCTTGCCGCCGTAATCAAATTCAAAATCAACTTGGTCTCTATGGTGGTACAGTCTTTTGTAATACCTAACAAAAATAACTGTGGTGAAAATTCAATACGCTTTTTCAATATATTTTGAAGAATCCACCATATTTTTATCCAAAAAGCCTTAATTTTTTTACAAGTCCACCAAATGTGAAAATAAGTAGTGTCCATGGAATCACATCTCCAACATTTGGGTTGCATATTTGAATACATAAGTGATATTTTTTTTTGGGTCTAAATGCCATCTATAAAACATTTTATAAAAATTTTCTCTTAAATGCTGAGCTTGTGTAAATTTTACATTTTTCACCCATATCCTTTTCCAAGTTTCCATCATAATTGGATGTCCAAAATTACATTCCCATTTAATCATACAATCTTTAACTAATTCATTTCCGGAATCAATTTCAATTAAAATATCGTATAATCTTTTAATATGCATAATTCTTTGATCTCTAACTTGTTGGATTAATTTTCCATCCTTTAAAGAAAAACCCATCTTAACATCTTTTTGCCATCTAGCCTGAAATTGTATATGTGAATACCAATTATGGGCTATTCCTTCTTCCCTTAACCTATCTAGTGATTTCAGTTCTAAACTATTCCCTTCTTTAATTAAAAGCTTCTCATAGGGCACCACATCCTGAATTTGTTGTCTATTCATACTCTCTATTGCATGCCTGGGGACTGTCCATAAAGGAATTTTACCATTTAACTTATAAGAATACTTTTTCCAGACACGCAACAGTGAATTTCTCAATAAATGTTCTTTAAAACCCCTATCCAACTTTTTATCATAAACTAAATACGCATGAAACCCATACAATAGTCCGTACCCTTCTATATTCAATATTCTTTCATTAGTTAAATTAATCCAGTCACTTATTGCTACTAGAACTGCTGCATAATAATATAGCTTAAAGTTAGGCACTTTCAAACCACCTCTCTCTCTTATATCTTGAATAATTTTTAATTTAACCCTTGGTTTCTTGCCATTCCAAATAAATCTATTAATACCTTTCTGCCACTCCTCCAGATTCCCATCCTTTTTAAGTATTGGTAACATTTGAAATAAAAATAAAAATTTCGGCAATACATTCATTTTGACTGCAGCTATCCTTCCCAACATTGATAATTGTAATTTTTTCCAATTCTCCAACTCTAATTGTACTTTGTTCCATAAAAGTTCATAATTATTCTTATACAATTTCCCATTTGAAGCTTCTATGTAAATTCCTAAATATTTAACTTTCTTAACTATCTCACACCCTGTTATTCTTTCCAAATCCTGTTTTAATTTATCACCTAGATTTTTAACCAACATCTTTGTCTTGGATATATTTAATTTAAAACCTGATATTCTTCCATAATTTTGAATAATCTCCATCAACCTCTGAGCTGATTGTATTGGTTGCGTTAATGTCACAAATAAATCATCTGCAAAAGCGCATAATCTATAATCATGTTGTCTAATCTGAACTCCTTTTAATTCATCTGAAGCTCTGATCTTGTTCAGTAGAACCTCTAAGGTTAACACAAACAATAAAGGGGATAGAGGACAACCCTGCCTGGTACCTTTCTCTATATTAAATGAATCTGTTAGTTGACCATTCACAATAATCTGCCCTGTTTGTTTCTGGTACACTGCTGATATAGAGTTGATAAACTGGTCCCCCATTCCCATCTTGACTACAAGTCTTTTCAAAAATAACCAGTTCAATCTATCAAAGGCTTTTTCAGCATCCAAAAACATAAGAACTGCCGGCACTTGAATATGTTTATCCAGATGTTCCAATATATTAACAAGTTGTCTAACATTGGTTTTCATCTGTCGCCCTTGTAGAAAACCAGTTTGGTCCGGATGAATTATTTGAGTTAAAACTGTCATTAATCTATTAGCCAAAATTTTTGCAAAAATCTTGTAGTCCGTATTGAACAACGAAATAGGTCTAAAATTTTCCACTTGAACATTGTCTTTTCCCTCTTTAGGGATCAAGGATACATAAGCCATTTTCCATGAAGGTGGTACCCGACCCCCCTCTTGAATATTTACAAATAACTCTCTTAGAGGTTTAACCATTTCTTCTTGTAGACACTTATAATAGATCGCTGTAAAACCATCAGTTCCAGGAGATTTTCCCGTTTTTAATTGCTTAATTGCAGCAATAATTTCTTCTGATGTAATCAATGCATTTAATCTATCTCTTTGTTCTAACGTGACTTTCAGAACATTTTGATTTTCTAAAAAGGCATCTATCTCTTTCTCTTGAACCTTCTCTTCAGAATATAATTTGGTGTAGAACTCTAGGAAAGCTTTTTTGATAATTTCTTGTTGAAATACTTCTTGCCCCTTATATTCTACCTTCTCAATTATACGGGATTTTTGCTTTTTCCTTAATGTGTAAGCCAACCATCTGCCGGGTTTATTAGCATTAAAAAATGTATTATGTTTAGCATATTGTAGATTCCTGGCAACTTGGTCAGCCATCAACATATCAAATTGCTTCCGTAAAATCTTTAACCCTTCTTTAATATTACTATCGTCTGGTTTGTTTATTAATAATAACTCTTTTTTCCTTATTTCCTCTTCTAAGACTCTCCTTTTTTCCTCTTGTTTACGCCTATATCTTTTATTCATTTCAATTAAAATCCCACGCATGTAAGCTTTACTAGAGTCCCACACCGTTTCTATTGCCGTTTCCCTGTTCATATTTAACATAAAAAATTCCTTCATAGCCTTTTTACATTCTTCCACATTTGCCTCATATTTAAACAAATTTTCATTAATTCTCCAAGATCTTCTAGTAAACTGACCAGTCATTAATTCCATCATAACCGGGTTATGGTCTGACAATACATTAGGTAAAATTTTTACTTTCTTTAAACTTAATATAAAATCACTAGTAGTTAAAATAAAATCAATTCTGGAGAATGATTGGTGTCTATCAGAAAAGAAAGTAAACTCTTGATCCCTACCATGTCTTTCTCTCCATATGTCTGACAGATTAAAATCATCCTTAATATCAAAAAAAGATTTAGGCAAGATAGAGCGCGATTGAGGAACAGATGAGATCTTTTTCTTATCCAAACCAACATCAAGAATACCGTTCCAATCTCCCATCAAAATACAAGATCTGTAATCCAATTGTATTAATTTTTTATGTAATAACTTATAAAATGTACCTTGTTGCTGGTTTGGAGCATATATACCCATCAAGAGAACTTTCTTCCCATCTAGTAAAATTTCAATAGCTAAAAATCTACCTTGATTATCTGCTTCTATTAATTTAGCTTTTATATGATTTTTAACATAAATAACAATTCCATTTTTCTTCTCTAGAGATGCTGCCACAAAATGTGTACCTAACCTATTATTTATCAAATATTTCTGATCAGAAATTCTAATATGAGTTTCTTGTAAGCAAATTACATCATTTTTACATTGCTTCAAATAGTGAAATATCTTCTTCCTTTTCTGTGGAGAATTTAAACCATTCACATTCCATGTCAAATATTTATTTGACATGACCTTTTTGTGAAAGCTTCTGCAAAGCCGAAACCACCTCCTCCTTCCTCTTAGGCCTTTCTCCCATGGCTTCCGAAGATGTCGATGCAGCTTGTTTTATATAAGTTGACTGTACTATTTCTCTTTGATCCGTAGTCTTGATAGCCTCACGTGTATGCCTTTGTTCCTTGGGCCTCTCAGCGACCAAAGGTTGAAAAATATCAATGCTCTGCACTGGCTGATCCGCCGCTACCTCTTTGTCCATATCTGATGTTGAAATTAGTTGAAGATCCATAAGTTGAGATGGTTCTATATCTTTTTCAAGAGCTGCCCTCTTAAGTCTTGGAGATGCAAATTTACCACCTTTCAATATATTCTCAAAAAAGTCCTTCGCTTTAGCAATTTTTGATGGAGTGGAAAAAATGGATAGATTATACACAGAAGAAATATCAATTGAAGGAATTATATTTGTTTTATAGTTAAATAATTATGTATAAGTAGTTTAGCGGGGTCTCTTGCGTTTTTACCCTGTATTCACTCTGGGAAGCCTGGGGGGGGAGGTGGGAGGGTTTTAATAATTGTTATCTTATGTTTTTTCAACTGTTTTGGGGGTGGATATTTTCTTTTTTCTTTTTAGGTAGCAAGGGGTTGCTCGGGTGGCCTCTGGGCACCACATTGGTTGGAAGAAGAAGGAGGAGTGAAGGCTAGGCAAGTAGGAAGAGGGTATGAGGGAGAGAGGATAGAGGTGGGAGGAGGGGATGGAAGTAGAGAAAGGTGTAAGTAGGTTGTTAGAGGGGAAGAAGAGGGGGTTAGTTTTGTTTTAGGAGGATGTGGTGGGGAGGGGGTACCGAGCAGTTTTGTTTGATTGTTTGGTAATTGTATATGTACATGATTGTTTACAGTTGAATTATTATTTTATCTTTTGTTAAAAATTTTGTAAAAATTAATAAAAATACTTTAAAAAAACTGCATCAAGACTACAAAACAAGGAAACCAGATAACCAAGACTTTGATTTATCATACAATGAAACCAGAAGGGTGCCAAGATAGCTCCCCTAGCTCTTGTACATACAATAGAACTACATATAAAGTTTGTAGAAAAGGGGTCCAATATCAGTGTTATAACCCAAAGTCTGATCCAGATCATTGGGCCTTACAAATCAAAGCACATAGAACAAGAAGTAGCTATAGGGACCAGGCACTATTAGGGATCTCCCAATGGAAATCCAACCCACACTCCAGTTTTAGAATCACCTTTGATGTTTGCAAAGCAGCTAATTATTGGGCTGCAATATATGGTTGTGGAGGGATCAGTCATATCCACAGCTATATCCCAAACCATAAGTACTTGTGCCCACCGGATGGATGTGCAGTCTCCGTGGTCAAATGTAAGTGGTGGTCATGTATTAAGTGGCATACCCAAGACCTGAAGGAGATGGACCACATCTTGTTTGAAAAGAATGAAACAAAAACAGATTCCTGTGGAACGGATAACTGTAATTTAGTGACTCTCACAGTCAAAAATGGCAGTTGGTTCCTGGAACAAAATAGATGGGAAAGAAAGAACTGGATGTTTGGGATAGGAATAGATGCCAAAGGCTATGATCCAATGTCAGAGGTGGAAGTCAAAATTATAACTGCAACCAAAACACCAGAACAAAAATCATTATTTTGGTCATATTATGAGGAAATGGAGAACCTAAATATTCCTGAAGTACCTAGACATATAACCAATACCTTTGTTAAGTGGACTGAAGTTATTGCCCATACTTTAGGCATGTCTAACTGTTTTGTGTGTGGTGGAACAAATATGGGAGAAAGATGGCCATGGGAGGCACAAGAGTTAAATTATACCAAGGTACTAGAAATGTCTAATAATAATAATAATTTAACCTATACAAGTGGGAAAGATGGTGATTGGACTCTCACTTCCAACTTGGTAGGACATGTCTGTTACTCAAGAAACAAAACAGAATCTTGCACAGCAGTAGGTGACCTCCTATGCACAGGGACTTGGGAAAGTGGTAAATGGTGGTCTGGAACCAACGAAACCACTGCTATGGATCATTATGCCCTTACTAACGTATCTGGGATGCCATATCTAAAAGACCCCACAAATACCAGTCTCCATTGGCTAGCCCCAGATGGAATGTACTGGATTTGCGGAAAAATGGCATACGGACAACTACCTGAGAACTGGTGTGGATCTTGTGTATTGGGAATAATTCTACCAGGATTTTTCCTGTTACCATTAAAAACTAAGCAAATTCTTGGAGTTCCTATCTATGATGAAATTGGCAATATAAGACAAAAAAGGGAACCAAGTGCATACACCCAATGCGTAGGAATCACTTGGCAAAAAAATGAATTGCCACCTTGCCGCATCATCCTAGTTTATGGCCTGGCTACTTGGGCTAAGGATGGAATGTATGGATACCGTACCCCTATTTATATCCTCAACAGGCTCATTAGGTTACAAGCGGTGGTAGAGTTAATCACTAATGAGACTGTGAAGGGACTAACTGAATTGGCCAAAGAAAATGTGAAATCCAGAACATATATCATGCAAAATAGGTTAGCCTTGGACTATCTGTTGGCCAAAGAAGGAGGGGTATGTGGAAAATTCAACCTAACAAACTGTTGCATTGAAATAGATGAAAGTGGAAAGTATTGAAAGGCATAACAGACAAAATGATCAAATTAGCACATGTTCCTGTGCAAACCTGGAAAGGATTTAATTTGGAAGACGTATTTTCAGGATGGTGGCCAAAGTTACCAGGCCTACAAACCATCATAGTTATAGCAGTCTTGACAATTCTAGGATGTATTTTGATTCCTTGCTTACTCCCCTGTCTTATAGCAATGATTTGAAGTATCTCAGAAAGTACAGCCCAATTAACTGCAAAACATGAAACAATTTTAGCCTTATGGGAATATAAAATGGTGCCCACTAAAGATCCTGAATCAGAGGTAGAATAATGGAAGTTTAAACTGTAAAACTTCCAAAGGGGGGAATAAAGTAGAATAATAATAATGACAATGAAAAATCACTAAAGCAAAATGATGTGTCTGCATAATTACTGGAATAAAGCTGTGTTAGCAAATACGTGACTAACCAAAAGCACATTGCATTCAGAAACATTATATAAAGTAAAACTCTTTCCATTGTATGCCTGTGAGAAACTAACCTGATGAAGTACAATGTAGATTTCTATGTGTGCTTCTTTGTTCCTGAGAAAAGAAAGCTGTAAAACTGTAGTTTTGACCCATCCACGAGGTTCAGAATTGCTGTTGTTATTTGCTTCTGAACCTTGCGCAAATAAATCTCTCTGCTAAACCCCCTGGAATTTGTAAAAGTTCCTTTCGCTTCCACAAGAGTACTGGAGTTCATCCCAAATGTATGTATTAGGCCCCAAAAAGGCAGCGAACTCCTCAGCTACTGCTTGGGGTTTCTCTTGAACCTTTTTCATTCTTTGTTTAAATTCCCTCAGTTCAGTAGCTGTGATATTTACTGCTACATAACCCATCACCAGCTGTCCATT
This sequence comes from Bothrops alternatus, assembly GCA_034064705.1. Classification (NCBI taxonomy): domain Eukaryota; kingdom Metazoa; phylum Chordata; class Lepidosauria; order Squamata; family Viperidae; genus Bothrops; species Bothrops alternatus. The sequence goes on from JARGCV010000085.1 coordinate 15,268,639, forward strand.
TGCATTTATGCCTTGAGGGACTTGCCGCAATGGGTATAATTCTTCCTCTTTTTCATCTTCTCTCTCTCTCTCTCTCTCTCTCTCTCTCTCTCTCTCTCTCTCTCTCTCTCTCTCTCTCTCTCTCTCTCTCTCTCTCTCTCTCTCTCTCTCTCTCTCTCTCTCTCTCTCTCACTTTCTCTTCTTCGGGTTCTTTCGGCTATAGGTTATTCTTCCATTCCCCCTACTGCTCCTTGATCATATTCTAAGACTGGGGCATTTGGTATTACTTGTGGAGGGGGAATAGAAGGAGGAAGTAGGGGAGGGAGGCATTCTAAAGGATCCCATCCTGGTTTTTCCTCCTTCATTTTAAAAATCATATCTTCCTCTAGTGCAGCGGTTCTCAACCTGTGGGTTGTGTCCCTTTTGGGGGTCGAACAACCGTTTCACAGGGGTCGCCTAAGACCATCGGAAAACACATATTTCCGATGGTCTTAGAAACCGAGACACTGCTCCTCTATCCAGCCGCCGCTGCCGCCCTCGTCCTCCTCCGCCGGCTCCTCTGCCTCCAGGGTGCCCTTCTCCAACAGCGCCTGCTCCTTCCACCATAGTGCCATCGCATGCACCCCCGACGCCGCCCAGCTGGGTCTGGGCCACTGCTGTTACTGCCACTGGGCTGCTCCGCTGCTTCTGCCGCTGCCAGCTGAGCTGAGCTGCAGCACCCCCGGCCACCCTCTGCACCACGCAGGAGCCTGCCCTGCCCCGTGCCGCCCGGCCAGCCTCCCTTGCCGTCGGAGGCTGCCTCGGCCCTCTGGCGCCCGGCGTGGCCATGGGGCTGCCGGGCAGGAGCAGCTCCTTCCTGGCTCGCCGGGCTCTGGGCCTCAGAAGCGGCCAGGGGGTGGGGAAGAGGGCGAGGCGGCAGTGATGCCCGCATGTGCGTCGGAGGCCAGCCGGCTGGGCCGGGAGGGGAGAAGCGCCTTCTGAGCGGGAGCTAGCGCTCCAGCTGTGCCCCTCTTATGTGCAATGGGCTGCGCGGTGTGGAAATGAGCTCTCACGACCCCACTGCTGCAATGGCGCTCAGGTTGCTGGAGGGGTGGGTAGGTCCTGGGGGGCCGGCTGGGAGAGGGCAAGAGGTGCCGGGATGAGGATGGGGGGTCCAGGTTGGCGGGTGTGAGAGGGCAGCCGGCGGCTTCGAGGCACATGGATCTTTCGTGCAGCTTCTGAGGCCCCAGATGTGCTGCCCCTTGGCTCTGCACCAGGCTCTCCGCCAGAGCCTTCCCCCTCCCCGGGCAATTGTGCAGAGCTGCTTGTGCATCCTTGGCAGCGCCTCCTCCCTTCAATCTCTCCTTCCTTCTTTCCTTCCTTCCTTCCCCCTTCAATCTCATTCCTTGTCCATCTCCTTCCTTCCCCCTTCAATCTCCTTCCTTCCATCTCCTTCCTTTCCCCTTCAATCTTCCTTCCTTCCATCTCCATCCCTTGGCGGGTGTGAGAGGGCAGCCAGCGGCTCCGAGGCACGCGGATCCTCCGTGCAGCTTCCGAGGACCCGGATGTGCTGCCCCTTGGCTCTCCAGCAGGCTCTCCGCCAGAGTCTCCCCCCTCCCCGGGCAATTGTGCAGAGCTGCTTGTGTGTCCTTGGCAGCGCCTCCCCCTTTAATCTCTCTCTCCTTCCTTCCTTCCTTTCCCCTTCAATCTCCTTCCTTCCCCCTTCAATCTCCTTCCTTCTCTGTCTCCTTCCTTTCCCCTTCAATCTTCCTTCCTTCCATCTCCATCCCTTGGCGGGTGTGAGAGGGCAGCTGGTGGCTCTGAGGTGCACGGATCCTCCACGCAGCTTCCGAGGCCCCAGATGTGCTGCCCCTAGGCTCTCCAGCAGGCTCTCCACCAGAGCCTCCCCCCTCCCTGGGCAATTGTGTGGAGCTGCTTTTGCATCCTTGGCAGCACCTCCCCCTTTCAATCTCTCCTTCCTTCCTTCCCCCTTCACTCTCCTTCCTTCTCCATCTCCTTCCTTTCCCCTTCAATCTTCCTTCTTTCCTTCCATCTCCATCCCTTCCTGTTCAATCTCTCTCCTTCCTTCCTTCTTTCCTTCCTTCCTTCCTTCCCCCTTCAACCTCCTTCCTTCTCCATCTTCTTCCTTTCCCCTCCAGTCTTCCTTCCTTCCATCCATCTCCAACTCCATCCCTTCCCCTTCAATCTCCCTCTCCTTCCTTCCTTCCTTCCTTCCTTCCTTCCTTCCTTCCTTCCTTCCTTCCCCCTTCAATCTCCTTCCTTCTCCATCTCCTTCCTTTCCCCTTCAATCTTCCTTCCTTCCTTCCATCTCCATCTCCATCCCTTCCCCTTCAATCTCTCTCCTTCCTTCCTTCCTTCCTTCTCCATCTTCTTCCTTTCCTCTTCAGTCTTCCTTCCTTCCTTCCATCTCCAACTCCATCCCTTCCCCTTCAATCTCCCTCTCCTTCCTTCCTTCCTTCTTTCCTTCCCCCTTCAATCTCCTTCCTTCTCCATCTTCTTCCTTTCCCCTTCAATCTTCCTTCCTTCCATCTCCAACTCCATCCCTTCCCCTTCAATCTCCCTCTCCTTCCTTCCTTCCTTCCTTCCTTCCTTCCTTCCTTCCTTCCTTCCTTCTTTCCTTCCCCCTTCAATCTCCTTCCTTCTCCATCTCCTTCCTTTCCGTTTCAATCTTCCTTCCTTCCATCTCCATCCATTCCCCTTCAATCTCTCTTTCCTTCCTTCCTCCTTCAATCTCCTTCCTTCTCTATTTTCTTCCTTTCCCCTTCAATCTTCCTTCCTTCCTTCCATCTCCAACTCCATCCCTTCCCCTTCAATCTCCCTCTCCTTCCTTCCTTCCTTCCTTCCTTCCTTCCTTCCTTCCCCTTCAATCTCCTTCCTTCTCCATCTCCCTCCTTTTCCCTTTAATCTTCCTTCCTTCCTTCCTTCCTTTCCCCTTCAGTCTCCTTCCTTCTCCATCTCCTTCCTTTCCCCTTCAATCTTCCTTCTTTCCTTCCATCTCCATCCCTTCCACTTCAATCTCTTTCTCCTTCCTTCCTTCCTTCCTTCCTTCCTTCCTTCCTTCCTTCCTTCCTTCCTTCCTTCCTTCCTTTCCCCTTCAATCTCCTTCCTTCTCCATCTCCTTCCTTTCCCTTCCTTCCCTCCCAACATTTTTGAGCAAGGAAGAGTAAGCTTCTCCAGTGAGCATTACTATATTGTTTTTGTAATTCATCACTATGTTTTCATTATGTTCAATTAGTAACAATGAAAATACACCCTGCATATCAGATATTTACATTATGATTCCAAAAAGTAGCAAAATTACAGTTATGAAGTAGCAACGAAAATAATTTTATGGTTGGGGGTCACCACAACATGAGGAACTGTATTAAGGGGTCGCGGCATTAGAAAGGTTGAGAACCACTGCTCTAGTGGATTGGGTTCTTCCCAATTCACAAAATACCATGGCTTTATGTATGGTATTTCACTGCTTAGGACAGGTCTTTTAAGAATATATTGCTCTAATTTTCCTATCCAATATTTATTTGGCTCTCCCAACCGGTCCCAATGATAATCAGGCAGACTAATTACATAATGAGGCCATCTCTTTAAAGACAAAGTTATCATTCTGCTTCTTGTTATCTTACAAGTCCATGTTTCTAAATTCTCATCATTCCACTGACTTAGCAATTGTCCTAACGGACTGTCAGAAGGTATTTCTACCTCCCTATTAGTTAGTTTTACAGTTATTTTTTTTTTTTAGGTTTACAACAATGACTACAACAACAGCCCATCTTCTTGAGAGTTTCCCTGATTATGGTTCCCTGAGGTTCTCAATTTGACGGCCACTCAAAATTCTCAACACCAGTTTGCTTCCCTTCAGGCTGGCCTTCCCCCTTGCGGGAGTAAGGGACCTCAACCTTACAGGTCCACACTCGCTCTGGACTTACCAGTGTTCCCAGAACACAGCCCATCACACTCACACAGCCACAATCGCTCTCCTGACCATCCAGGTATAATATTTTCATTTTTCCCTTTTTTGGGGCAAACGTTTCTTACCTGGGCCAGTGCACTGGGTTACCTGGTCCTGGATCTCAGTTGTTGACTCTCTTCCTTTTTCCTGTTCTTTGATTTTTGTAGACCAGAATTGTCAATTTAGTTTGGCTCGGACTGCAAGGAGAAACTAGATCTCAGATAAGTCCAGGCAGTTGAAATCAACCGGCGCGCCCCTGGATTTTACTAAAAACAGTGTCCCCTAGAGGCCCTTAGTGCTTGCATTCTCCACCAAGATTGTGTGATTTTAAAAAAAAACCCCAAAATTTGATACTCACAATATGAAGACAAGTCTGGTTAACAAAACAATGTTTTATTGGAGAAAAACATGAAAATAATAAAAAGAAATGCGGCTGCAAGTGCAGCCTCTTAGACTCTTCCCAAGTTGGATTGAGTTCAAAGAGCACAAAAAGCAGTTTTCAAGCTATACATGTATACCTTTTACAATGCACGTCACACCTAAGAAACCCTCCCAACTCCCCTTCTTTAGTCATTCTTTGAAGTTGTTTCACACTTAAGGTCATCCTGGCAATTTCCGTCCATCCGCTGTTATCCTATCTGTGCTTATTTGTAATTTTCACCTTGATTCTTCTCGACATGTTCCTCTCTTCCTGATAGTGATAAGGTGTAAGTTCCTGTCTCCTGAGAAACTTTTAGTAGGTCATAATTCATTCTTTGTTGATTACCTTTTGTGGTCACTTTGCATAGGCAGAAAACAGGAAACAGACAGTCTCATACATTGGCATTACATTGCTAAATTTACACTACATTACGTTTCTACATTTTATAAAACAATAACTTTTATTTATTTCCTTCAGTTGTAATATCAGCAATACACCATGTGCAACTAGAAAAGATTGTATAACATTTTGTATAGAGTAAGGAAGATGATTTTGACAGAAATGTGAAGGAAGTCTTACCTAGTCAAAAGGGGATGAACGTTTTTAAAGTTCAGAACAACCAGCTAACTTTTAGAAGCAGCTCAGGCAGACACTTCCCTGATTCACTGAACCATAAGGAGGAGGAGGAGAGGGGGAACCAGAAGGAGTGGTGGTGCAGCACAAGCAGATTTACAAGATTTTATGTTACAATGTCTATAAAAGTAATTTTAACTTTCCCGTAGAATTGATTTCATGATCAATCTAGTGGGGCTGACACTAGATTTTTAGAAACAGAATATGCCTGGGAAAATCTGTTTTTCCCTATCCAACCCTTCAGGTTTGAACCCTCTCACTGTGGTGAAGACTTCAGAGAAGTAGGATCAGCATGGGCAACATTTAGGAGACAGAGTAAAAGTTATTTTAGGGCCACTCGGGCACCTTGCATAAGGCTGTGGCTCCTGCAGTTCTGTAATGTTCTAGGGCAGCGGATCTCCACCTGTGGGTCGCGACCCCATTTGGGGTCAAACGACCATTTCACGGGGGTCGTCAAGCACTGCAGTCCGCCATTTTCTTTCCTTTTTTTTGGGTCGGCCATTTCTTTTTGGTCGGCCATTTTTTTCCCTATCGCAATGCGGGCCGTTGCGCCGTGCATGCGCGATGCGCCCCATCGCGCCATGCATGCACGGTGCGGGCCCACCATTTTTTTTATTTTGGTCGGCCATTTTTTTTGTCGGCCATTTTTTCCCTATCGCGATGCGGGTTGTCGCGCCGCGCATGCGCAATGCGCGCCGTCGTGCCACGCATGCGTGATGCGGGCCGTTGCGCCACGCATACGCAATGCGGGCCGTTGCGCCGTGCATGCGCGATGCAGGCCGGGGTCGAGCCCCGGAAAAGGTTGAGAACCGCTGTTCTAGGGAATGGTAGAACCATCTTCCTGGACTAGCTTATAACTGAGCTGGTTCCATCATGGTAGAGACCGAGCCACTGCATTTATATAAAAAGAGCCAACCCAGAACTCAAGGCTTTTAGGCCCGAAATCAACAAGTCTGTTTGTTATTTGGGGCAAATGTTTCCTGTATGCAATTTATGACAAACTGACACTATCTATCCTCTTCCTGCTCTTTTACAACATTTTATATCCAGTCAATCCAATCAATCAATTTATTATTACAGCCAAAGGCCAACACATAAATTAAACATTCAAATAAAACAAAACTAAACAGAACCAACACAGGAAGACATAGCAATATATTACAATTAATGATGTAATCAATGGGTGACCAACATCTGCCTAGTTTTACAGACAGTATAACAAAAACTAGCTACCTTCAGAAAAACTGAATCATTGACCTGACAATAAAAATACATTGAATATAGTCCAATGCTGGATAAAAACACGTAATAAAATTAATTATAAAAGATTATTAAAAAGATCTAAAATGTTTATTTATGTTTCTGGCAAATCCCCAATGCTGCTGCGCAGAATCTCGCCACCTGTGCCGTGATCACTTCCTGCTCGTCTTTAAGCAGCCACTGGAGATAAATACTTTCCGAACAACCAAGATACCTATCAATAATGGGGAGGATATGTTTTTTTCCAAATAGCATTTTATATTCAGGATTACCTTTTTGGGGTAGATCAAAAAACTTCTACGGTCTATCAAGGGTATCACAGGATGTGATGTTAGGTGGTTGCCACAACATTGTGACCCAAACTTTTCCTGTGTGTTATATGTATCACATAAACTCACTACCTTGAATTTTTTTACCCTTCCTTGCAGATATTCCTGAGGAACATCAAGGAAGAGTTGCTGAATTGCAATGATTGTGCAACAAAATTAGATAGAATAGAGCAGAGTTTTATTCCTCATTCAACAAAATATTTTTAAAAACTTCTCATGTTCAGATTTCTTTTTTCCCCTTGAATAGCATGGGGCTTTTTGCTACAACATTTCTTCCCCTTCAGGTCAACTTCTGTCTTTCATACACAATCTCTTTTTTAAAGGGTTGTGTTGCATATTTGATAGGGAATTCATTCTCCCCTTGTCTGTCATCAAATATCATCATTACAGCAGCCAAAAAATACGGCCTTGAGAGGAAAATGTGAAATGAATCGTTGGATGTAATTGGATTATTTAATATGGCATGGGACAAGTGAATAGGAAACTATTTGTAGTAAAACAAAAATATGCATTATTTACATTTACAATTGTTAAGGGCCTTAGAAAGATCCCTCAAGGAACTCCTGACCCAGATGAAAGAAGACCAAAGATCTCTCAGCCTGAAATGAACAAACTCATAATTCTTTCCAACCTTCTTTCCTTACTTTGCCTGGATTCTCATATCACATTATTTGGTTTTGATTTAGCATGTGTGAATCCAGCAAAACATGGTTAAATAGTTGTACTAAGCTGTACTAAGTGAACTCTATGTCCTTTTATTAGATGGTGGGATTCAGCTGGCTCACATCATTTCGGCAGAACTAGTAGCTAATTTTTTGTTGCCCAGGCCCAGAATGGACTTCCGGAAGCGGCATCCACACAGAGAACCAGTTGTTCACATATCTGAACCCCACCACTGGATCCCTGTATTAGAACATAGAATAACAAAGTTGGAAGGGGCCTTGGAGGTCTTCTAGTACAACCCCTGCATGAGCAGGAGACCCTATACCATTTCAGATAAATGGTTGTCCAATCTTTTCTTAAAAACCTCCAGTTATGAGGCACCCACAATTTCTGGAGGCAAGCCGTTCCGCTAATTGTTCTCACTGCCAGGAAATTTTTCCTTAATTTTAGATTGGATCTCTCTTTAATGATCTTCCACCTGTTAATTCTTGTCCTACCTCAGATGCTTTGGAGAACAGATCAACCTTCTCTTTTCTGTGACAGCCTGTGAAGTATTGGAAGGGAAATACTGTTAAGGTCCAAGATCTACCAAGGATCTACTACTTCAAGAACACCACTCTGAAGAGGCCAGCATAGTCAAGAAAGATACAGATGGTGGCCTGATTTGTCCATTTTGCTAAGCTACAGTTAAACCATCAAGACATAGTTGCCCAACCTAGCTTAGCACAACAATCTAGGTTAGCTTAGCACAACTACTAATCATGTTTTCCTGGATTCACACATCATGCTAAGTCAAAACGAAATAATGTGATATGAATTTCCAGCCACATCTTTATACAAAGGAATAGATCTTTCTTAAAATTCAAGAAATTCATTTTGCTATCACTTCTTTGCTGTTACTTGCTCCAAATCTGCACTGGCAGTCTTGCTGTCAAACAGAAACTTTTCCTATGGTCTAGTCAAGTGTGCAACTGAATATTGTTCTGTTATAACAAGAAAAAGTTCTATTTACTGGGTAACTCAGTGGGGTTTTTCAGTAAGGACCTCACAAGGAAGAAATACCAGAAGAAACTGTGAAGGTGGGAGGCCAGCTAGATAGTAACTATGATACCTGAAGAAGTTCACTCTTCTTCCAAACTGGAAAATATTTAAGAGAGATAATAAATACTCTCAGATGACAATGCTATAGACATTTGATTTTAAAGACAATAATAGTTCTGGTCTGATTTATACAAAAATAATGAAATCTCTTTAGTTAACCTAATTAAAAAGAAATATTTAATTCCTTTCTTGTTCTGTGATAGGAATTTTTGACAAGAAAAATCTCACAGCTCTTCAAAGGAATTTGTAATAAAATCCTTCCTCACAGTTACCCTAGCAGAATCACAAAAGGTCAACCAACAGCTGGGGCTTGAAAAGTTTTCACATGATGAGCATCTTTTTTTTTCTCTTTTCATTTTTGGCTGCTCATGGGACTTTGTCCCATGCAAGTCTTATTTGATGCCACACTTAAATAATGTGTTGATTGAGCCAACTGTTACATACCATGTAATTTTCAATACTTGCACTGAAAGTCCTTTTATCTTTCTATTATTTAACTATTAATCCTGAGATTGAGCTTTACAAAAGAGGGGGAAAAGTAGGTTCTTGTAACCTTACTCCTACTTTTTACAATATCAGTCATCTCCCACATTGTTCTTTTCCACTTTGCCTCTTGCATTTGACCAACTACTTCTTCCATTGACCTGACAAAGTAATAAGACACATATGCAAGTTTGAGGAAATTTATGCAGTTTCATTTACTTATTCAACAGGTGTAATTTCCTAGCTTTTGTTCTAGGTATAACACGGTTAATAAAATGTTGCAGGACTGAGTCAAATCTTTTTGAAGAGTTTTGTGTTAGAAAAGATGTTGAATGGTGCTGATTAAGATATCATTATCTGTAAGTTGTCTTACAAATAAACTTTAACAGGCATTTGATGAGTGTTGTAGGATTCTGCTTCATTGGCATTTGAGGTGCACAAGTATTTTGGTACTCAAACTTGCTCCCAAGGACGGATGATTGCTTGCTTAACTAGTTATTCATTTGATTTGATAGAAGAAGAACTCATCAAATTTGCAGATGACACCAAGCTTGGAGGCAATAGCCCACACTTTAGAATATAGACTCAAGATCTAGAAGGCTCTTGATTTGAACACTGACAAAATTATTATTATTATTATTATATTATTATTATTATTATTATTATTATGACATTGGATCATCATTTGTCGGCAGTGGCGAGGGGGGCATTTGCCCAGGTTCGCCTGGTGCACCAGTTGCGTCCTTACTTGGATCGGGAGTCACTCCTCAGTCACACATGCCCTTGTCACCTCGAGGATCGACTACTGCAACGCTCTCTACATGGGGCTACCCTTGAAGAGCGTTCAGAGACTACAATTAGTGCAAAATGCAGCTGCGCGAGCAGTTGTGGGTCTTCCTCGTTGTGCCCACATTTCATCAACTCTCCGCACGCTGCATTGGTTGCCTATTGGTCTCCGAGCCCAATTCAAGGTGTTGGTTATTACCTATAAAGCCCTTCATGGCTTGGGACCAGGATACTTACGGGACCGCCTTCTGCCACATACTTCTCTATGACCGGTGAGAGCGCACAGGGTCGGCCTCCTCCAGGTCCCGTCAACGAAACAATGTCATCTGGCGGGCCCTAGGGGGAGGGCTTTCTCTGTTGCGGCGCCCACCCTCTGGAACCAACTACCTCCTGAAGTCCGCGTTTCTCCAACCCTCCTGGCCTTCCGAAAGAATTTAAAAACCTACCTCTGCCGGCAGGCCTGGGGATGATTGTTGATTGTGGTGTGATTGATGAGTATGTATGGGGTTTGTATTTTTAATGTTGTTCGGATTTGTTGCAATTGTTTTTATATATATGTTGTGAGCTGCTCCGAGTCTTCGGAGAGGAGCGGCATACAAATCCGAATAAATAAATAAATAAAATAAATAAATTATTTATTAAATTTCTATGCCGCCCTATTCCGGGAACTCAGGGCGGCTCACAGCATAAATAGAAATCTAATATTAAAATACTGTCTGGTTGACGGGACCTGGAGAAGGCCGACTCTGTGGGCCCTAACCGGTCGCTGGGTTTCATGAGGCAGCAGACGGTCCCGTAAGTGTTGTGAGTGTCTCTGGCCATGCTGGGTACTTCTCAGATGATGACGCAGCACAGGCAGGCCCTTCTGGGTGTTTTCCCCTCCCGGCAGCCGAGCTAGATAACGAGGAGCTTGGTATACATGCTGAGTCAGACTCTCAGGGGGATGACTCAGATGTGGAACAGGAAGCTAGCTGGATTGATCCACGATTCAGACGGTCTGATAGGCGATGGGGTCAGTTGGGTGGAAGAAGGAAGTGACGTATGGGAGGCTATATTAGCAGGGGAACGAGAGCCTCAGCCTTAGTCACGAGCAACGTTTACTCAAAGAGTGGCCTGGGGGATTTCGCAGTGAGTTGTAACTGAGTTTCCTAGTGTGTTTGTCTTAACTGTCGAATAAAGCAGTTTTTGCCGTTCAGACCAACAACAAATGCCGGCAGCTTGCTTTGAACTGCCTTCGTGTGAAGTGTGCTAATTGACCAACTCTTAACGACCTCGTTAAGTGGATTCTTGGGAGCTGAGAGGGGCTAGACATAACAGATTGCTCGTGACTCAGCACAAAAAACAGAAAGGACGAACATTAGTCCGAGCTTTCAGTGACATCATGGAACAACTCCTTGCAGATAACCCGGCTCTGTACCAATTAGTGCAAACTCTCCAGCAACAAATTGGACATTTGCAACAGCAACTTCAAGCTGCAGGAGCACAAGCTCCAGCCCCTCCTCCCAGACACAGCAGATGTTACTTAGCCTTGCCTGATAAGTTCACTGGAGAACGTAGTAAATTTCCAGCTTTTTTGAACCAATGTAAAATATTCATTGCCTCAACTCCAGCAGATTTTCAGCTGGATGAAACGAAGGTAGCGTTCATTTTAAGTTTACTCTCTGGCCCAGCTGCTGATTGGTCGTCTCCTCTGATAGACGGACAAGATCCTGTCCTGCGCAATTATGCAGGATTTTGCCAGCTGATGGAAAGAGAATTTGCTGACCCCCTTCGTAGGCAAAATGCCACCCGGCGGATACGAGAGCTACGTCAAGGATCGTGCTGCGTAGCGGAATATATATCAGAGTTTCGCCGCCTAGCTCAAGAAATCAAGTGGAATGATGAGGCTCTCATGGAAATCTTTCTAGATGGGCTGTCTTCCCAGATCCTGAATGGATTGAAAGTTACTGTAATACCCACAACCCTGGATGCATTATACCAACATTGTTTGGCTCTTGAAGCGCAAACGCAAGCCATGGATGCCCGCTTGGTCAAACAGATGGTTCCAGTCACCGGAAGTGCCAAGCCAGTTCCTGCACCACGCAGAGGATTCCAGACCCTACCTATCACTCCACCTATCCCGGCACCCAGACGTATTTTCCAACCATTGCCGGCTTACACTGAGAGGCGTCCTGTACCCATGGCCAGAGATGAGCCCATGGATCTTGGTGCAGCCAGATCTCGCTTGACCGAGGTTGAGAAGGCAAGACGGAGAGCTGAGGGATTGTGCCTGTACTGTGGAGAGATGGGTCACTTCGTCATGGCCTGCCCCCAGAAAAGACGTGGTACGGCAGGTCCTACTCCTGTTCCAGCTCGGCCTCCCACTCAGCAGTTTCAAGCCACCTTGCCGGGAAAACGGCCAGAGCCTGGCCTAATGGAAACATTGGGTCGGGCAGGCGCCAAACCCAGTCCCAGTTCCGCAGACGAAGACCCCGGTCCTCCGAGACATCTGATCCTAGCAACCAATATACTTCTGGGAAATCATGCCCAGGGCATTCCGGCACACGCCTTGTTGGATTCTGGAGCCACCAGTAATTTCATGGATGAAGCTTTCGCTCGTCAGCATGCCATACCTTTGTGCTCAGTAAAGCCGCCTATGTTGGTTGAGACAATCGATGGTCGTGAGTTGTTGTCTGGACCGGTCAAGTTCATGACCCAGCCCATACGCCTGGTCATAGGACAACATGAAGAAGCCATCCAATTATATGTTACCAAGGGACTTCATTTCCCTTTAGTTCTCGGCTTAGCCTGGTTGAGAACCCATGATCCTTGTGTGGTGTGGTCCCAGAACTTTGTTTCATTTCCCAGTTTGCAATGTGTTGACCACGTACGCCACGTTTGCGCAGCCCAACTACCATCCCACCCTGACATCACCTTGCCGGCCGACCTAGCGGACTTTGCAGATATATTCAGTGAGAAAGAGGCAGACCAATTACCTCCGCATAGACCATATGACTGTGCCATCGATTTGCTGCCAAATGCCAAGCTTCCAGGGGGACGCCTTTACTCCATGTCAGAACCCGAGTTGGCCGCATTAAAAGACTTTGTGGACAAAAACCTGGCCAGGGGTTTCATTCGTCCCTCTTCCTCGCCTTTGTCAGCTCCTGTGTTATTCGTGAAGAAGAAAACCGGAGATTTACGCCTATGCTGTGACTATCGCAAGCTCAATGCCATCACGGTGCGCAACCGGTACCCTCTGCCTTTGATTCCTGATCTCATGGACCGTCTCCGATCAGCGACCATCTTCACCAAGATAGATCTACGGGGTGCTTACAATCTGGTTCGCATCCGAGAGGGGGACGAATGGAAGACCGCGTTTGGGACCAGGTACGGTCATTTTGAATATACAGTCATGCCCTTTGGACTCACCAATGCTCCGGCCGTCTTTCAACATTTCATGAATGACATCTTCCGGGATTTATTGGATCAATTTGTGGTGGTTTACCTCGATGACATCCTGATTTACTCCCCGTCACGAGCAACTCATCTCCAGCATCTCCGGCGAGTTTTGCAACGCTTACGAAAGTATCACCTTTATGCCAAGTTAGAGAAATGTCAATTCTATCAAACCACCATTGAGTTTCTGGGACATGTGATTTCTCCACAAGGCATCGCCATGGATCCTGGCAAGGTTGAAGCCTTGCAAACCTGGCAACCCCCATGCAAAGCAAAAGATGTCCAAAGACTTTTGGGATTTGCGAACTATTACCGGATGTTCATTCCGAGATTTTCTGCCTTGACTGCGCCCCTTACTCGACTGTTACGGAAAGGCATTAAGTTCCAGTGGGGCGATGCCGAGCAACAGGCGTTTCAGACCCTCAAAAAGGCTTTTGTTCAGGAACCCATTCTCAAGTATCCAGATCCTTGTCGTCCCTTTGTAGTGGAGGCCGACGCCTCCGATGTGGCGGTAGGGGCCGTGCTACTTCAAACACGCCAAGATGGCGGCCCCCTGTTCCCGTGTGCTTATTACTCCAGGAAATTGAGCCCCTCCGAACGCCATTATACCATTTGGGAAAAGGAACTATTGGCCATCAAGACTGCTTTTGAGACCTGGAGACACCACCTGGAAGGAGCTCGCTACCAAGTTGAAGTTCGGACTGACCATAAAAACTTGGAATTTTTGCAATCTGCCAGGAAATTGAATCAACGTCAGATCCGTTGGTCTTTGTTCTTCGCTCGATTCAACTTCAAAGTCACCTACATTCCGAAAGGGTACAACAAAAGAGCAGATGCCTTGTCCCGTAAACCTGAGTATCTACAGCTCAAGGACCCCTTACCGCTTCGAACCATTCTGCCTATCGAATCGATCGCAGCCGTGCACGATCCGGTAGATCTACGACGACAGATTCGGGAGGCGCAACAACTAGAGGACTTTGCGATACGGAAGAAACAAGAGGTGGGTCCCGACTCACCTTGGACCTTGTCCGAGGGACTATTACGCTTCCGCAACCTGTTATACGTTCCAACAGGCCCACTCCATGGTCTCATCCTGAATCAATGCCATGATAACCCTGCGGCAGGTCATTTTGGGTTCTTTAAGACTCTCCACTTAGTGTCTCGGACTTTTTGGTGGCCCAGACTTCGCCATGATGTTCAGTCTTATGTGAATTCCTGTGTACGGTGCCGTCAGGCAAGACATGCCACAGGAGCCCCTCCGGGATTATTACAGCCTTTACCCACGCCGGAGAGACCCTGGGGGGCTATTTCCATGGACTTCTTGACTTGTCTACCTGTTTCTGCCGGCTACACCGTTGTCTTTGTAGTGGTGGACATGCTGACCAAAATGGCACATTTCATTCCTTGCCGAAGAATACCGACAGCCAAGGTCACTGCTCAGCTGTTCATTCAACATATCTTTCGGCTACACGGTTTGCCGGACAAAATAGTGTCCGACCGAGGAACCCAGTTCACCTCGGAGTTCTGGAGAGAACTCATGTCTGCGCTTCAAGTCCAAGTTAATCTAGCCTCCACGCATCACCCAGAGACTGATGGGGGTACAGAGAAAGTGATTGGCATCCTGGAGCAGTATTTGCGTTGTTTCATCAACGACCAACAGAACGATTGGTCCAAATATCTCTCCCTGGCCGAATTCGCTTTCAACAACTCTCAGCACACTTCCACTCAGACCACTCCGTTTTTTGCCAACTACGGCTATCATCCCAGATTTTTCCCGCTCACGCTCCTCGATTCTCCCATTCCAGTTGCAGAGGACTATTTAACCGAACTCCAGTCAGTCCAAGAGATGGTTAAGCACCATTTGACTAAGGCCAAGGAAGACTACAAGAGGGTTGCAGACCGCTCTCGTCGCGACACGCCGCCGTTAGCTGTTGGAGATCGGGTTTGGCTCTCCACCAAGTACTTGTTTCCAGGGAGAATTCACCGCAAGCTTGACCAACGTTTCCTGGGTCCTTTTCCTGTGGAGACGGTCATCAATCCGGTGACCTATCGTTTGACTTTGCCTAGGTCTCTTCGTGTACATCCCGTGTTTCATCGCTCCTTGCTTGTTCCTGTCAACCCTGATTCTCCGCTTCGACCTCCTGATCCGGGCCCGACAGCTCGCCGTGCTCACGTTCCTGTTTCCCGGTTGGAGGTGTCCAGCATCCGAGATTCCCGATGGCTCGATGACCGCTTCCAATATTTTGTGGATTGGACCGGGGGTGGGCCAGCCGCTGGCACTTGGGTGGATGCTCAGGATATTGTGGCTCCTGAGTTAATTTGGGATTTTCATACCGCGTTTCCCTCCAAACCGCATCCCATGCGATGGACCCCGGAGGAGGGGCCTGCGGGGGGGATAGTGTTGTGAGTGTCTCTGGCCATGCTGGGTACTTCTCAGATGATGACGCAGCACAGGCAGGCCCTTCTGGGTGTTTTCCCCTCCCGGCAGCCGAGCTAGATAACGAGGAGCTTGGTATACATGCTGAGTCAGACTCTCAGGGGGATGACTCAGATGTGGAACAGGAAGCTAGCTGGATTGATCCACGATTCAGACGGTCTGATAGGCGAAGGGGTCAGTTGGGTGGAAGAAGGAAGTGACGTATGGGAGGCTATATTAGCAGGGGAACGAGAGCCTCAGCCTTAGTCACGAGCAACGTTTACTCAAGGAGTGGCCTGGGGGATTTCGCAGTGAGTTGTAACTGAGTTTCCTAGTGTGTTTGTCTTAACTGTCGAATAAAGCAGTTTTTGCCGTTCAGACCAACAACAAATGCCGGCAGCTTGCTTTGAACTGCCTTCGTGTGAAGTGTGCTAATTGACCAACTCTTAACGACCTCGTTAAGTGGATTCTTGGGAGCTGAGAGGGGCTAGACATAACAGTAAGTAACCTGGTCTGATGCCATGTAGGGCTTTATAGGTCATAACCAACACTTTGAATTGCGTTCGGAGACCAATAGGCAGCCAATGCAGCTCGCGGTGTGATGCCGAAATGTGGGCATTTCTGGGCAGGCCCAACACTGCTCGCGCGGCTGCATTCTGCATTATCTGAAGTCTCCGAACGTTTTTCAAAGGTAGCCCCATGTAGAGAGCATTGCAGTAGTCGAGCCTCGAGGTGATAAGGGCATGAGTGACTGTGAGAAGAGACTCCCGGTCCAAATAGGGCCACAACTGGTGCACCAGGCGGACCTGGGCAAATGTCCTCCTTGCCACAGCCGAGAAATGATGTTCCAGATTTAGCTGTGGATCGAGGAGGACACCGAAGTTGCGGACCTTCTCCGAGGGGGTCAAAAACTCCCCCCCCAGGCTGATGGACGGATGGATTAAATTGTCTTTGGGAGGCAAAACCCACAGCCACTCCATCTTGTCGGGGTTAAGTTTAAGCTTGTTAGCACTCATCCAAACCCTAACAGCCTCCAGACATTGGCACATCACTTCCGCTGCTTCACTAAAGTGACATGGGGTGGAGATGTAAAGCTGGGTATCAACAGCATATTGATGATATCTCACCCCGTGTCGGCAGATGATCTCACCCAGCAGTTTCATGTAGATATTGAACAGCAGAGGGGAGAGGACTAATCCCTGAGGGACCCCACAAGGGAGGAACCTAGGGGTCGACCTCTGACCCCCTGCCAACACCGACTGCGACCGACCAGTGAGGTAGGAGGTGAACCACTGCAAAACAGTGCCCCCAACTCCCAACCCCTCCAGCCGGCACAGAAGGATACCATGGTCAATGGTATTGAAAGCCGCTGAGAGGTCAAGTAGCACCAGGATAGTGGAATGTCCCTTATCCCGGGCCCGCCAGAGATCATCCGTCAGTGCGACCAAAGCAGTTTCTGTGGAGTAGCCGAGCCTGAATCCTGACTGCTGAGGGTCTAGATAATCGGCCTCATCCAAGGACCATTGGAGCTGGAGTGACACCACCTTCTCAACAACCTTGCCTATAAAGGGAAGATTGGAGACAGGACGGTAGTTGTTTAACACAGCTGGGTCCAGGGAAGGCTTCTTGAGGAGGGGGCGCACAATTGCCTCCTTGCAGGGAGCCGGAAAGGACCCCTCCCTCAAAGAAGCATTGACAATCTCCTGAACCCAGCCCCGCGTCACCTCCCTGCTGGCCGAAACCAGCCAGGAGGGGCACGGGTCCAATAAACAGGTGGCGGAACTCACGGCTCCAATGGCCTTGTCGACTTCATCGGGTGCTACCGGGTCAAACTCCTCCCACACAACAGGATCAAGACGAGTCCCTGTCATCTCGACTGAATCATTATCAGCCGACACTGCATTCCAATTGGAGTCAAGATCCATCCGAATCTGGGTGATTTTATCCGCGAAAAACTTATTAAGGTCCTCAGCACTACCCTGCAAGGGTGCATCAACCCCCCCCCCCGATTAAGGAGGGAGCGAGTCACCCTAAACAGGGCAGCTGGGCGGGATTCCGCAGGTGCAATCAAGGCGGAATGATACGCACATCTTGCCGCCTTGAGCGCCACCTGATAAGTCTTGATATAAGATCTTAAAAGTGTTCGGTCAGATACGGATTTACTTTTCCTCCATCGCTTCTCTAGGTGTCTCTTCTGGCGCTTCATCCCCGAGTTCCTCAGTAAACCAAGGAGATCTCCTGGGTCTGCTACCACAGAGAGGTCGCAGCGGTGCAATCCGGTCAAGAGCCGCCTTCGCAGCCATATTCCAGGCCGTAACCAGGGACTCTGCTGAACTGTGAATGAGAGAATCTGGTATTTCCCCAAGCGTCCTCTGAAAACTCTCTGGATCCATCAGACGTCTGGGGCGGAACCACCTAATCGGTTCCGCCTCCCTGCAGGGGAGGATTGGAGCCTTAAAAACAAGCCGTAGCAGAAAATGATCTGACCATGACATAGGCAAAATATCTAAGCCCCTTAAATTCAGATCGTTGCTCAACTGTTCTGAGAGGAATACCATGTCGGGAGTGTGTCCCCTCTCGTGAGTCAGACCCTGAACTACTTGAGTCAGGTTCATGGTTGCCATGGTGGCCATGAACTCCTGCGCCAACCCAGAGGATTCGCCGAGCGACGGAAGATTTAAGTCCCCCAAGACAATAAGCCTGGGGAACTCAACCGCCAGCCCAGCAACCTCCTCGAGTAGCGCAGGCAGGGCTGTTGACACGCAGCTGGGAGGCAGCTACGCGAGCAACAAGCCCACCTGAACCCCTAGGTCCAACTTCACAAGGAGCAACTCACAACCCGCAATCTCAGAAACAGTGAGCCTGCGTAGGCTAAAGGTCTTCTTGGCTATAATAGCCACTCCTCCCCCCTTCCCTGGGGTCGTGGCTGATGCCATACCTGAAACCCGGCTGGGCACATCTCAGAGAGAGGAACTCCTCCCTCTGGGCCCAGCCAGGTCTCGGTCACACATGCGAGGTCGGCCTCCTCATCCAGGAGAAGATCATGGATGAGGGGAGCTTTATTTACAACCGACCTGGCATTGAGCAGCAACAGCCTGAGCCCAGGATCCGGATTTCGCCCATTACCAGTACTCCGGGATGCAATTCATTGGTGAGAAAAGTAAAAGTTTTATACTTAGGCAAGAAAAACCAAATGCCCACATATAAAATAGGTGGTACCTGGATCAGCAATAGAGGGATCTAGGAGTCCACTAAGTATGAACCAGCAGTGTGCTGGTACTGCCAACAAAAGCCAATGCAGTCCTAGGCTGCATCAGCAGAAGAAGGTCATGTGAAATGTTAGTATTGGTATATATTGCACTGGTAAGATCATACTTAAAATACTACATCAAGTTTTGGTCACCACAATATAAAAATATGTTGAGACTTGAGTACATAGAAGACCAACAAAGATGATAAGGGATTTGGAGGCTAAAACATATGATGAATGGTTGCAGGAACTGAGTATGTCTAGCCTAACAAAGAGAAGGACTAGGGGTGATATGATAGCAGTCTTATAATATTTGAAGGACTGTTACAAAGAAGAGGGGGTCAACTTATTCTCCAACGCACCTGAGGGCAGAACAAGAAATAATGGATGGAGGTTTATCAAGGAGAGATCCAACCTAGAATTAAAAGAAATATCCTGAGAGGCAGGACAATTAATCAGTGGAACAACTTGCCTCTAGAAGTTGTGAGTGCTCCATCACTGGAGGTTTTAAAGAAGAAATTGGACAGTCATTTGTCTCCTATTCGAGTGGGGGCTTTGATTAGAAGACCTTCAAGGTCCCTTCCAACTCTGTTATTCTGATTTTTAACAACAACCTGGAAGGAGGATTGGAGGGAGAGAGAGCAATTGGCCCGAAGTCACCTAGTTATAACAGTTTTAAATTAAAATGTACCAGAATGGTCTATATAGTCCATCTTCCTATAAATTCTAAAAAAGAGATGGATGCAGGTATTACATTATGTTATGTCCCCATGTAAATGATTTTGCATGATTTCTACCTTCTGGAAAGTGGCCGATCCATCATGAGCAGAGGGGTGACTGGGAGAGAATGTGTGGCTTGGGGAGGTGATCGACAACTTATGATGTTTCCTGCTTGCTTCTCCATTGGCTTTTTAGGGAAGCTGTAAGGCAAGATTGAAAATTCTGATCACCTGAGCATGGGGTACTGCAACTGGTTATAAGTGTAAGGCAGTTGCCAAGCTCCCTGATTGCAGTCATATGACTATGAGAGGGCTAGGACAGCTGGAATTTGGAGGTCTGGTCATAACTACCATTTCTTCAGTGTTGACATAACAGCAAACAATCATGGAAAGTCAGGAACTATTGTAGTCTATTCATAGGAGCAAACATTGCTGACCTTGTTGATATTGAGGCTATTTTCTGATTCCATTATTCAAAAAATTCCTTCAGTATTTCTATAATTGTACTACCTTGCAGGCCTTTATATCTTTCATCTACCTAAAATCTTTAGTCCAGTCTTTAGTGTCCAGTTTTGGGAATCATAAAATTATTTATCTATTCTTGTAAAAATCAGAACAGATCTATTTCTCATGAGTAACTATTATTTATTACAAAAATCTTATTGTAAATGTTTCAATATTCCAATTTTATCTGGTCCCTTACTCCATTTATAACTTTCTAAATTCAAAATCATCAGGTTTTTTTGCTATTTATTTCAGATACTTTAAATACTTATCAAAGATTTTGTTGTTATTATTCAGGATTAAACTCACTGGCATTTTCAAACTTGTTTTTCTGAGTCTGTAATAAATTAAAAATAGTTAATGAAAAATTTCCAAAAGTAATTAGAAAGTGAAGTTAGAATATAGAATAATAAAGTTGAAAGGAGCCTTGGAGGTCTTCCAGTCCAACCCCCTGCTCGAGCAGGAGACTCTATACCATTTCAGATAAAGGTTGTCCAGTTTTGTTTTGTTTTTTGAAAGCCCTCAGTGATGGAGTACCCACAATTTCTGAAGGCAAGCTGTTCCTTTGGTTGATTGCTCTCCATTAGGAAATTTATCTTTAGTTCTAGGTTACTTCTCTCCTTGTTTAGTTTCCAACCATTGTTTCTTGTCTTGCCCCTTGCCCTTTGTAGAAGCTCCTCAAATATTGAAACACTGCTATCAGGTCTCCCCTGGTCCTTCTTTTCATTAGAGTAGGGGAGACATACCCAATTCCTGTAACTGTTCTTCATAAATTTTAGCCTCCAGCCCCCTAATCATTCTTGTTGCTTTTCTCTGCACTCTTTCCAGAGTCTCAACATCGTTTTTTATATTGTGATGACCAGAACTGAATGCAGTATTCTAAGTATGATCTTACTAAGGCCTTATAAAGCAGTACTAATATTTCACCTGATCTTGATTCTATCCCTCTATTAATGTAACCTAGGATAGCATTGGCTTTTTTGACTGCTGTCGCATACTATTGGTTCATATTTAACTGATTGTCCACTA
This sequence comes from Bothrops alternatus, assembly GCA_034064705.1. Classification (NCBI taxonomy): domain Eukaryota; kingdom Metazoa; phylum Chordata; class Lepidosauria; order Squamata; family Viperidae; genus Bothrops; species Bothrops alternatus. Next base: position 15,289,596 of record JARGCV010000085.1, read on the forward strand.
GGACAGGGCTTTTCAACTGGTGGTATGCATACCACTGGTGGTACTTCGTTACCTGGCAGATGGTACGCATACGACAGGTTGAAAATCCCTGAAAAAAAATTGTAAAAAAAGTGTAAAGTGGATGAGGTGAAGTGGCGGTAGCACCGCACAGGCCTGTGGGAGAGTCAGCTGGAGCTGCGTGAGGTATCGCTGGGACTGCTCAGAGCCCAGGATCGGTGCATGCTGCTCCAGCTGATCGGCAGTGGCCTTGGGGGTGGCAGGCAGCCACACGCAGTCTTAGGCCGGAGATTCAGCTGGAGCTGCATCTGCTGAGAGCCCAGGATTGGCATGTGCAGCTACAGCTGATCGGCGGCGGGTCTAGGATCTTTTGCCTCCTAGCCTTGGCCATGCCTCCTTCTCCTTGAGCCTCCCACTTCCTCCCATTTGCCTCCAGTGTTCCTCCTTGGAGCAGCATGCGATTGCCGATAGGTGATTGCAAGGGCTTTGGGGGGAGGTGTGGCTTCTGCAGTTGAAGTGGGGGCATGGAGGGCATGTTGGGATGCTATTTCATTATCTCCCCCAAAATTACCTAACCTTAAAACAGCTCTTGGGTGGCAAGTTACCCAGAACGAGGGGCTCAGGAGAAAGAGATGCCGGCAATGCTAACTCCCAAGAATGAGGGGCTCAGAGGCAGCTACAAGTAGGGGAGGCAGGGAGCAGATCCCCATTATCCCCAGTCGGTCAGGGGTCTTCCTTCCACACCGTTGCAGACAAAGGGGTGCTCTGGTGAGGAGGAGGAGGAGGGAGAAGGTTTAAGCAAGCTTAGCAACTGGAGTGGGGATCCCCCCCCTGAAAACAAATGGGTGTCATGGTTCCGACTAATGAAACACTTCAAAGAACTTTCAGGCATGTTTCTCCTAAAGCCTTTATTTTCTGTGTTACAAATTGACAGCACATCATGGAGGTTTATGCCAGAATCTGACTTCCTCTTGCTGGCATCTAACTTTTCTTGCTAAACCCCTCCGTTATCTTGCAGTTACAAGTCACATCTTCCAATCAGTGTGAAGGTCAAAGGTTTTCTTCCTTTTTCTTTCCCAGGCTTTACCCCCCCACTCTAAGCTCTGTATTAACCCAAAAATTACCAGACAGTTTTGCATATTGTCAAAGCAAGAATATACAGTATTTACAGCATTGACATCCGGCCCCGCTTACAAGAAGGACAGATCCTGTAATGTAAACAAAAGCATATGCTAAGGGTTATCTTTTGGTTTGTTGGGGTGTTTCACATGAAACCTTTTGACCAATCTGTTAGCTTTCACTTCACTCGATTTCACCCATGTGAATTCAGACAATGGGTATCCCTTCCATTGTATTAGGTACTGCAATTTTCCTTTAAACATTCTAGAGTCAAGAATACGTTTCACTTCATAGTGGGTCTGTCCCGCGACTATGAGGGGCCTAGGCGCCTTCTTCAGAGGAGGTCTTAAAGTGGAGCCCCAATAAGGCTTCAACAAACTACAATGAAAACCGGGTGAATTTTCCCTAAAAGTTTAGGGAGTTTTAGTTCCACTGTGACCGGGTTGATGATCCTTACTATGGGGAAAGGCCCCAGGAATTTAGGTCCCAATTTCTTGCTGGGCAATTTGAGGCGTAGATATTTAGTTGACAGATAGACCTTCTCCCCAACTTGGAATGTTCTTTCGGGAGCCCTCTTTTTATCAGCCTGCTTTTTATAGGTTTCAAAAGTCTTTTTTAAAGCAGTTTTTGTATTTCTCCAAACTTCTTCCCTGAATCTTTACCAGCTCCTCTCAAGCGTAGAGGCAGTGGATGGAGTTCGGGACCCCAGGTCGTTTGAAAAGAATTTTGGATTCTGGCATGGTGTCATGGTTCCGACTAATGAAACACTTCAAAGAACTTTCAGGCATGTTTCTCCTAAAGCCTTTATTTTCTGTGTTACAAATTGACGGCACATCATGGAGGTTTATGCCAGAATCTGACTTCCTCTTGCGCGCATCGAACTTTTCTTGCTAAACCCCTCCCTTATCTTGCAGTTACAAGTCAAATCTTCCAATCAGTGTGAAGGTCAAAGGTTTTCTTCCTCTTTCTTTCCCAGGCTTTACCCCCCCACTCTAAGCTCTGTATTAACCCAAAAATTACCAGACAGTTTTGCATATTGTGAAAGCAAGAATATACAGTATTTGCAGCATTGACATCATGCTTCATGGGTAACCTCTCAGCATGACAGAAGTGACCAAAACCTGCTGCATCCACCCAGCAGACGGGGGGGGGGATAAAAACCAAACAGCCCCCCACTGCTGCCAATCCTCAACAGAAATGCTCACAACAAAAACCTCAGACAGGGGAAAGAGTGCAGCTGGGTGGGCAGGCTGTGGCTTGGGGCTTCCTCCTCGGACAGGAGGAAGAGCACAGGCTGGCGGGCGACTTGCTCGGCTGTGGCTTGGGGGGGGAAGGGAGCAGCTTCACCACCTCCAAATGCTGCGATCTCACGAAAGCAGGATGAAAACTCCGAAAAATGACAAGGAAAAAAGGTTAAAACAAGAATGTTTCATTATAGTTTTCTTCCCCAATTCCTTCTAGCAGTTTAAATATGTAAAGACCACAAAAGAAAAAACTTGGCTTTCTTTCATTTTAATTCAGAAGAGAGGAACGGGAGGATTGGGGGGGGGTTGTTTGTTTCAAAGGAAGGGAAAGAGGAGATTTGGGTCTGTGGGAGGCGCAGCAGGTAACGGTGATGGTGTGCGGCTTTTGGCGTTGTGGGGGTGCGGTCTTTTTAAAAGAGCAAAATGAGGCAAAAAATAAAAATCCACCACTCCACCTCCCAAGTGCTGGAGGCAGGTGTGATTTTTTTTCATGTTCAGAAGAGACACTCTTTTTAACCTTTTTTCTTTGTCATTTTTCGGAGTTTTCATCCTGCTTTCATGAGAGGGTAACATTTGGGGGGGGGTGAAGCTGCCTCCTTCCCCCCCTCCAAGCCACCAGCCGAGCAAGATGCCCGCCTGCCTGTGCTCTTCCTCCTGTCCGAGGTTTTCACTGTCATGAGCATTTCTGTTGAGGATTGGCAAGGGGGGGCTGTTTGGTTTTTATCACCCCCCATCTGCTGGGTGATTGCAGCAGGTTTTGGTCACTTCTGTAGTGCTGTATGGTTACACACGAAGCACGTTTGTTTTTTTGAGGGTGATCCCCACTCTGGTTGCTAAGCTTGCTTAAACCCTCTTCCTCCTCCTCCTCCTCACTGGAGCCCCCCTTTGCCTGCAACGTGGGGCAGGAAGACCCCTGCTGGTCCGGGGATGATAGGGATCTGTCCTCTGCGGAGTAGGGGCAAGGTTACTATGCTCCCTGTCGATCAGGTTTGATTTCCTTTCTTTGCCCCCCCCCACCTCCCCTGCTTGTAGCTGCCTCTGAGTCCCTCATGCTGGGTAACTGTTGCCACCCAAGAGCTGTTAGGGAATCTTTAGGGGATAGCCAACTAGCACCCCAACATGCCCCCCATGCCCCCACTTCAACGGCAGAAGCTGCACCCCTCCCAAAGCCCCTGCAATCAGCTATCGGCTTCTTTGAGTCAACCAGAAGAGAAGGGGATAGAACAATGCAAAGATTAATGTCAGACAAACAGACACAAGTTTCCCATTAAAAGTGGGTGTATAGATAGTCCTTAATCCATGACCACAACGGAGTCCCAAATTTATGTTGCTAAGTGAGAAATTTGTTAAATGAGTTTTGTCCCATTTTATGACTTTTCTTGCCACGTTTATTAAGTGAATCACTGCAGTTGTTAAATTAGTAACAGAGTTCTTAAATGAATCTGGTTTCCCCATGGACTTTGTTTGTCAGAAGGTCACAAAAGGGAATCACATGACCCTGGGACACTGCAACCATCATAAATATGAATCAGTTGCCAAGCATCTGAATGTAAATCATAAGACCCTGGGGATGCCGCAAAAGTCATAAATGTGAAAAATGGTCATAAGTCACTTTTTTCAGTGCAGTTGTAACTTCAAACTGTCACTAAGCAAACTGTTGTAAGTCGAGGACTACCTATATTTTATCACTTTTTTCCTTTTTTTTGGTCATCAAGTTTTTGACACCATGCTAGGTGACTGGTGGTACTCGAATATTGCCATATCCTAAAAGTGGTACAATCTCTGAAAAGGTTGAAAAGCACTGCACTAGGACTCTTAAGATTTCTCTCACAATTACCGGCATTAAGCCAAGTTTCACTTAGTTTATACGGATACAGTTGTTTTTTCTTGCCCAAGTGTAAAGTCTTACTTTTATCTATGTTGAATTTCATTTTGTTAGATAGAGACCATTGTTCAAATCTGTCAATATCCTTTTGGATCCTGAGCTTGTCTTCTGGGGTGTTGGCTATTCTGCTAGCTTAGTGTTGTCTGCAAATTTGATGAGTTCCCCTTCTATTTCCTCATGTAGATCTTTATAAAGATATTGAAGAGTACTGGGCCCAAAATAGAATCTTGGGGTACACCACTGCTTACTTCCCTCCATGTAGGCATAGTTCCATTTAGGACTACACGTTGAGTACAGTTTGTCAACCAGTTACAAACCCATCTGTTGGTAGTACTGTGTATCCCACATTTTTCTGGCTTGCCAAGAAATAGGTTGTGGTCTACTTTGTCAAATGCTTTTCTGAAATCTAGGTATACTATGTCTACAGCATTTTGCTGATACACTAATTTAGTCACTTTGTTGAAGAATGAAAGATTTGTTTGCATTATCTGTTTTTGACGAACCCATGTTGGCTTCTGGTTATGATTTTGTTTGCTTCTAAGTGTTCATAGATTTATTGCTTGATTATGTTTTCCAAGATCTTCCCAGGTATTGAAGTCAGGATGACTCATCTGTAATTTTGTAGATCTTTTTTTCTTTTTTTGAAGATGGAAACTACATCAGCTCTTTTCCAGTCCTCAAGTAGTTTCCCAGTGCTCCAAGAACTTTGAAAGATATGTTTCAATGGTTCTGAAATCACATCTGCCAGTTCCTTCAGAACTCTGGGATATAGTCCATCATGACCCGGTGATTTGAATCCATCTAAGCTGACAGGTGTTCTCTTATCTTATTTTTGAATATTTTAATTTTCATTCCTAATTTGTCGTTTAAGTTCTGTTTTGGTAAGTTGAGTAGTGTTTCCTTTATGTGTGGAGACAGATGCGAAATATGAATTAAGTTCTTTCTTTCTACTGCCCATTTTTTCTTTACCATCTTCTCCCATTAGTGGACCAGATTGTTTCTTTGACTTTTCTCGTTTTTATGTGTTGAAAGAAACTTTTTTTTTTGCTTTTGACATTTGTTACAAGTCTTACTTCATTCAAAGGATTCCTAACTTCATCTTTACAGGTTTGAACTATTGGTTGGTATTCTGCCTTAATTATGTGTCCCTTTCCATTTTTTGTACTTATCCTTTTTTTCCTTTGTTTGTCTGAGTGTTTTTTGTGCAATCATGCTGGTTTTTTTTCTTGGTTTTCCTTTTTAGTGGTATTGGACTGGGCTTTTATAATCATATTTTTCAGAGTATCCCAAGCGTCTTGAGTTCATCCATGGGATCCTTTCCAAGCTCTCTGAGGTTATTAAAATCAGCTCTTTTAAAGTCTAAAACAGTGACTCTCCCAACCTTTTGGGCATCAGGGACTGGTTCCTTGGAGATTTTCCATGGACCAGAGGGGGTGTGATTGCACGTGCTGCCTGCATCCTGCGGATACAGCTTCACTTGTCTGCATGGCCTGGTTTCTGGCATGCCGCAGCCCGGAGCTGGTCCACAGACTGGGTGTTGGGGATCCCTGGTCTAAAACACTGGTTTGACTATGTTCTGTTGCTTGTGTCTTGTTTTATATTGAATTCTAATATGCCATGATCACTCTTCCCTGAAGTTTCTGCAACTTCAATCCCCTCTATTACATCTGTTGGTAAGGATATAGGAAGCAACTAGATCCCTCTAGATGCCTCCTCTACCTTTTGGGTGAAGTCAGGAATCTGTTCGATCTCCCACTTGATGCACAGTTTGTCTCCTAGTTGATGTCATGGTAGTTAAAGTCCCCCCATTGCTATTGTGGTGTGTTTCTTACATTGGTTAACTGATTAGCAAAAAGTTTGTCTATTTCTTCTGCTCATATATGAACCACTGAACAATGGTCTAACATTACATTAAAATACAGCCAAACCTTACTTAAAATCTAATGCTATAGTTGAGGCGCTTGCTAACTAGCAAAACTTTCAAAAGCTAGCAAAGAGAAAAAAAAATAAGCACTCCGGACCAAAATAGACTTGAATAAAAGACAAATTATAATAGAATAATATTAATAAATTTGCAGTTGTTAGGCAAATAGATTGAGTTCGGATCATAACATATTTAATCATATTTACTCAATTCAAAAACAGTGTATAGAATCCAATCATACTTTCTTAAAGTGGTTGTAGAGGTTTAATTGGCATGGGTTGTTCCACTTGCCCAGAGTTGATTCACAAATGCTCTTGTGAACTAATTTTTTTATTTTTAACATTTTCAAAGTAAAATCTGAACTCCATTCTGAATGTGTTTTCATGGCAAGTGATATTGGTTTGCACAAGAGTTTGTGAATTTAGTGTCCTTTAAAAGTCCCTGCCATGGTTGCAAGTAAGATGGCTAATCCTATCATGTCAGTGCTCAAAATTGCAGAAAACAGTCCTGCGATATTCTTGTGAGGAACAGCTATCTGTATGAGTAATCTCTCATCCTCTCGTTATCTGGATAAGTCCCAAGGAGCCTGTCTATTTACCAGTTTGTTGGGTTTTGCCACGCTTATTTTCAGTTCACCATATGTCCCCTGGAAGCCTCTCTGGAGCCAACAATATTAGACAAGTATAATCCAACCCTTCAATTTTAGAGAAAATTGTTGGACTGTAGTTAAGGAGGAGTTGAGGACATAGATATCTAGATCCATTTCAGTCACTTTTCAGACCAAGAGGGAGCCTCGGCTGTACTTGATGATGGAGTCAGAGGCAGCCAGCAGCTGAAATTGCAGATCCAGCTCAGGAGCCCTACTAAGCAGCCCAATGCTGGAAAAGAGGCAACTGAGAGCAGCGAACCGGCAGCTGAACAGCGGACAAGAAGGGAGATGGTTTGAGGCGGCGAACCAGTGGATCACAGTGTATTCAGGAATAGCCTAGACCCATACTCCAATCTGGGCAGCCTGGTTCGAGGGGTCAGCCAGGCATCCTGACCCAGGCCCCAGCAAACTAGAGGTAGCCTGACTACCACAGCCCTCTCACTGCATCCTTCCAGCCCTGCAGCCCACCCCAGTGACCTGCCCCAGGTGATCAACGATCCCTCCCCAGAGAGATCAGCAGCCCCCCTGCTCCCTACTATTGCTTCCTATTAGCCTGGCAGCCCACCTAGCAGAGGACAAAGGGCCTGGAGCAACAACAAAGGGAACCGGTGGCTGTGAGAAATTGATGGAGGCAAAATCTGTGGAGGGGAGAAAGGCAGCAGCAAAATCAGCGAACGGGAACGGGAGAAATGCAGTAACAGCAGCAGAGTTAGAGAGCTCTGATCTCTAAAGCTGAGTGGCTGGCTGAGTGGAGCAGACCAGACAGCAGAGCTAAGCCAACCGGAAAGCTAAACAGAGGCCTTACCAAAGCAGAGACAACAAGAGGCCAGAACAGAGAGCAATGGAAGTGAAGGCAACAATTAAGTTTGAGGTCTCAATAGGAAGGGAAGGAAGACCCCAGTATAGAATAAAAATAAATACAGGACAGAAAATAAAAGATAAATAAATAGGCAAATAATAAGAACAAGAGTGGAACAATAGAAATCAAGGAAGAATAGGACTAATAAAGAGGCAAATCTTAAATAATAAGATAGGGAGGAATTAGAGCTCAAAAACTTTAAAAAAACAGAGGAAAGAAAAGGATAAATAAAACTAACATAATAGTAAGAAGGCTAAATAAATAACAAGGTAGAAAAACGAGCACAAACAGGTAGAAAAAAGGATAAAAAATAGAACAGAGAAGGTAGAAACAAGGCTAACAGCAAAGCACATCCACCAACCAAAAAAAGAGGTATTTTCAAACAACAAACTCATGGAACAGGTGACTCATACTATTGTGGTATGCAATACATGTTCCATGTATGTGTTTATGCCCAAAGCACACCCAAATTATACATGCATTAAATGTAAACTATGTGAATTACTAGAGGAAAAAATAAGGGACTTAGAGGCAACTCTAGCCAAATTCCAATCTATGCAAGAAAGCTATACCCAAATTGAACAAAATAATGAACAAATAACTCCTTGAGGATTTGACTCCACTGATAAACCCTTGGAGGAAGACAAATGGAGGTATGTCATACATAGAAGGAAACACAACAATCAAAGGAAGAAGCAGCATAGTCTAACAAATCTCTACTACCCAATCTAACTCAACTAAAAGCAACCCCATTAAAACTGAGCAATCAATTTTTCCCTCTAGATGGAAATACGCAGACCTAACCTTCTCCCTCAAAGAAAACATGCGGACACCTAGCAAAGAAACAACACCAAATATACCTTAAAAAGTCACATCAACAAACACACCTGAGATAAACAGAAAAGCACCCTAGATTGCACCCCCCAAAAAAGGAAGGTGAGTGTTGGTAACAGGAGATTCTATCCTCAAAGGAACAGAATCAGCCATCTGCAGACAGGACATACAATATAGAGAGGTATGTTGAAAGAAGCATGGGAAACTATGAAAAACATGATCATAAAAGCCCAGTCCAACATAATACCACTGAAAAAGAAAAACAAGAAATTCAAGAAAAAACCAACATGGCTGCATGAAGCCTTCTCTGACAAACTGAAAGACAAAAAGGACAAGTACAAAAAATGGAAGAGGGACACATAACTAAGGGACACATAACTATCAGCAGACAGCCTGAACATGCAAAGACGAAGCCAGGAAAGCAAAGGCTCAGACTTGCAACAGAAATCAAGGACAATTAAAAAAAGTTTCTTTCAACATATTAATAACAATAAAAAAGTCAAGCAAACTGTAGGTCCACTAAAAAGAGAAGATGGCAATGAAAGAGAACAAACACCTATCCAACATTGATGAATATAAATCACTGGGACTCGATAGATTACATCCCAGAGTTCTGAAGGAGCTGGGAGATGTTATCTCAGAACCACTGCACCATATCTTTCAAAACTCCTGGAGCACCAGGGAAGTACCTGAGGAATGGAAAAGGGCTGATGTGATTCCCATCTTCAAGAAAGAAAAAAAATAAAAAATAAAACAGACCCAGGAAACTACAGACCAATCAGCCTAACATCAATACCTGGAAAGATCCTGGAAAAGATAATCAAAAAACAGATCTGTGAACAACTAGAAGCAAAGTTATAACTAATAGTCAACACGGGTTTGTTAAAAAACAGATCATGCCAAACCAATCTCATTTCATTCTTTGATAAAGTGACTAAATTATTAGACCAGCGAAATGCCATTGACGTAGTATACTTAGATTTCAGTAAGACATTTGACAAAGTAGACCACAACCTACTTCTTGGTAAGCTAGAAAGAGGCGGAATAGATAACATCACCACCAGATGGATTTGTAGCTGGCTGACGAACCGTACTCAATGAGTAGTCCTCAATGGTACTAAAACCACATGGAGAGAAGCAATGGGGTACCACAAGGCTCTGTCTTAGGCCCAGTACTCTTCAATATCTTCATAAATGACTTAGATGAGGGAATAGAAGGGGAACTCATCAAATTTGCAATGACACTAAACTGGCAGGAATAGCCAACACCCCAGAAGACAAGCTCAGGATTCAGAAAAATCTTGACAAAGTTGAATAATGGGCCCTAGCCAACAAAATGAAGTTTAATGTGGAGAAAAGCAAGATTTACATTTAAGCAGGAAAAATCAAACATTAGGCGAGACCAAAAAAGCTAATACAATCCTGAGCTGTATAAACAGAGGCATAGAATCAAGATCACACAAAGTATTAGTAACACTTTATAAAACCCTAGTAAGACCACACCTGGAATACTGCAACCAATTTTGGTCACCATACTACAAGTCATTGTTTGGATCAGTTTCAGCAGTTGGGATTCATTGGTTCTCCTCTTCCCACTGATTAGTTCTAGCTGTGTGGACTGAGGAATGGCCACTCCCAGACCTCTTCTTGCGCGGGGGGGGGGGGGGAAAGAGGTGCCACCAAACTCAATATTCTCTCCTTTTGTTAAATATCTGCACAAAACATGGGTGTAGTCACTCACAAGTCTAGAGTCCAGGATTTTATGTTGACCCCAGGTCACTCAAGTAAGGTTGTTAAGGTTCTATCCTAATGCTTGGAAACTGTGAGGCAGGATGGGAAGGAACTGCCCCAACTTAATCCTACCAAATGTGATACCAGGGTACCTACAGTAGATCTGGGCATATTCCACCTTCAACCTTGAATCAGATAGCACTTCTGCATTTCTGAGTAGTGCATAATCTGAGGTCCTTCCTTAGCTCACAGTTCCTGCTTGAGAAGCAGATGGCAGTTGTGGCTATAAAGGCCTTTGCACAACTTATCAAGAAACCCGATTGCGCCCTTTCTTGGTTTAAGAGTACCTTCCACTCATGCTCTCACCTCAGTTTGACTATTATATGTTCTACATGGGCTGCCCTTGAGAAGCGGAAAACTCAGGAGCTTCAACTAGTTCAGAATGAAGCATGACTTGCTATGCCCATATGACATCCTTACTTTGTGAGCTGCATGGGTTGCTAGTGTACTTCTGGATATAATTCGATGCTGGTTATGACCTTTTAAAGCCCTGCATGGCATGGTTGAAAGATTGCCTACCTCCTGCAGATTTTGCCAGCCAGTACAAGTGATCAGAATTGGTGTCCTCCAGATTCCTTCAAATAAACAGTATCAACTTTTGGCATCTCTGTTATACAGAACAGGCACTCCTCAGCAATCTGTGTTGCTCCTACCCTGTTGGCATTCTGGAAAGCCTTACAGTCCTAGCGTTGTCTCAAGCCTTCAGTTAGAGTGGCCAGGGACCCATTGGATACATTTGGGGGCAGGGCCACTGTTAGCTAAATGTTTTTGTTCTTTATTCTTTTCTTTCATTCATATTGTATTTTCTATTTTGTTTATAGTACACTGCCCAGAATATGTTTGGACTTGAGTGGTACTTACATTGAGTTAATTAATGCAGGATATTAAATTATTAAAATTTGATTTGTGTTTAATCATAAGACAGTGGTAATGGACCAATTCTGCTAAGTGTGATCGAAATCCTATCATCAAAAGAATACAAAATAGAAAAATAAAAACCAGGATATCCTAATGAATTAGGTTTTTTATTTTAGGGTTTTTTTAGTTGAAATTATGTCTAGTTTCACAGATATTCAGATCAATTTTTGCTTTCTTGGAGCAAAGAAAATTCCCTTGAAATGGTAAAAACAGCTTATTTTGTTAACATAGAGTCATAGACTGATACCAATGGAATTTTAGCAAATGATAAAACCAAGAGGGCCTTAACCAGGATTCCAGCCAAGAAATATAGAGCTCCAACAGCACAAGAGGACTCATAGGTCCTCTTTGTAGTCACATATGCATGAATTGCCAACAGCATCTTCCACACAAACATGGGCACCTCACCAATTTTTAGGGCTCTTGCTGGAAGAATAATCTCTTCTATGTGTGCATAAAATAGATGAGGATGGATGGATCTGTAGTAGAGCTCCATTTGCTTCCACATCCTTCAAATTCCTTCTAGCAAAAAAGCTGGGAGTCTTGAATATGTGGTTGTTGTTTTCTTTTGTAAACAAAGGCTACAAAATAGAGTTTTTATTTTGACACACAAGATGCACTTATAAAATCCATACATAATTATTTTACAAGGAAAAGGTTATTCCAAGCTTCCTTTCAGCTACATTTAAATAAAATCAAATTACAAGATTTAACAAATGTTCTGAATTGAATTTTAATGAATCAAATTTGCCAGAAGCAATATGTCTATGAAATTAATCGTCTTGTAAACTTCAACGTCAAGCTTTCTATTTCTCCCACAAGGTTCTCTTAAGTTGAGAAGCTGGTCAAGAAGGTTGGCAGCATGGGGAGAAAATTATTAGAAACACTTGACTATCCATACTGCCTTCTTTCTTGAAACCTGCTTGTCAGGATACCATTCCCACGTGTTCATCCTCTCAACTCTGGGGATATAATAAATGTATTCTAGAGTTCAAACATTAGCATTTAAAAACATTTGTTTTGGCCACTCTGCAAGAGCTAAATAAGTTGCCAAAGATTTGCTTATTATTCAACACACACAATTTTGCTTTTTATTAAAAAAGACACTTGATATTGCATTGTGTTCCTTAGGCATTGAGGATAGAAAAGAATGGAGCACCTTGAGTATAGATCTGCTCTTAAATATGTTGAGCTAAAAAAAACATAATTCTTGTTTTAATCTTCTGTATGCTCCTCTATACGCATCAAGTGAAGCTGCTTTGTATTTCAAAACCAAGCATTTCATAAAGCTAGTTTTCAGGAAAATCTATTTAATTCTGTCATTTTGGCGACATGCAAATTTCCCAGCCAAAGCAAAACAAAAAAATCCCAAACCCCACAAATTCTTCAGCTGTTTGATATACAATGCTGAGAAAATTATTGCACACTGAATAGGCTAGCAGCTAGAACTGAAGCATAATGATGTCTACCTTGATGTTTAAAATGCCAAAGAGCAAAGATAAGCTCCTGACCTCTTGTTCCTTCAAACATTCAACTCTTTCCTTGTTATGATCAATTTCTGGTTTAGAAGCTTAAGATTTATGACAAAAACGAGTGGTAAAATTTTAAGGATGGTCCATTTTGGGTAGCTGAAATGCATTTTGAGCCATCTCCTGGGGGTAAGTTTATCCTGATTATTTGTTTTCCTGTAAATCTGGGGAAAATGGCAAGATACATTTTTAATTGAGGGAGAGATCTGCTTATAAAAGTAAGCGGGGGAGAAGTGCTTCTCAAGAACTTTTCAAAATTATCTATGGTTGGGCAAAAAAAAGTATGTCAAGGAAGCAGATTCATACAGGAAAAGGGGTTTAAAGTAGCTCACACATTCTTTCCAGAAAAGCGACACTGTAACTCTGTCCAACTGTCGGTGGTTTCTTTAAAAAAAAAAAAATCATTTTTCTAAATACCAAGGTTACAAAGCTGAGGCTTGATCCAAGCTTACACCCTGTAAATAGATTGGCTGTTAATAATTTAAGTTTTAAATAAATATTGGTATGCCTATTTGGCATCTGTCTGTCACTGGCAGCCATTTCTGCTCCTATTGCTCAGTCTCCCACTCAGAGACTGCTAGTCAATTCGATTTCCACAAATGGTAAACCTGTCTATCTCCAACAAATCTTTCTTTGTAGATCTGAATTTGGATTCTGCACTGTCTTGGCATATCTCTTTCTCATCTCCGTCAGGAGTGGTCAGAAACTGGTCAGAGGCACTTGTCACAAGTTGGGGGGCTACATTTTCCTTTGGTTGCACAGGCTGACTGGTCACTGAAGCAGAGAAGCCTTCCTCAGTGGAAAGTCCTGTGTGAAATACAAGCACAAACTCATTTTGTTGTCTTTATTTAGATCACTGTAATCACCCACTTAAAGACTCTAGTGCAGTGCCTAGCAATAAAATATATTTCAAAGGGGAGGAACAAGGGGGTCCAAAGAACAACAAAAACCCTTATGCTATTTTCAAGATTAACAAATGGATTGCAGACTTCTTCATCAGATACAAAGGTGCCATCACACTTTTCACTGGGTTTGCTGCAACAATATAATGTAGCACTTTGTTTGGGGGAAGACACAAGACAACTCAAACTATTTCGTTTGGATTTTCAAGAATCCAGTCATACATTTTCTTTGGTTTGTTAATGATAGTGTTCCATACTAAGTCTGATGTTTTGGGTTATTTGATGACATATGATACCATTTTCATATAGGACCTTTCAGTCAATAAATAAGAAAGCTTGAAGAAGTATAGGCACTCACAAGGTAGAACAACTCATTACACAAAAATGCAAGATGAAGTTTTGCCTCCATTATCATAACAATAGAACAGCATAAAACACATCTTCATTCGACAAGGGACCTACATAATTATAACATGTCATTATGACCACTTAACTTGGAAAAGCTTTAAAGATCATATTAAAGAATTACATCTTCTTGAAGCTGGTGCTCTTTAATCAAATAGGAAGCTTCCTAATCAGAGATGGAATAAATGGAAGGAAAGGACTGTTTTTTACCCAAACTAGATGGGATACCACTTTTTACTCTAATCTTGGGACAAATGAGATTATTTAAATGACATTGTTCTTGCAGCTTGCTTTTTTTGTTTGTTTCCTAGATCCATTATTTATCTATTTAGTTATGTAAGCTATTCCTGCAGAGAAAATTGAAAGAGCAAATTAGCAAATTAAATAGCAGGTACAATTGCCATTGGTTAGAGCCAATGAAGAGAGGAAGGGGAAAGAAACAACACGCAAGTATTTATGTTTGGGACAGAAAATCATGTTGGGACTCAGAAAATGATTGTTGCTTCTTTGACAGGTAAGCTCTACACTCATGTTAAAAATGTGCCACAGGAAAGTTAGAATTTTGAATTGCATCCTGAATATTATGCCTGGAAATTTTAGAATGCTGATGGCAATTTTTTTTGTTTCATTAAGCTTTGAAAATGCAAAAGTGTGCCTTATGGAGAAGAAAACTTAATGCAACTGCCAGAGAAGGGCATTTTAATACTGGCCGCTGTGATGTTCATGGATGGTTTTGAAGAGAATGCATTACTGTGGCTGGTTTCTTTAAGTGGGCTCAGTTTTAGGACTGCTTGTATAAAGCAAGATGAAAAAAGGCACAGAGTGTGCTTCTATTGTTTTACTATGGGATTTTAATGGGTTTTTAATCTTGTTCTTATAAATTGTTCCCTTGGCCAATTTTTCTGTAACAGGGCCATGTAAACTATCGCCCTACTTTCTTGCATGCCTCTGTGAAAAGCAAGCAAGGAAGATATGTGTTATCACTATTCTCTATGGTGGTACACCTGATATTTTTGAAATATTTGTCTCACCAAAATGCAAGGCAGTCCCTGTACTCAGAGTTTGGATCAAACTTCTATTCTCCTTTGTACCAATCTATACTTCCTACAGTAGAAGCACAAAATTAGCCACCGTTTGTACTCAATGAGCCTTCATAAAGATAGTCTGACTACCAAGATTGCTCTTTTTACTTCTATGTAGAAGGATAAGTTTCTCAGAGCAAAATATTGCCATCAATTATTGCATCAATTCTGGGAGAACAGACTTTACTTTGGTTTTCTAGTGGTGGCAAAATGTCAAAATGATATTAAACCAAACAGAGCCAAATTATTAGATTTTTGAGGAAGGATACAATGGTAGCATTTGAGGCCCATTATCAAGTTTTGCTGAATTGTTACAACTCCCAGACAAAAGGAAAAATTGGTATTTGGGGAGGGACTCAGAAGAGATGCAAGCTTTAGAGTACCCCATTTGTCCTTGAAATCATACCATGTCCCTGCAATGTATGAGTGTGCACGCATAGGCCATAAACATCGGCTCTACCATTGGAGGGTGGTCTGAAGACTCTGAAGCAATAAAAGGTCTGCTGGGAATTCATACACACTTCAAACCCTGCAAAATTCTTCTGAAGGAGAAAATGTCCAAAGCTGGTTTTATTCAGAATTATGAAGATTTAGCTCCTTAGATGCTACGAATCACTTTATACTAAGTCAATAAAATGCCTATGCTTAATACTGGAGCCAACATTTTGAGATTTCACTAACCTTGAGGAGACTTGTACTTGTTCTGTGGTTTGCCAACAGATTTTCCTGGGGTGCTGAAAGGAGGTGGGTTGAACAACTTCTCCTCCATGTTTGCTTCTTTGACATAGTGGCAGGACTTTCCCAGCAATACAATGCTGTTGAGTACCTTAAGTGATATTAAACTGAGAACAATAAGCACACAGGATTAGCTATCATGGCCTGAACAATTTTGCCTCCTCCAGAGGCCTCCTCAAATTGTCTATTAGAACAGATACACACTGTTTTAATCTGATCAACCCTGCTGTGCATCAACTAGAAATATAGGGCAAAGATATTAGATTTGTGCCAGGGAGCCTGGATTCAATTTGGTAAAGAACTTGATGCGCCTCCAAGAAGGGCCTTCAGATGAATTTCCCTGCCTTGACCAGGCTGTGTGGACACCTGGTCCTGTTTTTTGCAAAAACCTGGCTGAGGCAGATGAAGAACAGCCACCCAACTGTGCTATTCTTAAGGACGAGAGGGCAGATGCTACTAGGTCCAACTTCAAGGAGGCCTCCCGAATAATTATTCTGCAGCATATTACCATTGTACTCTAACATCAACACCCTCCAATATTGAGTGTGTCAGGGGCAGCAGTGCAGGCAAAAACACACTCTCACACCTTTTCCTGTATTTCCACACGCAAGAATAGAGAGGTTTGTGCCTCCCATGTACAAGCCAGCTGGATAAGAGTGTAGTAATCTGGTAAAATATTTTATGAATTTCCATTATTATTCAGCATGAAATTTCCTACTGAAATAGGAAATCTTAACTAAATCATGAATTGAGCATTGATACCAAGTTATGATACCAAGTGCACTTAGTGGAAAATTAATTCCATTTAAAGTAGCAGGATTTGCTTCCAAAATAAGGATTATGGTGGGTAATAATTCTATGAAATGCATTTTTACTCTCTTCAAAAATTTAACCTTTTAGCAAAAGTTGCCTCTAGATGAGATGGGCGGCACATAAATCAAATCAAATCAAATCAATCAAATAATTAGATAGATAGATAGATAGATAGATAGATAGATAGATAGATAGATAGATGGATGGATAGGAAGCATGTTTTAATGTGAGAGTTAACTTTTGGAAAGAGAAAATGAACATATTAGGTAAAGACTTATTGTCCAAACTTGGAAACAAACGTGTGGCTTCAAATATTGAACTGTTTGCAGAATTAATATAGATCATGGATGACTGTAATATATCATGGAATCAGTTTATTAATATGTGTATTTCTACAGTATATATCTTGAACTATATATCATGTATGCTTTTATTTCCTTTTGTTTCTTCTAATTTTGTGTATTCTTTTCCAACACATATTGTATTTAGTTAATTAAAAATATTTTCTAAAAAGCTAAATGGGACAAAAGGATATTTAACCTGTGGGGTTAAGCAATAACTGTTATGATTAAGAAATCTCCTAGTTCTAAACATTTTATTTATATAGTAAAAGTTTAAATCTTTGTATTTAATATTCCATTACCGACTCTGTTGTGTTGATATATTCTTTTTTTTGTATTATATTTTTTATTAATTTTTTACACAAGCATAAGTCACTCAATAATTGATAAACAGTGTGTTGTCTGGGTTACATTTGTAAAAACACTCCTTAACAATTGATTTCTATAGTCTGTATTCCATATATTAATTTTGGTTGATTTCCTCTTTCCCCGAAACATCCTTTTTTACAAACATTGAGTTAATACAATTCTTACTGTTTTAATAAATGACAATTTAGTATATATTTTTTCCAATATTCCAAAAAAATAATCATCATATTAATACATTTCTTTTCAGTCATTTGGATTGCCTTATCATCGATCCTGTTACCACACACCTCCACCCAATCAGAACACAGCCGAGCTCCCAGTCAATCAGTTCAAACCCCCACTGGCAGTTAAAAGGAAGAAACAGCTGCAATCACACATTGCTGCTAGAAGCACGAAGCCGAAAGCACCAGCCTGAAGATGACGAATGGGACTTCGTCGAGATATGGAATAAGTTTTACGATCACCAGGAGATTTAAAAGAAATTAATTTTATTATAACCTAGCTTTCGTTGGAAACTACCAACATCGTCAGGGTTAAAAAGGCAACTGAAGAGATGTTTTAAATAGGATCAGTTAACGCCTGCGCTCGGCTCCTAGAACACGTCACCAGTCCTGGCCGGTTGGTTTGTATTCTGGATGTTTCTCCTTCTCTGTCATTGCCTCAAACCTTCTCACCTATTCTTTTAACGCTAGTTCCTAAGTTAGTTAGGATCTTTTCCCTCCCTCCAACGGTGTTAACTCGCGTATTACCTTTCCCTCTATTACAGACCTTGGGGGGGGTGTTAGGTTTTTCTTTTACATTGTTACACATCCTGTGAGGGCTCCAGGCAGTTCCCCCCACCCCTCCCAGTCGTAGGTCGATGGTTTCCCTCAATGGATCATTGCACACACAAGTTTACCGTAAACCCACTCACACGGATAGAATACTCCACTACAGGAGTAATCATCCAGTATCCCATAAGGTTAGCTGCATTAAAGCCTTATTTAAACGCGTTGATTCCCACTGCAGCACAACTGAGTTCAAGAAGCAGGAAAGGAAACACCTTTTCCGTGTTTGCCAGCAGAATGGGTATCCACCCAAATTTATAAAACGACATGGCATAACATCTAGACCCCGAGCCCACCAGCAAGGGAATGAGCCACTACAACAAAAGACACGCATCTCCCTACCTTATATCAACAATGTCTCGGAAGCAACAGCTAGATTGTTGGCCCCCCATAATATAGAGGTAGCCCACAAACCAAATCAAACGCTACGCTCCAAAATCATGCGCCCACTTCCCACCATGGAAAAATCGGCGGTAGTCTATAAGATTGACTGCAAGAACTGTCAAAGTAATTATGTGGGTGAAACAGCTAAACGGCTAAAAACTCGATTACACGAGCACAAACTGGCCATAAAAAGGGGTGAACAATACTCCCAAATCTGGACGCATGTGGCACAGCATGGCCATTGTTTTGACTTTGATAATACTAGAGTCGTATCCAGCGATGCCACAAAAGGGGGCCGACTATTAAAAGAAGCTTGGTTCTCAGACGGAAACTCCATTAACTGTCATATAGATCTTTGTCCAACACAACAGGCACTAAGGAAATGGAGTGCGAATCAGAAGCACTCCAATGGACCCCCACCTTTTAGGTGGAGGAGGAACAATGGTTGTGCCAGAAGGGAACCTGAGGAATCCAGCCTTGGAGCCTATCATCGCTCGGGACAATGAAGAGAGACATTTGATACAGAGGGGAAGGAGGTGCGGAATGACGGCTCCCCCGTGCTGCACAGAGGAGAGAGGCATCTCCCTCTCCCATTCCATGGACATGCGAGGAATTGTGGATGGGGAATGCCCACGATTGAGGTCTTCCCAGGCAAAAAGTAGGACATTTACCTTGGATGGGAGTAATGACTGCTGGCAGCGGACGGAATCTTATGTGGACAGTACCGAGATGGGGTGTGGGAACACACACACTGGATTATATGACATCCGGATGGGTACTGCCCACGTGGGAGGAGGAAGGAGGAGGGTGAAGAGGAGGAAGGAGGAGGGTGAATGTAGAGCTGAGGGAAACCATCGACCTACAACTGGGAGGGGTGGGGGGAACTGCCTGGAGCCCTCACAGGATGTGTAACAATGTAAAAGAAAAACCTAACACCCCCCCCAAGGTCTGTAATAGAGGGAAAGGTAATACGCGAGTTAACACCGTTGGAGGGAGGGAAAAGATCCTGACTAACTTAGGAACTAGCGTTAAGAATAGGTGAGAAGGTTCGAGGCAATGACAGAGAAAGAGAAACATCCAGAATACAAACCAACCGGCCAGGACCGGTGACGCGTTCTAGGAGCCGAGCGCAGGCGTTAACTGATCCTATTTAAAACATCTCTTCAGTTGCCTTTTTAACCCTGACGATGTTGGTAGTTTCCAACGAAAGCTAGGTTATAATAAAATTAATTTCTTTTAAATCTCCTGGTGATCGTAAAACTTATTCCATATCTCGACGAAGTCCCATTCGTCATCTTCAGGCTGGTGCTTTCGGCTTCGTGCTTCTAGCAGCAATGTGTGATTGCAGCTGTTTCTTCCTTTTAACTGCCAGTGGGGGTTTGAACTGATTGACTGGGAGCTCGGCTGTGTTCTGATTGGGTGGAGGTGTGTTCTGATTGGTTAGGGGCTTGGCTGTGCTCTGATTGGATGAGGGGTTGGCTGTGCTCTGATTGGCTGGGGGAGTGTTCTGTTTGGGTGGGGGCTTTCTTGTGCTCAGGTTAGTCTGAGTTACAGGGTAACTCAGGGTAACTCAGGTTACTCTGAGTAACAGCTATCCAAAACAAATATAACCCCCCCAAACACATCCTAGATCTGACCAACCACTGTCTATCCAACACATACTTCATCTATAACGGACAAAAATACAAACAAATAGAAGGAGCATCCATGGGATCACCCCTCTCACCTGTCATTGCAAACCTCTACATGGAACACTTTGAAACCCATGTCCTAGAAAAATCTGATCACAAACCCAAACTCTGGCTCAGATACGTAGATGACACCTTCGCAATCTGGCCACACGGGAAAGAAAAACTGGACAACTTCCTCACACACCTCAACAGCCTACACCCCAAAATACAGTTCACCATGGAAACAGAAGCTAATAACCAACTTCCCTTCCTGGATGTCTTAGTCTACAAGAAATCCAATGGCTCCCTAGGACACACCATCTACCAGAAGAAAACACACACAAACCGCTATCTGCACGCACTCTCACATCACCACCCAGCACAGATCAACTCCGTAGCCAAGACACTCATCTCCAAAACCAAATGCCTAGCTGACGAACAACACCTAAAAACTGAACTACACACTCTCACTAATGTACTAACATCCAACGGATTCCAAAGAAATAAGATTTCCAACTTAATCCAAAAAGAAACTGCCACTAAAATCCAAGACAGAGAACAAGAAAACGGCAAAGCCCTCCTCCCATACATAAAAGGCACCACAGACAGAATCAGCAAGATCCTGCACAAACATAACGTCAAGACAGCATTCTGCACAAACAGAAAAATATCAATCATCCTAAGAAACCCTAAAGATAAAATTGAGTTAGAAAATCAAGGAGTATATGAAATCCCATGTACTGCTTGCCCCACCACATACATCGGACAAACCAACAGAAGAATAAGTGCACGCATTGAAGAACACAAAAACTCAGTCAAAAAAGAGGAACCAACTTCTTCCCTGGTCCAACACCTTAAAGCCACAGGATATGAAATTGATTTCAAACAGACCAGAACTATTGCCAAAACTGAACACTTTAATAACAGAATAATCAGAGAAGCCATCGAGATAGAAAAACGCCCTCACAGCATGAACAAACGAGATGATACCTCCCGCCTACCAGCCATTTGGAAACCCGCCCTTATTGACAAACGAGTCCATAACACAAAGAATGACACCAGACCTACACTCACAAAAACCACACAGGATGTCACCACCACACATCCAGGCAAAAAGCAAACCCAAACCGACACTGATGATGAGGCATGACCACAAACCAGAAGCCAGACCACAGCTGCATCATTAGCCACCTTAAACCCCTCCAATCCATACATGAAGCAAACTGACACCCACCATGAAAATGAGGCACGACCACGAACGCGAAGCCAAACAGCTATGCAGCTCACCATCTCTAATCCCCCTGTAACTCAGACTAACCTGAGCACAACAAAGCCCCCACCCAAACAGAACACTCTCCCAGCCAATCAGAGCACAGCCAATCCCCCATCCAATCAGAGCACAGCCAAGCCCCTAACCAATCAGAACACACCTCCACCCAATCAGAACACAGCCGAGCTCCCAGCCAATCAGTTCAAACCTCCACTGGCAGTTAAAAGGAAGAAACAGCTACAATCACACATTGCTCCTAGAAGCACGAAGCCGAAAGCACCAGCCTGAAGATGACGAATGAGACTTCGTCGAAACGTCGCCAAGACACTTCAAATTCTACGTGGGAGAAAACCCGAAGAACCAAAGACCGACATACAAACACCCGCGAAAACCTCAGAAAACAAATATATATATATGGTTAATGATATCTGTAAAAATGCGACTCCTGGGCACATTCATGGTATAAAATAAATAATTTACGATCACCAGATTGAAAAAAGTAAAGTAAATTATTTATTTTATACCATATATATATATACACACACACTTTTCTTGAATTCAGTCACATTTAAGTATCTAAAACATTTCATCCTTCTTAGAGTGTTCTAGAAAAGCCTCCCAGAAACCAACAGGAGAAAGGCTAGCTAACTCCATTGTCTAGTCCAGCGGTTCTCAACCTGTGGGCCACGACCCTTTTAGGGGTCGCACGAGCCTTTCATAGGGGTTGCCTAAGACCATCGGAAAACACATATTTCTGATGGTCTTAGGCAGGGCTTGTAAACCGCCTTCTTTCCCTCCCCCCCTTTGCTCCACCTCATTTGTTTGTGGAAAATATGCTGCTTGGCGGCAGTCTGCACGAACTCTACCAAATGTGCCCTGCAGGGGGCGCATGAAGAGCGCAGGCGCAGAGCAAGGCCCCGCCCTCCCCACAGACTCATTGTGCAGCAACCGGATTGACTTCTTCTTGTGCACGCAGGTCAGCGAAGGGTCATGGGATTTACATTAGGATGCTTGACAACTGATTCATACTTATGATGTTCACAGTGTCCTAGGGTCACGTGATCAATGGCCAGGGGGCATGGCCAGCTGATCACTCAGGTTGCAGAGTGCCTGAGGGAGGGAATCTGTGGGTCTCTGGGATGGGACTGGGGTGGGTGCCTGCCTTCCTTCCCTCCCCTTGTCCCTTCCTTCCTTCCTTTCCTTCACCTCTTTCTTGTCTCCTCCTCCTCCTTCCCTCCCTCTCTCCCATTGTCCCTTCCTTCCTTCTTTCCTTCACCTCCCCTAGTCTCTTCCTCCTTCCCTTCCTCTTTCCCATTGTCCCTTCCGTCTTTCCTTCCTTTCCTTCCCCTCCTAGTTCCTTCCTTCTTTCCTTCCTTCCCTCCCTTCCATTGTTCCTTCCTTCCTTCCCTCTCTCATTGTCCCTTACTTCCCTCCCTCTTCGTCCCTTCCTTCCTCCCCCCCTCCGTGCCCAGGAAGGGACAAGGGGAAAGGGACAGGCTGCCAGAGGCAGAGGAGAGCTCCGCCCAGCTCACTTGCTCAGCTTTGCCAGAAAACAAGCCGCTTGCTAAGTTAGCAGAAGCCCCAGGATCAGCATCGGGCTACAGGTGATTCGCGCTTCTGCTAAATTAGCAAGTGGCATGTTTTCTAGCAAAGCTCGAGCAAGTTTGCTGGGCAGGAACCAAGGAGAGCTACTACAGCTGACCTGCTTCTTGGCTGCTCTGCAAAAGTGCCGATCAGCTGTAGAGGTTCGCCCAGATCCTGGACAAGAGGGAAGGACGGAAGGGACAAGGGGAAAGAGGGAGGCGAAGGAAAGGAAGGGACAAGCGGAAAGAGGGAGGGAAGGAGGGACAAAGAGGGAGGTGAAAGAAAGGAAGGAAGAGACAATGGGAGAGGGAGAGAAGGAGGAAGAGACCAAGAGGGAGGGAAGGAAAGGAAGTTCCAGCCAGCAGAGGCTTGGCAGCCCGGCTGTCGAGGAAAAGAAGAGCACAAAGCCAAGGAGAAGAAGGTGGCAGTTTCCTCCCAAAGGGGGCTCCTTTTCTCCACCCCTTCCCTGGGTTTGTGGGGAATTTCTCATCACCAATGCTGACAGGTGCTCCTTCCAGCCCATGAGCTTTCTCGCCCCCTTTGCTTCTCCCCACCTCCCCCGCTTTCGTGAGGATTGTGGCGCCCTTGGGAAGCTGACCGTGCTTTAAAGCTTAGGAGAGGAGGAGGAGTCCCTTCCTCCTTCCCTCCCTCTCTCTCTGTCAAGCCCTGGCAGGCTCGACATGAACGGGCGGAGGAATCGAGGACGGGCGGGGGCAAAGGAGACTGGCGGCCGTTGCCAGACCTCCCAGCTGACCGGCACAGGAGTTGGGGGCTGCGGTGGCCTCCCCTTCGCTGACCTGCGTGCACGAGAAATCAATCCGGTTGCTGCACAATGAGTCTGTGGGGAGGGCGGGGCCTTGCCCTGCGCCTGCGCTTTTCATGCACCCCCTGCAGGGCACATTTGGTAGAGTTCGTGCAGACTGCTGCCAAGCAGCATATTTTCCACAAACAAGTGAGGTGGAGTGGAGGGGGGGAGGGAGAGAAGGCGGTTGACAAGCCCTGCCTAAGACCATCGGAAATATTTGTTTTCCAATGGTCTTAGGCGACCCCTGTGAAAGGCTCGTGCGACCCCCCAAAAGGGTCGCGACCCACACTGAATTCAAGAAAAGTATGTGTGTGTTTGTGTGTGTGTGTGTGTGTGTGTGTGTGTATATATATATATATATATATATATATATATATATATATATATATATATATATATATATATATATATATATATATATATATATGTCTTTGGTTCTTCGGGTTTTCTCCCACGTAGAATTTAAAGTGTCTTGGCAACGTTTCGACGAAGTCACATTCGTCATCTTCAGGCTGGTGCTTTCGGCTTCGTGCTTCTAGGAGCAATGTGTGACTGTAGCTGTTTCTTCCTTTTAACTGCCAGTGGGGGTTTGAACTGATTGGCTGGGAGCTCATATATATATATATATATATATATATATATATATGTGTGTAGGTCTTTGGTTCTTCGGGTTTTCTCCCACGTAGAATTTGAAGTGTCTTGGCGACGTTTCGACGAAGTCCCATTCGTCATCTTCAGGCTGGTGCTTTCGGCTTCGTGCTTCTAGTAGCTGTTTCTTCCTTTTAACTGCCAGTGGGGGTTTGAACTGATTGGCTGGGAGCTCAGCTGTGTTCTGATTGGGTGGAGGTGTGTTCTGATTGGTTAGGGGCTTGGCTGTGCTCTGATTGGATGGGGGGTTGGCTGTGCTCTGATTGGATGGGGGAGTGTTCTGTTTGGGTGGGGGCTTTGTTGTGCTCAAGTTAGTCTGAGTTACAGGGGGATTAGAGATGGTGAGCTGCATAGCTGTTTGGCTTCGCGTTCGTGGTCGTGCCTCATTTTCATGGTGGGTGTCAGTTTGTTTCATGTATGGATTGGAGGGGTTTAAGGTGGCTAATGATGCAGCTGTGGTCTGGCTTCTGGTTTGTGGTCGTGCCTCATCATCGGTGTGGGTTTGGGTTTGCTTTTTGCCTGGATGTGTGGTGGTGACATCCTGTGTGGTTTTTGTGAGTGTAGGTCTGGTGTCATTCTTTGTGTTATGGACTCTTTTGTCAATAAAGGCGGGTTTCCAAATGGCTGGTAGGCGGGAGGTATCATCTCGTTTGTTCATGCTGTGAGGGCGTTTTTCTATCTCGATGGCTTCTCTGATTATTCTGTTATTAAAGTGTTCAGTTTTGGCAATAGTTCTGGTCTTTTTGAAATCAATTTCATGTCCTGTGGCTTTAAGGTGTTGGACCAGGGGAAGAAGTTGGTTCCTCTTTTTTGACTGAGTTTTTGTGTTCTTCAATGCGTGCACTTATTCTTCTGTTGGTTTGTCCGATGTATGTGGTGGGCCATGCAGTACATGGGATTTCATGTACTCCTTGATTTTCTAACTCAATTTTGTCTTTGGGGTTTCTTAGGATGGTGGATATTTTTCTGTTTGTGCAGAATGCTGTTTTGATGTTATGTTTGTGCAGGATCTTGCTGATTCTGTCTGTGGTGCCTTTTATGTATGGGAGGAGGGCTTTGCTGTTTTCTTGTTCTCTGTCTTGGATTTTAGTGGGAGTTTCTTTTTGGATTAAGTTGGAAATCTTATTTCTTTGAAATCCATTGGATGTTAGTACATTAGTGAGAGTGTGTAGTTTGGTTTTAAGGTGTTGTTCATCAGCTAGGCATTTGGTTCTGGAGATGAACCAAATGAACCTCAGAAAACAAATATATATATGCTTTGAACTAGAGTTAAGGGATTAGATGACTAGATCTATTGAATAGAATGTCTAAAGATTAAATATATTCTTAACTATGATTAAAAAGAATAAGAAATTTGAGAAAATAAATACTATTAATCTAGGAGGGATATATATTCTAAGTATTATGTTATTTCTTACGTTCTGTTACTACTGCTTTCTTCTCTTCTTTTTTATTTTTTTATTTCTTTTTCATTCTTCTTCTTTTCCCGTTTCTTTTTACTCTTATATCCATTACTTAAGAAACGTAAAAATGTGAGATGGCTTATATGGAAAAAATAGAATTAAGTCTGTCAATGTGTTGATATATTCTTAATAGCAAAATGGAACTTCATTGTAAGAACTTTCACATGTTGATGTTTGGTATTCCGATTTTCCTACAGAAAAGCTTTACACAATTATTTGATTTGCACTTACCCACAACAGAAAAGAATTACACAGGAATAGGACAAGACCCCTTGGACTTTTACAGAACTTGTAATAACTCTAATGAGCTAGAAAGAAAAATAACAGGGATTAAAATTATTTCTGAAAAGGGATGAGTGTGTAATTCAAATTATTTAAGTTACTTTAAATATGATGTAATATTTAAGATATCCTATCTTAAATTATTTTAACAGATAGCAGCTGCATACACGTTTATTTCAATAACATACAATAACACACATTCCAACCCAGTGCAGAGGGCCATCTCAGTTTAACTTAATCTTGTTCATCAAGTCTACAAATCATGAGTCAATATTATTTTATTTTTATTAACTAATATGCTCAGGAAAATATTATTTCATCCTCTGGGGTAATTTTCACTAGCTACTATGTGAAAAAAGATATGACTTACTAAAACAGCCAGTGGGAGTGGAATAAAGCCCATTCTCCTGGAAACAGAGTCGCTGTAATCTGTATATGCCTGGAGGTAGAGAGCACACTATCAAAAAAGCACTAGAACAGGCAAAACATTGAAGTACTAAGAAGTCTCAGAAGTCTAAGTATGTTTACATATTGCAAATAGATTTACTTTAAAATCACACTCACAAAGGGAATTAAAAGTCAGTTCACAACTGATCAGGAGACTGCCAGATATTAGTAGTTCAGAAGCAGAACTTGGCTGAAAAAAAACAAGGAAATCTGATGGGGTTAGTACTTTGATGGGTATTTTAATGGGAGAGCATCAGGAAGCAATAAACCTGCAGGCCACTCTGAGGGTCTAGGATCCTTCCAACTCCCAACCTTGGCCATGCCTCCTTCTCCTTAAGCCTCCCACCTCTGCCCATTTGCTTCCAGCATTCCTCCTTGACTGGCCAATGGCTCCTTGCCCTCTGCCTCGTGCCCTTCCGCCCAGAGAGCCTGGCCTGGGGCAGGAAGGAGACAAACAGCACTGGCACGGCTTCTCCGATTGCGGCAGGGGGGGAGCCTAGTGTGGGGCAGGAAGGAGGGGGGAAGCCTGGTGTGAGGCAGCAGGCCAACTCCCTGTTTGGTGTGAGGCCAGAGTCCAGGAGCAGAGGCAATGGAGGGGAGGGAGAAGAAAAAAAGGAAGCCGGTGCTCTCTAGGCTTTTTAAAAAAAACTGCTAGAGGCTCCGGGCAGAGAGGGCAACAAGTAAAAAAGTTTGGAGAGGGTGGAGAAGCCAGCCCCGATGGGTGTTGTGGCCAGTTGCATTCCAGACAAAGAATGGAAATTGTGTGTGTGTGGGAGGGGGACATGTGTATGCCTAAGTGTGTTAAACCAATGCAATGTTTACATAGCATTACCTACGTGTGTGTGTGTGACTAAAGTAGGGAGATGCTCCCCCCCCGTCATCAGAGAAGCAGCGCCAGTGCTGTTTGCCTCCTTCCTGCCCCACACCAGGCTTCTCCGCTTCCCCCGCAATCAGAGAAGTCGCGTCGGCCCTATCGTTCACCTGCTGCCCCACAACACAACCCCTGCAATCGCCCATCACACGCTGCCCCATTGAGAGCAACATGGCTGCTGCCTGCCACCCATCCGATTGGCTGGTGGCTAACTGTCCTGTGTGGCCAAAGGTCCAAGACAAAGGGGATTTCGGGGAATGGGCCAGGCCGAAGGGTACGAGGCGGAGGGCAAGGGACCCATTGGCCAGGGAAAATGGGTGGGGATGGGCCAACCGAGGAGGAACACTAGAGGTAAACGGGCGGAGGCGGGAGGCTCGAGGAGGCATGGCCAAGGGTGGGAGCCTAAAGGTCCCATTCCGTATCCTGAGCAGTTGAAGTAAATACTGGAAGAAGTAAATGACAATCTATTTCTATAACTGTTGCCAGAAAAGTGACAAAAATGTGTCTATTTTGTTATTAGGAGAGTTTTCTGACAGTCCTAAATTATCTTAATGGAAGGCCCTGGGACCATACAAATCAACAGGTATAGAATGGTTTTAAAACTAGATTTAATATTTTCCTAAATATTTTATTCATAGTTCATTATGACATAAATAGTGCAAGTGAAAGGTATTTCCTAGGAATACTGGAAATTAATTTATGCGCTTGTAGCCACAGGGATGTCTTTGGAAGTTCAACTTCACACAGAAATCCAAGTTGCATTTGGTGAGCTCTGCAAATGCAATGCTTCTCCAGTTTCTTCCTAGTGTAAAATTAAATTGCAAGCAAATCTAACTAAATGTGCACTGTCTGAATAAAAATAGGATATATAAGCTCGGATGTATAAACTTCAATCCAACACTTACATTTTTCTGCCGACTGCTAACAAAGTCAAAGGCAAGGCTTGCTTTGTATTCACTGTAAACCTGGGGACAGGATAACATATGCAAATGTTTGATTAACCATTTGACAGATTAGTAGCAGGCACTTATTATTAGAGAGAAAAGATAGATAAATGTGCATATGAAAATCTTTCGGTCTGTTTGCTTTTGAATATTCATATAGCCAGGGACAGCATGTGCAGAAATCAAAATACTAAGTCAGATGGAAATAAAACCATTTGGTTGCTTCAGTTGGACTAGGGATAATAAGTGAGGTATATGTTTGTATCCTTAAAAGGAGGGGAATGGGACAACTCGCCACAGCCATCTCGCCATGGCCAACTCGCTGTGAGACAACTTGCCATATCCAACTCACTGGGGGACAACTGAACAATTCTATTTAATTATTAAAATAATTTAAAATTATTTTAATTTTTACTATTTACATTTCACTTTATTCTTATCCTTTCTTTAATAATTCTTTTCCATAATTTATTTGATATTAGTGTAACTTTTGTCCCACAATGTGTTGTCCTATGGCAAGTTGTCCTGTGGTGAGTTGGTGATGGCGAGTTGGCTGTGGCAAATTGTCCCAGACCCAAAAGGAGGATAGAAGATGAGGAAGTGTCTAGATCATCCATTCCAAGGAACCAAGAGATGTGTAAGAACCAAGGAACCAAGAGATGTGTGGGCTCCAGGCAGGGGTCAAAACCCCTTTTTGGGTTTGACATGCCCCTAATAACACTCAGAAGGATATTGTTAATGTGGATTTCCTTATCTTCTCTTTCTATACAGAGGACAGTTGAGCTGGGTGATTTGATGAAAAGAGAGGAATAACCATTTTGTCCCCCTCTTTCAGTGAACAGCTAAGAGAGGCCTTTTCCTCCAGCCTACCAGGTACAGACAGACTCTAACATTTAGAGCAGCGGTTCTCAACCTGTGGGTCGCGACCCCTTTGGGGGGTCGAATGACCCTTTTACAGGGGTTGCCTAAGACCATCAGAAAACATATATTTCCGATGATCTTAGGAACCAAGACACTGCCAAAGCTGCCGCCGCCGCCTCAGGAACGCGCAGTGGACGAGCCAAGGAAAGGAACTGAATGAGGAGAGGGGGCGTGCCTGCCTGCGTGTTTGTGTGTGCGTTTGTGTAGAGTCGCTATTTTCAACTCCCAATATTACGAAGAAAATAGAAAGATTGACGTGAATAAAATGTGGTGGAAGACAAGCGCTGTGTGTGTGCACACGCAGTGTTAACCATATTCTTTCCCTCGTCACGTGCCTTGAGCCGCGACGCCAATAACCGTCTGCTCTCAGTTCGTGACGAGCGGGGCTCTTCTCTCTTTTTCCATCCCTGCTTCGAGCGAAACGTTGAAAACCGTACGACACCAAGAGGTGCGCGTCCTGCTGGCAAGGCTCAGGGGAAGCGCCAGGATCAGCGCCCTTTCTGCCTGATCTGTGCTTCTCCTAGACCGGGAGAGCTCAGGGGAAGCGCCAGGATCAGCGCCCCTTTCCGCCTGATCGGTGCTTCTCCGAGGCCAGGAGAGCTCGGCCCCTTTCCGCCTGATCAGTGCTTCTCCGAGGCTGGGATAGCTCAGGGGAAGCGCCAGGATCAGCCCCCCTTTCTGCATGATCGGTGCTTCTCTGAGGCCGGGAGAGCTCAGGTGACGCGCCAGGATCAGGTCCCCTTTCTGCCTGATTGGCGCTTCTTCCGGAGCTGATCCTGGTGCATCTGCTGAGCCCTGAAGAAGCGCCTATCACCTGGAAAGCAACATTGATCTGGGACAGCGCACTCACACACACACAAACATGTGCGAGCAGTTACAGCTGAAGGCGTTTCAGCCTTCAGTTATGGCTCCCAGTCCTCTGGCGCCTCAAAGGTGGCCACTTCAAAGTCACGTGGGCAGCCCTCGGCCGCTCCCCTCCCCTCCGCGCTTCTAAATCGATCCCCAATCAGAGAGAGAGAGGGAGGGAGGGAATAAGAAAGAGAGGGAGGGAGAAAGAGAGAGAAAGAGAGAGAAAGGGAAAGACAAAGAGGGAGAGAGGAAGAGTGGGAGAGACAAATACTGAGGGAGAGAGGGAAAGAAAGAGAGGGAAGAGAGAAAGAAAGGGAGAGAGGGAGGGAGAGAGAAAGAGGGAGAGAGAAAGGGAGAAATAGAGAGAGGGAGAAAGAGAGAAAAAGGGAGATAGAGAAAGAAAGAGGGAGGGAAAGGGAGAGAGAAAGGGAGAGAGAAAGGGAGAGAGAAAGATGGGAAGAGAGAGAAAGAGAGAGAGGGAGAGAGAAATAGAAGGGGAGAGAAAGGGATAGAGAAAGAGGGAGAGAAAAAAAGAAAGAGGGAGACAGAGAGGGAGAGAGAAAGAGGAAGAGAGAGATTAAAATAGTAACATGGTTGTTAAGTGAATCTGGTTTGCCAACTAACTTTGCTTGTCAGAAGGTTGCAAAAAGCAATCACATGATCCTGGAACAATGTGACCATCATAAATATGAATCAGTTGCCAAGCATCGAAATGTAAATCACATGACCCTGGGGATGTTGCAACGGTCATAAGTGTGAAAAATGGTCATGTCACTTTTTTCAGTGCTGTTGTAACTTTGAACAGTCACTAAGCAAACTGTTGTAAGTCAAGGACTACCTGTACTTTATCACTTTTTTCCATTTTTTTTGGTCAAGTTTTTGACACCTCGCTAAGTGACTTGTGGTACTTGAATGTTGCCATATTCTAAAAGTGGTACAATCGGTGAAAATGTTGAAAAGCCCTGATCTAAATAATATTATCAGTAGGAGTGAATCCACTGTTTTTCCAAAAGATTGGAAGTACTTTTATTTTTAAGCCATTAAAAATTAAGCCATCCACATTTTAAAAAGATGCTACATAATTATGTGAATTATTATGTAAATGTATTAAATGCTTTTAGGGAATTTACTAATTTCCTTTATTATATCACTGAAAGCAGCAACAACTCATCCTGAATGTGAGCCTGCATTCTCCAGGGCATACAAACATGATGAAAAAGAAAATCACTTTCTTGTTTATTTGAAAGCTGTTGCAATTCAAATATAGTTTTAAAAATGAAAGTAAGTTGGATAATATTTGTGTTAACAGAACCTCATTTTGTAGTTTAAAAATAGAGGAGCCATACCCTGCTACTTTGAAAGTACAGTGGTAATTCATTGCTGGTACACTTAATTTAGGAATATTTTAAATATATCCCAGTAGGAAAATGATAATAATACAAAGGCTCATAAGAAACTTTATGGTCAGATTGTCAGGTCTGCTATCTTCAGCTTCAGCTGGCATCCTGCCATAAATAGAAAAAGGGGAGGGGAAGGAATTTGGGGAAGCTAAGCTGGGCTGTGAAGGGGAAGACAAATAGGGAAGGAGACAAGCTGATAAGAACCAGTGGTATTAAACCAGAATAAGCCAGCCACCAAGGACTCCTGGCCTAGGAATGGAATGCAAAACTACATTGAGAGGCACCAAGCATCAAAGCAGTTCCCAAAACATCAAAATGGAATACTATTGGACACTGTTGAACTGGTTAGGGAAAGGGGGGAAATGTAACCTTTGCACGGGAATACTCAGATCTAGCTTTACTTTTGCTGCAACTTCTTGACATTAGTAAAAGAACCTATCACTTTAACCAAATGGAGTCAAGAGTCTTTCTTTCCTAAATGACTTAAGTTGGGGCAGGTCTGATATTAAGCTAGATCTGCAATTTCGGTCAACTTGGAGACATGCCTCTACTGTGGGGACCATGCATGAGATCTCCTCAAAAGAGCGATCAGGAGGAGATGGAAGTTTGGTGGGAGACTGCGCCATAGCCACTAAACGGAGGAGACTGTTCTGACCCAATGTTCGCAATAAACACCTTTTATTAAAACAGGGCAGAAACAATCTTTGTTCACGTTGGGTAGATGAAACAAAAAAGAAGTAGTCAAAAAGGAAAGTCTTTTCCCCTTCTGACACAGGGCAAGAACAGTCTCTATTCACCTGAGACCTCCAGATAGAAAGTCTTTCAAGGATTAAGCCAAGCAGAAACAGTCCCTGTTCACACTGGCTGAGGCAAATTCACTATCTTTTAGTTCCCAACAGGGAGACTCAGTTGGCACCTCAAATACAGAGCAAGTAGTCCTGACAAACTTGGTTCTGATAAAGGAATACGACTTGATTAATGTACCCTGGAAAATGAATGGTTGTCTGCGACAACAGACCACTCCCAAACCCCTACTATTTATTTCCCAGCCAGGGAGGGGCTGGCTAGTGTCTACTTTTCCCTGAGAGCCTGCTTATTGCCTTCTATTGCTTTCCTTTCTACGCATACGTGCATCTAGGACGGGCCCTATCTATTCCTCCCCCTCACTCATCTCAGGTCCTGAAGACAGCTGCCTATCCACCTGGGCACAGACAGACAGCCCTGGCGCTGCATCTGCCTCTGATTCTGCTTCCTCATCAGAGCCTTCCAAAGGTTTAGAAGTTGACCCAGGCTCCCCCTCCCCCTCATCTGACTCTGCTGCTAGCTCTGCTGGCAGCCGATGGACCAAAACAGAGACTATCACAAGTGGCTAGGGGGGCAGAGGGCTGCAACAACCAGGCGAAAGCCCGATGGTAACTGGGGGTCAGAAAGAAGGATGATTAGGAGGAACCTTCACTCAGGGTAGGGACGAACCAGATCACAATGGTGTGCTTGTCGAACAGGCCACTGAATTCCTGAAGGGTGCCTCTGACAACTCAGGTGTGTGAAGCTCTAGTTCAAATGGTGCAGGGCCAGGCAGACGATGGTGCAGCTGCACCCACCACAGTAACTGCTGCAGCACCCTCTCCCCTAGAACCAGCTCCAGCCCCATGTCCAATGGCCCAGCCACTGCCATCTGCCTGGGCTACCCACCAAGGAGGAGAGAGCACAGATCACCGGCTTGGGGGTGAGATTCAGCTGAGACCTAAAGCAGTTGGCATTCTTCCTAATCCAATGGGGCCAACCTACCGACCGAAGAGATCAAGGTGAGAAGTGTGATCCTAGCACTGGAGGGGAGTGCCACGGAATGGATGGTTGTCCTGCACAACAATGATGCTCCAGAGCTGTGCAACCTCAATTAGTTCATAACAACCCTCCAGAAGAGATTTGAAGATCCCCTCACAGACTGGAAGGTCAGGACAAGAATCAAAATGATAAACCAAGATTGGCGACCCATGGCTGCCTATACCCAAGAATTCCGTAGCCTGGCATGCAGACTAACCCACTGGCCACAAGACATGCTGATAAAGTGTTTCCAAGATGGGCTGAATGACAACTTCTATAACACATCTCCAGGGACACTCCACGCACCTTCTTAGCTTAAGAAGTTGAAATTGACCTAGCCTGATCCCGCAATTGCCCCAACTGTGGGTGGCGATGGTCCCTCCCAGTAGAGAAGAGAGAGACCCCGAAGCCAGGGGGACTGGACCCAATCCCACACTGTCGCTCCATCGGATGCTTCAAATGCAGAAAAGAAGGGCTCTCAAAGAAAATGGGAAAAGCAACCCTGAGAACCCTAGAAGGACTGGAGGTTGATGAGTTCACCCCATTACCTACCAGTGGTGTGAGAACTCTGACAACATCAATTAGGAGCCTGGCAGGATGTGACAATGACATGGATGATGACCTCTTGGTAAATCACCTTGTGATACCCGTGACTTTCTCTACTGAACTGATAGTGCTGTCAGAACCCCTATGCATTTTGCCTTTCTTTCCTATCCTTTCATTTCATTTTTTGGGTTCTGCCATTCTAATGGGGGGAGGGGGACCTATGGGTATCCTGCAGTGTATTTCCTTTCCTTTGTTCTATTCTCTTTGAAGTATCTTTCTTGGGGTGAGACTGGAATGAGCCTCTGGCCATTTGTCTTAATTCCAGGTGGAGGGAAGAAGCCGCAGAGAAACCTGACAGCCTTGAGAATGGCGCCTTATCAATTCTTTCTCACAATTTGACACCTATGGATTGGCTCTGTTTGAACCAGCCAGATGGACAGTTGGGGTAGGGTTTGAAAGGGTTTTTTTAATCTAACATTTTGTACGGGAAATCCTCAGATCCTGCCTTACTATCCTGCTGTCAATACTTTCCAATTAAAGTTCCTGCTGAGACAATGCAAGTTTCAAGAGTTCTGCTTTCTTGGGAGGCTTAATTGAGGCAGGTCCTCACAGGTGCCTTCTTGGGGCATAGGGAGAACCTGGTTGTCTTTCTGGACTCGGGCTGCACCAGATGCCTGGTCAGCTCTGGCTTAGTCAAGAAAGCGGATCTGCAACTCAGGGAACTTAAAGTACTTGTGACTTTCTGCCAGCTGGAGGCCAGTAATGGGGGGATGGGGGATGACATTTGTCACTGAACTGACAGAGATGAGAATGGGACCTCCTAAAAAATCCTAAGCTTTATTGTGGCATTAGGCATGGAGAGACCCCTCATATTGGGATTGGCATGGCTCCTGAAATGGAACCCATACATAAACTGGAGGTTTCAATCCTGCCTAGAACGGTAATTTAAAAGATTAGAGAAAATTCCGGTATCTATAATTCAATTTTGACCTATCTATAATAAAGGCCAAAACTAAGGATTTAGTAAATATTACAATACACATTTATTGCAGCAAGAATAAACCTAGCACAACACCAGAAAAGAGATACATTGAGTACATTATTACACAGGGAAACTAAAATGGGACAATAAACTGCAATGCCAAAATTGACAATATACACCCATCATGGAAATTAAACTAAATTCAAGCAGAAATCTTTTCCTTATATACAATATATTACATAGCAAGGCAAATTTAGATATATGTTTTTAGGACTCAAATAGAAACAAACAATTATTAAGTGTCTAAACTGTGGTTCAAGCTTAGAGATAAAAATAAAAAGGAAGAGGTGGATAATTAATTTTTTTTCTCATTTTCATTAGGTTTTTATACAGTGTCATCTTGCTTTTTCATTTTTGTGCTTCAACATTTCCTTTTCCTATTTCCTTTATACTTCAATATTGTAACAATAAACGTGTTTTTAAAATGGATAAAGAACCATAAATTAAAAAAAAAGTACAGTAGTCCTCAACTTACAACAGTCAGTGATTGTTCAAAGTTGCAACAGAATTCCCGAGGGCTACTTATGATCCAGATTCAAAGTTCCAACATCCTCCCCCACCTCCCCTGGGTTGCCTGATTGTATCTTGGGTTAGCAATTATGGCCATTTGCACCATCACATAATGATTGCAAAAAAGGTCATAAAATTGGTGTTATGTTGTGAGCTGTTTTCTTAGGACTACCTGTATTATATATAAAAATCAGGCAATGGCCTCATTATGCAAGATTACAGAAACGTTAATATTATGTAGATAGAGTTCTCTGTTAAAATCTTGCTCAAGGACAGAACCAAGAGATAAGTGAATGAAGCTACTAATTGTTCCAGTAAGCGTGCTTAGTGAGGCTGCCATCATTAGAAGAAGAGGTGACAAAAAAAGTTACAGCTTAGCTGTAAATCTGAGCAGAAGGAACAAGCAGTTGTTGTACTCTCTCCCCCATAATCAGCTTGGATTATTTTTCCATGCTGAGACATAATCACCATTGTATTTTTATATCCCTAACCTAAACTATCAGAAAGTTAGTTTTTAAGTTTTTAATATGCTAGTGTTTCTCAACCTTGGCAACTTCAGCTCCAAGATTTTTCCAGCCAGCACTGCTCTTGAAAACACTGCTCTATAGTACAAAGATGGTGGGAAGAACTCAACATAGGGAGCCTGCCTTTAGATAGTCCCAATCTAAGTATAAGTATAATAATTAATTAATTTTGTAAGGTCTAACCATTTAAAAAAGAAATATGGTATATTTAGCTATTTTTAATCAATGGGAGTGATCCATGCACAGGTGAGAAAGGGAAGGAAATGTTTCCCTCATTTCATCTACAAAACCTAAAGCAGATTTAGTCCAATAATTTGGAAATGTTTAATTATAGAGCTGAAGAAGCTTCTTGGATGAGAAGCGAAATATCTTCAAAGAAAAAGAAAAACAAGAAAATCCAGTTGCCTTGTGAAAAAGCATCTTTGGGACAACTATGACCTGGATGACTGAGAATCTCCATAGATGTTTAATTATATACTTACATCAGCTGTGATGTCATTGAATTTGGTTATGAAAGCATGTTTCACAATATCAACAGCAACCTCTGATGCAATCACCATACAGACATCAGGGAACAATACCCACAGATGATCTGTAAAAGAAAGAAGGAATTCACAGGAATAAACTGGGTATGGAAGCAAAAGAAATGACCTAAACATAAATGGAATGTCTTATTTTGCATTCCCTTCAATATATGCAAAATAAAATCCTTCACATTATATTTTAAATTCTCAGAAAAGAAATTCTGCAGGTAAAGCACTCCTCTTTCAGTACAGAGTCATTACAAGTGGTCAATCTTCTCTTCCCAGGACTTGGGAATACCTTGGGCTTTTGGAGTTTTATAAAGATAGTATCATAAGATCAAATGAACCATTGATTTCTCAATTAAATACAAAATAGGCTCTGCAAATCTTATCTCCTCTAAAGTAGCAATGTTGTCCTTGTAACAAAATGTGCCACGCATTTCCGGATTTCCGGTTTGGTGTCATGACGAGATGGGCGAAAGAAATTGGGCCTCTGGTTTCCTAGTCCAATTTTGCTCCATCTGGAGACTCCAAGGGGCTGGAAGGTTGCCCTGGAGAAGCGACGAAGACGAAGGGAAGCCTTGGGAGCTTGGAGCCGACAGCGGTCGGCCCAAACGAACCAAGGAACCTCTTCAAACAGACGGGAGAAAGGCTGCTGGTAAGTGCACAGGCAGCCCAAGTTATAGACAACCGGGAAAGAAGCGAAGAATTGCGGCATGCCACGGCATGCCACCACACAGCTGATTGTCAACAATGTGCTGAGATCTGGGTGAGACTGTTTTTTAAATTTCTCTTCCCTGTGGTCTTAGAAATATAAATCCCCAGATTGGATAATTTCCAAAGCAAAGACCCTAGGAAGACTTGGGAAGAAGGGAGTTAAAAGCGGCAAAAAAATTTAAATGGGGGAACAAAATTAAGAAATACAAAAGAATATACAAAAATGAAACTGGGACTGATTTAAAGAAAATTTTGCTAACCTTTACGATGTGGGAAAAAATATTTATTTTTGTGAAATCATTTTTTAAAAAAAAAAATTTTTTAAACTTGGATATAGACATTACAGTTAATAAGGACATCTAGTGGTGAGAGGGGATACTATAACAATACAAAAAGAATTGGAGAAGTTGCGGACCTTGCACTAACACCTGTTGTAAACAAAAAGAATTGTGTGTGACTTTATACTAGAAAAGACTTTTTACAATCATATTTTTTGACCCTGGATATAACTATAATAGAAACTATTTTAGAAATAGAGGGCTTTTATATTTTTGAACTAATGAGAACATTTGGATTAGCCTAAAGCAGTTGGCTTTTTTCATGTTTGGATTATAGCCTAAGGCTAAGGTTGGCTTCTTTTTCTTTTTCCTTTTTTCTTTGTGGATTTACAAAACCTGTTCAACTGAAAAATGAGTCCACCAAATCTCACAAAAATCACGAAAAAAACCTCTTCTGCACCTTCTTCTGGAACATATAGTCCAGCAAGTCAGGGATTTATTGAAACAATGTTACAATGAGAAAAGACAAACAGCTTTCAAAAAGAGATGCAAGCCACACTATAGTTAATTCAAGAAACAATGCAGAACAATCATGAAGAGACAAAAAACAACTTAGATAAGCTAAATGAGCAAATGCTAGATATAAAAACTCAATTTGATGCCATCAAAAAATGATTGCTAAAAATGAACAAAAATTCAGAAAATGAAAAATAAATCAGAATAAACTGATGAAAAAATGGAGGCAATAATGGAAGAAAATGAAAGGTTAGAACAAGCAAATCAAAGCTTAGAAGGAGCAATTGCAACCTTGGAAATGGAGAAAGCTGTACACTATCTAAGATTCCAGAATCTTGGAAGGCAGAAGACTTCGACGAAAGAAACAGAGCAGTTCTGGATGAAAGAGTACAACACCAACAAGAGGATAGAAAAGGCCAGAAACAGATAGAACAAACAACAGAGGAAATAACTACACAAATAGAAGAGAAAGACAAGTCAGATCAAGAGGGGGAGGGAATGGCAAGAGAGCAGAGGATTATGAGATCGACAAGTCCTAAATATAAGTAAATAAAATGGAGAAGGAAAATGGATTTTTTTCAGTGAATATAAATGGATTGAATTCTCAATCAAAAAGGAAAAGAATCTTTAAAAAAATTGCAGAAATTAAATATTGATATAATTTGTCTGCAAGAGACACATATAAAAACAATGCTATAAAACTCTACTATGCATCAGTACAACAAAAAAGAGGAGTAGCTGTATATGTCAAAGAGACAATAGATTCTAAAATTATTTACTCAGATGAAGAAGGAAGAATTGTGATGGTAGAAATGTTTTTAAATCAAAAACAGATACTTTTGGTAGTAATATATGCACCAAACAATAAACAAGAAGAATTTTATCAAAATCTTCATAGAAAAATAGCAGAAATGGAATATCAAAACATTTGTCTAGTAGGGGGTTTTAATGCAAGAGTAGATGGGATATTAGATTATAAAATTAGCAAAGCAGGAAAACAAGGAAGAAAAAGATTACCTAAGACTTTTAAAAACATGATAGAGGAAATTGGTGTACAAGATACTTGGAGAGAATCCAGGAAAACTACAATATACATTTTATTTGAACAGTCATAAATCTTGGTCCAGAATTGACATGATTTGGATGACTCCTGAATTAAGAACAGGAATACAGGAAATACAGGAATACAGGAAATTGAGATAGAATTTGGGCAGATCATAATCCTTTAAAAATGATGTGGAAAGGAATGCAAAAAAAATTAAGATGGACTTTGAACCAATCTATATTAAAAAAGAAAGAATTTATAGAATTAGTAACAAAAAAAATAGATATTTTCTTCAAAGAAAATAAAAAAGAAGATACAACATTACAAAATGTACGGGATACAGCCAAAGCATATTTTCAAGGCGAAAAAAAACAAAGAAAAGAGACAACAATGTCAGTTAAGAGAAAAATTTAAAAAATTAGAATTAGAACTACAAATAAACCCACAAAAGAAAATATTGAAAAGACAAATGGAAATTAAATTTAATAGAATCAGAAAAACATAAATTAAATTTAATAGAATCAGAAAAATTGGCACGGCAAATCAAAAGGGCAAAGCAAAATTTTTTTGAAAATGCAAATAAACCAGGACAATGATTAGCTTATAAACTTAAAAAACAGAAGGAGAAAAAATTGATAAACAATTTAGATGAAAAGGGCTGTTTACAATTTAAAAATATATGAAAAAAATAACTTACCAAAAATTCCAGAAAACTTTAAAATCATGTTAAATGAGAAAATAACAATGATGGAACTGATAGAAGCAATAAAAAGACAAAAAAAAATAATGAAAAAAGACCAGATGGGCTCCCGGCAGAGTTGTATAAATGTCTACAAGATACACTGTGCACCGTTTAAAGATGTGTGTAATGAACTTTTATTGGAGGCTAAACTCCCAAACACATGGACAGAAGCAAATATTACTTCGATACGAAAAGAGAACTCAGATTTCACCCAAATAAAAAATTACAGATCGATATCATTACTAAATGTGGACTATAAAATCTTTACTTCAATAATAGCTGAGACTGAAAAGATTTCTGACTGAATTTATACATCCAGATCAAGATGGATTTCTACCAAAGAGACAAATAAAAAATAACATTTTAATGGACATATTGGAATATTATGAAATGCATCCAGGGAAACAATTGGCACTAGTATTTCTAGATGGCCAAAAGGCATTTGATAATGTTTCCTGGCAATTTATCATTCAATAACTAAAAACAATGGACTTTGGACATTTTTTTATAAATATGCCTAAAACAATATATCATAAACAAACAGCAAAAGTTATTGTAAATGGAGACTGTACAGAGAATTTTGACATAAGAAAGACACAAGACAAGGATGTCCACTATCTCCACTGTTATTTATTTTAACTTTGGAAGTTTTAAATAGAAATATTAGACAAGATCCAGAAATTAAAGGACTGGAAATAAAAGGGGAAACTTATAAATTGCAGATGACTTGGTATTTATCTTAGAGCAGACATGTCAAACACAAGGCCCGGGGGCTGGATGCGGCCCGCAAAGTGGTTTCATGTGGCCCGCGAAGCCACCCTGGAAACAGTGAGGGAATGGCCCCTGCTGCCTTGACCCTAGCCCAGGCCAGCTGGGAGCCAGTGTACAGTTTGTGGTGGCCATCTATGCTGAAACGCATTCAGTCTCAGTTCCACAGGGCCATCTGGAAACAGCGAGGAACCAGTCCCTGCCGCATCAGCCCGCCCCCTGGGTGCATGCTGGGGAGGTGTCACCCTTCGTGAGGAATGAAGAAATGCACCATCACATGGAAGTGGCCAAAAAATGGCCCTCGCCTACTTCACATATCCGGCTTGATTGGCTCCGGGGGAGGGGTTTCGGCAGGCAGCGGAGCGCTCTCCTCACAGCGCTGAGAGGCTGAGCCAGGTGACGTGAAACTGATGAGAAGTGCAATGCTGCCTAGCCCCCAGCCTGCCCAGTTTCAGCAGGTAGCAAGGTGCAAAGCTCAACCTCTCGGTGCTGTGTGGAAAGCACCCCGCTGCCTGCCAAAACCGGGCAGGCTGGGGGCTGGGCAGCATTGCGCAGGTAACATTGACTCTCACACTGCTCATGGCATCCCCTCCCCCAGAGCCCACCAAGCCAGATATGTGATGTAGATGAGGGCCATGTGCTGGTCACTTCCAGGCGATGGTGCATTTCTTCATTCCTCACAAGGGGTGACACCTCCCCAGCTGCATTTCTCCCTCCCTCATCTCAAATATTTTCCCACCACTCTGTAAGAAAGGAAAGAAGGAGAGGAAGGGTCTGAGGGAAGTCCTGCCTTAGTCCTGCTCTGCTGCCCTTTTACCATCCCCTTGCCCCCTCCTCCTGGCCTATCCTGGGGGGTCTCCCATCCTATTGCTAAGGAAGCTTTGGATACAAAGCTGGGTCTCCTCCCATGGAGAGGGAATGGGCCTCCCTCTGACTTTGCCCTCGTACTCATCATGAGCAACCTGGTTAAGGAGAGCAAGCACAGCAGCAGTAGCCTTGAGGAGGAGGTAAGTGCAGCTGGGTGCCCCTTTGGGGAAGTGGGGCTGGGCTTGGTGCTGCAGGTGCTCGAGGGCCAGGCTGGGTGTTTGACCTCTGCTTCCAGGGCTCCGGGCAGCCAGCACCACCATCCAGCCCCCCCGCATGGCCTGAGAGGAACAGTGAGGCTCCTCCAATGGACCATGCCTTGGCACTTGCCCTAGTCCCACCCTCTTCTGCCAGAGACCCTTAGATCTGTCCCACTCCTGCCCAGGCCCCCACAGGCACCCTTGACGTGAACGATGTAGAGCTGGCCATGCCCATACACTAGGCCACACCCACTCCATCCACGCCCACCCAGTAGGCCGCACCCACCCGGCCCGAGGGCAACCACAATGCTGATGCGGCCCTCAATGAAATTGAGTTTGACACCCCTGTCTTAGAGGAAACTTTAGAGATGATTCCTAAATTATTGGAAAAGATAGAACAGTTTGGAGAGATAGCAATACTGAAGATAAACAAAGAAAAAAACCAAAGTGATAGTTAAAAATCTTAAA
Source organism: Bothrops alternatus (assembly GCA_034064705.1). Classification (NCBI taxonomy): domain Eukaryota; kingdom Metazoa; phylum Chordata; class Lepidosauria; order Squamata; family Viperidae; genus Bothrops; species Bothrops alternatus. The sequence continues at coordinate 15,331,925 of JARGCV010000085.1, forward strand.
CAAAATAAAAATGTCAGATAAACAAAAAAATGTCAGAAAAAATAGAATTACAAATAGTTAAAAAAGTTAAATACTTGGGAATATATTTGACAGCAAGATTTTCAATGATAAAAGAAGATAACTATATAAAATTACTGAATCAAATAAAACTTGACTTGGAAAAATCTGCAACTGTCAATATTAGGAAGAATTGCTACAGTGAAAATGAATATATTACCAAAAATACTGTTTTTATTTCAATTGATACCTATAAAACTGGAGAAAAAAATTATTTGAAGACTTAAATTCCCTAATTTTAAAATTTATTTGGCAAAAAAAGAAAGCTAGAATTAAATTGAAAATGTTACAAAAAGCTAAGGGAAATGGAGGTGTTGGCTTACCAGAGTGGGTTTTATATTATCAAGCATCAGTATTAACATGGGAAAAGAATGGATAATTCTTAGAAATAAAAGATTGCTGTACTTGGAGGGACATGACCTACAACTTGGTTGACATGCTTTTTTATGGTATGGAAAAAATAAAATACATAAATACTTCCAAAACCTATATTAGAAATGCATTATTACTAACATGGGAAAAAATAAAATGTAAAATATACTTGAAAATTCTAGGATGGCTTTCAACAGTGGAAGCATTTGTACATCGAAATTTAGTCAGTTTTGAGAAAATATGGACATATAAAGATATTCTAAATTCTGAAAGGAATTTAAAATCTAAACAAGAGATGGAAAATCAGGGTATTGATCTATCAAGGTGGTTATATTTACAAATGCAAGTGAGATACGATAAAGATGTTAAATTGTATGGATTTTACAGAGAGCAGATCTTGTTTGATCAGATATTATTAACCTCTGATGAAAAACTAATTAAAAATGTATAACTTTTTATTGAATTTGAAAATGGAAGATGAACAAGTAAAAGAAACAATGATCATATGGGCAAAGAATTTTGGATACAATATAGATTTAGAGAAATGGCAAAGCTGATGGGAAAGAAATTATACACTGACAATGCCAACCTCTTATAAAGAAAACTTATATAAAATATTTTATAGATGACACTTGCCACCAGCAAGATTAGCAAAAATGTTTAAAAATAAAAATATGTCAGATAGATGTTGGAAATGTAATCACAAATCAGGTACTTATTATCATGTATGGTGGACATGTGTTAAAGCGAAGAGATATTGGACAAAAATAAATACTTGGCTAGAAAGGATGTTGGGAAAACATGTAGATTTTAAACCTGAACTTTTTTAAATTAGGTATAATGCCAGAAAAGCTTGACAAACAAAGTATATACTTAATTTTACATGTGAGAACAGCGGCAAGAATCATATTTGCACAATATTGGAAAAATGAAGAAATACCACCAGAGGAAGAAATAAAAAAAAAAATTAGACTGCGGAAATGGACAAACACTGAGGTTGAAAGAAAAAGAAGAGACAGAATATTTTCAAACTTGGGACTTATTTTATCAATGGCTGGAGAAATGAGCAAGAGATTAGGAATTTAATTTGTATTAGTGAATGATAAATTCAGACAACACATTTGTTGAAAAAGTAATTTTGAATTGTATTTAAAAAGTCAATAAAAACTTATAAAAATGTGCCATGCATTTAGTGTTCAAAGAGGGAAACAAAGCAGACCTTGCTACATCAACTCTACAAGAGCATCATAAACTAGAGGTGGAAACCAGAGCAAACCCTGGTTTTAAAACTTTTCAAAGGTGAGAATAGAGGAGAAAGCATAATAGTCATCCTCATTAATCATATGCAAGACAGTTGAAGAGTCTTTTCTTAAGCTGTTAGGCCTAAGGTTAGACTGCTTTGCAGAGATCAGAATCAGGAGACTGGTGTTTGTTTCAAAGATCAGATGTTTTCAAATCATCCTGTAAAATTTTTAAGTGTGCTGCTGCACTATGAGTGTGCTACTTTTATCCCAGGTAATTCATCTAGGAAGGAGAAAATACAGAGATACAGAGAGATTAGAAACATTTCCATCCATTCCATTTTTGTAACTGCAAGCCACACGAGAATCTTCTTCCAAAACAGAACAGTGGCATGAAAATTTTACGAGGTGATCATTAACAGTTCTAATGACGACAGATTTCTCTCCAGCAAGGTATCAGAATTAATTCAGCACATGGAGCAAAATAATCTAAGCAGTTGACTCTTTGTGCAGATTTTTAATCCATAAGTATAAAAGCTAAGTCTGCAAATATTTAATCAGCATGCAGGCAAAATGTGAATCAGGACCAATTTGCTGACACTATCAAGGTCCTAAATCTGAATTGCATAAGGGTGAAATTGCATATAACCAAAGATATTGCGATGAATTGTGCTCTACTGAATATATATGGAGCAGAGCAAAATACAACACAGTCAACACAATACAACACACTAAAAGCACTTCAGTAACTTGTAATAAGTGGAATTAAAATTATGTACCAGTCAGAATTCAAAATCCAATTGCAATACAAAAAATAAAGTGAAAAATAAATTGAAATGAAAAAAAATAAAGCAAACAACCTCATTTTATTACAGCCACAAAGAGATGTTTGACAATTAATATATACATGAACATCAGCAAGTATTGCAGACCTAATTGGCAAAAGAAAGCTCAGAACTGTATTGGTTGGAAACATGTGGAAGAGGCCTTCATCCTACATTGGATAGACAATGGCTAAAATGATGATGATATATGAACATATTTAGAATATTTCATTTTAATGTTTATATCTAAAGTAGTCTTTACCTGGGTTCCATGAAAATTGTTCCATATTTCTTAGGCAAACTATCAGTAATAGCACATAGTTGGTGAATCTCTCTTTGATATCTAAAATAATTATGATAGTAATCTGTTAACTCTAAGAAGTTTCCAGTTTCTTAAAAGCCAACTATATCGAAGATCCATGAGGAAGGCAAATAAACCACCCATAATTTCATACAGGTAATCCTCAACCTACGAACATAATGACACCATTGAGATAGCTTTGTTTAATGACTCCCCCGGCTCTCCCTGATGCCACTGTTAAATAAACAGACAGGTTGTTAAGCAAGCAAGGGGTACCTCATGGGTGAGGGAGGCCCTGGGAGGCCTATCGCCCAACTGAGTCTAAAAAGAAGGCAGACAAGCAGCAAACACTTTGCAAAGCCAAAAACTGTCCAGCAAGTAGGAAGAGCCCAGCCAGATTACATTACAATGCCAGAGAGCCTTCCAAACAAGCCTCTGTGCTTGGCAGATGAAACCATGCTTATGGCCTGGGTCACTACTGGCCTTCAGGCGACTTCAAATCTCTCCTGGCTTTTGACAGCTTTGGGGAAATCAGCTGCCTACATGCAAAGGCAGCAGCTGCAGGACCAGCTTCCCAAAACCTTTTCCTTGCTTAACCCTCCCCCAGAAACCCACATTCCTTCAAAGACAGTTGATAGGCAGCAAAAAACATGGAAACCTTTGGAAAATGTTTTGCTGCCTGTTTGGCTGCCTTTAGAACCCAGCTTCTCCATGTCCGTTTGTTGCAGATTTGTGCTATGGCTGCTTTTTCTTTAGAGCTAAACTTTTTCTTCAGCTTCTCATGGCAAAAAATTGCAGAAAGGTTTTCTTTGCTTCCTTCTTTCCTCTATTGTTCAGTCTGGCAGTGACTCATCAAGGTAAGTAACTTACAGATTTTGCCACCCTCTGTCCAGGCATGCAGTAAATTTAGCAAATTCAGTGGTTAAAAGGGATCAAGATTTGCAGGGATCATGACTGCTGGTCGGGCCAAACTTTCATCCAGATACTGAATCAATGGCTTTCACAAATTTGTGATATCTTTCATGACCCTAAAATGATAGATGGAGTTGCATATTCCAATCCTATGGGCTACCACATTTGGGCTGCAGAAATCCAAGTTCTTAATTTTGGGCTGCTGTTTATAGGTTGTTTGGATTTTGCAGTTGGCATGGCAGGCCAAGCAAACCCAATAAATATCTAGCTAAATGATAGGCAGTTTTGATAGATAGTTCTATGTGTGAAGTTAACTACCACTTAGATCTTATTCCGTAATTCCCGAATTTCCTTTAGAGGAATGAGATTTGAGAGCCTTCTGACTTTGCCTCCCCATGGATTTAAACATTTATGACCTCTCTCTAAGTTGCTTGTGCCTATTCACATACCACCACCCCCAGATCACAGCCCACAATCTAGAATCCGTATAACTCAGTGTCACTAAATACACCACAGATTTCAGACTTTTACACATAGAAACTAGCATGAATGATTATCACACAAAAATATACATACCACTATTTGACATCTGAAATAAATTGTTCTTCTCAAATTTCTTGAAAACGCTTCCTTTTATTTCCACAAACTGCATTTTAAAGAAAACAAATTCCCATTTTAGGCAAATCTGGATTTAAAAGAAAATTTCTACAAAGTCAAATTATTACTTCTTAAAAACATCAAATGACAGATTTGCATTAGATCCTTCTAACACTTACATTGTTAGACATCATGATAGTAAGAAGTGATTTATTGTGGGAGTTGAAGGCTACATTGAGTGTTGTTGCTTGGACCATAATAAGGATAGCATGCAAGACTGTAGTCACATATATTAAGGAAAAAGAATTTTACCAGAAAATATTAGTCTGAATTTCAAGATCCCCTTCAATAATCAGTAGAGTTTGACATTTCATCAAGTCATACTAAACAATGCACTCAAAGATTCCCTTAACTCAGGGGTGTCAAACTCGTAACATCACATGATGTGTCGCGACGTATCGTGACTTTTTTTCCATTGTCGGCAATGGGGTGGATGCGATTTCAGCATGACACATCCGGCCTGCGGACTGGCAGTTTGACATCCCTGCCTTAACTATTGATTCAAGCATGCAGTGAAATTTCCTTTCTTCAATGTACGATTCAAGTGAAGTTGCCAAAATAAAGTGTTATGCATTGTAGTGAATATTGGCCATTAAACAGTAATCAATTCCACAATGTATTTCTTTAGATTAGCTGTAGATTCTTCACATTTATACGTATTTCCAAACTGGCTTCATTCCCCTTAGTTTACCCAATCATGAAATTCTGTATTTCTCTTCTACACATCCAAATTTTCTAATATTTAAATATTCAAAATTTTTTAAAAATAGCTAGAGCATAGAAGAATTTGTGTGGTAGAATAGAACAGAAAATGGGCTGTTTCCGAGCTTGGCAATATGGCTGCAAACAGTTCATCTCCATTCGGATCCCCCCCCAAATGGAGATTAAACCTTTGTAGCCAAATCGCCAAGCTTGGAGATCAAACCAACAGTCCAACTAACAACCCAAACTACTAATATTCAAACACATCTCAGATCAGAAAATAACAACAACAAATGGCTTTGTAGGCTGCTGCTGATTCATGACCAATTCAGACAGGGAGTAACAATTGTTTGTGGCATAAATATTAATTTATCCTTTCCATGAAAAAAATATTTGTAAGAAAGTTGTTGTGATGGTAGCAAATGAAATCAAAAAATTGACAAGACTTATGAAAGCTAACAATACAATAATGTATTAGATAGTACTGCCCCAAGACTTCACAATGGTCAAAAGTTTCAAGTAGACATTTACATGTGTGTATATTCTTTTTAATTTCCAAATACCCCTGCACTATAGAAGACAACAGTGATGTGCAAATCCTTTGTAAGTCACCATGTTTTTTTCCCCAAACTCATATAGCATCTTCCCTACCTGTTCCTGGCTGTGACTTAATTGTTGGGCATACTTTGCCACTTTGGTCTGCTGGAAAAAACAAAGCAACTGTTTGTAAATATGTACACTAATGGAGACAGCCAGGAGCAGTTCATGAAGCAACTGCATGAATCTGGAAAAAAATGCAACTGTTTCAATGATCAGTTTATTTCAATGCACATTTCTTGAAGGATTTGTACAGACCCAATGGATAATTTTACTATAGTATGAAAGTTATGTGAGGGTACTTTATATCAGCCTTAAAATTTTTATATATGTGTTTATGTGTGTGTGTGTGTGTGTGTGTGTATATATATATATATATATATATATATATATATATATATATATATATATATATATATATATATATATATATATATATATATAAAAAATAAAAATTATTTTATTAAAACCATCAACATTAAACATAAGATCATATTAAAAATGAAATATGGAGGCTGCTTTTCCATGGTTCTCCTCATGTGGCCTTATAACAAAATAAAGTATGATACCAAAGCAAAGACACTAATGAAACAATTTAAATAACAAAACAAGTGAAAATGTTATCAATAAGAAAACATCAAATAACAAAAATATAGCACCATCAAGCCAGCATACCAAAAGTACCCTCCCTCACAAAAGAGTTAGGGTTGCAAATTTCTTCATGCAAAGGAAGAATGAGAGTACAAGACAAAGAATTATGCATGCTTATTTTAATATTGCAAAACCTTGGTTTGGGATTATCCATTTTATCAGCTCTGACGATGCGCATGGCTGAAATGGAGTTGGGTTTGCCTTCTTCAGAAGAAACTGATATTTTAGATCATGTCATTTAATTATTAGGTTGAGCGCTTCTTGATGACATATCACAGAGAAGTTTGGAAATTAAGCAAGTAAGAAGGATGAAGAAAAGCTTTTATTTTTTGGCATTAATCAAGGCAGCATTGAGGAAGAGTATTAAATGTTATAATATAGCAAGGCAGCCTATTAGAAGCAAAGTCCAAATGCTTGAGTCATTACTGAAATGTTTCTAATATACATGAAAATCATTTATCATCCAAGAATAATCTGTAAAGTATTTATTTATGGATGGACAGAAGGAGAGATTTAAAGAATCTGTAAAGGCCTTCTGAAACCGAGTTAAATGGAGTATTCTGAATTAGGATTAGCAACCTACCGATTTAGCCACAGCCAATGAACAAGCTGGAATGTAAAAATAAATCCCACTTTTAGCCACTGCCAGCATGTGTCTCAGACAATGAGATTGGAACCCCCCAAGTTGGAAGCCCCCCAAGTCCTTTAGAGCAAAGGTCCCTAACCTTTTAGGCACCATGGACCAGTTCCATGGAGAGGTTTGTCTGCAGAGGGGAAGGTGCGTGGTTTTGTGTGCTGCCTGTATCTCATGTATGGGGCTTTGCTTGTTTGTGCGGACCAGTTGCTGGCATGCTGCGGCCTGGTATTGGTCCATGGACCGGGGGTTGGGGACCTCTGCTTTTGAGGAGCAAAAGCCTATCTACCCCAGGTTTTTTCCTGCCTATGCAGGTTTTCCTACACAGAGAACCCCTTTTACCATGTTTTCCCAAAAATAAGACCCACCCCCAAAATAAGACCTACCCTGATTTTTTGGGGTGGGGCTAATATAAGCCCTACCCAAAATAATCCCGGGAATGAGTGTGGCCAGCACAAGAGTCGGCAAGCGCATTAGGGCCAATGGTGTTTGGCAGCAGCTGCAGCCCACTGACCCCTTGGCACAGCACAGTTAAAACTGAGCACGGAGGCAGAGGTGGGGGGGAGGCAGGCAATCTGAATACACAGCGCACTTTTCGCCCAGAGGGAGACTGGAAGCTTCATCTGCTTGCGATTCGCTCCTTTTCCAAGTGCCCCATTTGCAAGCAGATGAAGCTTCCAGTCTCTCTCATTTCTCTGTCCAGGCGAAAAGTGTTTGGGTACCTATGGGGCGCTTGGAAACAGAGTGATTCGCAATTCTCTACGTTTTTAAGAGCTCCATAGGTGCCAAAATACTTTTTGCCTGGAAAGAGAAATGACAGAAACTGGAACTGTCCACTCTGCAATGAACCTGGCTGAAGCCATCTTGCTCGTTTTCACTTGCCACAACATTGGGGGGAGGAATGGGGAGTTTTATGCTAGCCTAAACAATTCTCTGTCCCGTAGGAACCAAGGTCATTCTGTTCCTTAGGCTGGCGGTTGAGCCTAATGTTAGATAGAAAGCCCACCAAACTATTCTATTGGGAAACGTAGTTGATAGCATAAGTTATGGGGTGGGAAGTTTCAACTTTGTGATACTGTTACTTTCTGGAGGGAACTTTAGTCTTGGTTTCACTTTTGACCGTGCCAATACTTTGTAACCAATAAACATGTTCAGAGAGGAAAACTCAAGCTTCGGAGTTCTGCTTTAATTGGTCTCATCAGAACCATTACATTAAACCAAGACTCCTGAATCTTTAATACTCAGGGTCCTAAGCCCCAGTCACCTACCTAACACCTATAGGAGGACGACAAAGACTCAGGGAAGAATCTGAGATGGAGAAGAGAGGAGAGGTGTCCTCTGGCCTCAGTGTGGCATCGGCATCCAGAGTGCAGGCTACTGTCCAGGCAGAGTAGGGCTCCTGCTGGTGGCACATGGCCGAAGGTTCGGACCTCATCAGAGGGACAGGGCAACTGGAGGGAACCTTGACCCTGGGGAAACTTGATCGGCTGGAGATCACCTCTCAGCGACAGAGCACCCCTAAAGCTACTAAGGCAGAATTCCCACTGATTTCATCCCACAGCCTTCGATCACCAATGCCGAGAAAGGTGAAGCGGGCAGCTGGTTGGGATGACTCAGAGGAGTGGAAGTACCTGACTACCATCCACAGCCACTCCGTTGAGAGGCTGAGAGAGAAGTTTGACCGACTCGAAGTGGGAGAAGTAGAATCGATTGCTCGCCATCTGATCCCCAGTGGATGAGAACGCAGGAGCTCTCCAACACTCCCTCCTGCCCGGTGAACCCCAAGCCCTGTCGCAATGGCTCATGTTGCTTCACCACTACCCTGGCCAGACTTGGTGTCAAGCCCTGTGCATTGGTGTAGTCCCAAAAGAGATTGGTGCCCTGCAAGCCCAGGAGACCAGCCAAGAGGGCTTTACAATGTGGCTCCCCCACGACTTCAACACCTGCGACCGGGCATACAACAAGCATACTTGGGACAACGGTCTGTAGATCCACCTCCTATCAAACCCACATATGATGGAGACCCTGAGAAGCTGTCTTTCTTCCTGAACCAAGTGTGGGCTCACCTGAACCACCATATTTGTGCTTACCCCAACGGGGCTGGGATGGTTGATGCTATAGCAGCTAACCTCGAGGGGGAAGCTCTGAGTGGGTGATCACCCTACATCAGGCATGTCAAACTCGCAATGTCACGTGACGTCACGCAACATATTGGGCCGGTTTTGCCATTGCCGGTAATGGGGTAGGCGCAGCTTCCATGTGATGTGTCCGGCCCGTGGGCCGGCAGTTTGACACCCCTGCCCTACATGAACAGGCGGCAGAATAATAATAATAATAATAGTAATAATAATAATAATAAAGTTGGAAGGGACCTTGGAAGTTATCTTGTCCAACCCCCTGCTCAGGTAGGAAAACCTATACCATTTCAGACAAATGTCTGTCCAGTCTCTTCTTAAAAACTTCCAGTGTTGGACCATTCACCGCTTCTGGAGGCAGGTTGTTCCACTGGTTAATTGTTCTAACTGTTAGGAAGTTTCTCCTTAATTCTAGGTTGCTTCTCTTCTTGATTAGTTGCCATCTGTTGCTTCTTGTCCTGCCTTCAGGTGCTTTTGGAGAATAGCTTGACTCCCACTTCTTTGTGGCAGCCCCTGAGATATTGGAATACTGCTATCATGTCCCCCCACAATCCTTCTCTTCAATAAACTAGACATACCCAATTCCAGCAACTGTTCTTTATATGTTTTAGCCTCCAGACCTCTAATCTAATTGTGGGTCATCAATCTGTTCATGGGTGAGCTAAGAGCCAGGTTTGAGGATAAGTCCCAAGCCCTGCAAGCCGAAGACATCCACGACCTGAAGCAGAGAGGAAGACCAGCTAAAGATTACGTCCATGAGTTTTGAAAGGTGGCTGGCAGGCTCAGAGACAATGGCAGGAGCGCTTGCTAATCTGCCACTTCAGAGTGGGGCTAGATCAAGATTTGTTCCAGGCGTGCACCTGAGGTGTTCCTGATCAATTCTGTGAATGGTATCCCATGGCTATAACCTTGGACATCGAACTGGACTGCCACCTGAAGCCTACCACCTGAGTTCAGACTGAGGTGGGTCCAAGAGAGATGACAAGTGGCCTGATGCCCCCAAGCTACTACAACCATCAGTTCCTTTTGAGTGCCAGGCGGCCCCTGATCAAATGTTACAGGTGTGGCCAACTAGGGTACCGAGCAGCTGAGTGTCCAGTCCCATTTCCCCAAGCCCATTTGAGAAAGCCTCATTAGTGTGGGAAAACTCTAATTGGGCCAGCCAAGAGCAAGCCGTCAGGGTTATTTCTCCGAAATTCCACCAGAGTGACTCCCAATGCCAGCATCGTATGACAGTGATGCCAAAGGGAAAGACGACCCAATAGCGAGTCAACCCATCCAGCCTTTTACCATTTCCGCAAAAATCATAGTACTCAAAACAGAAGCCCAAATCGACTTAAATGTCTTAATTGACTCGGGTTGCACCCAGTGCATAATCAACCTCCCCACAGTGCTAAAGTTAGGAATTCGTGTGAAGATAGCCGTGACATTCGAACAGGCAGACGGGTCTCTCATCAGAGCAGCTCCTGCTATGCACCTAACCGAATCAATGCATTTAGAAATGGGGAAGCACTGGGAAATCATCCACTTTGTAGTGGTCCCAAAAATGACTGAGGCGGTCATTCTCGGATTAGCTTGGCTCGATAAATGGCACCTCTTGATTTGGTGGGAGGATGGAGTGAGGACATTAAGATTAGCGATGGCGGCAACACCGGTCACGCCTGGAAACTTCTCTCCAGGCCGTCCGGAGTTTCCTTCGCCGGTAGACCCCCTAGGGGGTCAAAAGTCGCCCTGGAGGGGCGACCACTGAGGAGGCCGGCTGGTAGATAGGGGAGGCCGGCAGCTTCCCCTGAGTCTCCAGCTTCTCCTTAGGGCCGACAGAGCAAAGAGCGGCCTGCAAGATGGCCGATCACCCTGCTGCACCAGCTGAAAGTCACATCGTCATCTAAGCGTTAAAGACCTACCGCAGATGATCTGGGTGAGACCCCTTTTGTTCCTCTCCATACCCCTGCTGTTTTTGCCTGTAGAAGCTGTTTGTGGTATTATTTCCCCGTCTGGAGAAAGCGGCTTTAGTAATCATGGGAACAAACACGTTTTACAAAAAGGACAGAAAAAATAAACAAATATTCATTTAAAGACTATATTCTATTCCTACTTACATTGTGCTGTAGAAAAAACTGTTTTTTGTGTTTTTTGGAGCGGTATTATATCGGCAAAGTATTTCTTTTTCTATTCTCCCTTTAAAAGATAGAAAAAAGGAAAAAAATGGCGTTTGAGGAGGTCTCTTTAGCTCACTGAGGACACCTACTGATCAAAAGTTAATATTGGATTGTTGTCTATTTGGAAATGAGAGAGCTTTGGCCTTCAAACTGTTTTTCAAGAAAAAAGATAATTTGAGCTAGCTGTATGATCTGTGGGGGTGGATAATGTTCAATTGTAACCTTCACTAAAAAGGAAAAGGTTTTCTTCAACTATTGCTAAAATGGAGAAGCCTCAATCACATTTAAACTGTAAACTTATATTGGAAAAGATCTATGAGGCTAAAGAAGAAATATGTACTACAATAAAAGAGGCTATTACAGAACTAAGAGCCAGAATCTCTACTTTAAAACGTAAAACTGACTCTTAGATTACACTTGACTACTCTACAAAACAGATTATACAAGAAGAGGATTTAACTGAGGATAAGGAGAATCTTATTTTGCCTTCCAGCAAGACCAGGAAAAGCAAAGACTGAACTTTGGACTTCTGAAGCAACGAGGCTTTATGGACAAGAGAAACAGAGGATTAAATCAGAGATCAAGATGGTCTGTATCGAATCAAGTGACACTACAAGCAATAAAAAGAGACCTATTATCTAGAAGGGAAGCCCTGTTATGGGAACCTACCTGGCAAAAGAGGAAAGCTAGAATAAGATTGAAAAATGAAATTTAAATTTTTTTTAAATTGGATTAAAGGCAACCTAGAACTATGGACTGATGTAAGGACTGAGATTTTGAGTTTGAAATAAAAAGATGTCTTAGAGTTGGAATGAATCAATAATTAATTGAATGTTAATTAAATAAGATGACGTGTTTGTCCTATAACATGTGAAATTTAAACTCTACTTAAAGGATTGAAATGATTTAAGGTTTGATATTAATTTAACTCAAAGAGATTGATTAAGTGAAGGATTAGATATCTATAGAATAGTTTGATAAATACATGTGTAAATAGATGTGTCTAGGATAGATTAATATTTTTGTTTAAAAACGAGATATTTTTCCATATGAGGGATTAAAGACAATTTAGAATACTAGGAATGTTCCTTTTAGAATGTTAGGTTTATTTCTAGGAAAATTAGGACGTAATGGAATGACGAAAGTTGAAGAGATGTTCCAGATTTGAAGTGGATTAAATAGTTAATTGAAATTTAATAAGATGATATGATTTTCTGATGATATGGATGTTATTAGTTATGTTAATTAACTGGAGACTTGAATTTTGTTTAATAGAATGACATGATTTAAGGTATATTATTATTTTTAGCTTGAAGAGATAGATCAATTGATAGATTTTATAGGTACAGGATAGATTAATATTTTACTCTAAATAAGGGAGATTAATGGAAGAAGAAACAAATAAGATTTTGATAAAATTAAGAAAGTAGAACATATGTGGAAGGGATATTTGAACTGAAAATGTTTTTATTTAAAGTTAATTTGATTATGGTAAAATTGATGAAGCTTAAAAAAAGGTTCAGGTTGAATAAATATAAGCTAGAATTGGATATTCTAAATATACTATGCTATTTGAGGGGAAAAGAGAGGGAATATTTGACGTATTGATTATATTATGTATATACCGGTATGTTTTGTTTTAAGATGTTTGATTATCCCAGTACCACGGTTTGTCCTGAATATATTGCTTTAAGAATTTAAAAAAACAATAAAATTTGTTTTAAAAAAAATTAGCGATGGGACCCCTCCCTCCTACCAGACCCAGCGACGTACGGGGAGTTGTCACTATTGAAGACCAAGGACAGTCCCTTGAACTATTGAGAGTGGCCATAGAACTCATTCCAGGGCTCCAACGCATACCAAGTGAATACTGAGATTTAGCGGAAGCTTTCAATGAAAAGGAATGTGACAACTTCCCCCCCCCCCCACCGGGCGACTGACTGTGTGATTGAAATCCTACCAGGGGCCAAACTCCCTAAGCCAAAAATGTATTCAATGATGCCCAGAGAATTAAAAGAACTGAGGGGCACATCAACAAGAATCTAGCCAGAGGTTTCATCCAACCTCTGCCCCATTCTGTTTAAGGAGAAACAAGATGGACCACTGAGATTGTGCATTGATTTTAAAGGGTTAAATGTGATCAGTGTGGAAAATATATATCCCTTCCCCTTGATGAAGGACATGTTGGCCCATTTGGTGAGGGGAGTTTTTCACGAAATTTGACTTGGCTTATTACCACATAAGACCAAGGAAAGAAAAATCACTCATGCCTAGATTTGTTTGTACAGTGGAATGAAGAAATTGCCTCATAAAAGTTGAAATCCTAGGAAAGAGTTGGTCCAGAGAAAAGAGGCTGATGTTCCATTTTTTCCTTGCAAACTAAGGTTTTTCAATTTACTGTTTTATAAGAGCTCCTTTGTTTCCTATCAGGATTTGTTGCCTTCTTTATACAAAATCCAAGATTTTATAGATTTTTGAAAGTACATACACACCCTGAAATAACACAAAAGGATACAGACATACAGCACTGCCATGAAGAAATGGGGAATGACCCCTATGTGTGCCCTTTTCCTTTCCTTTGGTTCTGTCGCAGTCCAATAGAGAGCATCCAAAATATCTTGTCCAAAAGATGAAAATAAACGATCGGCTACCTAGAGAGATGTACATGAGCATCAAAAGGATATTTTAACTTTGCAGTTTGGTTTCTCTTAAGCAAAATTTATTTGACTTTAGGGCCATAATGCAAAATTCATTTGAAGGTTAAGATACAGCAACAATGTATGCATGAACTGCTGGGTTCAGACTTTTGAATTATTACGTTATCTGTTGCATTTTTTACACATCAGCATTTAAAATAATTTTAAGCATTTAAATCATTCAGAACAAAAACAGCACAAAGTTTGTACCTAGTATCTTGATACAAAGTTTCTATTGCTTAGGGAAACCCAGTTTTTTTAGCCTTGATTGTCTTTCTGGCTTAGTTCTGTCATTAAGCTTCCACAATCACTTTCACAATTGATTTCAACTCCCTTATGTTTTGTCTTGATTACAATAATTGTTCCCTCTATGTAACTTTAGGAGAAAGTTCTCTTGTAGCTTTTCTGCTATATTACTCTGGATATAAATATGTATTAGTTTCTTTCTAGCTTTGTACTTAGAGACAATAAATCTACCTTTACTCAGGAGCTCTATTTATTGGCCACAGCACGATGTTCAAAACATAGTCATATTCTTCGACATTGGTCATAGGTAGTATCAATTAGATCTATTAAACTTAAACATGCAACATAGAAAATAGTCAAGAGTCCTGTGTAGCTGTGGATCAGAGGGAATATCAGTAATAGAACAAACCTGTAATTAACTGGGCAGCCTTAACAGAAACTCTTTATTTAAATCCATGTGGAAATACTATCCTCACTGATTAGCACATCTGCTGAAACTGACTATTGGACCAAGAGTATATGTGCATATGTGAAATATTCAAATCCATCAGTATAATCAGGAGGGAAGCAACAAAGTTAAAGGTTTGCTGGGGAATTGTGGGACTTGGAAGTCCACATACAGTATCTTCAAGATGCCATGGTTGAGAAACACTCCCTAACCAATACATCATGCTAGTTGTTGTCTTTCCTTCATCTGCAGCTCTGCAGGACTGTGGTTAAAGATGCATCTAGCTTACAGAGTTGCTGAGAAGTACGATTTTGCCACTCTCATGCATGTTGAAGCCCCTTTTAACCTTTGAATCGCTGCATAATTTTTTAAAAAGGCATAAAACAGAAGATTTATTCTTCCTGAGTGAAATAATAGTAGTAATTATTGGCCTCAAGCTGAAGACAGAATTTGTTTGTTCACCCAGAGTTTCTACTTCTCTTGAACATTATTTGGATAAAATTCAAGAATGAGTTCAGTCAGGACCCCACAATTATAGCTGCTTCTGCATTCTATTTACACATCTACCTCATCCATTTTCCTATCCTTCCCTGCTTTGCCTATGTATCCATTTTCGGGGCCTGCCATACTGTTGGGAGGGGGATGGTTGCTTGGGGAACTATTATCTGCTTTGCTCTGCTCTGTGTGAGAGGCCTCCCTCCAGGTGAAAAGAACGCGACCTAAAAACATCTTGCCTTATCTCCAGACAACGGAGAATAGGACTGTTGGGAAATGAAACCAAGAGAGACCTTGAGAAGCCCGCTGAAACTACAACTTCTCATAACATGGTGGCACCTGTGGATTGAATGGATTTCAACCAGATGGTTGGACACTGGGGGGAGTAGTTGTGAATTGCCTTTTTGATGTAATCCTTTACACGCCAAATCTCAGACCTCACTTTGCTCTCTTGCCATCACTAACTTTCAATAAAAAGTTCCTTTTGAAACAATACCTGTTTCAAGAGTTCTGCTTTCTTGGGAGATCTAGTTGAGGCAGTTCCTTCCATAAAGCAAGGTCTGAGAGGGCTCTCCGGGGGGGGGGGGTGGATCACTGCCGTGCTACTAGGATGGCTTCCACCATCTCTGCTGCATCAGCCCTGAAGTCCTTGGAGCTCCCCCAAGCCCCAAAGGTGCAGGATAGAACTCTGACCCCATTGATAACAAGTCGGGGGCATCAGAGAATGATTATGGTGAGGATCCACTGGTAAGTGGGCTGATAGACCCCATAACCATGTCCATAGAACTGACAATCCTGGGCATGGGCAGGAAAATGGCCTTAACCACCTTATTGGACTTGGGTTGCACACAGTGCTTAATAAGTCCTAAACTAGTTGGAAAATTGGGCCATCCCCTAAGAAAACTTAAGGACCCTATCACTTTTCTGCCAGCTTGATGGGTCCATAGCAGGTGGCATCCCAGCCAGTTTTGTAATTGAGCCTCTGGAACTAACCATGGGAAGCCACTCAGAGACTTTAGCTTTTATCTTGGCTCCTAGCATGGAATGGCCCCGGTACTTGGGCTAGCTTGGTTAAAGAAATGGAACCCCTTAATTGACTGGACAGAGGGGCAGCTGAGGTTCCCAAGAAAAAAATCACCTCCCACGGGGCTGCCTGGAAATAAGATGGTGGGCCCGAAGCAGGAATTAGCATTTGCGCTGAGTGAACAAGAGCCTAAGAGCATTTCACGGGAGTACCGAGACCTAGCCGAGGTTTTCAGTGAAAAGAGGTCGGACGAGCTTTCCCCTCACTTCCCCATGGACTGTGCTATTAAGATTGTCCCTAGAGTTAAGTTACCTAAGCTAAAACTGTATTTGATGACCCCAAGAGGATTAGATGAACTCTGCAAGTTCATCAACAAGAACTTAACCAGATGGCGGCCCCTGTTCTATTCAGGGAAAAAAAGGATGGGTCTCTTCGCCTCTGTGTGGATTATAGAGGTTTGAACGCGGTATTGGTGGAAAATGTGTACCCCTTGCCCCTCATGAGAGACATGTTAGCACATCTGGCAGAAGGTAGAATTTTTTCTAAATTAGACCTGCGAGAAGCCTATTACCGCATCAGGATTAAGGAGGAAGACGAATGGAAGACTGCATTCAATTGTCCCCTAGGTCATGGCTTTTCAACCTTTTCACAGATAGTACCACTTTTAGGACATGACGTTATTTGAGTACCACTAGTGCTTAGCAAGGTGTCAAAAACTTGATGACTAAAAAAAGGGGGGGTGATTTTGGGTTTTACTGATTAGATTCATTTGTTGTTATAGAAATGGCTAGTTTATATTATGGAAAAGTAAAAAAAAACGTGGTTCAATCTTAATGCTTCCTTCTACTACAACAGAGGAAGTCTGTTATTTTCCCTTCTTCCCCTCTTTTCCCCCTTTTTCCTCCCCACGGTGTCCTACTATTTGCTTTTGTATTTTATTCTATAATCTAATAAAATATTACAAACTGCAGAAAAAAAGGAAAAAAGTACTTTGGTGGCTGTTCCTTTACTGAATCACTTTCTCTTTGCACTGACAAATGTATGATGAATTTATCCATGTTTATTAATATGCACAACTATTAGCTAGCTCAGGGGTCTTCAGACTTAGCACTTTTAAGAATTGTGGACTTCAACTCCCAGAATTCCTCAGCATCATGGCTGGTTGAGGAATTCTGGGAGTTGAAGTCCACAGGTCTTAAAGTTGCTAAGTTTTTAGACCCCTGAGCTAGCTGGTTGGCCCTTCTTCCTCTCTCCCTTCTGAGCTTTTTCCACAGTGTAGTAAGAATGCACCCCCCAATCCCTTCCCTGTACCCTTAAAAACACAGGAATCAAGTGCAAATCAAAAAAGGCTCATAAAATAAAGAAACACATAAACTCTGGGGTTTTTTCTTCTTTAAGTTGCCTCAAGCATGTCACATGTCACAATGTTGCAATCCAAAACTGAAAGGTTCTGGCAATTGCAAAAGGCTTACTGGTAGCTTTAAATTAAGCCTGTTTACCTTCAAAGAAAACTTTCTAAAAGCCATAGGCAGACTCAATTAAAGGGGGTAAAACTAATTACATTTGTTTAAAGGGATTAAACCTACGGAAGTCAACACTTTGGACTCATTGCTAGCCTAAAATACAGACTAAAATATTCCAATAACCAAAGAACACAAACCGAGCCTCTGAATTATAAAACACTATAAAAACTGTACAAAAATCCTTATGATAACCCAATCAAGCTGCCAGCTGATCCAGAATTAAATAAAACCACCTTCTTTCCGACATGCTCGTCTGCCGGCTTTTTATTTCACCAGTGCTGATTGCATTTTCCTGGCTGGAGAAAACGAACCAGGGGAACTTTTCTTCCAGCAACAGTTGCTGCTTCTTCCCTGTCTCTTTTTCCACCCTGCCTGCTGAGCTCCCCTTCTCTTTCCCTGTTGTCTTTTCCCCCCCCTTTCTCGCCCAAACCACCTCTCCTCTCCTCCCCCGTTTCTTCAGTTCACCTCCAGCTCTGGGGCTGCTTCCGGAGGTGCCAATCAGCTAGAGTCCTGCCATCTCCTGGGGCTTCTGCTGAGCCCAGACAGCCCTGCAGCTGCAGCTGCCTCTCCCTCAGGCTTGGGTCGCTTCAGCTCATTCCCCTCCCCCGCTACACTTCTCTGGGACGTACATATACCACCTGCCACATGGCAAAGTACCACAGGTGGTACGCGTACCACAGTTTGAAAAGTCCTGCTCTAGGTTGCTTCCAATTCAGGGAGCCCACGCAGTATTTATGCAGCTGATTAATGAGGTTCTCCCTGAGCACCTATATAAAGGGATTTTGATGTACTTGGACAACATCTTGATCTACACCGAAACCAAAGCTGAGCATGCGAAAGGGTCGTTGTCTTACCTGAACACCTTTTCTCAGCATGTTCCTGCCCAATCAGATCAAGTCAGCCAAAGTTGCAACGCCTGTCCTGGGCTAGTGTCCCAGTCTCAACACAGGCGAAGCCATGACTCACAGCAAGACATGTTGGCTCATAAATGTAGCCCTAGGCCTAAATCACCTGTGAGGGCGGGAGTGGATTCTCCATCTCCGTGCTGAGAAAAGGCGTTCAGGTAAGACAATGCCCCTTCTCCAGCACTGGAGATGGAGAATCCACCAATGGGACATACCAAAGTCTACTGTCCCTGAGGGAGGGGAGCAGGCCGGTCCGGAGTGGCACTTTGAGGTACTACCTGTTGGAGAAACCTCCTATCAAAGGAGGCCTCCGTCGAGGCGAACCTGTCAATCTTATAATGCCTTATAAAGGGAGATGGTGAAGACCATGTGGCCACTTTGCAAACGTCCTCGATGGACGCCTGAGTGGCCCAGGCCGCGGAAGTAGCCGCACTATGGGTTGAGTGGGCCGTGACCCATCATGGAACCGGCGATGACTCAGCCTGATACGCCCCCACTATACACGCCCTAATCCGCTTGCCAATCGTGGAAGAAGACACCTTCCGACCCTTGGAAGAAGGATGGAAGGAGACAAAGAGGGCCTCAGAGTTGCGGAAGGCAGCTGTCCGTGAGATGTAGTAACGGAGCGCTCTGCAGAAGTCCAGAAGGTGCCATTGCCATTCCAGGGCATGAGATGGGTGAGGACAGAAATCTGGGAGTATGATTTCTTGAGCCCTGTGGAAAAGAGAATTGACCTTAGGAAGGAAGGTAGGGTCCAGATGAAGGACCACTCGGTCCTGGTGAAAAAAGCACAAGTCATCTCTAATTGAAAGTGCCGCCAATTCTGATATTCATCGCGCAGAGGTGAAGTTACATAACGTATATCACATGTCTTGAGGGGCTCAAAGGATGGTGTGGTTAGAGCCCGAAGAACTCGCGACAGGTCCCAAGAGGGATACCTGTGCACTACTCCCAATTGGGCTGGGAATAGTTGGACCTGGCTCCTGCGCAAAAGGACTGCCTCCGTGAGTAGGTGTTGGGATGTTTGTCTGATCGTTTAAGGAGGTGATTAAGGACCTTACGTTTATCCTTATTTTCAGTGTGGTAAGGATTCAGGGCTTCACCAAACCATTTTCCTCCCTGATAAGGGGCTGCTGATAAGCACCATTTGGACTTGGCATCAGCGTGCCAGTGTTTCAACCAGAGCATATGGCGGCCAGTGACGTTGGATGCCATGGCTCTGGAGGAAAATCTGGCAGCCTGGAGGGTGGCATTGGAAGCATACTCTGTAGCCACCACCATCTTACTCAGATCTTGATGCATGCGGATATCCTGGCCTGAAGCTGTCTAAGCCAGCGGAGAGCAGACCTGTTAAAAAAGGATGCAGAGGTAGCTGCTCTGATAGCCCACGCCACAGCTTGATGTGTTCTGCGGTAAGAGAGCTCACATTTACGGTCCTCAGCCTTGAGGGCCTCAGAAATGTCGCCAGGAATGACGGTTGGAGACACAAAGGGACCTAAAGGTTCATCTACCGCGGGCACCTTCAGAGCCTCCTCCAGGTCATGGGCCACATTATAAAGCCTTTTCTCATTGCTACTTGGAAGGGGAAAAGAGGCCGGGGATACCTGCTGCTTTCGGACCACGTTGAGGAAAATGGGTGGGCAAAAAACGCGGTATTGTATTGTTACCGGTTCGGTGAAATTCAGATCCGCCTCCGAGTCTGGAGTAACTGAAGTTGCCAGCGTGGAAGGATCGGGTCCGAGATGTGCCGTGGAAGTGACCTTGTGAAGCAGGGGGACAAAAAAAGAAGGGTTAAAGAGACCGCTAAGTGATGGTGTCTCAGGGGGAGGTTCCTCCTCCTCAGACATTGGAATCTCCTGATCAGCCTCGTACTTGCGAGATGACGAGTCCCTGGAGTAGGTGGACTGAGAAGGGGAAGAAGGCGTGCAATAGGACTCAGTGGTCGGCTGGTGAGTGGGTAGAAAGTTGACCGTGGCTGACCTAGTCGCTTGCAATCTGGCCTCAAGGGCGTGCTCTACCGCCTGTGCAATCATCTCAGCTAGGCGGTCCTCCGTGGGGAGACCAGTTCACTCAGCCTAAGCCCGGCTGCAGTAGGGGTGAAAGTAGCTTCAGTAGCCACGTGTTGAGCCCGTGGAGGGCTGAGTGATGGGATGAACCCGGTACGTATCCCCCAGTGAAGGAGACAGGAGAGGTTCCCCTGTTGACCATATCCCCAGGGGAGAAGCAGAAGGCCCCAGGGGTAGATCAAAGGAAGGTACTTCGGCCTGTGAGGTCTCCAACCTAGCTAGTTTCTGTGCTTTAGAGAATTCCTTCTCTAGGGCTTGGTGTCTCCTGCTGGCCTGTTTTTCAGCTCCCTTGGAGGTCTTTGAGGTAGACCTGGCCTTGGCCTTGGCTGAGATCTTACCTGTGGCCTCTTGATTAGAGGATTTGTGGCATTTTGCAGTCAAGGAGGACGGCAAGACATCCTTTGTAGAGGGCCTAGAATCCTCCATTCTCGGGTAACACAGGAGCACGATAGGGGACCCCTGGTATCCGGAGACAGCTATTGGTTGGATAAGAATAAGCGCATTATAGGGGATGCCTGGAATCTAGATAGAGCTGATTGTGTGGATAAGAACAGGCGCATGGTAGGAGACACCTGGTATCCAGACAGAGCTGTTTGTGTGCATAAGAACAGACGCACGATAGGGGGCGCCTGGAATCTAGATAGAGCTGTTTGTGTGGATAAGAACAGGCGCACGATAGGGTACGCCTGGAACCCAGATAGAGCTGTTAATATGATTAGGCCCAGGATCACAATAGGATAATCCTGGTTTTCAGGGAGACCTGGAGACACCAAAAACCCAGAAATTGAATCCAAGGAGGTTAAATGCACGGGAAGGAAGGAGCAAACTGGATAGAACCAATCCTGTTAAGCAGGCTGTGAAATGGATATATCACAGACCTGAGTGGCTGTGGAGATCAAATACTGACTGAGGTCTGACAGGCCTTGGAATGGTGTGGAGACACCACTGATTAGCCAGGTAAGGTTGTATTTAGAGCAGATGAAGGAACTAGGTCTGAGGAGTCTAGCAGGCCTGTTCTGAGGTAACAGTGGCCGTGCAGGATCCCTGTGCAAAGTGAGGCTCTAGGGGCCTCAAATGGTGGCCGCAGAGGAGAAAAGAGTGCAGAGCAGGCCCCAAGATGGCGGCCTCAAGAAAGACCGTCCCAATAAGGGACACAAAAAGGCGGCCACACCCAAAAAGGCTGCCATACCCAAAATGGCCACCACACCCAAAATGGCTGCCACAACCAAAATGGCCACCACACTCAAAATGGCGGCTGCACGAGGTCTGGGGGTATTGCTGCCGGCACCCCCTTCCACCCTCACGAAGAAAGGCTGGAAAAGAGGTAATCGAACTGTGGAGGGCTGAGGAGCAGCACTGAGCCCAGTGCTGTCCAAGAGAAGGAGGGCTGTGTTACAGAGGGGAAGCAAGTCCCCTCAGCCTCAAGCCTTTATGGTTGGAAGTGGGCAGGGAGGGGGAGGAACGAAAGCCTCCGTTCCTAGTTAAAGGCAAACAGTTCTTCAGCCAACTGAGAGGAAAAACACAGTGCTGAATACAGCACTGTCTCAAAATACTGAAGAGAATAGAGAATAAAGAATCCACCAATGGAAACTGTACCTGCCTAAGAGCCAACTTGCTACATCTGTCTTGGGCGAGATCAAGTCGAGACTGGGACACTCTAGCCCAGGACAGGTGTTGCAACTTTGGCTGACTTGATCTGATTGGGCAAGAACACAGTCTAAACCCATTGGTGGATTCTCCATCTCCAGTGCTGGAGAATTGGTTAGAGCAGCCCTAAAGAAGCTCCAAGCCGCTAAACTGTATGCCAAACTCAAGAAATGTGAGTTTCACCCGTACCAGAAAGCAACTGCAGAGCTTCCTGGGGTTTGCCAATTTTTAGCAACAGTTTATTTGCTCCTTTGCGCAGATTGCAGTCCCTATCACAAACTTGCTAAAAACTAAGGGAGGGGGAAAGCCGAAGCCTAGCCAGTCCCTAAAGTAGACAGCAGAATGTTGCTTTTATTTATTTATTATTTATTTATTAATTCGACTTGTATGCTGCTCCTCTCCGGAGACTCAGAGCGGCTTACAACATATACAAAACATCAAATAATCTAAGTCGAATCAAAATATTAAAAATAGACACCCAACACACGTACAACTTTCAAACAACAACCCACAATCATCCCCAGGCCTGCCGGCAAAGATAGGTTTTAAGGTTCTTTCGGAAGGCCGGGAGAGTGGGAGAAACGCGGACTTCAAGGGGCAGTAGGTTCCAGAGGGTGGGCGCCACAACAGAGAAGGCCCTCCCCCTAGGACCCGCCAAACGACATTGTTTCGACATTGTTTTTGAGAAACTTAAAGAGACTTTTCTCCAAGGAACTGGCTGAAACACCTAGACCTGTGCAAACCCTTCATCATTCAGGCCAAGGCCAGCGACGTAGCAGTGGGGGTGGTGATATTACAAAAGAACCAACAGAGTCATCTGCAACCCTGCACTTACACCTCCAAAAAATTATCTTAGACTGAGCAGTGTTGGGCTGCTTGGGAGAAGGAAGCTTACACAGTGAGGTGGGCCCTCCTAACCTGGAGACATTTTTTAGAAGGGAATAAAATCCCTGTCTAAGTCTGGACTGATCACAAGAACCTGGAAGCTTTAAAAAAACCCAGAAGGTTGTCTCCGAAACATTTCCACCGATTTAATTTCTCCATATACTACCTACCAGGAGGAAATAACTTCCTGGCAGATGCTTTGTCGAGAATGCCTCAATATAATAGTGTGAAGTCAGAGGTGGTTAAACCTTTACTCTCCCTGCAGCAACTAGCAGCTCCAGCCACCACGAGAGCACAAGCTAAAAGGGCTCCTCTGCTGGATAATGAACTGCTGGGGGATTTCAAAAAGGCTTGGAAGGGGATGAATGGTTCCTCAATCATAAAAATCTCTGCTCCTTGCAGGAGGGCTTAGCCTGGGTTAGAGGAAACTTGTATGTCCCTGCAAAGCTAAGACTGAAAATCATGCAGGACTGCCATGATTCAAAGTTAGCTGGACATTTTGTGTTTGTGAAGACTATCCATTTGCTCAAGAGACAATTCTGGTGGCCCTCTTTAAAGAAGCACATGGAAAGCTATGTAGACAGTTGCCCCATTTGTGCTGCCGCCAAGTGGAGACAGGGAAAAATGCCTGGCCTCCTACAACCGGTAGCGAGCCCTTCAGCACCCTGGAGAGAGATCTCCATGGATTTTATTGTGGAATTACCTGAAAGCGCAGGAAACACTGTCATTTGGGGGTTGTCACTGATCTGTTCTCCAAACAAGCCCATTTCATCCCTTGCCAGAAGATCCCAACCACAAAGACTATGTTTTTACATGATATCTACGATCTCCATGGTGCTCCAAAATGCATTATCTCGGATAGGGGGGTTCTAAATTTTGGAAAGCAAGATAATTAGACTGATCTACTACCATATTGCTTATAACAATGCAGTCCATTCCAATACTGGGTTTACACCTTTCCAGGTGGTAAATGATTAAAATTTTATCCCCATGCCTGAATTGCCTGCTAATGAAACTGCCATCCCGTCCCTTGAGGATTGGGTTCATCAATTGCAGAACATCTGGCCAGTTGTTAGAAAAGCTTTGGATGAAGTCAGAGAAGCCTATAAGGCGCAGGCTGATAAAAAGAGAATGGAGCCTAAGCCTTCCTATGTAGGGGATAGAGTTTATCTCTCTACTACGTTCTTATAGCCACTACAACCATCTAAGAAACTGGGTCCAAAGTACATCCGCCCCTTTCCCATCAAGCACATCATTAACCCTGTCACAATGGAGTTGGAGCTCCCTAAGAGTTTGAGACAAATCCACCCTGTGTTCCATTGCAGTCTGTTGAAACCTGAGGTCGTTTCTAGGTTGCGACCCGTTGCTTCTCCTATCCCTCCACCTATCATGGAAGAGGGTGAACAGCATTTTGAAATTAAAAGACATTTTAGATTCCTGTAAGCATCATGGGCCCACACAGTACTTAGTAGCTTGAAAATATTTACCAGCGTCGCAAAATGAATGGGTTTATAAGAAACATGTTAGAGCTCCTAAATTGCTCAAACATTTCCACAAAAAGTATTCAGACAAACCTGACTAATGTGGTTGTGTTTTGTTTCTATTTTGTTCTACAGGTGGATTTTCTTTCTATTGGGGGGGGGGCGTATATCAGGACCTCTCAATTATATTTGCTTGCTTCTGCTTTCTATTTACATAGCTATCTCATCCATTTCCCTATCCTTCCCTGCTTTGCCTATATATCCATTTTCGTTGGGAAAATGGCATACTGTTGGGAGGGGGATGAATTCTTGGGGAACTATTATCTGCTTTGCTCTGCTCTGTGTGAGAGGCCTCCCTTCGGGTGAGAGGAACACGACCTGAAAACATCTGCCTTATCTCCAGACAACGGAGCCTGGGACCGTTGGGAAACGAAACCAAGAGAGACCTTGAGAAGCCCACTGAAACTTCAGCTTCTCATAACATGATGGCACCTGTGGATTGGATGGATTTCAACCGGATGGTTGGACACTGGGGAGAGGAGTTGTGAATTGTCTTTTTGATGTAATCCTTTACATGCCAAATCTCAAACCTCGCTTTGCTCTTTTGCTATCACTATCTTTCAATAAAAAGTTCCTTTTGAGACAATGCCTGTTTCAAGAGTTCTGTTTTCTTGGGAGATCTAGTTGAGGCAATCCTTACAAGTTCATTTCAACTCACCGTTTGACCCTGAATTGGGTCACTGTCAGAATCATCTATTTTGCAACAGCTATGCACTGATAACCCTCTAAATGTTCACAAAAAGGGTAACTATGATTCTTTCTATTATTATTGCCAAAATTTTAAATTCTTTGTAAAACTGAAGAATTAAGAAGCAGTTTGCTTCCAGATAATATTCACAGGGAAAGAGTACCCAAAATTATATAATCTTTGGCTAAATGTTTGTGTGCTTTTAAAGTAGTTCTTAACAACTTATTCACATGATTCCTAAATACTGTGCTACAAATTATTCTTCCCTTGATGTAACTAAAATTATATATAATTATAACTAAAGCTATAACTAGAATATAATAATTTGAATAATTATTGTATAGGTAGTCCTTGGTTAATAACCATTTGTTCAGCAGCCATTTGAAGTTACAATGCCACTGAATGAGAAAACTTATGGCTGGTTCTTGAAGTTGTGACCAGTCCAGTGATTGCTAAGTGACCATGATTTGGTGCTTCGCAATTGGTTTGCAATTATGATGGTCGTAGCATCCTACAGTCATGTGATTGTTTCCCACAAAGTTAATGGGGAAGCCAGCAGGGTTGCAAATGTGATCACATGACTGGAGAATGCTACTACATGTGCAATTCACCTACTGCTGGCAAATAGGACTGCCAGAAATGCTGTCATGAGTAAGTGTGGTTACATAAGACTGCACTGCTTAGCAATGGAGCTCTTGGTTCCAATTACCACTGTTATGTGAGGACCACGTGTATTCCTAACACGGTGAAAAAGGAATTACAACAAAGCTTTGATATGTTAAGGAAGACTGGGTGGTTCCATAATAGTTTTAGTCATTACTTACTTACCTCAAGCATATTATAGATGATGTAGAGTTTAATTACAGACTGTCCTCTTATCAGATGGTACATCATGGAATAGTCAACATAGTGCATCATGAAGTAGCAAATTACAAGTATTACCCCCTTGAAAATATCACACACCTGGGCTGGTTGCAGCAGGCGTCTGTCGCTGAAATATAAAATTACACAAAATAAAGAGCACATTTGATACAGATGAAGTCATTGATTACTAAATAAATTAGCTTCCCTGCAGAAAGAGCACTATTAGCACCTGCCTGGGTTTCTTCTTCAACTGGCAGATGATCCCTTTCTGTTAGTCTAATACAGGGGTGTCAAACTGCCGGCCCGCAGGCTGGTTGCACCATAAGGAGGCTGTGCCCACCCCCGTTTCCGACAATGCAAAAAAAGTCATGATACGTCACAACACGTCACGTGACGTGGTAAGTTGACACCCGTGGTCTAATAGGATGAGATGGCTGCTGGTTTCTGTTTTTGTGACCCGTTTCTATTTTAGAGGTTTTTTACTTTTACTCATGTCATTTAGAGATTGCTAGCCTGAATTGTACAAACTTCTTAAGCCTTTGAAGCTGAAAGTTAATAATCTATTAATTTTAGAGACATATATGAAGAGCTAATTAAGCACTAATATTTTAGTGAGAAAACCTGTTTTTTTTTCAATTTAGAGAACTATATCACCTTCACTTCTACTGCAAGTAACTATAGTTTGAAATTTTGTGAATGTTTTCCTGATGGTTCAGAATCCTTTGTAGTGTTTTCAAGAGCAATTAATTCCACATTCAAGGATCCACAAAGTGTCCCAAGGAGTTTCTAAGTCTCTATTAAGTGATTGGCTTACCTAAGAGAAGACCCAGCATGAAGCTGTCCCAAAGACCAGGAGAGGAATGGTTGAGTTTTAACCACAAAATGAATGCAGAAATGTTCTTCCACCTTATCCTGCTACATCGTTCATGTGATCTTCAGTATTAAATTTTATTTCAACTATGCAAAATTCATGTTAGACATACTGGAAAATGGAAAGCAGGCAAACAAACCCTCTAGCCCTCCACTTGGTATACTTTTCATTATTCTTTTTTTAAATGACCCTTGCATTTACTCCTGCAAGGTTCAGTCTGATTTTATAGAAATCAGAATTCCTCAGTAACATTTGTTGAACTCCCAAGTCTGGGTTCCAAAAGCATACTGTTCACAACATCCTTCTGCCTTTATACCATAATTAAGGACAGAGGCAATTTACTCCTCCTGTTTGGTGTAGTAGTTAAGGAAGCCCATGAGTTCTAGTCTTCCCTTGGGACAGGCCATGAAGCCAGCTGAGTGACCTTGGGCCAGTCATTTCCTCTCAGCCCTAGGAAGGAGGCAAAGATAAACCATTTCTGAAAAACCTTGCCAAGAAAACTGCAAGGACTTTTTCAGTCAGTTTCTAAGAAACGGAACCAAAAAAAACTCCAAATAAATTTTGTCTTCTTTAGCAAAAATTTAAAATATCTAAGTTAAATCAAATCTGATAAATACAAAAATGCATTCTAATTTTTAACTATCACAGAGTAGATGCCTATAAAAATATGTGTAGAAAAATCTAGGGAATTATACAGCTACTCTGAAATTCACATGAAGATTTTGCCAAACTCACTTCATATCATCCTCAACAGACAAAGCTATCCTAAATAAATTCTACACATAAACAGAGTCAGTTCCAGCTGCTGGTTAAGACTATATCCAGGTACAAGGCTGACCACAAACAAAGTCAGTATGAGCACAAACATAAGTATGTACAAACAGAAATACTGACAATTCAGTAAGAAAAATGTCAAGACCACGGAACAAGGATAGATGTTATGCAGTATCCAAGATCCTGGATGTTTTGCATCTGTGACCAGCAACTCCACCTGCTATGAAGCTGCTACAAACCAGGGTTTTTTAAAATTCAGATTTTAGATTAAGTTATGATTTGAAGCAACACCTTAATCCTGCCAAATGATTTAGATCAGGGAACACATTCTATTAAAGAGGCTTCTCTGCCAATCTCTTATGTTCCAAAAACAGAATAGAAAATAACTAGCAATAGTTCTTAGTTAGCTACCACAATTGGGACCAGCAACTCAATTGTTGTTGATAACTAAATAAGACCACCATTATTCTTATGGACTTAACTTCAGCTTTCTTTTGCTTTAAGATCTGTGAAGGTCATAAATGCGAGGACTGGTTGTAGTTATTCTTTTATCACCGTAGTAACTGTGAACCATAATAGTCATGGCTATTATGGCTTCGGGTTCCGGATCGCTGTGCCAGCGGACACGCAGAGAGACTGCTTTCCCCGCTGTCTGGTTTCCCTTCTTCGGGAGACCCTGGAAAGGGCCGAAAGTCGCCCTGGAGGGGTGACCACCATTGGGGAGGACACTTGCTAGATCGCGGAGGGGCGGTAGCCCCTCCGTTTGATCTGAGGCAGCTCCCCAGGACTGAAGAAAAGAGCGGCCATTAACATGGCCGCTCATTAAGTCGCACCAGCTGAAAGCCAAATTTACATCTAAGCACAACAAAGCATCGTGGACGATTCGGGTGAGACCATTCCTTTCCTCTGTTACCCTAATTACTTTCCTGTGAAAGCCTTTTCAATGCCTCTTCCCTGCTTTCAATGCAGCAGCGTTTCTATTCTTGGGAATTTAAATGTTGAAGAAAAGAAAAGAATAAGTAATTTTAATAACTAAATAACTGGATTTTTGATCTTCGGATACTTTTGGGATTTTAAAAGATTTAATTATTGAGACTTATTATTTCTCTAACTATTAACTTTGTAAAACATCCTCTTTTTTGGCCTTTTTAATCAAATAAAAGACTAACTGGCATCTGGGAAAAGATTTTGTGGTAGAAGGAGGACATCTTGTGGTGAAAACTGGCACAGCAATTGAATTTTTTTTCTTCTCTTTCTTTTTTCCCCTCAATTGTGAGGCCTGCTGACTTTCGTGATTTGCCCTTCATACCATCAAAAAAGATAAGATTTGGAAATAGCTGGGTGGTGAAAATAACTTTAGAAAGCGTGGAGGTTGACATTGGCTGATCTTTACTAAACATAGCTTCCACTAAAAGATTATCGCTAATCACCATGGAAACGGAGGGAATCTACCCACAACTTAATTATAAACGTATACTTCAAAAAATCCTTGAAGCCACCGAGCTAATAAAATCTCAAGTGAAAGCCGAAGATATTTTCACAAAACTACAGATTGAACCCCAGACCCCAACTGTTCAATTTGCAAGCCAAAAAACAATAGAAGAGGAACAACTTAACATCAAAGAGGATTCTACTTAACAGCATGTATAACTTACAGAGAACTTTGACAAACAGATACTGATCTCAACTAAAACACCTGTAACTCCAAAAGCAACAGGACCTGATCTACAGACATATCATATTCAGAACTTAGATAACTTGGATGACCAAACAAGAACTACAACACCGGATATGACACTTTGCTTCACTCAGAAAGAAGAAGACTAGACTGAATTGATGACAAACATTCTAAACCAAATATGGAGATTTGAACTATTAGGGCAACAACCTAATAACTACAAAGAGGCCAGTTTCATTGAAAAATTGATAACTGAATGTTCTCCCTTGATTCAAACAATATGTGTGGGAATGAAGGGAGATAGATACATTGGAGGATTTAAGGGCACTGGTATGGAAACTTGCATGGCATAAAAAGAAAGCCAGTTAGATTTAAAAATGGGATTTAAAAATTCATTTGAGGGTTAAGCAGCTTTTCTTTAAGAGATTTTGACTGATCTTAGAGATATTGATTGATTTAATACTTAGGATTCAGATTTATAATGGAAATTAAAATAATTTGTTAGATTTTAGCTTTAATGGTTATAGGAAAATGGATTTGTGATAATGAAAGATATGTTATTAGTATATGAGGAGTTATTAGGATGAGAAATAGAATATATTGGTGAATAAAGAAAGAATTTAAATTTTGGAATAATATTTGTATTTTAATCACGAGAATTAGTTTATAATGAAATGAGGGAAATTAAATCTATCCGAATTATAAATATTGGTTATAAAAGGCTTAATTGGAATATGATAATTGGAATTAAATAAAACCTAAAAACAGGACTTGGATATGTATAACTAAAATGTTATTGATAAATGTATAGATTGATTGAACTTTAGCTAGAAGGAGCGTTAGCTTACCTGAACGCCATTTCTCAGCATGATGATGAAGACTCCACCAATGGGTTATTTCAGTCCACCTGCCCAATCAGACCAATTTATCAAGTTGTCACGCCTCCTCATTATCTGGGACTTCCCAGTTTCATCGACGGCGTAGCCAATGACAACAGGTTGACGTGATGACTCTCAAGCAGGTAATAAAAGAAACTAACATAACAAGTACCCCACCCGGACCTGACTGACATGTAATAGGGGAGGGCGTGGATTCTTCATCATCATGCTGAGAAAAGGCGTTCAGGTAAGCCAACACTCCTTCTCCAGCACGATGACTGAAGAATCCACCAATGGGATGTACCAAAGCCTCCAGAGTCCCTAAGGGTGGGAGTCAGTTGGGGCCGGACCCCCAGATGGTGTGACCACTTGTTGCAAAATATGCCTACCAAAAGCGGCCTCAGCTGACGCAAATTTGTCTAAATGATAATGCTTAATGAACAGTGATGGCGAAGACCACGTCGCCGCCCTGCAAATGTCCTCGATGGACGCCTGGGTAGCCCACGCCACAGTTGTAGCGGCACTGCAGGTGGAATGAGCCGTCACATGAGGAGGAACTGATAAGGCAAGAGAAACGTAAGCGCATGAGATACAAGCCCTGATCCACCTGCCTATGATGGAAGCCGATATCTTTTGACACATTGTAGAAGGTTGGAATGACACAAACAGGGCTTCCAATTTACAGAAGGGCACTGTGCGCTTGATATAACAACGTAACGCTCTCCTTACATCCAGAGTGTGCCAATGCCGTTCCAATTCATGTGACGGGTGAGGGCAGAAATTTGGAAGGATGACCTCCTGTGCTCTATGGAAAACCGTATTAACCTTAGGGATGAATGAAGGGTCTAGCCTGAAAACCTGCACAGGTCTTTCCTAACCGACAAGGCAGCCAATTCTGAAATGCGCCTAGCCGAGGTAATAGCAATCAGGAAGGAGACCTTGAGCGACAAGTGTCACAATGAGCACGTTTTGAGTGGTTCAAAGGGAGATGAGGTCAGTGCCTGAAGGACTCGAGGTAAGTCCCAAGAGAGATACCTATGAATTACAGGCGGTCTACTATTCGTGACTCCCTTAAGGAAGGCCTGGATGGCGGGATGCCATGATAAAGACTCTGAGGAGTCCCAAGAGAGTACCGAGGAAAGTGCTGCTAACTGTCTGCGTAAGGTATTGGGCGCCAGCCCTTTGTTGACGCCCTCCATTAAATATTCCAGTAACCTGGGAATAGTCACCTGAGATAGATTTACGTGATTTTTGTCACACCATCGACAGAAATTCTTCCACGTATGGTCATAAATGTGGTTCGTTGCCGGTCTCCTGGCCGCCTGGATCATATCAATCACCTCCGCCAAATAAGATTCCCTAGTTAGGGTGCGGCGTTCAAGTGTCAGGCGGTCAATTGAAGCCATTGGGGATCTGGATGTTGGAGATCCCCCTGCGTCAGCTGTATTTGGCTGTCAGGAATCCACCACGGGGCTGAGGATGAAAGACTCACCAGGTCCGCGAACCATGGCCTCCTGGGCCAGTAAGGAGCGATGAAGACCACTTCTGCCTGCTCCTCCAGGATCTTCCCGATTACTGCTGGAAGCAGAGGCAATGGGGGAAAGGCATACAACAGACCTTGTGGCCACCTGCAGCGCAGCGCATCCATCCCCTCTGCTCCCCAGGAGGGGAACCGAGAGAAGAACCTGGGCAGCTGAGCGTTCCCCAGGAAGGCAAACAGGTCCACGATCGGACAACCAAACCTGTCCGATATCTCCCTATATCCACTATCGACCTGCTGAGGAAGTCTGCCTGTCGATTTGCCTCTCCTGAGATGTGCTCGGCCCTGATGGAGAGCAGGTGTTTCTCTGCCCAGGAGCCCAACGCTCGAGTCTCCGTCATGAGGGATTTGGACTGGGTGCCCCCTTGCTGATTCACGTGAGCCTTTGCGGGCACGTTGTCTGTTCGGACCAGTACATGCTGTCCCCTGACTACTGTGTGGAATTTTAGGAGAGCAAGATGTATTGCTCTGAGCTCTAACCAGTTTATGCTGTGTTTGAGGTCTGTTTGTGACCACCGACCTTGACTATCTGTGATTGGAGATGTGCCCCCCAACCAAAGAGACTTGCGTCCGTGTTCACCTGAACTCGACTGGGCTCCTTGAACAGGGTCCCTTTGTGAATGGCCAATGAAGTCCACCAGCCGAGTGATAAACGTACCTGATGGGGAACCCGGACCAGCCTGTTGGATGTGCTGGTGTGCTGTCTCTGGTACTGGAGTAGGAACCACTGCAGATCCCGGGCATGTAGCCGGGCCCACGGCACTATAGCTATGCATGATATTAGCTTGCTTAGGAGTTGAGAAAGCGTGGCCAATGACACAGTCCTGTCTCTGCTCACCCTGCATGCCAGGTCTCTGATGTTCCTGCGCCTCTCCTCTGACAAGTACACGTGGCACGAGTCCGTGTCTATCACTGCTCCTGCTGACATTTATCAGGAAGCCGTGGTTCTGCAGGGTCCTTATGGTGAGGGCCAAATCCGACTGGGCAGCTGGGACTGACAGGGACTGGATCAGAATGTTGTGCAGATAACACTGGACCCGTACGGTGACCAGCCTTAAGTGAGCTGCCAACACTGCCAGGATTTTGGTAAAGACCCTAGGGGCCGAGGAGAGGCCGAATGGAAGGGCTCTGTATTGAAAATGGCGGTTGAGGTAACAGAATCGCAAGACCCTGCAATAATCCGGGAGTATAGGAATGTGTAGGTATGCCTCCTTTAGATCTATTGAGGTCAACAGATCTCCCCGCCTGATACTGGTTAAGATGGAATGTAACGTTTGCATTTTGAACCTCTTGTACTGAAGGTGGAGGTTCAGTCCCTTGAGA
This sequence comes from Bothrops alternatus, assembly GCA_034064705.1. NCBI lineage: Eukaryota > Metazoa > Chordata > Lepidosauria > Squamata > Viperidae > Bothrops > Bothrops alternatus. The sequence continues at coordinate 15,365,259 of JARGCV010000085.1, forward strand.
TCGAGGATCGCCCTCCATCCCCCAGAAGACTTTGGGACTACAAACAGGATGGAGTAGTACCCCAGTCCCGCCTGGTTTGGGGGAACTTCCTCTATTGCCTTGATGGTGAGTAGGTGTTGGATGGCGTCTTCCATGAGTCCCCTTTAAACATGGTTTCTCATGGCTGGGCAAGACACGAAGTGATCTAATGGCGTGGACTTGAACTCCAGGGACAGGCCTTCTCTGATAGTGCGCAGGACGCAGGAGTCTGTGGTCGTGTTTTCCCATTGGCGTATGAAGAGAGATAGTCTGCCGCCAATGGGAGGAACTCCCTCTGAGTCATTTTCCGCGACCGAAGGGGTGACCCCCTCTGCCACGAAAGGAATGTTTGGTTTGTGGCTGGTACCTGGTTCTGTCCCTATAACCTGCCCTGTCAAAGGAGTGCTCAGCCTTAGGAGCTGGTGGTCGGTATGGTTGCGCAGACTCCATCGCGGCCCCAGTCCGAAAGGACTGCCGGCGATTGTAAGGAACGAACCGTCTGGTAGTTCTCCTTGCTACATGAGCAATCACTTTTTGTTTCTGTTTATTTTCAATGAGATATGGCGTTAGGGCCTCCCCAAATAATTTGCCGTCTGTAAAGGGGGCTGTGGCCGCGCACCACTTATGTTTACTTTCGGCCCTCCAGTTTTTTAGCCACAGAAGCCTCCTAGTGACTACACTGGAGGCCATTGCTCAGGCTGAGTGTTTGGCCGAATACAGGGAGAAATCTACCATATACTTGGATGTGGCTAATAACTTGGTCAAATCCTGATGGATCCTGGTTTCTTCCAGCGGAATTCTGTCCTGCAACTGATGAAGCCAGGTAATAGAAATCCTTGCAAAGAAGGAAGTGGCCGTAGCTGCCTTAACCGCCCAGGCAGATGCCAAATGTGCCTTGCGCAAGGCCATTTCGGATTTTTTATCTTCTGCCTTAAGGATACATCTGCTGGGAGGCTGGCGGTTGAAAATAATGGGGCCAGAGATTCATCTACCTTTGGAACTTCTAATAAGTCTGCTAAAGTCTTCGTCATGTCTACTATTTTGCGCTCAGCCGCGCCCTGAGTCGGTTGAGCAGCTGGTGACTCCCACTGTTCCTGAATATTTTTGAGGAATAACGGGGGACAGAGAATTTGGAGGTGTTTGTCTACTGGCTCAGCAAACAGGGATTAGTTACCTGATCAGAGGAAGGTTGAGGGGTTGGGACCGGGTGGGAGGAAAGCTTACTCACTTCGCAGGCTCTGCGCAGCAAATCAGGAAAAAGCAAAGAATTGAACAGCTCTGACATAGGTTGAGATTCGTAAGTGGGTTCCTCACAATCCGACCAACCGTCCTTATCTCCCTCATAATCTGAAACATCAGAGTTGGAATCGGGAGAATGGGATGGGGAGACCATACCTGACCGATCCAGGGAAGGATGTGTGGTGGTTGTTGGTGTAGAAGAAGAAGGCCCCGGAATGGGAGACGCCTGCTGGTGACCCGTTGACGCTATGGCTTGGAACACAGCCTGCGATATCCACGCTTGGAGCTGGTCGGAGAAAGACTGCTCTAGCGGAGGCCGTAACGCCGCAGCAAGTGGTGCGATAGCAGCAGCGGGTGCTGTCGACGGGCCGGGCAAATTAAGGTCCTCCCCAAACAGAGGTGGTCCTACCTGACCAAAGGTCTGAGTTGAGACCTGCTGATGCACATTCTCAGACGACCAAGCTCTCGATGTGGACGGTTGAGGCGCTCCCGTGTCAGGTGGTGTGGAGGTCGACAGTGTAAGACCTCTTTCAGCAGACAAGCGTTGGGCTCGGGAGAATTGCTTCTCCAGGGCTCTGTGTGTATGGTCGGCCTGCCTGTCGCTTGCCGTGCCAACCCTCCTGCCGTGCTTAGATTTGGATTTGGCCTTACCTGAAGGTACCTCAGGTGCCGGCTAAGCTTGGATGGGAGTGATGTCCGTTTCCAAAGGATGTGGCTCAGTGGTTTCTGCCATTTCCATCAAGATGCAACCCAAAGATAACTATGGGACTGACTCGGTCTGCAAGGGATGTCAGAGACACCCGTAAAGGGGGGACTGACTTCACGTGGATTGGCGTGAGTCGGCCCACTGGCTAACCTGAACTCACGCTTGGTGCAGAAGCGCTCGTCACTCCGCAATGGTTGGGGTGAAATCGCACGTGTCCCACAATAGTGGCGATGGTCAAGATCTTGGAGCAGCCACTAGATGCAGAGGGGCAGACAGGCAATAGGTGACCAGGCCTGAAGGACCGTTGCTGTTGCTGATTCCACCTTCTTGTGGTAACAGATGTCTTCAATAGGAAAAATAATTTCTGAAACACCAAGGCTCAAGATAAATTAATACAAATGATGTCAATGTTGAAAATTCAGTGAACTCTGTTAAACTCCACTATAATTGACTGCCACAAAATGGCGTCCTAGCCTGGGTGTGAAATGGGCGTTTCCCCCAGGAAATATGTCCCCAAAAATGGCAGACGTTCTAGGTTTCATGAGGGAGAAGGGGGGAGGAGGAAAGGGAAGAGGAGATTAAGGGAGCCTCCTAATACAGTCCAAAGTATCCAAAACAAATAGCTAAATTCGAGACTTTCTAGCGATTCAGGGAACGGTGCTGTAAATCACGCCTAACAGCTGTTGGGCGAGAAAAAATGCTCACCACCGCACCGCGAGCCTGTCTCCGATTCAGCGGCAGCCACAAGCAAGCAAAAAAGCCAGGAAAGGGATTTCCCCCCGTCGCTCGCTCTAGCAAGTCCCTCAAAAAATATTGCAGCAAACCAAATTTGTTGTCAAAAGGTGTTCCGCGGATCCAAAATGGCGGCCGCTATGAAGATCCCTGACCGAGCCCGGTCATAGAAGAAGCCACGAGGCTTCAAAATGGCAGCCACCAGACGACAAAAACAACTCGTGCGCTTGCAGGGGAGGTAAACAAGCAATCCCCCTATAACTCCACGAAGGGGAACTCTCCCTACTTATTTTAGAAATCACTGTAATAATTTAGCAAACCGCTAAAATCAGGGAAAGGAAAGAGCCGCCCTCCGCCCGTCCTGGAGAGGAGTCCTACTCTATCCCTGAAGGGAGGGAAAAATTGGATCAGATCCCCCAGAAAGGAAATTAATTTCTACTAGTTCCCCTAATCTTAAGAATCCACCAATGAGTCTGTAAATCTAGTCTGACCTGCTCCAAACGACAGAGAGTCAAGATATCACGTCCTCATGGGCGAAAGACCAAAATGAAACTGGGAAGTCCCAGATAATGAGGAGGTGCGACAACTTGACAAATTGGTCTGATTGGGCAGGAGGACTGAAATAACCCATTGGTAGATTCTTCAGTCATCATGCTGGAGAAATGTACTAATATGAAAGTGATATAATACCCAAGGGAAACAGAGAGGGAACCTTTATTGATGTAAACTGGGATATCTATGTATTATTCTGTTATCGGATTATTGATTACCCTATCACCACGCTGCTTCCTAATTACTTGGTTGTTAAAATCACTGACAAATCCACATGAGGTTGGCATACCGATGAATAGGATTTTAGAAGTAGTAGAAAATGAAAACTGAGTAACAATTGGAAAGACATTCCCATTTCTCAGAAAAAGAGAAGGAAAATGAGCATAGAAACTACGGACACGTAACTGTTTATAAAGTCTCTTACAGGCATAATTACAAATCAAATCTATTTATTTCAAAATAAATTATTTACTTCCTGTAAAATGAAAAGGGTGTTGCAAAAATTTGAAAGGAATGAAGGATGTTTGACAAAATGATGGGATGGGATGGGATGGGATGGGATAAGATAGGATAGAATAGAAAATAGAATAAAAAATAGAATAGAATAGAATTTCTTTATTGGCCAAGTGTGATTAGACACACTAGGTAGAATTTATCTCTGGTGCATAAGGTTTCAGTGTACACTGTACACAATTATTAGGCAAGTTGTATTTTGGAGGATTAATTTTCTTATTGAACAACTACAGTGCTCTCAGTCAATCCAAAATGTTAATAAGCCTCAAACCTGAATATTTAAGAAAGTAAAAGTGAGGTTTTGGCTTTCTTAGGAGAATGTCCACGTGTGCACAATTGTTGGGCAACTATTAGTGCAGAATTATTATGCAACTAAATGAAAAATGAAAATTTGCCCATCTCGCTCATTTATTTGCATCTGTTAAAATGAAAATTATAAACAAACAACTCAAAATGTACAAATAAACATTTCGAACATTTAAAAAAAAAATATCACTGAGCAATATAGCCACCTTTCTTTTCAATAACAGTTATAAGCCTTCCATTTATGGAGTCTGCCACTTTCTTGATCTGCTGACGATCAATGTTTTGTGTAGCAGCAACCACTGGACCCACAAGTTCTCAACAGGGTTTAAGGTCAGGTGAGGAAGGGGGCCATGTCATTATTCTTTCATCTTTAAGGCCTTTATTGGCTAGCCACATAGTGGAGTACTTCAATGCATGTGATCGAGCATTGTCCTGCATAAAAATCGTGGTCTTTTTGAAAGATCCAGATTTTTTCCTGTACCACTGCTTGAAGTGTCTTCTAAAAACTGGCAAGAGGTTTGGGAGTTGATTTTGAATCCATCTTCAACCCAAAAAGGTCCACTAGCTCATCTTTAATAATACCAGCCCCTACCATTATCCCACCTCTACCTTGGTCCGTGCCCATTACTGATCCAGCCACAAGCCCATCCATCTGGTCTGTCAAGAGTCACTCTCACCTCATCATTCCATAAAACCTTTGAAAAATCTGTCTTCAGCTGTTTCTTGGCCCAGTCTTACTGTTTCAACTCATGTGTCTTGTTCAGTGGTGGTCAGGTTTCAGCCTTTCATACCTTGGCCATGTCTCTGAGCATTGAACACCTTATACTTCTGTGCACTCCAAGTGGGTTGCAGTTCTGGAATATGACAGCATTGGAGGATAATGGGTTCCTGCTAGTTTCACATTTAATTCTTCTCAAATCTTTGGCAGTTAATGTGTGTCGTTTTTCTCAACATATTTTTTGGACCCTGTTGACTATTTATAACAAAAAGTTTGATGCTTCTGTGATCATGCCCCAATATCTTAGCAATTTCAGAGTTCAGAGAAGAGCAACTAAGATGATCAAGGGCCTGGAGACTAAAGCATATGAAGAACGGCTGCAGGACTTGGGTTTGGCTAGTCCATGGTAGGCAACCTTGGCTCTTTTATGACTCATGGACTTCAACTCCCAGAATTCCTGAGCCAGCATGGCTGGTTTAGGAATTCTGGGAGTTGAAATCCACAAGTCATAAAAGAGCCAAGGTTGCCTACCCTTGGGCTAGTCTAAAGAAAAGAAGAAAAAGAGGTGACATGATAGCAATATTCCAGTATCTGAGGGGCTGCCACAAAGAAGAGGGGGTCAAATTATTCTCCAAAGCACCAGAGGGCAGGACAAGAAGCAATGGTTGGAAATTGATCAAAGAGAGAAGCAACATGGAATTAAGGAGAAAGTTTCTAACAGTGAGGACAATTAACCAGTGGAATAGCTTGCCTTCAGAAATCGTGGGAGCTCCATCAACTGGAGGTTTTTTAAGAAGAGACTGAACACTCACTTGTCTCAGATGGTATAGGTACTCCTGCTTAAATGGGGGCTGGACTAGAAGACCTTCAAGCTCTCTTCCAGTTCTGTTCTGTTCTATTCTATTATAATTTCAAGAGTGCTGCATCCCTCTGAAATACTTTTTACAATTTTTGAGTCAGTTAAATCTCTTTTTTGGCCCATTTTGCTGAGGAAAAGAAGCTGCCTAATAATTATGCACACCTTGATATAGGATGTGGATCTCCTTAAGCCACACCCTCCCTCATTACACAAATACACATCACCTGATATGCTTATATCCATTAAGACAGGGGTGTCAAACTGCCGGCCCACAGGCTGGATGCGTCATGCTGAAACCACGCCCACCCCATTCCCAGCAATGGGAAAAATGTTGCAATACATCACGACACGTCATGTGATGTGGTGAGTTTGACACCTATGCACTAAGTGTTCAAGTTTATACAGCTTGGAAGTAGAAAATGCGCATAAAAATGATGATATGGTCAAAATACTCACTTGCCTAATAATTGTGCACAGTGTACAAACAAAAAAGTGATAAATCATAAGATACAATCATAAATCATAAGATGCAAACAACAAAGTGATAAATCATAAGATACCAATAACAGAAGGTAATACCGGTAGGAAAGATGACAAGGATAACAGCAATACAGTCCTACTTCATGGGCAAATATCCTTAGGCTTAGGACAGTGCTGTGGGAATTAGGTGTTTTGCAGAGTGATGGCATGGGGTAAAAACTGTCTTTGTGCCTAGCTGTTTTGTCAACAATACTCTATAGAAGGGCTTTTCAACCTTTTCACAGATTGTACCACTTTTAGGACATGATAATATTCAAGTACCACCAGTGCTCAGCAAGGTGTCAAAACTTGATGACTAAAAAAAAGGGGGGGATTTTGGGTTTTACTGATTAGATTGATTTGTTGTTATAGAAATGGCTAGTTTATACTATTATGGAAAAGTAAAAAGTTGAGGTTTCGATGTTAATGCTTCACTCTATTGCAACAGAGGAAGTTGTAAGTCAATGCCTTTTTTTCCCTTCTCCCCCTCACTTTTCTTTCCCTTTTTCTTCCCAACTGTGTCCTATTTGCTTTTGTATTTTTGTATTTTATTCTATAATCTAATAAAATGTTACAAACCGCAAATAAAAAAAAGGAAAAAAGTACCGGTTTTACTTTTATATCCTCTTTTCTCCCCTCCTCCTTTTATATCCTCTCTTCTCTCCCCCCTTTTATATCCTCTCCCCTCCTCCTTCTTTTATATCCTCTATTCTCTCCCCCCTCCTCCTCCTTTTATATCCTCTCCTCTTCCCTACTCCTCCTTTTCTTTTCCAGGTGCGCTGGAAGCACCGATCAGCTAGAGCTATGCGTGCCGATCCAGCAACACCACAGCTCCAACTGACTCTCCCCCAGGCGTCTCTGGCGCTACCGCTGCTTCAGCTCATCCACTTTTATATTTTAAATATTTTTTTACAATGCTTTTAAAGCCGTTGTACACATACCACCTGCCAGGTGCCGAAGTACTACCTGAGTACACGGGTTGAAAAGTCCTGCCCTATAGCAGCATCCTGAGGGGAGGTGTTTTAACAGTTTATGTCCAGGAACTGAGGGGTCTGTAGATATTTTCTCAGCCTTCTTTCTGACTCATACAGTATATATGTCCTCAATTGAAGATAGGCTGGTTATGAATACTTCAATAAAGTTTTAGTGAACAAAGCTGATAGCTAATGGGTTAGAAATCAAAATCAGATGTGGAATTTTCCAACATTGTCACCATTACTGTTTACACTCTCAATGGTCTCACTGAAAACAATTTTGAACAAGACAAACTGTGGATATACATTTGCCAAAAATCGAGGAAAATATTTACATTTACTTAATATGGATGATTTAAAAGTTCTTGGAAGAACAAAAGCTGAACTACCATAGATTCCTTATTAAAAACACAATAGACTTCTGTAAAGATATAGAATACAATATCGTACCAACATGCAATCATAGCCATAAAAGCAGATAAAATTGCTGAAGATGATGGAATACGCTTAACAATGAAGATTTTTTAAGAAGAGGCACCAGAAGATTACAAATATTTGGGAATTTTGGAGGCGTCCAATTTATTGCAGAATTAAGTCAAAGAAAATACAGTGAAAATTTTTGCTGCAGCTGCCAAAAAAGTCAACACAGTGCTGGGCTGCATTAACAGAGGGATAGAATCAAGATCACATGAAGTATTAATACCACTTTACAATGCCTTGGTAAGGCCACACTTGGAATACTGCATCCAGTTTTGGTCACCATGATGTAAAAAAGATGTTGAGACTCTAGAAAGAGTACAGAGAAGAGCAACAAAGATGATTAGGGGACTGGAGGCTAAAATATATAAGAAACGGTTGTTGGAATTGGGTATGTCTAGTTCAGCGGTTCTCAACTTGTGGGTCACGACCCCTTTGGGGGTCGAATGACCGTTTCAAAGGGGTCGCCTAAGACCAGGGCTTTTTTTCTCATAAAACGCTCAAAACCGTGTTCCGGCACCTTTTTTTGATGGATTTTTTTCAACTTTTCCATGAGCTGTGCTACACCCTCTATTCTATTGGCTTTCGAAAGCCAATAGAATAGACTCTATTGAATAGACTCTTAATCTATTGAATAGATTAAGAGTCTATTAAATAGACTCGACTCTATTGGCTTTCGAAAGCCAATAGGAATTGTCCAGACATGGTCATTAACGGCTGTCTCTGCACTGCTGAGCGTGCCAAAAGACCCAGCCCGCAAACGTTGCACTTGCAAGTTATCTGCAGCAAAGGCAAGTTTGCAGGAACTTTTCATCTCTCACTGCTGAGCAACCACGCCATCTCCTACTTGTAAGTAAAAGAGGACCGGGGTGGGAGGTGGGGAGCAGCACTTAATTCTGCCTTGCCGAAAAAGCGGAGTCCATCTGCACTCCTGCCTCGTGCTCACCCATGTCAGCCATGCTCTCCAGGGTCGTGCCGCAGCTGGTGCTGTGGGAGCTGTGGGGCCCGCTCTACACGGAGGGGCTGCGTGGGGTGAGTGGCAGGGTAGCTGCAGGCGGGGGTATGGGGGCAGGGGCGGCCGGTCCGAGTCGAGCTGGATCTGGGCCGCTGCTGGCGCTGCTGCTCCGCCGCTGCTGGTTGAGCTGAGCTGCGGTGCCGAGCCGGTCCCCACGCCTCCTGGTTGCCCAGTTGCGCTCCGCCCCCGGCCGCCCTCCACGCCGGAGCTTCCCCCCGTGCCATCCGGCCCACCTCCCTTAGCGTCGGAGGCCGCCTCGGCCGCCCTCCACAATGGAGCTTCCCCCCGCGCCACCCGGCCCACCTACCTCACCGTCGGAGGCTGCCCCGGCCGCCCTCCACAATGGAGCTTCCCACCGCGCCACCCGGCCCACCTCCCTCAGCGTCGGAGGCCGCCTCGGCCACCCTCCACAATGGAGCTTCCCCCCACACCGCCCTGCCCACCTCCCTCACCGTCGGAGGCCGCCCCAGCCGGCCTCCACAATGGAGCTTCCCCCCGCGCCATCCGGCCCACCTCCCTCACCGTCGGAGGTCGCCCTGGCCGCCCTCACAACGTAGCTTCCCCCCGCGCCATCCGGCCCACCTCCCTCACCATCGGAGGCCGCCCCGTCCGGCCTCCACAATGGAGCTTTCCCCTGCGCCACCCGGCCACGTCCTTCATCGTCGGAGGCTGCCCCGGCTGGCCTCCACGACGGAGCTTCCCCCAGCGCCACCCGGCCCACCTCCTTCACCATCGGAGGCTGCCCTGGCCCTCTGGCACCCGGTGTGGCCCTGGGGGCTGGCAGGCAGGAGCGGCTCCTTCCTGGCTTGCCAGGCTCCAGGCGGCGGGGAAGAGGGCGATGCCCGCATGTGCGTCAGAGGCCAGTCGGACAGGCCAGGAGGGGAGAAGCGGTGCCTTCCGAGCGGGAGCTGGCGCTCCAGCCACACCCCTCTCGCTTGCAATGAGTCAGGGAAGGGTTTGGCGGTGAAGGGCTGCACAGCGTGGAAAGGGGCCCCCGTGATCCCACCACTTCGATGGCGCTCAGGAGGCTGTGAGAGCGCAAGAAGTGCCAGGATGAGGACGGGGGGGGGCTCCAGACTACCATCCCCAGCAGCCCTAAAAAGCACTGGAAGAGTGGGGAATGCTGGGAGTTGCAGTTCATCACCATTTGGAAAAACATGACTCTCCAAAGATCCTTCCTTCCTTCCATCCATCCATCTCCTTCCCTTCCCCTTCAATCTCTCTCCTTCCTTCCTTCCTTCCTTCCTTCCTTTCCCCTTCAATCTTCTTCCTTCCATCTCCATCCCTTCCCCCTCAATCTCTCTCTCCTTCCTTCCTTCCTCCTTGAATCTCCTTCCTTCTCCATCTCCTTCCTTTCCCCTTCAATCTTCCTTCCTTCCTTTAATCTCCATCCCTTCCCCTTCAATCTCTCTCCTTCCTTCCTTCCTTCCTTCCTTCCTTCCTTCCTTCCTTCCTTCCTTCCTTCCTTCCCCCTTCAATCTCCTTCCTTCTCCATCTCCTTCCTTTCCCCTTCAATCTTCCTTCCTTCCATCTCCATCTCTATCTCCATCCCTTCCCCTTCAATCTCTCGCCTTCCTTCCTTCCTCCTTCAATCTCCTTCCTTCTCCATCTCCTTCCTTTCCGCTTCAATCTTCCTTCCTCTTCCCTCCCTCCCAACATTTTTGAGCAAGGAAGAGTAAGCTTCTCCAGCGAGCATTGCTATATTGTTTTTGTAATTCATCATTATGCTTTTATTATGTTCAATTCGTAACAATGAAAATACACCCTGCATATCAGATATTTACATTACGATTCATAATAGTAGCAAAATTAGTTATGAAGTAGCAATAATTTTATGGTTGGGGGTCACCACAACATGAGGAACTGTATTAAGGGGTCGTGGCATTAGAAAGGTTGAGAACCACTGGTGTAGTTTAACGAAGAGAAGGACGAGGAGGGACATAATAGTAGTGTTCCAATATCTCAGGGGCTGCCACAAAGAAGAGGGTGTCAAGCTATTTTCCAAGGCACCTGAAGGCAGGACAAGAAGCAACGGATGGAAACTAATCAAGGAGAGAAGCAACCTAGAACTAAGGAGAAACTTCCTGACAGTTAGAACAATTAACCAGTGGAACAACCTGCCTGCAGAAGCGGTGAATGGTCCAACACTGGAAGTTTTTAAGAAGAGACTGGACAGCCATTTGTCCGAAATGGTGTAGAGTTTCCTGCCTGAGCAGGGGGTTGGACTCAATGACCTCCAAGGTCCCTTCCAACTTTATTATTATTATTATTATTATTATTATTATTATTATTATTGTTGTTGTTGTTGTTGTTGTTGTTGTTGATCATCGCACAGTCAGCCAGATGGTCATACTGGATTTGGCATTTTGTCTATCTATCCAGTCCTTACCAAGGACCTGGGATGGGCAGATGTGGATGCTTGATGTTATTACAGATATTGTCGCAGGATGGAGGTGGTTCCTAGTAAGCCTTTTTCAATTGACTAATGGGAAATTTGTCAATGCCAATGGTGTTCAAGTGGTGCGCCAGTTGTTTTGGGATTGCACCCAAGGCGCCTATTACTATTGGTACTACCCTTGCTTGCTTTTGCCACAGTCTTTCTATTTCTATTTGTAGGTCTTTGTATTTTGTTATCTTCTCTAGTTCTTTCTCGTCTATTCTGCTGTCTCCAGGCACTGCCACGTCCACTATCCAGACTTTTTTGTCTTTCTTATCGACAATTGTTAAGTACGGGGTGTTATGTTGCAGCTGCTTCTCTGTTTGAATTCTGAAGTCCCAAAGCAGTTTAACTTTATCATTTTCGATGACTTTCTCTATTTTATGATCCCACCAGTTCTTGCTTAAAGGCAAATGATATTTCTTGCAGATCTTCCAATGCACCATTGTTGCTACTTTGTCATGCCGCTGCTTGTAGTCAGTCTTTGCAATCTTCTTGCAGCAGCTTACCAGGTGGTCCACTGTTTCTTCAGCGTGTTTGCATAGGCGGCACTTACTGTCTGTTGCTGTCTTCTCAATTTTGACTTTATATGCATTTGTCCTTAAGGCTTGGTCTTGTGCAGCCAGAATTAGTCCCTCGGTCTCTTTCTTCAACTTTCCTGCTCTTAGCCATTGCCAGGTCTTGTTATTATCTCCTTTCCCAGCTATTTTTTTTAATGTACTGGCCATGTAGTGTTTTGTCTTCCCATGCCTCTATTCTGTTCTTCCTTTGATCTTTCTTGTAGGCCAGTTTGGTCTCTCCAGTAGTCAGTAAGCCTTCCTGATATACTAATTTCAGTGCATCTTCATCACTGTCCTTCAGATATTCTTCCAAAGCCATTTTTTCTTCTTCAACCATCTGATGTACTTGCAGCATTCCACGCCCACCTATTTGCCTTGTTAGATAAAGTCTGTCAATGTCACTGTGTGGATGAAGGGCATGATTCATTGTCATTATTTTTCTGGTCTTCCTATCCATTGCTTTTAGTTCTGCTTGAGTCCAGTCCACTATTCCAGCTGTGTATCTAATGACTGGAATTGCCCAGGTGTTGATTGCCTTTATGGTATTTCCTCCATTGAGTTGGGACTTTAAGATCTTCTTCACTCTCTTGATGTATTCACCTCTAATCTTTTTCTTGATTTCAGTGTGCTTGATGTTGTCAGCTTGGAGGATTCCCAAGTATTTGTAGTAATCGTAGTAATTGTCATCTTGATTCCTTCAGTTTTCACTATTTTTCCTTGTTTGATAATAAATGTGGCACATTTGTCCAAGCCAAACTCCATTGCAATATCTTGGCTATATATACGGACAGCGTTGAGCAGCGATTCTATTTCAGATGATGTTTTTCCATACAGTTTCAGATCATCCATGTAAAGGAGGTGGGATAGTCTGGCAGATGTTTTTGATGTTTGATAGCCATGTCCTGAGTTATTCAGTATTGTTGACAGAGAAAACAGTGCAATAACAAATAGTAATGGTCATAATGAATCTCCTTGAAATATTCCTCTCTTGATGTTAACCTCTCTCAGTCTCTTACCATTGATCTGCAACTGTGTCTTCCTCTGTGCCATTGATCTTTGCACAAATTTTCTGATGTTTCTACTGACTCCTGTTATTTCTAGGCACTTGATTATCCAGTCATGTGGCAGAGAGTCAAATGCCTTTTTGTAGTCAATCCATGCCACATTCAGGTTGGTCTTCCTTTTCTTGCAGTTTTCCAAGATCATTTTGTGTATTAGGAGTTGATCTTTTGTTCCTCTGCTATTGGGGCAGTTTCCTTTCTGCTCTGGTGGAAAGAGATTGTTTTCAACTAGATGCTGTTGTACTGCATCAGCTACCACACCAGTTAGCAATTTGAAAGTTGTTGGTAAGCAGGTAATTGGCCTGTAGTTGCCTGGTGTTGCCCCTTTTGCTAGATTTTTCATTATTAGGTAGGTTTTCCCAGTTATTAGCCACTTTTCAATTTCTCGTCCTTATAGTATATTGTTGAACTGCTTGGCAATGAGTGGGTATAGAACAGTTAGATGTTTCAACCAAAACCCACGCATTATCATCATCATCATCATCATCATTAAATGGTGAAAACATCATTAAATCAAATTAATACTTGGACAGTCCTTATTATTCAATATACAGCAGGGATAGTTGATAGTTGTATTCAATTAAGATCAGAACAGTGCAAGCAACGACCCTGTGACACTCTATAGGAAAAAAGGTTGGACTTTGATGAAGCAAAGAAAGAAGAATATTTTTTTTAAAAAGAGTATTGGACAAATCAACCCAAAGTTCTTACTTGAGGCACAAATGACCTGGCTCAAATTCTACTTAATGAACCCAATAGCTTTCACTTTCACTCCTGTGCACAGAAGACCAACTCTTCTCTGGCAATTGATTCCACTAAACACCCTAAAAGACAAGAGCAAATCTGCTGCTTTTTTCTAACTTTAAACTTTTTAAACGAAGTTGTTATGAAATGGGAAAGCTTACAGATATTTATAAAATTTTAGTTCCTCCAATGGAACTATTACCTAGAAAATTTTAAATTTTCAACAATATAAAGGTAAAGCTAGGATTCCCCTATCCAGTTCTATCTAATTCTAGGGGCGGTGCTCATCTCTGTTTCTTAGCTGAGGGAGCCAGCATTATCCAAAGACTTTCCCGTGGTCATGTGGTCAGAATGTACGCCGAGGTGCATGGAATGCTGGTAACTATTTATCTACTTGCATTTGCATGTTTTTGAATTGCTAGGTGGGCAAAAACCGAGGCAAGTAACGGGAGCTCACTCCATTGCACAGTGCCTGGATTTCAAACTTAGGCTGTCAGCTTTTCAGCTGACAAGTTCTGTCTTCAACCACTGAGCCATTACTCCCCCCTTTCAACAATATAAGTAATGTTATTAACAATACAAGATATACTGCAATGGTTTTAAGGTATCAACCAAAACAAATTGCTGAGGATTTGATTTAAGCCCCATTATGAGGATAGCTAGAACAGCTTTTTACTTGGGATGGGGAACATGAGAAGGGACACAAATCAAAGAAATATAGTTGTAGAACTTCTAACATCCATGTTTTCAATCTTGGCTGTAGCTTTAATAACTGACTCTGAAAGTAAAGAAAGTTCTGCATCTATGAATCTGTGAAATAACAAAAACTAGCCAACTACATCCGTACCAAAGCCTATCTTTAAATTAATGTCCCAAGCTTCACTATTTCTACATTGTCATTCCTCCTTCAGCTTATCCAATTAACTTGTGAATATGCCAATTTTTTTGCAAGTTCTTATTGCAAACACATAGAAAAATCACCACTGGAAGAATTTAAAAATCTGAAATAAGACAGGTAAACTTATTTCCTTTCTTGTGCCTAAGAAAAAAATAGTATGAATTTTGTAGCCTTAGAATATCATTAAACCTACTTTAATAATACAATTAAACGTACTTGAATATGCCAGCAAATGCAGTGCCCACACAATCAATCTCATCTATAATACCTAGCTGGAATTCACATCATTTTCAGGAGCAAGATTTTTTAAGAGCATAATCTCACATTATATGAAATGGTAAAATATTACAACCGAAAGTGTAATACATGAATGAAAACACATGCATTGTATTCACAAAGCTTTATTATAGTATTATAGCCATATGATAAATGAAAGAACCTTGGGGAAAAGTTTTGGGATGTTTATAGCATGCATTTTTATAACAAATATATAAATAGACTAGTAAGTTTCTTTCAGCATAACCACCAACATGCTCCTATTCAGCCAAACAACATGCTAAGAAAAAAATAATAAATACCAACCTCATTCTTAGGCCCATCCTTAGGTGATAGCTGTCTCAAAACAAACATGGCAAAATGAGACAATGTGGGACAATTAAAGTTTAAAACATTTCCCCTAAAATAGTATCTTAAAAGTACAGCCAGGTCATTATTACAACAGGTAATCATGTTGGAGGTGACTGCTGAATTAATGGCAGACACCCCCCCAAACGCACACACTCTCCTCTCTACCCGTCCATCTTTTTGGTTATCATATTGATGTATTCTCATTACATTCTTTTTCATTGTCTGTTTTATTGTTCTACTATTTTACTTCTGTTCTGTTTACACTCATTTCATTTTCTTCCTTTTTATTATTGTAAGCCATCTAGAGTAGCCCCAAGGCAAGATAGGCAACAAATAAATTTAATAAATAAATAAATACATTTAATTAAAACCACAGTCATTTTTTATCATTGTGCACATAACTGTTACCTTTTATAGTACATTTCTGTACAAAGGGAAAATCGTTTTTTAGGAAGAGGGAGAACCAGTGGGTTAACTTTGCCATTAAATGCATGATTTATGCCATGTTTCTCATTAAATATTATCCAAAAAATTCTGGTTTACTGTTATGAACAGAACAAAAAAAACAGGGTTAAATTATCATGCCTTAAAAGGTGAAATACAGGTAATCCCCGAGTTACGAGGGTTCACTTAGCGCCCGTTCGAAGTTACATGACAAGTGCCCCCTAGTGCTTACAAACAAGTCCCCAAATCACAAATCTTGCAGCACCACAGCAGTCATTTGCCCTTACGAACGACCGCAGAGGCTCTGCGAAATTCATCCTATTTTCTGCTCCCTCCCCACAACTGCTTCGCCCTCCCTTCCTGCAGCACTGGACTCGCTTACCTTGCAAAAAACCTTTCTGCCAGTCTCTTTCCATTTGAGGGAGAGGAGAGTCAGCTTGGAAATGCTTTTCGTGCTGAGAATGGCAGTTTCTGGAGTCCATAATCTCGTGTGAGTGTTTGAAGTTGCGCCAAATCACAGACCTCAGAACTTTCATTCTCTATGCAAGTGGTGTCTGTCTCCTTCTCCTGCTCCTGCCCCCAACTCCTTTCTGCCTGAGGGCAGCCCCAAAGCCTTCAACTGAGGGAGAAGGCCAGACCCCTTGCGCCCGCGTCCAGCCACTGCGCGGGGGGATGAAGTGACCCCGTTGTCCCTGGAGCCATGGAGGCCTCCTCCAAGCTGCCAGGAATGGAGGCCGGGAGAGGCTTCTGATGCCTCCAGAGGTTGGATCCAGGCCTTGGAGGCCTCCTCCAGGCTGCTGCCGCCTGGAACAGAGTTCGGGGGAGGCTTCTGCGTGCCTCCAGAGGTTGGATCCTGACCTTGGAGGCCTCCTCCAGGCCACTGCTGCCTGGATCAGAGGTCAGGGGAGGCTTCTGTGTGCCTCCAGAGGTTGGATCCAGGCCTTGGAGGCCTTCTCCAGGCCACTGCCACCTGGAACAGAGGTTGGGGGAGACTTCTGTGTGCCTCCAGAGGTTGGATCCAGGCCTTGGAGGCCTCCTCCAGGCTGCTGCTGCCTGGAACAGAGTTCGGGGGAGGCTTCTGCGTGCCTCCAGAGGTTGGATCCTGGCCTTGGAGGCCTCCTCCAGGCCACTGCCGCCTGGAACAGAGGTCAGGGGAGGCTTCTGTGTGCCTCCAGAGGTTGGATCCAGGCCTTGGAGGCCTCCTCCAGGCCACTGCCACCTGGAACGGAGGCTGAGAGAGGCTTCTGCATGCCTCTGGAGGTTGGATCCAGGCCTCGGAGGCCTCCTCCAGGCTGCTGCCGCCTGGAACGGAGGTCGGGAAGGCTTCTGCGTGCCTCTGGAGGTTGGACCCAGGTCTTGGAGGCCTACTCCAAGCTGTTGCAACCCAGAATAGAGGTTGGGGGAGGCTTCTGGGTGCCTTTGGAAGTCCATTCCAGGCAGCAGCAGCCTAGAGGCCTCTAAGGTCTGGATCCAACCTCCGGAGGCACACAGAAGCCTCCTCCAACCTCCATTCCAGGTGTAAACGGCTTGGAACAGGCCTCCGAGGCCTGGATCCAACCTCCAGAGGCATGCAGGAGCCTCCCCTGGCCTCCATTCTGGGGGGCGACCACCACATGGCTCCGGAGTTGGGGGGAGCAAGAGGCAGGCACCGCAAACAGCACGAGAGTTCAGGCACCCATTCTCTGCAAAAGAGGATCAGTGCATGAACTTGCGCAATATTATGGCACCCAAGAGCTTGACTCTCCTGTCCCTCAAAAGCAGGAACCGCAGCAGACAGGAGACAGATCTTTTCATGGTATGTGAGTCCGGTGCAGCAAGAAGGGAGGAGGAAGCATAAGGTATCTTAGTAGGTCGGGGAGGCCTTGGATGCCTATTCCATCACTAAGCCCTCCATG
The DNA here is from genome assembly GCA_034064705.1 of Bothrops alternatus. Taxonomy (NCBI): domain Eukaryota; kingdom Metazoa; phylum Chordata; class Lepidosauria; order Squamata; family Viperidae; genus Bothrops; species Bothrops alternatus. The sequence goes on from JARGCV010000085.1 coordinate 15,382,553, forward strand.
GCCTTCCCAACCCTGAAGTACCTCATGTGTACTTAACGAGCCGTGTTCGTCTTAACGAGCAAGGTGTGTTCTCATTTGAGGCATGAGATTCACTCCCATGAATATTCGAGTTACAAACGGAATGGGCAGGCTCCATTACATTCGTAACTCAAGACTATCTGTAAAGTCAGAGTTTACAGAGTATAATAAACTGCACTATGAAGTGGTATATACTGTAAGTCTAAGTGCTATTGCTATTAAGCAACGTTCTGCATTTTCCTGGTTCCTCCATGGTCAGATCCTTCAGAGAAATGAACTTTCTTGCAATAACCCCCTAGAGCAGTGGTTCTCAACCTTTCTAATGCCGCGACCCCATAATACAGTTCCTCATGTTGTGGTGACCCCCAACCATAAAATTATTTTTGTTTCTCCATCGCCGGGAGCCGGGGGCGTGGCCAAGTGGGTGTGGCCACCAAGTGGGCGTGGCAAGAAAGACAGCCCCGGCCACCATTAATGCTGTGCCGCCGCTGCATGTATTTTAATGCATGTTTACCCTGCCTTTAAATGTGGGACCAAAATTTACAGAAAGTTAGTAAATAATAAATAAGAACAGGCTGCTTTCATTTGAACCATAAATTATAGTGGGGACCTCGAGGGATTTTCTTTCAGTGAAAATAAAAGAAAGTATATGAAAGAGAGGGAATAAAAAGCAAAGCAGAAAGGAACAAGAAGAGTGAGAAATGGCATGGAGGTTATAGGTTTCGTGGATCAGAAATAAACAAAACAATTAAATCAGTTTTAAGAGAATAAATGGCAACAAATGGAAGATTCAAACTAGTTTTAAGGGAATAAAGGAAAATAAATGGAAGTATTAAACCACTTTAAACAATAAATGGAAGAATCAAAGCAGTTTATAAAAGGAAATAAATATCAGCAAACAAGAATGCTTTAACAAAATTTTTGTAGCCCAGATGTGATAGCCTCCTCAGAGATTACATGCATACATGTGCAGTTGTGCATTAGAATAACACAAAATGTTGGTTTCAAATAATTTTATTGTGCAATAAATGAATGAATAAATGAAGCAACTTTGTTCACCCCCCCTCCCATTTGCTAACAAAGTTAATGGCACGTGGGAGTCCACCCACCCCAGGGGTAGGCAACCCAAAACACTCAAAGAGCCACTTGGACCCGTTTCCCACCGAAAACAAAACACTGGGAGCCGCAAAACCCTTTTGATATCTAAAATGAAGATAACACTGCAGATATCCTTTTTTACCTTTAATGTGTGTGTGTGTGTGCGCGTGTGTGTCTTTGTGTGTGTATATATAAAATAAAGGTTAAAAAAGGATATATGCAGTGTTATCTTCATTTTAGATGTCAAAAGGGTCTTTCTCTGTCACTTTCCTCTCTCTCTTTTTCTTTCCTCTTTCTCTTTCCCTCTTTCCTCTAACTTTCTCTTTCTGTCTTTTATCCTCTTTCCTCTCTTTCTCTTCTTTCTTTCCTCTTTCCTCTTTCTCTTCTTTCTCTTTCCTTTCTCTCTTTTCTCAATCTTTTTTCTCTTTCCTCTCCCCCTTTCTCTTTCTTCTTTCTCTCTCTTTTTCCTCTTTCCCTCTCTCTTCTCTTTCTCTTTCCTCTAACTTTCTTTCCTCTTTTTCTTCTCTTTCTCTTTCCTCTTTTTTCCTCTCTTTCTCTTTCCTTTCTCTTTCTCTTTCTTCTAACTTTTTCTCTTTCCTCTTTCTTTCCTCTCATTCTCTTTCCTTTCTCTTATTTCTCTTTCTCTTTCCTCTAACTTTCTCTTTCTTTCCTCTCTTTCCTCAATCTTTTTTCTCTTTCCTTTTTCTCTTTCCTCTCCCCCTCTCTTTCTTTCTCTTTCCTCTCCCTCTTTCTCTCCCACTTTCCTTTTTCCTCTAACTTTCTTTTTCCTCTCTCTCTCTTCTCTTTCTCTTTCCTTTTTTCTCTTTCCTTTCTCTTTCCTCTTTCTCTTATTTCTCTTTCTTTCTCTCTTTCCTCTAACTTTCTCTTTCTTTCCTCTCTTTCTCTTTCTTCTCTTTTCTCAATCTTTTTTCTCTTTCCTCTCCCTTTCTTTCTCTTTCCTCTCCCTCTTTCTCTCTCTCTCCCTCTTTCCTTTTTCTCTTTCCTCTTTCTGTTCTCTTCCCTCTTTCTCTTTTTCCTCTTTCTCTTTCTCTCTCTCTCCCTCTCCCTCCAGGTGAAGAGAGAGCGAAAGGCAGACGGTGCCAAACGGACAGGGAGGGGGAGCAGGACGGCAGGCAGCAGTTCCCAGCCGCCTCCCATCTTCAGCAGAACGGGCGGTGAGGGCGAGCAGGACGGAAGGCAGCGGCTCCCAGCCGCCCCCCCACGTCCTCAGCCAAACAGATGGGGAGGGGAGTAGGATGGACGGCAGGCAGCCAGCCTGGCTCGCCTCTGGCCTTGGTCCGTCTCTTCGCTGCTGTGCCTGCTGCCGGGAAAAATGCCCCGGCAGAAGCTGCCTTTGTCCAAAGGCGGGGAGGAAGCTCGCAACTATGATATCGACTACGCCACCAAAACTACCAGCTGGGTCACCACGCAGTACAGGTGAGGAAGGACGGACCGGAGGAGGCTGAGCCAGTGGGCTGGGGAGGAGCCTTACGGGAATGCCGGCGGCTGCGGGGTGTTTTGTAGCCGGTGGGCCGGTTGCGAAATTGCACAAAATGGGGGCAGGGTGTTCTGGGGCTGCTGGGGTGTCCGGTGGCCAAGCAGAGGAAGCTCAGCAGCAGGCCAGAGACAAAACGTACTGTTTTTGCTTGTTCTCTCTTGCTTTCTGCTGCTTGTTCTCTCTCGCTTTCTGCCGCTTGTTCTCTCTCGCTTTCTGCCGCTTGTTCTCTGTCTCGCTTTCTGCCACATGCTCCGAAACTGAAACTTCCTTAGTTTATATTGGCCTTTGAACGCCAATAGAATAGAGTCTCTTGAATAGACTCTATTCTATTGGCTTTCAAAAGCCAATAGAATAAGCGGGAGTAGCATAACTAAGGAAAAGGGGGGAAAAATGGCGGACTGTGTTGTTTGGCGACCCCCGTGAAATGGTCGTTCGACCCCAAATGGGGTCGCGACCAACAGGTTGAGAAACCGCTGTCATAGTGCTTTACAGCCCTCTCTAAGCAGTTTGCAGAATCAGCATATTGCCCCCCAAACAATCTGGGTCCTCATTTTACTGATGTTGGAAGAATTGAAGGCTGAGCCAACCTTCAGTCGGTCAGGATCAAACTCCTGGCAGTGGGAGTTAGCCTGCAATACTACTTTCTAAGTAATTTTTAATGACTAAATAACTGGAGTTTTATTTTTTGATACTTTGGGTCCTGAAAAGTCCCTATTATAGAATTTTATTATTCTACCTACCTATTAAGTTGGAAAATATTGTTTTTTTCTCTCTCTCTTCTTTTAACTGGATAAAAACTATAAGTGTCTGGAAAAAGGTTTCATAGCCTACTGGGGACATCTTGTGGCGAAATTTGGTAGAACAACTGAATTTTTTTGATTTTTGAGGCCGGATTTGACCTTCAAATCATTACAAAAGGGAAAAGATAAGACTTGGAAACAGCTGGGTGGTGAAACCAACTGCTAGATATTGTGGAGGTGGATACTGGCTGACTGTTATTAAACACTAAACATAGCCTCCACCAAAAGATTATTTTTAATCACCACAGAAATGGAGGAACCTTACCTACAACTTAACTATAACCTTATACTGGAAAAAAATCCTTGAAGCTACTGAGCAAATGAATTCCAGAATGAAAGCTAAAGATGTTACCCTAGAACTACAAATTGAACCCCAGACTCCAACTGATCAACTTACAGGCCAAAAAACAATAGAAGAGGAACAAACCAACATCAAAGAGGACTTTACATAATACTAACTACAACCTATTGAGAATTTTGATGAGCAAAGAGCGACTCTAATTAAACCATATGTAACTTCAAAAGCAACAGGAACCGATTTGCAAACACGATATATTGAGAACTTTGACAACCTTGACAACCAATTAGTAACCACAACACTGGATATGACTGACTATGCTACCCAGATGATATTGGAAAAAGGAGAAGAGGAAGAAGACCAGACTGAACTGACGATAAACATGCCTAACCAAACATTGAGATCTGAATTATTAGGGCAACAACCTAATAATTACAAAGGAGCTAGTCCCTTTGAAAAATTGATAACTGGATGCTCTCCGTTGACTCAAATGATATGTGTAGGAATGAAGGGAGACCTATCTGATGATATAGAGGTCTGGTATGGAAGCCTGCTTGGCACAAAAAGAAAGCTAGAGTTAGATTTATAAATGGGATTTAAAATTATATTTAATGGGTTAAAAAGATTTTTAGATATATTGATTGATTTAATAGTTAGAATTTAGATTCATAATGGAGATGAAAACTAACTGTTAGATCATAGTTTTGAACTGATATGGAAAAGATTTTGAGACAATGGAAGATACTTTATTAGTATTTAGGGAGTTATTAGGATAAGAAATAGAATATATATGTGAAATAGAGTAAGAATGTAAGTTTTGGAATAATATGGCTATTTCAGATATGATAATTATTTTGTAATGGAATGAGAATAAGGAAATGGATTCATGAAATAGGGAGCGATTAGGACAAGAAATAGAATAGATTTGGGAAAAGTAAGAATGTAACTTTTGGAATAATATGTTTATTCTAGATATCATAATTATTATGTAATGAAATGAGGGAAATTAGGGCTACCTGAAGTGTAAATAATATGGTCATTTAAGGCTAATTGGAATATGGTAATTGGAACTACGTAAAGCTTAAAAACAAGACATGGATCTGTTTAAGTAAAATGTTATTGATAAATGTATTGATTGATTGAGTTCTATTTAGAAATGTATTAACTTTAATATGTTATATTAATTAAGGGAAATAGAGAGGGAACCATTAAGGAGTTAACCTGAGGAATATATGTATGACTTTATTATTGGATTATTGATTACCCCATCACCACGTTGTTTCCTAAGCACTTGGATGTAAAAACTGGAAAATTAATAAAACCTGCTTAAAAAAAAAGAAATAAGGATATAGAAAAAAATACATTCTTCATATTGTTGTAAATAAGGATCACCACTGAACTAGAAAAGGATGTTTCAGTTATTGGAATATTTTAGGTTGAAATAATATATAACACCTGGTTTGAATAATGTACAAGAAGCAAAAATAAAAGAGATACAAAGGGAAGAACTATAGGGTACTTAATCTGTTGAGATCTTGAAAAAAAAAGAATGGAGGAACACTTTTATTTTCCACATAGAATGGAATATGATGCTGTGCCTAAAGGAGTATTTTTCAAGCAGCTCAGTCCAAAGAGAATATCCACAGAGAAAGGAAGATAATAAGCAACCACCATCAACAGATTTAGTTACTTTTGTAACCCATTTCTGAAAATTGCAGTTGTTAAACATTTCCATCTACATCAGTGGTTCTCAACCTTGGGGTCGCGACCCCATTTGGGGTTGTGAGACCATTTCGCGGGGGTCGCCGGGCACTGCCGGCCGCCATTTTGTTTTTTTTATTTTTATTATTTTTATTATTTTTATTTTTTTTAATTTTTTTTTAATTTTTTTTATTTTTTTTGGCGCATGCGCACCGCGCATGCTGAGATCCGCCCGTCGCGCCGGAAAATTTTTTAAAAAAAAAATTAAAAAAAATTAAAAAAAAAATAAAAAAATAAAATAAAATAAAAACAAAATGGCGGACCGCAACGGGTGGATCCGCGCATGCACGGCGCGTACGATGGGCCGATCCGTGCAGGCGCAGATCCGCCCGTCGCGGCCGCCATTTTGTTTTGTTTTGTTTTAAAAAAATTTTAAATAAAAAATAAAAAAAAACAAAATGGCGGCCCGCGACGGGCGGATGTGCGCATGCGTGGCGCGTGTGACGGGCCGATCCGCGCATGCGCAGATCCGCCCGTCCCGGCCGCCATTTTTTTTTTTTAAATTTTAAAATTTTTTTTTGCGCACGCGCACACACGCACGCACCCCCGGGTCGGGGTCACGGCGCGCATGGGCGGGGCAAGTGGGGTCTCAACCTCAGAAAGGTTGAGAACCACTGATCTACATGATGGAATGATGCCTTTTTCTATTGCAAAGTTTATTGTTAAACATATGGACAGTTCAAGAAAACTATAAAACACCAAACTTTTATTGTTATGAAACAAGCATACAGAGGTGTATATCATGATGAATAGAGGAAAAAACAAGACCAAATCTGAAACATTTATGAAATATTGACAATATCAAAAAGGTATTTTGAGCAGTGCCACTAATGGAAAGATGGGTAGCATCCACATTATATATCCACTGATGGAGCCACATCCCTCAACAACATAAAATCTTATTCTACCCTAATCTCTAAAATCTACTCTAGGATGCTGAGGAAGAGATTTGGAATACAAAATGGGAAGGGAGCAGAAATCACTGAACTTTTACAGTTACTCAAACAATGAATCTGAACTGTGCTCAAGGTCTTTGTAGTATCTTCTGTATGTTGATTAGAAGTACTCAACAATTAATTGATTTAAAAATAAAAAAACTAAGTACCTGCACTGCTGGCAAAAGGCAATTCATACATTCATTTTTTTCCATCAGCCCTGTGATATCATGTTTCCCTGAAGATAAGACTTGGTCTTGTTTTTTAATTGCTTCCGAAAGAGGTACCATCTTATTTTGGGCGGAAGGGTGCCTTTTCTTCTCACCTCCGGCACCAACAGTCCCACCTAGCCAGCCCACTTCTTCTGCGGCTGAAAGAGCAGCTTCATTCTGCAGCTCAGAATGGAGCTCGGGCCTGCATCTCACACTCAGGCCTTTCTGGAAGACCTCTGCAGCTGATAATCAAGCAATGGATTCAATCCATAGCTAGGTTCTTGGCTGCAGAGGCCTTCCGGAAAGGCCTGACTGCGAAATGCAGGCCTGCGGACGCCACAGAAGTGGGCCAGTCAGGAGAAGCCTGGCTGCAAGGTAAGTGGGTGTGAGGCACATGGGGCAGCTCTACCCCCCACCCCAGCTTGATTTTTAGGCATGCACCTCACCCCAAAACTAGGGCTTATTTTGGGGGTAGGGCTTATATTAGGCCCACCCCCAAAAATCAAGCTAGGACTTATTTTCAGGGTAGGTCTTACTTTACGAAAACATGGTAGGTAATCTATACAATGTTGGTTTATCTACTGATTTATTTACCAGGCAACCCTGGGTGGATAATAAAACTTAAAAACATCAAGCAAATAAAGTGGGCTATATATGAAATGTTTTTTCCTCCATGGAGATCAAAAATAATGTGCTCAGCAACATTAAATATTAACAATAACTGTTGATTGTTCAGAAAATTCTGCCCAGAACTATATATTGCAATTAGTAAAACAGAAGTGGTTTCTGTTTAGAACAATGAGTCTGTACCAACACATTTCAGTGGGATTTTCACTGCACAAAAAGCCTTGTTTAAATCCTCCACCTGACCACGAAACCCAGGGTATAACTTTAGTCAATTATTAAGTAAAGGAGTCCCTGCGGATTTTATTCTGTTAGTCTTTGTTACTATAGATGGTGGTGCTCATCTCTGTTCCAAGGCCATTGTGGTCTCAAACCTAGGCTGCTGGCTTTCCAGCTGAAAAGCCCAGTGCACTGAGCCACCTCACTGCCCAATATTAGATAGCTGAACAAATTAAATTACTGAATGAACAAATTAAATTACTGAATGATGGTTGTAAATACTTATATTCCATCCATCTTCAAGGTAGTTTTTTTCACTTGATGGCATATAAGTATAATAATTAATAAAAATAAATGTATTTTTAATTTACTATCTTTAATCTTTATGAAGTGAAAAGAAACTAAAGCTAGAATTAGACAATGTGGAACCTTACAATAAACAAAGTGAATGGAACTAGAGACATTTGATAAAGTATTAAAATTGTACACAATGTGGATAAAGAATTCCAGTCATTTTTTTCACATTTTTAATTATAACCTATTCTATGTTCTGGGTAGCAGTATTGAATGGCTTTGTTTGGATTTTGTAGGCAGAACTGGTTAGTAAATATTTAGGCAGTATGGGAGATCACCAGGAAATTCTGAGATTGTACACAAGACTGGGAAATTGACAAAATAATTCTGAAGAAAATAAGGGCAAACCATTTGTATTTTCTTCCAAAAACAGCACATGTAGAGCCAGGTGAACAACACTAACTGAAGGAGTATTTACTGAATACATATCTATAGTATATTTAAGTACAAAAATATATGATGGTCCCTAAAACTATATTTTAAACTACAACTATAAATAAATGTGTGATTCCCATCCTTCGGTAGGCTTTAAGCACCCATCTCATGAATAGGAGCTCATGATCCTTTTGTGCCCATCAGGATTTTTTGTACACAAGTTGATTATGCTTTGGCTTCTCTTACTCTACCCCTTCTCCCTAAATGGGTTAAGGTTACTGATCAATGTAAATCTATTTACTCACACCATAACTGAAACAAGAATACCACATCAATCGATTTTTAACTTAGTGCCAGTCAAAAAAGAGCCAGACTAATAAACAGAATTGTTCTTTAGAAATTTAACATTTTATTATTAACATTTTATCTTATTCTACAAGAAAATAAATTTCCTGTCGCAACTGATGGTATAATGTTTTCACTTCAATAAAAATGCAATTCAGAATAACTTATATTGTGTACATTGTTAAATTAACTAAACTTTGATTTGAAAATTATAAATCCTTAGCCACAGATTCCTGTATTTAACATATTTTGGTTTGAAGCATTGCTTTTTAGTTCAGAATTCATCTCAGATCATTTACTTATTTTTGGAAGTCTTAAAGAGAAATATGGTTTTCATATTATAAAGCACTAGTTCAGTGTTATAAAAAGATTCTGTGTACCTATATTCCCATTAGAAGAGCCATATCACCAGAGACATTTTAAGAATACATTTATTTATATTTGATTTATTTTAATGGACTTATAGACCACTCCAATTATGAACAATGCACGTGATATGAACCCTGGCTCTTGGAAGAAAAATCAGTAGCTGCATTTCCAAATGAATTGTAATTAATTATACCAAATTCACAGGATAAAATACTTATGGAGGTTAATGCTTCATTCATCACTTTTAAAGTTCCATAAATGTCTTCAGCAGCTATACAGAACTCAGCCAGGTGAATCATTGAAACAAATGGAAATGTTAGACTCTTCAGTCCTGAAGAAACAATTATTAAACTACATCACTTAAAATGAATTAAAACTAAAGTATATAAACAATTAAACATTATTTTTACATAGCAGGAAGAGTAAAAAGCTTACCGCAAGCTGCTACAAGGCAATGTGATGAACCTGAACACTGCCAGAAAAACTCTCAATGGGAGGAGAGTGAATACATAAAGGAAAGCATCCAGGCACAAAAAGATTCCAAAAATCATCAACTAAAGGAGAGAAAGAGAGATTATTACATAATTATATAATTACATGCAGAACAGATATGACTGTAATCATAACTATCTTCAATAAAACATAAAATTATACATCAATACAAAATTCTATTTGAGGCCTGGCAAAACCAGTAGATTTTCACAATTTCCTACATTTTTATTAGAAGCTAGGGAGAGGCACTTCTCCAGAGAGGAAGTTCCAATTTTACACCAGAGAAGGAACAGTGACGTTCTCATTTAGCAAGGTACTATTTATATAGAGAGTAGAAAAGAAGTTGGAACACATTCAGCAAAAGCTCTCTTTTTAAGCCGCTGGCACCTGAACTTTGCAAATTTTCATGCCTTCAGTGACCCTAATCTTCACTCAGTAGATGAAGTGCTCTGAGACATTGTCTCAGATCATCAACCTTGACCTTCTATACATGTTACAATAGCTATGAACTTTACAGAACTCACTTCATATATATTAACATCTTTCCTCCAGACATTTTCTTCTTATACAACCGAATAACATTTTGTCTATTTACAAAACAAAAATCCACATCCAAAAGAATTGTGATCAGACTTCTGATTTGCTGTCACGACTGCTGCAGACACTGGAAGGCAAGCTCCGTCTTCCGCGTTCGATTTCGCACCACTGGGGGACCCTAGAAAGGGTAGAAAGTCACCCTGTAGGGGCGACAAGTAAGGAGGGATCTCCGCTTGATCGCGGGAGGGCGGCAGCGTTCCACTTGATCTGGGGCAGCCCTCCAAGCCGGCGGACGAAAGACTGGCCATAGAAATATGACCCGTCACTAGGACACAGACAGCCAAAGTCAAACTTACCACCAGGCACTTCTAAAGCAGCGCGGATGAGACGGTGAGATCTGAACCTCTCTTCAATCCTAACTATCTTTTTTACCTGTATAAGCTGCCCAAAGCATTTTCCCCCCTGTGGAGAGAGGGAAGGGAAATCCTATCCCACCTTCTAAGAGCAGTGGCGACTGACTATCCAGTGGAGTTTTAAACGTTGAAAGAATAACCATATTTTAACTGGATTTATATGTTTCTAAAATTTGGGGACCAAAAGATTTCTTACCCCTATTGGAGATGGGGCATTGTCTTACCTGAACACCTTTTCTCAGCATGGTGGTGTAGAATCCACTTGATTGGGTTATTTCAGCCTTCCTGCTCAGAGAGACTAAGTCAGAGCTTTAGTCACGCCTCCCTTTGGGTGTGTCTTCCCAGTTTTGACGAGGCGAAGGATCCTGACAAAGTCTTACACAATGACTCCAAAATACACAAGAAAAAATGACAACAAACAAGCCTAGACAACTATCCAAGGGAGGGTGTGGATTCTACACCGCCACGCTGAGAAAAGGCGTTCAGGTAAGACAACGCCCCTTCTCCAGAATAGTGGATGTAGAATCCACTTGATTGGGACATACCAAAGCCCCCCCCATGTCCCTAAGGGAGGGAAGGTCTAGGCTGGTGCCTCCCTAGAGGAAACGACCTGTTAAAGAACCCGTCTGCCAAATGCGGTGTCCGCCGCGCCAAACCTATCGATCTTATAGTGTGTAATGAAAGATGATGGAGACGACCAAGATGCAAATCTCCTCCACAGAGGCCTGGGTAGACCAGGCCGCAGAGGTCACTGTGCTGCGCGTGGAGTGAGCTGTGATACGAGACGGGACTGGAAGTGACTGGGACGCGTAGGCCCTAGCAATGCAAGCCCTGATCCACCTGCCAATGGTGGAAGAAGAGACCTTCCTGCCCATGGCAGAGGACTGAAAAGAGGCAAACAGGGCCTCCGACTTGCGAAAAGTCAAAGTACGCTTGATGTAAAGACGCAGAGCTCTGCGTACATCTAGCTTGTGCCACTGGCGTTCTAGACGGTGAGAAGGATTTGGACAGAAACTTGGCAAAACTAAATCCAATGACCTATGAAAACCGGTGTCCACCTTGGGAATAAAAGAGGGGTCTAATTTAAGGACCACTCTGTCTTCATGAAAGGTACAGAGATCATCTCTGACTGAGAGGGCGGCCAATTCCGAAATCTTTCTGGCCGAAGTGATTGCAACTAAGAAGGCAACCTTCAAGGAGAGAAAATGCAGAGAGCAAGACTGGAGAGGCTCGAAAGGAGCGGTGGTTAAGGCCTGCAACACAGTAGGTAGCTCCCAAGAAGGGTATCTATGAACTGTGGGAGGACTAGAATTGGCCGCCCCTTGAGAAAGGTGGAGATAGCTGGGTGATGTCAAATCAGACCCAGATTGTCACAAGTGAGGACCGAGGACAGGGCCGCAACCTGCCTACGGATGGTGTTAGTGGACAAGCCCTTGGAAATGCCCTCCAACAGCTAATCTAAAATATTGGGGACTGTAACTGAAAGGGGGTCCAATTTGTGTGAGACGCACCACTGGCAGAAGTTTCTCCATGTGGCATCATAGACCCGGTTCGTCGAAGGGCGTCTAGAAGCCGGAATCATAGAGATCACCCCCGAGGAATAGGCCTGTTTAGCTAGACTCTCCCGTTCAAGTGCCAAGCGGCTAATTGAAGCCACTGGGGGTCTGGGTGCTGGAACTCCCCCTGGCTGAGAGCTACTCGGTCCGGAGGAGACACGGACAGATCCACTAGATCTGCAAACCATGGGCGTCGCAGCCAATATGGAGCAACCAATATTACTTCCGCCTGCTCCAGGATCAGCCTGCGAATGGTGGCCTGTAATAGGGGCAGGGGAGGGAAGGCATAAAGCAGACCCTCCGGCCACTTGCACCGGAGAGCATCTGTCCCCTCGGCCCCCCCTTGCCGGATATCTGGTGAAGAATCTGGGGAGCTGGGCGTTGGACGGGGAGGCAAACAGATCCAGGCATGGCCTGCCGAACCTGCTCGCGATCATCTCGAACAGTCTCGGGTCCCGGTACCACTCCGAGTGGTGCACAGTTGCCCTGCTCAGGGAGTCTGCCTGTCGGTTTGCCTTTCCCGAGATGTGTTCTGCTCTGACTGAGCCCAAGTTGGCCTCTGCCCATAACCCTAGTTCCATGGCCTCCTGCAGAAGAGCCCAGGAATGTGTCCCTCCCTGTTTGTTGACGTGAGCCTTGGCTGCCATGTTGTCCGTCAGGATCAACACGTGCTTCCCTGACGCTAGGGAGGAGAAATGAAGGAGAGCCAAATGAATCGCCCTGAGTTCCAGCCAGTTTATGTTTTGTTTGAGGTCCACCCTGGACCATCGCCCCTGTGCCAAGTGGTTCTGAAGGTGGGCCCCCCAGCCGAACAGACTGGTATCTGTGGTCAGGACGAGCCTGGAGGGCTCCTTGAAGATGGTGCCCTTGGACATCGCTGCAGAAGTCCACCACTGGAGGGATGAGAGAATGAGGGGTGGAACCTGGACCCTCCTGGTGGAGGCACTGAGGTTCCGCTTCTGAAAAGGGAGAAGGAACCACTGAAGGTTCCTCAAGTGCAGTCTTGCCCACGGGACTATCCCCATGCAAGATACCATCTTCCCCAGGAGCTGGGACAGTTGGACCAGAGGAACCGTCCTTGCCCCCCGAATCTGGGATACTAAATTCCGGATGCTGACCCCACGTTCCAGGGAAAGGTAGACCCTACAAAGGTCGGAGTCTATCAGGGCTCCTAGATGGAGGAGCCGCTTTGTGGGAACTGTGTGACTTTTTTTGAAATTCACAGAAAAGCCGTGATCCTGTAGGACTTGAATGGTGGTAGCCAGATCTGACCTTGCTAATCGTAGGGACCGGGACTGGACAAGGATGTCGTCCAGGTAACACTGGACGTGCACCGGCTTCATTCGCAGGTGGGCTGCCAACACTGCCAGGACCCTCGTGAAAACCCTTGGAGCCGAAGACAAGCCAAACGGAAGAGCCCTGTATTGATAATGCCGGTGTGCGTAACAGAAGCGCAGGAACCTGCAATGCTCCTGGGAAATTGGGATATGGAGATAAGCCTCCATGAGATCTATGGAGGAGAGAAATCTCCCTTCCTGATGCCGGCCAAGATGGACTTTGGGTCTGCATTTTGAACACTCTGTAAACCAGAAATCGGTTCAGGTCTTTTAGGTCCAGTATCGCCCTCCATTCTCCTGATGATTTGGGGACACGAACAGGATGGAGTAGAAACCTTTGCCAATTTGATCCCTTGGCACTGCCTCTATGGCCCTGATCTCTAGAAAGTGCGTGATGGCAGTGGTGACCAATCGTGCTTTTGAGGTGTTTCGCGATACCGGACACTGTAGGAAGCGGTCGAGGGGAAGCGACTGAAACTCGAGAGCCAGACCCCGTCTGATGGTGTCTCTGACCCAAGAGTCGGAGGTGGTCTGCTCCCAGACCTGGTAAAACTGTTCCAGGCGTCCCCCTATTGGGATGACCCCATTGGCATCACTTGGAGCGTCTGTAGGGACGACCTCCTGAACCTCTGAAGGGATGTTTGGCCTGTGACTGACCCTTGGCTCCACTGTTCGGGCGGTCCTGTTGATGATCCTGTCTCTGAGGAAAGGAACGTGAGCCCCTGGGCCAATCCCAGGACTGCCCTGCCCGAAAGGGCTGTCGCCATTCCCAAGAGCCAGAAGACGGAAGGACTGCCTGTGGAACTCCTGCTGAGGGCGCCTGTCAGACTTCTTAGAGGGGTGAACCATGACCTTGAGCTTGTCCTTACCCTCGATCACGAAAGGATCGAGGATTGGGCCAAACAGGTCCTTGCCGACGTACTTGGCAGTGGAAAGACGCCATTTTGCCTTTAGATCGGTTCTCCATTGCTTTAACCACAGTAGTCTCTGGGGGCCAAAGTATACCGGTCTTGCTGGGGAGAGGCAGATATGGCGGGGGCCACAGGGTAGGCCATTCCCGGGGAACAAGAGCTCGCTGTCTAAAAGTGATCCCTTGCTCCGACCCTGTGAGTTCAGCCCGAAGTACTGGTAATGGGCGAAATCCGGACGCTGGGCTCAGGATGTTGCTGCTCAATGCCAGGTCGGTTGTAAATAAAGCTCCCCTCATCCATGATCTTCTCCTGGATGAGGCCGACCTCGCATGTGTGACCGAGACCTGGCTGGGCCCGGAGGGAGGAGTTCCTCTCTCTGAGATGTGCCCAGCCGGGTTTCAGGTATGGCATCAGCCACGACCCCAGGGAAGGGGGGAGGAGTGGCTATTATAGCCAAGAAGACCTTTAGCCTACGCAGGCTCGCTGTTTCTGAGATTGCGGGTTGTGAGTTGCTCCTTGTGAAGTTGGACCTAGGGGTACAGGTGGGCTTGTTGCTTGCGTACCTGCCTCACAGCTGCGTGTCAACAGCCCTGCCTGCGCTACTTGAGGTGGTTGCTGGGCTGGCGGTTGAGTTCCCCAGGCTTGTTGTCTTGGGGGACTTGAATCTTCCGTCGCTCGGCGAATCCTCTGGGTTGGTGCAGGAGTTCATGGCCACCATGGCAACCATGAACCTGACTCAAGTAGTTCAGGGTCCGACCCACGAGAGGGGACATACTCCCGACATGGTATTCCTCTCAGAACAGTTGAGCAATGATCTGAATTTAAGGGGCTTATATATCTTGCCTATGTCATGGTAAGATCATTTTCTGCTACGGCTTGTTTTTAAGGCTCCAATCCTCCCCTGCAGGGAGGCGGAACCGATTAGGTGGTTCCGCCCCAGACGTCTGATGGACCCAGAGAGTTTTCAGAGGACGCTTGGGGAAATACCGGATTCTCTCATTCACAGTTCAGCAGAGTCCCTGGTTACGGCCTGGAATATGGCTGCGAAGGGGGATCTTGACCGGATTGCGCCGCTGCGACCTCTCTGTGGTAGCAGACTGCGACCTCTCTGTGGTAGCAGACTGCGACCTCTCTGTGGTAGCAGACCCAGGAGATCTCCTTGGTTTACTGAGGAACTCAGGGGGATGAAGCGCCAGAAGAGACGCCTAGAGAAGCGATGGAGGAAAAGTAAATCTGTATCTGACCGAACACTATTAAGATCTTATATCAAGACTTATCAGGTGGCGCTCAAGGCGGCAAGATGCGCGTATCATTCCGCCTTGATTGCATTTGCGGAATCCCGCCCAGCCGCCCTGTTTAGGGTGACTCGCTCCCTCCTTAATCAAGGGGGGTTTGATGCACCCTTGCAGGGTAGTGCTGAGGATTTTAATAATTTTTTTGCGGATAAAATCGCCCAGATTCGGATGGACCTTGACTCCAATTGGAATGCAGTGTCGGCTGACAATGAGTCAGTCGAGATGACAGGGACTCGTCTTGATCCTGTTGTGTGGGAGGAGTTTGACCTGGTGGCACCCGATGAAGTGGACAAGGCCATTGGAGCTGTGAGTTCCGCCACCTGTTTATTGGACCCGTGCCCCTCCTGGCTGGTTTCGGCCAGCAGGGAGGTGACGCGGGGCTGGGTTCAGGAGATTGTCAACGCTTCTTTGAGGGAGGGGTCCTTTCCGGCTCCCTGCAAGGAGGCAATTGTGCGCCCCCTCCTCAAGAAGTCTTCCCTGGACCCAGCTGTATTAAACAACTACCGTCCTGTCTCCAATCTTCCCTTTATAGGGAAGGTTGTTGAGAAGGTGGTGTCACTCCAGCTCCAACGGTCCGATTATCTGGGCCTTCAACAGTCAGGATTCAGGCTCGGCTACTCCACGGAAACTGCTTTGGTCGCGCTGACGGATGATCTCTGGCGGGCCCGGGATAAGGGATTTTCCACTATCCTGGTGCTAGTTGACCTCTGAGCGGCTTTCGATACCATTGACCATGGTATCCTTCTGTGCCGACTGGAGGGGTTGGGGGTTGGGGGCACTGTTCTGCAGTGGTTCACCTCCTACCTCACTGGTCGGTCGCAGTTGGTGTTGGCGGGGGGTCAGAGGTCGACCCCTAGGTTCCTCCCTTGTGGGGTCCCTCAGGGATCGGTCCTCTCCCCTCTGCTGTTTAGTATCTACATGAAACCGCTGGGTGAGATTATCCGACAACACGGGGTGAGATATCATCAGTATGCTGATGATACCCAGCTTTACATCTCCACCCCGTGTCATTTCAGTGAAGCAGCGGAAGTGATGTGCCGATGTCTGGAGGCTGTTAGGGTTTGGATGGGTGCCAACAGGCTCAAACTCAACCCCGACAAGACGGAGTGGCTATGGGTTCTGCCTCCCAAGGATAATTCAATCTATCCGTCCATCAGCCTGGGGGGGAGCTTTTGACCCCCTCGGAGAAGGTCCGCAACTTGGGCGTCCTCCTCGATCCACAGCTAAATTTGGAACATCATTTTTCGGCTGTGGCGAGGAGGACATTTGCCCAGGTTCGCCTGGTGCACCAGTTGCGGCCCTATTTGGACCGGGAGTCTCTTCTCACAGTCACTCATGCCCTTATCACCTCGAGGCTCGACTACTGCAATGCTCTCTACATGGGGCTACCTTTGAAAAACGTTTGGAGACTTCAGGTAATGCAGAATGCAGCCGCGCGAGCAGTGTTGGGCTTGCCCAGAAATGCCCACATTTCGGCATCACTCCGTGAGCTGCATTGGCTGCCAATTGGTCTCCGAACCCAATTCAAAGTGTTGGTTATGACCTATAAAGCCCTACATGGCATCGGACCAGGTTATTTACGGGACCGTCTGCTGCCTCATGAATCCCAGCGGCTGGTTAGGGCCCACAGAGTCGGCCTTCTCCAGGTCCCGTCAACCAGACAGTGTCGCCTGGCGGGGCCTAGGGGAAGAGCCTTCTCTGTTGCGGCCCCGGCCCTCTGGAACCAACTTCCCCCGGAGATCCGTGTCGCCCCCACCCTCTCCGCCTTTCGTAAATTACTTAAAACACACCTCTGCCGGCAGGCCTGGGGTAGTTAACATCTTGCCCCAAGCCAGTGTATGTCTGTGTGTATGCTGAATGATTGGTTTTTTAAATTAAGGGGTTTTATATACATGTATTTTTATATTTTGATTTCTACTATGTTGTGAGCCGCCCTGAGTTCTCCGGAATAGGGCGGCATAGAAGTCAAATAAATAATAATAATAATAATAATAATAATAATAATAATAATAATAATAATAATAATAATAATAGTCTACGAGAGGCCACTGTGGCGGCAATGGATCTGGCCGAACACTTGGCCGAATGCAGACCCGCATCGGCCATGTACTGGGCGGCTGCCACCAGTTTGACTAGTGTCTGATGTACTCTGACCTGATCCGGGGGAACCGAGGCCTGAAGGTTGCGAAGCCACATGATGGCTGCCCTGGCGAAGAATGAGGCAGATGTCGCAGACTTTATGGCCAACCCCCGAGGCCTGATGAGCTCGTCTAAAGGAGAACTCGAACTTCTTGTCCTCCGCCTTGAGAGCCTCTGCAGTGTCGCCTGGAGAGGCGGAAGTAGAAAACAGAGAAATCAAAGGGGAATCTACAGATGGACCTCCAATAAAGAAGCGAAAGAAGAAGAAACATTATACAGCTTCTTTTCCATACTGCTTTCCTTTGGAGCAGAGGCCAGAGAGGACCACTGAGTCTCCACTGCATCCGAAAAAACCAGTGGGCAGGGAATCTGTTTTTGTTCAACAACCTTCACCGCAAATAAAGGAATAGACTCCTGTTCGGCGGAGGTAGAAGGCCTCTCCTCCTGAACTGAAGTCAGGTTGGTGGTGTTGCAAGCCTTCATGAGAAGGGATTTGAAGAGGAAAGGGTCAAACAGACCCGAGGTAGAGGCCTGTTCTGGTGCTGCCTCATCATCCTCTGACATGGGCGTGTCGGCTATGGCCAGATCCACGGACTCTCCCTCCCCTAATTGAGAGGAGGATTCAGAGATGTTCGAGGGACTGGGAGGGGGAGGCAATTGTTGGGAAGGAACCTGGGAACTCCTGGAGGAAGACATGAATTGAACAAAGGCATGATGCATAAATGCCTGAAATTGGCTGTGAGACCACATCTCCCCCTGATCCCTGGGAGCAGCCCCAACCACCATTGGAGCATGAGCAACCACAGGGCTCTGATGGATGGAAGATGAAGAGGAGTGAGGGGGACCAACCTGTTCGGTTACCCCCAGAGGAGAACTGATCCACGAGGCTTGTTCCACGGGGTAAAAGGAAGCTCCAGGGAGAAAGTATCCAGTGGGGCAGGGGGAACCGCTTCAGCCCCACTGGATAGGAGCCGCTGTGCTTTGGAGAATTCCCTCTCCAGTGCCTGATGTCTCCTCGAGGCCTCTCGCTCAGCTGCTTTTGAAGTCTCCTTAGTAGACAAATGTTTGGTTTTGGCCTTTTTCTTCCCCCCTGCCTCCAATTCAGTAGATCTGCGCTTTGGCTGTGCAGGGGGTGCACCAGAGACTTGTGTTGGCTGAGGCGAAGGGCTGTATGCCATTGCCGTCTAGATAGAGCCGTCCAAGTTTATCTAGAGGTGGGGGGAACCCAAGCACGCAGATCAAGGTCAGAGATGGAGCGCAACCGATCCTCACACTGAGCCTTGGCAAAGGCAGGGACAGTCAGACAGCAGTCTAATCCTGTCTGAATGGGCCCGGTGGCTAAAGGCCACAGCTAACAGAAACAGGTGGTCAAGCAAACTCCCCACTCCAATCGCTGGTCTGGAGACCTCTATCCAATACCAATCCACTAACTATTGTTCCTTAATCAACAATTATTATAATAATTATATTATATTTTATTTTTTCAATAATATAACCACATATATATGGGTAAATCCGATCTGCCCTGTCAACAAGGGCCTGGCCAAACAACAAGAATCCGGCCTAGCCGGCCTTAAAAACTCCAGAGGTCAAGAGGCGTCCGCCTATACCTCTCCAGACAGTTTTAACTGTGAATACTGAAATAGTCCCCCCGTTCGGACTTGTCAACACAAATCAAGGCAAACTGCAAGAAATTAAACCGGCCTAGTAGGCCTCAACCTTAGAGCCCAAAATGGCATCCGCCTATGGGCCTCCCCAAAATGGCGACCGCCTGGCGACCACGCGGTCAAAATGGTGGCTGCGACTCCCGTATCTCCCCACGACGAGGGCGACAAAGGGGAGGAGAACGAATTTCGGGCCGGGTCGAGTGAATGGAGCCACCCGCTTCCCCCCCACAGCGAAATAAACTTGCGGTTCGTGAGAAGCTCCGCCGAAAAACCGGAGGGAAAAGTCGTCTGGAACCTCGTGCAACTTCTCTGGGAGTGAAGATCTCCGAGGAAAACGCCGGTAAAGGGAGCGGAGGACCATGATCGCGGGTAGCCGCTCAGATCAGATATGGGGAGTACCCGGGGATCCGGCTTGAAGAGGCCTGAAGAAGCCTGAAGGCTGGAAAAAAGGGGAGGGGGGAGCAGAGCTCTTTCAGAGCCCACAGGGCTCCGATCCTCAAAAAAAGAGGACAGAGTCCTTGCCTAATTGCCAAACCAGAACCTCTCAAATTTAGAAAATTTAGAAAAAAATTATTCTTAAGAAAAATCCAATTAGACTGATTTAAAGAGAAAAAAGCTATGGAGCCAATACAACCTGCGTTCTGCTGAGCCTAAGACTAAGTCAAAACTGGGAAGACACACCCAAAGGGAGGCATGACTAAAGCTCTGACTTAGTCTCTCTGAGCAGGAAGGCTGAAATAACCCAATCAAGTGGATTCTACATCCATCATGCTGGAGAATTGGGTTTTTACTTACAAAAAAGAAGTAAAATTGGAAAAAGAATTATAAAAATTTTGGATTTAAAAAACCTTAAATGGCATTGGTGACATCTTGTGGCTAAATCTGATACTACAACCTGTTATTGTCTAAAAGAGACTTGGCTTGAAGCCCAGACTACAGATAAGTCTCCTTTAACCTTGGCAGATATCAGCTGTGAGATGCTCAGCTGTGTTCTATACTTAGTGATAAATTTATTTCCATCCCTGATTGTAAAGCTTTTAATTTAATACACCACTAAGAGAATATAGATGAAGATCAGGAACAGATTCTTTCTATGTTGAAAGCAATTCATGAAACTATTCTTACAGCTTCTGACGAAATAAGACACTATAGAAAAGAACAAGATGTCAGCCTAGATATTCAAACCCTAACTTTGATTACAATTAAAGAATCAACTACGCAGAACACAATAGAAGAAGTGGAACAATCAAACATTATAATAGAGGATTCAATGGACCAACAAACACAGTTAATGGAAAACCCACAAAAGGGACTGATAACACTGAAAATGGAAAAGACTTACTATATAAACCAGAAGAAATCTGAGGAGCAAGAAGAAGAACAGACCGAAGGGAAGATAAACATTCCAGGACAACTACGGGGAGATGGAATAATAGAGAGACGATTTGTTAGTCCTTCCAAAAGAATGGTGATTGGATGGTCTCTTTTATTTCAAATAATATATACAATAACAGAGGGAGACCTATTTGCTGATTTAAAAGCACGGACATGGAAGGCAAATTGGCAAAGAAAGAAAACTAGAATTAGGCGGAAGAAAATTGGGGTTTGGATTTATTAGTGAGGATGTTATGTCATTAATTAAAATAGAATATACTCAAACAGACAAGATGTGTACTTTGAATACTAGATTATGTTATGAACTGAGATAAAGAAAACTTTGGTCATTTAAAACTTAGAAGTATAAATATCAAAAGTTAAATTTGAATATTGATGGGAAATTAAAAATTGGGGAAAACAAATAAATAGGATATTGATTGTCTATAAAGATTGAATGTAAAAGTAATTAAGATATGTATCAGCTAAAAAAATTGATAAATGTAATAAACATGTCTTTACATAGTTGATAAAATAAGAACTGTATTAGTTTAAATATGAGATAGTAGATATTAAGAGAAAAAGAGATGTTGAAATAAGGGAAATTTTGGTCATTAAATTTAAGACATTTGGAAATTAGTAGAAAATAAGAATGTTATACTGTATTATCAGCTAGATGATGTAAGATGGTGAGAAATAGAATATATTCAAATAGATAGGACATGTATCTAGAACATTAGGTTTTGTGATGAATTGTTGTAAAGAAAACTTTGGTTACCTAAAACTTGGAAAATATAAATATTAAATGTTAAATGTAAATATTGATGGGAAACTAAAAATTGGGAAAAACTAATTACAGGATATTGATTGTCTATAAAGATTGAATGTTAAAGCAATTAGGATATGTATAAGGTAAAAACTATTGATAAATGTAACAATGTTATTTTTACTTAATTGATATAATAAGAATTGCATTAGCTTAAACATGAGACAGTAAATACTAAGGGAAAAAGAGAAGAAATATTTAATGTGGTAGTTTGAGATTTATACTAAAGACACTTGTATGTTGTTGAATTATTGATTAACCCAGCCGCCATGTTGCTTTTTAAATACTTAAATGTAAAACTAGAAAATCAATAAAACTTAAAAAAACAGAATTGTGATCACAATTCTTACCCAATTCCTAGCATTTTTATACAATCCCTTTTCAATCAATCAATCAATCAATCAATCAATCAATCACATTTCTACCCCTACCTTCTCACTAAAGAGACTGGATACTTATTGACAAGTTGACTTTGGGATCCAGTTTCCATATAAGCCAAATGTATACCTTAGCCCTGAAAGGCCGGATCTGATCCTTGGTTGTACATCTTTGGTTGAGAAAATGTTACAAAAATGTCATGCAACATGCAAGGTGTAAACCAGTAGATATAGAACATATTACAGTTCTATCAAGGTTTTAGCCAATTAAAACATACATTTTTCCCATTAGTTAGATGCATAAGTTTTCTCGCACCTATGACACATTTATGTATCGCTTTGCATACATTTTCTAAATCAGGTAAGATTAGAACCTTCAAAATAAGCAGCACAAGTACTTGAGAAACAAGGCACATATCCCTTCCTAATATTTACAGCAGAAGAAAGCAAATATTTTGAACAACTGCTGATAATACATCTGGCTGCTACTATTGTTTTCTTGAGCCCACAATTTCAGTTATAAGTCAGGACAGTCATAAAGCAGGTCACAATGTGTTTCAGTGTTAGCACAAGAAATAATGCGTATAAAATTAACAATCTTGTTTCTTATTTAATCTCCTTCAAAAGCCTTCAGTGTTGGTGGTCATCATCATATCTTCTGATATGGTCATGAACTCTACAGAGGATTCATTTCTGGAGGTTGAGGATGAGTCTAAAAATCAATGAGGCTAGCATATGTCCAGATCCTAGGTTCATCTAGTACAGCGGTTCTCAACCTTTTTCAGGCCGCGACCCCGACCTGTCAAGTGCCGCGCATGCGTGGTGCTACCCGCTGCGCCGCGCGTGCGTGGTGCTGACCCCTGTGCCGCGCATGCGTGGTGCTGCCCTGTGCCGCACATGCATGGTGCTGCCCCCTGCGCCGCACATGCGTGATGCTGCCCCCTGCGCCGGCCGAGGCATAGGCCGCCACCGGTTCAGGGCGGCGGCAGGCAGGCCCAGGTGCTCCTGGGCGGCCGCGGCAGCGACGGCGCAGGGCGACCACGGGCTGGGCCACCAGCTGGCCCAGCCCAAGGGAGGTAAGACACCCGCCGGGCCCCACGCGCGCCAAAAACCCTCTCTGCGCCCGCCGCTGCCCTGCTAGCCTTACCTTCGTTGCCGCCCGTTTGGGGCGGCGGCAGGCAGGCCCAGGCGCTCCGGGGGGGCCGCAGCAGCAACGGCGCAGGGCGACCACGGGCTGGGCCACCAGCTGGCCCAGCCCAAGGGAGGTAAAAAACCCGCCGGGCCCCACGCGCGCCAAAAACCCTCCCTGTGCCCGCCGGCCTCCCACCTCCCACCCCTGGCCCTCTTTTACTTACAGTTTTAGTAGTTGCTCAGCAGGGAGGGGTGGAAACGTCCGGAGAGCTCGCCTTCGCTGCAGACAACTTGTAGCACCGTTTGCAGACTGGGACTTTTGGCGGGCTCAGCAGGGCGGAGACAGCCTGGACAATTCCTATTGGCTTTTGAAAGCCAATAGAATTAGACTCTATTCAAGAGAGTCTATTCTATTGGCTTTCAAAAGCCAATAGAATAAGAGGGAGTAGCACAGCTAAGGAACAGGGGAAAAATGGTGGACTGCGTTGTTTGGCGACCCCCATGAAATGGTCGTTCGACCCCAAATGGGGTCGCGACCCACAGGTTGAGAACCGCTGATCTAGTAGAAAAGAGATGGCCTCCGCAGGCCTAGGTCCTGTATCCACTGATCCTGATCAAGATGCCTCAGAGCCAAATATATGCCGATGGGGAACAATTAGAAGGTTAAGAAGCAAATAACTGTGCGATTTACTTGGTAGTTAATATTACAGGTAACCCTCGACTTACATCTATTTATTTACAAACCATTCAGAGTTACAATGGCACTGAAAAATAAGTGATTTATAATTTGTCTTTATGCTTAGGACCTTTGCAGCATCCCCACGTTCACGTGAATAAACTCAGATATTGGCAACTAGCATGCATTTATAGCATCCCATGGTCAACCTTCTCACCTGGCTTCTGTCAGACAAAGTCAATGGGGGAAGTCGTAGTCACTTAACAACTGTTATTCACTCAACAACTACAGTGATTTGCTTAACAATTATAGCAAAAAAGGTTGCAAAATTGGACATGACTCTCTTAACCAACTGCCTTGCTTAGCAACTGAAATTTTAGTCCCAATTGCGGTTTTAAGTTGAAGACTATCTGTTCTTCCAAGAAGATACAGATTTTGGATCAGGCCAATGTAAGCCAGCTAATTTTATAATATTTACAACCAAACACTTGAATTAATTTATTTCACCTCTTTTTAAACATTCCTTTACCTTTCTCTGTTTTTTCTCCATTTTCCCAATTCTTAGGTGCTTTTCCTTCCCCAAGTAGAGACAATTAGTTTGGCACAGATGAAGAAATGTATATGTGCACAAGTATGTATGGAAGGGAAATTGGTGTGATAACAAATGGAAGACGCAAAGTATTCTTATCCATATCTCAAATGTTAATTCTACTAATTTCAATTATTAATTTTCAGAGTTTGAATTCCAGTATAATTTGAACTGTTTCTGGAAATGGCTTGAGCTTGAAAAAAGAAAGCAAGTTATGATTTTTTTTTCACCTTGTCATTTCTGAATATATTGGAAGTTCATTCTACTTGGTCATTAGGTTCTACTTCAGTCACTTCCACTTTCTGCTGACAAAAGGTTTTTTTGTCTCAATTTTTAAAAAAATCTAAAAATAAATCTTCTAAAAGACAGCATCTCAATTGACAGCAGCCAACACAACTTTCAAAGGAATCTGGCCAAGCCAGCTAAAAGCTTGTGCTTTTAGAACTTATTTTATGACAACACACATAATAATTTGCTATTGCATTCCAAATTTATCCAATAAAATATTGGCTGTCATATTGTATTGGCACCTCTTACAATATTTTTTTATTATTTTTCAAATTTTGCCAAGTCCCTTGCAAACCATTGTCATATTTATTATGTAATAATAACTACATAGTAGTTAATATATGTAGTGTAATAACTCACACTACATAGTGAGTCTAGGCTATCTCTTACTAGGACTCAACTACCGTGTTTCCCCGAAAGGAAGAAGTGTCTTACTTTCTTTTTATCCCCAAAATCCCCACTATGTCTTACTTTCGGGGTACGGCTTATATTGATTGGAAAACAATTGTCAGTTTTATTTTAAGTATTTTAAGTATATTAAGTATTTTAAGTATTTAAGTATTTTAAGTATTTAAGTATTTTAAGCAGGAGGCGGAAGTGGGCAGGAGTAATATGTCTTACTTTTGGGGTACGGCTTATATTAGCCGACCCCCTGAAAACCCCGATACGTCTTACAATCGGGGGTGTCTTACTATCGGGGAAACACGGTATCTGCTGCAGGGCTCTCCTGCCAAACGAACCCTCAGCTGCAGCAAATTGGTCAATCTTGTAGTTCCTAACAAAGGAGGACGGAGAGGCCCACGTGGCCAGTCTGCAAATTTCCTCCAGTGGCGCCTGCGTGCGCCAAGCTGCCGAGGTGGCCGCGCTCCTTGTGGAGTGAGCCGTGATGTTATTTGGTACCTGCAGATCCAAAGATTCATAGGCCTTGGCTATGCATGCCGTGATCCACCTCCCAATGGTCGAGGAAGATACCTTCAGACCCTTGGAAGAAGGATGATAGGAGACGAATAGCGCCTCCGATCTCCTGAAGGTTGCTGTTCTATTAACGTAGTGACGCAGAGCCCTGCGCACGTCTAATGTGTGCCACTGTCTCTCCAGACGGTGCGTGGGATTCGGACAGAAGTCCGGAAGGATCAGTTCCTGGGACCTGTGGAACCATGTGTTGATCTTAGGAATGAAGGTTGGGTCCAGCTGCAGGGTCACCCTGCCCTCTGCGAACGTGAGCAGGTCCGGGCGAACCGACAGGGCCCCCAGCTCCGAAATCCGTCTTGCCGAGGTGATCGCCACGAGGAAGGCCACCTTCAGCGTCAGGAAACGGAGTGAGCTGGTGCCCAGCGGTTCGAAAGGAGCCTCAGTTAGCGCCTGTAGCACCTTGTGTAAATCCCAGGATGGGAAACGGTGGACTGCAGGGGGCCGTCTCGTAGCGGCCCCTTTTAGGAAGGCGCTCACCGCTGGGTGTAGTGACAGGGTTCCCCGGTCTTCACAGACCAGGACCGTCTGTAGGGCTGCTACCTGTCTACGGATGGTGTTGGTCGATAGACCCCTGTTCATGCCCTCCCACAGATACTGGAGGATGTCGGGAATGGTGACTGACAGGGGGTTTAACCCCTGCCTGCTGCACCAGGAGAAGTTCCTCCAGGTGGCGTCATAGATCCTATTGGTGGAGGGTCGACGGGCATCCTGGATGACCGAAATGACCTCCTCTGAGAAGGCCTGCCTACTCAGCCCCTCCCGCTCAAGTGCCAGGCAGCTAGTTGGAGCCATTGTGGATCTGGGTGTTGGAGTTTCCCTTGGCTCAGAGATACCTGGCTCGGAGGGAGTCTCCACACTGGCGAGAGTGATAGGTCTACCAGGTCTGCGAACCATGGACGTCTCGGCCAGTAAGGAGCAATTAGTATTACCTCCGCCTGTTCCTGAATCAGTTTGCAGATTGTCGCCTGTATTAGGGGTGGAGGGGGGAAGGCGTACAGTAGCCGCTGGGGCCACCTGCATCTGAGCGCGTCCGTCCCCTCCGCTCACCGCGTCTGGAACCTGGAAAAGAAGCGCTGAGTTTGAGTGTTTGCTGGAGACGCGAAGAGGTCCAGGCAAGGCCGGCCGAACCTGTCCGAGATTGCCTCGAACAGTTCCGGGGCTAGCCTCCACTCCGCGTGGTCTACCGTAGTTCTGCTGAGGGAGTCTGCCTGCTGGTTTGCCTCCCCCGATATGTGTTCTGCCCTGAGCGAGGCCAGATGCTGTTCTGCCCAAAGGCCCAGCTCCCTGGCCTCCCGCATGAGAGCCGCTGACCTGGTCCCGCCCTGCTTGTTTACGTGTGCTTTTGCTGTCAGGACTAGCACGTGACTCCCTGACAAGTGGGATGAGAATTTGCGCAGGGCCAGGTGTATGGCCCTCAGCTCGAGCCAATTGATCCTGTGACGTAAGTCTTCTGTGCTCCACCTCCCAAGGGCTATCTTGTCCGTGGAGTGGGCCCCCCACCCGAACAGGCTTGCGTTGGTCGTGACTGTGATCCTGTCTGGTTCCCTGAGCGGGGTGCCCCTTCCTAGGGCGCCTGACCTCCACCATCTGAGGGATGCTATGACCTGGGGTGGAACCCTGACTCTCTTGAGCGAAGCGCTTTGGTTCTGTCTTTGGTAGGGGAGCAGGAGCCATTGGAGACTTCTGGAGTGGAGCCTTGCCCACGGAACAGTTCCCAGGCATGAAATCATCTTTCCCAGGAGCTGAGAGAGCTGTACTATGGAGACCATCCTTCTCTGTGTTACCAGGAGCGCTAGCTTCCTCAGGCTCTCCCGCCGCTCCTGTGAAAGGTAAACCATGCCCTGCTCTGAGTCTATGATGGCCCCCAAGTGTAGGAGCCTCCTTGATGGTGTGAGCTGGCTTTTCTTGTGGTTTACTGAGAAGCCATGAGTCTGGAGGGTGTCTATGGTGATTTGAATGTCTGTCAGGGTTGCCTGGTGAGAGCCCGACAGGATCAGGATGTCGTCCAAATAGCATTGGACTCTTACCGGTATCATGCGTAGATGCGCTCCCAATTCTGCCAGGATCTTCGTGAACACTCTGGGTGCCGAGGACAGGCCGAATGGTAGGGCCCTGTACTGGTAGTGTCGTTCCCTGTAACAGAATCTGAGGAACCTTCTGTGTTCCAACCTTATCGGGATGTGCAGGTAGGCCTCTGTGAGGTCTATGGATGACAGCAGGTCCCCTCTTCGAATGCTGGCCAGGATGGACCTGAGGGACTGCATCTTGAACTTCCTGTACACTACATAGTGATTGAGACGTTTGAGATCCAGAATGGCCCTCCAATCCCCGGATGATTTTGGTACCAGGAAGAGGATGGAGTAAAACCCCCATCCCTCCTGCCCAGGAGGAACCGGCTTTATTGCCCTTATTTCCTCCAGGTGCCTTATGGCCTGGTCTAGAAGGCCCACCTTGGCCTTGTTGCGTGACAACGGGCACCTTATGAAGTGATCCGGGGGAATGGAGTAGAATTCTATCGCTAGGCCCTGGGCCACTGTCTCCCTGACCCAGGGATCCGTCGTGGTCGTCTGCCATGCTTCGCTGAACAGCGCCCGACGGCCCCCGATGGGACTGCCCCAGGCGTCACTTGAAGCGCTTGGAAGGTTGGCCCCTGCCAGAGGCTGGACGGTCCTGGCCGCGCTCCTGTCTATATGGGAAGGTGCGCGGAGTTCTGGGCCCCTCCCAGGACCGTCCCCCTTGAAAGGGCTGTCTGCATTCCCCGCTCCCGTTCTGGCGGGGAGCTTGTCTACGGAAATCCTGGCCTGCCCTATCTGTCTTTTTTGAGGGGTGTGCTAACACCTTTCTTTTGGTCTTGTCCTCAATCACGTAAGGATCCAGGATCGCTCCAAATAGCTTTGATCCTGAATACTTAGATGTGGCCAGTCGCCATTTTGACTTCAGGTCTGTCTTCCAATTTTTAAGCCATGTGAGTCTCCTCACTGCTACTGTACCTGCGATGGCTCTGGCCGCGTATCGTGAAGCAAACATTGTGGCGTCCGCTGTGAACTCCGCTGTCATGCGCAGCATAGTCAGCGTCTGCTGTATGCGTACCTTTTCTGCCGGAACGCTTGCGTGGAGTTCACGCAGCCACCTAATTGCTGCCCTGGAGAACACAGAAGCCGTGGACGAGGCCCTAATGGCCCAGGCCGCTGAGTGGTGTACTCTGCGGAGGGAGAGTTCTACCTTCTTCTCCTCCGCCCTCATTGCCTCTGACATGTCCCCTGGAATGGCTGAGGAGGAAAAGAGAGAGATTAGTGGCGCGTCCACCTGTGGCACCTCTATAAGAGATGCCAGAGGACTGCATACATTAAACATCTTCTTCTCAATGCCATTTGGTGAAGGAATAGCACCCAGGTTTGACCACTGGGACCTTACCGAAGACCTAAAGACCTTTGTACACGGAACCTGTATGACCTCCAATACTGGTGAGGACATCAGGGGGTCCTTAGCGTCCTCCTCCTCTGAGGACGGTGGTCTGGTCTCTCTCGTCTTCGCTGGCAGATCGAGTGCGGAGCATATTTTTATCAAGAGGGAGGTAAAAAGGGTGTGGTCAAATAGACCTGAAACCTGAGTCGATTGCTGCTCTGTCTCCTCATTCTCTGATAGAGGGGCTCCCTCTTCTTCCCATTCCTCCAGCTCCTCGTCTGCCACCTGTGAAGATGCTTCAGATACGTCAGAGTCATGGAACACTACCTTGTCCCCCCCCGGGGAGCATGTCTCCGTGATGAGTGAGCCCTCTGAGGAGGCGACTCACTCCTCGAGGGTCGGAGATGTTCCAGGGCTTCCTGTAAAATGGAATGAAGCTGGGATGACCACTTACCAGACCTCGTTCGTTTCCTACCTCTATGTCCAGTCTCCTGACTGGTGGTGGGTTCCGAGTGTGCTGGTGATGACGGCACCGAGATGGGGGACAACTCTCCTTCCGTCTCCCCCCTTGGAAGCCATTCCCTGGGGGTGGATTCCGAGGAGCCAAAGCCACTTGGAGTCTCCATGAGAGCCAGGTCTGTTCTCTCTGTTCCGCTGGCTCTGCTCCTCTGGGCCTTGGCAAACTCCTTCTCCAAGGCCTGGTGCCTCCTCATGGCCTGACGCTCAGCTGCCTTTGAAGGCTCAGTTAGATGCTTCGTCTTGGCCTTCTTCTTGCCCCCCCCCCTCGGTTCTTCCGGTCTGCGAGGAGGCGACGGGGGAGGCGCTGAGCCTTGGGCCGAGGTGCCATCTGCCATGGCCATGCTCTGACTAGGGCCTTGTCCCGGTAGCTGGCAGGCCCGGCAGGGGTCGGCAACGCTAGAGGGAGTTTATCCCTACTCTTGCTCGACCGTGGTGTGGACGTGGCCCGTAGGTTCTCCCACGAGTCCGTCTGGCTTGGCCGTCCCTTCTAGAGTTGTTGAAAGATTAACAATGCCCACACACACCTTCGAGCACACACTCTCTCCGACCACCGGCTCTCAATTACTCGTTATTTTCTTAGGCCGGTGAATCCTTTCACCTCTGCCGGCCGGTGGCCGCCTGTCTCCCTAGGCCAGGCCCAACGGGAGGAAACAAAGAGGCTTACCCGTCCTCTTTCTTGCAAGGATTTTTCGCGCCCTAGCGATGAAAACCAATCAGGCGGCACGGAATGTCCGGCGACGCCCCCTTGCAAAATGGCGATTCGCGCCAGTAGCTGGGACCTCCCCCTTTCCAAAATGGCCGCCGCGCCAATTTTTTGGTCGGAGCTCTGCGCTCCCGACCACGTGGTGGCTGCCTTCTACCGGCCCCGGTCTACCCGTCTGGCTACGGACGGCTCCCGCCACCTTCCACCGACCCGGTGGTCCGGCGGCCTCCTCCCCGCCTTCAAAGAAACCCCACTTGCGGTTAGTCGTAGCGGTCCCCCGCTATTCTGTGGCGATCTGGTCGACGACCTCCGGCAACGTCCTCTTCCTCGACGCCTGCGATCCGGTGGGGTTCCTGTCCGCTTCCCGGGCTCAGTCGGGAGTCCAGGGATGTTCTTCGGCGACTCCCTGTCCCTCTCCCAGGCCCCAGGGCCTTGGGCGGTCGCCCTCGCGCTCCCGACGGAGAGGAGGAAGGATTGGACCGAAAAAGTGTCCAAATAACCAAAAAGGTACTTTAAAAATTAAAATCTTCCCTAAATTTCGTCTATCCAATTAATATCTAACAAAAATCCTGTAGAGAAAATACTTTACCAGTCCTATTTAACCAAAAAAACCTTCTTTCTACGGAGCTACCGAGAAGAGATGTTTTTGGGCTTCAGACTAGGAAAAAACTGGGGAAGGAAGCCAGGAGGCGGAGCTAAATTTCGGACCTAGTCTTCTATTGGGCAGTAGACATTGAATACCCAGCAGTGGATTCGGAATCCACCCATGCTGGAGAAGTGTATGTGCACAAGTATGTATGGAAGGGAAATTGGTGTGATAACAAATGGAAGACGCAAAGTATTCTTATCCATATCTCAAATGTTAATTCTACTAATTTCAATTATTAATTTTCAGAGTTTGAATTCCAGTATAATTTGAACTGTTTCTGGAAATGGCTTGAGCTTGAAAAAAGAAAGCGTTATGATTTTTTTTTCACCTTGTCATTTCTGAATATATTGGAAGTTCATTCTACTTGGTCATTAGGTTCTACTTCAGTCACTTCCACTTTCTGCTGACAAAAGGTTTTTTTGTCTCAATTTTTTAAAAAATCTAAAAATAAATCTTCTAAAAGACAGCATCTCAATTGACAGCAGCCAACACAACTTTCAAAGGAATCTGGCCAAGCCAGCTAAAAGCTTGTGCTTTTAGAACTTATTTTATGACAACACACATAATAATTTGCTATTGCATTCCAAATTTATCCAATAAAATATTGGCTGTCATATTGTATTGGCACCTCTTACAATATTTTTTTTATTATTTTTCAAATTTTGCCAAGTCCCTTGCAAACCATTGTCATATTTATTATGTAATAAACCAGAACAACTTTACATCAAGATTTATTGCTCATATCCTCTTATAGGATCACATCTATGCCAATGTAACATGAAAGGACATATTGCTAATTAGTAGAACTTGCTATCATTAAATAGGCAGAGAATCATACGACACAACATATTTTGCAATAGCCCAGTTGTAAAGCTTCATCCTCTGGAAACACTAAGTTAGTTCACTGAGCTATCATACAACATGTGTAATCCCTGATGGCCCCATCTCATGTTTAGTCATACTGACCCACAACAGGCTGTTTGCGTCTCTGTGTTATTAAATACAGAAGGTTCAGGAACTGAATGATGTCCGCATTTTGTTGTGAACAAATTGGCAGAAAAACATTAACATGTACCGGACAAAACCAGCAGCTGTTCTCTGACTTCCTGTTTCAACAACAATACTTCAACTATTCTGGATTCATTTCAGAACCTTAAATTATATAATAACATTTTTAAAAAATCATTTAAATCTTCAACACTGAAAAGCAAAAAATATCAGAAATTCTTAATAACAGAAATGCCTTAACAGAGCTCAAACGTGCCCTATTCCTGATTTAAACCTTTTATGATGCACAGCCTCCAATGTTTACTTTGGGAGAGGCCTGTAATGCAAATGGTTTTCATCTCATGGAGTGCTTTTTAAAGAGAAAAAACAGTATATTATACTAGGTCAGGGGTAGGCAACCTTGGCTCTTTTATGACTGCTGGCTCAGAAATTCTGGGAGTTGAAGTCCACAAGTCATAAAAGAGCCAAGGTTGCCTACCCCTGTAAGATGCTCAATTAACTTCTTAATGGGAGAAAAGGCAGGGAGTACTGGATTCAAGGCTCAATAATTAAAACCGGGATTAACTCGTGCATAAATACTTGGAGGGGAAAAACAGGTATATCATTCACTCTCTCTGCAATGATAGTTCAGTGCTGCTCAGGCTCATTTTAGAGGAAATGCTTTTTCTTCCAATGGTTAATCTGGTAGTTTTATCACATTCATTACTCTCATTCTCACTTAAACCTCACTCCATTTACTTATCCAACTTTCGAGTGCTCTTCTTTCCCATCCTTTCCACAACATATTTCAGTTTTATTCTGACTTTAAACAATTTAGCTGTTTAATTATTAATTTATTTTTACTTCCCCTCCCCAACAATATTAGCTTCCAGTCATGCGTATTAATATACTGCTGTAGGTACCTGTCTTCTAACAGTGCCATCCTGGCTTTATGGTGCCCTAGATTGGTCAAGTACCAGCCATATTGCCCGATGGGGAAGAGAAGGCAGAGTTGAGACACAGTGGGGAGAATCTCATTTCACTTGTCCTATGAGATGTCACACTTCCCTGCCCTAATATTAAAAGGGTCATATTCAACAGTGGGAAAACACTGGGTTAAACACTGAAT
The DNA here is from genome assembly GCA_034064705.1 of Bothrops alternatus. Classification (NCBI taxonomy): domain Eukaryota; kingdom Metazoa; phylum Chordata; class Lepidosauria; order Squamata; family Viperidae; genus Bothrops; species Bothrops alternatus. The sequence goes on from JARGCV010000085.1 coordinate 15,415,431, forward strand.
TTTTGAAATCTCGTATTATCTCTTTTTAACTCTGTTTGGATTTTGTGCTAGCTCATAAAACAAGCTATAGCATCTTAGAGAATTTGATCAGTTAGTTATGATTATCCAGGTTTGCCTATGTTTGAGTGATTGCGAAGTTGCCGCTCTCTTTCTTGCATATACACTAAAAGGGAGGGGGAGTCTGGCATCCATAGGCTCTCTCCTGTCACGTTACACGTTACAGCTGTGCTCATGGGTAAAAATGCCACCCCTCGTGACACCCACTAGGCTCCACAGGGTTTTGGTTTTTTTTTTGTTTAATGATTTAATTTTAAAAAGCAAGTGGAACATAGTGACGCTGGAAAGAAATGATGAGCTTCACGTAACATCTTTAATTCTGACCATGCTTCCTCTCTACATTCTTAAAAAGGTAATAAAGGTGGGACTTCCGGTGGCTCCGCCGGCGCCGCTAGAGTCTCCTCTGTGAGGCTCCGTTCTCTGGGTATGTAAAGCCGCAAAAAACAGCAAACACCAGCTGTTTTTTGCGGTGAAAAATCCCCTCTTCGGGTGAAGAAGAGGTGTAGAGCATTGGGAGCAACAAGGGTTGAGCTCCTCTGAAATCCCTGAAGTTTTCAGGGATAAAGAGTGAGAGCTCCCCATAGCTCCTGAAGACGCTCCTGCCCAGAGACGCTTCTGTCATCGGACAGAAAAAGACGCCGCGACCGCCTCTGCTTTTTAAAAATAGAACACAAGAGAGACTGCTTGCAGACTGAGTGAATACAGGAGTTCTTATTGGATTGCAAGTATTTTTTATTGTTTTTTTGGCTATATATTTCTAACTGCTACATTCAACATAATGCATTCAAAATGGCGTATAGCTTTCACTACTTTTACTACTTTCACTGCTAAAGGAAAGTGTTTGAAAGTGAAAGTGAATTCTCCATTTTTTTCCCCTCTTTGTTCTCGTAATTGAAGCTAGAGAGACGGCTGTAAAAATTGGATTAAAGCCAGAGCGACTGTTTTAAAATTTAAAATGGATTGGAATTTACGTTTTAATGTCAAACCTATTTTGGACTGCATTGATAAATTTAAAGAAGAAACGATTGCAATATTGAAAGAGACTAACGCAGAAATATTAAAACTCTTTTTTCCAAATGAAATTGATTTGCAACCGTCTGTTGAACATTTTATACAACAATCCAAACAAGAAGAAGACAGTATTGAGAATAAAGAGAATAATTGGGAATGGATCTTGCTTGATAAACAGTTTATTTACGGAGTGGAGGAAGAGGATTTGTTCCAAGACAGGAGGGGATGGTTATTCCTCTCAGACAAGCAGCAAGAAGATTTAATTGAGAAAAAAGAGAAAGTGATCCAGTTTAAGAAGCAATTTATCTATGGTACTGAGGACCAGGAAAAGCAAAGACAGAGATCTGAAATGTTACTTCAACGAAAGTCTATGGTTAAGAGAAATAGAGGACTAACGCAAAGGTTAAGATGGTTTATATGGACTCAAATGATATTGCAAGTAAAAAAGAGAGACTTATTTGGAAGGGAGGCCTCGTTATGGAGATCTACCTGGCAAAAGAAAAAACCCAGAGTACGATTGAAGGAGTGAAACTTAAAATTTTACATAAGGAATTATGGGTAATTTAAAACTATGGACTGAATCAAGGACTAAGATTATGAGTAAGATATAAGAGAAGATGACTAACGGAAGATATAATATTAAGATTATGAGTAAGACGTAAAAGAAGATGATTAATGGAAGATATAATTAAATTGAAGAAGAATGTACTTGTTTTGAAATGATCTAGGTTTGACATTAGATTGACTGATTGATGGGATAGATATGCATTATGGGATTTGATAAGGTTGAAGGACTCTAAGTTAGAAATGGATTAAATAGATTGTATTTGTTATTTAGGTTTATTTGACATATGAGAAAGCCCAGAAGTCGATTGAAGAAGTGAAATTTAAAATTAAGTGTAAGAAGGCCAATCTAAGATTATGGGCTGAATTTATGAGTAAGATGTAAGAGAGGATGTTTAATGGAAGATATACTAAATTGACTAAGAATATATATTTTTTTTAACTGAGGGGTTTACTGATATTATTTGTTTATTTTTATTTTTTTCAAAAAGATGATTTATTTATTTGATGTTTAATGGTTTGAAATGATTGTCTAGAATGTTAAAAGAGATGGATTATTGAAAGATATATATTAAACTTGAATGTTTGGGTGATTCTATATAACCTCTCAATGAATTGAAGTGATGGACTGATTCTTAGATTGATGGTTTAAATATGTAAATGAATATTAATATTCTTAACAAGATGATATGTTTGTTTTGTTTAGTGGATTGAAATGATTTAAGGTTTGACATTAGATGGAATGATTGAGGGATTAGATGTATATTAGAACTGATAAGGTTGAATAAATGTTAGATAGAGATTGTATTTAGTATATAGTTTAAAATTCTTGTTAGGATTATATAATAATTTTGTTTGAAGTAGTGGGGTTTTTTTTTGTTTTACCCTGTACTCACTCTGGGAAGTCAGGGGGGGGCTAGGGAGGGTTTATAATTTTATATACTATGTTTTTTCAACTGCAATTAGGGTTGATGCAAGAATGTGTAATTATTGTTATTAAGGGGTTGTTCGGGTGGCCTCTGGGCACCACATCTGATGGAAAGAGGAAGGAGGAGTGAAGGCTGATGTAAGTAGAAAGTTGATAAGAAGGGGGAAGAGAAGGGATAGTTGGGTGGAGTAGAAGGAGGGAGATAGAGAAGGAGGGAGGAGAGTAGGTAGTTAGATGGTAAGTGAGGGGGGAAGGTTAGGGTTAGGGGGATGTGGTGGTGGGGGTACCGAGCAGCAATGTTAATTGTTTGGAAAATATGGTTTATGATTATTCTCAGTTGAGTTATCACTAGTAGATGTATTGAAATAAGTACATATGTTATGTTTATGGATGATTTTGAAATATGTATTTATGTTCTGATTATGTTTATTGTTTACTTTAATATTATGATCTGATTTGAGTATTTTTCTTTTGTTAAAAATTAAAAAAACAATAAAAAAATTAAAAAAAAGGTAATAAAGGTGGGTTGGTTTGAGGCCAACGTTTTATCTAAAAGTGTGCCTCTGATCCTCTTTTCTCAAAACAAATGAATCTGCAACTTAAGAAAGCCTCATGGAAAATTAGAAGAGAAACTGTATAACGTTGTGCCTGGTTCATGAATGCCTTGCCATGGTAGCCATCTCTATCATGGCAACTCTTTTGCTCTCAAAATATCAAAGGAATCCATTCCCCCCTCCCCCCAGCAGAGATTTGTCTGAAGGGTTTAGAAGCCCCTCTTCTCACACTATAATCAGAAGAGGTCCCCCAAGTGGCTTACTATCCACATAAAACAATTAATCACTGCAGTTCCTCAGACATAGAACTGCACTGCAGCAGATAACTTCTGCTGACCTCTAAGGAAACCAGTTAAAACAATATTGTTCACACATCATTTTTGTCCTGTGGTTTCCTTCCTTTATTGCTGCTACTAAAGTGGTTTTATTACTTCTTATTTTAGTACTATTTTATTTTTCTGTGTGTTGTTCTATTACCTAAGCTTAACATGTAAATTAACTTAAAAATAAGGAATTTCTGTTATCAGACTGATTTAGCATTTTTATGCTTCCATCTATCTTCCATTGGACAGCAAAATTTTAAGAGGGTCCCACTAGTATTTGTCAGTCCAGAAACAAAATCTGCATTTCCCACCACCAGAGATCAGCAACTTTTTAAACAAACACTTTTTTTCCCATTGGTGATAGAACTGATTCTCAGAAAGCAACCAAAATTCATTTTGGTTGCACACGTTGTTCTCCTGTTGATATATCACTGCTTATCCAACATATTCAATTATAGTGTTATCAGACTTAAGGCAAACTGAATGCCAGACTGAACACCCAAAACATGGGAGTCGGAGTAACATCCTTATGTTACATACTGGTTGTTTGTTTTTTTTAAAAAAAAACCAACAATCTGGCCTCCAAATGTTTTTAGAATCTTTATATTAACAAAAAAGATTCATGTGTTGTATAAAATGAGAGTGAGCATTCCTTAGGCATAATAAAATTCTGAGAAATTAACTTACCTTTTCCAATTCTCTTGGTATGCGCATGCATGTATACACTCTTTCTCTCCGTTCTGTATACTTGGCTTCATTGTGTTCAAGAAAGTAACCTCTTGTTAGCTCTGCATTGATAAACCTCAGTAGAGAAAGATCTGTATTGAAAGAAAACCTCTTTTTAAAAACTGAATTTTCTAACATTTCTTTTCTCATTTTTTTCTCAGCTGCCATAGTGAACTACCTTAAATTAATCTAGGTCAGGGGTCTCCAAACTTGGCAACTTTAAGACTTGTGGACTTCAGTTCCAGAATTCCCAAAGCTGGCTGGGGAATTCTGGGAGTTGAAGTCCACAAGTCCTAAAAGTTATCAAGTTTGGAGACCCCTGATCAAGGCCAACACATGTGACAGCATCACTTTAAATCTTACTATCTTTCCTAGTGTTTCTTACGCATGATCAGCATGCATCAGTGCCCCATCCACAACTCCACAGTGACAATATCTAGAATATAGCTCTTTACTAATTGTTGCTACCTTCTGTTCCACCCACCAATTCTTCTCCTAACGCCCATGGATTTGCCCCAATCTTATTCAGTTCCAAAAATCTCCAAACTGAGTTGAACAAATTCCTGGCAGGAATCTCAGAGAGCTGGCACTATCAGTCCATGTTCATCCTACTGTACTAAATGAGCCTTGCTGACTTAGAACCTAAACCAGCAAGACTCTTCTTACTAGGGTTGCTGTTTAGCACTACTGTTTCCCTGCCTTTATTTAAAGACATGTAAAGACCCAAAAGTTTTCAGAAGCAATTGGAATACAGAGGTTAAGGACAAACCAGTTTGTTGCTTTAAATATAACAAATAATGGGTTTAAATATGGAGATTGAGGATTAAGGTAATAAACCCAGAGTATATGAACAGAAGGGAGAAGAGATAATAACAAACCTTGACAGGTTAGAGAAATGAGCTCAAAAAAACAGAATGAAATTTAAGAGACTAGTGCAGAATACTTTATTTAGGAAAGAAAAATCAGGTGTACAATATAGATGTATATATGCATGAGGGGAGACGCCTGCACAAGACCAAGCCTTGCATACAGCTTCACATTGTCTTGTAATGGGGATAGGAAAGCTTAGCATAGCGGTGGCGAATCTATGGCACAGGTGCCAGAGGCGACACTCGGAGCTCTCTCTGTGGGCACACGTGCCGTTGCCCCAGCCTTGCCTCCCCGTGACCCCCTCCTCTCCAGCAGCCCCCCTGAAGGAGAGTCACCCCTGAGTGTGTCCCACACGGAGCAGCGCAGCCAAGGACATGGCAACCAGGCAGCGTAGACAAGACTCTGCCCTCACACCCCATCATGCAGTTGATGCTGCAGGGCGCGGACAGAGGGTGTGGTCGCCATTGTGCTGCTGGGCTGCCTGGACAATCTGCGGCAGGCTCTGGAGGCGGTGAGTGATCCTATGGGCAGGAAGGGCGGAGGATGGGGGGCAGAGCGGGGCAGGGCAGGAGGGTGGAGCGGAGGCGGGGCCAGTTTTGGGGCACTCGGTCTCTAAAAGGTTCGCCATCACTGGCCTAGCAGAAATTTTTTATGCTTCACATCCTAGGCCTGACTTGTTCACTATTGTTGACAATGCAATGTAGACAGTAGTGGTGATAGTCTCTTTGAAAAACTCCTCACTTGATATTAACCTCTCTCAGTCTATTACTATTGATCAGTAACTGCATCTTTCATTGTGCCACTGATCTTCTCATGATCAACTACTTTTAATAATGTGTAATTATAATTTTAATAGTATTTAATTAATTCATTGTTTAATTGCATATTAAGTATATTATTATTAACTGCAGTTTATCACAAGCTGATGATAAATCAACAGTGACATGAATGCAGACAAGCAAAGCAAATGTAGTTGTTGGCTTCATCAACTGAAAACCTTCAAGTTATGAAAAATAATAATTTCACTTTATTATATCCTCCTGTGTATCTCAGTTTCTAGGCACCACACAAGGATTCTGTAAGGACCTGCCCCAGCTGATCTTCTCAGGAAAGCAGGATCTTGACTCCATAGGGTTAATCAAAAGAACTTTTACTGAAAGTGGTTGCAGTAAAGACAGGCGGAATCTAATGGTCCCATGCAAAGCACAAAGCTGTTCTTCCCATTCTGAAACCCAACCTCTCCCCTGACCAGCCAATGTATTGCCGCAAGGTTGATTTGAGAACACTGAGGTACAAGCTGGATCCTCAAGGAGCAGCGACCTTAGAGTCATCCTCAGGATGCAGCGACCTTGGTATCAGGCTGAGAGGGAGTCCATCTTGTCTCCGAAGACAATCCCCTTCCCTAATTCCCATGCGCTTACAGCAAAAGCGAAAACATGCAAAGAATGCTCTCCCTAGAACCTCTTCCTCCCCCTCCAACAGAATGGCAGGGCACCCAAAAGGGGACCTGACATACTGCCACCCCAAAAGAAAGGGATTAAACCTGCAGAACAAAACACAACAAAAGGGGAGAAAAAAAGATATGAGAGAAATCATTTAGGTTTGTCAGGATATTGATGAAAACATTTCACTAGTCAAGGGCTCTAATATGCCGATGATCCACCTACTCATTCTGGGCAGTAGGGAAATCTTTCCATGCTACTAAATACTGGAGATTTCCCCTATGTGTGCAAGAGTTCAAAATTTCTGACCTCAAAATGTTGTACTATCATTAAAGGTTCAAGGAAGGAGGGAAGGATTGATCTAAGGGGTGAGGAAATTTCAGGTTTCAATAAACTGCAGTTAAAAACTGGATGGACCCGGCAAAGGGACTTTGGCAAATCTAATTCTACTGTGACTGGCGTTAACAATATGTTTGATGGAGAAAGGCCCCACAAACTTAGGTGCCAATTTCTTGGAAGGTTGCAGTGATTGTAAATAGTGTGTGGAAAGGTAAACTCGATCTCCAACACTGAAAAGCTTAGGCTCAGTTCTTTTCTTGTCAGCTTGAGCTTTATATGCATCACGAGCTTCTGCAATGGCCTTCTGTACAATAGGCCAGGTATGTTGTAGTTTTAATGACGGCACCATAGGATCATTTGCAGGGAGTTCAGGCATAGGTTTAAACTCTTGACCAGTGGTCACCCGGAAAGGGGTGAAACCCATGTTGCTAAGTACACAATTACCGTATTTCGCGCTCTATAGGGCGCGCCTGCTGATAGGGCGCACCTAATTTTTAGAGGAGGAAAATCGGAAAAAATGTTTTGAGCCAAAAAGTGGGCTAAAATATTTATTACAATAACAGGATATCTTAACATGAACAATAGCCAACAGCAGCATTAAGAACCATCATTACTGTAAAAGATAAGGTCTCTAGTCATTGGTAAATCCAAAAAATTCCTCACAACTGTCCGAACTTGCGAAGTCCAGTGGCTCTGGCTCACTATCACTGGTGTCAGGGTCTTCATAAAGGGCACCATCCTCTGAACCATCCAAGGCATTACTGATGCCACATTTCTTGAAGGAACTTACAACTGTTTCATCCTTCACGGCTTGCCATGACGTTTTCACCCACTCACAAACTTGAGTGATGGTGGGCCTTTTCATTCTTCCAGTGGGTGTCAGGTCATGATTCCCAGCAGCCATCCACTTGTTCCACTCCTCTCGCATGAACACTTTAAATGGCTTGTTAAGTGAAACATCCAGAGGTTGCAACTGGCTAGTAAGCCCCCCAGGAATGACAGCTAGATGGGTCTTTGCTATTTTAAAGTTTTTTTTTTGTGTTGTCACTGATATGTGCCCTAAACTGGTCAAGTACTAGTAGGGCAGGTTTCTTCAGAAGACCTCCAGGGCGTTTGGACCACACTTTTTCTATCCATATTTTCATTCCACCTTCATCCATCCATCCTTTCTCATGAACATGGACAATAACTCCACGTGGGATCACCTCTTTCGGCATGGTTTTTCTTTTCAAAATTATCATTGGAGGCAACTTGGTGCCATCCGCGCAGCAGGACAACACAACAGTATAATGGGTTTTCTCATGTCCTGAGGTCTTCACAGTTATGGTTTTTGCACCTTTGTCATCAACAGTCCTGTTTGATGGAACATCAAAGGTTAATGGGACTTCATCCATATTTCCAATCTGCCCTACTTCAAAGCCATTTTTCTTTCTTGCATCAATAACAAACTTATGGAAAGACAGAATCTTGGATTCATATTCTTTAGGCATTTTTTGCGCAATTCTAGTTTTGGTGCGCATAGCAAGGCCAGATCTTCTCATGAACCTGTAGCACCATGATGCTGATCCAGTAAAGTCGTCAATGCCTTTCTCTGCAGCAAAACGCTTGGCTTCATATCTTATCATTTTCGTGGAGACTGATACTCCATTGTTCCTGTGATGTTTGATCCACTCTTTCATTTTCACATCTATCTGTGGCCATTTTGCAGCATGCCCACGAAAACTGTGTTTGCTTTTATCTGCTTTTTGCAGTGCTTCCTCCTGTCTCCTCCATCCCCGTATCATTTTTTCAGTTGGAGGTGGCCCAAAATGTCTTTCAGCTGCCCTGTTTCCATGTTTTTTGGCGTATTTTACTACCTCCAGTTTAAATGGGATTTTATAGCTTAGCCTTCTCTTCTTTGACATACCCCATGTACATGAATGTGTTAAACTGTCACTGAGTGATTCTGTGTAGTGACAGTTCAGAGAATTCATGTTGTGTTTTGCCTTTTTTTTCTTCTTGGCACGCTTTTCCGAGGAATCAGTTGGCGTTTTGAGACTTTGGGTCCGCTTAGCTCCCCTCCCCAGTCCGGCTCTTCACTCACCTTAGCAACACCTTCGTCCTTGCCCACTTCAGCCCGCCCCTGCCTCCTTTGCAGCCTTTTCAGTCTTTGCAGCCGCCGGCCAATGAGGGCTCAGAAGGTGCTGGGCAGTTTACATACGGTATTCCAAAGAATAAAGCACTGGGCTAAGCCAGGCAGGGGTAGGCAACCCTGGCTCTTTGAGGACGGGTGGACTTCAACTCACAGATGGTGGTAAAACCAGCGGATTCTTAACCCCCACCGCAGTTTCCTCCTAGCAATGCAAAAACCTCCCGACTCGAACCGAAACCTGGAAGCTCCGCATGCAAGAGAAAACGCCGCCGTAGAGTCACGCGGATGCTAAGCGGCCTCCTATTGGGCTTCCGAGTAGTCACGGGGGCGGGGCGGGGCTAGGCTACATTTCGCCTCTTCTCGGCCTGATCGCGGAAGATTACGGCGGCTGTGAAGATGAACGCGGATCTGCGGAAGGAGCGAGAGGCGGCTTCTTTCAAGCCGGAGCTGCTAACCAACTTTCTCCTGCAATCCCGTAGTACTGCGAGGTAGCGCAGGCCAAAAGGCCCGGCAGGTACGGCGATTCTCCGCTTCCCTTCCTTTCTCGCCCGTTGCCCTCCCACTCCGCCGATTCTACCGGTAAGCTTCCCTTCCGTTGCCCTCCGCCCTGCGCCGATTGTACTGGTAGGCTTCCCTTCCTTCCTTTCTCGCCCGCTGCCCTCCCACTCCGCCGATTCTACCTACCGGTAAGCTTCCCTTCCGTTGCCCTCCGCCCTGCGCCGATTGTACTGGTAGGCTTCCCTTCCTTCCTTTCTCGCCCGCTGCCCTCCCACTCCGCCGATTCTACCTACCGGTAAGCTTCCCTTCCGTTGCCCTCCGCCCTGCGCCAATTGTACTGGTAGGCTTCCCTTCCTTCCTTTCTCGCCCGCTGCCCTCCCACTCCGCCGATTCTACCTACCGGTAAGCTTCCCTTCCGTTGCCCTCCACCCTGCGCCGATTGTACTGGTAGGCTTCCCTTCCTTCCTTTCTCGCCCGCTGCCCTCCCACTCCGCCGATTCTACCTACCGGTAAGCTTCCCTTCCGTTGCCCTCCGCCCTGCGCCGATTGTACTGGTAGGCTTCCCTTCCTTCCTTTCTCGCCCGCTGCCCTCCCACTCCGCCGATTCTACCTACCGGTAAGCTTCCCTTCCGTTGCCCTCCGCCCTGCGCCGATTGTACTGGTAGGCTTCCCTTCCTTCCTTTCTCGCCCGCTGCCCTCCCACTCCGCCGATTCTACCTACCGGTAAGCTTCCCTTCCGTTGCCCTCCGCCCTGCGCCGATTGTACTGGTAGGCTTCCCTTCCTTCCTTTCTCGCCCGCTGCCCTCCCACTCCGCCGATTCTACCTACCGGTAAGCTTCCCTTCCGTTGCCCTCCGCCCTGCGCCGATTGTACTGGTAGGCTTCCCTTCCTTCCTTTCTCGCCCGCTGCCCTCCCACTCCGCCGATTCTACCTACCGGTAAGCTTCCCTTCCGTTGCCCTCCGCCCTGCGCCGATTGTACTGGTAGGCTTCCCTTCCTTCCTTTCTCGCCCGCTGCCCTCCCACTCCGCCGATTCTACCTACCGGTAAGCTTCCCTTCCGTTGCCCTCCGCCCTGCGCCGATTGTACTGGTAGGCTTCCCTTCCTTCCTTTCTCGCCCGCTGCCCTCCCACTCCGCCGATTCTACCTACCGGTAAGCTTCCCTTCCGTTGCCCTCCGCCCTGCGCCGATTCTAAGCCTCCCCCCCCTGCCTGCACCTTCGCTCCATAGGGCGCGGCTGATTTTTCCTCCTACTTTTGGAGGAAAAAAGGTGCGCCCTATGGAGCGAAAAATACGGTATTGCATGCCACTTCTGCAAATAGCAAAAGGTCAGTCCAGTTATCTTGTTGATAATTAATAAAATTAATAATTAATAATTTATTAATAATTAATAAAACATCTAATGTATTGTTACAACACTGAGTTCGTATGTTCACACACCCCATTCATTTCGGGGGTGTGGCTGGAACTGAGTCCCTGGTCAGTACCAAGTAGGTCCAAAAAGGCCCTCCAAAACTTAGAGGTAAACTGCACCCTTCTGTCTAAGATTATGTGTTGGAGTGCTCCATGTAGTTGATAGATGTGATGCAGGAATAATTTGGCAAGACTTCAGGCCCAATGGAATCTTCTGGCATGGAATAAAATGCACCTGTTTGGAGAACAAATTACTATATTTCCCATCCTTTTGGGGAGCTCCACAATAAAATTGTTGGAATATTCATGAGCAGGAAGAGTCATGTGGTAACTCAGTCAGCCAATGTGAAGAAAGTGCTACTGAGTCTGTGCAAAAGGGTATTGAGTTAGGAGCTGGATTTTTCCAGTCTCAGGTTTGTCTCTGTATCTCTCTGTAAGAAGTCTTCATTAAGCTATGTTGCTGTAAGGAAGAAAGTATGGTATAGGGCGTTGTCTTACCTGAACGCCTCTTCTCAGCATGGGGATGAAGAATCCACACCACTGGGTTTTATTCCGTCCTCCTGCCCATAGACTAGGACCAAATCTCTTAGCTCCACCTCCAACCGGGGCTTCCTGTCCTCCGACCGGACTTCCTGTCTCCCAGTTTTTTCTTCCGGCGAAGCTCCTTCAACGTAGTTTGGTCCTCATGGCTCCTGTTCACAATCCTGTAAATCAATATCTGCCTAGACTGTTAGAGGAGGGTGTGTGGATTCTTCATCCCCATGCTGAGAAGAGGCGTTCAGGTAAGACAACGCCCTTTCTCCAGCATGTGGATTCCGAATCCACACCACTGGGACATACCAAAGCCCTCCCATGTCCCCCCGGGTGGGGGTCTAGGCTGAAGTCTCGTTTGAGGAAATGACCTGTTGCAGCGATCGCCTCCCGAAGGAGGCCTCTGCCGTAGCGAAGCGGTCTATCCTGTAACTTTTAATGAAGGAGACCGGGGACGCCCATGTCGCCGCCCTACAAATCTCCTCCACTGGTGTCTGCGTGTGCCAGGCCGCTGAGGTAGCCGCACTCCTGGTGGAGTGCGCCGTTATCCCTGTTGGGGCCTGTAGTGACTGTGCCCCGTAAGCCTCTGCTATGCATGCCCTGATCCACCTGCCAATGGTCGAGGAGGAAACCCTGTGACCCTTGGTTGCTGGTTGGAAAGAGACAAATAACGCTTCCGATTTCCGGAAGACAGACGTTCTTTTGGTGTAAAGAAGTAAGGCCCTACGCACATCTAAGGTGTGCCATCGCCGTTCCCGTGGATCGGATGGATTCGGACAGAAGCTTGGTAATGCTATTTCCTGAGCTCTGTGAAACCAGGAATTGACCTTCGGAATGAAGGATGGATCTAGACGTAATGTGACCGTGTCCTCTGAAAAAATCATCAGATCCGCTCGAACCGAGAGGGCCGCCAACTCCGAGATCCGCCTAGCCGATGTGATGGCCACCAGGAAGGCTACCTTCCATGTCAGATGCCGGAGTGAGCCGAGTCTCAGGGGTTCGAACGGAGGGGCTGTTAAGGCCTGGAGCACCTTGGGAAGATCCCAGGACGGGTAGCAATGTACCACCGGAGGTCTTACTGCGGCTGCTCCCTTCATGAAGGCCTTTACAGCCGGGTGCTGTGATAGTGACTCCCTGTTGTCGCAGGAGATCACCGTTTGTATGGCTGCCACCTGCCTGCGAATAGTGTTAAGAGCCAGGCCCTTCTTAAATCCCTCTACCAGGAAATCTATGACCTTGGGAATGGTAACAGCCAAGGGATCTAATCCCTGTTTGCCGCACCAGCTGACAAAACTCCTCCACGTGGCCTCGTACACCCGGTTAGTGGAAGGGCGACGGGCGGCCTGTATGATCTTTATGGCGTCCTCTGAAAAGGCCTGACTGGTTAGGCCCTCCCTTTCAAGTGCCAGGCGGCTAGTTGTAGCCACTGTGGGTCTGGGTGGTGGAGATTCCCCTGGGTGAGCGACACCTGATGTGGGGGGATTACCCAGACTGGCGAGATTGAAAGGTCTACGAGGTCTGCAAACCATGGTCGTCTCGGCCAATGTGGGGCAATCAAGATCACCTCCGCTCCCTCCAGGATGACCTTGCGAATGGTTGCCTGTATCAACGGAGGGGGAGGAAATGCGTACATCAGCCCCGGGGGCCACCTGCACCTGAGGGCATCCGTCCCCTCCGCTCCCCAGGCCGGAAACCTGGCTATGAAGCGAGGGAGCTGTTTGTTCTTGGGGGAAGCGAAGAGATCCACTAGTGGACGGCCGAACCTGTTCGAGATTGCTTCGAACAGGGCCGGGTCCAGCTTCCACTCTGCGTGATTCACCGTGACTCTGCACAGCGAATCCGCTTGGCTGTTTGCCTCCCCTGATATATGTTCTGCCCTTATGGACCCTAGGTGTGACTCTGCCCAGAGGCCCAGTTCTCGGGCCTCCTGCATAAGAACCGCTGACCTCGTTCCCCCCTGTTTGTTCACGTGTGCCTTGGCTGTCACGTTGTCCGTTAGAACCAGCACGTGTCTTCCCTTCAGGCTGGGAGAGAATTGACGGAGAGCTAGGTGAATCGCTCTTAGCTCGAGCCAGTTGATGCTGTGGGTCAAATCCCTGGGTGACCATCTGCCCTGCGCTATCTGATCCAGGAAGTGAGCTCCCCAGCCGAACTGGCTGGCGTCGGTGGTCACCGTTAGCCTGTCTGGTTCCCTGAACAGAGTCCCCTTGGCCGTGGCGGCAGTCGTCCACCATCGGAGGGATGACAGGACCTGGGGAGGGAGTCTGACCTTTCAGAGGGATGCGCCCTGGTTTAGTCTTTGGTAGGGAAGAAGGAACCACTGGAGCCTTCTGGAGTGAAGTCTGGCCCATGGGACGATGCCCAGGCATGAGATCATTTTCCCCAAGAGTTGGGAAAGTTGCGCTATTGTGGTTGAACCCTTCCCCTGGACGAGGCGTGCCAGCTTTCATATGCTGTCTCGCCTTTCCTGCGAAAGGTGTACTAATCCTGTTTCTGAATCTATGATCGCCCCTAGGTGTAATAGGCGTGTTGATGGTGTGAGGTGGCTCTTCTTGTAATTTACGGAAAAGCCGTGTTTTTGTAGTGTGCTTAGCGTGACCCGCAGGTCTGAGTGGGCCGCTTGTTGCGACCTTGATAGGATCAGGATGTCGTCCAGGTAACAGAGGACGCGCACCGGCAGCCTGCGCAGGTGCGCTGCCAATACGGCCAGCACCTTTGTGAATACCCTGGGTGCCGATGACAGGCCGAATGGCAGTGCCCTGTACTGGTAGTGTCTGTTTTTGTGGCAGAACCTCAGGAAGCATCGATGTTCCTGCCTTATGGGTATGTGTAGGTAGGCCTCTGTGAGGTCTATGGATGACATCTGATCCCCCTTTCGGATGCTGGCCAGTATGGATCTGAGGGATTGCATTTTGAACTTTTTGTATACTATGAAGTGATTGAGCCTTTTGAGGTCTAGAATCGCTCTCCACCCCCCGGATGGTTTGGGTACGACAAACAGGATGGAGTAGAACCCCTGTCTTTCCTGTCCTGCCGGGACCGGTTCTACGGCTCTGATTTCTATCAGGTGTTCTATGGCCAGGTTTAGCAGCTTGGCTTTTGAGGGCTTTCGGGACTGCGGACACCTTATGAATTGACTCGGGGGTGGGGCGTGGAACTCTAATGCCAGGCCCTGAGTCACCGTGTCCCGCACCCAGGCGTCTGTTGTGGTATTTTGCCACATTTGGCTGAACAGCGCCAGGCGACCCCCTATGGGGCTGACCCAGGCGTCACTTGGAGCGCCTGTAAGGTCGTCCCGCTCCTCCTCTGGTGCTGCGCTTTGGGAACTGGCCCCTACCTGCGGCCGGGCGGTCCTGGAAGCGCTCCTGCCCTGAGGGGAAGGTGCGCTGATTTCTGGGCCAATCCCAGGACTGCCCCCCCCGAAAGGGCTGTCTCCACTCTCCGGACCCGCTCTGACGGGGCCCCTGCCTGCGGAACTCCTGGCCTCGCTTATCTGTTCCCTTGGAGGGATGGGAGAGGATCTTCCTCTTATTCTTGTCCTCAATTACGTACGGTTCCAAGATGGGACCGAACAGCTTGGATCCTGAGTATTTGGCGGTGGCTAGACGCCATTTGGACTTAAGGTCCGTCTTCCATGTTTTGAGCCAAAGGAGCCTTCTAGCGGCTATTGTTGTCCCTATGGCCCTGCCCGAGAACTTGCAGGCCGACAAGGTGGTGTCCGCCATATACTCTGTGGCCAACAACAGTTTGTTTAATGTGTGTTGCGCACGTACCTGATCTGGTGGTACACTTGCCTGTAGCTCCTGAAGCCACAGGATCGACGCCCTGGCTACCAGGGAGGCTGAGACCGCAGATCTGATCGCCCAGGCTGAGGACTGATGCGTCCTGCGGAGCGCGAACTCAAATTTCTTGTCCTCGGCCTTCATGGATTCCGCCATGTCACCTGGAATGGCGGATGATGCAAAGAGAGAAATTAGTGGTTCATCCACCGTTGGCACCACTATGAGGGAAGCCAAGGCATTGCATACATTTAATATCTTTTTCTCCGTACTACTTGGAGATGGTGTGGTTGCCAGAGAGGCCCATTGTGATTCCAGCGTGGTGCGGAACACTAACGGGCACGGTACCTTTATCTCCTCCGGTGCGGGTGGAATGAGCACCGGGTGGACCTTACCTCCCTCCCCCTCGGGGGGGCGGGTGCTGCTTCCTTATCCCTTGCTGGCAGGCTAAGGGTGGCACAGGTTTTGAGCATGAGCGAACGGAAGTGTGCCGCATCGAAAAGGCCTGAGGTTGAGGCCTGTTCCGGTATCTCGTCATCTTCCGATAGCTGACGTTCAGATGTCTCCCAGTCCTCCGTCTCCTCCTCTGCAATCTGTGAGGAGGCCTCAGATTCCTCGGAGGCTTGGGTGGATGTGTGTCCCCTGCGGAGCGGAAGCGCTGGCTGTTTGATGTGTTCCTGAGGGATAGAAGAGAACTTGGAAGTCATAAAGTTATCAAATGCCTTTTGCATATATTTTTGTAATTGCTCAGGCCACCCTCTTGGTAGGCCTGAGGTTTCCAGTTCTGCTTCCGCCTGCGTGTCCGCGGGCTCAGCATGCTCTGGTGTGGATGGTGTGGATTGGGGGAAATCAGCCTGTTCAGTCTCTCTGGACTGAAGTCTCTGGGCCTTGGCACACTCTCTCTCTAGCACCTGGTGCCTCCTTAAGGCCTGTCGCTCGGCTGCCTTCGATGGCTCTTTATTTAGGTGCTTTGTCTTTGCCTTCTTCTTGCCCCCCCCCGGTTCCAAATCCATGGCTTTGCGTTTTGGGGAGGAAGGGGGAGGGCTTGAGCCTTGGTACACCTGAAGCGACGCGCTGTCTGCCATCGTGCGTCTGGGATACAACCGATTTCTCCAGACAAGTAGGGGAAAAAGGGAGACCTAACTCCACAGGCAGGTGGGGCAGGGCCCTCTTCTGCACAGAAGCACTGGCGGAGACAGGCGGGCAGACTTAATCCGGTAATGTCTGCGAGGCTGATTACCCCTAGGGGTTGAAGCACCCCAAGGCCACACCCCCTTAAACCAAAACTCCCCTTCTCGGCCTGACTCAGCAGGCGCTATGGTGGTTGGGCTCCTGGTTGCCTACGGTCGCGAATGCCGCCCCCACAGGCTTCCCTCCTCTGCAATCAATCGCAGTGTGTGGAGCCCCCCACCTTGTACGGCGCTCCGGCCTGCCCCGGTGACTCGGGCCTGCGGAAAATGGCCGTCTCTGCCGTCCCTGGGGAACCGCCCCTTTCCAAGATGGCCCCTCGCGCCAAAAAACCGGAGGTGGACGGCCCAAAATGGCGGCCGCCTCCTTCCACGCGGTCCTTAATGGCCGCCGGAGAACCCCGACTCGCCGCCCTCGCGGTCGCTATGGGGCTCCGCGCCGAGTGCCGGCCTAATGGCTCAGCGGCGCCTTCCTCCCCCCCACCGCAAACCCCACTTGCGATTCTGCTGCGACGGGAGCTTCGTCCGTCGCTGCGCTCGTCCTCCGCTGGAGTCCTCGCCTCCGCTGGAGCCTGGGGTGCCTTCCGGGGAGGAAATCTTCTTTCGCGGTGAGGATTCAGGCCGCGGGTCTGAGCTGGGCGTTACCCCCTCCTGCTCCCACGGCGTGGTCCCGAGAGGCCCGGGGAGGTCCCCTGGACCTGCTTGCCTTCGAATCCTCCTTCCTCTGCTTGCTGATCTTGCTTCAAAACTAAAGAAACTCTAACCTAACCTTTGAATTTTTCAAAAACTGAAAAAAACTCTAACTTTAGTATTTTAAAATTAAATCCTACTCTGGAGCCTACTCATGGAGCTGTTGACGGGCTGAAGACTAGGAAAAAACTGGGAGACAGGAAGTCCGGTCGGAGGACAGGAAGCCCCGGTTGGAGGCGGAGCTAAGAGATTTGGTCCTAGTCTATGGGCAGGAGGACGGAATAAAACCCAGTGGTGTGGATTCGGAATCCACATGCTGGAGAATGTAAATATTTTGATATGAATATAAAAAGTTTATTTTGAATCAGCTAAATGCAGTCAACTGTGAGAGCTTCTGATTTATTTTTTCACCAACAGAGAAATTAAAATTCTCTAACAGGTTATGGGCCCAGAGCTTACTAAGGACTGCATTGTAATTTAAAGCTGGGAGAAATTGCCTGTGTTTAGAAAGTATAAGAACAAGGCAGAATAAGCAGAATGGCTGCAATGGAATTTAAGAAAAGCTCTGTGCCTCGTTTAGGCCAGAAGAATTACATTATATGGGCTGCAAAAATGGAATGTTTGCTCAAAGCAAAAGAGCTGTGGTATATCGTAGAAAATCCACAAGTGTTTGCAGCTGCTGATCAGAAAAGTCATGATCAAGCAATGGCTTATCTCATCTTGAATTTAGATGATGAACAATTTCTAAATGTTGCAAAATTTAAAGACTGCAAAGGAGATTTGGTTGAAGTTGAGAGCTGTGCACGTGAATGTTTAAGAACATAAGAACATAAGAAGAGCCATGCTGAATCAGGCCAAAGCCCATCGAGTCCAGCATTCTGTGTCACACAGTGGCCCACCAAATGTACATGGGGATCTTGAGCAGAAAGAGAAGGCAAAACCCTCCCTTTCCCTTGACCCCCAAACAAATGGTATTCAAGGGAATCCTGCCTGCCTCAACCAACATAGAGGTGGCACATGGACATCTGTTTTAATAACCACCAATACACTTTGCATCCATGAATCTATCTAGCCCTGCCTTGAAGCTGTCAAGGCTGACAGCTGTCACGACCCCTTCTGGAAGTGAATTCCATAAATCAACGACCCTCTGGGTGAAAAAATATTTCCCTTTATTTGTCCTCACTTTCTTAGCTATAAGCTTTAGGGAGTGCCCCCTTGTCCTGGTATTGTGTGATAGAGAAAAGAATTTTTCTCTATCCACATTTTCTATCCCATGCATGATTTTATACACTTCGATCAAGTCACCCCTTAAACGCCGTCTTTCAAGGCTGAAGAGACCAAGGCGTTGCAATCTGGTTTCATAAGGGAGGCGCTCCATTTCCTTGATCATTCTTGTTACCCTTTTTTGCACCTTTTCCAGTTCCATTATATCCTTCTTGAGGTGCAAGAACAGTACAAGTACACAGTTTCTGCATGCAATATAGTGCAATTGTCAAGAAAACTTTACAGGGCGTTTGCAACCAGGTGAATCTGTGGAACAGCATTTAAATAAAATGCAAAGTTTATTTTTGGACTTAGAACAACATGGGATTAAATTCCCTGAGTCCCAGAAGGTTTTATTGGTGTTCAACAGTTTAGATAAAACCTGGGACACACTTTCTGCGATATTTGAGTGTAAAGAAGAGCAAGAATTAAATTTTGAGGCTTTAAAGGCATGTTTGCTTAATGAAGAAGAAAAGCAACATTTTAGGAACAGCCATGAGGAGGTGAAAATCCTGAGGAGGGGGTCCAGACTGCAAGTCTCCGGAGAAGAAACAAGCAGATGGGACCAAGTTGCATCAAAAGAGAGATTTTGTAAGCAGAGAGCTCAGAAAAAAAAGAATTGCTACATTTGTGGAGCAAACACACATCTGAAAAGGAACTGTTTGCAGACGAACAATTTGCAGCTAAGGATATTTGTGCAAGCAAAAAAGACTGATTTGCAAAAGGAACATTTTGGTGTTGCAAATATTTGCTATAGCAACAACAGAGACAAGTGGCTAATAGATAGTGGGGCAAGTCAAACAATTGTTAATGACTCTGAATTATTTTGCAGGTGTGTTCCAGTAGCACAAGAAGCTGTGGCTTTGGCAAATGGCCAGAAAGCAAAGGTCATCGGAAAAGGTGATGTAAAAATTCCATATTTGGAATCAAATTTTACCAAAGTGCTTTGTGTACCTGAGATGGAACATAATTTGTTAAGTGTGTCTAATTTAGACAAAAAAGGTTTTGAGATCATTTTTGTAAATGGGAAGTGTCTCATCAAAAGGAATGGGAATATTTGTGCAGAAGGCATAAAGGAAGATAATCTATATGTATTGCAGGGACAAAAGGTTCAATGTTCCCATATATTTAAGAATGTTGCAGAGCACGATTCGTGTGTTCATCTTCTACATAGAAGACTTGGCCATGCAAGCTTTAAAGTTTTGCAGCAAATGCAAGAGTTTGCAGAAGGGCTAAATTTGAAGGGATGCAAAACATATTTGGACTGTGCAGTATGCAAAGCATCGAAGTCAAAGGCATTCCCAGTTAGTAAATATAACACAAGACAAACAAAAAGAGCTCTAGAGCTGGTCCATGCAGATCTGGTGGGACCTATGCTAGCCAGTTTGGGAGGAGCAAAAGGGGCATTGTCTTACCTGAATGCCTTTTCTCAGCATGGTGGTGTAGAATCCACTGATTTGGTTATTTCAGCCTTCCTGCTCAGAGAGACTAAGTCAGAGCTTTAGTCACGCCTCCCTCTGGGGGTGGCTCCCCAGTTTTGATGAGGCGAAGGATCCTGACAAAGTCTGACGCAATGACTAAAAAAAATACAAAAAAACAACTTGGGATTTACCTACTGTATTGCAGACACCTAAAGAGGGGAGGGTGTGGATTCTACACCACCATGCTGAGAAAAGGCGTTCAGGTAAGACAACGCCCCTTCTCCAGCATGGTGGATGTAGAATCCACTGATTGGGACATAACAAAGCCCCCCATGTCCCTAAGGGAGGGAAAGGTCTAGGCTGGTGTCTCCCTAGAGCAGCGGTTCTCAACCTTTTCCGGGGCTCGACCCTGGCCCACATCGCGCATGCGCGGCACGACTGGGCGCATCGCGCATGCGCGGCGCAACGAGGCGCATCGTGCATGCGCGGCGGCCCGCATCGCGCATGCGCGACGGCCCGCATCGCGCATGCGCGGCGGCCCGCATCACGCATGCGTGGCGGCCCGCATCGCAAAGGGGAAAAAATGGCCGACCAAAAAAATGGCCGACCAAAAGAAAATGGCGGACTGCGGTGTTTGGCGACCCCCATGAAATGGTCGTTCGACCCCAAATGGGGTCACGACCCACAGGTTGAGAACAACCTGTTGAAGAACCTGTCTGTCAAACGCGGTGTCCGCCGCGGCAAACTTATCAATCTTATAATGAGTGATGAAAGAAGATGGAGACGACCAAGACGCCGCCCTGCAAATCTCCTCTACAGAAGCCTGGGTAGACCAGGCTGCAGATGTTGCTGCACTGCGTGTCGAGTGAGTTGTAATACGTGCAGGAACTAGGAGTGACTGGGAAACGTAGGCCCTAGCAATGCAAGCCCTAATCCATCTACCAATGGTGGAAGAAGAGACCTTCCTGCCCATGGCAGAGGGCTGAAAGGAGACAAAGAAGGCCTCCGACTTGCGAAAGGCCGAAGTACGCTTGATGTAAAGACGCAGGGCCCTGCGTACATCCAGCTTGTGCCACTGACATTCTAGACGATGAGAAGGATTGGGACAGAAACTTGGTAGAACTAGATCTAATGATTTGTGAAATCCAGTGTTCACCTTGGGAATAAAGGAGGGGTCTAATCTAAGGACCACCCTGTCCTCATGGAAAGTACAGAGATCGTCTCTGACTAAGAGTGCAGCCAATTCCGAAATCCTCCTGGCCGATGTGATGGCAACTAAAAATGCAACCTTCAAGGAGAGAAAATGCAGAGAGCAAGACTGGAGAGGCTCGAAAGGAGAAGTGGTTAAGGCATGCAATACAGTAAGTAAATCCCAAGATGGATACCGATGTACTGTGGGAGGACCAGAATTGGCCGCCCCTTTGAGAAACGCAGAGATAGCTGTGTGTTGTGAAAGCGGACTCAGATTGTCATAGGTGAGAACCGTGGACAAAGCCGCAACCTGCCTACAGATGGTGTTGGTGGACAACCCTTTGGAAATGTACTCCAGCAGATAATCTAAAATATTGGGAACAGTAACTGAAAGAGGGTCAAGCTTGTGTGTGATGCACCACTGGCAGAAATTTCTCCACGTGGCGTCATAGATTTGATTTGTCGAGGCCTGAATCATAGAGGAATAGGCCTGCTTAGCTAAACTCTCCCGCTCAAGTGCCAAGCCGCTAATTGAAGCCACTGAGGATCTGGGTGCTGAAGATCCCCTTGGTTGAGAGCTACTCGGTCCGGGGGAAACCTCCACGGAGGCAAGAGCGACAGATCCACTAGGTCGGCAAACCACGGGCATCGCAGCCAATGTGGAGCAACCAATATTACTTCCGCCTGCTCCAGAATCAGTTTGCAAATGGTGGCCTGCAACAACCGAAGGGGAGGGAAGGCGTAAAGCAAGCCCTCCGGCCACTTGCACCAAAGGGCATCCATCCCCTCAGCCCCTCCTGTTGGGAATCTGGTGAAGAACCTGGGAAGTTGGGCATTGGACAGAGAGGCAAACAGATCCAGGCATGGCCTGCCAAACCTGTTCGCGATCATGTCAAACAGCATCGGGTCCAGGCGCCACTCCGAGTGGCCCACGGTTGCCCTGCTCAGTGAGTCTGCCTGTCGATTTGCCTCCCCCGAAATGTGTTCTGCTCTGATTGAGTTCAGGTTGGACTCTGCCCACAGACCAAGCTTCATGGCCTCCTGCAGGAGAGTCCAGGAATGTGTCCCTCCCTGTTTGTTGATGTCAGCCTTGGCTGCCACATTGTCTGTCAGGATCAACACGTTTCCCTGACACTAGGGAGGAGAAATGAAGGAGAGCTAGATGAACTGCCCGTAGTTCCAGCCAATTTATATTTTGTTTGAGATCCGCCCAGGACCATCGCCCCTGGGCCAATTGATTCTGGAGGTGAGCCCCCCAACCGAACAGACTGGCATCTGTGGTCAGGACGAGCCTGAGAGGCTCCTTGAAGATGGTTCCCTTGGCCATGGCTGAGGAAGCCCACCACTGGAGGGATGACATTATGTGATGTGGAACCCTGACTCTCCTGGTGGAGGCGCTGAGGTTCCGCCTCTGGAAAGGGAGAAGGAACCACTGAAGGCTCCTCGAATGCAGTCTTGCCTCATAAGCTACATTTGGTTTTGATCTATTAATACTGCTCTGAGGAACAGTTTACTGAGTCCATCAATGTACTGCATTATATACTATTCCATTCCCTCCTTTAATTCTCAGAACATTAGACTTTTTACTAGCAATCAAGAAGCTACAAATATTATTCTTCAAAATAAATGCATTTAATCTTTCATTAGGCATTCTCTGTGGTAGACCCTGCTCTAGAAAACTTCTTTTACTCAGAGTTCTCTAGAGCAAAGTTATATATAATATCCAGTTTGCTGAAATTTCAGAAATATCTCAGTTCTAACCCTATGAATCTTTGTCTCCTGTTGACTGGCTATGGTATATCTTGAATTTATTTTTATTTTTTGATATTTTGTGATGCAGTTTCTTTTAGTTGCTGTACATTGCCCAGAGTCCTCTAGAATTGGGACAGGCTCTAAGTAACTTTAATCAAATATTTATATATTAGGAAAGATTAAGCCAGGAATTCACATGTTGAATCCATGACCATGTTGAAATGGCTTCATGCATTGAGTTACATCATTTCTTCTCTTCTTTGCATGAGCTGGCAAACAAGTCAGAAATTATATGTTCCTTCATATTTAATCTGGGAGACTGTGGTTTAACAAATTTGAAAGAAGCAGGCTATAAAGCCATAGTTTAAAATTAATAATGAGACAAGCTGCATTTTAAAGTTCTAAATCCATGAATTACACTTTCCTAGAAATTAATCTAATATTTGTCAAAAAAAAATACAACTCTGCACATACAAACACTACAAATTACTAAATGTTGAAGAGCAATTTTGTGATTGTGATTTGTACTCTGGAACTATTACAAAGTACAAATAGGTTCAAATATTTGCACAAGTTTCTAAACTGCAGTTTTATTAACAAAATGTACACAAGCAATGCAATAAAGAAGGTTGGCTTCCACCTGTGCCAAAGTGTTTTTGACTCCACAGAAAATTGGACAGAAACTGCACACATACAATCTCCCCAAATATAATTAGCTCTAAGTCAAAAATCACTACTCTTTTTCTGTTCCTCTACAATATGTGATGAAATTCAAGTTTTCTAATTAAAATCAAGGCTTAGATTTTTATTACACTGATATAAACTTATATTTCAATTCTGGTTTAATTAAAACCCAAGATGGAGTCAATTATAGTTTAATAAAACAGATTCACATGAATCGATCTTTGCTTAAAAGGCTGAGAATTATATAAGCCCATAATTCAGATTTGGTCTAGAGATTTATTTGAGAGAATTAACATGTGGCTATTGCCAAACAATAATTAGTGAATTGATGGTATTTGACAAGTCACACTCCAATTATTTTAAGAATGTGAAACCAGGCAAGAAGAAAATAAGTTGAAGGATAAACTTGGTTGTTTGCTAAATTTCTATCCCATATTTCTCCAGGAATCAGGGTATTTGCATGAAACTCCCCTTCATTTTACCCTGAAATGGAAGCCCTTTTTGAGCCTTTCCCTGCGGCTCCCAGCCTCCTCTGCCATTTGCAGAGAGAGAGAGAGAGAGAGAGAGAGAGAGAGAGAGAGAGAGAGAGAGAGAGGGGGGGGGGCACTTGTGCTTCCCTTCTCTCTCTCTCTCTCTCTCTCTCTCTCTCTCTCTCTCTCTCTCTCTCTGTGTGTGTGTGTGTGTGTGTGTGTGTGTGTGTGTGTGTGTGTGTGTGTAAAAAAGAGAGTGGCCTCACCTCCAACAAGCTGATTGAGCGGGGCTCTGGCTGCGTGTCTCCAGGAAGCAGGAAGAGAGAGCCAGCCCAATAAGAATATGTGTCAGCTTGTTGGAGAACAGCTTGAACCCAGCTTGCCAGGTGAGCAGAAGATGGGAGAGAGGGAGGGGGGAGAAAGAGAGGGAGGGAGAGAGAGAAAAAGAGGGAGGGAGAGAGAGGAGAGAGAAAGGGGGAGAGGAGAGAGAGGGAGAGAAAGGAAAGAGAGGAGGAAAGAGAGAAAAGAGAGGGAGAGAGAGAAAGAGGGAGGGAGAGGAGAGGGGGGAGAAGAAAGGGAGAGGGGGAGAGAGAGGGGGAGAGATAAAAAGAGAGAAAGAGAGAGGGGAAGAGGAAAGAAAGAGGGAGAGAGAGGAAAGAGGGAGGAAGAGAAAGAGGGAGAGAAAGAGAGAGGAGAGAGAGGGTGAGGAGAGAGGAAAGAGAAAGAGGGAGGGAGAGAGAGAGAGAAAGAGAGGGAGGGAGAGAGAGGGAAAGAGAGAGGGGAGAGAGGAAAGAGAGAGGGAGAGAGAAAAAAGAGAGGGAGAGAGAAAGGGAGGGAGAGGAGAGAGGAAAGAGAGAGAGAAAGAGGAAAGAGGGAGAGAGGGAAAGAGAGAGAGAGGAGAGAAGGAGAGAAAGAGAGAGAGAAAGAGAGGGGGAGAGGAAAGAGAGAGGGAGAGGAAAGAGGGGGATAGTGAGAGGGAGAGGAAAGGGAGAGAAAAGAGAGAGGGGGAGAGAGAAAAAGAGAAAGAGAGAGGGGGAGAGGGAGAGGAAAGAGAGAGGGAAAGAGAGAAGAGAGGGGGGAGAGAGAAAACGAGAGAGGGGGAGAGGAAAGAGAGAGAGGGAGAGAGAGGAAAGAGAGGGAGAGAGAGAGAGAAAGAGAGGGAGGGAGAGGGGAGAGAGAGAGAGAGAAGAGAGGGGGGAAAGGAGAGAGAGAGAGAGAGAGAGAGAGAGAGAGAGAGAGAGAGAGAACTCAATTTCTTTTTAATTAAACTCTTCAATCAAGTTTCCCCTCTTTGTGCACGTGCGCACACAAGTTTTGCGGCTTCCAGTGTTTTCTTTTCTCTGGTAAACGGGTCCAAGTGGCTCTTTGAGTGTTTAAGGCTGCAGACCCCTGGGTAGAGACTTACCCAAGGAATATCCATGGCTAAGAGTGGATCTGAACCTGGGCCATCTTTCCATAATCCAACATATAATCACTGTACTACATGAGGGCATTATATGCTGTATATACTATAAAGGCCAGCAAATACAGGTGACAATTACTACATTTTACTTATTACTTTGAATAATTATGATAATACTGTACTGAATAATACTTGGAATCTGACTTTAAAGAAGGACCATCAAGACATTAAAGAGACGGACAGACATGCAATTGGTTTTGTAGGCTGCAACTTATTTCTAAATATTCCTTTAATCCTTAAAATATGAGTGTCTTGGAAGCCCAATACCATAGCCAATACATCTGGTCAAATGAAAGTTCCCCAAAACTTCCCCCTTCCTTCCAGTGCTGGTCCTTTAAAGCAGGGGTCCCCAATCGTACCAGGCCATGGCCAATTTGCAACTGGGTCACGTGAGTGGCAGGCTGGCACACGTGCATCCCCACTTGTGAGTGGTGCCTCAAAGTTTCTCTCGTGTGAGTGAAGCTGCACATAAATGCACGGTGGCCCGCCACTCATGGGGCCCAGTTCCCCTCCTCCCCCAGCCGAGCCGCCAAGCTGCAAAGGTTGGGGACCTGTGCTTTAAAGTTGAAACCAACTGCCAGGATTTGTGCTATCTTGTAACCAAGGTCAAAAAGGAATGTTTCCAATTTTAGCTACCATTATTTGTTCAATTCCCTTTCTAGTACATTGCTATTTTTTTTTTCATTTTAACATTTTTTGATTTTCTAACACTGAAATAGTCTTGTTTATTTCAAATACAATCCC
Source organism: Bothrops alternatus (assembly GCA_034064705.1). NCBI lineage: Eukaryota > Metazoa > Chordata > Lepidosauria > Squamata > Viperidae > Bothrops > Bothrops alternatus. The sequence goes on from JARGCV010000085.1 coordinate 15,441,459, forward strand.
AATCTTAATCATGTATGCTATAGTAATGCCCGAAATGGGATCTTCCTACTGAAGTTAATTTCTATAACCAATGAGCAGCAGAGGGTTCTTTCAGAAACACCATGGTTTAAGAGCACTTCATAAATATAAATGGGTTGAAGAGGTGAAAACATCCAACGGGTTACAGCTTTCTTTTGAACATCACCCTGGAGGCAAACCTTGACATTATCCCTTTTTTCAAAGTCTGTTACAGAATTTTGACTCCCACTTTATTTTTCCTCCACCATATCAAGTATTTTCATTATTAAGCATGTCATATTCCTAACCATTTTAACTAACTAAATATCTCTAAATGCAAGGAAACAAAGGCACCCAACAATATATAGATATTTACTGAAGGCAGGAAGACTGTAATACAAATAACATTCCGCCCCCGCGGAAAGGGCTCGCAATTTGGGAGTCCTCCTGGATTCACGGCTGTCTTTAGAGGACCATCTGACGGCCGTGGCCGGGAGGATGTTCTATCAGGTTCGCCTGGTGCGCCAGTTGCGTCCCTTTCTAGGCCGGGACTCGCTATGCACAGTTACTCATGCCTTCGTCACTTCCAGGCTGGACTACTGTAATGCTCTCTACATGGGGCTCCCCTTGAGGTGCACCCGGAGGCTTCAGCTGGCCCAGAATGCGGGTAGTGACCGGAGCGTCATGGCGCTCCCATGTAACACCGCTCCTGCGCGAGCTGCACTGGTTGCCGGTGGCCTTCCGGGTGCGTTTCAAGGTGTTAGTGACCATCTTTAAAGCGCTCCATGGCATCGGACCCGGATATCTACAGGACCGCCTTCTGCCAGCAAATACCTCCCGCCGTCCGGTACGCTCCCACAGAGTGGGTCTCCTCAGGGTGCCGTCGGCCAGACAATGTCGGCTGGCGACCCCCAGGGGGAGAGCCTTCTCTGTGGGAGCTCCAACGCTTTGGAATGAGCTCCCCCCCGAACTCCGCACAATGACGGAATTGCGCTCCTTCCGTCGAGAATTAAAAACACATCTTTTTCGACAAGCCGGCCTGGGATAGTAGCTCTGGTACCAACAAGGCCATAATTGTTTTTAGGGGATTGAGTTTTTAAGATTATGTATTGGGTTTTTAAATGATTGGGCCAAATTATTTACTCTATTTTTAATAATTTTACTTTTTGTATGTTGATGTTTTTTAATTGGGCTGTACACCGCCCCGAGTCCTTCGGGAGGGGGGCGGTATAGAAATCACAAAAATAATAAATAATAATAATAAACACCCTGATTTTATAGTACATCAAGCACACAATGCTTTATATACACTCCAAAATCACCAAATATAGAGAAGCTTACTTCCTGAAAACACATTTAGGATTGTATAGCCTCCCTCCGCCTACCAATTACCCACTGAAGCCGCACTGGGTAAAAGCCGAAAATGGCCAGGGGCAGCCCCACACACACCTCGCAGTTGGAATGAGAGCTGCAGCACCTGCCAAAGTGTGAAGAGTGTGGGGCTGACCCTGCCACTCCGTCCCAGGGGGGGCGGGATTCTGCTGCTGCTGTTGACAGAGACTAAAAGCTTCATCTGCTTGAAAATGAGGCAGTTGGAAACGGAGCGAATCCGTTTCCAACCGTCCCATTTTCAAGCAGATGAAGGTGCCAGTCTCCCTCTGGGTGAGAAGTGTTTGGGTTCCTATGGGGCGCCCAAAGACTTTTCTCCCAGACAGACAAATGACGGAGAATAGGAGCTTCGTCTGCTTAAGAATGGGGTGGTTGGAAACAGAGCAAATCCCTCCGTTTCCAACCGCCCTATTTTCAAGCAGACGAAGCTTCCAGTCTGTCATTTCTCCAAAAAGCGCACGGCGTGTCTGGATTGCCTCCCCCCCCCCCGCCTCTGTGCTGGACTTACCTATGCTGCTGCTCCAAGGGGCTGGCAGGCTGTGGCTGTTGTCAGATACCATCGGCTCCCATGCACACGCCACTGCTTGTGCTGGCCATGCCCACCCTCCCTGGGCTTATTTTCGGGGTAGGGCTTTTATTAGCCCTACCCCTAAAACTCAAGCTTGGACTTATTTTGGGGATAGGTCTTATTTTCAGGGAAACATGGGAAATATATAAAAAAAATCACAGTCCATTTAGAATACATGGCAGAAAAAAGAGTTTTGAGAGTGAACAAGGTTGATACTATATGGTAGAAACCTATTACAGAATCTAGTTGTTCTGTTTTGGATACCATGAGGCCTCCTCTCAGAAGGTAACACATGGAGAGGATGTGTAGCATCTCTGACAATACTGCGGACCCTGGTCAAACATCTCTTATATGGTATGTCCTGAACAGAAGAAAGTGAACTTCTAATAATCGTTTCTGCTGTCCTCACCACTCTCTGTACAGCTTTCCTGTCCGAAACAGTAATACTTCCAAACCACAGTAATACAGTACAACAGGATGCTTTCAGTTGTCCCTCTATAGAAAGTAGTAAGGATAGGGGAAGGAAGAAATGATCTTCTCATGAGACACAGAAAATGCTGGCTCTGCTGTTCCCGCTTCACCAGTCTCACTGTTGAGCAACCAAGCTAACTTGCTTTTCAGCCGCACATTCAGAAACTTGATACTATTAACCACCTCCACAGTGGAATAGTCAATACACAGAGGTCTATGGCTGTACCTGCCTTTTCTGAAATCGACAATGATCTCTTTTGTTTTTCCTAGATTTAAAACCAGCCTTTTTTTTATTATATCAATTCATCAAACCCTCTACCTCCTCCCAGTAATCACCCTCATTATCATACTGAATAAGGCCAACCACTATTGTATCATCTACATACTTCACCATATGGTTGGTAGCAAAACCTTGCACAACAGTCATGAGTCAACGGGTTAACAACAGCGGACTTAGGACACAGCCCTGAGGAGAACCTATGCTCAAGAACATGGTCTTAGAAATATTAGTCCCAACTCGCACATACTGGGGCCTATCAGTGAGCAAATCAAGAATCCAGTTGCACAAAGGAGTATTGAAGCTTAAAAGATTCAGTTTATCTACTAAATTCTGAGAAATGATAGCATTAAATGCCAAACTAAAGTCGACAAACAGCATTCGCATAGGAATATTTCTTTCCTCTAAGTCAGGAATCTTCAAGCTTGGTCCTTTTATAACTTGTGGATTTCAACTCCCAAAATTCTATCCCTTATGGAAGAAAGCAATCCTGTGCACTCAAATCCAATGCCAAGAATATGTTTCATAGCATTGGATGATTCTTTACCTCTTGTTCCTGGACAAAAGTAAAGCTAATTTTATATTGATGTGCCCTCATCCAAGTTTCAAATATAAAGCAGGAACCTGTCCCAGAAAACAGTAAGACAGAGACCTGAGCCTCCTTTTTCAAACTTGGATACCTAAAATAGATTCCCCAAAATAATTTAGGGAAGTCTGTCATGAGCCAGAGGAAGGCAATGTGAGCAGCGTTGAAGACCAAATTCGCAGTCTCCAGCACAGTCATTGTTATGGAGAAAGCATACAAGAGTCCTCTTTTGGGTATCAAGGGAGAAAAGAGGTATCTCTGTAGGTCTTGTCCACCCTACCTCGGTGCAAAACTTAAGCACCACAACTTACAAAAATAAAACCATTTTTGGAAGAAGCGAGTGGAGGAAGAAGGCCCGTCATGGGACATCGGGGACCCAACAGGTTGGGGCTCACTCCGCTCTTTCTTCTCCCCAGGTTTTCTGCATTCCCCCACCCCCGCAAGTTTCCCATGAAGAAGCACCCAAAAAAGCGCTCTGCACACGTTGTTTTTCTCCTCCTTTTCTGCATTCCCCTCCCAAGCTTTCCACAAGTATGAAACTCCAAAGAAGCACTCTGCACATGTTTAGGAGTCCGCGACGGAATCTTACCCGAAGGCGCGCGGAGCTGCTGCTTTTTGCGGTGCCGATCGCTTTCGTAGAAGCCCAGCGTTTCAGTGCAGGGAGGAGGCTGCCCATCGCCTCCGCTGGCGAAAGTACTCCGCCGCGGCTGCCCGCCCTCCGCCTGCAGCAGTAGCGGCGAGGGTTCCGGCGGGGAGCCCTGGCGGAGCCCGGCCCCGCCACCGCCGTCACCGCCACCCGGGGCCGCCTCGGCCATTCCCGCCATCTTCGCGTGCGCGACGGCGGCTCCCGGCGATGGAGGGAAGCAGCCGCCACCCCGGAGGACGTCATCTCCGCGCGACACGGAATGCACCAGCCGAGCCCATCTCTCTCGAGCGCGTGAGCAAAGATCCGCCCGTACCGCCATCTTAGCTGCGCTGCCCAGCTGACCGTTGTCCTGGTGACACCCCAAACCTTCGGTTGGTGGGGCTGGAAGTCCCGGGCAGCGTTCGTTGAATGCAGGAGAGAGGGGACTGGTTGGGGAGTCTCTCTCTCTCTCTCTCTCTCTATATATATATATATATAGATAGATAGATAGATAGATAGATAGATAGATAGATAGATAGATAGATAGATAGATAGATAGATAGATAGATAGATAGATAGATAGATAGATAGATAGATAGATAGATAGATAGATAGATATAGATATAGATATAGATATATAGTTATATATATATAGTTATATATATATAGTTATATATATATTGTTATATATATATTGTTATATATATATATATTTTAAAATTGTTAACAAAGAAATAAGGGATTTCTCAGAAATCCCTTATTTCTTTGTTAACAATTTTAAAAACATATATATATTTGTGCTTGCAGATGGCTCTGGGTTGAGCTGAAACAAGCAAAGGAAAGAATGATTTCTTCCTCCCATATTTGGGTTTACAGGGTGCAATCTAAAAAATAACCACTTGACACATATATATATTGTTATATATATATTGTTATATATATATATATATTGTTATATATATAATTATCCCATGTTCTAGCATACGCTGAATCTTCTTTCTCTTTTATCTTTAAAGTCAATCTATTCATTTCTGCACACTCTAATATTTTATTAATTAATTCTTCCATTGGTACGTTTTCATTTTTCCACTATTGGGCAAATACAATTCTTGCTGCAGTTAGTATATGTAAAATTAAATATATACACTCTGTCTCATAATTTGCACCTATTATTCCTAACAAAAATAATTCTAGCTTAAAATCTATTTGTTTTTTAGTCATTTTCTCCAACCATAAGTGTATTTTTGACCAAAATCTTTTAACTTTAGGGCATGTCTACCAGATATGGTAATAGGTACCTGGCTTTTGTTTGCACTTCCAACACTTGTTTGAAGTATTTTTAAATATTTTTGCTAATCTCACTGGTGACATATGCCATCTGTAAAACATTTTATATAAGTTTTCTTTATATGCCACTGTTGTCGTTAATTTAGCATTTCTTTCCCATAAACTTTGCCAGTTTTCTAGTTCTGTATTATGTCCAAAGTTCTTTCCCCATATTATCATTGTTTCTTTTACTTGTTCCTCTTCCATCTTTAAGCTTAACAAATATTTATAAAGTTTCTTAATCAGTTTTTGTCTGTTTTTAGCTGTATCTGATTTAATTGTGTCCTTTATAGAATCTCATTGTTTTAGCATCTTTTTCATATCTTGTTTGGATTTGCAGATATGGCCACCATGATAGATCTTCTTGTAAATCTTGTCTTTCAATTTCCCTGCATTGTCCAAAATATCTTTATAGATCACAACTTTGTCGTAATTAATTAAATTTGGATAAGTAAATGCTTCCATTGGTGAAAGCCATCCAGGTATCTTGATATAAATTTTCGCGTTTATTTTTTCCTATTCTAAAAGAAATGCATTTCTTATAAAGTGGTTTTGAAAATATCTATGTATTTTATTCTTCCCATACCACAGAAATGCATGCCAACCAAGTTGCAGGTGATGCCCCTCTAGGTATAATAGTCTTTTATCTCTGAGCATTATCCACTCTTTAAGCCATGTTAATATAGTTGCTTGGTGGTGATAAATATGCATCAATATGATAAATATTCAGAGTCAGTTAAACCGACAATACAATGGAAACTAATTGAATAGAAGAATAAACACAATTGGTGAGAGTCAGGAAAAGATAACATAAAGGAAGTAAGATATAGGCAAAAATAGCTGGGTCTGAGAAAGGAAGAAGAGAAGCCATAAAAATATTTATAGTTGTAAAAGGAAATGGCTAGCCAGGAAAGACAGGTTGAATGGGAGGATAGGAAACTAAGCTGAATAAGATAAGAGGAAAGGCACACTGAATTGAAAAGCAGGAAAAGAACTTATTGTTTAAAATGGGGACATAAATATCTACTAAGTTTAAAATAACAATTTAAATGTCTAATTTTTCTTATTCTTATTGTATATGTAAATATGATTTAATATGTTATCAGGAAATGTGTATAAGCGGACGGAAAGAGTATAACCTCATAGTACATCAGCCAATGGGGAAAGAGGAGGGATGTAGCAGCCGGTGATAGGGATGAATAAAAGAAGGAGATATTTTGGGTTAAAACTTTGGAGAGAACCAAGCTTTGATAGCTTCTCTCCCTGCTTATTGCAACAAACGAAAAAAAAAGGCCTTCACTGTGTCTTGGCTGATTATTGGTCAGGCGAGCTTGCCTCTGGTCACGAAGGAAAGTAGCCAGGAGCACATAACAACCTTGGGGGCTCCTCCGGGATTTTCCTCCTGAAGGGATTTTATTGTGCTTATGATTTTAGTATGTTTAAGTTTGACATTAGCATTTATTATATATATAGTAACCATTTTATATTGATACTTATAGTGTTATGTAATCATTGTTTTGTTATTTTGTAATCATTATTTTGTAGTTAATTGCTTGATCAGATGCTTTATATATATATTGGAAAAGTAAGGGCTTAATGCTTTAGGTACAGGTGATTGCTTATATGAAAAGAGCACAGTAAGGGGAGGGGGGAAAGGAGTTATGGATGGAGCCTGGGTTGCTGTGTATGAGTCATCATCTAGGAATTAATTTTTTGTGCCATCTTATGCCTAGTATTCTTTGTTCTGAAAAAGTATAAAAGGTGGAAGACATCTTTTCTGCTTGCTTGCCTTCATTCCTCTACCAGCCACGAAGAGGAATCAGGCAGCCCCTCTCTGTTTTGATCAAAATAAACTTGTAATCTTTGTTGAAACCTCGGCTCAGGAGTTTCTTTGGCTCTTTTAAATTCCTGAGTAATGCTGGGGCAATTGTGAGGCTAAGTGGAAAAACCTTACACTCTGTTCCATCTTTGGCAGCCGGGGATATTCGAAAGGGGAGTGTGCACCTGAGTAAGTTTTTCCCAGTCCTAAAAGGTCAGATTGCCCCTGCTCAAACAAGGAGGAATCGGAAATCCCGAGACAAAAAGCCAGGACCCAGTGAAAACCTAAGGGAAAGTCGGCCGACCTAAGGAAGGACTTCAACTCAGCTTGACAGGTAAGATACCAGAGGGGTATCTATATATCAGAGGGGTATTAATGGGCAATAAGAGTTTGAAGAGGAGGGACGCCTCCCCAGCCAGTGTGCCGGCCAATAAGGAAAAAGAGGAAAGGTATTTACATTCTGGAATGAACCCCCTTAGGGAGATGGGAATCCCTTAGGGAGAATGTTGAAGTATTTTAAGTCAATGCTTTAAACAAGGCATTTGAACAGAGGAAAGATGATACATTACAGTATATATCTGGCCTAAGTACATGTTTGGCCAGCCAATAAATTAAATTGGGCTTCTCAGCTTGGCTTAGAGCGGTGGGGAATGGATAGGCAGTGGTTAAGGTCTATCAGAAACGCTCCTTGCATTTCCCACTGCCTGGAGAACAAGCTACAAGTTGCCCCAAAAGAGTAAAAGTGGAAATTTAGGTCCAATTCAGGTCCAAAGGTCTGGAAATTATGTTTAAGGGTTTGTGTGTTTGGAGTTTGTGTTGACTCATTTCTAAAAGAGGGAAGGGGGTGGAGAGACCCTCTAACAGTAATATACAAAATAACAAGGCCTTATTCCAAAAGGAAATTTGGGAAATGGAGCTCATCGGCTTTGAAAAAGCTTCTTGAAAATAATAATGATTGTTTTGGCTGGGATGAAGTATTTGGAAATTTTTTGTGTCTGGTGTAAATGCAAGAAAGGGTGAAGAAGGCTAATGTCTTAGTAATTAGAAGGACAATAGAAGGTATTAAAAGAATGGAAATAATCAGATGGAAGAGAGAGAGAAAGGAGTTGTGTGAAGTTTTATGGCTGGCCAGGATGAAAGGCGAGAACTCTGATCTGCTACTGTATTTTGTGTGAAAGAGTTAAGTAGAAAGCTATGTATTTCTTGAGGTTCCTATAGTTTGGAAGGTGACAAGAGAGGGGAAAACCCCTCTCCAAGGGGAAAAAAATGTCCCCCCTAACAGCTTTTGAATCAGGCAATTTAAGAAAGAATTGCCCAAACTAATAGAAGATCCTATTGAAGTAGGAAAACATGTTAGAAATGTTTTTAAGACCAATGGAATATTCATGGGGAGAAATGCAACCCATTTTTAATATGTTTACACCAGAGGAGAACAGGATGATTAGGTGAGCAGTTAGGAAACAGTGTAAGAAAAAGTGTTCACATGGTAACAGGCATGCAGAGAGGAATGCTATGGCTGATTATAAGTGGTAGAAGGTATTTAAATATGCAGTGCCTCAGAGTCTTAACATTCAGAAGGCACTGTGATTAGAACAAGGAAAGGAGGAAACACCAACTGAATGGTTAGAAAGATTAAAAAGCCAACTTTAAAAGTACGAACATTTGGATCCTGGTAATCCAGGACATCAAATGATTTTGAAATATCAATGTGTATGGAAAGCATGGGAAGGTATTAGGGTAAAAATCCAGAAATTAGACACATGGAAAACTAAAACAATAGAAAATTTATTACCGATAAAAGAGGCTCAGAAAGTATACGCTAAGAGAGAAGAGGAGAGACATAAATGTAAGATAAGATAAAAATAATGGCTCATTTGATGCCAGTTGGCACCAGGGGATATAAATCCCTAGAAGAAAAATTTTCCCCAGTCCCTAAATAAATGAATGTGTCTTTTGTAAGGAGGAAGGACACTGGGAAAATGAGTACCCTAAGAGGATGGAGGGGGAAGAACTAGCAATTCTCCAGCATGGGTGGATTGTCGAATCCACCGATGGGTTAACATAGCCCATTTGCCCAATGATAGACTAGGTCCGAATTTTAGCCCCGCCTCCGGCCGGATGTTCCCCAGTTTTTGCCTAGTCTTGCAGCCCGAAGCATCTTGTTGTGGTAGCTCCGCGACTTAGTGTTTTTGTTGGCTAAGATTGGTAAAGGCATTTTTTTCTTAATTTTTAGGTGTTTAGTTTTGATTGGACAAGGCTAAATTTAGTGGAAATTCTTCATTTTTTTCTTTATTTCGAAAGTTTGTTTTTCTTTCCTCCTCTACTCTGTCGGGATCGCGGCGGCGAGGCCGTCCCGGGCCTAGGGCCCTTGGGAGAGCGGGAACCGCAGGGGGAAACGTCCCTGGGTACCCAGCTGCCGCCGGACCGCGTCCCGAGACTCCCCAAGAGTCGCAGACGTTGAGCGGAGAGGTGGACCGGAGGGGCCAGGACGAAACATCTGACTGAGCCGTCTAAAGCAGCTGAGCGACAGGCCATAAGGAGACACCAGGCTTTGGAGAAGGAGTTTGCCAAAGCGCAGAGACTCAGGGCCAGCGGAGCAGAGATGGTGGCCCTGCCCCTACTGGACACACCCATACCTTTTGGGCCTTCAGGGTCAGCTGGACAAGGATCCAGGGCCTGGTCTCCCAGGAGGGAGACAGAAGGGGAGGTGTCTCCTATCTCAGTGCCATCTTCACCAGAATACTCTGAACCTACAACCAGCCAGGAAGAGGCTGGGCACAGAGGTAGGAAAAGGAAGAGGTCTGGTAAGTGGTCATCACAGGTTCATTCCTTTATACAGGAGGCCCTTGAGCACTTCATGGCCTCTAAGGGGGCTCCTTCCCCTCAGAGCTCACACACACCACCGGGACACGCCCCCCGTGGGGGGAAGGTAGTGTTTCATGATTCGGATGTGTCTGAGACTTCTTCACAGGTTGCAGAGGAGGAACTAGAGGACTGGGACGCTGACGGGGCTCTGCTGTCGGAAGATGAGGACGCAGCTCCACAACCGGTTCCAGTCTCAGGTTTATTCGACCACACTCTTTTTCACTCCCTTATGCTCAAGACTTGTTCCGTACTTGGTCTGCCAGCTAAGACCAAGGAGGCCAGACCACCATCCTCGGAAGAGGAGGACGCAAAAGACCCGCTAATGCACTCACCGGTGTCAGAGGTGATCCAGGTACCATGCACCAAGGAGTTCAGGTCAACGGTGCGGTCCCAGTGGACCAACTTAGGGACCATTCCCTCCCCAAACAGCGTGGAGAAAAAGATGTTCAATGTCTGTAATCCCTTCGCATCACTAATAGAGGTGCCACAGGTTGATGCGCCGTTAATCTCTTTTTTCTTCCTCAGCCATCCCAGGAGACATGGCAGAGTCGATGAAGGCGGAGGACAAGAAAGTAGAGCTCTCCCTCCGCAGAGTCCATCACTCATCGGCCTGGGCCATTAGGGCCGCATCCACTGCCTCAGTCGTCTCCAGGGCAGTGATTAGATGGCTTCGAGAGCTCCAGGCAAGTGTTACTTCAGACCAGGTACGCATACAACAGACACTGACCAAGCTACTGACGGCAGCAGAATTCACAGCAGACGCCACTCTGTTTGCCTCACGATACTCGGCCAGGTCCATCGGAGGGACAGTGGCCGTTAGGAGGCTTGTCTGGCTCAAAAATTGGAAGGATGATCTGAGGTCCAAGTGGCGGCTAGCCACATCTAAGTATTCAGGATCGAAGCTGTTCGAAGCGATCCTGGATCCTTACGTGATCGAGGACAAAAGCAAAAGGAAGGTCTTAGTGCATCCTTCCAAGAGGACAGACAGGGGAACTCAGGAGTTCTGTAGACAGGCACCCCGTCAGAACGGGAGCGGGGAATGGAGGCAGCCCTTTCAAGGGGGACGGTCCTGGGAGGGGCCCAGAACTCCGCGCAACTTCTCATATAGGCAGGAGCGCGGCCAGGACCATCCGGCCTCCAGCAGGGGCCAACCTTCAAAGCGACCCTTCAAGGGGGCGGGAGGTCGGCCCTTCAGACGTACCAAGTGACGCCTGGGACAGCCCCATCGGGGGTCGTCTGGCATTGTTCAGCAGGGTGTGGCAGACGACCACGACAGACGCCTGGGTCAGGGAGACGGTGTCCCGGGGCCTAGCAATAGAATTCTACGCCCCACCACCAAACCACTTCATAAGATGTCCGGTGTCTCGCAACCCAGCCAAGGCGGGACTATTAGATCTGGCCATAGAGCACCTGGAGGAGATAAGAGCTATAGAGCCGGTTCCTCCAGAACAGGAGGGACAAGGGTTCTACTCCATCCTCTTCCTTGTGCCAAAGTCATCTGGAGATTGGAGGGCAATCCTCGACTTCAAGCGGTTAAACCGCTACGTGGTGTACAGAAAATTCAAGATGCAGTCCCTCAGATCCATACTGGCCAGTATTCGAAAAGGGGACCTGCTGTCATCCATAGATCTCACAGAGGCATACCTACACATTCCGATAAGGCCGGAACACAGAAGGTTCCTCCGATTCTGTCACAGGGGTCGGCATTACCAGTACAGGGCCCTACCATTCGGTCTGTCCTCAGCCCCCTGAGTGTTCATGAAGGTCCTGGCAGCATTGGGAGCGCACCTACGCATGATACCGGTGCGGGTCCAATGCTACCTGGACGACATCTTGATACTTTCAAGCTTCTTACAGGCAGCACAGGCAGACCTCCAGGTCACCTTAAGCACCCTCCAGGACCGTGGCTTCTCAGTAAACCACCAAAAAAGTCACCTCACGCCCTCAAGGAGGCTACTACACCTAGGGGCCATTATAGATTCAGAGCAGGGCATGGTGTATCTCTCCCAGGAGCGCCGGGAGAGTCTACGGAAGCTAGCACGCCTGGTAGAACCGAGGAAGGTGGTTACTATAGTACAACTGTCTCAGCTCCTGGGGAAGATGATATCATGCCTGGGCATTGTGCCGTGGGCAAGGCTTCACTCCAGAAGTCTCCAATGGTTCCTACTCCCTTACCAAAGGCAAAACCAGAGCGCCTCGCTCAGGAGAGTCAGGGTACCACCCCAAGTCCTAGCATCCTTCAGATGGTGGAGATCAAGCACCCTATGCAAGGGGACCCCGCTCAGGGAACCAGACAGGATCACGGTCACGACCGACGCAAGCCTGTTCGGTTGGGGGGCCCATTCCCTGGACCAGATAGCCCAGGGAAGGTGGAGTCCACAGGACCTGGGCCACAGGATCAATTGGCTCGAGCTGAGGGCCATTCACCTGGCCCTTCTACAGTTCTCATCCCACCTGACAGGGAGGCACGTGCTAGTCCTAACGGACAATGCAACAGCAAAAGCGCACGTGAACAAGCAGGGAGGGACCAGGTCAGCGGCCCTCATGCAGGAGGCTCGGGCTCTGGGTCTGTGGGCAGAACAGCACCTGGCCTCACTCAAAACAGCACATTTCAGGGGAGGCAAACCACCAGGCGGACTCTCTCAGCAGAGTCACGGTAGATCACGCAGAGTGGAGACTGGATCCGGAGCTGTTCGAGGCAATCTCGGCCAGATTCGGACGCCCCTCTCTGGACCTCTTCACGTCCCCAGAAAACACACAGACTCCCCGCTTCTTTTCCAGATTCCAGACCCGGGGAGCGGAGGGGACGGACGCGCTCAGATGCAGGTGGCCTCAGGGGCTACTGTATGCTTTTCCGCCTCCGCCCCTGATACAAGCAACGATCCGCAAGCTGATACTGGAACAGGCGGAGGTGGTATTAATTGCTCCATACTGGCCGCGGCGTCCGTGGTTTGCAGACCTGGTGGACCTATCGCTTTCGCCAGTGTGGAGACTTCCTCCAAACCAGGTCTCTCTGAGTCAAGGGAAGCTTCAGCACCCAGACCCGCAGTGGCTACAACTAGCCGCTTGGCACTTGAGCGGGAGGGACTAAGCAGGCAGGCCTTCTCAGAGGGCATCATCTCAGTCATCCAGGACGCTCGCCGACCTTCCACCAATAGGATTTACGATGCCACCTGGAAGAACTTCTCTTCCTGGTGCAACAGGCAGGGATTAAGTCCCCTGGCTGTCACTATCCCCAACATCCTAGAGTATTTGTGGGAGGGCATGAACAAGGGACTAGCAACCAACACCATTCGCAGACAGGTTGCTGCTCTACAAACGGTCCTCGTCTGCGAGGACCGGGGACCCCTATCACAGCATCAGGCGGTGAGCGCCTTCTTAAAAGGGGCGGTCTCAAGACGGCCCCCTGTTATTCACCGTTTTCCCTCCTGGGACCTTCCCAAGGTCCTGCAAGCGTTAACTGAGGCCCCCTTTGAGCCACTGGGGGCTTGCACACTCCGTTTCCTGTCACTAAAGGTGGGCTTCATAGTGGCCATCACCTCAGCAAGACGGGTTTCGGAGTTGGCAGCCCTTTCGGTCCGATCGGACCTCATCACCTTTGCAGAGGACAAAGTGACCCTATGTCTGGACCCATCCTTTTTACCTAAGGTCAATTCATGGTTTCACAGGTCCCAGGACCTGGTCTTACCTGACTTCTGCCCGAATCCCAAACATCGTCTGGAGAGACGATGGCATACACTAGATGTGCGCAGGGCCCTGCGTCACTATGTCGACAGGACAGCGACCTTCAGGAGGTCAGAGGCCCTATTTGTCTCTTATCAACCTTCGTCCAGGGGACAGAAGGTGTCATCCTCAACAATTGGCAGGTGGATCAGGGCCTGCATAGCCAGGGCCTATGTTTCATTGGCACTACCGGTACCATCTAATATCACGGCTCACTCCACAAGGAGCGCGGCCACATCGGCAGCCTGGCGCACACAGGCATCAGTGGAGGAAATTTGCAGAGCGGCCACGTGGGCCTCTCCATCCTCCTTTGTGAAACATTACAAGATCGATCAATTCGCTGCAGCTGAAGGTTCGTTTGGCAGGAGAGCTCTGCAGCAGATTGTTGAGCCCTAGTAAGAGATAGCCTAGACTCCCACCCGAAGGGACATGTGAGGGCTTGGGTACGTCCCATCGGTGGATTCGACAATCCACCCATGCTGGAGAAGAAGCGTTGTCTTACCTGAACGCCTTTTCTCAGCATGGGGGGATGGAGAATCCACACCCTCCTCTAGCTAGTCTAGGCAGGGGTTTCTCTTACAGGACTCTTGAATGGAGCTACACGGTCCGACCTTCTTGGAAGCTTCGCCTGGCAAAAACTGGGGAACATCCGGCCGGAGGCGGGGCTAAAATTCGGACCTAGTCTATCATTGGGCAAATGGGCTATGTTAACCCATCGGTGGATTCTCCATCCCCCCATGCTGAGAAAAGGCGTTCAGGTAAGACAACGCTTCATTTGGTGAATTTTGAGGATTAGGGGCGTCAGGGGACTAATCTGTTTTTTGGTCCAGCTTTTTAGGAACCCCTGATAAACCTTAAAGTTTGGATCCCTGGAGGAGGAAAGGGTGTATTCAGTGGATTCTGGAGCCACCAGATTTACCCTGAACTATATACCTCCAGGAATGCAAATTGGGAAAGGGAAGATTAAGGATCAGGCAATTATGGACATGTAGTAGAAGCAACAATATTTAAATCTGCTATGGTCCAGACAGTAGCAAAAGGACCTGGATTATGTTTTGGTAGAAGGGAGCTATAATTTGGCCAGGAGGTACTTAATTGGTAAATTGGGGATTGTTATTATGGGGAATGAAAGAGAAATAATTGTAAATATTATGACCTTGAGTAAGGAAGCTCAAGGAAAAATGGACCCAAGAGGGCAATAGAAGAGGGGTACACAAGGATCTTTTAAAGGTGACTTTAAAGAACTCTGGTGAAGTAATTCACTAGATACAGTATAACATTACGTTGGAAGGAAGAATGGATTTAAAGCCCATGGTGGAAGGGCTATTGAAGGGGGGTGAAATTTTTGAGCAATTCTTTTAAACATGTTTAGTTTGTTACTTTTTTAACCCAAGAATTTCTGCCTTGGAAAAGTAAGAGATGCAGAAAAAAGAAGAACAAAAAGGGGTGGGGAGGCAGTTTCTGTCTGCATGGTTGTTGGTTTTTTGGTGTTTTTTTTAAGAACAGAAATTGGGTAAAATTTCCTGATTGTAAGAATAATTAATCAGTGGGATAATTGTCTCCAGAAACTGTGGATGCTTCATTATTGGAGGTTTTTGGGAGGAGGTTAGAAATTGATAGGGTCTGAAATGGATAGAGTTTCTTGTTTCAGTAAGGGGTTGGACTAGAGTACCTCTAATGTCCCATCCAACTCCGATATTCTGTTTTTGTATGTGTGGCATGCTTCAGTGATTTTCCTTTGCATTTTAGTTTGGATTTATCCTTAATAATGCATTTGAGGGTATTCTTGTCAAAGGAACAATCTTATGATGTTTTATTTAACATCTGATAAATATGTGTCTTTGGGACTCCTTGCTATTGCAAAAGAAATGTTTAATTGTTGTAGACTGTCCAATTTGTTTTCCTTTTCCTTGGAGCCAAGGAGGGGAAGGGAAATCTTTATAGAAAACCAATTTGTTTTTAGGGTTATAGCTACAAGCTGCAAGGCTGGATTTGAGTTCAAATCCTGATTTAGCCATGAGGATTGGCTGAATGTTTTGGGGCTGGTATATTTTTGTTCAGCCCTAGGAGGGAGGTTTTGGCAAGCCATTTCTGTAAATGTTATGGCAATTTTACTCCTGAGGGCTGTTACAAGCAAAAGTTTTGTATAAATTTTTACTCTGTCTGGTTTAGTGATGGGAGAAGGGGGAGACAATCTTTTGTCTTCTTAGCTATCCTGTTTGATGTCTGCCTGAGACAAAAGGCATTCCAGAAATGTTGGCCCAATGCTAATTGGTGAGCCTATGTGCTTTACCTTTTAAAATCCTGAATGTGTTATTTACAATAAATTTATTGAGTTATATTTTTGTAACATGATATCTAATCAGGGTGAAAGGGGGAGGAGAAAGAAAAATGTGACAATTTTTGATAGAGCTTCCATGGACAAGTATAGTCTATCTGATACAGGACAAATGATTTTTTTTCTTTCTTTTCTTTCCTCCACTTTTAAGCTATGGAAGCAAATACGTTTTTATGTAGCTTCCCAGTTTTGTAAGATCTTATTCTGGGAATTATAAAGAAATGGGAAAGCAACTTTTTGGCAGAAGAAAGGATTGAGGGTGTTTAGCAAATAAAGCCCAATTGGTATGAAAGAAGGTAAAATATCTAGAATATATTATAGTTGAAGGGGAAAGAAAAAAGATAGTAAAAGGATTGAGGCTATAGTAGATTTATAATTACCAAACAATAAAAATGGTCTTAAGGCAGTGGTTCTCAATCTGTGGGTCGCGACCCCATTTGGGGTTGAACAACCATTTCACGGGGGTCGCCAAACAACGCAGTCTGCCATTTCCCCCCCCCTTTTCCTTAGCTGTGCTACTCCCTCTTATTCTATTGGCTTTTGAAAGCCAATAGAATAGACTCTGTTCAAGAGACTCTATTCTATTGGCATTCGAAAGCCAATATAAACTAAGGAAGTTTCGGTTTCGGAGCACGTGGCAGACAGCGAGACAGAGAAAAAGCAACAGAAAGCAAGAGAGAACAAACAGCAGAAAGCAAGAGAGAGAAAAAGCAAAAGCAGTAAGTTTCATCTCTGGCCTGCCGCTGAGCTTCCTCTGCTTGGCCACCGGACACCCCAGCGGCCCCAGAACACCCTGCCCGCATTTCCTGCAATTTCGCAGCTGGCCCAGCGGCTAAAAAACACCCCACGGCCGCCGGCACTTCTCATAATTTTGCAGCCGGCCTCCCCTCGTGCAGCCCGCCCCGCCCCCTCTCCGCCTGCCACTGATCACAGCGGACAAGCCGGGGGCCACCGGGGAAGGCCAAGGCCAAAGAGCCCAGCCCAGCGGCTAGAAAATACCCCGCGGCCACCGGTATTTCCCGTAAATTTGCAGCCAGCTTCCCCTCGTGCAGCCTGCCCCGCACCCTCTCCGCCTGCCTAATACTGGCCCAAATCTTCAGAGATCGCTCTCAAACCATCCTTACCTGCCAGGAACAATACTAGGGGGAAGGAGAGAGCGACCTGACGAGAGGACAAACACGCACACGCGTTCCCAGGCCCACGTACTTTCCGCGGCCAAGTTCTTCCATTCCTATCCCTACCAAGGCACAACCTGCTCCAGGCACCTGTCGCCTTTAGAGCACAGGCTCCTCCCCAGCTGACTGGCTCGGCCTCCTCCAGTCCGTCCTTCCTCACCTGTCCTGCGGGTCGACCCAGCTGGTGGTTTTGGTGGCGTGGTCGATGTCATAGTCGCGAGCATCCTCCCAGCCTTCGGGCAAAGGCAGCTCCTGCCGGGGCATTTTTCCCGGCAGCAAGCGCAGCAGTGGAGAGACGGACCAAGGCTGGAGGCGGCAGCGGCCACCCCATGCAAAGGGTTCAGCAACCCCCAGCCCAGCAGCTGGCATGGCGGGCTGGAGTGAGGGGTCATGGCGAACAAGGAAACAGGAGCCAGGCAGCCGACCAGGCGGGAGTCTCGCATTCTCAGCCGCGCAGGGAGTAAGGAGAAGCGGTGCCTGTGGGGGAAGAAGAGCTTTCTGAATGTTGCAGGCAACACACGACAGCCCAGGCGAGCCGGGCTGGCTGCCTGCCGTCCATCCGTCCTCTTCCGATAAGCGAGCCGGTCACCTCTCCACCGCTTCTCTCTCTCTCTTCAGCAAGAGACCCCTGAAGCCAGAGAAGGGGGCGGAGCTACGTTGCCATGGAGCCTGGTGCCTAGAGAGGTCGAGCCCACTTATTTTACCGTGCTTTTGCTTCCAGCGAAGTAGAGCCATCAGCTTAGCCAAGGCTCCGGTGCCAAGGAAAGGAGGAAGAGGAGGAGCCGCTGTAGCTTTTGACCGCGGGTTAAGCAGGTTAAGAGTAGCCAACCTTTTCATCCAATAATTTACTTATTGATCTTTTTTCTCTTTCTTTTTTCAGTCTATATGCAAGCCATCTACCAGGTTTGTTAGCATTTTCAAAAAAGTTCTGTTTGGCTCGTTTAATCTGTTATGCCATAATATCAGTCTCAAGTAGGTTTAATTTATGTTTTATTAAGTCCATTTGTATCTTCACATTTTTCTTTTGTGGATCAGTTTGTAATTCCAGCTCCAACATACCAAGCTGTTTTTTCAATTTGGACTGTGAAATTCTCTTTTCTTTATTCTTTTAGCAATATAGGTTATAGCTAAACCTCTAAAGTATGCTTTTGTCGTGTCCCAAACATTTTGGATAGAAGTATCTTCCTTTTTATTGATCTTAAAAAAAAATTCCATTTCTTTTATTGCGAATTGTAAAAATTATTTTTCCTTCAAAATATGTCATTTTAATTGGGTTATGATCTGCCCAAATATTTGGTTCAATTTCAACTTCCTGTATCATGGTCTTCAGATCATGGGAGATCCATATCATGTCTATTCTTGACCAAGAGTTATGCCTGTTAGAGTCAAAGGTATATTGTATCTTTTCTGGATTCATCTCTCGCCATATATCCTGCAAGCATAGTTCATCTTTCATTTTTTTTAAAAAAAATTTATTAAAGCAATCAACATTAATCATAATATCATATTAGGAAACATTCGTCATAGATCATAAAATACCACAGTAAGTATTAGTCCTTGTATACGTCGGGTTTGGTAAAGGTTCTTCACTCCTCACGTCAAGCCTCAATTATACGCCAGATACATTTTGTTTGACTGGTGCTTCTCTTGTATATACTCTATCCACTGTTTCCAGTCTGTCATATATTGTTCATTTGAGCGATCCTTCAAATATGCCGATATTTTCGCCATTTCTGCCAAATTTGTTACTTTCAAAGTCCATTCCTCCATAGGTGGTATTTCTGGCTTCTTCCAGTATTGTCCCACCAATAATCTAGCTGCTGTGATCAAGTTCAGAAATAAGTTCATCTCTGTGGTAGTGCAATCTTTTATAATCCCTAGCAAAAACACCTGAGGTAGAAATTCAATACGCTTTTTCAAAATGGTTTGGAGTGTCCACCATATCTTTCTCCAGAAGGCTTTAATTTTTCTACATGTCCACCATACATGAAAATATGTAGCCTCCCCATTACCACACCTCCAACTTTTAGGTTGGGTGTCTGGATAGATGTGTGATAGTTTTTTCGGATCTAGATGCCACCTATAGAACATCTTGTAGAAGTTTTCCCTCAGCTGTTGCGCTTTCGTAAATACTACATTTCTCACCCAGATTTCCTCCCATGTTTCCATCGTGATAGAATGCCCAAAATCCTGTTCCCACTTTACCATACAGTTCTTGACTAGCACCGTTTCAGAGTCCATTTCCACCAGAACCCCGTATACTCGTTTGATATGCATGATCCCCTGCTCTCTAATCTGTTCAATTAAGTTCTCATCTGTCTGGGATAAGCCCTTCTTCCTGTCTTTTTGCCACCTAGACTGTAGTTGCAGATATGATAGCCAGGTACCTCCTATTCCTTCCTCTGCTAGCGTTGTTGGTGGCTTTAAAGAGAACCCATTTTCTTCTTCCAATACAACTTTACTGTAGGGCACCACTTCCTGCCCTTGAGATATGTTTATGTCCCCTATTGCGTGTCCGGGGATCGTCCAAATGGGGATCTTATCGTGTAGAAGGTACTTATATTTCCTCCAGACCCACAACAACGGGGTTCGTAGTGGGTTCTCCCTGAAGTTCTTGTCAGCCTTTTTATCGTACACTAAATATGCGTGCCAGCCGAATAGTAGACCATGCCCTTCCACATTCAATATTCTTTCGTTCGTCATGTTGATCCAGTCACTCAGCGCCACCAGTGCCACAGCGTAATAATATAGCTTTAGATTGGGCATTTTTAGTCCCCCTCTCTTCCTTGTATCCTGGATGATTTTTAATTTGACCCTCGGTTTCTTGCCATCCCAAATAAATCTGTTGATGCCCTTCTGCCATTCGTCCAAGTCCACATCCTTTTTGAGTATGGGTAGCATTTGAAAGAGAAATAGAAATTTTGGCAATACATTCATTTTTACTGCTGCTATCCTGCCCAGCAGGGACAATTGTAATGTTTTCCACCTTTCCAGATCTGCTTGTATCTTGTTCCACAGCACCTCTTAGTTATTTTTGTATAATTTCGCATTCGTTGTTTCTATCTCCACTCCCAAATATTTAACTTTCTTAACTATTTCACAACCCGTTATTCTTTCCAAGTCCTGTTTTGCCTTGTTGTCTAGATTTTTAACTAGCATCTTCGTTTTAGATATATTTACTTTGAAGCCTGATACCCTGCCATAGTCTTCCATTATCTCCATCAATCTCCTCGCTGATTGTACTGGTTGCGACACTGTCACCAGCAGGTCATCTGCGAAGGCACATAGTCTGTAGTCTTGTTGTCTAATCTGTATGCCCTTTATGTCCTCTGCTGCTCTTATCTTGTTCAGTAGAATCTCCAGCGTTAGAACAAATAGCAAGGGTGACAGCGGGCAGCCCTGTCTCGTGCCTCTTTCTATGTTGAATGAGTCTGTTAGGTCACCATTCACAATGATCTGGCCTGTTTGTTTCTGGTAAATTGCCATTATGGAGTTGAGAAACTGCTCTCCCATTTTCATCCCCCGGACCAGGTTTGTCAGAAACGGCCAGTTCAATCTGTCGAAGGCTTTTTCTGCATCCACAAACATGAGAGTGGCGGGTACCTGATTGTGCCTTTCCAAGTACTCTATTATGTTCAACAGCTGTCTCACATTAGTTTTCATCTGACGTCCTTGTATAAATCCCGTTTGATCCAGGTGAATTATTTTTTGTAGTACAGTCATTAATCTGGTGGCCAAAACTTTTGTGAAGATTTTGTAATCTGTGTTCAGTAGCGAGATGGGACTGTAATTTGCAGGTTGTGCATTATCTTTTCCCTCTTTGGGGATTAGAGAAATGTAAGCTGTTTTCCAGGAGGGTGGGACTTGGCCCCCTTCTTATATGTTGACAAATAGCTTTCTGAGGGGTTCTAACATTTCCTCTTGGAGATGCTTGTAGTAGGTAGCTGTTATCCCATCCATCCCGGGCGATTTTCCTTTTTTCAGTTGTTTGATCACTGAGTGTATTTCCTCCTTTGTGATCAAGGCATTCAGGGCGTCTCTTTGGTCATCGGTGATTATCAGTAACTTTTCGTTTTGTAGAAACTTATCTATCTCCTTGACTTGTGTCCTCTCCTCGGCATATAGCTTTGAATAGAACTCGGTAAAAGCTTTCTTGATGGTTTCCTGTTGAAATTCTTCCTTGCCTTTGTACTCTATCTTTTCAATTATGCGGGCTTTCTGCTTCTTCCTTATGGTATAAGCCAGCCATCGACCAGGTTTGTTGGCATTACAGAATGTCTTGTGTTTTGCGTATTGTATATTGTATGTTCATATTTATGTTGAAGAATTCCTTCATAGCATTTTTGCATTCAGCCACCTTTTCTTCGTGTCTAAACAGGTTTTCATTAATTCTCCAGGATCTCCTCTGTTTCAGGCCGTGTCTTAATTCCATCCTCACCGGGTTGTGATCTGTTAGTACTTTGGGTAGGATTTTCACTGCGTTTAGACAAACCAGCCAGTCGCTAGATGTTAATATAAAGTCAATTCTGGAGAATGATTGATGTCTGTCAGAGAAAAAAGTGAATTCTTGTTCTTTGCCATGCCTTTCCCTCCATACATCTGTCAGTTCAAGGTCCTCCTTCATGTCAAAGCAGGATTTAGGCAACTTGGAGTGCTTTTGCGGTTTAGGTGCAGTCCTCTTTTTGTCCAGGGCAGTCTCTATGACCCCGTTCCAGTCCCCCAGTATAATGCAAGATCTGTAGTTGAGTTGAGTTAACTTCTTGTGTATCCTTTTGTAGAATTTTCCTTGTTGCTGATTTGGTGCATATATGCCCATCACCAGAATCTTCTTGTCTTCCTGTGTTACTTCGATTGCTAGGTATCTACCTTGGGAGTCCGACTCTATCAGCTTAGCTATTACATGTTTCTTTACATATATAACAATCCCATTCTTCTTTCCTGGTGCCGCTGCAACAAATTGTGCGCCCAGTTTGTAGTTGATTAAATATTTTTGGTCTGCCGCTCTGATGTGTGTTTCTTGTAGGCAGATTATATCGCTTTTACCTTGTTTCAGGTAATGAAATATTTTTCTCCTTTTCTGAGGGGAGTTTAATCCGTTAACATTCCAAGTCAAATATTTAGTTGTCATTATCGGTTTCAGGATACTCTTGCAAGACCGCTTCTGTTCTGTCTCCTGGTTTCTTCTTTGGTCTCGTTCCCATGATATCCAGGTTGGTGCTCATGTTGTGTAGTAGGGTCTTGTCTTGCTGGTCTGTGCGTTTGGTAGTGGATCTTAGTAGCCTGCCCTCCGCAGACTGCTTTGTTTCCTTGCTTTTGTTGCCCTCTGTTCTCTGTGCCGTCGTATCTCGAGGTGGTCCATTCCTTTCTCCTGCTACTGTGCCGGTCTGTGCTTCTGAGTGGTTCGCTCATTGTTCTCGGTCCCTTCCGCGTTCCAGTGGCCCTTCTGCGTCGTCCCTCGTAGTGGATTGAGGACCGTCCGACTTCAGTTCCTTTTCAAGGAATTCTTTGGCTTTCTGGACCGAGTTCAGGTAGTACCTTTTATTTTTATAGAGAAGTGACATCCCTGTTGGGGCTTCCCATCGATATTGCAGAGCGCGTGATCTCAGTTCGTTGACCAGGAACTTGTAGTCCTTTCTGTCTCGCAGCATCGCCGGGGGATCTCTTTCAGTACCTTCACCTCCTGTTCCTCTATGTACAATCTCTTGTTGTAGGATGTGACGGAGATGAGGTTCCGGAACCCCTGTGTTGCAAAATGGATGACCACGTCTCTTGGTTGGTGCCTGTTTGCTGCCTTCCATGAGCCAACTCTGTAGATTCTGTCGAATTGCCACGCAATCTCTTCGGTTTTCTTTCCCAGAAATGTTGCCAGGGCCCTTACAAAGGTTCCGAGCAGGCCCCCTTGGGTTTTGTTTGTTGTCTCTTTCCACCCTCTAAACCTGATTGCAGACGCCATTTCCCAGTATTGCATCATGGTGGACTGGTCTTGAGCCACCCCTTTCATCTCTGCTATCTGTCCCTCCATGTGGTTCTCCACTTCTTCCATCCTCTTTTCCGTATTTTCCCTGATCTCCTGGAGATTTTTCCCCATTTCATCCCCTATCCTCTTGTAGTGTGCTTGCATTGCCTCCTTCATCTGGTCCAGGTCTGTGGCCATCGCTCTGCGTTGTTCTTCCCATTTTCTCTCTAGCTCTCTACCTTGGTCCACCAGCATCTGTTTTATGTCTTTGCATCTTTCCTCCATCTTCTGTTCTGCCTCTATGCACCTTCTCTCCATCCTTGTGCCCATTTCCCCCAACTTTTCATCCATTCCATCCATCCTTATTACCAGCGTCTCTATCATCTCTTTTAATTCTTGCATCATGTGTGCTGTTGGGCAGGCATGGGTTAACAGATGGGTCTGGGGGCCTGTAGTTGGAAGGGGGTGTGTGAGGATGGGTAGGGTGTTTCCTGGCGGTTTAGAAAGCTGAGCTGGGGAGGATGCAGCTCCCTTTGTTTGTGTCAGTTTGGTCTGTTTGGTCTGTTTGGAGGCCATCTTGAGCTTATCCTCCTGTTGGCTTGGCACTGTTTTGATTTTCAGATTAGACCAGATTAGTCACTAGACTGTGTTCTGATGATGATCCAGTACTCGTCAGGGGGGACCTCAGGGTTCAGGCAGTGCAGGGCTAAGAGCCTATATTCAGGCAGTTCTGTGTTCAGGGAGCCTGTTCAGTGCCTTTTCCTTGGCTTCCTCCTCTCTCTCCTCTGCCAACCTGTCTCTTCTCTTTGCACTTTTCTGGCTCCCTCTTGCCCCTCTTTCTTTGCTTTCTTTCCCAGATCACTTTCTGCTGTCTTCTGCCTGCTTGTGTTTCCAGATCCCTTCTGCCTTCCCTTTACAGCGTCCCAGGTTGCCTTCCAGTCTTCCTCTTACTCCCACCTTCCTCCCTGGTAGGTTCTGCCCTCTTCAGTACCGCTGGGGCTCCCGTTCTGGAGGGTCTGGGGCACAGCACGTGGGGTATCACTCACCAGTCCCTCTGCCGTCCAGGGTACTCTTTTCCTGAGTCTTCCCCCGCCGTCTGCTTCTTTGCCTCTTCCTTCTTTCGATACTGCTTTCTGTCGGGTCTGCTCGCCTCCTCCTTTGTTCTCCGCGCCAGGCTCTCTCCTCTCACGCAGGTAATATTTGCTGCTATTATTCGCGCCCCTCGCCTCCGCTCCTGTCGGCTTCTTTCCGGGTCCGTTCGCCTCCGCTTCTGGTTGCCTCGCCAGGCCTCCTCCGCTGCTCTCTCACCGTTCCTCCTTCTCTCTAGCTCGTCCGGGGGTCCTCTTCAGGCCGGCAGACCCCCCCAGCAGCGAGCCTGTGTCCCCTTCCTGCTTCTTGGCTCCTCTCTCGCCCGCTCCCTTGCGTTCGCAGCGCGGCGTTTTCGGGCCTGCCGGCCGGCCGCCCAGCCACCGCCAGCTTCAGCAGCTCCGTTCGCGGCTTCCCGGGACCTTCCGGCGGCGAGCCTCACTTTTTTTGACAGCTCCGATGTTCCTCTTCTATCCGGTCTTCTCTCTTTGTCGCTCCCTTTCACGGTGCCTAAGTATTTTTTACGTCTCCCCCTTTTTTGTATGTGTCATATGGCAACTTCTCTGATGCAGTAACAGTCTCCGAACACTCTTCAAGGATAGCCCCATGTAGAGAGCATTGCAGTAGTCGATCCTCGAGGTGACAAGGGCATGTGTGACTCTGAGGAGAGACTCCCGATCCAAGTAAGGACGCAACTGGTGCACCAGCCAAACCTGGGCAAATGCCCCGCTCGCCACAGCCGACAAATGATGATCCAATGTCAGCTGTGAATCGAGGAGGACTCCCAAGTTGCAGACCTTCTCTGAGGGGTTTACACATTCACCCCCCAGGGTAATGGAAGGACAGATAGAAGTGTCCTTGGGAGGCATCACCACAGCCACTCTGTCTTATCGGGGTTGAGCCTTAATCTGTTAACACCCATCCAAACCCTCACAGCCTCCAGACACCGGCACATCACCTCAACCGCTTCACTGATATGGCCAGGAGTGGAAATGTACAGCTGAGTATCATCAGCGTACTGATGGTATCTCACTCCGTGCCGATGGAAGATCTCACCCAGTGGCTTCATGTAGATGTTAAAAAGTAGGGGGGAGAGAACCGACCCCTGAGGCACCCCACACGGGAGTAACCTAGAGGTGGACCTCTGACCCCCACAAACACCAATTGCGACCAACCAGTGAGATAGGAGAACCACCGTAACACGGTGCCCCCCACTCCCAATCCCTCCAGCCGGCGCAGAAGGATACCATGGTCGATGGTATCAAACGCTGCTGAGAGGTCAAGGAGCACCAGGAAAGAGGACTGGCCTCTATCCCGGGCCCGCCAGAGATCATCCATCAGAGCGACCAAAGCAGTTTCGGTGCAGTAGCCGGGCCTGAACTGCAGAGGGCCCAGATAATAGGCTTCCTCCAGATACTGCTGGAGCTGACATGCCACCACCTTCTCAACAACCTTCCCCACAAAGGGGAGGTTGGAGACCGGATGATAGTTGGTCAAAATTGCTGGATCCAGGGAAGGCTTCTTGAGGAGGGGGCGCACAAGTGCCTCCTTTAAAGGAGCCGGAAAGGACCCCTCCCTCAAAGAAGCGTTGACAATCTCCTGGATCCAGGTACGTGTCACCACCCTACTGACCGAAACCAGCCAGGAGGGACACGGGTCCAACAAACAGTTGGCAGAACTCACAGCTCCAATGGCCCTGTCCACTTCCTCAGGCGTAACAGCCTCAAACTCCCCAGATGACCGGACAAGAACATGCCCCTGTCCCCTCGACTGAATCATTATCAGTCGACTCTGCTACACAATTGGAGTCTAGGTCAGCCCGGATCTGAGCCACTTTGTCTGCGAAACAGTTGTTAAAGTCCTCGGCACTACCCTGCAAGGGAGGCCCCGGACCCCTCGGGTTAAGGAGGGACCGGGTCACCCTAAACAGGGCAGCCGGATGAGATTCCGCAGACGCGATCAAAGCAGAAAGATACAGAGATCTTGCCGCCTTAATCGCCTTCAAATAGGCTCTAATAAATGAGCTAAATCTGGTTCGATCAGATCCGGACCTACTTCATCTCCATCGCTTCTCTAGACGTCTCTTATGGCGCTTCATCCCCCTGAGCTCCTCGGTGAACCAAGGAGACCTGGGGCCAGCACCACGGAGAGGTCGCAGCGGCGCAATCCGGTCAATAGCCCCCTTCGCGGCCGTATTCCATGCCGCTACCAGGGACTCCGCCGAATTGTGAATGAACGAGCTCGGTAATTCCCCAAGCGCCGTCTGAAAACCAATTGGATCCATCAGGTGTCTCGGGCGGAACCACCTAATCGGTTCCGCCTCCCTGCGGGGAAGGATTGGGGCCATAAAATTCAGTCGTAGCAGAAAATGATCGGTCCATGACAAAGGCATGACATCTAAGCCCCTTAAAGCCAGATCATTACCCAACTGCTCCAAAAGGAAAATCATATCCGGGGCGTGTCCACCCTCATGCGTTGGACCCTGTACTACTTGGATCAGGTCCATGGTTGTCATGGTGGCCATGAACTCCTGTGCCAACCCCGAGGACTCACCAAGCGACGGCAGATTAAAGTCCCCCAAGACTATAAGTCTGGGGAACTCCACCGCCAGCCCAGCAACCTCCTCAAGTAGCACAGGCAGGGCTGATGTCACGCAGCTGGGAGGCAGGTACGTCAACAATAAGCCCACCTGAACCCCTAGGTCCAGCGTCATTAAGATGGACTCGCAACCCGGAATTTCTGAAACAGTGAGTCTGCGTAGACTGAGGTTCTCCCGGGCCAAAACAGCCACTCCTCCCCCCCTTCCCTGGGGTCGCGGCTGGTGCCATACCTGATAACCTGGTGGGCACATACCTGAGAGGGGAACTCCCCCCTCCGGGCCCAACCAGGTCTCAGTCACACACTCCAGGTCAGCATCCTCATCCATGAGAAGGTCATGAATGAGGGCGGCCTTATTATTAACCGACCTGGCATTGAGCAGCAACAGTCTGAGCCCAGGTCCCGAGCTACGCTCATCACCAGGATCATGGGATGAGCTAGATTTTTCAGAAGGGCCAGAACAAGGAACTACTACAAGACAGCAGGACCGAGTTCTCCGAGCGCGGCCTACCCTCCTGCTCCCGCCATATCTGCCTCTTCCCTGAATGACCGGTATACTCCAACCCTCAGTGACTCCCGAGTCCGCATCCCTTCAGTCCCCGGCCTCCCTCAAGCTCGGCAGACCTGTCCATTCATCTATCATACATTCCTCATACATATCCTCATCCCATGCATACATATTAAAACATTAGTAATTAAAATTTTACATAAAAATTAAAAGCGTTAATTAATATAAAATTAATATAAAACCAGAAGAACCAGCTGCTGGAACAGAAGTAAGGGCGGAAAAAATAATGGAAGTCCAGAAGAAGTATGAGTAAAAAGCTGGAGTAAAAGCTGGAACAAATGGGGTGGCTAATCCAGCAGGTTTACTAAGACCCAAACTAAGGCCCGTAGTGGAAGTAGTAGTAGAAACAGGCATGCCAAATGTTAATCCTGCCGCAATAGTTGTAGCTGGTATAGATGATATTCTCTGGAATTGTGGGATATAAGAGTAGGACAAAAGTAACAGCAATGCACAAATATTTAAATGTTGGAAAGCATTCTTGCTTTGTAAGTCAATTATCTTTATGGCTCCAGAATCATCTGCAGCAACCAAGAAGCTGTTCGTTCCATTTACTGAAAGACAATTGATCTCTTCCTCATTTACATGGAAACATTCAACTGGCTCCTTGAAACACCTGATATCCAGCATGCTAATAATTTCCCCATGAGAAGCATAGAGTCTTCTAGAACGAGTGAGAGAAAATATAACGCTAGTGACATCATCTGCTTTTTGAAGCCATACACATTCCGAAGGATTTCCCTCAGCATTCCAAATTGTGAGCTCCCCTCCTTCTGCTCCTAAAGCCAATAAACTGTCTTTGCTCATATTTAGGCTTAGTACTGAAGAAAAATGTCCATTAGTCCACTTCTTTGCCATCATATCTCAAGACAGATTCAAAGTAAAGAACCAAGTTCTCCCGATACCAAACTCTCTTCTGGCAAAGAAAAACTGCTGGGTCTGTTTAACACTCCCACTTCATTCTCGGCTTATCTCTCTCACCATCGATCAGTCCTTTCCAAATTCAAATTCCAAACTTCATTCCTCTCATTCACCATCAGTCAGTCCTTTTCAGTCAGTTCCACCATCAGTTTGTCTCCAATGTTTACCCTGCTGTATTTCATTTTGCACCAAAACATTGGGGTCAGTAGCGAAAAACATCTCTGGAGAATATGTACAGATTCAATTTATGTTATCTAATATAGCCAAAAATGAAGATTCATCAGAGTATACAGAAATACAGGGGAGATTGATAAATATGCATCAATATGATAAATCTTCAGAGTCAGTTAAACCGACAATACAATGGAAACTAATTGAATAGAAGAATAAACACAATTGGTGAGAGTCAGAAAAAGATAACATAAAGGAAGTAAGATAAACATATAGACAAAAATAGCTGGGTCTGAGAAAGGAAGAAGAGAAGCCATAAATATATATATATATAGTTGTAAAAGGAAATGGCTAGCCAGGAAAGACAGGTTGAATGGGAGGATAGGAAACTAAGCTGAATAAGATAAGAGGAAAGGCACACTGAATTGAAAAGCAGGAAAAGTACTTATTGTTTAAAATGGGGACATAAATATCTACTAAGTTTAAAATAACAATTTTAAATGTCTAATTTTTCTTATTCTTATTGTATATGTAAATATGATTTAATATGTTATCAGGAAATGTGTATAAGCAGACGGAAAGAGTGTAACCTCATAGTACCTCAGCCAATGGGGAAAGAGGAGGGATGTAGCGGCCGGTGATAGGGATGAATAAAAGAAGGAGATATTTTGGGTTAAAACTTTGGAGAGAACCAAGTTTTGATAGCTTCTCTCCCCGCTTATTGCAATAAACGAAACAAAAGGCCTTCACTGTGTCTTGGCTGGTTATTGATCAGGCGAGCTTGCATCTGGTCACGAAGGAAAGTAGCCAGGAGCACATAACAGTGGTATAACATCCAGTCGGGTAAATCCAAATCCTCCACTTTCTTTTGCTCCTTGTGACATTTTCAGTCTGATTCTAGCTTTTTTTCCTTGCCAGATAAGTTTCAGTATTGTTGTATTTAGTTCATCAAAAAAGTTTTTCCCCAGTTTTACAGGTATTGTTTCAAATAGAAAACGTATTTTTGGTAAGATATTCATTTTCACTGTTGCTATTCTCCCTAGCATTGAAAGTTGTAAATTTTTCCACTTTTCCAAATCCAATTTTATTTGTTTTAGCAATCTTACATAATTGTCTTCTTTTATTGTTGTACATCTCGCTGTTAAATAAATTCCCAAATATTTAACTTTTTTAACTATTTGAAGATTTTTTTTTGCTAGTTGGGTTTTTTTTGTTTTTCTGTTAGATTTTTAGTTAGCACTTTAGTCTTTTCTCTGTGAAGGGACTTTATTGTCCTTATGATTTTATTGTGCTTAAGCTTGATATTAGTAGTGTTATTTTGTAATCACTTTATATTGATACTAGTAGTGATGCTTTGTAATCATTTTATATATAACTTTGTTTATGTGCAAGCAGCTTTGTAGGTGCCTTATATTGGGAAATTATTTACATAAAAGCAAATGTCTCATGCTCTATATACAGGAGATTGCTTACATGAAAAGAGCAAGATGAGATTCAGGGGTCCAGGAAATAGGAAGGGGGAAGGTGAGGTAGCCTGGATTGATGTGTATGAGTCATCACCTTGGAATTTGTTTTTCTGTACTTCCTTACTCCTGATACAGCGACTTGAGTCTCTTTGTTCTAAAAGGGTATAAAGAGTGGGGAAAAAAATTTCTGTGTGTGCCTTCATCCCTTTAAGCAGCCACGAAAAGGGAGGAGGACACCCGACTCTGTTTTGATCAAAATAAAAGTTGTTTTCTTGCTGAAACCTCGGCTCAGGAGTTTCTTTGGCTTTTTAAAATTCCTGAGTGGCCCAGAGGAGTTTGTGAGGTTAAGAGGAGAACCTTACAACCTGGTGCCCAAGCGTGGGGCTTGCTCGAAAGGGTGGAAGCCACAATGGTCCCCACATCCGGAGACCCTTGTTAAGGTCCTGGCGAGCCTTCGATTCTCGGCAGGATGAAACCGGCGGTGACTGAAGTGTGAGTCTTAGAGCGCTCCTAGGTGTTTGACCTGGAAGATTGCTGCGGTTCATTGGCATTAGGATCCGTGTCTGAGGACCCGAACGCCCAAATTCAACGAGGTTTCATGCTTCTCCACTGACGGGAGAAATTACAACAGGCGCCTTGGTGAGTAGAGAAGTTTTGGTAATCCTGGAATAAGACATGGGGTTGATCTCCCTGACCAGCCTTTACGTGAAGGGGCTAAGAAAGTGTCTTGTAATACAGGAATGGGGAATTGTCAGAATAATTTAGAGAAGGAAATTAACTTAAAATGTACTCCTTTGCAATGTGTTTTGAAAAATTGGGATGTTTTGAAACCTCAAGTAGCTGTTAAGTTTAATCCTGTCCGACAATGTCTGATGTTGCTTTGTGTTGATGTGTGGCTGAGCAGGCAATTTCTCCCCAGCCCCTGGATGAGGTAAAAGGGGCCAGATCCCAATCTCCCCATTTATTTATTTATTTTATTTTATTTTTTATACTTTTATACCGCCCCTCTCCCATAGGACTCGGGGCAGTTTACAGCCAGATTAAAACATAACAATAATAAATATAAAAACTGAAATTAATACCTAGGCTGTCACTAAAACCAATTAAAATCCCATTCTTAAAACCCTAACTACCTTATTTAAAAATTTGCTTAAAAAACCCGAGGAGATCTAGGCCAGGCCGGCTTGATTGAAGAGATGAGTCTTTAGTTCTCTTCTGAAGGTGCGGAGATCATGACACGTCCGGAGTTCCGGGGGAGCTCGTTCCACATTGTCGGTGCCCCCACAGAAAAGGCTCTCCCCCCGGGTGCCGCCAGCCGACATTGCTTAGCCGATGGCACCCTGAGGAGGCCTTCTTTGTGGGAGCGAACTGGTCGAAGGGAGATATTTACTGGCAGAAGGCGGTCTTGTAAGTAACTGGGTCCTATGCCATGGAGCGCTTTAAAGGTGGTGACCAACACCTTGAAGCGCACCCGGAAGACCACCGGCAACCAGTGCAGCTCGCGCAGGATGGGGGCCATTCGTGCCCGCCAGGGCGCCCCCACTACCACCCGCGCGGCCGCATTCTGTGCCAGTTGGAGCCTCCGCGTGCACCTCAAGGGGAGCCCCAAATAGAGAGCATTACAGTAGTCCAGTCTGGAAGTGACGAAGGCATGAGTGACCGTGCGTAGCGCGTCCCAATCTAGGAAGGGGGGCAACTGGCGTACCAGACGAATCTGGTAAAACATCCTCCCAGCCACGGCCGTCAGATGGTCCTCAAGGGACAGCCGTGAATCCAGGAGGACTCCCAAGTTGCGAGCCCTTCCCGTGGGGGCCATTGACTCGCCCCCAATAGACAGCGATGGAGTCAGCTGACTATATCGGGACGACGGTAACCACAGCCACTCGGTCTTGGAGGGGTTGAGCTTGAGACCGTTCCTCCCCATCCAGATCCGCACGGCCTCCAGGCACTGGGTCAGCACGTCAAGAGCTTCATTTGGGTGGTTCGGGGTGGAAATGTACAGCTGAGTATCATCAGCGTACTGATGGAATTCCACCCCAAAACCTCGGATGATCTCACCCAGTGGCTTCACATAAATGTTGAACAACAAGGGCAAGAGGACCGACTCCTGAGGCACCCCACAATCAAGGGGCCTCGGGGTCAACCTCTGACCCCCTGTCAACACAGACTGCATCCGGCCAGAGAGGAAGGAGGAGAACCATCGAAGCACAGTGCCCCCTATACCCAACCCCTCCAACCGACGCAGTATGATACCATGGTTGATGGTATCAAAAGCCGATGAGAGGTCCAAAAGCACCAGGACAGAGGAACAACCCCTGTCCCGGGCCCGCCAGAGATCATCCACCAATGCGACCAAAGTTGTTTCCGTGCTGTAACCCGGCCTGAAGCCCGACTTGAGCGGATTCAGATACGATGATTCCTCCAGGTGCTGAGGGAACTGTCGAGCAACCACACTCTCGACAACCTTCGCAACAAAGCGAAGGTTGGAGACAGGACGGTAGTTGGATAAAACAGCTGGGTCCAGGGCAGGCTTCTTGAGGAGGGGTCGCACCACCGCCTCTTTCAGGGCGGCAGGGAAGACACCCTCACTCAGCGAAGCGTTGATAATCACCTGGAGCCAGCCTCGCATCACCTCGCTGGAGGCCAGTACCAGCCAGGAGGGACACGGGTCCAGTAAACATGTGGTTGCTCTAAGACCTCCCAGCAACCTGTCCATGTCATCAGGTGTCATGGAATCAAACTCAGCCCAGATAACAGTCTCAAGACCAGCCTCAGCCACTCCCGCTGGACCCCCTTCATCGAAGTTAAAGCCTTCCCGAATCTGAGCGATTTTGTCATGCAGATATTGCACAAAATCCTCAGCTCTTCCCTCCAAGGCATCCCCCCTCACCTCCCGTTGAAGGAGGGAGCGGGTTACCCTGAACAGGGAGGCTGGGCGATTATCTGATGACGCAATAAGGGCAGTGACGTGAGAACACTTCTCAGCCCTTATTGCCACAAGGTAAGTCCTAATATGGTCTCTTACCCGTGTTCGGTCAGACTCAGAGTGGCTCGCCCTCCAACTGCTCTCTAAGCGTCTTTTTCAGCGCTTCATCTCCCTCAGCTCCCCGTTGAACCAGGGAGCCGATCGAGAACCATGCTGGTTCAGAGGCCGCAAAGGCACAACCTGGTCCAAGGCACCAGCAGTTGCCCTATCCCAGGCCGCTACCAGCGCCCCGACTGAGTTGTGTGTTAGAGCCTCTAGTATTGGCCCAAGCTCCGTCTGGAACCTCTCGGGTTCCATCAGTCGCCTGGGGCGGTACCAAACAATTGGTTCCGCCTCCCTGCGGCGGGGTGTAGCAGTCTGAAAGTCCAAGCGTAGGAGAGAGTGATCGGACCATGACAGAGGTGTAATAACTATATTTCCCGTATCCAGATCACTCAGACACTGACCAGAGACAAAAACCAGGTCAAGCGTGTTTTCCCCCGTGTGTGTGGGACCTTGAATTACCTGGGTCAGGTCCATGGCTGTCATGGAAGCCATGAACTCCCGAACCTCCCCAGACGCCTCGCCCACAGATGGCAGATTGAAGTCACCCATGACTACCAGCCTGGGGACCTCAACCGCCACCACCGCAATGACGCCCAGGAGCTCGGGCAGGGCGGTTGACATGTGGCACGGAGCCAGGTACGTGAGCAACACAGCCCTCGGACCCCCAAGGTCCCACCTCACAAGGAGGGATTCACAGCCTGCCGTCTGAGGAACAGTGACCTCCCTTGGCCTGAGACCTTCCCTAATCACAACCGCCACCCCCCCACCCCTGCCCTGAGCTCTCGGCTGGTGAAATGCAAGGAAGCCTGGATGGCACATTTCCACCAGAGGGACACCTCCCTCTGGTCCCAACCAGGTCTCCGTAATACCCGCCAGGTCTGCGGCCCCCTCCGTAATTAGATCTTGTATCAAGGGGGCCTTATTTACCACAGACCTGGCATTGCACAGCACCAGCCTACAGCCTGGGTCCTTTGGCTCTAAACAACCCAGATCACAAGTGGAGCCGTAGGGGTCGGAGCGCGGCACCGCTCAAAGATAGCGGGGGCGCGCTCCCATAACTTGGTATGGCCCCCTGCTCCCGCCATATCTGCCCCTCCCACTTACAAAACCGATGGGAACTGGATCACCTCTGCCCCCCCCGATCTGCACCCTCGTGGTTCCGGTCCCACCCGTTGCCTGGCCCATGTTTGTCCTCCTCCTTATTCCCTCCCCCTAGCCCTCCCCTATCCCGTAGACCTCCCCCCAGACCTACTCCATTGCTATCACTAATCTTCCCACCCCCCACCCTGGAGCCCCTTAAAAGACATTTAAAACCCCTACTTAAAAACCTCCATAGCCCTTTTTTTGAACATGCCACCTCTCGGGATTCCAAAATCCGTCATCAAGGTAGGCCTTTGAAAGACATGAAGGCCATTTCCGCGAGAGGGAGGCATCTCGCAGTGCAAGAAGGCTCACCTTATCCTGCATTTACGCATCGTAATCACAACCTGGGTAACACACAGTGATGAGGGTTTATCCATGATAGTCTTTGGACAGATATAACGTCCCATTTGGCCGGACAGTTCAAGTTTTCCCTGGGCCTCAGATCCTTCCGCAACCACAGTCATGTCTATTTGGTGGAGGGTGAAAATCCACTTATCTCCTCCCAGATGTTCCGTGCAGGCAGCTCTCACCTGGCAGTGTCCTACTCAGAAAGCTGCCTCCTCTCCATGTGGTCTTGGGATGAGGTGGGGCCGCGAGACTCCAGCATGTCCTTGCCTCGCCGCTTCCTCAGTTGTCATTGAGGGGGGAGGGGGATATCAGCCGGCTCTCCCCCCGCGAGGCTCTCACCCTCGTCGCCCCATCGCTCCGCTGCTCCGGGTTCTCCTCCTCTCATGGGGAGGGGGGCAACCGGCTCTCCCCCTACGGGGCTCCTCAGCTGTCATTGAGGGGGGGAGGCCAGCCGGCTCTCCCCCCGCAGAGCTCTCAACCCACTGCAGCTCCGCTACTCCGGTCTTTCTAACCACACCAACTCCCGGCTCCAATCCACTTAATTCTCCGAGGCCTCGGCGTTTCCAGAGACACCGCGTGTAGCTGCCGACGCCTCTGCTCGCCCCAGCTCAGTCCGGACTCCTGGAAGCCCTGTTACACCGTAACAGCGTTTTCCGGTACCAACCCAGGGGTGTTTGATGGAATTCTACCCCTGGGTTGACTCCCCAAACCTCATCTCCTGTACCCAAGCATCGGACGCTCAGGCATAAGTGTCCATCTGCCGCATATTACTCTGAATCCCCTCTTGAACCCTGTTCTTGCTCGCCTGTCCCTGCTTGTCCCTGCCTGGCTTAATCAGAGCCTGCCCGGATTGCCGCTGCCTCTGCCACCTCCGCTGCGCACGTGGCTGAGCAGGCAACTTCTCCCCGGCCCGTGGACGAGGTAAAAGGTGGCCTACAACGTGGTGAGTAGCAGCCTGCCATGGTGGGTGGAGGGAAGATTGGTGCCCCAATCAGTCCCCCGAGCCCTGGCTGAGCCACCTAATGGATCGCTGTGCCACTGCTGTTCCCCCCACCTGCATGGATCATCCTGCCACTGCCGCCATTCCCTCCCCCGCACGGGTCGTCCTGCCACCGCCGTTTCCCACCCCTCACCCGGCACACGGATCACCCTGCTGCCACCGCCGCTTGGAAAAGGCCTCTGTCCCACAGATCTATGACTGCACAGCAATATCACGCCCCACACTGCCGATCCGGGCCACTGAGGCTGTTTCGAAGTCTCTGGAGCTCACATCCATGGGCGTGGGGCAATTTTGCGGGGCCTCAGCAACCTGGATTGGCAGTGGGGGGCACAAAATCACTCTGCAGCCCTAGATCTGTGGGGCACAGGCCTTTTGGAAGCCTCTGGAGCCTGGATTAGGCCGCTGGCACACTGCAAAATCACCCTGTGAGCATGGATGCGAGCTCCAGAGGCTTCAAAATGGCCTCAGCGGCCCGGATCAGCAGTAGGGGGGTGCAAAATCACTCCGTTGGCTTACCTGGACTCATGCTGGCAGCTGCCTCCATGATCCAGCCCAGATCTGCCCAGCTCTTGCAGCTGCTCCCTGACTCCCAGTGCAGAGAGAAAGAGAGCAAGAGCCAGTCGCATGTGGAGAGGGGGCGGGGAGCAGCCTGGTCCCGCCTCCCTCCGGGGCGATGGCGCACGTGCCCACAAGGACAGCTCTGCATGCCACAGGTTCTCCACTACAGCCTTATGGCAACCTCTGAGGTTGTTAAAAAGGGGAAAGGGGAACATAAACACTGACTCCAAGTATGCTTATGGAGTCTTGAATACTATTGGAAAAGGGAAAAGTAATAGGATTGATTAACAGTAAAAGGGAAAGAGTTGGCTCATGTAAAGTTGATAGAAGATGTATTTGTGGAAGAAGAAAAGAAAGAAGTAAGTGGTAGAAGGGGAGGGAAGGAATGGATAATAGAAGGAAGAAGCAGGAAAGTTGCTTTTAAGTTGGTTTGCACAGACCATGTGAATTGCATGCATTAAGCAGGGAGACTGCCATTAACATGGTCAGCTCAAACGTGATGGAAAGAGAGAAAACTGGAAAATAGAAGAAAGTGAGAAGTGGATGTTGCAAGATAGGAGATGGATGTTGTAAAAAGAAAAGAAAAAGAAAGAAAGAAAGAAAGAAAGAAAGAAAGAAAGAAAGAAAGAGAGAGAGAGAGAAAGAGAGAAAGAAAGAAAGAAAAGAGCAATAGCTAGGACACAGAAGCAGCCACTAAAGGGGGGCGCAAGGGATGGTTGATACTTTAAAAAAACACAAGAAAGTTATATTTATACTTTAGTTAAACAAATCTGTGATAAATATATGATATGTAAACAAGTAAATAAAAAGCCCTGCAACATTTAGTGGTGAAGCCATTTCAGTATAGGCCTCAACTAGAAAGCTGTCTTTGTCCCTTTAAAATAATGTATGGGAGGCTTTTGTTACAGGAAGGTTTAAGAATGTCAATGAAGGAGAGAAGAAAGGACTTCCGGTTCCAGTTCGCGGCGCCTCTAGCCACACGGGGAGGCTTCTCTCCTCGTCCGGCTAGTTTCCCTCCGTCGGTAGACCCCAATGGGGGTCGAAAGTTGTGCCTGGAGGGTGCGACCACCCTCGATGAGGCTACGCTCGGCTGCAGAGGAGCGGCGGCTCCTCTAGCTGTCCGAGCTGACTCCGAGGGCCGACGGAGCAGAAGACCGGCCAAAAATGGCCGTTCACCTAGCCGCACCAACCGCAAGTCACAAGATCATCTAAGCATAAGAAACCACCATGGTGAATCCGGGTGAGACTTTTCCCTCCCTCGCTATCCAGATTTTTCCTGTAAGAGTTTTTATTTTCCTTTATTAAGAAAGCGGCGGCTGCCTATATATGGAAAGAAGAGCCAAAAATATAAGGATTAATTTTTGTGTACTATTCTACTATTTGATTGCTGTGGGGTGAACTTCAGGAGAAAAAAAAAGAGAAAAAGAGACATTGCTACTTTCCTTTTTTAATTTGATAATACAGAAGATAGCTTGAAAGAGAAAGAGAAAACTTTCCCTTTGTGTTCTTTTTTTAACTTTCTCTAACTTGATTAAAAAGAAAGAAAGAAGAAAGACTTTATAATCCACCGAGAACATCTGGTGGTGAAAAAGCAAAATTTCAATTGTATTTCTCTCTGTTATTTGAAAAAATAACTGGACAGCTGGGTGGTGAAGCTGGCTATTATACTTTTTGGAGGCGGAGATTTGTGGATTTTCCTTAAATAGTCTCTAATAAAGAAATAGGCAAAGCTACCACTAAAATGGCTGAAAGTTATCCTCATCTTGACTATGACTCAATACTGGAAAAAATATTAGAAATCAGAGAGGAGTTTAGAGCTTATTGGAAATCTCATTTTGATCCTTTAATAACAAATCAAGTTATGGAACAAGGAACAACAGAAGATGAACAGAATAGTTCCCAGACCTACCTAAAATTTAAAGAGATTTAAATTTTCCTCAAATCAAGAGGAAATGTGGAAACTATGGAATCAACCATTGCTACACCTTATCTACAATTGTCTGAACAGACTTATTCACAATTCAAAGAGACAGAGACATTATCCCTACAACCCAATGATGAATCTGCATTAAGAGAGAATGTGGAAACTATTGAATCAACTAATGCTATGCGTTATTTACAACTGATGGACAATTTTGATAATCAAAAAATAGCTGTAACTGACCTAATTCAATTACCCAAAATAACAAAGACACAACTTTTCAGAAATTACTATAAAGAGGAAAAGGGAAATTTTTTTTGCCAGATTGAATTTGTTAAGAAGCCTCGTAATCAAATCTTGAGGTTTGAGAATCGAAAAGCGTTATTATGGGAACCAAATTGGCATAGAAAAAAAGCTAGAGTTAGGTTCAAGTGTGATACAAAATGTTACTTGATGGGTTAAAAAGGCTTAGAAATTATTTCTGATTTAACGTTGTATGAAGGATGTAAATTTATTGTTACTAAGGTTGATAATTAATAGAGGGAGTCAATCTGGCTAGAGGACAAAAAGAAGTAGACTGATGAAATGATTGAATATATCTAGTATTTAATTAAGAATGAAAGAGGAGAATTGCCTGATAATATAATTAATAAATATTTGAAAATATAAACTTTATTAAGGTCTTAAAAAGTTTTTGTTGGATTTATATTACTATTTTAAATATGATAACTATGTTGTAAAAAAGAGAGAGAAAGAGGTATTGGTGATAAAGGGGGAAGAAAGGGAAGAAAGAAAAAGAAAAATAATAAAAAAAATTTTTGTCTCAATGAATGATTGTATATCAAGGTTACCTGAAATCACTATTATATCTTTATTAAATGTACTTGGAATGATAATTGTAAGGAGTATAGCTTAAAAACAGGATATAGATTATAATTACATGTGCTTGATGACTTTTGTAATTGTATAAATTTCAATAAGCAATAATATATTTAATTTGAACTTCATTTATATGATTTTGTTGCTGAATGAGTCCCGATCATTATGTTGTGTTTTAACCTTTGGAAAATTTGGAAAGAGGAGTTGCTCGGACATTACTCCTGGTCTACATCTGAAGAGGGATGAGAGGGAAGAAAGAGTGAAAGAGGGGAGAAGGAAGTAGAAAGGTTGGAGGAGAAGAGGAGAAGTGGAGAGAAAGGGAAGGAGAGGGGTGGAGGAAGAGGGAAGTAGGAAGAGAAGA
The DNA here is from genome assembly GCA_034064705.1 of Bothrops alternatus. NCBI lineage: Eukaryota > Metazoa > Chordata > Lepidosauria > Squamata > Viperidae > Bothrops > Bothrops alternatus. The sequence goes on from JARGCV010000085.1 coordinate 15,480,622, forward strand.
AAGGTAGAAAGAAGGTAGAGAAGAAAGAGGGTAGATGTGATGAAGGGGGAAATGGGCGAGCAACCCCAAAAGTTATGTGTAGGTATTTATCTCATTTTATTTATTGACTATATGAATTCTAAAGAATGTATGCTAACATCTTATAAATATTATGGTATATGTATCAGGGAGAGTTTTGGAATGAATTTGATAAAGTCTTAAAATAGGTTTAACAGAAATTCATGACAGAAATGGAATATATTAAATTTATATGTTTCTGTTTTTTTTCTCTTTTCTCTTTTTTTCTTTCTGTCTTGTATGGGAGAGGGAAATAGAAAGATGATAAGTGAATGTATTAAGTTGAGTTGTTTATGTATGTTTTTATTCTGGAATTTTTGTTCACCCAATCACCACGGTGTGTTTTAAGCATTTATTGTTAAAATCATAAAATCAATAAAATATATTATCAAAAAAAAAGAAGAAGAAGAGAAGAAAGTTACTCAGTATTCGCATAATTTGGCGCAGGTTTTGTTTTCTATCTCAGTATAGGCCCAGGCTGCCCTACCATCTGTTTCTGGCCATTGTGGAGAGTGGATTCAGGTGAAAAGAACTGTCACCTAGAAATACCAGTCCTGAGTGGTCCCAACCATGCCAAATCCTCTTGATCTAAGGAATCAAGGCATAAGTCAATGGAAAATCCTATCATTCCATCTCCAATGACAAGCTCCGCAGCTCGGCGGCCTGAAAATGAAATTTTGACCTGCCTCGCCTGTTGAACTGTTTCCATCTAAGTAGGAGAAAAACCTCAATGGATTGGACTACCCTGGAAATCGTGTTTCTAGAACCTGAACTATGTATTGCAATATTTTTATTTTGCTACTGTTGTTTCCCTCGTAGGTAAACAACTTGGTTAGAAGGAAGGACCATGGGCCCAATACTTAAAGGAACAAAAGGGAGTTGTGTTTATAACAAGACTATGTATTCCACTTGCAAAGGGGGAATAGGGTCACTTGTTATGCTCCTGTCAATACAGTAAAGCTTTACCAACAACTTTAAATCTGGACATATAGAGAGACAAACAGACATTACCTTTTGGGGAAGAATAACATGAGACTTATGGACAAGTGCCAGTATCTTCTTTGATGCATGTAAAGCTATTGACTATAATCAAGCTAAATGGACTAAGTGTGGAGACAGGCCTACTCATTTAATGCCAAATATGTTTGCACATTCTACCCAACCTGGCACAATCAAAGGATTCCTGCAACCCGGTGTGATTCAAGATAACCAGACCAACGGATTTCTCAGCATCATTTGGACTAGCTATTGATTAAACCAGATACAAATATGGGTTCAAGTTGATTTTCATGAACTGGAAACCACAATTGCGATTCCCTCAGTATCAAACAATCCTTTTATTGATCTGGCCCAAAAGAATTGTTTCATTTTTAAGATAAGGTAAGGCAAGGTAAGATAAGATGATGATAAGATAAGATAAGATAAGATTTATTGTCATTTTTTTACTGTGGGCACAACGGCACACATCAAAAATGAAATTTAGTTGCCCGCTCTCAAGTGAAACATACATGACACACACCTAAAACATACTATGAATAATATATGTATAGACCCACACCCCTACATATACGTAGCAAATAAATATTAAATAATGTCCATCTTGAATATATAACAGAAGGAGGAAGCTTGAGAGTTCACAAGGTTAATGCTGTATGGAATGAAACTATGGCTGAATCTGGATGTTATGCTACGGATACCACGAAGCCTCCTTCCAGAAGGTAACAAGGAAAACAGGTCGTGAAGAGGATGTGTAGTGTCCCAGATAATCTTATGGACCCTGCTCAAGCAACGCTTCTGTACTATGTCGTGAATGGGAGGGAGGGAACTGCCAACGATCTTTTCGGCCATTCTCACTACTCTCTGCACTGCCTTCCTGTCTGAAGCAGTGATGCTTCCAAACCAGACTGTGATGCTGTATGACAGGATGCTCTTGATTGTCCCCCTGTAGAAAGTGGTCAGGACAGGGGAAGGAAGATGTGCTTTTCTCATGTAACGCAGAAAATGCAGGCGCTGCTGTGCCTGCTTCGCCAGTTTCTCACTGTTGAGCAACCAAGTCAGCCTACTCGTTAGCTGCACACCCAGGAATTTGATGTTGGTAACCATCTCCACAGGTGAATCATTAATGCACAGAAAAGTGTAGCTGTGCCTGTCTTTTCTGAAATCAACAATGATCTCATTGGTTTTTCCGGTATTTAAAACTAGGCTGTTTTCCTTACACTAGATCACCAGCCCCTCAACCTCCTGTGGTAAGGTTCCACCTTGTCATCCTGAATAAGGCCCACTACTGTTGTATCATCTGCGAACTTCACAATATAGTTGGTGGCAAACCTGGCACAACAGTCGTGGGTCAACAGGGTGAACAGCAGCGGACCTAAGACGCAGCCCTGAGGAGAACCTGTGCTCAAGAAAATGGTATTAGAGGTATTTGTTCCAACTCGCACATATTGGGGCCTGTTGGTAAGAAAATCAATGTGAAAATTAAATGTGAAGCTCGAGAGATTCAATTGGAGAACACCACTTCTCATTTTAATTTGATTTGGAAAGAAAAGGACCGTCCAACCAAATGGACCCTCCATTCTGTAATTGTGGCCCTGAATTGCATTATTAGACCCCAGGCCGACATTACACATAAGGAATATGTAAAAGAAATCACAGACAGAATGAAGAAGTTGGCTCATGTCCCTGTCCAGACATGGACAGGAGCACCGGATGTTGGGGGATGGTTTTTAGGAATGTTTGATAATTGGAAAAGGATTGTTCATTGTGGTCTTGGCATTAGGACGGTTGTGGGGAAAAATGCACGTGCAGCAAACTGCCATGCTTTCCCCCCCATAAACCTCATAACCTTTTGATACCCTTTGTCCCAAGGAAGCAGCCAAAAGGTCATCCCCTTCTGACTTAATACCTCACCTTTTGACTTAATACCTCACCTACCTAACTTCCTATCTTTTCCTGTCTTTGTTAGTTCCTTCTCCTGTTTGCTTTTTACCTGATCTTTGAACAGGTAATGTTACTATTGCCCCAGTCCTAGGCCTTCAGCTGGGTTTTATAAAACCTTTTGCTTTAGGCCTCTGCCGCCGTGTGCAAAAAAAAAAAGAAGGTTCGATCAGTCAATTTCAATTTCTTGCAGGGAAAAAAGATCTTGCAAAGTTCGAATTGATTGATTGAACTTTTTAGTCCCACCCAGTCTGCCTTTACCATGGCAGCCATGCCCACCCAATTGGCCATGCCCCCCCAATGGGCTAAACCCAGCCAATGGGCCACACCCACCCGGTACTCAACGATGCATAAGTGGGTTTTGGGTTGCAGTTTGGGCACTCGATCTCTAAAAGGTTCGCCATCACTGATATAGACTGAAAAAAGAAAAAGAGAAAAAACTGATAAATATGTTGCAAGACTCAAAAGGTGAACTACAATCTGGCCAATCTTAAGACGAGTGGACTGCAAGTCCCAGAATTCTCCTACATCCTGACTAGGAAATCCTGAGAGTTGAAATCTACTTGTCTTAAATTTAATAAGACTAAGAAATGCTACATTAACCTGTTTCCTTGGGCTTCATCCAGCTGTTGTATAATGAAATGGCCCCAGCGACTTTGCACAGCTTTCCACGACCCTTCAGAATAGAGCTGGAAGGGACCATGGAGGTCTTCTAGTCCAGCCCCCCCTACTCGAGCAGGAGAGCCTATACCATCTCAGACAAGTGACTGTCTAGTTCAGGGGTGTCAAACTCAATTTCATTGAGGGCCGCATCAGCATTGTAGTTGCCATCGGGTGGGTGTGGCTGGCATGGGCGTGGCCTACTGGGTGGGTGTGGCCAGCTCGATGTCAATCACATCAGGGGCACCTGTGTGGGTCTGGCCAGGATTGGGGCTCATCCAAGGATGGGGAAGAGTGGGTGGGACCGGGGCAAGTGCCAGGGCATGGTCCACTGGAGGAGCTTCACTGAACCTCAGGCTGTGCACGGGGCCCCTGGACAGTGGCATGGACTGTCTAGAGCCCTGGGCAGTGGAGGTCAAGCGCCCAGCCCGGCCCTTGAGCTCCCACAGCACCAGGACCCCACAGCTGCACTTCCCTGAAAGGGTACCCAGCTGCACTTACCTCCTCCTCAATGCTGCTGCTGTTGTGCTCACTCTCCTTGGCCAGGTTGCTCATGGTGGGTGCAGGAGGACAAAGTGCGTGGGTTAGAGGGAGGCCCACTCCCTCTCCATGTGAGGAAACCTGGCTTTGTAACCAAAGCATCCTCAGCAATAGGATGGAAGACCACCAGGGAACAGCAAAAGGGCAATAGGGCTGCTGGTGGCCAAGTGCTAAGGCAGGACTTCCCTCAGACCCTCCCTCTTATTCCAATCTCCTCCCTCCCTCCCTCCCTTCTCTCCTTTCTTTCTTTCTTCCTTTCCTTCCTTCTCTTTCTTTCTTTCCTTCTTTCCTTCCTTCCTCCCTCCCCTTCTTTCCTGCTTCTCTCCTTCTCATTTCCATCTCCTTCCTTCCCTTACTTTCTTCCTTTTTACCTCCCATCCTTCCCTCCCTCCTTCTCTCTGTGCCTAGGAATGGACGAGGGGAGGGGAAGAGGTTGGCAGCACTTGTCTCAAAGAATAAGGGTTGGAAGAGATCTTTGAGGTCTTTGGTCCAAGCTCCTGCTCAAACAGGGGACATATACCATTCCAGACAATGGAATATCCAATCTCTACTTAAAAGCCTCCAGTGATGGAACATCCATAACTTCTGAAGGCAAGCCTTTTCACTGGTTAGGTGTTTTCACAAGTCCCTAGTTCTAGGCTGGTTTTCTTCTTGATTAGTTTCCATCTATTATTTGCCTTCTGACGCTTTGGAAAATAGGTTGATCCCGTCTTCTCTGTGGCAGCCCATCAAATATTGGAACACTGCTATCATATCACCACGCCTAGTCCTTTTCACTAAGTCAGGCATACCCAATTCCCACAAACATTTGTCATATGTTTTAGCCTCCAGCCCCCTAATCATCTATGTTTACCATCCATTTAGACCAGATGGTCCCCCTGGTTTGGTTTATAGAACAGTGGCCACAAGCAAAGCCTTCTCAGAGACAGCACCCCCATTATAGAACTTTCTTCCAAAGAAAATATGAACAGTGCAACCCTCACCCATTTAGAGGCAACTCCAAACACACTGTTCAGCCAGGCATATGTAAAACAACAACACATTTTATGGTCAAACAGCACTAAGTAAATTACTACTACTATTTTTATTTCTTAAAATACACAATTTTAATATTGTTTTAAGCCAGTGGTTCTCAACCTTTTTCAGGCCGAGACCCCACCTGCGCTGCCCATGCGCGGCGCGACCCCGCCCCCCCAAAAAATGGCCGACAAAAAAAATGGCGGGCCCGCACCGCGCATGCATGGTGCATTGCGCATGCGCGGCGCAATGGCCCACATCGCAATAGGGAAAAAAATGACCGACCAAAAAAAATGGCCGACCCAAAAAAAAATGGCCAGCCCGCACCGCGCATTGCGGCGCATCGCGCATGCGCGGCACGACGGCCCGCATCGCAATAGGGAAAAAATGGCCGACCCAAAAAAATGGCCGACCAAAAAAAAATGGCCGGCCCGCACCGCGCATCGTGGCACATCGCGCATGCGCGGCATGACGGCCCGCATCGCAATAGGGAAAAAATGGCTGACCAAAGAAAATTGCCAACCTAAAAAAATGGCGGACTGTGGTGCTTGGCGACCCCCGTGAAATGGTCGTTCGACCCCAAATGGGGTCGCGACCCACAGGTTGAGAACCGCTGTTTTAAGCAGTGCTAGTGATGCTTTACAATAGCTGTCTTTGAGAGTTTTCTTGTAAACTACCCTGGATTTCTCAGAAACTTTTAATTTCAAATTAGATGTTGATTTAATAAATTAGGCAGAAGAAACAAATGTTTAAATACATCTAAATCCCACAGACCTACTGCCTCCTAGGCTCATACTGCAGAGAAAATAAGGCATTGCATTTCTAGCCAGCATAGGCACAGGATGATGGGAACTGTGGTTCATGACACCCAAAATATATTAGTTTGGGTAAGGCTGGATTAAATTATAAAAGAGCAGATAAAGGGAAGTATTTTTGTCTCTGACAAAATAATTGGGGGGCCTTTTAATTTCAACTCACACTAATTCCTCTTAACTTCCCATTCAATCCAAAGAGTTGTATTATTGCCTGGATTTTAGGGAGGGGAGGAGGCAAGAACAGACCACAAAGCTAATCTGCAAGTTTGCTCTCTCCCTGTCTGCACACCACCTTCCTGTGTGTGTGTGTGTGTGTGTGTGTGTGTACCAGCACGTATATGTGAGACAGAGAGAGAGAGCCCTTTTTTGTAAGTTTGCTTACTCTGCAATGCTCCCCGTTCTCCACTTTTGCTTCCCTGCTGGTGCTCTCTCTCTCTCTCTCTCTCTCTCTCTCTCTCTCTCTCTCTCTCTCTCTCTCTCTCACACACACACACACACACACACACACACACACACAACCCAGGTTAATAAAAAAGAGAAGGAGGGGGGAGAAAGATGGAAGCTCTCCTTTTTTGTAACACCTCGGCTTTCTCCTCTTCCACTCACATACACACACACACACACACACACACAAACAAACCCTTCCTGCTTTCTTTTCCTTCTCACCCTTTCTGGCCTGGCACACGAGGAGAAGCCCAGCAAAGTGAGGCATGGCCGGGCGTGACGGGGTTAAGCTGGGAGGGGTGGGGCGGGCTGATGCAAATGAGCTGCTGCTGCAAACCACCAGCCAGAGTGCTCGCTGTTTCCTTTGCATGCTCCAAGGCACTCAGCTGGGTTGCGGTGGGCCAGGGCTGGGGCAGCGGGGGTCGGTCATTTGCCATTTCTGGGACAGCCCCGGGACGCCAAATCTGGGCCCTCCCTGGGCCGCATCTGGGCCGTGGGCCTTGCGTTTGACATGTCTGGTCTAGTCTCTTCTCAAAATTTTCCAGTGAGGGAGCGCCCACAATTTCTGAAGGAAAGCTGTTCCACTAGTCCTCACTGTTAGGAAGTTTCTCCTTAAGAAATGGAGATAGATAGCCAGCAGACGGAGGGGAGCTTCCCAGTGTTTTGTATTGAGTGTCACATGTATGACTATCTGTCTGCTGGACAGAAGTCTTGGGTGTGTGATCGGTGCAATGAGCTCCTGGCTCTCAGGGAACAGGTTCTTTCCCTTGAAGCCAAGGTAGCAGACCTGGAGAAGCAGAGAGAGATAGCGAGGCAGGAGAAGATCTTCAGGGATGCAGCAGGAGCGTCCCACTCCATGCTGAGCAGCTCTCCAGCTGCTTTGGAGAATGGAGTTCTTGGGCAGGGAGGACATCAATCTGTGGAAGAGGGACAGGCTCCCTTAGTTGAGACCCCTTCCCTGGAGGATGTGCCCATATCCTCTTGCACCGAGGATACTTCTCCGCGGGTGATGGGAGGGGGGCTTCTTGTAGTGGGTGATTCAATTGTTAGAAATATAGAGAGACGGGTTTGTGATGGAAGCGTTGACTGCATGGTAAACTGCCTGCCGGGTGCAAAGGTTGCGGACATCACGAGGCATCTAGACAGGCTGATAGACAGTGCTGGGGTGGAGCCAACTGTTGTGGTACATGTCGGTACCAATGACATTGGAAAAGCTAAGCGGAAGGTCCTGCAAGCCAAATTTAGGTTGCTAGGTAGAAGATTAAAGTCCAGGACCCCCAAGGTTGCATTCTCAGAAATGCTACCTGTTCCACGCGCAGGGCCAGGTAGACAGGCAGAGCTCAGGAGCTTCAATGCGTGGATGAGGCAGTGGTGCCGGGAGGAAGGGTTTAGATTCATTAGGAACTGGGAAACATTTTGGGACAAGCCACACCTGTACAGAAGGGACGGGTTACATTTGAACCATAATGGAACCAGACTGTTGGCGATTAATATTAAAAAGGTTTCAGAGCAGCTTTTAAACTGATTCATAGGGGCAAGTCGACAGGAGCTGGGCAGCTTCCGGTTCGAGAAGGCGCACTGCCTAATATGGAGGGTGGAAGTTATGCACACATTGGTGAGTCAACAGGAAAACTAAATTGTAATAGTCAAGCAGAAGGACATGGTAGACCATCTACAAATTCTACAACCAAATTCTACAGTCAAAATCCACAGTCAAAGTTGAAAGTGCACCAGAAAATTACATATAAAGGTCTGTACACAAATGCTAGAAGCATTCGAGCAAAAATAGGGGAATTGGAATGCTTGGTGAAGGAAAATAATATTGATATTATTGGCATAACAGAAACCTGGTGGACAGATGAAAACCAATGGGACACAAGGATTCCAGGTTACAAATTGTATAGGATGGACAGGAGAGGGAGAAATGGTGGTGGCGTGGCCTTGTACATAAATGAGGAGCTAGAATCTCATGAACTCGAAATTCAAGAAAATTCAAACTCACCCACAGAAACATTGTGGATAAAAATCCCAGGACAGGAAACTAATCTGACGTTAGGGATCTGCTATCGCCCTCCCAACCAAACTCCAGAGGTAGATTGCTATTTGGAAAATGAATTTAAGGAGGCCTCAAAAAGAAATAGGGTAGTCATAATGGGGGACTTCAACTATCCCCAAATAGATTGGGTAAATTCTTGTTCTACACATGAAAGAGAGACAAGGTTCCTCGACATGTTAGCCGATTATTCCCTTGAGCAGATGGTCATGGAACCTACCAGGGGAAAGGGGATCCTGGACTTGGTTCTAACTAACGCACAGGATTTGGTTCATGATGTCCTTGTAACCGAGCCCATAGGAACCAGCGATCACAACACAATAACCTTCAACTTAACCATGGATAGCAAATTGTCAGTGAAAACTAACACAGAGACCTTAAACTTCACAGAGGGAATTTTGACAAAATGAGAAAAATAGTAAAGAAGAAACTAAAAGGAACAGTAAAAAAAGTCAAATCCCTCCAAAATGCTTGGAAACTGTTTAAAAATACGTTACAGCAGGCTTAAATAAAATGCATTCCTAAAAGAAGAAAGAGGATTGGAAAGTCCAAGAGGATACCAGTATGGCTTACGAATGAGGTAAAGGAGGTTATTGGAAAGAAGAAAAACTCATTTAAGAAATGGAAGGCTCTTCCTACCGAGGAGAACAGGAGGGATCACAAACTCTGGCAGACCAAATGCAAGGCGATAGTCATGAAAGCCAAGAGAGACTTTGAGGAGCATATAGCAAAGAATATTAAAAATAATAACAAAACCTTTTTAAAGTACATCAGAAGCAGGAACCCAACCAGAAAATCAGTTGGGCCACTTGATAACAATGGTCAGAAGGGGATAATCAGAGAAGACAAGGAGATTGCTGAGAGGCTAAATGACTTCTTTGCCTCCGTTTTCACCGAGGAGGATAGAGAACATTTGCCTGCCACTGAATTAGTTTTCCCAGGGAGGGAAATAGAAGAATTAAACCTGATAGAGATAAACAAGGAAGATGTTCTTGCATGCCTTTCTAAACTAAACGTCAACAAATCGCCGGGTCCAGATGGCATCCACCCTAGAATTCTCAAGGAACTCAAGTGTGAAATTGCTGAACTTCTAGCTAAAATATACAATCTTTCTCTAAGATCAGGCACTGTACCGGAGGATTGGAGGGAAGCAATATAACCCCGATCTTCAAGAAAGGATCCAGAGGTGATCCAGGAAACTATAGACCAGTCAGTCTAACCTCAGTTCCAGGCAAACTGATGGAAACCATTATTAAAGATAAAATTACAGGGCACATAGAAAAACAGGCATTGCTGAAAGAAAATCAACATGGTTTCTGCAAAGGCAAATCATGTCTTACTAACTTGTTAGAATTCTTTGAGGGTGTAAATAAATACATAGATAAAGGGGCCCCAGTTGATATTGTATATCTTGACTTTCAAAAGGCTTTTGACAAAGTCCCTCACCAAAGGCTCCTAAAAAAGCTCTCCAGCCACGGAATTAGAGGACAGGTCTTGTCCTGGATTGGTAACTGGCTAAATTGTAGGAAGCAAAGGGTGGCAATAAATGGACAATTCTCCGGATGGAAAGAAGTGAGAAGTGGTGTACCCCAAGGTTCAGTTTTGGGGCCTTTACTTTTTAATTTATTCATCAATGATCTGGATGTAGAAGTTAATAGTGAGGTAGCCAAGTTTGCTGATGACACTAAATTGTTCCGGGTTGTGAAAAGTGAAACTGATTGTCGGGAGCTCCAGAAGGATCTCTCGAAATTGTGTGAGTGGGCAACAAAGTGGCAAATGCATTTTAACCTAAACAAGTGCAAAGTTATGCACATCGGGGCAAAGAACCCCAATTATACTTACCAACTGATGGGGACCAAACTTTCTGAGACAACCCAAGAAAGGGATCTTGGGGTTTTGGTGGACAGCTCGATGAAGATGTCAACCCAATGCGCAGCAGCAGTAAAAAAAGCAAATTCCATGCTTGGCATGATTAGGAAGGGAATCGAAAATAAGTCAGCAAGTGTTGTATTGCCTCTGTACAAATCGATGGTGAGACCACACTTGGAGTACTGTGTACAGTTCTGGTCACCGCACCTCAAGAAGGATATAATGGAACTGGAAAAGGTGCAAAGAAGGGCAACAAGAATGATCAAGGAAATGGAGCGCCTCCCTTATGAAACCAGATTGCAACGCCTTGGTCTCTTCAGCCTTGAAAGACGGCATTTAAGGGGTGACTTGATCGAAGTGTATAAAATCATGCATGGGATAGAAAATGTGGATAGAGAAAAATTCTTTTCTCTATCACACAATACCAGGACAAGGGGGCACTCCCTAAAGCTTATAGCTAAGAAAGTGAGGACAAATAAAGGGAAATATTTCTTCACCCAGAGGGTCGTTGATTTATGGAATTCACTTCCTGAAGGGGTCGTGACAGCTGTCAGCCTTGACAGCTTCAAGGCAGGGCTAGATAGATTCATGGATGCAAAGTGTATTGGTGGTTATTAAAACAGATGTCCATGTGCCGCCTCTATGTTGGTTGAGGCAGGCAGGATTCCCTTGAGTACCATTTGTTTGGGGGTCAAGGGAAAGGGAGGGTTTTGCCTTCTCTTTCTGCTCAAGATCCCCATGTACATTTGGTGGGCCACTGTGTGACACAGAATGCTGGACTCGATGGGCTTTGGCCTGATTCAGCATGGCTCTTCTTATGTTCTTATGTTCTTAAACATTCACGTGCACAGCTCTCAACTTCAACCAAATCTCCTTTGCAGTCTTTAAATTTTGCAACATTTAGAAATTGTTCATCATCTAAATTCAAGATGAGATAAGCCATTGCTTGATCATGACTTTTCTGATCAGCAGCTGCAAACACTTGTGGATTTTCTACGATATACCACAGCTCTTTTGCTTTGAGCAAACATTCCATTTTTGCAGCCCATATAATGTAATTCTTCTGGCCTAAACGAGGCACAGAGCTTTTCTTAAATTCCATTGCAGCCATTCTGCTTATTGTGCCTTGTTCTTATACTTTCTAAACACAGGCAATTTCTCCCAGCTTTAAATTACAATGCAGTCCTTAGTAAGCTCTGGGCCCATAACCTGTTAGAGAATTTTAATTTCTCTGTTGGTGAAAAAATAAATCAGAAGCTCTCACAGTTGACTGCATTTAGCTGATTCAAAATAAACTTTTTATATTCATATCAAAATATTTACATTCTCCAGCATGTGGATTCCGAATCCACACCACTGGGTTTTATTCCGTCCTCCTGCCCATAGACTAGGACCAAATCTCTTAGCTCCGCCTCCAACCGGGGCTTCCTGTCCTCCGACCGGACTTCCTGTCTCCCAGTTTTTTCCTAGTCTTCAGCCCGTCAACAGCTCCATGAGTAGGCTCCAGAGTAGGATTTAATTTTAAAATACTAAAGTTAGAGTTTTTTTCAGTTTTTGAAAAATTCAAAGGTTAGGTTAGAGTTTCTTTAGTTTTGAAGCAAGATCAGCAAGCAGAGGAAGGAGGATTCGAAGGCAAGCAGGTCCAGGGGACCTCCCCGGGCCTCTCGGGACCACGCCGTGGGAGCAGGAGGGGGTAATGCCCAGCTCAGACCCGCGGCCTGAATCCTCACCGCGAAAGAAGATTTCCTCCCCGGAAGGCACCCCAGGCTCCAGCGGAGGCGAGGACTCCAGCGGAGGACGAGCGCAGCGACGGACGAAGCTCCCGTCGCAGCAGAATCGCAAGTGGGGTTTGCGGTGGGGGGGAGGAAGGCGCCGCTGAGCCATTAGGCCGGCACTCGGCGCGGAGCCCCATAGCGACCGCGAGGGCGGCGAGTCGGGGTTCTCCGGCGGCCATTAAGGACCGCGTGGAAGGAGGCGGCCGCCATTTTGGGCCGTCCACCTCCAGTTTTTTGGCACGAGGGGCCATCTTGGAAAGGGGCGGTTCCCCAGGGACGGCAGAGACGGCCATTTTCCGCAGGCCCGAGTCACCGGGGCAGGCCGGAGCGCCGTACAAGGTGGGGGGCTCCACACACTGCAATTGATTGCAGAGGAGGGAAGCCTGTGGGGGCGGCATTCGCGACCGTAGGCAACCAGGAGCCCAACCACCATAGCGCCTGCTGAGTCAGGCCGAGAAGGGGAGTTTTGGTTTAAGGGGGTGTGGCCTTGGGGTGCTTCAACCCCTAGGGGTAATCAGCCTCGCAGACATTACCAGATTAAGTCTGCCCGCCTGTCTCCGCCAGTGCTTCTGTGCAGAAGAGGGCCCTGCCCCACCTGCCTGTGGAGTTAGGTCTCCCTTTTTCCCCTACTTGTCTGGAGAAATCGGTTGTATCCCAGACGCACGATGGCAGACAGCGCGTCGCTTCAGGTGTACCAAGGCTCAAGCCCTCCCCCTTCCTCCCCAAAACGCAAAGCCATGGATTTGGAACCGGGGGGGGGCAAGAAGAAGGCAAAGACAAAGCACCTAAATAAAGAGCCATCGAAGGCAGCCGAGCGACAGGCCTTAAGGAGGCACCAGGTGCTAGAGAGAGAGTGTGCCATGGAGGGTTTTGCCTTCTCTTTCTGCTCAAGATCCCCATGTACATTTGGTGGGCCACTGTGTGACACAGAATGCTGGACTCGATGGGCTTTGGCCTGATTCAGTATGGCTCTTCTTATGTTCTTATGTTCTTATGTTCCATGTTGCTTCTCTCTTTGATCAGTTTCCAACCATTGTTTCTCTTGTCCTCTGGTGCTTTGGAGAATAATTTGACACCCTCTTCTTTGTGACAGCCCCTCAAATACTGGAATACTGCTATCATGTCACCCCTATTTCTTCTTTTCTTTAGACTAGTCCTGCAGCCCTTCTTCATATGTTTTAGTCTCCAGGCCTTTCATCGTTTTAGCTACTGTTCTCTGAACTTTTTCCGAAGTCTCAACATCTTTTTTGTAGTATGATGACCAAAATTGGTTGCAGTATTCCAGGTGTGGTCTCACTAGGGTTTTTTAAAGCAGTACTAATACTTTGCATTGTTGGAAGTCAGCACCCCACACCCTCCTAGAGAAGGAAATATTTTGGGGGGTTATTAAAAAGGACAGAATATTATATTTACCCAAAGGAATAATGAAAAATCTTAGGCAAAGACAGCCCAAGTCTCCCTCCCCCAAGCAGAAACCAAGCAGGCCAGCTTTTAGAAATGCAGATTTGATAATCCTTTCAGAAAGACTGTAGCCAGGAAGCTTGGAGCTGATGGGATTAGAAAGACAAAGATCCCTAGAACCAACAACCCCTTACCCCAAAAATCCAACACAGGACATAATCATCAGCCTCAGGGAAGCAGGGTATGACTTTTAGGGCATAATAGGGTTAACCCAGGGGTCTTCAAACGTGGCCCTTTTATGAGGAATTCTGGGAGTTGAAATCCACAAGTCATAAAAGGGCCAAGTTTGAAGACCCCTAGATTAACCCATCACCATCAGAATACCAAAAAGGACAGACTCAAAAGCTCAGGTCAAAGTTCATGGTACAGGAACAAGAAACAATTCCAAACACAAAAGCCCAAGGTGGTATAAAAACCCACCACTCCCAGCTACGCGTGATCAGCTTTCCCAGAGCCGCATTTCCATCTGGCTCTGTTCCTCAATAAACTACAACCTTTTTTCTAAAACAGTCTCCATTTTGTTTATTCCCAGCTTGGACTGGACCCTGATGAAGATTTTTCTTTCAACAGCATGATTTTTATTCTATGCCTCTGTTTATACAACCCAGGATTGTATTAGCTTTTTTGGCTGCTGCTACACATTGCTGGCTCATAGTCAAGTGATTGTCCACTAGTTCTCCAAGGTCCCTCTCACAGTTACTGTTTTTGAGCCAGGTCTCACCTAATCTGTACTTATATCTTTGATTTTTCCTGCCTAAATGTAAAACTTTGCTTTTCTCCACATTGAAACTCGTTTTGTTGAATAGGGCCCATTGTTCAAGTTTGTCAAGATCTTTTTGTCTTCTGGGGTGTTGGCTATTCCTGCCAGTTTAATGTCATCTGCAAATTTGATGAGGTCCCCTTCTATTCCCTGATCTAGGTCATTGATGAAGATATTGAAGAGTACTGGGCCTAAGACGGAGCCTTGTGGTACCCCACTGCTTACTTCTCTCCATGTGGATGTGGTACCATTGAGGACTATTCATTGAGTACTGTTTGTCAGAAAGCTACAAATTCATCTGGTGGTGATGTTTTCTATTCCACCTTTTTCTAGCTTACCAAGCAGTAGGTTGTGGTCTACTTTGTCAAATGCCTTACTGAAATCTAAGTATACTATGTCCACAGCGTTTCGCTGGTCTACTAATTTGGTCACTTTATCAAAGAATGAAATAAGATTGGTTTGGCATGATCTGTTTTTAACAAACCCGTGCTGGCTATGGGTTATAACTTTGTTTGCTTCTAGTTTACAGATCTGTTTTTTGATTATCTTTTCTAAGATCTTCCCAGGTATTGATGTTAGACTGATTGGTCTGTAGTTTCCTGGGTCTGTTTTTTTTCCCTTTCTTGAAAATGGGGATCACATCAGCCCTTTTCCAATCCTCAGGTACTTCCCCGGTGCTCCAGAATTTTTGAAAGATATGTGCAATGGTTCTGAGATAACATCTGCCAGCTCCTTCAGGACTCTGGGATATACTATGTTGGGTCCAGGTGATTTATATTCGTCAAGGTCAGATAGATGTTCTCTTACCATTTTCTTGCTTATTTTAATTTTTGTTTCTAGTTTGTCTTTTGCAGTATTATTTTTTGGTATGTTGTGCTATAATTTCTTTTTGTGTGAAGATTGATGCAAAGAATGAGTTAAGAAGCTCTGCTTTCTCCCTATTGCTTGTTATTTCCTTGCCATCTTCTCTCTTTAGTTGACCTACAGTTTCCTTGATTTTTTTCTTGTTATTAATATGTTGAAAAAAACTTTTTTTTAATTATCCTTGATTTCTTTGTTCATTCTGAGCCTTTGCTTTCCTGACTTCGTCTTTGCACGTTCTGGCTGTCTGCTGATAATCAGTCTTAGTTATGGGTCCCTCTTTCCATTTTTTGTACTTGTCCTTTTTGTCTTTCAGTTTGTCTGAGAGATCTTTGTGCAACCATGCTAATTTCTTCTTGAATTTCTTGTTTTTCTTTTTCAGTGGTATTGTGCTGGACTGGGTTTTTATGATAGCATTTTTTAGAGTTTGCCATGTTTCTTGTTTTACTCTTTAGGATTTTCATCCATGGAATCTTTCTTAGGTTCTCTCTGAGTTTGTTAAAATCAGGTCTTTTGAAGTTTAAGACATTGGTTGAATTATTTTCTATTGCTTGTGTTTTCATTATATTGAATTCCAGTATGATGTGGTCACTTTCCCCCAAGGTTCTGGCAACTTCAACTCCCTCTATCACTTCTTCTCTATTAGTAAGAATTAGGTCCAGTATAGCTTTACTTCTAGTTCCCTCCTCTACCTTTTTAATGACAAAGTTGTTGGCTAGGTTGATTAGGAATCTGTTTGATCTCCTGCTCGCTGCAAAGTTTGTCTCCCAGCTGATATCTGGGTAATTGAAGTCTCCCATTACTACTGTGATATGCTTCCTACATACATTTTTAACTGGTTGGCAAAGAGTCCATCTATTTCTTCTGATTGGTTGGCTGACGTGTAGTATACCCCTAAGGCACTGTCACTTTTTCCCCCTTTTATATTGACCCATATAGATTCTGGAGGGCTTTTATCTTTGATCATGTGCATTTCTGTAGATATATAGTATTCTCTTACATATAGCACAATTCCCCCTCCTCTTTTTGCAGTTCTGTTTCTTTTGAACAATTTGTATCCATCCATCAGTCCATTCCAGTCATGGGTTTCTGTAATGCCAACTATGTCATACCCACCTTCGTGTACTATTGCTTCTAGTTCGCCCTGTTTGTTCCCCAAACTTTGAGCATTAAGACTTTTATGTCTGTCTGTAGGTATATTTCCCGGATCTCCTGATTGTTGTTTGATTTTTTCTTTTTTTTCTCATCACTCCCTACCTCTTTGTTTGATTTGTTTTCTTGGGATTTATGATTTGTTTTGTATTCTAGAGATTTTAATGATTGGTCACCCTTCCCCCTCAATTTTAGTTTAAAGCCCTTCTAATTAGTTGGGTCAGTCTTTTTCTGAGTATATTTCCCCCTGTTTTCATGAGGTGCAGCCCATCCCTTGCCAAGAGTATTCCAGACAAGAAGCACACCCAGAAGCACTATCTATTTTATTCTACTTTATTGCTGTGACAGAATGTCACAAGTCTGAAAGTATATCTCCCGCCTCCTTGTTGCCTCTCCAGCCCAAAAATCTAAGGATGGTGCTTTCTGAGATGTTTGCCATATCCCCATTCCTTCTGCAGGCTCAGCTGCAGCTTATCTGACTATTGACCTTTCCCCTGTCTCCCAAGGTCATTCCCACATACTATTACTGGAGGACTGGAGAAAGTGGAAAATAAGGCAGCGCCTGTATTTAGGAGGTTTAAATGTCACCATGGAGAGAAAAAGTTTGGATGCCTGGGCCTCCTTAACTTGGATAAAAAAGGGGATTGAAAAGTGACATGATTGAGGTGTGTATGTTTATGTGTGGTATGGAAAAGGTGCACAGGGACTGTGAACTCAGAGTTTTAGGAAGGGAGATATTGAGCAGATCAAACAAAGCATTTCTTTATATTCCTTTTATAATATAGAATTCATTGGAGCAACCTGCCGTAAACCCCCAGGAATGCACCAAGTCCCTTTTAAAGCCATTCATATTTATTAGTTCTGTTAACTCTTGAAACCTCAATGTTATAACAGTAGAAGAAAGGATTGGAACAGACCTGGAAGTCTTCTAGTCCACCCACTGATTAAGGTACGAGTCCTCTTTCAACCCTGACAAATGGCTGTACAATTCAACACCTCTTCATGTATGGAGAAGGCTTCTATTATGACTCCCCTCAGCTGTCAGAATCCAGTTATATTTCATTTCTATCTATCTTCTCTGATATAAAACCAATTCTTACTGTCTCCTGGATTCTGTCATACTACTAAGGGGGAGGGGGTATGCATGGGTTTTTTATTACTTTCACTTCCTCTATTCCCTACAAAGTAACCTTTTGTTGATTTGCTTCAGATCTGCTAACCATAACAATGTAGCCATTTGCCTTTCATCCTATGCTCCTCTGAACTTCTCCTCCTTTACTGGTCAGCGAGATAAAGGGGGGGGGGAGATGCAGCATTTGGGATATATGTGAGGAGATATTGAATGATCGTGTCAACAGAGCCAGACTGATGTTATCTCTCCTGGAGTTGACACCTAGAAATCTACTGCTTTAAATCGCCCAGAAGAACTGCAGGATGGGGGGGCTGCTTAGGGACATTTAAAAACATCTAATTGTAAGAGAATCCCTCAGATCCTGTCTATCATGCCCACTATCAGTTTCTTTTAATAAAAGATCCTGTTGGAAGAGACCGTTTCCAAGAGTTCTGCTTTCTTAAGATGTGGATTGAAGTGGGTCCTTACATTAGATAGGATCTGCAGTAATAGTCAACCTAGAAGGGAGAACCTTGCTGGGGGACTTTGCAAAAAATACAATGTCAGACGACGAGGCAGGGAAGGGAGAAACCCCCACGGAGAGGGAGCCTTTCCCCTGACTGAAAACCTGCCAGCTGTCGGGTGTGAAATGTCATACTCCTCAGAGAAGAGGTGGTGGAGACAGGTAACCACAAACCTCGGTGGTTAATGGGTGTTGGAAAGAAAGGTGAGTGGGAAAAGAGATCAAGAAATGTGATCCTGAGATGGGGGGCCAACCAACCAGAATGGAAGCAGGAGATGGAGAAATCCCTGCACGTGAGTGAAGAGGAAGGAAGTTGGGCACAGCACTTGAACTGGATCCTAGAGAAAGCTATTGACCTGATGAAAAGAACTCTCAGCTCCCTAGGGGAGGAGAATTCTGAGCCCCGCAGCCGCACCAGCACCTGGAGCTGCAGCTGGAGGGACACTGGGGGGAAATTGGAACCTGCAGTCCCAGGGATGTCCGCTGATCCAGTGGTGACCACTTCAGCGGCCCTCACCCCCCCGCTGACCCAAAGATGGTGATCTGGATGGAAGACAATACCACCGACAGCGAAGGCACCGATCCATTCAAAGACTCCCACCGCTGGACGCGAAATTCAAGGGGGAGCCGACATGTTTGGGGTTTTTCTTAACCCAAGTCCTCAGCTACATGGAGGAATATGGGCGGCACATCCCTAGCGACAAAGCCCGTATCCATATCATGCAAACTGTCCTGGACGGACCGGCCGCAGATTGGGTGGTAAATTTGCATGATTCTGATGCCCCAGAACTCAATGACTTCAACCATTTCATGTCCTCTCTGAGAAGGTGATTTGAGGACCCCCTGGCTGATCGCAAAGCCCACGAAAGAATCAAAATGGTGAGGTAAGGCAGACGCCCGGTAGCCGAATATACGCAAGAATTCCAGGCCATTGCCAGCAAGCTGAACTGGCCGGAAGACATCCATTTCAAAGACGGCCTAAATTATGACCTGTATGATGCTTGCCTGCCCCAGGGGGA
The DNA here is from genome assembly GCA_034064705.1 of Bothrops alternatus. Taxonomy (NCBI): domain Eukaryota; kingdom Metazoa; phylum Chordata; class Lepidosauria; order Squamata; family Viperidae; genus Bothrops; species Bothrops alternatus. The sequence continues at coordinate 15,499,676 of JARGCV010000085.1, forward strand.
CCCACACCAACTTGACGAATGATACATCTTGGCAGAGGAAGCAGAGATCGACCTACTGAAGAGGCACCGCTGAGGAAAACCATGGGGCTGCTCACCACCTGAACCAACGCACGAGCCAGCGAAGCCACTGGCTATGGCCAAGAAGCCAACGGGCTGTTTCAAACCTGGGAGAGAGGGGCATCAGGCTGTAGAATACTGCTGTAAAGCCCCCCAGCACAGCCCAGACAGATCACCGCCAGTAAATCCGGGAAGTCCCCAGCTAAGCCAAAAGAACCCACCATGAGAGCAATAGAGGCTGTGGAATCCCCAACCTCTGCCCAACATGGGGAAGGGACTCCAGCCTACACCGCAGGGCCAGTGGATGCCTCAGATGACAGCTCAGAGGGCGAACCCCTGATAAGTGGACTCATCACACCCTATATTAATTCCCCCCATGCCCGAAACTGACAAGGTGAAAGCCTTAATAGACTCTGGCTGCACCCACTGCCTCATTAGCCCGATGCTAGTGGGGAATCTGGGCATTCCAGTGAGGAGGCTAGAACAACCAATCTCATTTGGCCAGTTAGATGGGTCCATAGCAGGGGGGTGCTAGCTACCTTAACCACTTTACCTGGGAAACCATGAGGAAGACATAACGTTCATAGTGACCCCAGGCATGGAATGCCCGATGATCCTAGGGCTGGAATTTTTTAAAAAATGGAACCCCTGGGTAAATTGGAGGACGGCAGAAATAAATTTCTCGAAGGGGGACCCTACGGACTTAAAAACTCAAGGGGATCTACCAAAATTAAGAATGGAAAAAGCATCCATGGGAGAAGAAAAGGGGCTGCCCAAAATACCCGAGGAATGCAGAGATCTTGCTGAAGTTTTCAGTGAGGAGAGGGTGGATGAGCTCTCCCCCCACCAGCCCATGGACTGTGCCACAGAATTCAAGCTCAGAGCAAAACTCCCGAAGCCCGAAACTATACTCCATGAGCCCGAAGAAGGAGGAAATGGAAAGATTCATAAAGAAAAACCTAGAAAGGGGGTTCATTGAAACTGCCAAGCCTAAAGTGGCCATCCCAGTCCTCTTTAGAGAGAAGGACGGCTCTTTACGCTTATGCATGGACTACCACCTATTGAATACAATTAGTGAAAGCAACCTATACCTCCTACCCCTCATGAACGACGTGTTATCATACCTATCGAAAGGAAGAATTTTTACTAAACTAGATCTATTACCATGTTAGAATTAGGGAAGGGGATGAATGGAAAACTGCATTTAATTGCCCAATGGGGTGCCACCAATTCAAGTTTTGCCATTTGGATTACAAGGGGATCCCGCAGTATTTATGCAATTAATCAACAAGGTACTAAGGGAGCACCTATTTAAGGGGGGTCCTGGTTTATTTAGATGACATCCTTATCTTCATCGAATCCAAAGAGGAAAATGTCAACCTAGTCAGAACAGTTTTAAAGAAAATGCGAGCTGCCCACCTATATGCCAAATTATCGAAATGCGAATTCCACCAGGAAAGAATAGACTACCTGGGTTATTGCATATCCCCACAGGGCATTGAAATGGATGCAGGGAAGGTCAGAGCAGTATTAGAATGGGCACCACCTCGCACAAGAAAGCAGCTGTAAAGTTTCCTGGGCTTTGCAAACTTTTATCGCCAATTCATTCCCTCATTTGCCCAGATAGCCCTGCCCCTCATGAACTTACTAAAAACAAAGAGAGAATCCTCAGTGAAACCTAGCCAGCCACTAAAATGGACAATGGAATGCCAAGCAGCATTTGAGAGATTAAAGAGACTCTTTTCTGCTGAACCAGTACTGAGGCATCCTGACATGGATAAGCCCTTCATAATACAGGTGGATGCAAGTGATGTGGCAGTGGGGGCTGTACTATTACAAGAAAACAATGAAGAGGTATTGCAACAATGAAGGGGTTTTGCAACGTCCAAGAAACTCACCTAAACGGAACAGTGCTGGCCCGTGTGGGGAAAAGAGGCATACAGGATATGTTGGTCTTTACTAATATGGCACCAATTCCTTTTTTTTTTTAATTAATTATTTTTATTAAATTTTATAAAATTTTAACAAATTTTAACACAGAAATATAATAACTCAACTGATAACAAACAAATAACAAATTTAACAAACAATACAAATAGCTGCTCGGAACCCCCCCCACCACATCCTCCTACATCCTAACCCCTAACCTTCAATCCACCTTCCTCACCATCCAATGCGGTGTCTAGAGTTTTCCCGAGCGCCCTAAGAAAAAGAGAAAAAATCTATTCCCTTAATATCCCCAACTACAGTTGAGAAACATAATCTATTACTTATTATCTCCCTCCCCCCTCCCCCCCAGGCTTCCCGGAGTGAATACAGAGTAAAAATGCAAGAAACCCCGCTAATCTACTATTTAGTAACTATTTATCTATATATCATATCTAATTCTTTCAATTGATATTTCTTTTGCATATAATCAATCCATTTTTTCCAATCCATCAAAAATGTTTCATTTGAGTGGTTCTTTAAATACGCCGATATCTTAACCATCTCCACGAGATGGGTAACTTTTAATGCCCATTCTTCAATAGATGGTATTTCAGATGACTTCCAATATTGACCCACCAACAGTCTTGCAGCTGTAGTCAAATTCAAGATCAACTTAGTCTCTATGGTGGAACAGTCCTTTGTTATACCCAACAAAAATAACTGTGGTACAAACTCAATACGCTTTTTCAAAATATTTTGAAGAATCCACCATATTTTTATCCAAAAAGCCTTAATTTTTTTACATGTCCACCAAATGTGAAAATAAGTAGCGTCCATAGATTCGCATCTCCAACATTTGGGTTTCAGATTTGGGTACATAAGCGATAATTTTTTTGGGTCTAAATGCCATCTATAAAACATTTTATAAAAATTCTCTCTTAAATGCTGAGCTTGTGTAAATTTAACATTTTTTACCCATATTCTTTTCCAAGTTTCCATCATAATTGAATGTCCAAAATTCCCTTCCCACTTAATCATACAATCTTTAACTAGTTCCTTTCCAGAATTTAGGAATTTATATAGAAGCCTCAAATGGTAAATTATATAAGAATAATTATGAGTTCTTATGGAGTAAAGTGCAAAAAGAAATGGAGAATTGGAAAAAACTACAATTATCTATCTTGGGTAGGATAGCCGCTATTAAAATGAATGTATTACCGAAATTTCTATTTCTATTTCAAATGTTGCCAATACTTAAAAAGGATGGGAATCTTGATGAATGGCAGAAAGGTATAAACAACTTTATTTGGGATGGCAAGAAACCAAGGGTTAAACTTAAAATCATTCAAGATATAAGAGAGAGAGGTGGAATGAAAGTGCCTAATTTCAAATTATATTATTATGCAGCAGTTCTAGTGGCAATAAGTGATTGGATTAATTTAACAAATGAAAGAATATTGAATATAGAAGGATATGGGTTAGTGTACGGGTTCCACGCCTATTTAGTTTATGATAAAAAATTGGATAGGGGCTTTAAAGAGCATATATTAAGAAACTCTGTGATGCGTGTCTGGAAAAAGTATTATTATAAGTTAAATGGTAAAATTCCTTTATGGACTGTTCCCAGACATGCAATACAGAGTGTGGGTATACAACAAATTCAAGACGTGGAACCCTATGATAAACTTTTGAATAAAGATGGGAATAGCCTAGAACTGAAATCACTAGATAGATTAAGGGAGGAAGGTATAGCTCATAATTGGTATCATCATGCACAACTTCAAGCCAGATGGCAAAAAGATGTTAAGATGGGTTTTTCTTTAAAGGATGAGAAACTAATTATACAAATTAGAGACCAAAGAGCGATGCATATTAAAAGAATATATGATGCTTTAATTGAAATGGCACCAATTCCTTGAAGGGAATAAGATCCCTTTTCAGGTGTGGACAGACCACAAAAACCTGGAAGCCTTGAAAACACCCAGGAAGCTCAACCCCAAGCAAGCCCGCTGGTCCCAAGATTTTCACCAATTCAACTTTATGCTCAAGCACTTGCTGGGGGAAAGAACTTCCTGGCAGATGCATTATCTCGCATATCCCAATATAACAGCATGCGAGCCACCGATTCTAAACCACTTATGTCGGAATCACAACTGGCAGCGGCAGTAACTACCAGAGCCCAAACTAAATTAAAACTGCAGCTGGGTAGCCATATTGGAATTGAATTCCGGAAAACTTTGGAAACAGATGAATGGTTCCAGAAAAATAGACATGTGTGCACAATTAAGGACGGACTCCCTTGGGTGGGGGAAATGTTATATATACCAACCACCTAGAGGGTCACATTCATGCAGCTTTGCCATGACACAAAATCAGCAGGGCATTTTGGATTTGTAAAAACATTATACTTAATTAAAAGGCAATTTTGGTGGCCATCCATGAAAAAGGACATAGAAAGTAACGTGGCCAGCTGCCCAATGTGCGCAACTGCAAAGACGTTGCAAGGGAAATCGCCCGGACTGTTACAAACAGTGGCAAATCCCTCAGCCCCCTGGAGGGAAATAGCCATGGATTTTATAGTGGAAATACCAGAAAGCAATGAGAATACTGTCATCTGGATGGTCACGGACTTGTTTTCCAAACAGGTGCACTTTGTCCCTTGCCAAAATATTCCCACCGCAAAAGCCTTAGCGAAACTTTTCATGCAGCATATTTACAGATTGCACGGGGCACCCCAACGCATCATATCTGATAGGGGAGTGCAATTTACATCTACATTTTGGAAGGAATATTTATCCCTTTTAGGGACCACACAGGGACTGACATCTAGTCATCATCCTCAGGGGAACGGTCAATCAGAGAAATCTAACTCAGTACTTGAGCAATATTTGAGATGCTTTATTAATTTCCAGCAGTCGGATTGGATGGAACTACTCCTTTTTGCAGAAGTTGCCTACGATAATGCAGTCCATTCCAGCACAGGTTACATTCCTTTTCAAATAGCTACCGGTCAAAGTTTCAACCCCATGCCAGAACTAATCCTAAATGAACCGGCGATCCCATCACTGAAAGAACAGATGGAACAATTACAAAACACCTGGCCAATAGCTAGAAAAGCCCTAGACAAAGCTAGGCAAGCATACAAAGCACAAGCAGATAAAAAAGAGTTGAACCCATACCATTAATTATAGGGGAAATGGTATATTTGTCTATAAAATACCTAAAATCCCTACAACCCTGTAAAAAAACTTGGACCAAAATATATAGGACCTTTTCCAATTAAAAAAATCATAAACCTAGTAACAGTAAAATTAGAAATATCCCAAAATCTCAGGCAAATACATCCAATTTTTCACTGCAGTTTGATGAAAAGAGAACAACAGTCACCCTTAAGGCCAAAAATCCCCCCCACCACTTCCAATCATGGTGGAAGGAGAACAACACTTTGAAATAAAGGAAATCCTAGACTCTAGGAGATATCATGGGTAACTCAATACCTAGTAGCATGGAAACACCTCCCCTCCTCACAAAATGAGTGGGTCCATAAACGTCATGTCAGAGTCCCAAAGCTATTAAAGAAGTTTCATACAGAGTATCCTAACAAGCCAGACTAACTTTTATACCTGTTTTGTTTTCTTCACAGGTGGATCTCTCTTATTTTTAAGGGGGGGGCGGGATGTCAGAATCCAGTTATATCTCATTCCTATCTATCTTCTCTGATATAATACCAATTCTTACTCTCTCCTGGATTCTGTCATACTACTAAGGGGGAGGGGGGTATGCATGGTTTTTTATTACTTTCACTTCCTCTATTCACTACAAAGTAACCTTTTGTTGATTTGCTTTGGATCTGCTAACCATAACAATGTACCATTTGCCTTTCATCCTATGCTCCTCTGAACTTCTCCTCCTTTACCGGATGGCGAGAGAAGGGGGGGGGGAGAGATGCAGCATCTGAGATGTGTGTGAGGAGATGTTGAATGATCGGGTCAATGGAGCCGGACTGATGTTATCTCTCCTAGAGTTGACACCTAGAAATCTGCCGGTTTGAATCACCCGGAAGAACTATGGGTTGGGTTGGGGCTGCTTAGGGACATTTTAAAACACTGAATTGTAAGGGAATCCTTCAGATCCTGTCTATCATGCCCACTATCAGTTTCTTTTAATAAAAGTTACTGTTGGAAGAGACCATTTCCAGGAGTTCTGCTTTCTTAAGATGTGGATTGAAGTGGGTCCTTATATTCAGCCTTCTATTCTTTAGGCTAAACACACCATGTTTCTTCAACTGCTCTTTGGAAGATTTAGCCTCCATCTCCATCTTTGCTACTCTTCTCTGTACCCTTCTTGGTTTCTAAACGTCTTTCTTAGATTGTGGCCATCCAGGAAACATTTGTCCAAATACCCTTTGAAAACTATTGACTGGCCCCTGAAAAAATACAATGCTAAACTGAGATTGGTCTTGGTTGCTCTTCATGTTGCTTGTGATGACTTAGAAATTATGCTTCAGTTGATGTGGTTAAAACTTTATTTGCCTTTCTCACATCCCTCTCAGGCTGCTGACTCATTTTGCCCATATTATCCAATTCCCTGGCATAATTTCTCTAGACTATTGTTAACAATGCTTTCTAAAATCTATTGTGCTCTGTTCTTTTTAAAAAAAATAAATAAATAGCAAGTTGCATCATACTGATGATAATATTACTCATGGGGTGAGCACTACTTTGTGTTATTTATTACAGCACTGTTTGAAATATATCTCAGTTGTGGTAGACCTCAACAATTTCACCATCTTTGTTGGAACTATTTTAAATATATAATAAGGGCTCAAATAAAACCATTATTATCAATTGCATGGCTGTCTATACGTCTGAATAGAGGAACAAAAGCATTTGTAGAAGCATCTCCTCCCCCTCCCCCCAAAGTGCTTCTCAGTGTCACTGTTGAAATATAGCTGCTATAGCTGGAGATGACTAGCCAAAATCACACTTTTTAAAATCTTTCAACCAATTGTTGGTGGAGTTCCAAGGGCCAGGGCATCATGTAGACAATATATAAAACAATACATTTAGCAGGGTGCTTATCCATAACTGCAGCCTTTTTTTTAGTGTGGGTTCCCAAGTGTAGCAAATGAACAAAAAATGGCAACAGTACAGGGATACTGTTAAAAGAATAACAACCGGGTTTCTGACTATGTGACAGAGATCAAGTAGGGTGCCAAACTACCCATAGAGTACCCCCAGGGAGATGGCTGAGCTCTGAGCATTCATTGACAAGAACTTGGTGAGGGGGTTCATCCAGCTGGCAAAATCAAGAATGGCAGCCCTGGTTCTTCTTCTTTTTTTTAAAGATGGGTCCCTTAGGCTGTGCGTGGATTACAGGGGCTGAACTACATATGTGTAGAAAACATGTACCCCTGATGAGGGATATGCTGGGCTACTTGGTAAGGGGGAAGATCTTCACTAAACTGGACTTTAGGGAGGTGTATTACTGAGTGAGGATTAAGGAAGGGATGAATGGAAAACAGCATTCAATTGTCCCCTAGGCTGCTACCAATTTTGAGTAATGCCATTCGGGCTGCAAAGAGCTCCTACTGTGTTCATGCAACTAATAAATGAGGTTCTGCATGAGCACCTATACAAAGGGGTACTGGTGTACTTGGATGATACATTAATATACACTGAGATCCCTGAGGAACATGTGAAGCTGGTCAGGGCAGTACTCAAGAAACTACAAAGAAGCCAACTTTATGTGAAGCTGTCTAAGTGTGAGTTTCACAAATCTTGCTTGGACTATCTGGGCAATTGTATCTCCAGTGAGGAGATGGATCCCAATAAGGTGAAGGCAATACAAGAATGAGAGCCCCCTCGGACCAGGAGACAATTACAGAGCTTCCTGGACTTTGTGAACTTTTACCACATTCATTCCCACATCAGGTAGCCCTAATGATCACCAATTTGCTGAAAACCCGGGGTGGGGGTGGGGGATAAAACAAAAACCCAGTCAAAACCCTGGACTGGTCCTTTGTCTGCCAAGCTGCTTTTGAGAAGTTGAAATGCCTGTTTACTGCAGAGCCAGTCCTGAAACACCCTGACCCAGAGCAGACATTTGTAATATAGGCTGATGCCAATGATGTAGCAATAGGGATGGGTCCTACTCCAAAAGAATGCCAAAGGGGAATTACAATCTTGTGCCTAGATGTCTCGCTAGTTGTCCAATACTGAAAGGAGCTGTTCTATTTGGGAAAAGGAAGCTTATGCAGTCTGGTAGTCTCTCATGATGTGGAGACAGTTTCTGGAAGGTAGCAAGATCCCATTTGAGGTCTGGCTGGATCATAAACCCCCCCCCCAGCTATCCTCTAAGCAGGTTCGGTGAGCTAAATACTTTAACTGGTTCAATTTCAGCTTCCAATATCTTCCAGGAGGGAAAAACCTCCTTGCCCTCTCTTGCATGCCACAGTACAATAGTACCCGAGAGGCAGTAGTGAATTCCATCATCCCCTCCAGAAAGAGAGCAGTGCTGGCCCATACTTGACAGCAAGCAGCATACTGACAGCCTTTGAAAGATGCCCTGGCCAGGGACACATGGTTCCAGCAGCACAAAGATGGCCTGTTCCTAAAAGAGGGGTTGGCCTGGAAGGGAACGAAGTTATATGTCCTTGCCAGCCGAAGGACCTAAATTTTTACAGAGGACTCATGACACAAAGGCAGCAGGACATTTTGGGTTTGTAAAAACTCTTCACTGAGTCAAGAGGCAGTTTTGGTCACCAAAGACGAAAAAGGACATAGAGGCTTATGTAGCCAGCTGCCCTGTGTGCGTGCTTCAGTGAAGTGGCTGCTCAGGAAGCCCCCCGATCTATTGCAGCTGGTGGCCAATATGATGAAACCCTAGGAAGAGATCTCTATGGACTCTATTGTGGGTTTGCCATAAAACACAGGAAACACTATAATCTGGACCATCACAGACTTGTTTCCAAACAGGCACACTTTGTAGCATGCCCAAAGATTCCCCTGTGCCTTTTGCAAAAGTGGCATACAATAACTCCATGCATAGTAGTACAGGATTTACCCCTTTCTGGGTAGTAGCGGAATAGAGTTTGCACCCATGCCAGAAATCCCTCAAGGACAACTTTCCTCAGCATCACTGGCTGAATGGATGGAAACCTTAAAGGAAATGTGGGTGGTAGTGCGCAGAGCATTGCAGAAAGCGAGAAAGATGCAAAAGAGGCAGGCAGATAACAAGAGGGCACCACAGAGAGAGTTCAAAATGGGGGATAAAATATACCTCTCTACCAAGTTCCTCAACCTGAGGCAGCTGAGTAAAAAGTTGGGTCCCAAATACCTGGATCATAAATCTGGTTATTGTAGAACCGCAGCTGCCAAAAAGCCTCAGACGAGTGCATCCAGTGTTTCACTGCAGTCTGTTGAAGCCTTTCCTTAGTTCAGAATTAATGCTGGCTATGGAGGTGCCTCCTCCTCTCATCATGGTCAAACAAGAGGAACATTATGGAATCAAGGAGATTCATGGTACCATAGGGGAAAACTGCAATATTTGGTGTTGTGGAGGGGTTATCCTTTAGCCGATGCAGAATGTATGGCAATGACAGATGTGAGGGTGACTAGGTAGTGTGCAAATTTCATGCCGAACATCCAGGTCTGCCCTAGTAAGAGAAATCTTGACTAAGAACAAGCAATGTTAACTTTGTGTGCTCTTTTATGTTTATTTTCTAGGGCTATCATTGCTCAAAAGGGTCGGCATGTTAAACCTGACTTGGCTTCATTGTTGCTTGCAATTTGTTGATTTCAATTTGCAGTTTGCTAAACAGAAATGGAAGAGGGTTGGTATATTTCTAGGGAGGGGGAATGGCTAAGGAATGCATTAGAGCAGGGTTTTTCAACCGGTGGTACGCGTACCACCTGTGGTACTTCACCTCCCCCTAGACAAGTGTAACGGGGGAGGCGAATGAGCCAAAGTAACCCAAGCCTGAGGGAGAGGCAGCTGCAGCTGCAGGACTGTCTGGGCTCAGCAGAAGCCCTAGGAGCCAACAGGGCTCCAACTGATTGGCGCTTCCGTAAGCAATTCGGAGCTGGAGGTGAACTGAAGAAAAAGGTGGGGAGGAGAGGATAGGCTATAAAAGGAGGTGGTTTGGGCAGGAAAGAGGAAAAAAAACAAGAGGGAAAGGTTCAATCCCTTTAAACAAATGTAATTAGTTTTACCCCCTTTAATTGAGTCTGCCTATGGCTTTTAGAAAGTTTTCTTTGAAGGTAAACAGGCTTAATTTAAAGCTAAAGCTTTTCGTAATCACTGGACCCTTTCACTCTCGGATTGCAACACTGTGACACATGACACACCTGAGGCAGCTTAAAGAAAAAAACCCCAGAGTTTATGTGTTTCTTTATTTTGTGAACCTTTCTTGATTTGCACTTGATTCCTATATCTTTAAGGATACAGGGAAGGGATGGGGGTGCATTCTTACTACACTGTGGAAGGAAAGCTCAGAAGGGAGAGAGGAAGAAGGGCTGACCAGCTAGCTCAGGGGTCTACAAACTTAGCAACTTTCAACCTGTGGACTTCCACTCCCAGAATTCCTCAACCAGCCATGATGGCTGAGGAATTCTGGGACTTGAAGTCCACAATTCTTAAAAGTGCCAAGTCTGAAGACCCCTGAGCTAGCTAATAGTTGTGCATATTAATAAACATGGATAAATTCATCATACATTTGTCAGTGCAAAGGGAAAGTGATTCAGCAAAGGAACAGCCACCGAAGAAATTAAAACTGGTACTTTTTTCCTTTTTTTCCTACAGTTTGTAATATTTTATTAGATTATAGAATAAAATACAAAAATACAGAAACAAATAGTAGGACACAGTGGGGAGGAAAAAAGGGGTGGAAGTGAGGGGGAGAAGGAAAAAAGAACAGACTTCCTCTGTTGCAGTAGAAGGAAGCATTAACATAACCTCAACTTTTTACAAATGAATCTAATCAGTAAAACCCAAAATCCCCCCCTTTTTTAGTCATCAACTTTTTACACCTTGCTAAGCACTGATGGTACTCAAATATTGTCATGTCCTAAAAGTGGTACAATCTGTGAAAAGGTTGAAAAACCTGCATTAGAGCCTTCTGCCGCCAGAGAAGAGATACCCACTAAGGTCAAGTTCTGAGGGTTGTTCAAAAAGCGCAGACTGTTTTCCCAAAACAAAAGCACTTCATGTAATTGGTGGACAATGGACTATGGGTGGCCCAGGGAAGAAAAGAGGGTTTTACCTATGTCGGTTTTTGTGGGTAAAGCTCAGGACTGACTTTGCTTCTGCTGTATCTAGCTGGATTTTTGGACCAGGAGTTCCTTTTTTTAGATTGTGCCAATCAGAGAAATTGCTTTAGGGAGAAGCTTGGGGGGAATTTCAGAATAATGACTGCAGAAAGGAAAGGATGTGGTACTTAATCTCAGCCTGTTTTATTTCTTTTTTCCCCTCCTTAGGAGAATATTTGTATCTTCCACATACTTTCCTACATGTACCCCAGAGCAAAGTTATTGCATCATGGGTTCATAGTGCAAATGGCATGAGTTACATAATGTGCTTCAATTATGTGATTTATGCGCTTGATATCACTTGCTGTGTCATCAAAATAGTGTGTACGAAAGTGTGTTCGTCCCGGCAACCATGATTAATGACAGAGACCTTGCTTGTCTCTCTGGGATGGAAGCCTCGGCCGAAGCCCGGCCTCAACTTTTATTGCACATCAAAGGTTCCTACCCACAAATTGTCACCCTACTGATTTACAGCCAATTACATTACACAGATAGTTAAAACATACACTTTGAAAGCATGATGTATTTTTCAAGAAACGAAACTTTTCCCTGCTTTCTCCTCCACCCCCTTAGTACAGCTGTCAGCTGACAGCCTGTAAGGGAGGGAGAGAGAAGCCCATCCAGGCAGAGAAGGATTTCTTAAAGGAGAAATGGACATTTATCACAACATCTCATCCTTTTTTGTTTTTGTTTAGAAGCAAAGGCTTTCAGTCCATGTATTTGATTTCATCCAACTGAGGTGGCTGTTTATCCATTGGCATCCGCTCAAATCCTTGTTGTCTAATGTTCACTTGTTGAGACAATTTTTTTCTTTGGTATAAAAGATTTCATCATAGCAAAAATATCAGGCAAACATTGTATATAAAAACATCCACAATGGAATAATATAACAATACAAAATAATACTTATCAAATTTTTTAACCATTGAAAATTTTTGGTAACCAAAACCAGAATGCATTCCAAATATCCCCAATGCTTATGATCTCCGGATATTGGTGGAGGGATTTGTCCTTGTTCTTCATTAAGCATTTCAACGGCCATCACTGTCATTGGCTGCAGTCCAATTCTGTGCGCCATTAAAATAGCTACAAACCCAATACACTTGCATTGTACTCTCCATCATCACATTTTTCATACACTTTGTTATTACTTTGATCACAATGATCAGGCATATTAAAGGTGATATTACAAGAGATATATATATATACTTAAAAGAATAATTTCCTTAGAAAAATTAAAACACACTAATGCAAAATCTACATAATAAAACCTAAGTGGCAGCGTATAATGTCCTGCCTCATTAATATGTACAAAACTTTCGCTAGCTCCAGTGTTGTTCAAAGGAAGTCCAACTAAAGAAAAGTCATTGACTGGCATCCGATGGTGACATCATACACATCCAGCAGTCAGTATGGTTTGTTAAGGCACTAACTTTTTATTGTCCTTCCAAAATTATTGTCCATCCACTTTGGGCTCACCAGAGTCTTTGCAATCTTTTGGCTGTACACTGTAAGGGCGAATATTGCGGCCAGGAACCCATATCGTATTGCCTTCATGTTGCACCGCAGCATATCCACGACCCCAGGTAATAAGTTCAGCTGGTCCTTTCCACTGGGGGTCTGGTAGTTTACGATACCAAACTAGCGGTCGAACCGTGGTTGCTGCATCTGGAAGGGGAGAAAAATGCCTGCTCGCAGCTGTATTAGGTGGCGTGCCAGTAAGATTTAAGAAATTGAGAGTATATAAAGCCAAATTAAGATGATTTTGCACTCCAGGTAGTCCGGGGGTATTTTCCCCATTTTTCATTTTTAATTTGTCAAGCATGTGCTTAAGAGTAGAATTGGCCCGTTCTACTACTGCTTGCCCCTGTGAATTGTAAGGAATGCTGAATTTATGAATAATGTTCCACCGATTGCAGAACTGAGCAAAGCCATGACTACAATATGCGGATCCATTATCAGTTTTTAATTCTTTAGGAGTACCCAGAGTGCTAAAAGTTCGAATACAATGATTGATGACATGTTTAGTTGCCTCTCCACGCTGTGGAGTAGCAAGGATGAACCCAGAATATGTATCAATAGTCACATGTATATATTTCCATGGACTAAAAGATGCATACTGAGTAACATCCATTTGCCAAATTTGACATGCCTCAAGTCCACGGGGATTCACACCCATTGGAATAGACAGTCCTTGTTGTGAGCAACTGGGGCACTGTTGAATGATAGCTGTTGCCTCCCCGGGGGTTATGCCAAATTGTTTAGCCAAAGCCTTGGCATTTTGATGAAAATAGCTATGACTATCCCAGGGAGTAAGTTGTTGCATAGTCATAACGTGTGTGTTGCCATATCCGCCTGGGAATTCCCTTCATTGAAAATTCCTGGAAAATTTTAATGACTTCGGATATGTGCAATAAAATAAGGACAATATCTTGTCTCAATAGATTTTTGCAATGTCAAAAATAGTGTCAACAAAGTCTCATCCAAACTAGGAGAGATATAAGCAAAAGGTAAATTTTTTATGGCCAAAAATCATGGATCTGTTGGAGAATGACAAAAAAAAAAACTGACCAGGCCAATCACCAATCAATAATTGCAAAACCAAATTATTTTGAATCAAAGTTTCCCACAATTTTAAGGAAAATGGGATAAAAATAATTGCAAATTCAATTCCAAAAATCTGGCGCCATCGTGTGACCACGATGTGTAATTTCAGCCAAAGTCATAGCTGGAGTGAAAACAATTTCTTGAAGGCATATTAGATTGATTAATTGCCACTGTGGGTGGTCGATCAAAAATCACATTCAAATGCACAGGGTAATTGTCAACACACCAATTAGTCCACTGGGTGTTGAGGGCTGTTTGGACTTTCTCAACGACCAATAGCTGGTCGGAGGTCAATGTCACAACATCTGTGGGATTTTTGAGGCCTTTTAATGCCATAAATAAGGGAGAAAGGGTCGAGGTAGAAAGACCTATATATGGCCTTAACCAATTAATATTTCCTAAATATTGTTGTAGTTGAACCAATGTAGGTGCAAGTGTCTTTTGACCAGTGCCAATTAAGGGTTGCAGAACTCTTTTACAGTCTGCATTAGCATTTTCAACAGCCAATTTCATCAAAATCTCGTTTGTAGCTAATTCATTAGCAATTTCTTTATCAATACTGTCTTTTAGTCTATTTATAAATTCATCATAGGGCTCAGTAGTTCCCTGTTTAATTTGAGTAAAACTTTTGCCAAATTTTCCACTTTCATCTACTACCTTTAAAGCAGCAAAAAAAAGCCTGTAAAATTACACCATGTATAGCTGCATCTGGAATAGCATCTTGCTGTTGTTTAACAGCAGTGAACTGTCCAGAGCCATAAATTTGATCTGGCACTAATTGAGCAGTGCCTCTCTGAATAGCTTGAATACGATACTGGGAGTCCCAAACTGCATACTGCGCAGGTGTTAAAATCATTTGCATTAATGCCTTCCAATCTGCTGGAATCATTTTGTGAGCTAATCCATTATCAATTTCTGCATCCATGCCCACAGTTACAGGGTATAAACTTGTCATTTCCTCAACATTCAATTCACCTACTTCATAAGCATTCTGTAAAGTCTCCTGAATAAGATTACTTGTTTTGGTCAGAGCTGGAGGATCACACAACTCAACATTGCTAGGAAAAAGCTTGCTGTGATCTTTAACTGTTACTGGAGTTTCACTGGCAGGGGGAAGAAGTTGAACTTCATTATAATTCAATGGATTCAGTAATGTTTTTAGTAGGAGCTGCTCCTGTGTCTCCAAAGCTTTTAACACTACTCTGCAAGATGTTAAAATAGAAACAGGGGCCCTAGAATTTGCATTTAACAACTCCTCCACTCTTTTCCAGGTTTCAACTTTAAGGCAGCCTGCCTCTGGGTAGAAAAGAATGTGTTTCCAAATATATACAAGGAGAGATCTTAAATCTCCTGATGTCAGCTTCTTCGCAGTAAAATAAACATAATTCTTCCTGGTTATCTCTTTAAGTTCACCCAAATGGGTTTTTTTCACTTTTGAGAGATCTCCCCCCATACTTACGAGGGATCAGTCCTCGTCCAGTGATGAACTGATGAAGCGCGCTTGGCCACGTCCGGGCGGTAAGTATGAGGGTCCAGGGACGTATAACCTCTCAGGGTTATCACGTCGAGGGTCACCACTTGTCATCAAAATAGTGTGTACGAAAGTGTGTTCGTGGCGTCCCGGCAACCATGATTAATGACAGAGACCTTGCTTGTCTCTCTGGGATGGAAGCCTCGGCCGAAGCCCGGCCTCAACTTTTATTGCACATCAAAGGTTCCTACCCACAAATTGTCACCCTACTGATTTACAGCCAATTACATTACACAGATAGTTAAAACATACACTTTGAAAGCATGACGTATTTTTCAAGAAACGAAACTTTTCCCTGCTTTCTCCTCCACCCCCTTAGTACAGCTGTCAGCTGACAGCCTGTAAGGGAGGGAGAGAGAAGCCCATCCAGGCAGAGAAGGATTTCTTAAAGGAGAAATGGACATTTATCACAACATGCTGGCTGTAGAATTGACCAACAAACTTGACTGGAAAACACTTGACCAATATCATCCATTTGGAAAATCTACATAGTAACAACAAATTTAACCCCAATCGCTTTGGATCTCCATCAAACTTCACTCCGATCGGAATTGGCTTCACCTTGTTTAGGTGATCTGCCCCTGGTTCCTTGAGATGGACAGCCTCGCCACGGTGCTGCCACCAGGGCTCCAGCTGCTGCTGTCTCTCGGACCTCCAATTCCTCTTCCTCCAATTCGCCCTCTGACTCTTCCTCCGATTCAGGGAGTTCTTTCAGCTGCACCTTGAATTAATCAAGGATCTTTTTTACATACTCCATCACCGCTTCCATCATCTCCAACTTTGACTCTTCCTTTTCTCTATCTTTATCAGGAGGGGCATGTTCCCTACTGTCACTAACCCCTAATAAAAGTTCCTTTTGAGACAATGCCAATGAGTTCTGCTTTCTTGGGTGGTTAGCTAAGGTGGGTCCTTACATAAGGCGAGATCTGGGGAAAAGCCCGCCTAAACAGTATAATTAAACTAGCAATCTTCCTCCTCCCACCAAAGTCATAGTGTCCATTTGAAATCCAGCCAATCCACAGGTGGTACGATGTTTGGGTAACTGGCACAGTTGGTGCACATCTCAAGGTCTTCTCCAGTTTCGTTTTTCCGTAGTTGTCTCCCTGGAAAGGGAAACACAGTCTTTTCTCAAGTGGATAGAGGCAGGAGAGGAAAAGCAGAAAACGAAAGTTATTCCAAGTGAAAGTAAACTACCCCCCCCCCCAGCAGAATGACAGGCCCCAAACAAGAGCACATATGCAGGGAAAACAATAAGGATGTGGGGACCTGACACTTATTAAACTTCTTGAATGATACACGTAAGCTTCTTGGATATGCCCAGGATAACATTTCTTCTAATTGTTTAAGGGTGAGTCTCAAATTGTTCATTTCTCAAAACTACTCCAATTTTTGGCAGAATACAAATCCCAATACTGCACAAGAACTGAATGTCTGGAACATGTTTCAAGATTCAGAAATGCAGCTTTATGTTAAGAACACTCTGCCAACTGCCCGTTGCCATGGCAAATAGAGACATGCTGTACCAGGACCTAGCAGATGATATTGGAAGAGTGTCACTCTTATTACCAAACAATACTAATGAAAGCTATGACTGTTGAGAAAGATAAAAGGCATCATCATGTAATATTCTCTATTCTTCCTACAGCACAAATCTAAATTAGGGAAATGCTAATCTGTCCAATTTAAATCCTTTCCCACTGTTTGAAGGAATGACTTTAGTGAGACCATCCACAGAACAGCAATTCATATTGACACACACAAGATGGCAGCAGTTGTTAACAATACTTTGCAAAAAAAGCTTATTTTGAAGAGTAACATAATACATACATACACTCATATACACACACTTATACAGTATATATACTACTGTGCTAGTTCACTTTCTTTCTATGAGGCTAATAACAGGGTTGATTGGGAGCAAGAGGCTCCACCTTCAGCCCCTAGTATATGAGGTACCCCAGGGTTGGGTGCTCTCTTCATTTCTGTTTATATGGAACCATCATGGACATTAATCAACTGTACCTCTTTGCCCCTGGTGAACTAAACGATGCTGTTGATGTCCTGAGTGTGCCTGGAGGCTGAAGACATCTGGATGGGGAACAACAGGTTTCAACTAAATCCTGCCAAGCCTGAATGGCTTTGGATTTTCAGGCCTTCTGGTTTTAGGACTATACCATTTTTAGTACTGGATGGGGCCACATTGCCCCCAATAGACCGGGTGTACAATCTGGGGTCCTCCTGGACCCATGAGTCCTTCACGAGAAGCAGTTGGCAGTCATAGAAAGGAAGACTTTTGTACAACTTTATGTGGTTCAGAAATTCAGAATAACAGAGTTGGAAGCAGCCTTCGAGATCTTCTAGTCCAACTCCCTGCATAAGCAGGAGACCCTATTCCACTGGTTATTTGTTCTCATTGTCAGGAAATTTCTGCTTAGGTTCTTTGGTTCTTTCCTTGATTAGTTTCCATACATTGCTTCTTGTTCTGCTTTCTGGTGCATTGGAAAATAGGTTAAGCCCTTTTTTGTGGAAATTCCTCAAATATTGGAATACTGCTATCATGTCACTCCTGGTCCTTCTTTTCACTAGACTAGACAGATCGTTCTTCATGTTTTAGCCTTGAGTCCTTAATCATCTTTGTTGCTCTTCTCTGCACTCTTTCTAGAATCTCAACATCTTTTTTATACAAGTGTCCTTACAATAGTTCGTTTAGTGACCATTCAAATGGCACTGAAAAATGTAACTTATGATCATTTTTCATAGTTATGACCTTTACAGCCTCCCAATGATCAACATTCGGATGCTTTACAACTGGTTCATATTTATGACCTTTGCTGTGTCCCAGGGTCATAAGATCCCTTTTTGTGACTTCCTGACAAGCAAAGTCAATGGGGAAGCCAGATTTGCTTAACAACCAAGTTATTAACTTATCAGCTGCAATGATTCACTTAACAATTGTGGCAAGAAAAGTCATAAAATGGAGCAAAACTCACTTAACAAATGTCTCACTTAACAACAGAAAGTTTGGGTTCAATTGTGGTTGTAAGTCAAGGACTACCTGTATTGTGGCAACCCAAACTGGATGCAATATTCCAAGAGTGGTCTTACCAAGGCATTATAAACCAATACTAACACTTCATGTGAACTTGGTTCTATCCTTCTTTAATGCAGCCTAGGATTTCATTACTTTCTTGGTGGCTGCAGCACACTGCTGGCTTATATTTAAGTGATTGTCTACTAGGAATTCTAGATCCCTCTCGCAGTTGCTGCTATTGAGCCAGATTCCAGAAATACTATACCTGTTCATTTGGTTTTTCTTGCCTTACTAGTGTTAAACCTTATTTTTCTCACCATTGAATTTCATTTTGTTAGATAGTGCCCAGTGTTCAAATCTGTCAAGATCCTTTGGGATCTTAAGCCTATTTTCTTGGGTGTTGGTTATTCCTGCCAACTTGGTGTCATCTACAAATTTGATGAGTTCCCTTCTATTCCTTCATCTAAATTGTTTATGAAAGAGTAGTGGGCCTAAGAAAGAATCTTGCTTGCTTCCCTCCATATACATGTAGTTCCATTAAGGACTACACATCGAGTGTGGGTTGTCAGTCAGTTACAAATCCATTTGGTTGTGATGCTGTCTATCCCACATTTTTTTTAATTTACAAAGAAGTAGGTTCTGGTTTACTTTGTCAAATGCCTTGCTGAAATCCAAGTATGCTATGTCTACAGAATATTGCTGGTCTACTAATTTAGTCACTTTGTTAAAGAATGAAATCAGATTTGTTTGACTGTTTTTGACAAACCCATGTTCGCTTCTGGTTATAACTTTCCTTGCTTCTAGGTGTTCCCAGATCTGTTGTTTGATTATCTTTTCCAGGATCTTCCCAAGTATTGATGTTAGACTGATTGGTCTGTAGTTTCCTAGATCCATTTTTTCCTTTTTTTTTGAAGTTGGGGACTATCAGCTCTTTTTCAGTCCTCTGGTAGTTCCCCGGTGCTCCAGGATCTTTGAAAGATATAGTCCAATAGTTACAAGATAACATCTGCCAGTTCCTTCAGTACTCTGGGATATAATCCATCTGGTCCTGGTGATATGAACTCATCTAGGATAGACAGATGTTCTTCTTTACCATTTTCTTGCTATTTTAATTTGTATTCATAATCTGTCTTTTATGGTTCTGTTTTTGGTAGGTTGGACTATTTTTTTCCTTTTGCATGAACACAGATGCAAAGAATGAATTAAGCAGCTCTGCTTTTTTCTGCTGCCCATCACTTCCTTGACATCTTTTCCTATTAGTGGACTGATTGTTTTCTTGACTTTTTCTTGTTTTTTTTACGCATGGAAAGAAACTTTTTAAAATTATTTTTGACATTTGTTGCAAGTCTTAATTCATTCTGAGTTTTAGCTTTTCTGACTTCATATTTGCAGATTCAGGCTATATGCTGGTATTCTGCCTTAATTATGTGTTACTCTTTCTATTCTTTATAATTATCTTTTTTGTCTTTCAGTTTATCAGAGAGTTCTTTATGCAATCATGCTGGTATAGAACACAGAGTACTATGATGACTCCCCCAGACACTTTCCCAGAAGCCTTTCCAGATACTAGTTTGGAGGAGGATAGCAATAACATTTAGACTTATATACTGCTTCATACTGCTTTACAGCTAGCTCTAAGCAGTTTACAGAGTCAGCATATTTTCCCCAACAATCTGGGTCCCACCCACAACTTTTGAAGGCAAGCTGTTCCTCTGGTTGATTATTCTCACTGTCAGGAAATTTCTCCTTAGTTCTAGGTTGCTTCTCTCCTTGGTTAGTTTCCATCTATTGCTTCTTGACTTGCCTTCTGATACTTTGGAAAATACTTCTTTATGGCAATCCCTCAAAAATTGGAACACTCTTTCTTCTTGGATTTCTTATTTTTCTTTTTCAGCAGTTTGTGGTAGACTCGGCATTTTTAATCACATTTTTCAGAGTTCCCCAAGCTTCTTGAGTTGCTTTCCCCTTTAAGATTTTCATCCATGGAATCCTTCCCAAAGTTTCTCTATGTTTGTTAAAATCATCCTGGAAATAGAATGGAGGGTCCAAAGCAGGAACTAGCCTCTGCACTGAGTGAGCAAGAGCTTCAGAGCATTCCGAAAGAGTACCAAGATCTAGCCAAGGTTTTCAGTGAGAAGAGATTGGATGAGCTTCCCCCTCACCGACCTATGGACTGTGCCATTGAGATCATCCTGGGAGCTTAGTTGTGTAAGCCAAAGCTATATTCAATGACCCCTAGAGAATTAGATGAGCTCCACATGTTCATCAACAAGAATTTAGCCCGGGGGTTCATCCAGCCAATCAGGTCTTGGGTAGTGTTGTATCCGGCCCTTCTCAGCTTAGTAAAGTCCACAGGAATATTTCTTTAAGAGTTTTATTTAACACAGTTCAAGAGATTCACTTCAAAGCAAGATGCTGGCAGTTCGTTTGCGGAACGGCCGAGTCTGACTTATTTACATTCAGCTTAAACATGCTCTCCCCCCTTCCAATAACTCACTCTTTATCTCTCAGGTTGTTCAAGACCTCATTAATCTTCCGTAGATTCCAAAAACACCAGAAAACTGAGTTCAAACTAACTCCTCGAGGTATCAGGCTACTACTTGATATTAACGTTGCTCGTGACAAAGAATTAGTCCCTCCTTCACCTTCTAATATAGTTTTTGATACGTCACTTCCCCCATGGCTTCCTTTTTCCACGTAACTGAAACCTCCGCCTATCAAACCTTCGGAATCTCGGATCAAGCCATATATTTTCCTGTTCCAAGTCTGACTCCCCGCTTTGAGATTCTGACCCAGACTGCATGCAAATCTCCTCACTGTCTGTCTCGGCTGCCGGGAGGGGAAAACACCCAGAGGGGCCTGGCTGCTCCTCCTCATCCTCTGACATTTCCCAAGCTGGTCTAGAGACACCCACAACACTATCCCCCCCCGCAGGCCCCGTCCCTCGGGTCCGTCGCAGGGGATGTGGTTTGTAGGGAAACGCAGCATGAAAATCCCAAATTAACCCAGGAGCCTCAATATCATGAGCATCTACCCAACAGCAAGTGTCTGGCCCACCCCCAGTCCAATCAACCAAATATTGGAAGCGGTCGTTGAGCCATCAGGAATCTCGGATGCCGGACACCTCCAACCGGGAAACAGGAACTTGAGCACGGCGAGCGGTCGGGCCCGGATCAGGAGGTCGAAGAGGAGAATCAGGGTTGACAGGAACAAGCAGGGAGCGATGAAACACGGGATGTACACGAAGAGACCTAGGCAAAGTCAAACGATAGGTCACCGGATTGATGACCGTCTCCACAGGAAAAGGACCCAGGAACCGTTGGTCAAGCTTGCGGTGAATTCTCCCTGGAAACAAGTACTTGGTGGAGAGCCAAACCCGATCTCCAACAGCTAACGGCGGCGTGTCGCGACGAGAGCGGTCTGCAACCCTCTTGTAGTCTTCCTTGGCCTTAGTCAAGTGCTGCTTAACCATCTCTTGAACTGACTGGAGCTCGGATAAATAGTCCTCTGCAACTGGAACTGGAGAATCAAGGAGCGTGAGCGGGAAAAATCTGGGATGATAGCCGTAGTTGGCAAAAAACGGGTCTGAAGGTCTGAAACGCCTGTTGCTCGGCATCGCCCCACTGGAACTTAATGCCTTTCTGTAACAGTCGAGTAAGGGGCGCAGTCAAGGCAGAAAACCTCGGAATGAATATCCGGTAATAGTTCGCAAATCCCAAAAGTCTTTGGACATCTTTTGCTTTACATGGTGGTTGCCAGGTTTGCAAGGCCTCAACCTTGCCAGGATCCATGGCGATGCCTTGTGGAGAAATCACATGTCCCAGAAACTCAATGGTGGTTTGATAGAATTGACATTTCTCTAACTTGGCGTAAAGGTGATGTTCTCTCAAGCGTTGCAGAACTTGCCGGAGATGCTGGAGATGAGTTGCTCGTGACGGGGAGTAGATCAGGATGTCATCGAGGTAAACCACCACGAATTGATCTAATAAATCCCGGAAGATGTCATTCATGAAATGTTGAAAGACGGCCGGAGCATTGGTGAGTCCAAAGGGCATGACTGTATACTCAAAATGACCATACCTGGTCCCAAACGCGGTCTTCCACTCGTCCCCCTCTCGGATGCGAACCAGGTTGTAAGCACCCCGTAGATCTATCTTGGTGAAGATGGCCGCTGATCGGAGACGGTCCATGAGATCAGGAATCAAAGGCAGAGGGTACCGGTTGCGCACCGTGATGGCATTGAGCTTGCGATAGTCACAGCATAGGCGTAAATCTCCGGTTTTCTTCTTCACGAATAACACAGGAGCTGACAGAGGCGAGGAAGAGGGACGAATGAAACCCCTGGCCAAGTTTTTATCCACAAAGTCTTTTAATGCGGCCAACTCGGGTTCTGACATGGAGTAAAGGCGTCCCCCTGGAAGCTTGGCATTTGGCAGCAAATCAATGGCACAGTCATATGGTCTATGCGGAGGCAATTGGTCTGCCTCTTTCTCACTGAATATATCTGCAAAGTCCGCTAGGTCGGCCGGCAAGGTGATGTCAGGGTGGGATGGTAGCTGGGCTGCGCAAAATTGGCGTACGTGGTCTACGCATTGCAAACTGGGAAATGAAACAAAGTTCTGGGACCACACCACACAAGGATCATGGGTTCTCAACCAGGCTAGGCCGAGAACTAAGGGGAAATGAAGTCCCTTGGTAACATATAATTGGATGGCTTCTTCATGTTGTCCTATGACCAGGCGTATGGGCTGGGTCATGAACTTGATCGGTCCAGACAACAACTCACGACCATCGATTGTCTCAACCAACATAGGCGGCTTAACGGAGCACAAAGGTATGGCATGCTGACGAGCGAAAGCTTCATCCATGAAATTAGTGGTGGCTCCAGAATCCAACAAGGCGTGTGCCGGAATACCCTGGGCATGGTTTCCCAGAAGTATATTGGTTGCTAGGATCAAATGTCTCGGAGGACCAGGGTCTTCGTCTGCGGAACTGGAACTGGGTTTGACGCCTGCCCGACCCAACGTTTCCTTTAGGCCGGGCTCTGGCCGTTTCCCGGCAAGGTGGCTTGAAACTGCTGAGTGGGAGGCCGAGCTGGAACAGGAGTAGGACCTGCCGTACCACGTCGTTTCTGGGGGCAGGCCATGACGAAGTGACCCATCTCTCCACAGTACAGGCATAATCCCTCAGCTCTCCGTCTTGCCTTCTCAGCCTCGGTCAAGCGAGATCTGGCTGCACCAAGATCCATGGGCTCATCTCTGGCCATGGGTACAGGACGCCTCTCAGTGTAAGCCGGCAGTGGTTGGAAAATACGTCTGGGTGCCGGGATGGGTGGAGTGATAGGTAGGGTCTGGAATCCTCTGCGTGGTGCAGGAACTGGCTTGGCACTTCCGGTGACTGGAACCATCTGTTTGACCAGGCGGGCATCCGTGGCTTGCGTTTGCGCCTCAATAGCCAAACAATGTTGATATAAGGCATCCAGGGTCGCGGGCATTACAGTATGTCTAAATTCATTCAAGATCTGGGAAGACAGGCCATCTTGAAAGATTTCCATGAGAGCCTCTTCATTCCAATTAATTTCTTGAGCTAGGCGGCGAAAATCTGAGATATATTCCGCTACGCAGCGCGATCCTTGATGTAGCTCTCGTATCCGCCTGGTGGCATTTTGTCTATGAAGGGGGTCAGCAAATTCTCTTTCCATCAGCTGGCAGAATCCTGCATAATTGCGCAGGACAGGATCTTGTCTGTCTATCAGAGGAGATGACCAATCAGCAGCTGGACCAGAGAGCAAACTTAAAATAAAAGCCACTTTAGTCTCATCAAGCTGGAAATCTGCTGGAGTTGAAGCAATGAATGTTCTGCATTGGTTTAAAAAAGCTGGAAATTTACTACGCTCTCCAGTAAACTTATCAGGCAATGCTAAATAACACCTGCTTCTTCTGGGAGAGGGGGCTGGAGCTACTGCAGCTTGCTGAATCTGCTGCTGCAAATTGCCAATTTGCAGCTGGAGACCTTGAACTAGTTGATACAGAGCAGGATTATCAGCTAGAAGCTGCTCCATGACGTCACTGGACTTGCGCAGTACTGAAAGCTCGGACTATGGTTTTGTTTTTTGCTTTCTTTGTCACGAGCAATCTGTTGTATCCGGCCCTTCTCAGCTTAGTAAAGTCCACAGGAATATTTCTTTAAGAGTTTTATTTAACACAGTTCAAGAGATTCACTTCAAAGCAAGATGCTGGCAGTTCGTTTGCGGAACGGCCGAGTCTGACTTATTTACATTCAGCTTAAACATGCTCTCCCCCCTTCCAATAACTCACTCTTTATCTCTCAGGTTGTTCAAGACCTCATTAATCTTCCGTAGATTCCAAAAACACCAGAAAACTGAGTTCAAACTAACTCCTCGAGGTATCAGGCTACTACTTGATATTAACGTTGCTCGTGACAAAGAATTAGTCCCTCCTTCACCTTCTAATATAGTTTTTGATACGTCACTTCCCCCATGGCTTCCTTTTTCCACGTAACTGAAACCTCCGCCTATCAAACCTTCGGAATCTCGGATCAAGCCATATATTTTCCTGTTCCAAGTCTGACTCCCCGCTTTGAGATTCTGACCCAGACTGCATGCAAATCTCCTCACTGTCTGTCTCGGCTGCCGGGAGGGGAAAACACCCAGAGGGGCCTGGCTGCTCCTCCTCATCCTCTGACATTTCCCAAGCTGGTCTAGAGACACCCACAACAGGTAGCAGCCCCAGTTTTATTCAGAGAGAAGAAGGATGTGTCGCTTCATCTCTGCGTGCTTAAATGCACTACCCCCTGCCCCACTTAAGGACATGTTAGCTCACCTGGTAAATGGAAAAGTCTTTTCTAAGCTAGACCTGTGAGAAGCATATTATCATATTGGCATTAAGGAGGGGGATGTATGGCAGACTGCTTTCAACTGCCCCTTAGGTTGCTTCCAGCTCAGGGTGCTCCCTTTTGGGCTACAGGGAGCCCCCGCAATGTTCATGCACTGATCAATGAGGTCCTCCATGAACACCCATATAAGGGGGTTCTGTTATATCTGATATCTTGATTTACGCCAAAACTAAAGCTGAGCATGTGAAATTAGTCAGAGTGGTCTTAAAGAAGCTCCTCACTGCTAAATTGTACAGTTACAACCCTGTGCCTACATATCCCCCCAAAAATTGTTGGAGACTGAACAACAGTGGGCTGCTTGGGAAAAGGAAGCCTATGCAGTATATACAGTATATACAGGCAGATGCAAGTGATGTGGCAGTGGGGGATGTACTATTACAAGAAAACAATGGGGTATTGCAACCCTGCGCGTATACATCCAAGAAACTCACTGAAACGGAACAGCGCTGGCCCATGTGGGAGAAAGAGGCATACGGGATACAATGGTCATTACTTACATGGCGCCAGTTCTTTGAAGGGAATAAAATCCCTTTTCAGGTGTGGACAGACCACAAAAACCTGGAAGCCTTGAGAACACCCAGGAAGTTCAACCCCAAGCAAGCCCGCTGTCATGGTTACGAAGGATGAAGCTCTTCAAAGAACTTTGAGGCATTGTTTACCTTAAAGAACCTTTTAATTTGCAACATAGCTTCGGCACATACATAGAGAAGCCAAAATCTAAATTCTCCTCCCCCAGGCACACAGTAACAAAGCATAACTCACTCCTTCATTTAACAGTCATTAATCACATTCTCCAATTAGTTTGAAGTGTGAACTTTCCCTCCCCTTATCTCCTCTTATTACAACTAACTTTGAAGAATTCTACTGAGATATTGTTATGGCTAACTAGTCTCCATGCACATTCTTCCCCCTCCCTTCCAGCAACATCTAATTTTAACTCTAAAAGTAACACACAGGTTAAATAGAAAATGTCTGCATCTTCATATATTGTCAAGCAAGAACATCCAATATTAGCAGCATTGACATCCATCCCCCCTTACAAAAAGGATAAATCCTGTATGTAAACAAAAGTATATGTTAAGGATTAGTTTTCGGTTTGTTGGGGTGTTTCGCATGAAACCTTTTGATGAGTCTGTCAGCTTTCACCTCACTGGATTTCACCCAGGTGGCTTCAGACTATGGGTATCCCTTCCATTGTACTAGGTACTGCAATTTCCCTTTAAAAATTCTACAGTCAAGAATACGTTTGACTTCATAGTGGGTCTGTCCTGCAACTACGAGGGGCCCGGGTGCCTCCTTAGGGGGAGGTCTTAAAGTGGAGCCCTGATAAGGTTTCAACAATCTGCAATGGAAGACTGGGTGAATTCTACTTAAAAGTCTAGGGAGTTTCAGTTTCACAGTGACCGGATTGATGATCTTTATGATAGGAAAAGGCCCCAAGAATTTTGTTCCTACCTTCTTACTGGGTAATTTGAGGTGTAAATATTTAGTTGACAGATAAACCTTTTCCCCAACTTAGAATGTTCTTTGGGGAGCCCTCTTTTTATCAGCCTGCTTTTTATAGGTTTCAAAAGTCTTTTTTAAAGCAGTCTTTGTGTTTCTCTAAACTTCTTCCCACCCCCTCACCCATTGGTCAAGTGTCTGGGAAGCGGAGGGCACCTGAGGGTATTCAGGTATTGGGCTGAACTCTTTTCCTGTGGCCACTCTGAAAGGCATGTAGCTGGTGCTGCTGTGCACAGAATTATTGTATGCCACCTCCGTAAAAGGGAGGAGATCAGTCCAGTTCATCTGTTGGTAAGAAACATAGCATCTAAAATATTGCTCCACCATTTTGTTAGCGGATTCTGCAGCCCCATTGGTGGCCGGATGAAAAGCAGATGATAAACCTTGAGATGATCCAATTCATTTAAGAAAACTCCTCCAAAACTTCACTGTGAACTGCACCCCTCTGTCCGAAATTATTCGCTTAGGGGTGCCATGCAGCCAGTAGGTATGTTTCAGGAACAATTTGGTCAGTCGTTGGGCAGATGGGAGTCCTTTGCAGGCGATGAAATGAGCCTGCTTTGAGAACAGGTCTATCACAGTCCAGATGACAGTATTTCCTCTACTTTCAGGTAGGTCTACTATAAAGTCCATAGCTATTTCTTCCCAGGGTTGAGAAGGGTCTGCCACCGGCTGCAGTAACCCAGGGGTTTTCCCTGAGATTCTTTTCATTGTGGCACATACAGTATGACTTTTTACATAGTTTTCCACATCCCGTTTCAGCCCCAGCCACCCAAATTCCCAGCGGGTGAGGTGTAGGGTTTTCAAATATCCAAAGTGTCCAGCCTGTTTTACATCATGGCTGTGTTTGAGAGCATTAAGACTGAGGGCTTCAGGCAAATATAGTTTTCCCCCTTTGTAAGCCAAGCCATCCCTTCATGTTAGGGAAGTTTGATTATCCTTGAACCATTGATCAGTGAGGAGCTCTCATTTTTTCTTTACCCCAGGGTCATCAGGATTAGGGACCCTGCGAGGCGTACATTTAGCAACAGTTTGTGGATTGGAGATAATTGCCTTGTTAACCTCCTCACATTCACTTTTGTATTGGGGTAACCGGGATACTGCATCAACTAGGAAGGTTTTTCCTCCTGGTATGTACTTTAGAGTGAAGTTGAAGTGGTTAAAGTACTGTGCCCACCACACTTGCTTTGGGGACAATTTGCAGGGAGTTTTCAGTGCTTCTAGGTTTTTGTGATCTGTCCATACTTCAAATGGCACCTTGCTCCCTTCTAGATAGTGTTGCCAGTTTAATAGCCCCCACCTAATCGCGAAGGCCTCTTTCTCCCAGATTTCCCATCTCCACTCACTTTCAGTAAATTTCTTAGAAGTGTAGGTGCAAGGTTGCAGGACCCCACTTTTGTTCTTTTGCAACAATACAGCTCCAACTGCCACATCACTGGCATCGGCTTGAATTACAGGGCAGGGGTGCGTTAGGACTGGTTCAGCAGCAAATAGGTTAAATAGAAAATGTCCGCATCTTCATATATTGTCAAGCAAGAACATCCGATGTTAGCAGCATTGACACCCACGGGTCCCAGCATTTTCACCAGTTCCACTTTATACTCAAGCACTTGCCGGGGAGAAAGAACTTCTTGACAGATGCACTGTGTCGCATGCCCCAATATAACAGCATGCGAGCCACCAATTCTAAACTGCTTATGGCAGAACCACAACTGGCAGTGCCAGTAACCACCAGAGCCCAAGCTAAATTAAAACCGCAGCTGGATAGCCAAACTGGAATCAAATTCCAGAAAACTTTGGAAACAGATGAATGGTTCCAGAAAAATAGACACGTGTGCACAATCAAGGATGGACTGCCCTGGGTGGGGGAAAAATTATATATACCAACCACCCAGAGGGGCACATTCATGCAGCTGTGCCATGACACAAAATCAGCAGGGCATTTTGGATTTGTAAAAACATTACACTTAATTAAAAGGCAATTTTGGTGGCCATCCATGAAAAAGGACATAGGAAATTACGTGGCCAGCTGACCAACGTGTGCGACTGCTAAGAGGTTGCAAGGGAAATCGCCTGGACTGTTATAACCAGTGGCAACTCCCTCAGGCCCCTCGAGGGAAATAGCTATGGATTTTATAGTGGAATTACAGAAAGCAATGGGAATACTGTCATCTGGACGGTCATGGATTTGTTTTCCAAACAGGCACAGTTTATCCCATGCCAAAAGATTCCCACCACAAAAGCCTTAGCGAAACTTTTCGTCCAGAATATTTACAGATTGCACGGGGCACCCCAATGCATTATATCTGATAGGGGAGTGCAATTTACATCTGCATTTTGGAAGGAATTTTTATCCCTTTTAGAGACCACTCAGGGACTGACATCTGGTCATCATCATCAAGGGAACGGCCAATCAGAAAAAGTGAACTCAGTACTTGAGCAATACTTAAAATGCTTCTTTAATTTCCAACAATCGAATTGGATGGACCTACTCCCCTTCGCAGAAGTTGCCTACAATAATGCAGTCCACTCCAGCACAGGGTACACTCCTTTTCAAATAGCCAATGGTCAAAGTTTCAACCCCATGCCAGAATTAATCCCAAACGAACCAGCAATCCAATCACTGATAGAATTGATAGAACAATTACAAAACACCTGGCCAATAGTTAAAAAAGCCTTAGACGAAGTTAGGCAAGCATAAAAAGCACAAGCAGATTAAAAAAGAGTTGAACCCACACCATTCTTTGTAGGAGAAATGGTATATTTGTCTATAAAATACCTAAAATCCCTACAACCTTGTAAAAAACCTGGACCAAAATCTATAGGACCTTTTCCAATTAAAAGAATCATAAACCCACTAACAATAGAATTAGAATTATCCAAAAATCTCAGGCAAATACACCCAATCTTTCACTGCAGTTTACTGAAAAGAGAGCAACAGTCACCCTTACGGCCAAAAATCCCCCACCACCACCTCCAATCATGGTGGAAGGAGAGCAACACTTCAAAATAAAGGAAATCCTAGACTGTAGGAGATATCATGGGATAACTCAATACCTAGTAGCATGGAAACACCTCCCCTCCTCACAAAACAAGTGGGTCCATAAACATAATGTAACAGCCCCAAAACTGTTAAAGACGTTTCATACAGTGTATCCTAACAAGCCAGACTAACTTTTATACCTGTTTTGTTTTAATCTACAGGTGGATCTCTCTTATTTTAAAGGGGGCAGGATGTCAGGATCCAGTTATATTTCCTTTCTATCTAACTCCTCTGATCTAAACCAATTCTTACCCTCTCCTGAATCCTGCCATACTCCTAAGGGGGTGGGGGAGTATGCATGAGGGTTTTAATACTTTCACTTCCTCTATTCACTACAAAGTAACCTTTTGTTTATTCGCCTTGGATCTGCTAACCATCACAATGTAACCATTAGCCTTTTATCCTATGCCCCTCTGAACTTCTCCTCCTTACCAGCCAGCTAGGGAAAGAAGGGTAAAAAGATACAGCTTCCAGAATTTGGTTCATTTATCCATCATCAAAATAAGGTGTGAGGAGCTGTTAAATGATCGTGTACAACAGAGCCAGATTGATGGTATCTTTCCTGGATTTAACACCTAGAAATCTGCCCATCTGAATAGCCTGGAAGAACTGTGGGGCGGGGGCTGCTTAGGGACACTTTAAAACAGGGGTGTCAAACTCAATTTGATTGAGGGCCGCATCAGCATCGTGCTTGCCATTGGGGGGCTGGATGGGTGTGGCTGGCATGGGCATGGCCTACTGGGTGGGCGTGGCTGGCATGGGCATGGCCTACTGGGTGGGCATGGCTGGCTCGATGTCACTCATGTCAGGGGCACCTGTGTGGGCCTGGGCAGGACTGGGGTGCATCCGAGGGTGGGGAAGGGTCGGTGGGACTGGGGCAAATGCCAGGGCATGGTCCACTGGAGGAGCTTCACTGAACTTCAGGCTGTGCATGGGGCCCCTGGACAGTGGCATGGACTGCCCAGAGCCCTGGGCAGTGGAGGTCAAGTGGCCAGGCCAATCCTTGAGCTCCCATGGCACCAGGACCCCACAGCTGCACTTCCCCAAGGGGGTGCCCAGCTGCACTTTCCTCCTCAATGCTGCTGCTGCTGTGCTCACTCTCCATGGCCAGGTTGCTGATGGTGGGTGCAGGAGGCCAAAGTGCATGGGACAGAGGGAGGCCCGCTTCCTCTCCATGCAAGGAAACCTGGCTTTTTAACCAAAGCATCCTCAGCAATAGGATGGGAGACCACCAGGGAACGGCAAAAGGACAACAGGACTGCTGGTGGCCAAGTGCTAAGGCAGGACTTCCCTCAGACCCTCTCTCTTATTCCAATCTCCTTCCTTCCTTCCTTCCTTCCTTCCTTCCTTCCTTCCTTCCTTCCTCCCTCCATCCTCTTCTTTCCTCCCTCCCTCCTTCTCATTTCCATCTCCTGCATTCCTTCCCTTACTTTCTTCGTGTTTCCCTCCCCTCCTTCCCTCCCTCCTTCTCTCTGTGCCCAGGAATGGATGAGGGGAGGGGAAGAGGTTGGCAGCACTTCTCTCAAAGAATAAGAGTTGGAAGAGACCTTTGAGGTCTTTAGTCCAAGCTCCTGCTCAAGCAGGGGACATATACCATTCCAGACAATGGAATATCCAATCTCTACTTAAAAGCCTCCAGTGATGGAACATCCATAACTTCTGAAGGCAAGCCTTTTCACTGGTTAGGTGTTTTCACAAGTCCCTAGTTCTAGGCTGGTTTTCTTCTTGATTAGTTTCCATCTATTATTTGCCTTCTGATGCTTTGGAAAATAGGTTGACCCCGTCTTCTCTGTGGCAGCCCATCAAATATTGGAACACTGCTATCATGTCACCACCCCTAGTCCTTTTCACTAAGCGAGACATACCCAATTCCCACAAACATTTGTCATATGTTTTAGCCTCCAGCCCCCTAATCATCTATGTTTACCATCCATTTAGACCAGATGGTCCCCCTGGTTTGGTTTATAGAACAGTGGCCACAAGCAAAGCCTTCTCAGAGACAGCACCCCCATTATAGAACTTTCTTCCAAAGAAAATATGAACAGTGCAACCCTCACCCATTTAGAGGCAACTCCAAACACACTGTTCAGCCAGGCATATGTAAAACAACAACACATTTTATGGTCAAACAGCACTAAGCAAATTACTACTACGTGTTTCTCCGAAAGTAAGACAGCGTCTTACTTTCTTTTTATCCCCAAAACTCCCACTACGTCTTACTTTCGGGGTACGGCTTATATTGGAGCCGGCTTTGGCACACACGCGCGGAGTCCGCCACAATCCCCTCTCGAATTACGCCTCCAATTATACGGAGGTGGCCGCCGCCGCCTAAAATCCGCCCGCAGAGCACGCGGGACCGGCGCGGGTCTGGGGCGGTGCGCAGGCATGCTCTGGGCTGGCGGCGGCGGGGAAGGGAGGGGAGCGCCGGCCGCTCTTGCAGCGCCTTTTCGGCTAAGCGGCGGGGCAAGCGAGGCAACTCTTTCCAAACGCTCGCATCGGCGCAATGTACCTGTGGTGATTCCCCGGCGGGCCCTGGGCTAACGGGGCTGGCGGCCACGCGAGCTCTTTGCTCCGGCCTTTTCGCGGGGCAGGAAAGCGGGGCGAGTGCACTTTGGCGAGCGGTGCCCTGGAAGAAGGTCGGCCGAGGGAGTCGGGAAGGAGGCGGGGAAGAGACGCCGAGGGGGGCAGCCGGACCTCCCCGCGCAAGCCGAGCCCCGAGCCTCTCCAGCCGTGCGCCGGGCCAGCAGGCTGCGCAGGGAGAGCCACCGCCGCCCCAGCCGCCGCAGGCGAGGCTGGCTTGCCAAGCTCGGAGGGAAGGAGGCTCCCTCGCTTGTTCCGCACAGCCCCGCCGCCCTCTTGGCCCAGCGCGATGGGAAGCGGCGGGGCGAAGTAGCGGGTGTCGCTGCCGCGGGGGAAGGAGCCGGTGGAGGCGATGGGGCTGGCGTGGCGGGGGGGAGCAGAATCCAGAGCTTTGCGCCGCTCCCCTCCCCTCCCTGCCGCTGCCGCCGCTCACTCACTCACCCCGCCGCAGGGGGACGAGGGGAGGCGCACCGGGAACCTCTCCTTGGCGCAGGGAGCTTCCTTCTGGCTGGGGCAGCAAGAGACCGGGAAGAAAACCCACCCCTCCAGCTCGCTCACTCACTCACCCGCCGCTTCGCTCGCGCGCCCTTTTCCGGCGACCAACCTCCCTTTCTTTTTTTTCTTTTCCAATTGCAAAGTTAAAAGAAAGGGAGGTTGGTCGCCGGAAAAGGGCGTGCGAGCGAAGTGGCGGGTGAGTGAGGCGATGGGGCTGGCGTGGCGGGGGGGAGCGGAATCCAGAGCTTTGCGCTGCTCCCCTCCCCTCCCCTCCCTTCCCCGCCCCGCCGCCGCCGCCGCCGCTCACTCACTCACCCGCCGCTTCGCTCGCGCGCCCTTTTCCGGCGACCAACCTCCCTTTCTTTTTTTTCTTTTCTAATTGCAAAGTTAAAAGAAAGGGAGGTTGGTCGCCGGAAAAGGGCGCGCGAGCGAAGCGGCGGGTGAGTGAGTGGCGGCGGCGGCGGCGGCGGGGCGGGGAAGGGAGGGGAGCAGCGCAAAGCTCTGGATTCCGCTCCCCCCGCCACGCCAGCCCCATCGCCTCACTCACCCGCCGCTTTGCTCGCGCTCCCTTTTCTGGCGACCAACCTCCCTTTCTTTTAACTTTGCAATTGGAAAATAAAAAAAAGAAAGGGAGGTTGGTTGCCGGAAAAGGGCGCGCGAGCGAAGCGGCGGGTGAGTGAGTGAGCGGCGGCAGCGGCGGGGCGGGGAAGGGAGGGGAGCGGCGCAAAGCTCTGGATTCCGCTCCCCCCCGCCATGCCAGCCCCATCGCCTACACCGGCTCCTTCCCCCGCGGCAGCGACGCCCGCTACTTCGCCCCGCTGCTTCCCATCACGCTGGGCCGAGAGGGCGGCGGGGCTGTGCGGAGCAAGCGAGGGAGCCTCCTTCCCTCCGAGCTTGGCGAGCCAGCCTCGCCCGCGGCGGCTGGGGCGGCGGCGGCGGCGGCTCTCCCTGCGCAGCCTGCTGGCCCGGCATGTGGCTGGAGAGGCTCGGGGCTCGGCTTGCGCGGGGAGGTCCGGCTGCCCCCCTCGGCGTCTCTTCCCCAGCCCCGCCGTTTCCACCGGGTGTGCGCGTCCATCTTCCCTCCCCTCCGCCACCGTGTTTCCCCGAAAGTAAGATATACGTCTTACTTTTGGGGTACGGCTTACATTAGCCGACCCCCCTGACACCCCCCGATACGTCTTGCAATCCGGGGTGTCTTACTATCGGGGAAACACTCCCCGTTCTCCACTTTCGCTTCCCTGCTGGCGCTCTCTCTCTCTCTCTCTCTCTCTCTCTCTCTCTCTCTCTCTCTCTCTCTATCTATCTATCTATCTATCTATCTATCTTTTTTATTAATTTTTTTATCAATATATGTTAACTTTTCCAACCAACAAGTTGTCTGGAGTTTGCTAAACTAATACATGTTCAATTCCTAATCCTTCATTCTTTTCTCTAACCAAGAATAAAATAAATTCCAAATTTGATAGTAGTCTGTATCTTCTTTGTCTTTCAGCCTCATAGTTAATCTGTCCATCTCTGCACATTCCAATATCTTCCTGATTATTTCTTCCTCTGATGGCAATCCTTTATTCTTCCAATATTGTGCAAAAATTATTCTTGCTGCTGTGGTAATATGTAGGGTTAAGTATAATTTCTGCTTATTAGTCTTTTCAGACATAATGCCTAGTAAAAAAAGTTCAGGTTTAAAATCCACTTGTTCATCCAATATTTTTTCTAATCACATATGTATATTTTTCCAATAAGCCTTTGCCTTCCCGCATGTCCACCAAATATAATACAAATATAATTATGTTTACATTTCCAACATCTATCTGACATATTTTTAAACATTTTTGCTAATTGTTAGAAGTAAGTCTTCATCCTGGTTCATCCAAGCCGGGATAAATAAGCAAAATGGCGACTGCTTTGGGAAGAAGGTTACAGTTTATTGAAGAAGCAGAAAGATGGTCCTTGCAAGGAGCATGGAGGAAAGAGACCTTGAGCACATGGGCAGTAGGTTTTTATACCCCCTCTAGCCTTTGGAATAGTTTCCTGTTCCTGTGGCATGAACCTTGAAGCTATTTCTGAGTGTTTTTCTAGGATTTGATATCTGTGGTTTAATCCTATTATCACATCCTGCTTGCCAGGTGATGGGATTAATCACTCCTAGAGTTTGGGTGGGGCATGCAGATCTTCTCTTTGTCTTCTTGAGTGCCCTGGCTTCAGCTTTCTGATGGTTCTCCATCTGCATTCATATGGGGCTAGCTCTTGCTTGGGGCAGAGAGATAGATTTGGGGCCAGGTTTGGTTTAAAAAAAATCCTTTTGAGGAAAAATATATTTTTCTGCCCTTTTAATATTTCCTTCTCTGGGCTAACATTCTTCATAATCTTGCTGGTGGAAGGTGCCATCTATAAAACATTTTATACAGATTTTCTTTGTATGAAGTTGACATTGTTAATTTATAGTTTCTCTCCCATAACATTTGCCATTTTTCTAATTCTATATTATAACCAAAATTTTTTGCCCATCTTATCATTGTTTCTTTCACTTGTTCATTTTCCATATCTAAAATTAACAAAAAATTATACATTTTCTTAATTAATTTCTCATCTGAGGTTAACAAAATCTTATCAAACACAGTTTGATCCTTGTAAAATCCATACATTTTTACATCTTTTTCATATCTATTTTGTATCTGTAAATGTACCCACCAGGATAGATTAATTCCTAAATTTTCCAATTCTTGTTTAGGTTTTAATTTCTCATGAATATCTAAGATATCTTTATATGTCCATACTTTTTCAAAATCTACCAGATTCGGATATATAAATGCCTCCATCGTTGATAACCACCCTGGAATTTTAAAATATATTTTAGCTTTAATTTTTTCCCATACTGTTAACAAGGCATTTCTTATAAAATGATTTTGAAAGTACTTATGGACTCTGTTTTTCCCATACCATAAAAAAGCATGCCACCCCAATTGTAAATCATGTCCTTCTAAATACAATAACCTTTTATTTCTAAGTGTTATCCACTCTTTCACCCATGTTAACACAGATGCTTGATAATACATTGTCCATTCCGGCAGCCCGAAACCTCCATTTTCCTTAGCATCTTGTAATGTTTTCATCTTAATTCTAGCTTTTTTCCCCTGCCAAATAAAATTCAAAACCAATGAATTTAAATTTTGAAAAAACTTTCTCTCAAGTTTTATTGGAATCGTTTGAAATAAAAATAAAATCTTTGGCAACACATTCATTTTTACTGTAGCAATTCTTCCTAATATTGATAGTTGGAGATTTTTCCATCTTTCTAAGTCAAGTTTTATTTGCTTCAATAATTTTATGTAATTGTCTTCTTTTATTGACGAACACCTAGCTGAAAGATAAATACCTAGATATTTAACTTTTTTCACTATTTGTACCTCTGTTTTCTCTAGTATTTGCCTTTTTTGTTTATCTGTGAGGTTCTTTACTATTACTTTAGTTTTTTCTTTATTTATTTTTAGTCCTGCCACTTCTCCATGTTCTTCTATCTTTCCCCATAGTTTAGGAATCATCTCTAAAGGTTCTTCCAAAATAAATACTAGATCATTGGCAAATGCTTGTAGTTTATATGTTTCATCTTTTACTTTCAATCCTTTAATTTCTGTATCTTGTCTTATCCTTCTATTTAATACTTCCAAAGTAAAGATAAATAATAATGGGGATAGTGGACACCCTTGTCTCGTGCCTTTTCTTATCTCAAAGCTCTCAGTATAATCTCCATTCACTATCACTTTTGCTGTCTGGTTACTATATATTGTTTTTATCATATTTGTAAAGTTCTTTCCAAAATCCATTATTTGTAATTGTTGAACCATAAATTGCCAAGAAACATTATCAAACGCTTTTTGGGTGTCCAAAAACACTAATGCTAATTGTTTCCCTGGATGTAATTCATAATATTCTAATACATCCATTATCACCCTTAAATTATTTTTGATTTGTCTCTTCGGTAAAAATCCGTTTTGATCTGGATGTATAAACTCAACTAAGTATCTTTTCAGTCTCTCTGCCATTATTGAAGTAAAAATTTTATAATCCACATTGAGTAATGAAATCGGTCTATAATTTTTAATATACATCAAGTCTGAGTCTTCTTTTGGTATCAGAGTAATATTTGCTTCTATCCATGTGTTTGGAAGTTTAGCCTCTAACAGTAATCCATTGCAAACCCTTTTCAGCAGTTCGCTTAATATATCTTGTAGCTTTTTATAAAGTTCCATCGGTAGCCCGTCTGGGCCTGGTGTTTTCCTGTTCTTTTGTTGTTTTATAGCCTCTAATATCTCCATCATTGTTATTCTTTCTTCTAACATAGTTTTGAATGTCTCTGGAATCTTTGGCAATTTACTTTCTTCTAAATATTGAACAATTCTCTCTTTTACAGCCTCCCTCCTCTTTGCCATACAATTCCATATAATAGTTCTTAATTATCTTTTTTATTTCTTCCTTTTTAAATTGTAAACAACCTTTCCCATCTACTAAGTTATGTATTATTTTCTTCTCTTTCTGCTTTTTAAGCTTATAGGCTAGCCATCTTCCTGGCTTGTTGGCATTTTCGAAAAATTTTTGTTTTGCTCTTTTTATTTGTTCCACCAATTTTTCTGAGTCCAACAAATTCAGCTTATGTTTTATTATTTCCATTTCTCTTTTCAAAGTCTTTTCCTGTGGGTTTTGTTGTAATTCTGTTTCTAACTTTCTAAATTCTTCTTTTAATAATAAATATTGCTGTCTTCTCTGTTT
This sequence comes from Bothrops alternatus, assembly GCA_034064705.1. Lineage (NCBI taxonomy): Eukaryota > Metazoa > Chordata > Lepidosauria > Squamata > Viperidae > Bothrops > Bothrops alternatus. The sequence continues at coordinate 15,537,442 of JARGCV010000085.1, forward strand.
GTTTTTCTTTGCCATATACATTATAGCTATGCCTCTAAAATATGCTTTAGCTGTATCCCATACGTTTTGTAGTGATGTGTCTTCTTCTTTATTTTTTTTTAAAGAAGAATTCCATTTCTCTTTTGGCTAAGTCTACGAATTCTTTATCTTATAGTATAGATTGATTTAAAATCCATCTTGGTTTTTTTTTATTCCTTTCCATGTCACTTTTAAAGGGTTATGATCTGCACATGTGCCTATTTCTATCTCAATTTACTGTATATCCATCTTTAATTCAGAAGTCATCCAAATCATGTCAATTCTTGACCAAGATTTATGGCTATTTGAGTAAAAAGTGTACTGTCGATTTTGAGGGTTGATTTCTCTCCAGACATCTTGAATTCCAATTTCTTCTGCCATGTCAAAAAATGCCTTGGGTAGTCTTCTTCTTCCAAGTTTTCCTGTTTTGCTACTTTTATAATCCATTATTCCATCTACTATCGCATTAAAGTCTCCTATTAAACAAATATTTTGGTATTCCATTTCTATTAATTTCTTGTGTAATCTTTGATAAAATTGTTCTTGACTATCATTTGGAGCATAAATTGCCACTAACAGTATTTCTTTTTGGTGCAAATATATTTCAATCATAACAATTATTCCTGCTTAATCTGAATATATTAATTTAGAATCTATTGTCTCTTTAACATATATCGCCACCCCTCTTTTCTTTTGTTGAGCTGATGTATAATAAAGCTTCCCCATTTTGGGGTGTTCCAAAAATTTATAATGTTGTTTTTTATGTGTGTCTCTTGTAAACAAATTATATCTATATTTAATTTCTGAAGTTTCCTAAAAAATTTATTTCTTTTTGTTGGGGAGTTTAGTCCATTTACATTTACCAAAAAAATCTAGTTTTTTTTCTCCATTTTCTCTTTCATTACTTATATTTAGGCCTAGTCAATCTTGTAATCCTTTGTTCTCTAGCAGTTCCTTCTCCTTCACCTGTTTGTTCACTTTTCTCCTGCTGCTGCTCTACTTGTGCCGTTGCTCCTTGGGCTGTCTCTCCTGTCTGCTTATCCTCTTGTTGCTGCAATCCTTCATCCAAAATTACTCTATTTCTTACTTCAAAGTCCTCTGCTTTCCAATTTGAATACAGTTGATATCTTGTATTGTTCCAATTTATTAAAATGCCTTCTGGCATTAGCCATCTAAAATTTATGCCTTTGGCAATCAATTTTGTAGTTAGAAAATGATAGTGTCTCCCGGTATCCCTCACTCTCCTGGGTATCTGTTTTAGGACCACAATTTCTTTATTTTTATATTATAAGGGTTCCCCTCTCACTTTTCTCAGTATTTCATCTCTTGTTGATTTCTTCATAAACCTCACATGCACTTCTCTTGGTAATCTATTTTTTCTTGCATAGGTTGAACTCATGCGAAAAATTTGATCCGTTTCATTCTGAATATCAATTCAATCTGCTTTTAGAAGTTCTGCCAACAGCTCAATAATCACCGTTTCTATATTTTCTTCACTGTCTTCAGGAATATTTTGAAACCTCAAGTAATGTTCCGCTTCTCTCATTTCTACCATTGCCATGGCACATTCTAGCTCAGCGGTTCTCAACCTGTGGGTCGCGACCCCATTTGGGGTCGAACGACCATTTCACGGGGGTCACCAAACAACGTAGTCTGCCATTTTTCCCCTTTTCCTTAGCTGTGCTACTCCCTCTTATTCTATTGGCTTTTGAAAGCCAATAGAATAGACTCTCTTGAATAGAGTCTAATTCTATTTGCTTTCAAAAGCCAATAGGAATTGTCCAGGCTGTCTCTGCCCTGCTGAGCCTGCCAAAAGTCCCAGTCTGCAAATGGTGCTGTAAGTTGTCTGCAGCAAAGGCGAGCTGTCTGGAAGTTTCCACCCCTCCCTGCTGAGCAACTAGTAAAAATGTAAGTAAAAGATGGCCAGGGATGGGATGTGGGAGGCCGGTGAGCGCAGGGAGGGTTGGTGGCCCGCGTGGGGCCCAGTGGGTGCCTTACCTCCCTTGGGCTGGGCGAGCTGGTGGCCCAGCCAGTGGTCGCCCTGCACCGTCGCTGCCCCTTGCCAGCTACGCCTCGGCCGGCGCAGGGGGCGGCACCATGCATGCGTGGCGCTCCCGGGCAGGGAAAGTCCTCGACTTACAACCGGTTGGGAAGTCCTTGACGTACGACCAGTTGGGAAGTCCTCGACTTATGACCGGTTGGGAAGTCCTCGACTTACGACTGGTTGGGGGTCGCGGCATTAAAAAGGTTGAGAACCACTGTTCTAGCTCTTGATTTGATTGTTCCAATCCTTCATTCTTTTGCAGTAACATCTCCACCTTTTTATCAATGTCTTGTGTTTTAAGTTCCACTTCCTGGATTTTCTGTTCATTTTTTGTAATTTTTTGATTTTGAGCTTCGAATTGTGCCTTTATATCCATAATTTCTTTGCTTACTTTGTCCAGTTTGCTTTGTATCTCATTATGGTTTTGTTGTAATGTCAGCTGACTTAATTTTAAAGAGGTCTGTGTCTCTTCTTGAGCCATACTTGCTTTTTCACGCTGTAACAATGTGATGACAGAACTCTGAGATTTTGGGCTGGCTTGTCCGACAGAGGGTGCTGAAAAAGTCTTCTTTGCAAGTCTAGAAATCATAGATGTACTCATTTTATTGCTCACAGTCTTAAACTTATGTCCCAGGCGTAATCAAGAATCTGCTGTTGTGAGACAGAATTGCCTCCTCCAGTCTCTTCTTATATTTAAAATATTCTCTTTTCCTTTTTATTTTCCTGAATGGTATCTATTTAGTCTTTAGCCAGTGTCAACAAGTATAGCTATGAACAGTTTTTCTTTTATTATCTCAAACCAAGACTTTGTTTTGCTCATGCTTTTCAAGGTCACTGTGTTTTTAATGCTTTAATTCTTTTTTTAAAAATAAATTTTATTGTTTTTTTAATTTTTACAGAAAAAAAAAAGCTCAAGGGACACCGTGGTATTAGGGTAAACAAATATCCAAAACCAATACATTTGTACATATTTCAATCAATACATCTAGTATTCCCTCTCTTAATCCCTTAAATAACATACCTTATTCCAAAATATTTAATTAATTTTATAATTTAAAATTTAAAAAACAAAGAAATGAAAAAAAATCCCCCCTATCCTAGCCCCCCCAGACTTCCCAAAATGAATACAGGGTAAAACAAAGAAAACCCAGTACATCAAACAAAGTTATTATATAATCCTAACAAAAAAATTTTTAAACTATATGCTAAAAACAGTCTCTTTAATCCGATTCTAACTTAAATTTATTCAACCTTTTCAGTTCGAGTATTCTAATTCCTTAATTTTATCATAGAACTTGTTTATATCTTCTTATACAAATAACCCTTATTTGGAATATAATATTAATCTATCCTATACATATCTAATCCATCCATCAATCAATCTAATATCAAACCTTAAATCATTTCAATTCATTGAACATCAAACAAACAAATCATCTTGTTAAAAATAATAATTTTCATATAGATATACCCATCAGTTCAAAAATACATTCTTAGTCAATTTAATATATATCTTCCATTAATCACCCATTTCTCTTACATCTTACTCATAATCTTAATCCTTAAGTCTTAAGTCAATCCATAATTCTAAATTGCTCATAATTCATTACATAAAATTTTAAATTTCACTTCTTTTCAGTTCAATCCATTGGACATCAAACAAACAAATCATCTTATTAAAAATAATAATTTTCATGTCAATAAACCCATCAATTCAAAAAATACATTCTTAATCAATTTAAGATATATCTTCCATTAATCATCCTCTCATGTCTCTTGCTCATAAACTTAGTCCTTAAATCAGTCCATAATTCTTTGCCTTTAATTCATTACATAAAATATTTAATTTCACTTCTTTTCAGTCGAATTCTGGGCTTCTTCTTCTGCCAGGTAGATTTCCATAACAAAGCTTCCCTTCCAAGTAATAAGTCTCTCTTTATTGCTTGCAATATCATTTGAATCGATATAAACCATCTTGGCCTTTGCATTAGTCCTCTATTTCTCTTAACCATAAAATTTCGTTGCTGGAACATTTCAAATCTCAGTCTTTGCTTTTCCTGGTCCTCAAAACCATAGGTGAACTGCTTATCAGGCAAAATTAGATTCTCTTTATTCTCAGTTAAATCCTCTTCTTGTATAGTTTGTTTTATAGAGTAATCAGCAAACGGTTGTGATTCAATTTTGAAGATTCATCCTCTATTTCTCTTAACCATAAAATTTCATTGCTGAAACATTTCAAATCTCACTCTTTGCTTTTCCTGATCCTCAAAACCATAGGTGAACTGCTTATCAGGCAAAATCAGTTTCTCTTTATTCTCAGTTAAATCCTCTTCCTGTGTAGTTTGTTTTATAGAATAATCAGCAAACGGTTGTGAATCAATTTTGAAGTTTAAAAGAGAAATTCTAGCCATTAAGTCTGTAGTAAACTCTTTCATTATAGCACGTATTTCTTCTTTAAACTCTTTCATTATAGCACGTATTTCTTCTTTAGTTTCATGAATGCCATCCAAAATAGGTTTACAATTTAAGTATGAGTTCGACTCTATTTTAAAAAATATTCAGCTGGATCAAATTATCTTTCTCTAAAAAAAAACAGTTTAAAAACCAGTCATCTCATCTCCAAATAGTCAACAATTAGCTTTTGGCCAGTAAATTATCTTCTTTCAAATCAAAATAATTAAACCGATCACTCTGGCTTTGTTCTAAGAAGAAAGAAAAAAAATTCACTTTCGCTTTCCCATCACTTTCCTTTTACAGTGAAAGCGATCGCCATCTTGAATACTATTATGTGGATTGAAAAAATAATTGTAATCAAAAATAGAATATAAAAAATTACTTGCAATATGAAACTCCTGTATTCATTCCGCCTGCATGTAGATCTCTCTTAAGTATCTGTTTAAGCAGGAATGGTTGCGGCGTCTATTTCTGTCTGAAGACAGAATCGTCCCTGGGCAGGAGCGTCTTCAGGCACCTGGGGAGCTCTCACTCTTTCCCCCTGAAAACTTTTTCAGGGGTTTTTTAGAGGAGCTCAACCTGCGCCCGATGCTCTTCACCCCTTCTTCGCCTGAAGGGGGGATTTTTCACCACAAAAAACAGCTGATGTTTGCTGTTTTGCGGCTTAACAAAACCCAGGGAACGGAGCCTCCAAAGGAGGCTGTGGCGATGCCTGCGGAGCCACCGGAAGTCCCTAATGCTTTAATTCTTATTTTTCGCCAGCAGATGTCCTCATTAGCTTATTTATCAACTCTCCACACTCCTTAGTCCTATAGTTGTTATTCATTTAAAATTTCCCCTTAATGTTAAATTTGCCGCTCCAAAAGTCTCTCTGGGGATCTTTACTCTTTCAAGTTCTCTTTTTCAGGGTCTCAATATTTTAAAGCACAAGGAGAAGGAAAAGATTTCAGCTCACCCAGACATAACTTGTTGTTGGAGATCAGCTGTTGTTTCATAATTTCACTTCCGGCTGCAGGCAACTTGGATTGCTTCAGGCTTCCCCGACAACCTTTCTTCCGCCCCTTTAGAGGGGGCATTCAGTACGCTTAGATTGATCGCCACCAAATCCAAGCTCCTGAAAGATCCCTCTTTCTTTGTTGCCCCTCCAGGGCAACTTTTCATCCCTTTAAGAGATGCTAGGCGAAGTGAAACCGGACTGGGAGGCTGGAGACCCAGCCTCCTATGGCCGTCCCGTTCCCTCGCCGGAAGTGCTTCCTCCCTCCCCCCCTCTCTCTCTCTCACACACACGCACACCAGGTTAATAAAGAAGAGAAGGAGGGGGGAGAAAAATGGAAGCTCTCCTTTTTTGTAACACCTTGGCTACGTCCTCCTCCTCTTCCAATCCACTCTCTCTCTCTCTCTCTCTCTCTCTCTCTCTCTCTCTCTCTCTCTCTCTCTCTCTCCCTCACATACACACATTCACACACACACACACACACACACACACACAGAGAGAGAGAGAGAGAGAGAGAGAGAGAGAGAGAGAGAGAGAGAGAGAGAGAGAGAGAGAGAGAGAGAGAGAGAAACCCTTCCTGCTTTCTCTTCCTTCTCATCCTTTCTGGCCTGGCACACGAGAAGCCCAGCAAAGTGGGGCATGGCCGGGTGTGATGGGGTTAAGCTGGGAGGGAAGGGGCCAGGGCTGGGGCAGTGGGGGCTGGTCCCTTGCCATTTCTTTGACAGCCCCGAGAGGCAAATCTGGGCCCTCCCTGGGCCGCATCCAGCCCGTGGGCCTTGTGTTTGACATGTCTGCTTTAAAATATCAATTTGTAAGGAAATCCCTCATATCCTGTCTATTATGCCTACTATCAATTTCTCTTAATAAAAGTTCTGTTGAAAGAGATTGTTTCCAAGAGTTCTGCTTTCTTAAGATGTGGATTGAAGTGGTTCCTTACACTTGCCTAGCTTCATCTAAGGCTTTTTTTAACTATTGGCCAGGTGTTTTGTAATTGTTCAATCCATTCTTTCAGTGATGGGATTGCCAGTTCGTTTGGGATTAGTTCTGGCATGGGGTTGAAACTTTGACCAGTGGCTATTTGAAAAGGAGTGTAATCTGTGCTGGAGTGGACTGCATTATTGTAGGCAACTTCTGCAAAAGGGAGCAGGTTCATCCAATTAAATTGCTGGAAATTAATGAAGCATCTTAAGTATTGCTCAAGTACTGAGTTCAAGTGTTCTGATTGGCCATTCCCCTGAGGATGATGACTAGATGACAGTCCCTGGGTGGTTCCTAAGAGGGATAAGAATTCCTTCCAAAATGCTGACGTAATTTGCACTCCCCTATCAGATATGATGCATTGTCTTCCATCCTGATTGCCATCTGCGGGTCGGCCTGGAGTGGGGGCTGCTGAAGAGGTTGCTACTGGTTCAGCAGACATCCCCAGGACTACAGGTTCCAATTCCCCCTCAGTGTCTCTCCAGCTGCAGCTCCAGGTGCTGGTGTGGCCACGGGACTCAGAATTCTTCTCCAGGGAAACAATTAGCATTAATATTTTTAGATGCCCAAAAGGTATTTGATAATGTTTCCTGGCAGTTCATGATTCAACAACTACAAATAATGGACTTTGGAAAGAACTTTACAAACATGATAAAAACAATATATAGCAATCAGATAGCAAAAGTGATTGTGAATGGAGACTATACTGAGAACTTTGAGATAAGAAAAGGCACGAGGCAAGGGTGTCCTCTATCCCCATTATCTTTACTTTGGAAGTTTTAAATAGAAGGATTAGACAGGATGCAGAAATCAAAGGATTGAAGATAAAAAATGAAACATATAAGTTACAAGCATTTGCTGATGATCTAGTATTTATTTTGGAAGAAACTTTAGAGATGATTCCTAAGCTATGGGGAAAGATAGAAGAGTATGGAGAAATGGCGGGATTAAAAATAAATAAAGAAAAAACTAAGGTAATAATTAAGAATCTCACAGATAAACAGAAAAGGCAAATGCTAGAGAAAACAGAGGTATAGATAGTGAAAAAATTTAAATATTTAGGTATATATCTTTCGGCTAAATGTTTGTCAATAAAAGTAGACAACTATACAAAACTATTGAAACAAATAAAGCTAGACTTGGAAAGATGGACAAATCTGCAATTGTCAATATTAGGAAGAATTGCTATAGTAAAAATGAACATACTGCTGAAGATTCTATTTTTATTTCAAACAATTCTGATAAAACTTGAGAATTTTTCCCCCCAAGATTTAAATTCATTAATTTTGAACTTTATTTGGCAGGGGAAGAAAGCTAGAATTAAGATGAAAACACTACAAGAAGTTGTATTATCAAGCATCTGTTTTAACATGGGTGAAAGAATGGATAATGCTTAGAAACAAAAGGTTGTTATATTTAGAGGGACATGATTTACAATTGGGGTGGCACGCTTTTTTATGGTATGGGAAAAATAGAGCTCATCACTTTATAAGAAATGCCTTGTTAACAGTATGGGAAAAAAATTAAAGCTAAAATATACCTAAAAATTCCAGGGTGGTTATCAACAATGGAGGCATTTGTACATCTGAACTTGATAGACTTTGAAAAAATATGGACATATAGAGATATTCTAAATATTGATGGGAATTTAAAATCTAAGCAAGAACAGAGGATCAACCTGTCGTGGTGGGCACATTTACAGATGCAAAATAGATATCAAAAAGATGTGAAAATGTATGGATTTTATAAAGATTAAACTGTGTTTGATAAGATTTTGTTAACCTCAGATGAGAAATTAATTAAGAAAATGTATAATTTTTTGTTAATTTTGGAAATGGAAAATGAACAAGTTAAAGAAACAATGATAAGATGGGCGAAAAACTTTGGCTATAATATAGAACTAGAAAAGTGGCAAATGCTATGGGAGAGAAACTACAAATTAACAATGTCAACTTCATATAAAGAAAACATGTATAAAATGTTTTATAGATGGCACTTGCCACCACCAAGATTAGCAGAAATGTTTAAAAATATGTCAGATAGATGCTGGAAATGTAAACACAATGCAGGCACGTACTATCACATTTGGTGGACATGTGGCAAAGCTAAGGCTTATTGGAAAAAGATACATACGTGGTTAGAAAAAATATTAGGTGAACATGTTGATTTTAAACCTGAACTTTTTTTTACTAGGTATAATGCCTTAAAAGATTAATAAGCAGAGATAATATTTAATTTTACACATTACTACAGCAGTGAGAATAATTTTCGCACAATACTAGAAGAATGAAGGATTGCCATCAGAAGAAAAAATAATCAGAAAAATATTGGAATGTGCAGAAATGGACAGATTAACTATGAGACTGAAAAATAAAGAAGACACAGACTACTACCAAATTTGGGACTTATTTTATTGTTGGTTAGAGGAAAGAATGAAGGATTAGTAATCGAATATGTATTAGCCTAGCTAACCCCAGACAGCTCATCAATTGGAAAAATTAATATATGTATGCAAAAGAAAACCAACAAAATCTTTATATATATATAAAAAAGAATTCTCCTTCCCTACAGAGCCGAGGGTTCTTTTCATCAGGTCAATAGCTTTCTCTAGGATCCAGTTCGAGTGTTATGCATAACTTCCTTACTCTTTGCTAATGTGCAGGGATTTCTCCATCTCCTCCTTCCATTCCGGTTGGTGGCCGCCCCGTCTTAGGGACACCTTCCTCGATCTCTTTTCCCACTCGCCTTTCTTTCCAACATCCATTGACCACCGAGGTTTGTGGTTACGCATCTCCACCACCTCTTCTCCTGAGGAGTATGACATTTCTGATCCCGACAGCTGGTAGGTTTTCAGTCAGGGGAAAGGCTCCCTCTCCGTGGGGTTTTCCTCCTTCCCTGCCTTGTCATCTGACATTGTATTTTTTGCAAAGTCCCCCGGCAAGGTTCTTCCTTCCAGGTTGACTATTACTGCAGATCCTGTCTAATGTAAGGAACCACTTCAATCCACATCTTAAGAAAGCAGAACTCTTGGAAACGATCTCTTCCAACAGGAAGTTTTATTAAGAGAAATTGATAGCAGGCATGATAGACAGGATCTGAGGGATTTCCTTACAAATAGATGTTTTAAAGTGTCCCTAAGCAGCCCCCACCACACAGTTCTTCCGGGCGATTCAGGCCGGCAGATTTCTAGGTGTTAAATCCAGGAGGGGGTTGCTACTGGTTGCAGTAGCCCTGGTGATTTCGCTTGTAATCTTTTTGCTGCTGCGCATGTTGGGCAGCTGGCCACATAGCTCTCAATGTCTTTTTTGATAGACGGCCACCAAAATTATCTTTTTACTAAGTGCAGTATTTTCACAAACCCAAAATGGCCGGCTGACTTCTTGTCATGACACAGCTGCATAGACGTGAGTCTTTGATTCTTTGGTATGTATAGTTTCTCCCCCACCCAGGGTAATCCATCTGTGATGGTGCACAAATTTTTGTGGCTTAGGAATCATCCATTGGTTTCTAGGGCTTTTCTGAATTCAATCTCTGCTTGACTGGCTAGCGTTTTATTCAACTTTGCTTGTGCTCGGATGGTTACTCGTGCTGCTGTGTTTCAGGCATAAGCGGTTTTGTGATGCTGGGTCGGGTGCTGTTGTATTGGGGCATGTGAGACAGTGCATCAACTAGAAAGTTTTCCCCCCGTGGCAGTGGTTTGATAGTGAAATTGAACAGGTGAAAGTGCTGCGACCATCGGGCTTGCTTTGGGGTGAGTTTCTTGGGTGCTTTGAGCACTTCCAGGTTTTCATGGTTGGTCCATTCTTGAATGGCATTTTGTTTCCCTCTCGAAAGTGTCGCCAGGTAAGGAGAGCCCATCTCATTTTGTACGCCTCCTTTTCCCATACTGCCCACCTCTATTCTGTCTCGGTGAGCTTCCTGGAGGTATACACACAAGGTTGTACAGCCCCCTGATCATTTTCTTGTAATAACACAGCCCCCACAACCACATTGCTGGCATCTGCTTGTATTACAAAAGGATTATCTGGATCAGGGTGCCGCAGAATGGGTTCAGCTGAGAAAAGTCTCTTTAGTCTTTCAAAAGCGGCTTGACATTCCACTGTCCATTTAAGCGGCTGGCTGGGTTTCAGGTTTCCCTCCCCTTTAGTTTTTAGTAGGTTCGTGATCGGTAAAGCGATTTGGGCAAATGAGGGGATAAATTGGAGGTAGAAATTGGCGAATCCCAGGAAGCTTTGCAATTGCTTTCTTGTGCAGGGTGGTGCCCATTCCAGCACCATGCGGACTTTCTCAGGGTCCATTTCTATGCCCTCAGGAGATATGCAATACCCCAGGTAGTCTATCTTTTCCTTATGGAATTTGCACTTTGATAATTTGGCGTAGAAGTGAGCGGCTCACAGTTTCTTTAGGACGGCTCTGACTAAATTCACATGTTCCTCCATAGTTTCTGTGAATATGAGGATGTTGTCCAGGTAAACAAGCACTCCTTTGTACAGGCGCTCCTGCAGCACATTGTTTATCAGTTGCATGAAAACTGCTGGGGCCCCTTGTAGTCCAAAGGGTAGGACCTTAAATTGGTAGCACCCCATGTGGTAATTAAATACAGTTTTCCATTCATCACTTTCTTTAATTCTAATGTGGTAGTATGCTTCCCTTAGGTCTACTATGGTGAAAATCTTCCCCTTCGATAAGTGAGACAGCATGTCTTTCATGAGGGGGAGAGGGCATAGATTGCTTTCGCTTATGACATTCAGAACCCTATAATCCACACAGAGGCGAAGTGTCCCATCCTTTTTTCTCTGAATAGGACAGGGGCAGCTACCTTTGGCGATGCTGGCTGAATAAACCTCCTCTCTAGGTTTTTATCTATGAACTTTTGCATCTCTTGCAACTCTTTTGGGCTCATTGAGTACAATCTGGGGTTTGGGAGCTTTGCTCCGGGTTTGATTTCTATTGCACAGTCAGTGGGTTGGTGGGGTGGCAGCTCGTCCGACCTCTCCTCACTGAACACTTCCCTGTATTCTTCAGGTATCTCGGGCAATTCCTTCTCCTCCCCTATGGCTGCCTTCTCGGTTTCTGTGTCTCGCGGGACCCCCTCAGTTCAGCATCTTTGGCGGTTCTCTCTTTGGAAATCTGAGTTCCACCATTCTCCAGTCCACCCAGGGATTCCATTTCACAAGCCATACCATCCCCAGGATTATGGGACATTCCATGCCAGGGATTACCATGAACATTATAGTCTCTATGTGATTCCCCATAGTGAGCTGGATTGGCAGTCCCCCCTTCTATGGCATCCCCCCTGCTATGGACCCATCTAGTTGACCAAAGGAAATCAGATTTTTCAGCCTCCTCACCAGAATGCCCAGATTCCCCACTAGCAGCAGACTGATGTGGCAACATGTGCACCCAGAGTCAATCAGTGCCCTAACTTCTACAGCTTCAGGCATGAAAGGGGCTAGTCCAGGTGAGGGGCGCGATGGGTCCACTTACCAAGAGTTTGTCCTTGGAGTTGTTGTCCGATGAATTGGATGCTCCTACAGTGTAGGCCGGAGTTCCCTTCCCTTGCTGAGCAGTGGCGGGGAACTCGATGGCCTCTGCCTTTCATGGCTGGCTCCCATGGTTTGGTGGCTGATTTTCTGGACTTTCTGGCTGGGGCCCGGTCTGGTTTCTCAAGTGGGGTGCGCAAGCAGCATTCTGTGGTGCAGTGCCCTTCCTTTTCACATCTGAAACAGCCGGTGGATTTTTTGGTGGTAGATTGTTGGCGATCTCACGGGGCAACTCTGGTGGTGACTTTCCCCAGGGCTTCCCTTTACAGTGCCTCTTGGCCAGATCGATCTCCACTTCTTCAGTCAGGATGTACCAGTCCTGCAGTCGGTGTGGGTCTCCCCAGGGAAGGCAGGCATCGTAGAGGTCATAGTTCAGGCCATCCTTAAAATGGCTGAGTAAGATGTCTTCTGGCCAATTCAGATTGCTGGCAATGGTTCTGAACTCCTGGGTATACTCGGCCACCGGGAGCCTGCCTTGCTTCACCATTTTTATTCTTTCGCAGGCTTTCCAGTCGGCTAAGGGGTCCTGAACCTATGCTGGAGGGAGAACATGAATTGATTAAAGTTCAGCAGCTTGGGGGTATCAGCATCATATAGGTCCATGACCCAGTCGGCTGTGATTCCATCTAGGGCTGCCTGCACAATGTGAATTTGGGCACGGTCCATGGGAATGTCGTGACCATACTCTTTCATATAGTTCAAGACCTGGGTCAGGAAAAATCCCAGGAGTCGTGGCTCCCCCTGAAACTTTACATCCAGTGGTAGAAACTTCTGGATGGACCGCTGTCGTCTCTTCCTCCTGTGATGCCTTTCCACTCGGTCGGTAGCCACAGCGCGGTGAGGAGTGGGAGCAGTCGTGGTGATTGCGGTGGGTTCGGTGGTTCTGCTGGATGTCCCCGGGACCTCAGCTTCAGATTCTCCCTCGGTGTCTTTCTTGCTGTAACCCAAGCAGATGGTTCTGGCGCACAGATCAGGTTTCTCCTCCTTTAGGGAGTTAAAAGCCGTTTTCATCATATCGATCACCTGTTCCAACATCCAGCTCAAATGGCCGGGGCAATCTTCATCATCTTCGCTGAGATGGAGAGATCTTTCCATCTCCTGCTTCCAACCTGGCTGGTGGCTACCCCGTTGGAGGGTCACCTTTATTGCCTTCTTCTCCCAGTCGTCCTTCTTCCCTATGCCCATCAACCACCAAGGTTTTGGCTGCGCACCTCCACTACCTCTTCTTCCAATGTCTAGGAAGTTTTGGAGCTGGACAGTTGGCAGGGCTCTGACTGGCAGGGGGCTCCCCCTTCGCAGTGGATTCTTCCTTCCCGGCTCTGGTGTCAGACATGGATAGTCTTGCAAAGTCCCCCGACAAGGGTGTTCCTTCCGGGTTGACTGTTACTGCAGATTCTGTCTAATGTCAGGGCCCACTTCAATACCTCATCCCAAGAAAGTAGAAGCAGTTTCTTCCAAAAGGATCTTTTATTAGGAGAAGCTTATAGCAGGCATACTAAACAAGATCTGAGGGTTTCCTGCTCAGATCGATGGGTAAAAAAATGTCCCAAGCAAATCCCCACCCGATTGTTCATCCGGTCAGTTCAAATGGCCCAATCCCCAGGTGTAAAGTTCCTTGTGGGAAAAAGGAGATAACATCAGGCCATCTCCGGTTGTAGCTACGATGTTTTGGCAGCTCTTCACACCTTCTCTTGAGAGTGCAGAGATAAACCAGTCGCTGGAGGTTTCATTCCATTCTTCTCCTCCCTTTGCTAGCTGACAGTAAGGGATGGGAAAGTTCATAGAAAACGGTGCAAGAAAGCAAAGTGTTACAGTGTAGTGATAGAGGAATTCAGAGCAATAACCATCAGGCACTTCCCCCGTCTCCCCTGGGAGTATGGCAGAACCCAGGAAGAGAAGAGAGTGAGATTCGGGTCAGGAAGAAAGGCAGAGAGAAAGAAATGGAGGAGGGAGAAAAGGAAAAAGGACCCAATGTTATAGATATGGGTTCTGACATCTTGTCTACAAGGACTCCAAAGTCACTCTCACAGTTGTTGTTTTTAAGCCAGGTCTCACCCAATCTGTACTTAAACCTTTGATTTTTCTTGCCTAAATGTAAAACTTTGCTTTTCTCCACACTGAACTTCATTTTGTTGGATAGGGCCTATTTTTCAAGTTTGTCAAGATCTTTTTGGATCCTGAGTTTGTCTTCTGGGGTGTTGGCTAGTCCTGTCAGTTTGGTGTCATTTGCAAATATGATGAGTTCCCCTTCAATTCCCTCATCTAAGTAATTTAGAAGATATTGATATTACTTCAATAATGGCAGAGAGACTGAAAAGATACTAAGTTGAGTTTATACATCCAGATCAAAACGGCTTTTTACTGAAGAGACAAATTAAAAATAATTTAAGGGTGATAATGGACGTATTAGAATATTATGAATTACATCCAGGGAAACAATTAGCATTAGTGTTTTTAGATGCCCAAAAAGCCTTTGATAATGTTTCCTGGCAATTTATGGTTCAACAATTACAAATAATGGATTTTGGAAAGAACTTTATAAATATGATAAAAACAATATATAGTAACCAGACAGCAAAAGTGATAGTGAATGGAAATTATACTGAGAGCTTTGAGATAAGAAAAGGCACGAGACAAGGGTGTCCATTATCTCCATTATTATTTATCTTTACTTTGGAAGTACTAAATAGAAGGATAAGACAGGATACAGAAATTAAAGGATTGAAAATAAAAGATGAAACATATAAGTTACAAGCATTTGTTGATGATCTAGTGTTTTATCTTGGAAGAACCTTTAGAGATGATTCCTAAACTATGTGGAAAGATAGAAGAATATGGAGAAATGGCAGGACTAAAAATAAATAAAGATAAAACTAAAGTGATAGTAAAGAACCTCACAGATAAACAAAAAAGGCAAATACTAGAGAAAATAGACGTACAAATAGTGAAAAAGGTTAAATATCTAGGTATTCATCTTTCAGCTAAGTGTTTGTCAATAAAAGAAGACAATTACATAAAATTATTGAAGCAAATAAAGCTAGACTTGGAAAGATGGAAAAATCTCCAGCTGTCAATATTAGGAAGAATTGCTACAGTAAAAATGAATGTGTTGCCGAAAATTTTATTTCTATTTCAAATGATTCCAATAAAACGTGAGAGAAAATTCTTTCAAGATTTAAATTTGTTGGTTTTGAACTTTATTTGGCAGGGGGGGAAAGCTAGAATTAAGATGAAAACATTACAAGATGCTAAGGAAAATGGAGGTTTTGGGTTGCCGGAATGGACATTGTATTATCAAGCATCTGTGTTAACATGGGTAAAAGAGTGGATAACACTCAGAAATAAAAGGTTATTGTATTTAGAGGGACATGATTTACAATTGGGGTGGCATGCTTTCTTATGGTACGGGAAAAACAGAGTCCATAAGTACTTTCAAAATCACTTTATAAGAAATGCCTTGTTAACAGTATGGGAAAAAATTAAAGCTAAAATATATTCAAAAATTCCAGGGTGGTTATCAACGATGGAGGCATTTATACATCCGAACCTGATAGACCTTGAAAAAATATGGACATATAAAGATATTTTAGATATTGATGGGAAATTAAAATCTAAACAAGAATTGGAAAATCAGGGAATTAACCTGTCCTGGTGGGCACATTTACAGATACAAAGTAGATATGAAAAAGATGTAAAAATGTATGGATTTTACAAGGATCAAACTGTGTTTGATAAGATTTTGTTAACTTCAGATGAGAAATTAATTAAGAAAATGTATAACTTTTTGTTAATTTTAGATATGGAAAGTGAACAAGTGAAAGAAACAATGATAAGATGGGCAAAAAAATTTGGTTATAATATAGAATTAGAAAAATGGCAAATGTTATGGGAGAGAAACTATAAATTAACTTCATGTCAACTTCATACAAAGAAAATCTGTATAAAATGTTTTATAGATGGCACCTTCCACCAGCAAAATTAGCAAAAATGTTTAAAAATATGTCAGATAGATGTTGGAAATGTAAACATAACATAGACACGTATTACTACATTTGGTGGACATGTGGGAAGGCAAAGGCCTATTGGAAAAATATACATATGTGGTTAGAAAAAATATTGGGCAAACAAGTGGATTTTAAACCTGAATTTTTTTTACTAGGCATTATGCCTGAAAAGACTAATAAGCAGAAACTATAAGTTTACACATCACTACAGCAGCGAGAATAATTTTTGCACAATACTGGAAGAATGAAGGACTGCCATCAGAGGAAGAAATAATCAGGAAAATATTGGAATGTGCAGAGATGGACAGATTAACGATGAGGTTGAAAGATAAAGAAGATACAGACTACAATCAAATTTGGAATTTATTTTATTCTTGGTTAGAGAAGAGAATGAAGGATTAGGAATTGAACATGTATTAGCATAGCAAACTCCAGACAACTTGTTGATTGGAAAAATTAACATATGTTGATGTAAAAAAATTAATAAAAATCTTTATATAAAAAAAATAGAAGATATTGAAGAGTACTGGGCCTAAGATGGAACCTTGTGGTACCCCATTGCTTACGTCTCCCCATGTGGATGTAGTACCATGAAACGAAAGCTGAGCATGTAAAGTTGGCCAGATCATTCCTAAACAAACTCCACACTGCCAAGCTATATGCCAAACTTTCGATGTACAAATTTCACAAATAAAAGATTGACTATCTAGGCTACCAGATCTCACATGAGGAGGTGGAAATGGAGTCAGATAGTATGAGCCATTTTAGAATGGGAAACCCTATGCACCAGGAAGCAACTGCAAAGCTTCTTGGGCTTTGCAAATTTCTATAGGCATTACGAACTTGTTGAAAACCAAGGGGGTAGATAAGCTAAAACCTAGCCAGCAGCTAAAGTGGACTATGGAATGCCAAGTTGCATTTGAAAAGTTGAAAATACTTTTTTCCATAGAACCGGTACTGAGGCACCCAGACCCAGAGAGACTGTTTGTCATTCAGACTGACACTAGCAATGTGGCCGTAGGTGCGGTACTGCTCCAGGAAAATGAAAAGGGCCAACTGCAGCCCTGTGCATGTACTTCAAAAAGTTGATGCAGACAGAACAACACTGGGCGATGTGGGAAAAGGAGGCCTATGCAATAAAATGGGCCATCCTCACTTGGAGGCATTTTCTAGAAGGGAGCAAACCCCTTTCTAAGTTTGGACTGACGACAAAGACCTAGAAGCATATAAAAGCTTGAGGAAGTTGTCCCCCAATAAGCCAGTGGGCCCAACACTTCCAGTGTTTCAATTTCACCCTCCATTATTTACCAAGAGGAAAAAATTTCCTGGCAGATGCCTTACACAACAGTGTAAGGGCTGAAATATTCAAGCCTTTAATCCCAATGCAGCAATTAGCAGCCCCAGTAATCATGAGGGCACAATCGAAAGGCACCCCACCACTAGACATGCTGTCACCTTGTCCTTTAATCAAGTCCTGGAAAAGGACAAATAGTTTTTTAGTCATAAAAATCTCTGCTCCATGTGGCAGGGGTAGGAGAGAAGCTGTACATTCCAGCCAGAGACTAAAGACTATGAATGCATTCCATGACTCAAAAGTGGTGGGACACTTTGAGTTTGTAAAGACCCTACACCTGTTAAAAAGACAATTTTGGTTGCCTTCTATCAAGAAGCACATCAAGGGTTATGTGACTAGCTGCCCTATACATGCAACAGCAAAATGGAGACAGGGGAAAATGCCTGGCCTTCTGCACCCTTCAGCATCCTGGAGAGAGATTTCTATGGACTTTATCATAGAACTGCCAGAAAGCGTGGGAAACACCATTTTTTGGGTGGTGGAAGACCTATTTTTAAAGCAGGTCTATTTCATTCCTTGCCAAAAGACCCCAACAGCAAAGACTCTAGCAAAACTTTTCCTCCACCATGTCTACCACCTACATGGAGCTCCACGTCACATAATTTAGACTGGAGGCTAAAACATATAAAGAACAGTTGCTGGAATTGGGTATGTCTAATTTAATGAAGAGAAGGACTAGGAGGGACATGATAGCAGTGTTCCAATATCTTAGGGGTTGCCACAAAGAAGAGGGAGTCAAACTATTCTCCAAAGCACCTGAAGGCAGGACAAGAAGCAATGGATGGAAACTAATCAAAGAGAGAAGCAATCTAGAACTAAGGAGAATCTTTTGGGAATCTTTTGGCAAGGGATAAAGTGCACCTGTTTGGAAAACAAGTCCGTGACTGTCCAGACAACAGTATTCCCATTGCTTTCTGGTAGTTCCACTATAAAATCCATGGCTATTTCCCTCCAGGGGGCTGAGGGATTTGCCACTGTTTGTAACAATCCAAGCGATTTCCCTTGCAACCTTTTGGCAGTTGCACACTTTGGGCAGCTGGCCATGGTACTTTCTATGTCCTTTTTCATGGATGGACACAAAAATTGCCGTTTAATTAAGTGTAATGTTTTTACAAATCCAGAATGCCCTGCTGATTTTGTGTCGTGGCAAAGCTGCATGAATGTGACTCTTTGGGTTGTTGGTATATATAACTTCTCCCCCACCCAAGGCAGCCCGTCTCTCATTGTGCACACATTTTTGTTTTTCTGGAACCATTAATCTGTTTTCAAACTTTTCCGGCATTCAATTCTGGTTTGGCTGCCCAGCTGTGGTTTGAATTGAGCTTGGGCTTTGGTGGTTACTGGCGCTGCAAGTTGTAATTCTACCATCATCAGTTTAGAGTCGGTGGCTCGCGTGCTGTTGTATTGGGGCTTGAGCATAAAGTGGAATTGGTGAAAATGCTGGGACCAGCGGGCTTGCTTGGGGTTGAGCTTCCTGTGTGTTTTCAAGGCTTCCAAATTTTTGTGGTCTGTCCACACCTGGAAAGGGATTTTGTTGCCTTCAAGGAACTGGCACCACGTGAGTAATGACCAACATATCCCGTATGCCTCTTTCTCCCACATGGGCCAGCGCTGTTCTGTTTCGGTGAGTTTCTTGGATGTATATGCACAGGGTTGCAATACCCCTTCATCATTTTCTTGTAATAGTACAGCCCCCACTGCCACATCACTTGCATCCACCTGTATTACGAAGGGCTTGTCCATGTCTGGGTGCCTCAGTACTGGTTTGGCAGAAAAAAGTCTCTTTAATCTCTCAAACGCCGCTTGGCATTCCATTGTCCATTTTAGTGGCTGGCTAGATTTTACTGAGGATGCTCCCTTCATTTTTAGTAAGTTTGTGAGGGGCAGGGCTATCTGGACAAATGAGGGGATGAATTGGCGGTAAAAATTTGCGAAGCCCGGGAAACTTTGCAGTTACTTTCTTGTGTGAGGTGGGGCCCATTCTACTCTGACCTTTTCTGGGTCCATTTCAATGCCCTGTGGGAATATCCAATAACCTAGGTAGTCTATCCTTTTCTGGTGGAATTCACATTTCGATAGTTTGGCATATAAGTGGGCGGCTCGCAGTTTCTTTAAAACCGCTCTGACTAGGTTGACATGTTCCTCTTTTGATTCGGTGAAGATAAGAATGTCGTCTAAGTAAACCAGGGCCCCTTTAAATAGGTGCTCCCTTAGTACGTCATTGATTAATTGCATAAATACGCGGGGCCCCTTGTAATCCAAATGGCAAGACTTTGAATTGGTAGCACCCCATTGGGCAGTTAAATGCGGTCTTCCATTCATCCTCTTCCTTAATTCTCACGCGATAGTACGCTTCCCTTAGATCTAGTTTAGTAAAAAAATTCCTTTAGAGAGGTGTGATAGCATGTCTTTCATGAGAGGTAGGGGATATAGGTTGGTTTTACTGATTGTATTTAGGAGTCTATAATCCACACATAAACGTAAAGAGCAGTCCTTCTCTCTAAAGAGGACCGGAGCGGCCACTTTTGGTTTGGCAGTTTCAATGAACCCCCTTTCTAGGTTTTTCTTTATGAATCTTTCCATTTCCTCCTTCTCCTTTGGGCTCATGGAGTATAATCTGGGCTTTGGGAGTTTTGCTCCGGGCTTGAATTCTATGGCACAGTCCGTGGGTCGGTGGGGGGGAAGCTCATCCACCCTCTCCTCGCTGAAAACCTCAGCAAGATCTCTGTATTTCTCTGGTATTTCTGGTAGCCCCTTTTCCTCTCCCATGGATGCTTTTTCCGTTCTTAATTTTGGTAGATCCCCTTGGGGTTTTAAGTCCATAGGATCCCCTTTCAGGAAATTGATTTCTGTCGTCCTCCAATTCACCCAGGGGTTCCATTTCTTTAACCATTCCATCTCTAGGATCATCGGGCATTCCATGCCTGGGGTTACTACAAACGTTGTCTTCCTCATGTTTGCCCAGGGAGAGGTGTATTGGTAAAGTGGCTAGGGTAGCTGGCACCTCCCGGCTATGGACCCATCTAACTGGCCAAATGAGATTGGTTGTTCCAGTCTCATCTACAGAATGCCCAGGTTTCCCACTAGTGTCAGGCTAATGAGGCAGCGGGTGCAGCCAGAGTCTATTAAGGCTTTCACCTTCACAGCTTCGGGCATGGGGGGAATTAATATAGTCACTGTCTTGAGGATGGTTGCGATGCGTCCACTTACCAGGGATTTGCCCTCCGAGCTGTCATCTGAGGCATCGACCAGCCCTGCTGTGTAGGCTGGAGTTCTTTCCCCCCGATGAGCAGAGGTGGGGGATTCCACAGCCTCCATCATTCTCATGGCAGGTTCTTTTGGCTTAGCTGGAGACTTCCCAGATTTCCTGGCCGGTGATCTGTCTGGGTTGTGCTGGGGGGCTTTTGAGCGGCATTCTACAGCCTGATGCCCCTCTCTCCTGCACTTGAAACACCCCGTTTGCTTCTTGGCCATAGCTGATGGCTTCACTGGTTCACGTGTCGACTCAGGCAGTGAGCGGCTCCATTGTTTTCCTCGGCGGTGCCTTTTCAGTAGGTTGACCTCTGCTTCCTCTGCCGGGACATACCATTCATCAAGTTGGTGTGGGTCCCCTCAGGGCAGGCAAGCATCATATAGGTCATAATTTAGTCTGTTTTAGAAATGGCTAAGGAGGATGTCTTCCGGCCAGTTCAGTTTGCTGGCAATGGCCCGGAATTCTTGCGTATATTTGGCTACCGGGCCTTTGCCTTGCCTCATCGGTTTGTTCCTTTCGCGGGCTTTGTGATCAGCCAGGGGGTCCTCAAATCAACTTCTTAGAGAGGACATGAAACGGTTGAAGTCGTTGAGTTCTGGGGCATTGGAGTCATGCAAGTTCACCACCCAATCTGCGGCTGGCCCATCCAGAGCAGATTGCACGATCTGATACGGGCTTTGTTGCTGGGGATGTGCCACCCGTATTCCTCCATGTAGCTGAGGACTTGGGTTAGGAAAAATCCCAAGCATGTTGGTTCCCCCTTGAATCTCATGTCCAGTGGCGGGAGTCTTTGAATGGATTGGTGCCTTTGCTGTCGGTGGTATTGCCTTCCATCCAGATCACCATCTGCGGGTCCACAGGGAGTGGGGACTACTGGATCAGCGGATGTCCCCGGGGCTGCAGTTTCCATTTCCCCCTTGGTGTCTCTCCCGTTGTGGCTCCAGGAGCTGGTGTGGCCGTAGGGCTCAGAATTCTCCTCTCCTAGGGAGCTGAGGGTTCTCTTCACCAAGTCAATAGCTTTCTCTAGGATCCAGCTTGAGTGTGGTGCCCAGCTCCCTTCCTCTTCACTTGCGTACAGGGATTTCTCCATCTCTTGCTTCCATTCTGGTTGGGTGGGGCCCCGTCTCAGGGTCACCTTTCTTGATTTCTTTTCCCACTCGCCTTTCTTTCCAACACCCATTGACCACCGAGGTTTGTGGTTGCACATCTCCACTACCTCTTCTCCTGAGGAATCTGATTTCTCAGATCCCGTTATCTGGCAGGTTTTCAGTCGAGGCAGTCCAATTTACTTCAAAGTTCTGGAGGGCATTTTTGGACATCCTGGGAATGGATAAGGACCTGAGTTCTAGTCATCATCCTCAAATGAATGGTGGGAGAGAACGAATTAACTTGGTTCTGGAACAGTACCTAAGATGTTTTATCAACTACCAGAAGGACAATTGGATTGACCTCCTACTATTCGCTAAAGTAGCTTATATTAACGCTGTTCATTCCAGCATTAGGTTCACCCCTTTTCAAGTGGCCACAGGACAAGAGTTCAACCCAATACCTGAACTGCTATTAACGAACCCACAATTCTGTAAGGACCCACCTCACTTTACATCTTAAGAATACAGAACTCTTGGAATATCTTTTCCAACAGGCATATTTATTAAGATAAAATGATTGTAGGCGTGCTAGACAGGATCTGAGGAATTCTCTCCCACCCTTCAATGTTTTAAGTGTTTTCAAGCAGCCTCTGCACTTCACAGTTCTTCCGGGCGATGATCCTCCTCCTCTCTTTTTCCAGACTCCAGGCGCTGCATTGTTTTCCCCCTCTTTTCCCTTACTGCCGGTCAAAGGGAGGCTTCAGAGAGTAGTAGATGAAAGGTTATGGCCATATTGTTATGGTCAGTCCTCTTGGTGAGAATCCACATTCAGTCCCTTTGAAGTTTTAATGAAGGAAGTGAGAGCCATAAAACCCCTTTGCTCACCCCCCTTCCCCTTTGTAGTGTGACAGAATCCAGAGAGGGTAGAAATGGGATTTTCCATAGTCGATAACTAGAAATGAAATATAATTGGATTCTTACAAATTTATTTCCTTAAGGAATGGATGAATCAGCTGCAGAATACTTGACCAGTTGTCAGAAAGTCCTTAGTTGAGGCAAGAGCAGCCTACAAGGCTTAGGCAGATAAAAAGAGAATGGAACTTAAACCATTCCACATTGGGGACAGAGTATACATCTACTAGGTTCCTGCAGTCCCTACAACCCTCTAAAAACTGGGCCCAAAATTTGTGGGACCCTTCCCAATCAAACACATTATAAATCCATTCACAGTGGAGTTGGAGCTCCCCAAAGCCCTAAGTCAAATCCACCCTGTATTCCAATGCAGTCTCCTTAACCTTGAAATAACCTCATCTTTATGGCCAGTAACTTCCCCAGCACCACATACTATCATGGTAGAGGGAGAACAACACTTTGAAATTAAGGAAATCCTAGGCACACAGACACCATGAAGCCACCCAGTATTTGGTGGCCTGGAAAGATCTCCCAGCCTCCCAAAATGAATGGGTTCACAAGAAACATGTTAGAATCCCTAGGTTACTCAAACGTTTTCATGCACATTACCCAGTTAAATCTGAATAATTAATGGATTTTATTTCTCCACTTTATTATTTTCTGTTTCTCCAGGTGGATTTCTCCTTCTTTTAAGGGTGGCTGTCAGGCCCCTCAGATCATTACCAGAACACCGCCATTCTGTTGGGAGGGGAGAATCTTTATTCTGTTGGGAGGGGGCAATCTGTGGGTTCTGGGATGTGTTTCTTTTTCTTTGTTCTTCTGCACTTTGATGTATCTCTTTGGAAGTGAAAGGGGGGAGGAATGTGCCTGGGGCCATCTGCCTTATCTCTACTCTGGTGAGAAGAGGATGCAATGCTGGGAACAGCGCTTTATCGCTCTTTCAACTTTCAGTTCCCAAAACAACTTTGCACCTGTGGATTGGCTGGAAATGGACTGGGCATTTAGGCACTTGGGAGAGGTTTTGAAGAGAGGGGTTTAATGTAATGTTTTCATGTGGGAAATATTCAGATCTTCCCTTGTCTTTCTGCTTTCACTATCTCTCAATAAAAGTTCCTTTTGAAACAATGCCAGTTTCAAGAGTTCTGCTTTCTTGGGAGAACTAGCTGAGGCAGGACCTTTCACTTCCAGTGATGAGGCATCCACAACTTCTGATGGCAAGCTGTTCCACTGGTTAATTGTCCTCACTGTTAGGAAGTTTCTCCTTAATTCCAGGTTGCTTCTCTCCTTGATTAGTTTCCATCCATTGTTTCTTGTCCTGCCCTCTGGTACTTTGGAAAATAGGTTGACCTCCTCTTCTTTGTGGCAGCTCCTCAAATATTGGAATTGTAAGGTCCTGCCTCAGGTAGTGCTCCTGAGAAAACAGAACTCTTGAAACTAGCATTGTTTCAAAAGGAACTTTTATTCAGAAACAGTGAAAGCAGAAAGGCAAGGCAAGATCTGAATAATTCCTGTGCAAAACATTACATTAAAACTCCCCTTTCAAACCCCTCCTCAGTGCCCAACTGTCCAGTTTGACTTCAGCCAATCCACAGATGTGAAGTTGTTATGAGAACCGGAGAGATAAGGCCCAGTTCTCAGGCATTTCAGTTTCTTCCCGGTCTCTTCCGGCAGAGTAGAGATAAGGCAGATGGCCCAAGGCACATTCCTCCCCCCCGTTTCATACCCAAAGAGATACATCAAAGGTGAAAAAAACAAAGAAAAGGAAATACATCCCAGAGCCCACAAGACTTCCCCTCTCCCAATAGAGTGCAACCTCCCACCCCCAACAGAATGGCAGAGCTATCTGAGGTTTGAGGGGATCTGACAGGAATACTGCTATCATGTCCCCCCCAGTCCTTCTTTTCTCTAGAATAGCCAAACCCTAATCCTGCAACCATTCTTTATAAGTTTTTGTCTCCATGCCTTTAATCATCTTAGTTGCTCTTTTTGCACTTTTTCCAAAGTCTAAACATCATTCTTGTAATGACCAAAACTGGAGATGGGAACCACATCAGCTGTTTTCCAATCCTAAAGTAATTCTCCAGTGTTCCAAGATTGTTGAAAGATATGGTGCAATGGTTCTGAGATAAAATGTGCCAGTTCTTTCTGAACTCTGAACACTGCTGTTTTTGGTAGGTTGGGCTATAGTTTCTTTTTGTGTGAAGACTGATGTGAATAATGAGTTAAGTGGTTCTGCTTTCTCTCTGCTGTCTATTCCTTGCCATCTTCTCTCTTAAATGGACCAGCTGTTTCCTTGACTTTTTTCTTGTTATTTAGATCTTGAAAGAAACTTTTTTAAAAATTATCTTTGACTTTTGTTGCAAGTCTTTGTTCATTCTGAGCCTTTGTGTTCCTGACTTCGTCTTTGCAGATTCAGGCTATCTGCTGATATTCTGCCTTAGTTATGTGTCCCTCTTTTCATTTTTTTGTACTTGTCCTTTTTGTCTTTCAGGTTATCTGAAAATCTTTATGCAACCATGCTAGTTTCTTCTTGGATTTTTTTTTTCAGTAGTATTGTGCTGGACTGGGCTTTTATGAACATAGTTTTCAGAGTTTCCCATTTTATTTATTTATTTATTTTTCAAATTTCTATACCGCCCCTCTCCCGGAGGACTCAGGGCGGTGTACAGCCAAAAAATTTAAAAACATATAAATATACAAAATTAAAATAATTAAAAACGAATTAAACAATTTTGGCCGTAAAATGCCCATTTAAAACCCAACACTTAACACTTAAAAATTACTCAATCCCCCTAAAACATTTTAACCCTGCTGGAACCAGAGCTTCTATGCCATGCTTCTTGAGTTGTTTTTTCCTTCAGGATTTTCATCTATGGAATTTTTCGTAGACTCTCTGATTTTCTTAAATCAGCCCTTTTGTAATTTAAGACACTGGATTATGATGCTGGATTACATTCTGTTGCTTGTATTTGCATTATATTGAATTCAAATATGACATGGTCACTCTTACCCAAGGTTCTGGCAACTTCAACTCCCTCTATCACTTCTTCTTTGTTAGTAAGAATTAGGTCCAGTATAGCTTTTCCTCTAGTTCCCTCCTCTATCATTTGGATGACAAAGTTGTCAGCTAGATTGGTTAGGAATCTGTTCGATCTCCCAGTTGCTGCAGAGTTTGTCTCCCAGTTGATATCAGGGTAGTTAAAGCCTCCCATTACTACTGGGGTATATTTCCTACATACATTTGTTAATTGTTTAGCAAAAATTTAATCTATTCCTTCTGCTTGGTTGGGTGGCCTGTAGTATATGCCTATAGCAATCTCATTCTTTTTTTTCTTTTATGGATTTTTCCATATGGATTCTAGAAGGTTTTCATCCTTGGTTTTGTGGATTTCTGTAGAGATGTAGTAAGCCCATCTCTTCTTTTGTTAGGTCTGTTTCTTTTGAATAGTTTGTATCCTTCCATCAGTACATTCCAGTCCTAAGTTTCATCCCACCATGTTTCAATAATGGCAACTATATCATATTTACCTTCATGTACTAGTACTTCAAGTTCACCCTGTTTGTTCCCTAAACTTTGAGTGTTTGTGTATAGGCATTTTAGTCCTTTATGTGTCTTGCGTGCATTTCTTATATCTCCTGCTTTTTATCTGGGTTTTCCATCCTTTCCATCGCTCTCTACTTCATTGTCTTCTTCTTCTTCTTCTTCTTCTTCTTCTTCTTCTTCTTCTTCTTCTTCTTCTTCTTCTTCTTCTTCTTCTTCTTCTTCTTCTTCTTCTTCTTCTTCTTCTTCTTCTTCTGCTGCTTCTTCTTCTTCTTCTTCTTCTTCTTCTTCTTCTTCTTCTTCTTCTTCTTCTTCTTCTTCTTCTTCTTCTTCTTCTTCTTCTCCTTCTCCTTCTCCTTCTCCTTCTCCTTCTCCTTCTCCTTCTCCTTCTCCTTCTCCTTCTCCTCCTTCTCCTTCTCCTTCTCCTCTCCCTACCTCCTTGTATGATTTGTTA
Organism: Bothrops alternatus; assembly: GCA_034064705.1. Lineage (NCBI taxonomy): Eukaryota > Metazoa > Chordata > Lepidosauria > Squamata > Viperidae > Bothrops > Bothrops alternatus. The sequence goes on from JARGCV010000085.1 coordinate 15,564,079, forward strand.
TCTAGTGGTTTTTGCTTGGAATTAGGTTCTAATGGTCTTGAAAATTGGCCTCCCCCCCTCAATTTTAGTTTAAAATCCTTTTGATAAGATGAGCCAGTCGTTTTCCTAATATATTCTTTCCAATTCTTGTGAGGTTCACTCCATCCTTACCAGTAGCCCTTCATGTAGGTAATGCAGACCATGGTCTAGGAAACCACCGATTTTTAAGTGAGTGGTTCATTTCTAAAATCCTTTGCTCCCTCATTGGATGTTGGCCTTTTGTTGGAAGTACAGATGAAAACACCACTTGAGCTCTTAATTCTTTAACTTTCTTCCCTAGCTGTTCATTATTGTTTTTAGATTCATTGTTGTGTCATTGATCCCCATGTGTAGGAGAAGAAAGGGATAATAATCCATGAGGTTGATTATTTTAGTAAGGTTCTCAGTTACATCTTTGATTTTTGCTCCAGGGAGACAACATACCTCCCTAGATTGACAATTTAGTCTGCAGACTATAGTTTTTATTCCCCAAAGCAGGGGTGTCAAACTGCCGGCCCACGGGCTGGATGCATCATGCTGAAACTGTGCCCACCCCATTGCTGGCAATGGAGAAAAAGTCACGATATGTCGTGACACATTACGTGACATTGCAAGTTTGACACCCCTGCCCCAAAGAATTAAATCTTCTATCACCAATATTTGCCCCTTTTCCCCTATGGAACTCTGGGATAGTATTCTTCCTATCACAGGAATGCTGGGTTGTGACTCCTTTTTTAGAAACTATTTGTGACTGCTTTTTTATAGGTGTCTGCATATTTTCTTCCAAGGAGAGGCTATGAAAGTGACTGTTCAATTCCAGACTTCACTGGAATGGGCTAGGATACATAGTAGTGGCTTTGCTCTTGATTGCTGTTTCTTTCTAAAAGGAACATATTTCCATTAGTCTTCCTCTTTAGGGTCATTTTGTTCGGAAGCTGTTTGCTCACTATTGTGTTTAATTTTGGTGTAGTTTTCTTGTTTAGGTTAGAGATTCTCACTGAGTTCCAGAGTGGCTAGAATTGCTTCTAGACCCTTTACTTTTTCTTCCAGTAATTCATATGATTCACATTTTGTTGGAATATTCATGAGCAGGAAGTGGTAACTCAGTCAGCCAATGTGAAGAAAGTGCTACTGAGTCTGTGCAAAAAAGGTATTGAGTTAGGAGCTGGATTTCCAGTCTCAGGTTTTGTCTCTGTATCTCTCTGTAAGAAGTCTTCAATTGAGCTATGTTGCTGTAAAGAAGAATGTATGGTATTGTAAATATTTTGATATAAATATAAAGAAGTTATTTTGAATCAGCTAAATGCAGTCAACTGTGAGAGCTTCTGATTTATTTTTTCACCAATAGAGAAATTAAAATTCTCTAACAGGTTATGGGCCCAGAGCTTACTAAGGACTGCATTGTAATTTAAAGCTGGAAGAAATTGCCTGTGATTAGAAAGTATAAGAACAAGGCAGAATTAGCAGAATGGCTGCAATGGAATTTAAGGAAAGCTCTGTGCCTCGTTTGGGCCAGAAGAATTACATTGTGTGGGCTGTTAAAATGGAATGTTTGCTCAAAGCAAAAGAGCTGTGGTATATTGTAGAAAATCCACAACAAGTATTTGCAGGTGCTGATCAGAAAAGTCATGCTCGAGCAATGAATCTAAATCTTGAATTTAGATGATGAACAATCTCTAAATCAGCGGTTCTCAACCTTTTCCGAGGCTCGACCCTGGCCCACATCGCGCATGCATGGCACGACGGTGCACATCGCACATGCGCGACGGCCTGCATCGCGATAGGGAAAAAATGGCCGACCCCCCCCAAAATGGCCGACCCCCCCAAAAAATGGCGGGCCCACACCACGCATGCGCGGCGTGATGGGGTGCATCGCGCATGCGTGGCACGATGGCCCACATCGCTCATGCGCGGCACGATGGCCCGCATCGCGATAGGGAAAAAATGGCCAACCAAAAAATAACAATAAAAAAAATGGCCGACCAAAAAAAAATAAAAAAATGGCGGACTGCGGTGCTTGGCGACCCCCATGAAATGGTCGTTCGACCCCAAATGGGGTCACGACCCACAGGTTGAGAACCACTGCTCTAAATGTTGCAAATTTAAAGACTGCAAAGGAGATTTGGTTGAAGTTGAGAGCTGTGCACGTGAATGTTTCTGCATGCAATATGTCAAGAAAACTGCATGCAATTGTCAAGAAAACTTTACAGGGCGTTTGCAACCAGGTGAATCTGTGGAACAGCATTTAAATAAAATGCAAAGTTTATTTTTGGACTTAGAACAATGTGGGATTAAATTCCCTGAGTCCCAGAAGGTTTTATTGGTGTTGAACAGTTTAGATAAAACCTGGGACACAGTTTCTGCGATATTTGAGTGTAAAGAAGAGCAAGACTTAAATTTTGAGGCTTTAAAGGCATGTTTGCTTAATGAAGAAGAAAAGCAACATTTTAGGAACAGCCATGAGGAGGTGAAATTCCTGAGGAGGGGGTCCAGACTGCAAGTCTCCGGAGAAGAATCAAAAGAGACCTTTTGCAAGCAGAGAGGTCAGCCAGAAAAGAATTGCTACATTTGTGGAGAAAAGACACATCTGAAAAGGAACTGTTTGCAGAGAAACAATTTGCAGTGAAGGACATTTGTGCAAACAAAAAGGACTGATTTGCAAAAGGAACATTTTGGTGTTGCAAAAGTTTGCAATAGCAACAACAGAGACAAGTGGCTAATAGATAGTGGGGCAAGTCAAACAATTGTTAATGACTCTGAATTATTTTGCAGGTTTGTTCCAGTAGCACAAGAAGTTGTGGCTTTGGCAAATGGCCAGAAAGCAAAAGTCATCGGAAAAGGGGATGTAAAAATTCCATATTTGGAATTAAAGTTTACCAATGTGTTTTGTGTACCTGAGATGGAACATAATTTGTTAAGTGTGTCTAATTTAGACAAAAAAGGTTTTGAGATCATTTTTGTAAATGGGAAGTGTCTCATCAAAAGGAATGGGAATATTTGTGCAGAAGGCATAAAGGAAGATAATCTATATGTATTGCAGGGACAAAAGGTTCAATGTTTCCATATATTTAAGAATGTTGCAGAGCATGATTCGTGTGTTCATCTTCTAGATAGAAGACTTGGCCATGAAAGCTTTAAAGTTTTGCACCAAATGCAAGAGTTTGCAGAAGGGCTAAATTTGAAGGAATGCAAAATGTATTTGGACTGTGCAGTATGCAAAGCATCAAAGTCAAAGGCATTCCCAGTTAGTAAATATAGCACAAGACAAACAAAAAGAGCTCTAGAGTTGGTCCATGCAGATCTGGTGGGACCTATGCAAGCCAGTTTGAGAGGAGCAAAATACGCACTGGTAATTGTTGATGATTATAGCAGGTATAGTTTTTGCTACTTGCTTAGAGGAAAGACAGAGGTGCTACAACAATTCAAACAGTGGGTAAGTTTTGTAGAGAGAAGGTACAGACACAAGTATGTCAGTTGCAAACTGACAGAGGTACTGAATTTATGTCAACTAAATTCCAACAATGGTTGGGGGAGTTGGGGATAAGACACAGACGTACAAATCCTTACACAGCAGCAGAGAATGGTGTAGCTGAAAGAAGGAATGGTGTTTTGCAAACAATGAAAGATTCATTATTAGAGGATTCTGGTATGAGCAGGTCATATTGGGGAGAAGCCATATTGACTGCCAATTATATAGTTGCTGTGGAGTTCCTCCGTTAATAATACTCCATATGCCATTCTATATGGAAGAAAGCCATCACTGGCACATTTGAGAATTTTTGGAAGTACTGCATGGGTACATGTTCCGAAAGCAATCAGAAGAAAGGGACAGCAAAAGGCAAGAAAGCTCAGGTTTGTGGGCTATGAGCCAGGGTCAAAAGGATATCGCTTTAGCGATGGAAGTAAAAGAATTGTAATTTCAAGGTCTGTTAATTTTGCAGAACAAAATTGGGACAGAATTAATGCAAATTCTGGGTATGTCTCACTTAATGACGGTAATCTATTTAATGACAATAACTCATCTAATGATAAAAAATGATTATTGAAGATGTCAATGTTCAGGGAGGAGAGGCTGAACAAGACATGAAGCCAGATAGACTTGAGACACAGGAGCAGTTATTACCACGTAGGTCAGAGCGATGTAACAAAGGAATTCCACCTGACAGGTATTCTGCCAGCAAGGTAAAGGTTTGCAATGTGTGGTATGAGCCAAGAAGTTATAAAGAGGTGTTGGCATTACCAAAGGCTGAACAGGAAAGATGGAAGGAGGCCATGGATAACGAGATGAAATCCATGGGAGACCATGAAGTATTTAAATCAGTGATTTTGCCACAGGGAACCAAAGCTGTGGGTTGTAAGTGGGTATATAAGAAAAAGGTATTGCCAAATAATGATGTACAGTTGTTGCAAGATTTAAATATTAATGTAAAAGAATCTGTAAAGGTATTTGAAGACAATGCTGCCTGTATAAAAATGGCAACTGGTGACAGGGTGAAGAACAGAAATAAACATGTAGACATTAAGTATTGTAATGTCAGGGAAGCTGTAAAAGAAAAATTGATTAGTTTACATAATTGTTCTTCTGTAGGATAATTTGGCAGACATGATGACTAAACCATTGGGTAGTGTTCACTATGGAGAATGTATTAAGTTAATAGGTCTGATGTCTCTTCCTGTCATGAAGGGAGGAGTGTTGGAATATTCATGAGCAGGAAGAGTCATGTGGTAAATTTAAGAATTTACAAAAATTCTTGGCCCTTTATGAAGTATTATGCACTTTTTAAAGTTGGAAATCTCAGGCTTTTTTCTAGGAGTTACTTAGCTCTTTACCACCTACATCTGCTTTGAAGGTTTATCCCTTTCCTCTCTGTCCACAAGTGTTATGTACTTATCTTTTTCCTCTCTGTCTTCTTGCCTTTCAGTTGCCTGGTCATTACTGGTTTTTTCAGGTATGATATGTTGATTTGGATGCTTAGCCATTGCTCAGCTGCTTTGCCACACTGCCCTCAGCCATTGCTAGTCTGCTGCACTGCTCTCAGTCACTGCTGTGGGCATTCCAGCCTGCTGTCATACCGGTACTTAGCTCTGCACTGTCACTGCTCAGTAGGTCTGTCATGCTGCTCTCAACCACTGCTGATCTGCTGTGCTGCTCTTAGTCACTGCCCTGGGCAGTCCAGTTTTATTTGTTCCAAATTTTTATAAATTGTATTGTTCGGTTTTTAAAGAAACAACTGGAGAGAATGTAAAATGTTGAGCTTTTATCTGAATCAGTCATGGCACCATTGCATCTTTTCTCTCCATCTATCTCACATGAGAGGACTCTTCCTTGTGGCTGCCACCTTAACACCTTTTCTTATGACTTTTTCATGCCCCAGGAGCATTTCTAAGCCATGTTCTGTTGGTGTCCTCACTTCACCTCATTGAATCAAACCATGCTGGTTCAACAGGGACAAGATATCTAAAAACAGCAGCTAGCCAACCCCCCCTCCTCCTCATTAGCTCACCATGTTTCAACTTCAAAGAAAAGAAAAATGCTTAAAAATAGAAGACTAAAAGAACTATGAAGGTAAGCAGCAAAGCTGTCCCTTAAAGAGCCAGAAAGCAAGGGGGGAATTGGCACATCTTTCATTTCAGAAGGGAAATAAAAATCTCAGGAGCTGGGAGTGACACTGAGAACTGTACATTTTGCAGTTAGAGAAAAGGAAAGAAAAACAAAGCCAGGGTGTTGTGGCATTGAAGGTGCTGGACTAGTAGTACAAAGTAAGGATACCTGCTTTCTAGTTCCTCTTTAGCTACAGAAGCCCCTCACTGACTCTGGGGGAGAACTCTTCTCTCTGAGCCCAAAATAATAGTGGTGAAGATGCTTCTCAGGTACCAGGTAGACTAGACTAAGTCTAGCTTCCCTCCCTTTATCTTTGTGTGAAGTAAGGAGGATTCTATCTGAGACTTTTACTCACTTTACGTTCTTGGCTTTTGCATAACTCCCTCTCATCATTACTCTAGTTACTCCCCATGTCTTCTACAATGCTGGACTAGGAATGGAGACCTATGTTCTCAATGGAAACATCTGGGTACAGAACAGAGCAGAACAGAATAAAAGAGTTGGAAGGGACTTTGGAGGTCTTCTAGTCTAATGCTCTGCTAAAGCAGGAGTCCCTATAGCATTCCAGACAAGTGACTGTCCAGTTTCTTTTTAAAAGCCTCCACTGATGGATCACCTACAACTTCTGAAGGCAAACTGTTCCACTGGTATCACTTTGTTGTTTGTATCTTATGATTTATGTTGATTGCTTTTATTTAGTATCTTATGACTATTGCTGTGTTATATCTTATGATTTAAGATGATTGTATTTTATGATTATGATCATGATTTATACTTAGATTTCAGTATATTTAGACTTCAGTAAGGCATTTGATAAAATAGACCACAACCTGCTGCTTAGTAAGCTAGAAAAGGTGAAATAGACAACAACATCATCAGTTGGATCTGTAGCTGGCTGACAAACCATACTCGGTGAGTAGTCCTCAATGGTACTACATCCAAACGGGGAGACGTAAGCAGTAGGGTACCATGAGGCTCCGTCTTAGCCCAAGTACTCTTTAATATCTTCATTAATGACTTAGATAAGGGAATTGAAGGGGAGCTCATCAAATTTGCAGATGACACCAAACAGGCAAGAATAGCCATCACCCCAGAAGACAAGCTCAGGATCCAAAAAGATCTTGACAAACTTGAACAATGGGCCCTCTCCAACAAAATGAGTTTTAATGTGGAGAAAAGCAAAGTTTTACATTTAGGCATGCTAATTGCTGCATTGGGATTAGAGGCTTGTCTATTTCAGCCCTTGTATTGTGGCAGCCTGGATAGGGCATTCACCAGGAAATTTTTTCCTCCTGGTAAATAATAGAGGGTGAAATTGAAACACTGGAAGTGTTGGGCCCACTGGCTTACTTGGGGAATAGCTTCCTCAGGGTTTTCAATGCTTCTAGGTCTTTGTGGTCAGTCCAAACTTGGAAAGGGATTTGCTCCCTTCTAGAAAATGTCTCCAAGTAAGGATGGCCTATATAGTCAATCTTTTCTTTGTGGAATTCGCACATCGAAAGTTTGGCATATAGCTTGGCAGTGTGGAGTTTGTTTAGGAATGCTCTGGCCAATTTTACATGCTCAGTTTTCATTTCATGGCACTACATCCACATGGAGAGAAGTAAGCAGTGGGGTACCACAAGGTTCTGTCTTAGGCCCAGTATTCTTCAATATCTTCTACATGACTTCTACTTCTTCTTGTGCCATATCCGTTATCAGACGTTGGCTATCATGTTGGCGATCCTGTTTTTATCAGCAGCCGCACGAAAAAGTGCTGCTGAGTTTTGTCCAAACCAATCCCTTAGATTTGAAGCCACATTGTTCTTAGATGAGGGAAGTGAAGGGGAACTCATCAAATTTGCAGATGACACCAAACTGACAGGAGTAGCCAACACCCCAGAAGACAAACTCAGGTTCCAAAAAGATCTTAACAAACTTGAAAAATGGGCCTTATCCAACAAAATGAGTTTCAATGTGGAGAAAAGCAAAGTGTTACATTTAGGCAAGAAAAATCAAATGTTTGAGAATAGATTGGGTGAGACCTGGCTTAAAAACAGCAACTGTGAGAGGGGCTTTGGAGTCCTTGTAATCACTTGACTATGAGCCAGCAGTGTGCAGCAGCAACCAAAAAAGCTAATACAATCCTGGGTTGTATAAACAGAGGCATAGAATTAAGATCAAGTGAAGTATTAGTACTGCTTTATAAAATCCTAGTATAAGACCACATCTGGAATACTGCAGCCAATTCTGGTCACATACTACAAAAAAGATGTTGAGACTTAGGAAAAAGTTCAAAGAAGAGCAACTAAAATGATCAAAGGCCAGGAGACTAAAACATATGAAGAACAGCTGCAGGACTTGGGTTTGGCTAGTCTAAAAAAAAGAAACAGAGGACACATGATAGCAGTTATTCCAGTATTTGAGGGGCTGCCACAAAGAAGAGGGCATCAAACTATTCTCCAAAGTACCAGAGGGTAGGACAAGAAACAATGGTTGGAAACTGATCAAAGAGAGAAGCAACCTGGAATTAAGGAGAAACTTCCTAACAATGAGGACAATTAACCAGTGGAACAGCTTGCCTTCAGAAATCGTGGGCGCTCCATCACTGGAGATTTTAAGAAGAGACTAGGCAGTCACTTGTCTGAAATGGTATAGCTTCTCCTGCTCGAGCAGAGGGCTGGACTAGAAGACTTCCAAGGTCCCTTCCAGGTCTATTCTGTTCTGTTCTGTTCTGTTCTGTTCTGTTCTGTTCTGTTCTGTTCTGTTCTGTTCTGTTCTGTTCTACACTTGTTGCTTGCATGTACACTGAAAGCTTATGCAACTGAAACAAATTCCTTGTTTGTCCAATCACACTTGACCAATAAAGAATTCTATTCTATTCTGTTCTGTTATTATTCTATTCTATTATATACAGTAAGGGTGCTCTACAGGTGGTGGAATTAATTTTTTAATTTCAGAAGTAATTTTTAAAAACAAGCCTTTTAAATGCTTCTTTAATGTAACAAAATTTGATAGATACAATTTCATACATCTTTCTTAAAAACATGTTTCTTGAGATGTAATTCTATACAGTAATGATGGATAATAGTAAAAATTAGTTTTAGTTGCTTCTTTTCTTGATTAGTTTTCATTCATTGTTCCTTTCTTGCCTTCTGGTGCTTTGAAAAATAGGTTGTTCCCCCTCTCTTGTTTGTGGCAGCCCCTCAAAAATTGGAACACTACTATCCTTTCACTCCTAGTCCTGCTTTTTGCTAGACATATCCAATTCCTACAACCATATTTCATATGATTTAGCCTCTAGTGCCCTAATCATCTTGCTCTTTTCTGTACTGCTTCCAGAGTCTCAACATCTTTTTTATAATATGGTGAACGGATGCAGTATTCTAAGTGCGATCTTATTAAGGGTTTATAAAGCAGCAGTAATACTTCACGTGATCTTGATTCTATACCTTTGTTAATGCAACCTAGGATTGCATTGGCTTTTTTGGTTGCTGCTGCACACTGCTGGCTCATGTTTAAGTGATTGTCCACTAGGACTCCAAAATCCCTCTCACAGTTATTGCTATTGAATCAGGTTTCAATTAATCTGTACCTGTACATTTGGTTTTTCTTGCCTAAGTGTAAAACCTTACTTTTCTCAACATTGAATTTTATTTTGTTAGATAGGGCCCAGTGTTCAAGTCTGTTGAGATCCATCTGGATCTTGAGCCTTTCTTCTGGAATGTTGTCTATTTCTGCCATCTTAGTGTCATCTGCAAATTAGATGTGTTCCTCTTCTATTCCCTCATCCAAATCATTTATGAAGATGTTATACAGTACTGGGCCTAAAAAGGAACCTTGGGGTGACCCACTGCTTATACATCCTAGATGTAGTTCCGTTAAGAACTACACATTGACTACAGTTTATCACCCAGTTACAAATCCATCTGTAAGGACCCGCTTCAAAACCTCATCCCAAGAAAGCAGGACTCTTGAAACAGTTTCATTCCAAAAGGAACTTTTATTAGGAGAAGCTGATAGCAGGCATGGAAGGCAGGATCTGAGGGTTTCCCATTCAGATCACTAGGTGAAAAGAGCCTCAGGCAGATTTCTGGTTTGCCGATGTGGCTGCCATGGATGGCTGGAAGGCTGGAAGGTCTTCCGCATCCAGTTTTGCTTTGCTAGGGGACCCTGGAAAGGGTCAAAAGTTGCCCTGTAGACACAACCAGCAAGGAGGGGATCCCTGCTTGATTACAGGAGGGTGGTAGCCCTCCCGCTCAATCTGGGGCAGCCCTCCAAACCGGCGGATGAAAGATCGGCCATAGCAATATGGCTCAACACTAGGCTGCAGACAGCCAAAGTCACATTTACCATCAGGCAATTTTAAGGCAGCACAGACGAGACTGGGTGAGATCTACCTCTCTTAAATCCTAACTATTTTTTTTACCTGCAATAAGCTGCCTAAAGTACTTTTCCCCCTGGGGAGAGGGAAGGGAGATTTTATCTCTCCCTCTAGAAACAGTGGTGACTGACTATCGTTTGTGGACTAAAAGATTTTCTACTCTTAATGAAGATCTGGGTTTTTACTTATAAAAAAGAAGCAAAACTGAAAAGATTATAAAAACTTTGGATTTAAAAGAAAACTTTAAGTGGTGGGGCAACATCTTGTGGCTAAACCTGATATTACAATTTGTTATTGCTTAAAAGAGACTTGCCCAGCAGCCCAGACAATAGATAAGACCTATGTAACCTTGAGACATCAGCTGTGAGAAGCCCAGCTGTTTTCCATACTTAGGGAAAAAAATTTTTTTTCTGCATTCTTTGATTGTAAAGCTTCTAACCTAATACACTACTAAGAGAATATAGATTAAGATCAGGAACAGATTCTTTTTATGTTGAAAGCAATTCATCAAACTATTCTTACAGCTATTGATGAAATAAGAGGTTACATAAAAGAGCAAGATGTCAGCCCAGAGATACGAACTCAAACTTTGATTACAACTAAAAAATCAACTGCATAAAATATAACAGAAAAAGTGGAACAATTAAATATTATGACAGAAGACTCAACTGATCAACAAATATAGTTAATGGAAAATCCAGAAAAGGGACTGACAATATGGAAAAGGGAAAAGACTTTCTACATAAATCAGAATAAACTTGAGGATCAAGAAGAAGAACAGATTGAAGAGAAGATAAACAGTTCAGAACAACTACATTGAGATGGAAAAATAGAGAGATGATTTGTTAGACTTCTCAAAAAAGGGTGGCCGGATACATAACAATACAGGGAGATTTATTTGAGGACTCAAAAGCACGGACATGGAAGACGATTTGGCAAAGAAACAAAGCTAGAATAAGACTGAAGAAATTCAGGTTTTGACTTACTAGTAAGCATTAAAATAGAATATACTCAAATAGATAAGATGTGTACTTTGAATACTAAATATTGTTATGAGTGGAGATAAAGAAAACTTTGGTCATTTAAAACTTGGAAGTATAAATATTAACAGTTAAATTTGAACATTGAACATTGAATGTTCCGACTAATGGAACACTTCAAGGAAATTTCAGGCATATTTATTCTGAAAAAGTCTGTAATCATGGACACATTATCGGCACATATTGAATGGATGCCAGAATCTGAATTTCTCTTGCTTGCGTCTAACTTTTCTTGCTAAACCCCTCCCTTATTTTGCAGTCATAAGTCACATCTTCCAATTAGCCCAGAGGGCAAAGATTCACTTCCATTCCTTTTCACAGATTTTCCTTATAAATCTCCCTTTCTCTGTCATCTGAATTAACTCTAAAAATACCAGACAGTTCTGTATATCTTGTCAAAGCAATAATATCCTATATTAACAGCGTTGACATCCGGCCCTCCTTACAAAAAGGACAGCTCCTGTAATATAAACAAAAGCATATGTTAATGACTAATTTTCAGTTTGTTGGGGTATTTCACATGAAACCTTTTGACGAGCCTGTTAGCTTTCACCTCACTGGATTTCACCCAGGTGGCTTCAGACAACGGGTATCCCTTCCATTGTACTAGGTACTGCAATTTCCCTTTAAAAATTCTAGAGTCAAGAATACGTTTCACTTAATAGTGGGTCTGTCCCGCAACTATGAGGGACCCAGGTGCCTTCTTCGGGGGAGGTCTTAAAGTGGAAACCCGATAAGATTTCAACAAGCTGCAATGGAAGACTGGGTGAATTCTCCCTAAACATCTAGGGAGTTTTAGTTCTACGGTGACCAGATTGATGATCCTTACTATGGGGAAAGGCCCCAAGAATTTTGGTCCCAATTTCTTGCTGGGCAATTTGAGGCGAAAATATTTAGTTGACCAATAAACCTTTTCCCCAACTTGGAATGTTCTTTGGGGAGCCCTCTTTCTATCAGCCTGCTTTTTATAGGTTTCAAAAGTCTTTTTTAAAGCAGCTTTTGTGTTTCTCCAAACTTCTTCCCACCCCCTCACCCATTGGTCAAGTGTCTGGGAACTGGAGATCACCTGAGGGTATTCATGTATTGGGCTGAACTCTTTTCCTGTGGCCACTCTGAAAGGCATGTAGCTGGTGCTGCTGTGCACAGAATTATTGTACGCCACCTCCACAAAAGGGAGGAGATCAGTCCAGTTCATATGTTGGTAAGAAACATAGCATCCAAGATATTGCTCCACCATTTTGTTAGCGAATTATGCAGCCCCACTGGTGGCCAGATGAAAAGCAGATGATAAACCTTGAGATGATCCAATTCATTTAAGAAAACTCCTCCAAAACGTCACTGTGAACTGCACCTCTCTGTCCGAAATTATTCGCTTAGGGGTGCCATGCAGCCGGTAGATATGTTTCAGGAACAATTTGGTCAGTCATTGGGCAGATGGGAGTCCTTTGCAGGCGATGAAATGAGCCTGCTTTGAGAACAGGTCTATCACAGTCTAGATGACAGTATTTCCTCTACTTTCAGGCAGGTCTACTATAAAGTCCATAGCTATTTCTTCCCAGGGTTGAGAAGGGTCTGCCACCGGCTGCAGTAACCTGGGGGTTTTCCCTGGGATTCTTTTCATTGTGGCACATACAGTACAACATTTTACATAGTTTTCCACATCCCGTTTCAGCCCCGGCCACCAAAATTGCTGGCGGGTGAGGTGTAGGGTTTTCCAATATCCAAAGTGTCCAGCCTGTTTTACATCATGGCTGTGTTTGAGAACATTAAGATGGAGGGCTTCGGGCAAATATAGTTTCCCCCCGTTGTAAGCCAAGCCATCCCTTCATGTTAGGGAGATTTGATTATCTTTGAATCATTGATCAGTGAGGAGCTCTCGTTTTATTTTCGTTACCCCAGGGTCATCAGGATTGGGGACCCATTCGCTTTTTTATTGGGGTAACTGGGATAGCGCATCAGCTAGGAAGGTTTTTCCTCCCGATATGTACTTTAGAGTGAAGTTGAAGCGGTTAAAGTACTGTGCACACCGCACTTGCTTTGGGGACAATTTGCAGGGGAGTTTTCAGTGCTTTTAGATTTTTGTGATCTGTCCATACTTCAAATGGCACCTTGCTCCCTTCTAGATAGTGTTGCCAGTTTAATAGCCCCCACCTAATTGCAAAGGCCTCTTTCTCCCAGATTACCCATCTCCACTTGCTTTCAGTAAATTTCTTAGAGGTGTAGGCGCAGGGTTGCAGGACCCCACTTTTGTTCTTTTGCAGTAATACAGCGCCAACTGCCACATCACTAGTATCGGCTTGAATCACAAAGGGCTCCCCTGGGCAGGGGTGCTTTAGGACCGGTTCAGCATCAAATAGTCTCTTTAAATCCACAAAAGCTGTTTGACAGCCCATCGTCCATGCTAGTGGTTGGCCCAGTCGTGGCTTCCCTCCTGCTTTGCCTGTTTTGAGTAGTTCTGTAAGGGGTAGGGCAATCCCGGCAAAAGAGGGGATGAATTGATGATAAACGTTGGCAAAACCCAGAAAGCTCTGGAGCTGTTTGCAAGTTTTCGGGGGCTGCCATTCGATTATAGCTTTCACCTTGGTTGGATCCATTTCAATACCCTCATTGGAAATTCTGTAGCCAAGATAATCTAATTGGGTCTGGTGAAATTCACATTTCGACAATTTGGCATAAAGCTTGGCATTCATTAGTTTCTTTAACACAGTGGTTCTCAACCTTTCTCAGGTTGAGACCCCACTTGGCCCGCCCATGCGTGCCGCGACCCCGACCCGAAAAAAAAAAAATAAAAAAAAAATTAAAAAAAACAAAATGGCGGCCGCAACGGGCGGATCTACGCATGCGCGGATCGGCCCGTTGCACGCGCCGCGCATGCGTGCATCCGCCCATCGCGGGCCACCATTTTGTTTTTTTTATTTTATTTTTTTAAAATTTAAAAAAAAATAAAAAAACACAAAATGGCGGCCGCGACGGGCATGCGCGGATCTGCCCATCGCAGTCCGCCATTTTGTTTTGTTGTTGGTTTTTTTATTATTATTTTAATTTTTTAAAAAAAAATTTATTTTTTTTCCGGCGCGACGGGTGGATCTTTGCGTGCGCGGCGCACGTGCGCCAAAAAAATAAAAAAATAAAAAAAAATAAAAAATTTAAAAAAAATAAAAAAATAAAAATTAAAAAAAACAAAATGGCGGCCGGCGGTCCCCTCACTAGGTTTTTGTTCACGTATTGCTGCATCTCCTCCATTTTGATGGGGGGACATAGCATACATTCTTGGGCATGGGAGTTTGGCTCCTGGCACCAGTTTGATGGAGCAGTCATTGGGTCTGTGAGGGGGCAGGGCATCACATTCTTTTTCACTAAATGCCTCTGCCAGGTCCCGGTATTCATTGGGGATGAGTGGTTCGCCTGGTGACAGTGAGGCAGCCATGTACGCTCGTTCATTGGGTGGCCTAAGGTGTCCCGCAACATCAGTTGAATCAGCGGGAGGTTTAGGTCCTATAGGTAGTGTCACGGTTCTCATTCCTTTCTCCCACCAGATAAACGGCTTCCATTTGTCCAACAAGGCTAGCCTTAGGACCATAGAGCAAATAAACTCCCAGTGTGCACCTATTTCTAGGTGTAAGAGCTCATTTAATTGTGTGACAAAAGTCCCTCTCATCGGGAGCCATCGGTTTCCTCAAACCTCACAGGTTTGGAAAGCTGTTTTGCCCATATGCCCATTTTCATGGCAAACGGCAGACTAATAATACAGTGGGTGCATCCAGAATCAATTAGCATGTTTAAGTCCATTTGTGCCCCAGACTTAGGGATTATAAGTTTGGCGGCCAGTGAAAAAGGCGGGATTTGTCGACTCACCATCGGGTCATTCTCTCCTTCATCATTGCTGTCAAAGGAGGGTAGAGCAGGGGCGGGTCCACCCAGAGTCCCGGTGTCCTCCTGTGTGGGGGGTGTAATCTGGGCAACAGGTTCTTGCATGACCCGGTTGGATTTTTCTCTTGTTAGCCCTTGGGCAGGTTTCCTTCTTGCCGCTGGTTCTGGTCTGCTCTGCAGTCGTGGGTAGGGGACTGGACAGTTTGCTGCTCGATGTCCCTTCTGTCCACACCAAAAACACTTAATTGACAGGCCTACAGGTGGCCTGGGTCCTTCGGCCATTGCAGTGGTCGGAGGATTTCGTGGGGGTGATTGTTGTTCAGGTTGCTCTGGCTGCTGCTCGGATTCAGGTGGGGAAGGCTTCTTATAGCGGCCTAGCTAAACATCTAGCTTCACCACTGCCTGGTACCATTCTCGCAGCTAATCAGGTATTGCTCGATAGATGCAGGCCTGAGAGAGGTGATCATCTAATCCCTCAATGAAGTGATGGATTAGGGACTGCTCTGGCCACCCCTCTATTTGACCTGCTATCTTGCGAAACTCTCACACGTACTCCAGGGCAGGCCTGCCAGCTTGTTTTATTTTGTGGATTTGTTCTCTTACTTTTAGGCCAAGAGATGGATTCTCAAATCTTTCTTTCAGACCTAGGAGGAAGAGATGGGGGTCCTCCAATTCTGGGGCTTGCTCATTATATAAATTGTTCAGCCATTCGGATGCTTCTCCCTCTAGGCTGGACGCAATCACATCGACCATGGCCCCTGGGTCCAGGTAGAGATAGGCCCAGCGATTCAAGTGAGAATGCACTTGGTTGAGGAAAAAAATCAGCTTCTCTGGGTCCCCATCGAAGGCTGCTCTGAAAAGTGGTGCAATTATAGGCTGTTGCTGCTGGCCCCATCCTGGCTGCAGATTTATGCCCAGGGGTTGCACGTTTGGGGGCTGTGTCCAATCTCCTTGCTGCTGGCCCCATCCTGGCTTCTGTACCACCCCATCTACCTGCTGGGTTTGCCAATCTCCCCATTGCTGCAGAGGCCTCAGACTGGGATTCCCTCTCTCTTCAGGGTTGGAGTCCCTGGCAGGGGAAGACAGGATCTTAAAGGCTTTCTGATCTGCAATGGAGGGGCTACAACCTTCCCAGTAACTCACCCAGGCTTTGAGTGGCAGTTTGTCCATTCTCCGTCCACCGATTTGCATTTGTCTGCCAAAATTCATCTTCCCACAGCATACTGTCTGTTACTTCCCCCTCTGGGTTATCAGCAGCTGCTGGGCTGTATTCAACAAACTCCCGCTTATCATGATAGATTGTCCTCCTCCTGAACTCTGTTACTCTCACTCCAGCCTAGGAGAAAGAGGTGGGGGTAATGCATCCCCAGTTGTTTGAAAAGGTTTTAGATTCTGGCATGATGTCAACGTTCTGACCAATGGAACACTTCAAGGAAATTTCAGGCATATTTATTCTGAAAAAGTCTGTAATCATGGACACATTATCGGCACATATTGAATGGATGCCAGAATCTATATTTCTCTTGCTTGCGTCTAACGTTTCTTGTTAAATCCCTCTCTTATTTTGCAGTCATAAGTCACATCTTCCAATTAGCCCGTTCCTTTTCCCGGGCTTTCCTTATAAATCTCCTCCCTTTCTCTGTCAACTGAATTAACTCTAAAAATACCAAACAGTTCTATATATCTTGTCAAAGCAATAATATTCTATATTAACAGCATTGACAGTGTACTTTGAATACTAAATATTGTTATGAGTGGAGATAAAGAAAACTGTGGTCATTTAAAACTTGGAAGTATAAATATTAACAGTTAAATTTGAACATTGATTTGCTTATAAAGGTTAAATGTAAAGGTAATTAAGATATATATATAAGCTAAAACTTTATTGATGAATGTAATGAATATGTTCTTATTTAGCGGCAATAATAAAAATTACTAGCTTAAATATGAGATAGTAGATATTAAGAGAAAAAGAGAGGAAGTATTAAATGTTGAAATAAGAGAAATTTTGGTCACTAAATTTAAGACATTTGGAAATTACCAGAAAATAAGAATATTATATTGTATTATAAATTGGTTGATGTAAGATGGTGAGAATTCAAATAGATAAGATGTGTATCCTGAACATTAGATCTTGTGTTGAATTGTGATAAAGGGAATTGGGGTTATTTAAAACTTGGAAATTATAAATATTAAATGTTAAATTCAAACATTAATGGGAAACTAAAAATTGGGAAAAACTAACCAGGACATTGATTGCTTAAAAAAAATTGAATGCTTAAACAACTAGGATATGTATAAACAAAAATTATTGATAAATGTAAGAAACTTATTTTTATTTAATCGATATAATAATTATTGTATTAATCTAAATATGAGACAGTAAATACCAAGGGGAAAAGAGAGGAAATATTGAATGTAATAGTTTGAAATCTGTACTAAAGATATTTGTATGTTATTAAATTATTGACCAACTCAGCTGCCATGTTGCTGTTCAAATATTTAAATGTAAAACTAGAAAATCAATAAAATTTTCTTAAAAAGAAAAGAGCCTCAGTAGTTCATCTGGTCAGTTCAGACGAGCCAATCCCCGGTGTTAAGTCCGCTGTGGTAACGGGGCTAATAATGGAGTCTGTTCCCATGCCTGTGAAGATGTTTTTGGGTCTTTGCACCTTTCTCTTCCACAGCGAGAGATAAGCCAGATGGCCGGAGGCACATTCCTTTCTCACCCCAGGTTGACATCAAGGGAAAACAGTTCAAAGAGCAAGCAGATAGAAGGCAGATAGGATACATTGTAGCTAAGTGAAAGGAAAAATAAGGCTTCCTAAAGGGCTTCCCCCCTCTCCCTCAGGAGAATGACAGAACCCAGAGAGAAAACCCAGAAAAGGACAGATCCAAGCCCCCAATAGGAAATGGGTTCTGACACTATCTGGTGGTGACGCTGTCTATCTCACATTTTTCTAGCTTACTAAGAAGTTGGTTCTGTTCTATTTTGTCAAATGCCTTACTGAAATCCAAGTATACTATTTGCATATCTGTTTGCATATCTGTTACTTATCTTTTCCAGGATCTTCCCAGATATTGATGTCATGCTGGTTGGTCTATACTTTTCTGGATCTGTTTTTCCCCTTTGTTTGAAGATGGGAACCACATCAGCTCTTTTCCAGTCTTCTGGTAGTTTCCGGGTGCTCCAGGAACTTTGAAAGATATGGACAGATGTAGTGGTGAAGAGGTTAGAGTAAAAATGGGGAATGGGAAGATGCAGGTTCTAGTTCAGACATTCTTGACTACTGTCAGCCTCTTGAGGTAGGCCATGTCAAGAAACAGGCAGCCAGGCTTTCCAAGAATACTCTATATAACGTAGAATAATAACCTTGAAAGCCTGCCAGTTTCTTCTGTCCCATCTTATACTAAACAAAACCAAGGTGAGATTATCTTCAGTTTTTTTCTCAGCTTGCCTATTTCTAAGGACTTTGTAATCTTTTCTGCAAGCCCCCCTCTCCTCAATGACATGTCCATTCTTTCCTATGTCCAAAGGCAACTATACCTCCCCCCCCAGGATGACCTGGAATCAGCCATTCTCTCTCAGTCCAATATGCCTGATGTTATGGTAATAAACGTGTAGGAAGAGCCCCATGTAAGCTATCTTTGGCTTGTGTTGGAAAACTGTCACGTACATTCAATCCTTTCCATTCCCCATTTTATTATGGGGATATACAAAAGTGGTGCCAGTTTTAAACTGGTGCAACCATTGCTTGAGAAAAAGCTCTCAAGGATTACATGGATTAATAGGAAGACATTACACATTTATTTGGAATAGGTCCTGCTGATTCATATAAAAATACCAAATGTATTTAAAATACGTGTACAGCTACCAAATTCAACTAAAGTAACTCCAGGCAGGTTACAGAAAATTCAACAGAAATGTAGAAAAATATTAAACCATAATATATAAACCAATAAACAATAATAAAATGTGATCCAAAAAGAAGTAATGCCATAATCCAATAAGAGATCCAATACATCAAGACTCAAAGGCCTGGGAAATTGCTAGGTCTTGACAGTCCTTCTGAAGGCCAGCAGGGATTGGGGCCAACCACATTAGGAGAAAAGTCATTCCATAAGATGGGGGCCCCCACAAGAAAGTGCACTGCTAAGTCCCACAAGATGGTATTGTTTCAATGAAGCAGCCCAGAGTTCATCTCTCTTTTCCCAATCTTTTCTGTTCTTCCATGTCAAAGTGTGAGGACAAGTTAGAAATCAGTTGGTAGCTAAACAAAATTTACAACAGGGTGGATATTCACATCTTTCTCTTTATCCGAAAAGGAAGTAGAATGCATTTGACCTAAGAGCAAATTATGAATATTTGCTTTATTTTATTTTATTTTTATTTTTTAATTTTTTTATTTTTTAAACCAACAAAAC
Source organism: Bothrops alternatus (assembly GCA_034064705.1). Lineage (NCBI taxonomy): Eukaryota > Metazoa > Chordata > Lepidosauria > Squamata > Viperidae > Bothrops > Bothrops alternatus. The sequence continues at coordinate 15,583,397 of JARGCV010000085.1, forward strand.
AAAACATAACACACATATACACACAGTGTATACTCCTCCCTTTTTTAAACAGTGATTTTGTAACGGTAATCTTCTATTATTTACATTTCCCCCCCTTATTCTTCTTTAGAATATTTGTCCTTGTTGCCCTGTTGTTTCTTATTTGCATTTTTCTTCCTTCATACTATACTTCATACTAAGAATAATACATATTATTATTACTATACATTATTATATACACATTTTCCACTTTTGACCTTTCCACATTTATTCTCCTCTATTATTTCTAGTCTCCAACCAGTCATACCACTTGTTCCATATTAGATAGTACTCTGTGTCTTCCTTTTCTTTTATCTCTTTTGTTAATTTGTCCATCTCAGCACAGTCCAGGATTTTTCTTATCACTTCTTCCTCTGATGGTATATTCTCATTTTTCCAGAACTGTGCGTATGCTATTCTTGCTGCTGTTGTTATATGTAGAATTAAGTACCGTATTTCTTTACTATATTTTCTGTTTAAAATACCCAGCAAAAAGATCTCTGGTTTCCAGTCTACGGGTTGGTCTATTATTTCTTCAATCCATCTTCTTATTTTAGTCCAGTATTTTTTCGCAACTGGGCATGTCCACCATAAATGATAATATGTTCCATGTACTTTTTTACATTTCCAACATGTTGGCGAATTGTTCTGGAATATCTTGGCAAGCTTTGCTGGTGGAAGATGCCATCTGTAAAACATCTTCAACTGGTTTTCCTTGAATGCCGCTGACATAGTCAATTTTATGTTTATTTCCCATATTTTTTCCCATCTCTCCAATTCTATATTATATCCAAAAAAATTTGCCCATCTAATCATTGTGTCTTTGACAACCTCATCTTCCATTTTATATCTCAATAGGTATTTGTATAAATTGCTAATTAATTTTATTTCTGTTCCATGTATAATTTTATCCAATTCTTGCGGCTCTTTTTGTATTTCATATAATTTTTTGTCCTCTGTATATTTAGATTGAATTTGTGTAAATGTCCACTAGTCAATCTCTCTGCCTATATCTTGTTCCAATTCTTGTTTTGTTTTCAGATTTCCCTGTTCATTTACTAATTCCTTGTATCTAATTATCTTATATATATCCAGTAGGTTTGGATGTTTCAGAGCTTCTGTTGGGGATAACCACATTGGAATTCTTATAAAATGTTTTTGTTTTATTTTTTCCCAAGTCTGTAGCAATGCATTCCTAACTATGTGTCTTTGAAAGTATCTGTGTATTTTATATTTTTCGTCCCATAGGAATGCATGCCACCCTGCTTGCAAGTCATGTCCTTCTATTGTTAAAACTCTAGTATTTTTCAAATCCATCCAATCTTTTAGCCAAGTTAAACTCGATGCTTGGTAGTATATTTCCCACTCTGGTAACACCAATCCCCCTTTATCTTTCATATCTTGCAAGAGTTTTAATTTAATCCTGAGTTTTTTCCTTTGCCATATAAATTTAGTGACCAATTTATTTAATTCTTGAAAGAATGTTTTCCCTAATTTTATTGGAATAACTTGACTGGACCTTATATTCTTCCTTCTTAATTTTTAAACCCTTTATTTCTTGGTCCTCTCTGATTTTTGTCAGGAGTATTTCTAATGATAAAATAAATAGAAGAGGGGAAAGTGGGCATCCTTGTCTTACTCCTTTGGTTATATCAATTTTTTATGTCATTTCATCATTTATAATTACCCTAGCTGTTTGTTTAGTATATATTTTCTCAACCATCTTTCCAAATTTTGTCCCAAAATCCATATAGTACAATTGTGTTATAATAAACTTCCAATTCAGATTATCAAATGCTTTCTGGACATCAAGAAAAACCATGTAGCTTGTCTTTCAGGATGGACTTCATAAAATTCTAAAGTGTTCATTATTATCCTCATATTATTTTTTATTTGTCGTCCTGGTAGAAATCCATTTTGATCTGGGTGGATGTAGTTATTCAATTTTTTTTATCCTTTCTGCTATTATTGTTGTAAATGTCTTATAATCTGTATTCAGTAAAGAAATCGGTTTATAATTTTGAATTTGTTGTAGGTCTGAGTCTTCCTTAGGAATGAGGGTGATGATTGCTTCAGTCCAGGTTGTCGGTATCTTCGCCTCCTCCAGCACCTCATTGTAAATCTCCAACATTATCCATTGTAGTGACTCTTGTGTATTTTTATAAAACTCAACCGGAATTCCATCTGGGCCTGGTGATTTATTGTTTTTTTGTTTTTTCAATGCTGTTTCTAATTCTATTGCAATTATTTGTCTATTCAACATTTCCTTTTGTTCTTCGGTGATTTTGCTCATTTTTGCTGCCTTTATATATTGTTTGACTTTATCATCTGCTATATCTTCCTGATGGTATAGCTTTGAAAAAAATTGTATTATTTTCTTTTTTTCTTCCCATCTATATTGTACTGTTCCACTTTCATCTTGTAGTTGATTTATTGTTCTTTTGCCTTTTTCTTTTTTTAATTTATAGACCAACCATCGACCACTTTTATTTGCGTTTTCAAAGTAATTTTGTTTCGCCATCCTAATTTTCTGTGCCATTTCTTTTTGTGTTGTCAGTTTAATCTTGTGTTTTATAATATTCCATTTTTCTTTTATCTTTTTATTTTGTGGGTCCTTCTGTAGATCACCTTCTATTCTTTTTAATTCTTCTCGTAATTTTCCTTGTTGAAGTCTATCTTTGTTTTTCTTAGACTTGTATGCAATTGTCAATCCCCGAATGTAAGCTTTTGTAGTATCCCACAAATTTTGTTTTGATGTCTCTTCCTTTTTATTTACCTGAAAAAATAATGTCAACTCCTTTTCTAGCATCTGTATATATTGTTTAACTTTACACAGTCTTTGATTCATTGATCATCTTTTTCTCTGTTTCTGGCCTTTCCATTTTATTATTATTGGGTTGTGATCCGCCCAATCATTAAGCCCTATTTCAATTTCCTCTATCCCATTTTGTACTTCTGTTGTTGCCCAGGCCATATCAATCCTAGACCAAGATTGATGCAGATACAAATAGAACATATACTGTTTGTCTGACCTGTGTGTCTCTCTCCATATATCCTGAAGGTTGAGTTTTGTTACCATGTCAAAGAACAATTTTGGTAATATATTTTTCTTCTTTTTGTTCTTTTTACTACTCTTATAATCTTTCTTAACATCAACTATTGCAATTAAATCCCCAATCATACAAATACTTTCATAATCCAGATCCACTAGTTTCTTATGTACCTTTTTAAAAAATTCATGTTGATTATTATCTGGTGCATATACTGCCGTTAATAAGATTTGTTTTTGCTCTAATTCTATTTCCAACATTAAAATTCTCCCCTCTTCATCCGAATATATTAATTTTGATTTTATTATTTCTTTGACATATATAGCAATTCCTCCTTTCTGTTTTGTGCTAATGTTGTGTATAGTGTTCCTAATTTTACATTCTCTAGTAGTTTTCTATAATCCTTTTTTATATGAACTTCCTGAAGACATATCACATCTGCATCCAATTTCCTTAATTTGTTAAATGTTTGTGCACTTTTTCTTGGTATATTTAAACCATTAATGTTTACAGAGAAGAGCTTAATTGCGTCTCCCATTTTTTACTTGATCTATTTTTTTTATGCTTCTTGTCTCTATTACCCTTCCTTTTGCTCCTTCTCTTTCCAACCTTTCTCTTTCTTGTATCTTTTGTATTTCTCTTTCTCATTCGACTTCCTCTAATAAATCTTCATCCTGACTTTTACTTTCTGGCTCTTCCCTACTTTCTTGTTCTTCTCCCTGCGTAAAGTAACATTCATAAAAGTCCTGCGCTTTCTCAAGTGTATTTATCTTATATTTTTTTTCCTGCCAACTTAGAAATATGCCTTCAGGTATTAACCATCGAAACATAACTTTATATTTACTTAATTGGGTCGTTAGAAATTGATATTCTCGTCTCTGATTTCGTATTCTACATGGTATTTGTTTTAATACAATTATTTCTTTACCCTTACTGATCTTCTAGTAAACCTTATATGGACCTCTCTCGCCAATTTATGCCTTCGTGCATAATTTGTATATATTCTATATATTTCGTCTATGTCTCTTCTTGTTTCCTGTTTGTCCTTTCCTAATATCTCCGCCAACATCTCCATCATCTTCTCTCCCAAATCTTCTTCCTTTTCCTCTACAATATTTTGGAATCTTAGAAAAAACGAAGATTTATCCATTTCCAAAAAAGGAATAGATTCAGTCAACTCCCTGTTTACCTGCTCAGATTTCTGTACCATCCTTTCTATTTTGCTATCAACTTGAAGTTCAAATTGATCCTGAAGATGATGAATGAGACTTCATCAAAACGTCGCCCAGACACTTCAAATTCTACGTGGGAGAAAACCCGAAGAACCAAAGACCTACATACAAACACCCGCGAAAACCTCAGAAAACATATATATATATATATATATATATATATATGTTTATATATATATATATGTATGTATCAATATACATGACTATAATACCTTTATAGAACGTTATTCTTAGGGTTAACGTTAAAAAATAAAATTACAAATAGAGTTATAACTTTCTTTATCCCACTATTATCTGGTATAATTTATAATACACTTAACACCTCTTATATATATTTCTATAACACTATAACAATACATATACATATACTATTCTCTAAGTATTATCACCACTCTTAATTTCGTTCACTATCACTCTTATTTGAATAATCACCTGTCTATATTTCTTTACTATACTATAATTACTTTCTCACTTCTATTTAATTTAATTACTTAGTTATGCTTATTTCTATTCGTTAATACAATTCATTTACTTCATTCCTTTAAATACATTGCCTGATGACCCTTTTCTACTTGTAGCTTAGTCACTGCTTGTATATGAGTGCTACAATATTGCATCAGCCTTTTTTCTCTCTGTCTCAATTTAATGTATCCACTTATCCACCAAATGTCACCTCTTATTTCTTCTTCTATATATCCAATATTTCCAAAACGTCCACTCATCACTTTACCCAGATATATGTCAGTTAAAGTCCAAATTTCAATGCTATTTGTTCTTCAAAAATAAGTTCCACTAAGTAGTATTAAATTTCTCCATTGTCTCACTTCACCTTTTAATCCTTATGTTAATATTTCAAAGTCTTTCTTAATCACCCTTTGTTGCCTCCGGCCGTCCTTTCTCCAGTCCTTTCTCTAGTTTCAATCTTTACTTCTTGCAGCTCTTAAATTCCAGTCTCTCAAGTTTTATAAACTTTACTGTGGGCTCTCTGCTTCTTCATGCTGCTCTCATTCTGCTCTATCACTCCCTTCTCCACTCTATTCCAATTTAGTTGCCGCTGTGTCTCTCTCCTTATCGCTTTGCTTTTTCTGCGCCTTCTCTCAGCCAAATGTTCCTCACCTCCTTCAGGGGTTTTCCTCGCTTCCCGTACGAAGCTGTCAGTTCTACTTTTCACTCCCTCTCAGACTGCTGCCATCGCTCCAGGCCGCCTTAAAAACTGGCTTTTTCTCCGCCAATTTTAAAAGTGCTGCTCCTGTCTGCTTGGGTGTTTGCTTTCCACCCAGCTTCTCTGAAGCTTCCTCTTTAGTTTACCAATCTCTCCGGGATCGGTAAAGCCTTTGCTGGGCTCTTAGTGAAGATTTTTCAGGAATTAGGAACAGAGGTCTGTTCCTTCACCTGCTCCACGATGACGTCACAGCCGGAAGTCCTATTTGCTTAATTTTAATTGTTCAGTTTACAGAATTTACTTTATAGTGGCACATGACCGGAATTTACCTGGTGCAGAATTTTAATCTTAGTTATCTACTGTTACTGTTACTCTCATTATATCTTCTCTCATCTGTGTCTAAAGATAGGTTTTATAATTTACTCCCTTCTTCAGCCATTTCCGACTGTCCTGCCATTTTGTTGGGAGGATTTAGGCTCATATTAGAAAGATTATGAAATGATAATAACATATTCAACAAGACAATAGAACTGTAGTTGTAGAAGAATAAGTCAGTGGAAATGTTGAGTTAATGAATACTGGTGTTTTGTAACTGGGAAAAATCCCAAGGATGTGCTCTGTTGATACATGGTAGCCATATTTATAGGCTACAAAATGACCTTTTGATTGAAGCTCTTCTGAATAGATTATCAGTAACAAAAAGAAAAATATAATAAAGGAAACATAACTTGTTCTTGAATAAGATCTATGTGGTTGCTATCTATGTGGTTGCTAAGAGTCAACATCAGCCTGAGTCACATCATTAATCAATTATTATTGGCATCTAAAAGCTGTCTAGTCATAATAAGAAAAAGAATACTAATAGCACAAGGCAGCATAGTGCATATTACAGCACTCTATAAGCAGTTTATAAATGTCAGCATATTTCCCCCAACAATCTGGGTCCTCATTTTACCGATCTCAGAAGGATGGAAGGCCGAGTCAACTTGAGCTGGTCAGGATCAAACTCCTGGCAGTTAGCAGAGTTAGCCTGCAAAACTACATTCGTCTACCACTGTGCCACCACAGCTCCTGTTAACAAGTTTTAATATAGATTACAAAACTTATATCAACAATGAGAAGAGACAATTTAAAATAGATGTGAAAGCATGATAAGACATATAGTTTATGCTCAAGATTAAGAAAAAATTAATAAGCAGTCATATGATATCATGAAGAGATTGACAAAGCAAATTTCAGAATATTTAGTATACACCAAATGCTGAAGCTCATGCTAAAAATAAATAATGATGTGATCCAATGATCCAATTTGCAGAGAAGTGGATGGGGACAATTCATGCTCTGGTCACTGTTAGATTTGGATTAGCTGCTAGAGCTTACTATCACATGAATGGAAGGTATTTTTACTTGATCAGGAATCAATGTAATTGTTACAGTCAACTCCAGAAGGATAATTACAGTACTGAAGCTAATCCAATATACTTTTTTAAAGCTACAGGAAATCTTTTTCTCATGAAATCTCTGCCTTTTTTGTGGAATGTCTAGTAAAGCTAAATAATTTTGGCAAGGATCAATTTTCCTACCACCACGTCCCACTGAACCAGATATAAAGCTGAATTTGCTTTTGTAATGCTGATATTTTGCTACAGAGAATACCAGTCCTGATTAGGGCTGATAATTTTTCTATGGTTTGCAGGTAAAATTATTGTTTTACTCTAGTGGCCAGACTCTATAATACCTTTTAAAAGTCTGAACAGAAGACACATGTTCATTTTCTAACAAGAACTTCAACTAATTCTCTGTGAAGTTTGATCAACATTCCACCAGATGATCATGATTTATTTTTTTTTTTACTTCAGAACTTTGTAATTTTATATACATGTGTTTCAATGAATATTTCCTTCTTTTGTTCTCTTCCTTTATTATGGTGCAGATTTTTATTTTACTTTTTACATAGATCATTTTTAATTTAGATTTAATTTCTGTAAATGTATAAACAATTTGAATATATTTATTTCAATTTTTATACCTGGTTATTGCATTTCTTCTGTTTATATATTAAAAGAAAAGGTGAGGGGTTTTTTTTGGGTAAGGATTATTTTTCACAACCCATGAATCATTAATTCTAGCCATATGGACATACCGGTAGTTGCCCTACTTGAAACTTGCCTTACTTGTTCTGTTCATGACTGGATCTGAAAACAAACTGCTTAGTGAATGGCTTCTGCATGCAAAAATGTCCCAAGATTAACCTGAGATGAATATCTTCTTATCATTCAAAGACCAGTATTTGGCAAATAATGCTAGACCATGGTTGAAGTAACAGGGCCAATATTAATAGAGGTAACTACCTATGTAGCAATTGTGTTCTCTCCACCCCCACAAATCCAGCCAGATAGAAGTATTTGTTCAACCTGAATTTCAAATCTAAAGGACTAGAATTCCCATTCACTCTTTGTTTTCATGAGCAATAAGGATGGTTTTGTTTCTTCATTCATTGTCTCATCCATCAAGACCAGAGATGAATTGTCTGTATCAACTGCCTATCAGCTTCAATCCATCTTCAGTCCATATCTTCCCTCTCAGCAAACTGGATATCTTGAAAAGGTTGCCATGAGTGCCTAGAGAAAAGACTTGGAGAATATGAATTGGAAATGAAGTCTGATACACCTACTCTATTTGACTTGAACTGTGCAGGAAGCCCAGAATCTGGATCTGCCTGGAACACCAACTTCTTCATTCAATCTCTAGTAGATGACACTCCAGATGTTTTGCCCTGAAGGATGGTGTGAGTGGTTCCAGTTCAATGTATTCCAGGTTGGGGAACATTAATGACCCTTTTAAACATTTCAAGAACCTTCCATTTTAGATGAGAGGGAAATATACAATTCAAGTGAAATATTGGCATAGTTCTGTATGATTTAACACAATTCCATGCAACTACAGAGGACAGGCAGACATCCAACACGTGCAGCACTTCAGAGAGAATATATAATTTCCTAGAAAACACTATCAATTCCAACATTCATGAATTACAACTAAAAACACATTTTCTGTTGTAGAAAGTTTTTGTCTTATGTGTAAACAATGATCTTCTAAACAAATTCCTTGTTTTCATGTAAGTTCATAAAGCTCTTTTGAAAGCTACATTTTATTGAAAAAAATGTTTCTCAAATATTCTGCACTAGTAAGCTCTCTCTTTATATATACCAATATTTTTATAGCTGTACATTCTGTTAGTAAAGAAATGTAAACAATTTTTTGTTAACATGGTTTATTGGCACACGTATTGGCAAAGCAAACATAAAATACAGTTGTAACATAACACATCAACTCACTGTATTTTTTACATGATAAATTGAAAATATCTAAATGAAAAAAATAGTTTATTTTATAAAGTTTCACATAAATACATTATAATCAAAAGTAATTAATTTGAAGAACTTTACAAAAATATTATTATACAAGAAATAAAGCATGAAAAGAACCAAATAAACAATATGCAATAAGAACCCAAATTGGTTTTTGTTCAAATTGTTCACAAAATTGATGGATTACATGGCTTTCAAAATTCAGATCAACAGCAATTTTACAAAGCATAAACATTCATAGGGTACAGCTACCCTCCTTCCACATAAAAATATTTGTTACATCTTTGATGAAACAAAACGGCATTTATAATTGTTTCAGTGCTTTTCACAAGGGTATGGAAAACTTTTTTAGAATCGGTTACATTGTTTGCCTGAAAGCAATGAAGAACAGAAATGGGAGTGAAAAAAGGCAAAAGAGATGGTCAACCTGTGCCAGGAAAGAGAAAATTATGGAGATGTTAAGAAAGACTTCAGGAGAATTAAACATGTGTAACTTTGATCTCACAATTATTCCTAGCCAGTCACATAGCTAGATATGCATGCTCTCACACACCCCCTTTCAAGAAACCTAAAGTTTTACCAATCATCTTTGGGACTGGAATTTTCAGGTTTCAGAGTGGCAACATGCCTGCTCTGCTATGGATCAGAGCCATAAAAAAGATATTGGGGTAATGTTATCATCTTATTGCAACAGCTTAAAGGCTTATCATTTGAAATATCAAGGCTGTATTTTGTAACTAGCAACATTAGGATGGTTGGATATTTAATAAAGCCGACATTATAATGGCTGAATCATTGCTGTCCCAGAAAGCTTGATTTCCTTCTCTGAGAAAATATTTTAATTTCAAACATTACAGTAGCATTCTCCACCATGTGGCCTCAGATCTTCTGGTCCTCATTTGCTGATTCAGATGGGGAAAAGTTTCAGCCCACAATATGTAGACTAAATGATAAAGCTTTGCTACTGTGTTTTTTAAATAATAACAATAAGCTCTTTCTGGAGCCTGATTAAAAAAAATCTTCTCCTCTTCTGCCTCTTGCCTTCTCAAATGGATCACCAGAAAAATCAATGGCATAGACAGAAAATTGTTTCCAAATTTATATTGTAGAATAAGAAAACCCAGGATGTCCTTTATCATGGTAAAAAAAAGTCATTTGATCCTGAGCACTGACAGAAGGTATGGCCTTTATAGAATAAAAGGGGATTATCCTGGGGAAAAATCCTCCATTGAAATGTGAAAAATCATCATGAGGTGCTACTTACATATTTAGTTTCACTGAGGTCAGTGCCACGAGTTTCCGAGATTATCCCCTGGGTGCTTACAATTTTTTTTTCTAATTTCAAAAAAGCTGTACATCTAGAAATAGCTTCTATCTTTGTGGAAAATCTAGAGGTTTTTGTTCTGCTTACCTATGGAATGCTGTGAGATGAGGGTTAGTTGCTGTTATTAGCCAAGCAGGGGATGGGTATGGAGCTCTACTGGGAAGCCTGGGTTGTGGGGTTCTCAGACTTGGTCTCCTGGTTGGTAGAAGTTTTATTGTTCCAAGGACTGTTATTACCTAGGGCAGGGGAATTGTTGAAGTCTTCATCATCATCCAGACCATTGGCTGCATCATATTGCGTGTTCTCCAGTCTAGTGATCAGCCGCTCGTCTTCGTCACCAAATTCTCCACCCATCAGAGTGGGTTCCCCAACAACCATCACATCCTGGAAAGGGATCCATGATTTGTTAGCTGTTAGAAACTGAAACAAGCTAAACAAAGTATCTCAATTCCTATGAGAGGATTACCCAAAATCCTTCCACAAATTCCCCCATATTATCACTGCCAGGCCTCAAACGGGTATATTCAAACCTGTTGGAATTCTGTTTGTATATTGCTAACTTGGAAATTTAATTTTCAAAAATTTCAAATTGTTGACTGAAAGAGATGAAATAGTTGTGTAAAAAGGTGATATGACACTGTATAGAATCAACACATTATTTACCAATTCACAATATTTGTGGGGTTTTCAGGTAGCAAAAGCAAGTAGTATCACCTTAGGAATAGTTTTATTAGTCTCAAAGACAGAATCTAGTGAAATTTGTTTCAACAAGATGCTTGGAAGCTGTCTCGGGGTTTTCCACATCAAAAGCAGAAGAGGGATAAACCAAAACTCCTGATCAGATCAGGGATGGTCAAAAAAAAAAAAAAATCAAGATGCTGTCTTTGACTGCATGACTGAAGACTTATTCACAGGCTCAACCAATCCTGACTTTTCTGACCATCCTCTCCATATAACCCTGCCTGACTTCTTTAATCCTAACTTATTTCTCCCTTCATTGTTATAATCCTTTTAAAAGCTGCCTTTAATGCAGACATGTCAAACACAAGGCCCGGAGGCCAGATGTGGCCCGCGAAGTGGTTTCATGTGGCCCACAAAGCCATCCTGGAAACAGTGAGGGAACGGCCTCCTCTGCCTTGGCCCTGGCCCAGGCCAGCCGGGAGCCAATGTACAATTTTGTGGTGGCCATCTATGCTGAAACGCATTCAGTCTTAGCTCCATAAGCCCCCCCATGCCCCGCATGGCCTGAGAGGAACAGTGAGGCTCCTCCAGTGGACCATGCCTTGGCACTTGCCCTGGTCCCACCCCCTTCTGCCAGAGACCCTCAGATGTATCCCATTCCTGCCCAGGCCCCCACAGGCACCCTTGACGCAAATGATGTAGAGCTGGCCACACCCACCCAGTAGGCCACACTCACTCCATCCACACTCATCCAGTAGGCCACACCCACAATGGCCACACCCACCTGGCCCCGAGGGCAACCACAATGCTGATGAGGCCCTCAGTGAAATTGAGTTTGACACCCCTGCTTAAATGCATAAGCCATGGAAAGAAATAATGAACTTAGGAGTTCACATTCTTAACCAATGCATTTGATGTGTTGCCATTTAGTTATGGTAATTGATTTAGATAGATACTTTAAAAAAATGTTCACAATGATTTGCATCATTACTTAAGTAATTAGCAAAAAACCTACTGATTGTCAACAAGCCTGAATTTACCATCTGCTATTTCATGGTGCTTCTCAGTAGCCCAGAAAGGTGCCAATCTGTCCAACTGCTATCAACCCCAAAGTTGCTAATTGAAAATGCTCAGAAGGGGTGAGCAAGGAAGCAAGTAGGAAAGTTGGGTAGTGCTGCTGCTCTAAGTACAGCAGACCTTTTTTGCCCAGTACTCCTAGCACACTTAGCTCTGCTTATCTGCTTATTTGTTCTATGTTGCTTTGCTTTATTTGGATGGTTGGTCTGAGATGCTAAGTCCTTAGAAAGACTGTTTTCCTGAGGTGTTATCATAGTGAGGTGTTTTAAGCCAGGAAATCAGAAGGACTGCCTGGCTGCCATTGTGGAAAATTCGCTGACTCTATATTGTTGCACAGGAGATGTCTGAATGTAGGATTCCTATACTCTTTGTAGGACCCAACATGGCAGGTGTGCTTATTCCCTCCATAAATGGGGAAAGCTCTCCTTTTTGGAATGTAGCTGTGGTGTTCCAAAACAGATAGTGACTAAGCATAAACCCCAGCCAGTATGTTCCACTGCCTGCTTCAAATGCGGGAAGGAAGGCCACCGAGCAGCCAAATGCAGAGCAAGAACCCCAGCCAAGAAGGAAGAGCATGCACCAAGCATGAAGACTGCCAAGCCACAGCCTTGCACGAAGGAGATGGCCCTGAGGAGTACCGAGGTCATGGAGCTTGATCCCTTGACAAAAAAGAGGGGGACTCTGACCCCACTGGAGGAAGACCAAGAGTTCTCGGACACTGACTATGAGGATGGCCCCTTAGTAAGTGGCCGATCGTGCCAGTGACTATGCCTATAGAATTACATCTCCCTGAAACCGGGAAGGGCGCTTCCTTAAGAGCCCTGCTGGATTCGGGATGTACTAGATGTCTGGTTAGCCCAGCTTTAGGGGAGAAGATGGGGATTTGCTTAAGAAGGCTAAAACCCCCATCACGTTCTGCCAACTAAATGGGTCAGTTGCAGGAGGCATCCCAGCCACTTTCGCCACTCTGCCCCTGGGGATGACAACAGGGACCCACTCAGAGACTTTAAGTTTCATAGTAGCACTGGGAATGGAAGACCGCTTCTGGGCTTGGCCTGGTTAAAAAAATGGGACCCAGGGGTGGACTGGAGGAAAGGGCTCCTGAAATTCCCAGGGAGGGACAGAACTCCACAGGGCCCTGAGCATTATGCCCCTCCCCAGAGAGGCCCCCAATGGGAAGTGGCTGCAATTGCAAGGGGAGAGCAAATGCCAGACATACCAAAAGAATACCAGGATCTAAGAGATGTATTAGTAAACTGGGGTCTGATGAACTCCCTCCTCAACAACCCACTGACTGCACTATTGATATTGTTCCAGGGGCTAAATTGCTGAAGCTCAAACTTTATTTAATGACCCCCAGGGAGCTAGATGAACTACGTGCTTTTATTGACAAAAATCTGGCCCAGGGGCTCATCCAACCAGCTTGACCAACAGACTTCCTGCTCTGTTTCAAGAAAAGATGGCTCTCTTCATCTCTGTGTTGATTATTGTGGATTAAATGTGGTGTGCATGGAGAATGTATACCCCCCTTCTCCTCATGAAGGACATGTTAGCCCATCTGGCCAAAGGATATTTTTTTTCAATATTGTGGGAGGCTTACTACTGTGCCAGAATCAAGGAAGAGGGATGAATGGAAAACCACCTTCAACTGCCTGCTAGGCTGTTTCCAGTTCAAAGTACTCCCCTTGGCCTTCAAGAAGCACCCACAGTGTTCATGCAGCTGATAAACCAGGTGCTCCATGAACATTTGTACAAGGGGGTACTAATGTACCTTGCTCACTTTCTTATTTATTACCAAAACAAAAGCGGAGAATCTAAAGCTGATTAGGGCCATACTGAAAAAACTCTGTGCAGCCAAATTATATGCCAAATTATCCAAATGCAAGTTTCACAAAGAAAAAAAATGACTACCTGGGCTATCGGATCTCCCACGAGGGGGTTGAGATGGATCCAGAGAAGGTATGGGCAGTGCTGAAATGGGCACCTCCCTGAACCAGGAAGTAACTCCAAAGTTTCCTGGGATTTGCCAACTTCTACCAGCAGTTCATCCCTTCATTCACTCAAATAGCCCTCCCTATCACCAACTTGCTAAAAACAAAAGATGGGGACAAACCAAAACCCAGCCAACCTTTGAAATGGATTATGGAATGCCAGGTGGCATTCGCAAAGCTCAAAAGACTTTTTTCTGCTGAATCGGTACTGAAATACCCAGACCCAGGAAAACATTTTGTCATCCAAGCGGCACCAGTGACGTTGTGGTGGGGGCTGTGCTGCTGCAAGAAAATGTAAAAGGGAAAGTGCAACCATGTGCATAAACATCATGGAAATTAACCAAAATGGAAATCAGTGGGCAGTAGGGGAGAAAGATGCTTATGTGTTTTGATGGACTCTCCTTATATGGAGGCACTCCTTCGAAGGTAGCAAAATCCCATTCCAGGTCTGGACTGATCACAAAAACCTGGAAGCTTTGAAAACCCCTCAGAGACTGTCTCCAAAGCAAGCATGGTGGGCTCAATACTTCCAGCACTTCAACTTCACTTTACGCTACTTACTTTGTCAAGATGCTTTGTCAAGAATGCCACAATACAACAGTTCCAAGATGGAAATAATAAAGCCCCTTCTCTCTGTTAATCAGCTGGCAGCTCAGGTAACCAAGAAAGAGCAACAGAAGGGGAAAACACCCATAGACAATGCTATCATAGCTGACTTTAAAAAACCCTTGGAAACAGATGAGTGATTTGGCAGCCACAAAAACGTATGCTCCATGCAAGATGGACTAGCGTGGGTAGGTGGGAAATTGTACATGCCTGCCAGCCAGAGACTAAAAACTATGCAAATGTGCCACAACTTGAAACTAGTGGGACATTTTGGGTTCATGAAAACCTCACACCTTCTCAAAAGACAGTTCTGGTGGCCCTCACTCAAAAAAGACATTGAAAGTTATGTTTCCAGTTTCCCTGTATGTGCTTCCACAAAACGGAGGCAGGGAAAAATGCCAGGGCTACTCCAAACAGTAGCTGAACCTTCAGCACCCTGGAGAGAGATTTCTATGGATTTCATCATAGAACTCCCTGAAAGCTCAGGAAATACTGTAATTTGGGTCATGAGTGACTTATTCTCCAAGCAAGTCCATTTCATCCCTTGCCAGAAAATTGCCATGGCTAAAGCGCTGGCCAAGATGTTCCTGCATCACATTTATCACTTACATGGAGTACCACAATGCATCATCTTGGATAGAGGGGTCCAATTCATGTCAAAGTTCTGACGAGCTTTTCTGGACCTCCTAGGAACTGACCAAAGACTCAGTTCTAGTCATCATCCACAGACAAATGGCAAGACAGAATGATCAAATTCAGTACTGGAGCAATACATATGTTGTTTTATTAATTATCAACAAGATAACTGGATGGATTTCTTGCCATTTGCCAAAATAGCTTATAACAATGCTGTGCACACCAGCACAGGCTTCATGCCATTTTGAGTGGCAATTGGGTAAGATTTTAATCCAATGTCTGAACTACTAACCCAAGAACCCATGATCCCCTCTTTAAAAGAGTGGATCAATCAATTGAAAAATACGTGGCCCATTATGTGCAAAGCCTTGGTGGAAGCCTGGGTGGCTTATAAAGCCCAAGCTGACAAAAAGAGAGTGGAACCTAAACCATTCCACACTGGGGACCATGTATATATGTCCACCTGGTTCCTTCAGTCCCTACAACCTTCAAAGAAGTTAGGACCAAAATATATAGAGCCTTTCCATATAAAATGAATTATTAACCCAGTTACAGTGGAATTAGAATTACCAAAATCATTGAGGAAAGTCCACCCGGTGTTCCATTGCAGCCTCCTTAAACCAGAAGTGGTATTGCTGTTAAGGCTGGCACCCCCTCCAGTCCCCAAGCCTATCATGGTGGAGGGAAAACAGCATTTTAAGATTAAAGAAATCCTAGACTCATTCATACACCTGGGATTCAGCCAACACTAGTAGCATGGAAAGATATTTCTGGGGCTCATCCTGAGTGGGTGCAAAAGAATCATGTAAAAGCCCCAGACTAGTCAAATGCTTTCATGACCGCTATCCTGATCAACCTAAATGAACACTTAACCACTATTTCTTTTCCCCTTCTTTGTTATTTTTCTCTTCTCCAGGTGAATCTTCCATTCTTTTAGAGGGGCTGCATGTCAGGTCCCTTCGGAATACTGCCATAAGAAAGAGGAGAGGGAATACGCATTGGTGTGAACTGAGGATGTTTCTGTATTACTAGCATTTATTTTTACTTTCACTTTGATGTATCTACATAGGAATTAGGGAGGGGGGAATACCCTCAGGGCCATCTGTTTTCACTCCAGGAGACTGGCAAGAACAAGGCACCTGGACAATGGCCAGTTATTATGTTTTTGGCTCAAAGTTCTCATAACATGTTCACACCAGTGGATTGGCTCCTGATGGATTGGGGCATTGGGGGTGGGGCTGAAGAGTGACTTTTAGCTTAATGTTTTGTGCAGGAACTTCAGATTCCACTTTTTACTCTGCCATCACTTTTTCTCAGTAAAAGATCCCCTGAGTCGTGCTTTCCTGAGGTAGGTCCTTACACTGTCTTTGAATTTGTAAATAACTAGTTTCATATTTATTCAAGAATGTAATTGTGATGTGCTTTTAAAAATGTTTGCCATTACACTAAATAAATAAACTTCTAGTACAATTGCTTGTTGGTGGTTTGTGATTCATCCTAAGCCAGCAAGAAACACAAGATAGGAACTGAGCAATCTTTCTTGACTTCATGACTGAAAGTTGGCTCAGTAATTATGGAGAATCCTCGCCACATAGGTTATGGGCATTCATGAGGGGGCAAGTGACCTCATGTGCAGCACAATCCCATCATGCACATGACCTCAGTCTATAGATGTTGTGAAATGCATGGTACCTCTGTGGCTTATTCAGGACCCCATTTGCTTCCTGTGAACCATACCAAAGAAATGCAGGCCTGCTGATGTTCACCTAGGAACAGAAAAAGGAAAAGCACCCTAGATTTAAAAAATCCTTCTTCCTGAAGAAAAGATTAAAGAGAATAAACACTTCTACTTCTTGGCTGCATTCTCAAGAATCTTGAGATAACCCCGTCCCTAATTTGAAATTAAACTATTTGGAAAAAAAGAGTTTTCTTTCAGGTAGATTCACTAAAAGTCCACAAACTGCGGATATAGAAAAAGGTTGTTTTCTATTTCTACCATTTAAATTACCATCTGTAATTTCTTCAACTTTGTCCTTCTTGGCTCTTTGTAACTACAAATCTTTTGGCTGGTACTCTTCTAAAGTCTCATTACTATTGCTCAAATTTGTTTTTAAACTCCAATACTTTTTCTCTGTTACAGGTGCATCCTTAACATACAATCACAACTGGTACCAGAATTTCTGTTGTTAAGTGATTCACATGTAGTTTTGCAACCTTTTTTTTGCCATGGTTGTTTAGCAAATCAATGTAGTTGTTCATGTGGTCATTAAACAACTCCAGCTTCTCACACTGCTTGTTGGAAGCCAGCAGAGAAGGTGGCAAATGATATTACATGACCCCAAGATGCTCTAACTGTTGTAAATACACACGAATTGCCAAGTGCTTGAATTTAGATCATGTCAGCATGGCAATGCAGCAATAGTGTAAGTGTGAGGACTAGTTGTAAGTCACTTTTTTCATTGCTGTTCTAACTTCAAATGGTAACTAAATGAATGGTTGCTAAGTCACGGACTGCCTGCATATTGCTGCTCTTCAGAGTAAGGATCTGCACCTCCACTTGCACAGGGCAACCCCCTTTTGCAATCATTCATCTTTTGTCTCCCCAGTCTTTCGTCCCTTGAAATGTAGTGGGCCAGATGCTTGAGGTCGACTGAGAAAGAGGAAACAAGGCTGGGTATTTACTTTCAGATGTTGCTTAGGCATCAAATTTAAAGCAATTATTTACTGGAAGCAAAGAATTTAACCAAACTAAGTTCAAGGTTGCCAACAACAAGTTTGGTATTCATTATTAAATATAATTAATAGATTACAAAGGCATATACTGAGATTAAGCAGAGAAAAAGAAACATGCATAAGGATCTTTAAAATGCAGGCTTGCATTTAATGTACCAATAGAACAGCAGCTCCCAACCTTTTCTATACCCCGCACCCCTAGAACGATTCTGAAACATTCCTGCACCTCTTACAAAAGTTCAAAATAATGGCAACGAATTATGCATATACACTATAATTTTGAAAACCCAAGTTTTTGCTCCCCCTGGAATATCATTTCACATCCCTGGTTGGGAACCCCTGCAATAGAAGAAGATAGTTGAGAAGATGAGAAAAAGTGAGAAATGAGACAGTGTTGTGGGAATTAAGTAATGACATGGGGGGAAAACTATCTTTGGGTCTAGTTATTTTGGCATGCAATGCTCTATAGCAGTGTCCTGAGGGGAGAGGTTGAAATAGATTATGTCCATGATGTGAAGGATCTACAGATATTTTCTCAGCACTCTTCCTGGTTTGTGCAGTATACAGATCTTCAATGGAAACAGGCTGGTTGCGATTGTTTTTTCCTGCAGTCCTAACTATCCATTGAAGTATGTATCTGTCCTTTTTGGTTGTTGTGTCAAACTAGACTGTTATTGGGGTACAAATGACAGACTTAATAATTCCTCTGTAGAACTGTATCAGCAGATCCTTGGGCAATATTATTATGTTGCTTACTCAATATTATATTGCTTACTCAAATGTGTTTTGAGCTATGTACAGTAAGTGCCACCTTTTCACCCCAATGCATTGTTGATGAAATTTGTATTTACAAAAACAAAAAACCAAAAAACAACCCACCTCCTGATGGGCTGCAGTTCCAGCTTAGTATGACCAATAAGACCAGTGAAATTTTTATTGGCCTTTTCCTCCATACTTTTTCCTCTATAAACAGTTAAAAGCAGTTTCTTTAGGACATATTTCTGGATGGTGATAGCATGGTCAAAAATGTCAAATGTACAATCAAAGTCCTACCTGTTTTTATTTTATTTTTTTCATAAATCACATGATGTATGTAAAAAGGGGGATGGCCGTTGATCAGATGGCCACCACCATCTTGATTTTTTTTTAGCTTCCTGGGAATACACTTGCCTCTCTTTTCAAAGCCAAGTGTTATATAGATTCTAAAAGCCCTAGAATATCAATATTCTGATCAAAGTTTGATGTAAAACATGTGAACCAGTTAAAGGGAAGTGATTTAGAAGGAAATATTTAAAAATGAAAATCAGCCTCCTCCAACTGGGAATGTGTTAGGTTCAGACTATAAATCCCACCATCCTCAGCCAGCAATCTGACTTGGTAGTGGATAATGGAGGCTGTAGACCATAACCCTCCAGTTGGAAAAAGCTGGTCTATCTATCTGTCTGTCCGTCCGTCCGTCCGTCCATCCATCCATCCATCCATCCATCCATCCATCCATCCATCCATCCATCCATCCATCATTTTTACAAATAACTCAAGGTGGCAAACATCTCCAACATAGCTTCCTCCTTCTATTTTCCTCACAACAACAACCCTGTGAGATGAGTTGGGCTGAGAAAGAATGATGAGGATGGAAAACAGGCCCTGTAACCCACCTCTTCATATTAGTAATCATATTCTCTTTGTCAAGTTTCAAAGTACAGTTTGCTGGTGTAAAAATATAGCTTCTCAATTTGCCAACAAACCTGGGGGAAGGGAAGGGAATGTGAGCTGCGACGATCAAAAGCCAGACCTGAGATTCAAGGACATTTTACCAAGTATCTGGGTAGACTTAAAGATGCTTTATCATAACAACATTTTCCAGTTTGATTGGGCAATGTGACCTGACCAAGAGGGAGAAGGAAGAATTCTATGCTTTGACTATGGGGATCTGGCCAGAGCTGGCTTTGCTTTCATAATGTGCCAAACTGGTGCACTCAGTAAAGTTTACATTAAGAGATTGGAATGTCTTGAAGATGTTTGCTTGGTTGGGTTCATCAGTCGGAACCATGACACTCTTATTGCTTCTCAGAAACCTACAAGTAAGTCTTCTTCTATTGGCTTTCCAAAAATATTTCTATCTGGGAATTATTTCTACTTAGCCCAGCAGGCATAAGAACGTGGTTTTGAAAAGCCAGGTGTTATCACCACAATTTAAATGAAAAATAATAAAAAACAGAATTCTTGAAAGATCACCAAACCTTATGAAAACTTAGCACTCCAATTGTAAGATTTGGGGAGATTTTGCAGTAAGATTCTAATTGCTCCTAATATTTTACCAATCTCACAATAGTGCAGGAAATTTTGGAGGGTGATGTTTCTGGAGAAATCCAAATAAAATCCCAATGTTTATTTCTAGTACACCAAAATTTATTTTAACAAGAAATGATAATTCAGTAATCTGCTGAATTTTAGTTCAATGCCCTTCCAGGGGATTTTAAGAGATCCCTAGTGCCAAGATCACTTCATCAGAATAGTTGGGGCCAAATCTTTTGACCTGAGGTTGTAAGAATGGGAGAGGGAGCAGGACGTGGCAGGTGGCAAACTGATTCTACCCTTATCATTTCACCCTTCAAACACCATTAGAACCATCAAAGTTTTCACTTTGTTTTATAGCATTTTTATACTTTCCCCTTATCTCTGCCTTGCCCCAACATTGTCTGAAACTGACGTAAAACCTGGGTGATTCCAAGTTGCTTTTTGGAGATTTGGTGCAGAATTGAGAATGATTTGCTTATAGGAAGCCTCCTGCAACTGTACCCAGTTCAGCCACTTTGATGCCACCATTTGGTGGCTGATTCTCAGGATGCCTGTGGTTGGAACCTGTGGCTTACGTCAAGTCTGGGGTTAGTATCTGAGTGTGGCAAACCTAATGGGACTTACCACAGCTTGAAAAGCACTGCATTTGCATTTTGTCATGTATGGCATAGTGCCATTTAATCTATAACATTATAAATTGTGATTTAATACTCTTGTAAGAAAAAAAATGTTGAGTGGGAGTTTCTCCTTTTCTGATGCATTACCCACCCTCTGTTATTACTATACCATGGCTTCTCAACCTTGACAACTTTAAGATGTGTGGACTTCAACTCCCAGAATTCCCTAGCCAGCCATGCTGGCTGGGTAATTCTGGGAGTTGAAGTCCACACACCTTAAAGTTGCCAAGGTTGATATCACTGTATTATATCATCTACAATTCACCAGAGCCAAATCCTTGGTCTGCTAACCCTGACAGACCACATCTATAGCCAACCATCATTCTCCATTATGTCCTGACCAAGTTTTATAAAACAGGCTCAATGTTTATTATAATGTAGAAATATTTCAACGAGGAAATGCTTGATTGATCTCATCTCTTATAATACAAGGCTCTCTCTAATGCTGCAAGGAAGAAGTAAACAGGCAGGGCAGGGGGAGAGGGGAGAATACAGTAAAATATCCTGGCAATTAAGCTGAAGAGAACTTAAGCATAAAAGACTTTGGGTTGCATTTACTTGCTCCAGAGTAGAACCTTAAAGACACCTTCCAATTCAACCACTCCTTATCTTCACTAGCTAGTTCTGTATAATGGCCACCAACCTATGAGGAGGACTGGAAGTGACTCCATTTAAAATCCCTCAATGTTTCTCCTTAAATTGGCCTTAGCGTCACTGTTGTCAAATGAAACACTCCATTTCCTTCCAGAGTTGAGGCTGCAGATCAGGAGTGCTCCTAGCTCCTGCTTATGGAATGATAAGTAGAATCAAAGAATTCAACCTTTGGGTTCTGTTTTGCACAGGTCACATTTAGCTACATTTCAACATTAAACAAAGCAAAAGGTGAAGATCAGCATCTTCAGGCCCACCCATTAATTAAATACAGTCTGCAAGTTACATAGAATAACCCACCACTGCAATCCTGGGTATGTCAATTCAGTAAGTCCAAATGAAGCATATTGGCAGAACTGTTGCTACTTCCTTGAGTAGAAAAACAGTAGGAGGATTTTGTCAAGGCCAATATCCATGATTGTGGAGTCCGTTGGTAGGTTCTAGTATTTAGGATCTAAAGGAACCATTCTGAAGTTTTACTTCAGAACCTCTGGATGGACAGGAATAGAATAGAATAGAATAGAACAGAACAGAACAGAACAGAACAGAACAGAACAGAACAGAACAGAACAGAACAGAACAGAACAGAACAGAACAGAACAGAATAGAATAGAATAGAATAGAGCCTGGAAGGGACTTTGGAGGTTTTCTAGTCCAGCTCCCTGCTCAAGCAGGAGAATATATACCATCTCAGACAAGTGACTGTCTAACCTCTTCTTAAAAATCTCCAGTGATGGAGTGCCCACGATTTCTGGAGGCAAGCTGTTCCACTGGTTAATTGTCCTCACTGTCAGGAAGTTTCTCCTTAATTTCAGGTTGCTTCTCTCTTTGTTCAGTTTCCAACCATTGTTTCTTGTTCTGCCCTCTGGTGCTTTGGTGAATAACGTAACCCCCTCTTTTGGGGGGGCAGCCCCTCAAATACTGGAATACTGCTTTCATGTCTCTCCTATTTCTTCTTTTCTTTAGACTAGCCAAACCCAAGTCCTGCAGCCATTCTTCGTATGTTTTAGTCTCCAGGCCTTTGATCATCTTAGTTGCTCTTCTTTGATTTTTTTCCAAGGTCTCAACATCTTTTTTGTAGTATGGTGACCAGAACTGGTTGCAGTATTCCAGGTGTGGTCTTACTAGGATTTTATAAAGCGATACTAATACTTCACATGATCTTGATTCTATGCCTCTGTTTATACAACCCAGGATTATATTAGCTTTTTTGACTGCTGCTGCACACTGCTGGCTCATTCAAGACAATGAAGACACTTTCTTCACACTTAAGAGCCAAATGTTTGGATGATGCTGGTGGAATCTCGTGAAACCAGGTGGCTATAAAATGTTCATAGCAAATCCAGTTTTTCTTGAACTGGTAGGGCAGACAGTTTCTCTTGCTTCCTGAAGAATGCAAACTACTGAACAATAAGGATGATCTATAAAAGCACATTTAAGTCATGGAGTAAGAAAAATGGTATTCATTATAGCATTGTCTATTCATCTTTCCAAAATAATGTATAGGAGCAGAATCTGAATCCTGATTGAGTGGAATCACCTGCAGGGGAGCAGAGACATGGAGGGACAATGCAATGATGTCATCATATCAATTATGTCATATGCATTGTTTGCATGGTACCATCAGGAGATCAGTGTGGTTCCTACCAGACATTTATGATTGCACCGCTAGCCAAGAATGCTTGCCTGCTTTGCCCACCCTTCTTTTACAAATTGGATCCATTTTCCACAGGTGTGCAACAAGGCATGGGAGCATTGTAAAGCTCTACGGAGGGCAGGTAAAAGCCGCCTTGAGCCCAGCCCTTCCCCACTGGCCAATACCAATAAGGCAACTTCTGAAACCCTGCTTGGTGCTTGAATAGGTTGCCTGAGTCACTTGAGAACTCCATGTGGGAAGGAGTTGATTAATGATTTGCAGCAGTTTTTGCTCTTTTAGGGATCCTGGCCTACAGATGGTCTTAGGTGAGGCCTAAAATGAAAAGGAGACTTACAGGTACCTGACTGGCAAGGCTCAAGTTCACTACTGAGGCTTTCTTCTTGCTGTTGGTGCTGTTGATGTTATTCCCGACACTGCTGTTGGAGGTACTGCTGGTGGAATTTTTCCTTTTTCTCCGTTTGGTGCTGGGCTGTCTTGCAGGCTCTGCTGTGGGAGAGAAGGCTGAGATGTAGCACAAAGGCATATGCAGAGAGATGAAGGAGCCTGGCTGCCATGCATGAGTCTGTGCCATCTCAATTTCATTAAAAGGGGGCAGGCACAAAGCTGAAAAAACAGCTAACTATCGGGAAAGTTAATTTAAGTCAAAAAGCACATATACGTTAAGAAGTAGGAAAAAAAAGGAACAGTTGTTTATAGTTTTGCCATCCATGATACAAAAATAATGCTCTGCTGTATGCTATTCTGTAATTCAGTATAGGTTGTATTGTGTTATGTTATAGTAGTGTTTCCAAACTTTAGCAACTTTAAGAT
Source organism: Bothrops alternatus (assembly GCA_034064705.1). Lineage (NCBI taxonomy): Eukaryota > Metazoa > Chordata > Lepidosauria > Squamata > Viperidae > Bothrops > Bothrops alternatus. The sequence continues at coordinate 15,607,371 of JARGCV010000085.1, forward strand.
ATGTGGATTTCAACTTAGAATTTCCTAATCAACCATGCTTGCTGGAGAATTGAAATCCACATAACTTGCCAACATTGGGAAATACTGTATCATAGTAATAGTAATTTACAGTCCTTACAAAAAGTTGCTTGCCGTAATCAACTGAGCAAAAAGAGGAGACAAATTGCCTGAATTCATAATGGGCACTGTCAAGAAACTAGATTACTTTGGCTCAGAGTCAGAAGAGAAACTTAAGATTTACGTCCATTCACTTTGCCCTCTAGAAGTCAATATAAGTATTAGCTCGCATGGGCTGCAGTTAGGAATTATTTATGCAAAGTTTTCTTCTGCTCTGGATAAATCCTGAAGTGGGAGGTCGGAGAAATGCACTGAATCAAAAACGATCTGTTTCCTACCAGAAATACCTCATAACAGGTGTACATAGAATTGTAGGGTTGGAAAGGAACTTGGAAGTGTTCCAGTCCAATCCCCTTCCCAGGGCAGAAGTCCTCAATACCACCTTGGACAAATGGTTGTCCAATCTTTTCTTGAAAACCACCAGTGACAGAGCACCTACACAATTGGAAAATTTTTCCAGATTCTATTAGGCAAAATGACCACTGATAATTTTAGGAAATAGTATGGTCATGGTTTTTTTTTTAATTCTAGATGACCTTTTATATTTCCTATCTGTGCAATTTCTTTATTTTCCTCCTTCTCTTTCTGTCCCCCATTCTCTTTTATTTTCCTTTAAGGCTACATTTAGTTTCACTCAAATTTATTACAGTCAAAGATCAGTACAATTAAAAATGCTCAGAAGAGTATCTAGTTAAAAGTCCTAGAATAAAATAATAATAAGTAACAAATAAAATCTGTATTGAAATCATAATTTGGCAGCCTATCTAATGGTTGCATGTAAACAGGAGCATGGTCTGAGCTATAATGTAATAACAGTCCTTAAACTGTGAAGGCCTATAGTTATTAGGTATTAAAATATAACAAGGTGATAATATCAAAAGATTTGGAACACTAATTGTATAAAATGGTTATAATGGATTATTCATCAGGCAAATCTTTAGCACTGCTGCAGCTAAATCTTGCTGAACCATTCATAAAGGTAATCAAGCTACAATAGGAAATGAAAGATAAAACGTGAAAATGGAATTAAAATAACTAATTGTGCTATATGGCTGACTGAAGAGCTGGTCAAGTGATGAAAAGAGTGTTGTGACAGCACACATGAAAGGGACGGAGCTTGCCTCGTGAGGGAGGGACATTGCTTTCATCATTTGGATGAAAGGCATCTAAAAACACAACACTACAAAACATTTGTATGTAAACATGGAAAAGATTTGCATATTTAAATATATCTAAAGACAGCCATGGCACCCTTCTGGAACCATGACAACCCTAGAAACTTCATGAAAGAGGAATTTATTTGCAGGAGTAGAGCACAGAACAATTGTCTTCTTGTCTCCTTCCTCTTCTCCTCTCTTCTGGACATGCCAAACATCAGGCCACAGCCATTGGGCTGAGTAGGAATTTATTCTCTTTTTTGGGGGAGGGGGAGACATGAAGATCAACTACATCTGGTGCCGCATGATGGATGAAAGGCTAAAAGGCCCACCTGAACTACTTCTCACCCTTCCTCATGGTAAGGCCAATGTTGATTAAGTTTAACTTCAGGCACAATCTAAAAGTTTCAGCTTCAACCATTTTTATCCCAGATGTTCTTAACTCTGCATACTGCAAAACATCTTGGGAATGTCTCCTACATATTTTAGGAATTGTGCATTTTGGGCAACCTCCACAATGGCTAGCATGCTAATTTCAAGAGCAATTGGATTTCCATACCTCTTTTTGATGGTGTAGGATTACATCTGTACACAGTCCAGAAGTCCTGCATGCGACTAAGAAGTTGGTTGGAGAAGTAGCTCCAGGTGCAGAACATTTTTTATGCCACTATTATATAATGCACACCATTTGTACAATGACGATCATCATGTGCGTGAAGTCATATACCCTCTTTCTCCATCCCCCCTTCCGAGAAATGCTAACATTCAGTTATCCAATAATTCTACTGAAACAATAATTAGAGTGATTATCTGCAGGATAGTCACAGGACTTTCAATAGTACAGTATTCCATGTTCTTAAATTCTTACTCTTTCACCCAGTTAGAATCAGAGACTAGAGAGAATTCCTACCTGGAGGTGCCACCATCCGCTGCCATTTTTGAAACAAACATGTTTTCAAGCAGTCCCGAGGACTTAAATTATACGTTTTATGTCTTGACATAAGGTCTTGCATTGGTTCCAATATTACACACAACTGCAAAGAAGGAACAGAAAAAAAAACATTTTTGGACACTTCAAGATTCAACCATTTCTTGCATTGCTTTGCTCTCAAACTTCTGATTTTCCTGCTAAGTAGAGAATTATTATAAATTATGATTAATAGGTGGTTTCCAAGTTTTAGGGTTTCAAAGATGGATTGCAGGTTCATTTTGTTGCAAATAAATATGAACTGACAGTATAACCTTTTTGTTGTTTGGATTTTAATCAGATCAGAAAATTCCCACTTCTACTGTCCGAGCCAGGTTTACAAAGGTCTTCCTCAATGTATGGTTGCCTTCACCATCCTTGTTTCCCACCTAACCAAATGCCCCCTACTTCCATTCCCTCCATCCTGCCTCCCCCCACAGGACCTAATCTAAGAGCAGCAAAATTCTGCTCTTGTGCTGTGAAGGTCCTTGGCGTAGAAGAACAAGTACACAATAAACTGCTCTGGGTGGAGTGCCAGTGCTATCTCCACTTACTTTAAAGGTACAAGGAAAGGATGGTAAAGTACCAGAGTACCCAGATTTCAACTGGGAGAAGACAAAGTCTCTCTGAGATCCTTGGGTCTTCTCCAAGAAGAGGTGACATGATAGCAGTCTTCCAATATCTAATGGGCTATCACAGAAAAGAGGGTTACAGTCTATCCTCCAAAGCATCTGAGGGCAGGACAAGAAGTAATGGATGAAAACTAATCAAGGATAGAAGCAACTAGAACTAAAGAGAAATTGCCTGTCAGTGAGAACAATTAATCAGTGGAACAACTTGCCCCCAGAAGTTGTGGGTGATTCAACACTGGAGGATTTTAAGAAGAGAATGGACAGCTATTTGTCTTGAATGGTACAGGTAGACTTCAACCTACAACCACAACTGAGCCCAAAATTTCTGTTGTTAAGTGAGACATTTGTTAAGTACATTTTGCCCCATTTTATGATCTTTCTTGCCACAGATGTTAAGTGAATCAGTGCAGTTGATAAGTTAAGTAACCTGGTTGTTAAGTGAATCTGGCTTCCCAATTGAGTTTGCTTGTCAGAAGGTTGCAAAAGATGATCACATGATCTTTGGACACAGCAACAGTCATAAATATGAACCAGTTGCCAAGCATCTGAATTTTGATCACATGATCATGGGGATACTGAAAAGATCATAACTATGAAAAATGGTCATGTCACTTTTTTCAGTGCTGCTGTAACTTTGAACGGTCACTAAATGAACTATTGTAAGTCGAGGACTATCTGAATAGGGTTTCTTGCCTGAGCAGGGGGTTGGAATAGAAGACCTTCAAGGTCCCTTCCAACTTTGTTATTCTGTTAACTTCTCTTGTTCTGCAATTCAACCAGCAACAAATTGGCCCAGTCATTGAGATGATCATCTGGGAAGAAAAGTGTCCAGTCCCCAATATCTTTTGGAGGAATTGCTCCCTTTTCTTGCCCCAATTCCTACCCATAGGACTGGGCCTTGCCAGCAGCAACACCAAGCAACAAGAAAAAGAGTCTTCCCCTCCTTTAGCAGCAGTTGTAACAATCTGCATGGGCCATCACCCAGGAAAATGCTAGGAGAGCCAGAGGGCCCTAGATGCTGGATGTACAGACCTCCTTCTTCACTACAGCTTTCTTCCTGGCACAAATTGGCTTTTTTGCTGAGTAAGTCTGGCTTATTTTCTGAGATGAGGCAAAAATTGGGGGAAGAGAAGAGAATCAAACCTAAACTAATTTCAGCATAGGCTCTGCGCATTGCAATTTGCTCTCCTATGGGAAACTTTATTTCATTTAATATGGGTAACAAATGCAAATGGAATGTATGAAACCCTGAGATGGAAAGGATTTAGGAGATCAAGATTGACAGATAATTTTTGTTTATTTTTCACAATACACAAAATTCTGCTTTTCATCATTTAGAAATTCAGGTTTCCCAAAATAAATCCTATCTGATTTTGCGTCATCTCTATCATTTCCAATTTGCTTTCTTGTATGTTTCTTTCTCTTCTTTTTCTCCAACCTTGTTTTTATGAGTAAAGCATTAGTTTAGCCTTCCTGTTTCTATTATTTTCATCTATTTCATTCTAATGAAAACAAATTTACCAATAATAATTTTCTTTGGAGTGAATTAACTCCACAATCTTCACTATCCTTTGGCTTAGTCAAAGGAAGGGGGTGGGGTTAGGCCTGCATGCTGGGAAGGCGGGGAGAGAACTGAATCACTGAGACTTTGAGGCAGAATTGGAAAAAAGCATGGGCCTTGCTAAAGGAAAAGGGGAGCGATCGCTGAATTAGACCCTTTCTAGTCAAAGGACAGTGTAAAAGCTGAAACCACATTCACTGATCACCTCAGACTCAATGGCTTTGGTGCGGTAACAGTATCTTCTACCTCATTTGTACCATGCTAAACTCCGCAGTTCCTGTTGGACATGCCCCCCCACGGCAACCGCAATACTAGCAATTACTTTTGGGGTAGGGCTTATATTAGGCCCACCCCCAAAAGTCAAGCTAGTGCTTATTTTCGGGGTAAGGCTTATTTTTTGGGAAACATGGTAGTACCTGAGAGATTGAATTTTGTCAGCCAAGTTGCCTGAAATAATTATACAAGTTTTGGTATGGGATGATGTATGGCAGTGGTCCCAAACTCCCAGGCAGCAGCCCACTACCGGGCCATGGCCTATTTGGAACTGGGCTGCATGAACAGTGGGCTGCCACACACATGTGTGTGCAAAGCTCAACTTGCGCAAGCGGTGTATTGGCACATGTGTACATGTGCGCACAGCTCAACTTCTGCAAGTTGCATGCGTATAAGTGCCAGCCTGCTTGCAGAAGTCAAGTTGCACATGCGTGTCAGCCTGCCACTTGTGTGGCCAGGTTCACCTCTTCCCCCTCCCATTGCTGCAAAGGTTTGGGACTGCTGATGTATGGGATGATCTTGAAAAGCCAAGCAGAAACCTCAGGGCTGTAGGTTGGACTGGGAAATTGAGCAAATATATATACCTGCATACCTATACCCGTGAAAATCTATGAAAACACACACACACACACACACACACACGTGTGTGTGTGTGTGTGTGTGTGTGTTTTCGTAGATTTTCATGGGTATAGGTATGCAAGTCTTGGTGTATTCGGGTCTTTTCCTGTGTAAGATTGAGAGTATCTTGGTGACGTTTCGATGAGGTCCAACTCATCATCTTCAGGCTGGGGTCTTTGGCTTCATGCTTGTGCGAGCAAAGTGTGCTCGGAGCTGCCGTCTCTCTATATATATTGGTGGGTGGGTGTGGAATGCTGGCTGAGTTGCTGTAGGTGGATTTGTTGGCTGTGTTGGAGTTATTGTTTGTGGATTATTTGGCTGTTTCGTAACATCCTGAGTAGTTGAGGTTCTGGCTGTGTGCCCATTAGTCTTTTGTGTTGTAACGACCTGGGTAATGGGTTGTGTGATGACATCCTGAGATCTAGTGTAGTGATATCCTGAGTTCTGTGTTGCACCATCCTGGGTGGTTGGCTGTGTTGTAACATCCTGAGCTTTAGCGTTGTAGCCTCCTGAGTTCTGTGATGTGATGTCCAGGACTGAAGGCTGTGAAGTAACATACCGGGCTTTGGTTTGGCTCCAAGTTTGTAGCCTAGCTCTGTGTTCATGGCATATGTCCGTTTGCTTTGTGTGGGGGTCAGAGGGAGGTGCAGCAGCTGGTGATGTCGTCGTGGTTTGGCTTCTGGATGGTGGTTGCATTTCCTCTGAGGGATGGGTTTGGGCTTGGGTTTGGGTCTGGTGAGGGTGAATGGTGGTGGCGTACTGTGTTGTTCTGGGTCCAGTGTCAGTTTTCATGGCTAGGACTTGTTTGATGATTAGGGCTAGTTTCCAGATGTCTGGTAGGCGGGAGGTATCGTCACATTTATTCATGTTGTGAGGGTGCTTTTCTATTTCGATGGCTTACATAATTATTCTCTTGTTGTTATATTCAGTTTTGGAGATTCAGTTAATCTACAAAAAACCCAATGGTTCCCTAGGACACACCATCTACCGGAAAAAAAACCCACACACCAACCACTACTTAACAGTGGTTCTCAACCTTTCTGCGCATGCATGGATCCACCCGTTGCGGTCCGCCATTTTGTTTTTATTTTATTTTATTTTTTTTAATTTTTTTTAATTTTTTTTATTTTTTTTTTAATTTTTTTTAATTTTTTTTCTGGTGCGATGGGCAGATCTGAGCGTGCGCGGCGTGCGTGCAAAAAAAATAAAAAAAAAAATTTAAAAAAATTTTAAAAAATTAAAAAAAATAAAAATAAAAAAAACAAAATGGCGGCCGGCGGTGCCCGGCGACCCCCGCGAAATGGTCTCGTGACCCCAAATGGGGTCACGACCCCAAGGTTGAGAACCACTGACTTAAACATACAATCCTATCACCACCTTGCACAGAGCAACTCCGTAGCCAAGACCCTCATATCCAGAACCAAATGCCTAGCCGACAAAGACCACCTGAAAACTGAATTACACACTCTCACAAACGTATTAATCTCCAACGGATTCCAAAGAAATACTATTACGAACCTAATCCAAAGGGAAACACCCCCCAAGAACCGAGACATAGAACAATCGCCCTACTCCCCTACATCAAAGGCACCACAGATAAAATCAGCAAAATTCTCCACAAACACAATATCAAGACAGCCTTCGGCACCGACCAAAAAATACCCAACATCTTAAGAAACCCCAAAGACACGATGCAGCTAGAAAACCAAGGAGTCTATGAAACACCATGCAAAATCTGCCCAGCCACATACATTGGACAAACTAATAGGAGAATAAATTCACGCATTGCAAAACACAAGAACGCAGTCAGGAAAGAAGAAAAAACTTCCTCTCTCTTCCAGCACCTTAAAACTACAGGACATGAAATTGATTTTGAAAAAAGGAACCAAACTAATCTCCAAAACTGAACACCACAACAAAAGAATAATTATGGAAGCCATCGAAATAGAAAAGCACCCCCACAATATGAATAAATGTGACGATACCTCCCGCCTACCAGACATCTGGAAACTAGCCCTAATCAACAAACAAGTCCTAGCCATGAAAACTGACACTGGACCCAGAACAACACAGTACGCCACCACCATTCACCCTCACCAGACCCAAACCCAAGCCCAAACCCATCCCTCAGAGGAAATGCAACCACCATCCAGAAGCCAAACCACGACGACATCACCAGCTGCTGCACCTCCCTCTGACCCCCACACAAAGCAAACGGACATATGCCATGAACACAGAGCTAGGCTACAAACTTGGAGCCAAACCAAAGCCCGGTATGTTACTTCACAGCCTTCAGCCCTGGACATCACATCACAGAACTCAGGAGGCTACAACGCTAAAGCTCAGGATGTTACAACACAGCCAACTACCCAGGATGGTGCAATACAGAACTCAGGATATCACTACACTAGATCTCAGGATGTCATCACACAACCCATTACCCAGGTCGTTACAACACAAAAGACTAATGGGCACACAGCCAGCACCTCAACTACTCAGGATGTTACAAAACAGCCAAACAATCCACAAACAATAACTCCAACACAGCCAACCAATCCACCTACAGCAACTCAGCCAGCACTCCACACCCACCCACCAATATATATAGAGAGATGGCAGCTCCGATCACACTTTGCTCGCACAAGCATGAAGCCGAAGACCCCAGTCTGAAGATGATGAGTGGGACCTCGTCGAAACATCACCAAGATACTCTCAATTTTACACGGGAAAAGACCCGAATACACCAAGACCTGCATATGTGTGTGTGTGTGTGTGTGTGTGTGTACACATACCAAGATGGCAACATTCAAAAAACATTAGTATCCACTTTCAAGCAAAGTTTTCTAGGGTTTTAAAATATATATATTAATTAAAGGGATGTTGTTCTTCCATCCATTCATTTGCCAAAGAAATGTCATAACTTCTCACCAGATTGAGAAAAAGAACCTATTATTTATCTGATGTCAATAATGGTGTACTTTAAACTATAAAAGAAAAAGAAAAGAGAGAGATTTTTTGATGCTAAAGTTATTGTTGGCTCATATACTATATTTGAACTGAATTTAGTTATTTTACTAATGCTATCTTTATACTGCTGAAACCAGAGCTTTTTCATGCATTTCCTATATGTAAAAAAAGGATAAAAATGTTGTCACTAAAAATAAAAATGATTGCACCCTTTTGGCTGCTTTGGAATTGCAGTCAGTATATGGATAAATAAATAAAGCAGGCAAGCAAGCAAGCAAGCAGTCATATTTCTACACTTTCTGAACTCCAGGTGGCAGAATTAAGTCAGGAAACTAAAATCCTCCCTTGAAATTCTGCAGTAGATCACTTATGGTAATTGTATTCAGATTAATTAATTCATTAAAGAAATACAATTTGTTTTGAAGATTTCTGGGAGGAAAAAATCCTCTAAAACCTAAAGCTATAGGATTGAACAAGATGCAACTATTTTAATCCTTAATAGCGTAAAAAAGGCAAATGCTTAAACCAGGTGCGGATTGATCTTTAGTGAGACTTTATCTGGATTTCTGCTGAATCTGAATTAATTTGGCATAGCTTATGATAAAGAATGTGGTGATTCTTCTAGAACCCAGGATTCTTACACAGATATCAGCTATGATGCCCAGCAATTCTAGATTACCTGTGTCCTTGACCCTGCTGCTGAATTTGAGTTGTCAGTTCTTGTCAGCATAGCTGGAGAGTCACAGTTTGCTTAAACTGGGGAAGCCAAGTGATTATGCACAAAGAGTTTAGCACTGGATGTCAAAAAAAGGATGGCAGGAATTCCACTCCCTGTAGATTTGACACTCCCCAATGCATATGTCAGCCTTCCTCAATAGGCATCCCAGAAGTACTTCTAATGAAATAAAAAAAAGAGGGGAGAGGTTTCCACTTAATTTAGAAGATGAGATTGCCTCTGGGCATTTCTATGAAGACTCTTTCAGCCTGCCTATTTGGAATAAGTTCTGGACGTGTTTTGTCTCTAGATGCTGCTTGTGATGTGATGTGAACCACAGCAAAATAATTCTTTTCCCTGAAATTCATTAGATAGGCAAATTTAGGATCTCCATTTTCCAATTCTTTGAAGCACAGTTGCTTTTTATTCTTAGTATCTTTCTCTCCCTAGCCAACAAGAATATTTTTTGAGCAACTGGAAGTTAGTCATGGGAAGTTAGAAGATGGCATTAGCAGTATGAAGTAGTGAAATTGGCCTGGGAAATTAAAATAGAAGATGCTTCAGTCTGACCATTGATAAGAAGTGCTTTGCCAAGAAGTGAAACAACAGTGTTGGAATCCTTGGTGCTCTATGGTTGTTTACTTGCCAACATTTCATTATGTAACTAATAATATCATCAGTGCTAGTGAGTGTGGGATTTGCTCCCTATTTATATACAGGGAGTGTGTATATAAACAGAATGCGTGAGAGGTTGGGTTGTTACTTTAGAAATCATAGAATCACAAGGCTGGAAGGGGCCTTGGTGGACTTCTAGTTCAACCCCCACAACTCCAGGAGACAAGCTGTTCCACTAGACCACTTGGTTAGCCTGGGTTGTTTTTCAATAGAGTACCTACATATTTGTTTATTGAATTGTCTATCTAGACAAACTGTAAAAAACAAAACAGTCCACACTAACCAAGTGTTCCATTACTAAAGTAACAAGCCAACTTCCCACAAAAGTTGCTGTGTAAAAACACTATTCAGACATGTACAAACACACAGTAACAACCCAGAGAAAGAAAACAGACTGCTTGTATATTTAGTGAGCACCTGACTAAAACTGGAGCAACAATCTCAAAGGAGAAGAACATAGTCAGATTATAAATTGTTTCCCTAGTTTTCTAGCTTGAAAAAAAATGCCATTTAGCATCACTGAGTTATAACTTATAACCTACTAGAAGCAAGGAGTATCTCTAGGAAGCAGCATAGGAAAGGTGGATTTCCTTACATGCTATTTCCTGTCCCCAAAGTGTGTGTTGCTGCTGTATGAGATTTCCTTCCTTTCAATTTCTCCCAAGGCAAACAATCTCTGTTCAGCCACACTGACTCAGATCCATAGATTTGATGCCCTGAATATGGAAAGTGCCAGCTTTCCCTACTTATGCAACCATGAGATAGCAATCACTTTCTTGCTTTCCATTCCAGTTCTGGAGATCCTTCTATCATTGTTGGATGTCCCTGGCAGCTTCCCTCAGTTGTGGTGGGGTGTGGATTTTATAAAGCTCCTTGTCTTCACCAACTCCAAACCACTGATGGGTATCAATCAATTAGTAATTTGCACAAGGAAACATTCAGACAACTTGAACTTTTTTTGAATTTATGTTCTTCCAATATCTAAAACACCATTCATCCAACTGTTTGAATCAGATACCATCACCAAACTACCTAAGGTGGTCACATTGTCTGGCATGCTGTGAAACTTAGAGGATTATTTCTGAAAACACAGAGAAATAATTTTCAAAATGTAGCTGTATATGTGTATATTTGGGGGGACTACACATAATCCCTACTGGTTTTATGTATTGTATTTTTTTTTCTTGGAGAATTTAAGTTGACACATGTGAAGATCTTCCCTCATTTTTTCCTGTAAAAAGTGCTAGAGGAGGCTGGCTGGTCTGAGAAAGAATAACGGCCAAAATTGTTTTGTAGAACCAAAAACTAGCAGGATCTGGGTCTTTCCCCTGCATTGCCTACATTTTAACCTTAACTTGGTGCTGGTTGTGAGAGGGACTATTCTTGGAATAGGTATTGGGCAATATTAACACAAATCCCTAGAGCAGTGGTTCTCAACCTTTTTCAGGCTGAGACCCCACCTGCGCCGCGCCCGCGTGACACGACCCCGACCCGCGCCTGCGCGGCGCGACGGGCCGAACGGCGCATGCGCGGCACGCGGGATGGGCCGAACGGTGCATGCGCGGCACGCGCGACGGGCCGAACGGCGCATGTGCGGAACACGCGACGGCCCAAACCGCGCATGTGCAACACGATGGGCCGAACCACGCATGCGCAACGCGCGCGTGACAGCCCAAACCGTGTATGCGCGGCGCGTGCGCGACGGCCAAGGTGAAACAGGCAAAAAAATGGCGGACTGCGGTGTCCGGTGACCCCCACGAAACGGTCGTTTGACCCCAAATGGGGTCGCGACCCATAGGTTGAGAACCGCTGCCCTAGAGTATCATAATAAATGTTATATTTTGCAGATGACCAAACCCTTCTATGTTATCCAAGATTTTAAAAAGTGTTCTTCAATTATAGCTTATAGTGCCCATTTTGTCAAGCTTGCAGGTGCTCACTTCAAACTGCTGGTTTTATCCTTGTTGGTTCTTCTCCTGTTGTTGCTTTCTGGCTGGATATTCAGTGCCACTTGTATTCTAACAAGTATAGCCATGATAGTGCATGGCATATAAAGTTTTTCAATTGCAGCTGCCCTGTTGACTCTTTTTAGCCATCCAAGTCTTATCATCAACAACCATTCAGCATTCGTGCCTTCTTGATTATGGTTTCCAATTTCCCAGTTCTAGTTCCATGCTATAGCTAGTTTGGAAGGCAAATTAAAACTTTCCATGTTCAATTAAGCTGCTTTCATGTGGTCTTTTGCTAGAACTAACAATGATTGTCATGTTTCTTTCAAGGAGCTGAGGATAGGAGGTGGGTTTACTCCAATTCCATGTTTTTTTCAGATAAAACCCAGGAGGTTAATCACATATTACCTTCCTGTTACTTTAAGACTTGCTTTCCTGGCCTTTCATGAAAAAAATGGAGCAAGATTACAGTTTCTTCCACTTCTCAGGACTGTTTTCACTCTTGGCCAGAGTAGTGTGGTCAGTTTTCCAGGTTTTAAGGGACACTGCTAGCACTAGCACTAAGCCATTTTTCTCAGCTATGTGGATCCAAAGGTAACGGTGACTGGGAAAATAGGGGTGCCAAAAACCTGTGGACAATTTTGCCATTCAACACAAGCCCAGAGGCTGCAGGAGAGAGGATCTATGAGGAGGCTTTGTTTCTGTTGGTGGGCAAGGAACAGGCCTCCATCAGCATCTAGTACAGTGATTGTTGTTGTTGTTGTTAGTTGCAAAGTCGTGTCCGACCCATCGTGACCCCATAGATAACGTTCCTCCAGGCTTTCCTGTCCTCTACAATCTTCTGGAGTCCATTTAAGCTCACACCTACTGCTTCAGTGACTCCATCCAGCCACGTCATTCTCTGTTATCCCTTTCTTCTATTGCCCTCAATCTTTCCAGCATTAGGCTCTTCTCCAGTGAGTCCTTCCTTCTCATTAGGTGGCCAAAGTATTTGAGTTTCAACTTCAGGATCTGGCCTTCTAAAGAGCAATCAGGGTTGATCTCTAGAACTGACTGGTTTGATTGCCTTGCAGTCCAGGGGACTCGTAGGAGTCTTCTCCAACACCATAGTTCAAAGGCCTCAATTCTTTGGCGCTCAGCCTTTCTTATGGTCCAACTTTCACAGCCATACATTGCAACTAGGAAAACCATGGCCTTGACTATACGTACTTTTGTTGGCAGGATGATGTCTCTGCTTTTTAGTATGCTGTCTAGATTTGCCATAGCTTTCCTCCCCAGGAGCAAGTGTCTTTTAATTTCTTGGCTGCAGTCCCCTTCTGCGGTGATCTTGGAGACCAGGAAGATAAAATCTGTCACTACCTCCATTTCTTCCCCATCTATTTGCCAGGAATTGAGAGGGCCGGATGCCATGATCTTGTTTTTCTTAATGTTGCATTTCAAGCCAACTTTTGCACTCTCCTTCTTCACCCACATCAAGAGGCTCTTTAGTTCCTCTTCACTTTCTGCCATTAGAGTGGTGTCATCTGCATATCTTAGGTTGTTGATATTTCTCCCGGCAATCTTAATTCCAACTTTTGATTCATCTAGCCCTGCCTTTCTCATGATGTGCTCTGCATATAAACTAAATAGGCAGGGTGACAGAATACAGCCTTGCCAGACTCGTTTCCCAAGTTTGAACCAATCAGTGGTTCCATGTCCAGTTCTCACTGTTGCTTCCTGACCCGCATATAGGTTTCTCAAGAGAAAAATAAGATGGTCTGGTACTCCCATCTCTTTAAGAACTTGCCACAATTTGTTGTGATCTACACAATCAAAGGCTTTAGCATAGTCAATGAAGCAGAAGTAGATGTTTTTCTGGAACTCCCTAGCTTTCTCCATGATCCAGCGTATGTTGGCAACTTGATCGCCAGTTCCTCTGCCTCTTCGAAATCCTGCCTCTACTTCTGGAAGTTCTGGATCCACATACTGCTGGAGTCTAGCTTATAGGATTTTAAGCATATACTTTACTTGCATATGAAATGAGTGCAATGGTGCGATAGTTTGAACATTCTTTGGCATTCATTGCCTTTCTTTGGAATTGGAATGTAAATTGACCATTTCCAATCCTGTGGCCACTGTTGAGTTTTCCAAATTTGCTGGCAAATTGAGTGTAGCACTTTTACTGCATCGTCTTTTAAGATTTTGAATAGCTCAGCTGGAATACTGTCACCTCCACTAGCTTTGTTTTTGCTCAGCTTTCCTAAGGCCCATTTCACTTCACATTCTAGGATGTCTGGCTCAAGGTCAGTGACCACCCCACTGTGGTTATCAGAGACGTTAAGCTCATTCTTGTATAGTTCTTCTTTGTAATTTTGCCACCTCTTCTTAATCTCTTCTGCCTCTGTTAGGTCCCTGCCATTTTGGTCCTTTATCATGCCCACATTTGCATGAAACGTTCCCTTCATATCTCCAATTTTCTTGAAGAGATCTCTGGTTCTCCCTATTCTATTGTTTTCTTCCATTTCTTTGCACTGTTCATTTAAGAGGGCATTCTTATCTCTTCTAGCTATTCTCTGGAATTCTGCATTCAATTGGGTGTGTCTTTCTCTTTCTCCCTTGCCTTTTGCTTCCCTTCTTTCCTCAGCTATTTGCAAAGCTTCCTCAGACAGCCATTTTGCTTTCTTGCATTTCTTTTTCTTTGGGATGGTTTTAGTTGCTACCTCTTGTACAATGTTGTGAACCTCCATCCATAGTTTTCAGGCACTCTGTCTATCAGATCTAATTCCTTAAATCTATTTGTCACCTCTACTGTATATTCATCAGGGATATGATTTAGTTCATACCTGAGTGCCCTAGTGTTTTTTCCCTACTTTTTCAATCTAAGCCTAAATTTTGCAACGAGAAGCTCATGATCTCAGCCACAGTCAGATCCTGGTCTTGTTTTTAGTGACTGTATAGAGCTTCCCCATCTTTGGCTGCAGAGCACATGGTCAATCTGATTTCTGTGTTGACCGTCTGGTGATGTCCATGTGTAGAGCCGTCTCTTGGGTTGTTGGAAAAGAGTGTTTGCTATGAACATCGTATTCTCTTGACAAAATTCTATCAGCCTGTGCCCTGCTTCATTTTGTACTCCTAGGCCAAACTTGCCTGTTATTCTGGTTATCTTTTGGGTTCCTACTTTAGCATTCCAATCCCCCATGACAATAAGGATGTCATATTTTGGTATTGATTCTATAAGGTGCTATAGGGCTTCATACAATCGGCCAATTTCATCCTCTTCAGCATCCGTGGTTGGGGCATAGACTTGGACTATTGTGATATTGAATGGTTTGCCTTAGATTCGGACTGAGATCATTCTGTCATTTTGGGGATTGTATCCCAATATTGCTTTTCCTACTCTTTTTTTGTCAATCTTTTTAATTAATTTTCCCCCCATATATGTTATTTTTTCCAATCAACAAGTTGTCTGAAATTTGCTAAACTAATACATGTTCAATTCCTAATCCTTGCTCCTTTTCTCTAACCAAATGTAAAATAAATTCCAAATTTGATAATAGTCTGTATCTTCTTTATCTTTCAGCCTCATAGTTAATCTGTCCATCTCTGCACATTCCAAAATCTTCCTGATTATTTCTTCTCTGATGGCAAAGCTTCATTCTTCCAATATTGTGCAAAAATTATTCTTGCTGCTGTGGTAATATGTAGAGTTAAATATAATTTCTGCTTATTAGTCTTTTCAGGCATGATGCCTAATAAAAAAAGTTCAAGTTTAAAATCCACTTGTTCATCCAATATTTTTTTTAACCACATATGTATATTTTTCCAATAAAGCTTTGCCTTTTTGCATGTCCACCAAATATGATAATACGTGCCTGTATTATGCTTACATTTCCAACATCTATCTGACATATTTTTAAACATTTTTGCTAATCTTGCTGGTGGAAGGTGCCATCTATAAAACATTTTATACAGATTTTCTTTATATGAAGTTGACATTGTCAATTTATAATTTCTCTCCCATAACATTTGCCATTTTTCTAATTCTATGTTATAACCAAAATCTTTTGCCCATCTTCTCATTGTTTCTTTCACTTGTTCACTTTCCATATCTAAAATTAACAAAAAATTATACATTTTCTTAATCAATTTCTCATCTGAGGTCAACAAAATCTTGTCAAACACATTTTGATCCTTATAAAATCCATACATTTTAACATATTTTTCGTATCTATTTAATATCTGTAAATGTGCTCACCAGGATAGATTAATTCCTAAATTTTCCAATTCTTGTTTAGATTTTAATTTCCCATGAATATCTAAGATATCTTTATATGTCCATACTTTCTCAAAGTCCACTAAATTCGGATGTATAAATGCCTCCATCGTTGACAACCACCCTGGAATTTTAAGATATATTTTAGCTTTGATTTTTTCCCATACTGTTAATAAGGCATTTCTTATAATATGATTTTGAAAATATTTATGAACTCTATTTTCCCCATACGATAAAAAAAGCGTGCCACCCCAATTGTAAATCATGTCCTTCTAAATACAATAACCTTTTATTTCTGAGTGTTATCCACTCTTTCACCCAGGTTAACACCGAAGCTTGGTAGTAAAATGTCCATTCTGGCAGCCCAAAACCTCCATTTTCCTTAGCATCTTGTAGTGTTTTCATCTTAATTCTAGCTTTTTTCCCCTGCCAAATAAAATTCAAAACCAATGAATTTAAATTTTGAAAAAATTTTCTCTCGTTTTATCGGAATTGTTTGAAATAAAAATAAAACCTTTGGCAACACATTCATTTTTACTGTTGCAATTCTTCCTAATATTGATAATTGGAGATTTTTCCATCTTTCTAAATCTAATTTTATTTGCTTCAATAATTTTATGTAATTATCTTCTTTTATTGACGAACATCTAGCTGAAAGGTAAATACCTAAATACTTGACTTTTTTCACTATTTGTACCTCTGTTTTCTCTAATATTTGTCTTTTTTGTTTATCTGTGAGGTTCTTTACTATTACTTTGGTTTTATCTTTATTTATTTTTAATTCTGCCACTTCTCCATATTCTTCTATCTTTCCCCATAATTTAGGAATCATCTCTAAAGGTTCTTCCAAAATAAATACTAAATCATCGGCAAATGCTTGTAGTTTATATATTTCATCTTTTACTTTCAATCCTTTAATTTCTATATCTTGCCTTATCCTTCTATTTAATACTTCCAAAGTAAAGATAAATAATAAAGGAGATAGTGGACACCCTTGTCTCGTGCCTTTTCTTATCTCAAAGCTCTCAGTATAATGTCCATTTACTATCCCTTTTGCCGTCTGATTACTATATATTGTTTTTATCGTATTTATAAAGTTCTTTCCAAAATCCATTATTTGTAATTGTTGAACCATAAATTGCCAAGAAACATTATCAAACGCTTTTTGGGCGTCCAAAAACACTAATGCTAATTGTTTCCCTGGGTGTAATTCATAGTATTCTAATATGTCCATTATCACCCTTAAATTGTTTTTGATCTGTCTCTTCGGTAAAAAGCCGTTTTGATCTGGATGTATAAACTCAACTAAGTATCTTTTCAGTCTCTCTGCCATTATTGAAGTAAAAATTTTATAATCCACATTTAGTAATGAAATTGGTCTGTAATTCTTAATATATGTCAAATCTGTGTCTTCTTTTGGTATCAGAGTAATATTTGCTTCTATCCATGTATTTGGAAGTTTAGCCTCTAACAATAATCCATGCAAACCTTTTTCAGTGGTTCGCTTAATATATCTTGTAAATTTTTATAGAGTACCGCCTGTAGCCCGTCTGGACCTGGTGTTTTCCCGTTCTTTTGTCGCTTTATAGCCTCTAATATCTCCATCATTGTTATTCTTTCTTCTAACATAACTTTAAATGTCTCTGGTATCTTTGGGAGTTTACTTTCTTCTAAATATTGAGCAATTCTCTCTTTTACAACCTCCTCTTTAGCATACAATTCCATATAATAATTCTTAATTATCTTTTTTATTTCTTCCTTTTTAAATTGTAAACAACCTTTCCCATCTATTAAGTTATGTATTATTTTCTTCTTTTTCTGCTTTTTAAGCTTATAGGCTAGCCATCTTCCTGGCTTATTGGCATTTTCAAAAAAAAATTTGTTTTGTTCTTTTTATTTGTTCAGCCAATTTTTCTGAGTCTAGCAGGTTAAGCTTATGTGTTATTATTTCCATTTCTCTTTTCCTAGTCTTTTCCTGTGGATTTTTTTGTAATTCTATTTCTAACTTTCTAAATTCTTCTTTTAATAATAGATATTGCTGTCTTTTCTGTTTGTTTTTCTTTGCCATATACATTACAGCTATGCCTCTAAAATATGCTTTAGCTGTATCCCATACATTTTGTAGTGATGTATCTTCTTCTTTGTTTTCTTTAAAGAAAAATTCCATTTCTCTTTTAGCCAAATCTACAAATTCTTTATCTTTTAATATAGATTGATTTAAAAGCCATCTTGGTTTTTTTTTATTCCTTTCCATGTCACTTTTAAAGGGTTATGATCTGCCCATGTGCCTATTTCTATCTCAATTTCCTGTATATCCATCTTTAATTCAGAAGTCATCCAAATCATGTCAATTCTTGACCAGGATTTATGACTATTTGAATAAAAAGTATACTGTCTATTTGGAGGGTTAATTTCTCTCCAGACGTCTTGAATTCCAATTTCTTCTGCCATATCAAAAAAATGCCTTGGGTAATTTCCTCCTTCCAAGTTTTCCTGTTTTACTACTCTTATAATCCATTATATCATCTACTATCACATTGAAATCTCCTATTAAGCAAATATTTTGATATTCCATTTCTATTAATTTCCTGTGTAGTCTTTGATAAAATTGTTCTTGAGTATCATTTGGAGCATAAATTGCTACTAACAGTATTTGTTTTTGGTGCAGATATATTTCAACCATAACAATTCTTCCTTCTTCATCTGAGTATATTAATTTAGAGTCTATTGTCTCTTTAACGTATATCGCCACCCCTCATTTCTTTTGTTGTGCTGATGTATAATAAAGCTCCCCCTTTTTGGGGTGTTCCAAAAATTTATAATGTTGTTTTTTTATATGTGTCTCTTGTAAACAAATTATGTCTATATTTAATTTCTGAAGTTTCCTAAAAAATTTATTTCTTTTTGTTGGAGAGTTTAGTCCATTTACATTCACCGAAAAAAATCTCATTTTTTCCTCCATTTTGTCTTTCATTACTTATGTTTAGGCCTAGTCGATCTTGTAATCCTTTGTTCTTTAGCAGTTCCTTCTCCTTCACCTGTCTGTTCACTTTTCTCCTGCTGTTGTTCTGTTTGTGCCGTTGCTCCTTGGGCTGTTTCTTCTGTCTGTTTATCCTCCTGCAATCCTTCATCCAAAATTACTCTATTTCTTTCTTCAAAATCCTCTGCTTTCCAAATTGAATCCAGTCGATATCTTGTGTTGTTCCAATTTATTAAAATGCCTTCTGGCATTAGCCATCTAAAATTTATGCCTTTAGCAATCAGTTTTGTAGTTAAGAAGTGATAGTGTCTCCGAGTATCCCTCACTCTCCTGGGTATCTGTTTTAAGATCACAATTTCTTTATTTTTATATTGTAAGGGTTCCTCTCTGACTTTTCTCAATATTTCATCTCTTGTTGATTTCTTTATAAACCTCACATGCACTTCTCTTGGTAATCTATTTTTTCTTACGTACACTGTACTTATGCGATAGGTTCGATCAATTTCATTCTGGATATCAGTTTGATCTGCGTTTAGAAGTTCTGCCAACAACTCAATAATCACTGTTTCTATATTTTCTTCAGTATTTTCAGGGATATTTTGAAATCTCAAGTAGTATTCCGCTTCTCTCATTTCTACTATTGCCATGGCACGTTCTAGCTCTTGGTTTGATTGTTCCAATCCTTCATTCTTTTGCAGTAACATCTCCACCTTTTTATCAGTGTCTTGCATTTTAAGTTCCACTTCCTGGATTTTCTGTTCATTTCTTGTAATTTTTTTATTTTGAGCTTCGAATTGTGCCTTTATATCCATAATTTCTTCGCTTACTTTATCCAGTTTGCTTTGTGTCTCAATAGGATTTTGCTGTAGTAATTGATGAATTAATTTTAAAGAGATTTGTTCTTCATGTGGCATACTTGCTTTTTCACGCTGTAACAGTGTGCTGACAGAACTCTGAGTTGTCGGGCTGGCTTGTCCGACAGAGGGCGCTGACGAGGTTTTCTTTGCAAGTCTGGAGATATTAGATGTACTCATTTTGTTGCTCACAGTCTTAGACTTATGTCCCAAGCGTAATCAAGAATCCAGTATTGTGAGACAAAATTGCCTCCTCCAGTCTCTTCTTATATTTAAAATGTTCTCTTTTTCTTTTTATTTTCCTGAATGGTATCTGTTTAGTCTTTAGCCAATATCAACAAATATAACTTTTATTATCTCACACCGGAACTTTGTTTTGTCCACACTTTTTCAAGGTCATTGTGTGTTTAATTTCTTTAGTTCTTATTTTCTGCCAGCAGATGTTCTCGTTGGCTTATTTATCAACTCTTTAGTCCGTTAGTAGTTATTCATTTAAAATTTCCCCTTAAAGTTAAATTTGCCGCTCAAAAGTCTCTCTGGGGGTCTTTAGTCTTTCAGATTCTCCTTTTTAGGGTCTCAATATTTTAAAGCACAAGGAGGAGGAAAATATTTCAGCTCACCCAGACATGACTTGTTGTTGGAAATCAGCTGCTTTTCATAGCTTCACTTCCGGCTGCAGACAACTTGGGCTGCCTCGGCTCTCCTGGCAACCTTTCTCTTGCCCCTTTAGAGGGGGCATTCAGCACACTTAGATTGGTCACCACCAAATCTAAGCTCCTGAAAGATCCCTCTTTCTTCGTTGCCCCTCCAGGGCAACTTTCCGTCTCTTTAAGAGACGCTAGATGAAGTGAAACCAGACTGGGAGGCTGGAGCGCCAGCCTCTTGCATCTGTCCCGTTCGCTTGCCGGAAGTCCTCCTGCTTTTCCTACTCTTTTATTAACTATGAAGGCTACTCCATTTCTTCTGAGGGATTCTTGCCCGCAGTAGTATACCTGATGGTCCTCTGAATTAAATTCACCCATTCCTGTCCATTTTAGTTTGCTGATTCCTAAGATGTCGATGTTCAGTCTTGTCATCTCTTGTTTGACCACGTCCAGCTTGCCTTGATTCATGGATCTTACATTTCAAGTTCCTATGGAGAAAAGATCTTTATAGCACTGGACTTTCCTTTCACCACCAGATGCATCTACAGCTGAGCATCCTTTCGGCTTTGGCCCAGTCACTTCACTCTTTCTGGCGCTACTAGTACTAGCCCTCTGCTCCTCCCCAGTAGCATATTGGACACCTTCTGACCTGAGGGGCTCATCTTCCAGCATCATATCTTTTTGCCTTTTGGTACTGTCCATGGGGTTTTCATGGCAAAGATACTGGAGTGGGTTGCCATTTCCTTCTCCAGTGGATCACATTTTGTCAGAACTCTCTGCTATGACCTGATCATCTTGGGTGGCCCTCCACGGCATAGCTCATAGCTTCATTGAGTTATGCAAGCCCCTTCGTCACAACAAGGCAGTAATCCATGAAGGAGAGTACAGTGATGGCGAATCTTTTAGAGACCGAGTGCCCAAACTGCAACCCAAACCCCACTTATTTATCATCGGGTGCTGGATGGGTGTGGCCCACTGGGTGGGTGTGGCTGGCATGGGTGTGACCTACTCGGTGGGCGTGGTCAGCATGGGCATGACATACTGGGTGGGCATTGCCAGCTCAATGTCACTCATGTCAGGGGCACTTGTGCGGAGCTGGGCAGGACTGGGGCAGATCTGAGGGTCTCCGGTGGAGGGGGGATATGACCGGGGCAAGCGCCAGGTCATGGTCCACTGGAGGAGCCTCACTGATATTAAATGGAGTGGGGGAAGAGATGATATTAAAGAGGGTGGGGAAGAGATATTAAAGGGGGTGGGGGAAGACATGATATTAAAGGGGGTGAGGGAAGACATGATATTAAAGGGGTGGGGGAAGAAATATTAAAGGGGGTAGGGGAAGACATGATATTAAAGGGAATGGGGAGACATGCTATTAAAGGGGGTGGGGGAGGACACGATATTAAAGGGAATGAGGGAAGTGTGTGTGTCTGTGTGAGACAGAGAGATTCCCTTTTTGTAAATTTGTTTACTTTGCAACGCTTTCCTTTCCCCACAGTTTTGCTTCCCTGCTGGCTCAATCTCTCTTTCTCTCTGCCGATCTGCGCGGCAGAAGCATTTTCAAAGCCTCTGGAGCTCGCATCCATGGCCATGGGGCGAATTTACAGTGCTCCAGTGGTCCGATCCAGGCGTTGGAGGTCTAGAAAATGCTTCTGCCGCCCAAATCTAGGGTGGCAGAGCGATTTTGCTCCCCCCCCATGGGCGATCTGGGCAGCAGAAGCATTTTCCAGGCCTCCGACACCTGGATCGGGCCGCTGGAGTGCCGTAAAATCGCTCCACGGCGATGGATATGAGCTCCAGAGGCTTCGAAAATGCTTCTGCCGCCCAGATCGGCCATGGGGGGCAGAGCAAAATCGCCCTGCAGCCCTAGATCTGGGCAGCAGAAGCATTTTCCAGGCCTCCGACGCCCGAATTGGGCTGCTGGAGTGCCATAAAATCTCTTCACGGCTATGGATGCGAGCTCCAGAGGCTTCGAAAATGCTTCTACCACCCAGATCTAGGGCTGCAGAGTGATTTTGCACTCCCCCATAGCCGATCTGGGCAGCGGAAGCTTTTTCCAAGCCTCTGGAGCTCGCATCCATGGCCGTGGGGTGTTTTTACGGTGCTCCAACGGCCCGATCCGGGTGCCAGAGGCCTGGAAAATGCAGTGGCGGGGAATGGTGGCAACATGATCTGCATGGTGGGTGGAGGGGAATGGCGGTGGCAACGTGATTCACATGGAGGCTGGGGGGCGATGGCACGTGATCCACGTGGTGGGGGGAATGGCGGTGGCAACACAATCCATGCAGCTGTTGGGGGGGAGGCAGAAGCCGCAGGACGATTTCTCATCCCCCACACGGCTGATCCAGGTGACAGAGGCTTTTCCAGGCCTCCGGAGCCCGGATCAGGCCGCTGCGGCTCTGCAAAAATCACTCCTGAGGCCTACCTGGACTCGTGCTGGCAGCTGCTTCCACCATCCAGCCTGGATCCGCACAGCTCTTGCAGTTGCTCCCTGGCTCTCAGTGCAGAGAGAAAGAGAGCCAAGAGCGCAGGCGCACATGGAGAGGCAGAAGGGAGCAGTCTGGCCCTGCCTCCCTCCAGGGCAATGGTGCGCATGCCCACAGAGATGGCTCTGCGTGCTGCCTGTGGCACGCGTGCCACAGGTTCACAACAATGGATCTAGTACAAGCCACAATGACTATTGTTGAAATTATTCATAATGAGAAACACTCATAAATGAAAGACAATATCCTTTTTAGCAAGAATATATCCTAAAGCCTATATCTCTTTCAATGTCAAATGAAAAATAGCTTGCAAAAGCTACCAGATCTAAAGAGAAGGAAATCAATCTTCAATATTTTTAATATATTTAATATGTTAAACATTTTTCAATATTTTCCTTCTCATTTGCCTTCAGCAAAAATCATTTTTCAAAAAAGGAAAGGACCCCTACTACCAAATGTGTTTCCAAATCACAACACTTTAATGAGGACAACTAAAAAAAACTAGCAACTGCCTTTATGCAACATATTAAACTGTGTTTGTGTTAAACTTCGCTTGTTTCTGTGAGCCTTAACAAATTTGGCTCAAACCCAGACTTCTTAATTTATGGCTCAGTGCATTGTGTAAACAGGAAATGAGCTGATTCATGGCTAATTCAGAGCTGTATGAACTTAGCCAGTATCTTTTCACTGAATGATATGCGGTTTAGTTGATTAATCAATTAATTTTTATTTGATTCATTTATTACTAACACTGATTAAAATTTCTGAATCTTATTAGGAACTACCTACACATAATCATGACAAACTGTTTCCCATTTGCAAGATGTAAGCCTTCTGTGCAATAAATCCCCTTCCAGGTCCATATAAAATAATCCTATTTTTACACTAGCTCAGGCACAAATGTCATGTTTTTCAAATAACTTCTTCTATTTTTAGACTGAATTGGAGGAAATCTGATGCATTAATAAATGCAAGAACTAAATTACCTGGTAACATAGTCCTGCAAATGTAGACTTGGCCTTTAGCCAAAGAATTGTTGCCTGTTGTTATAGCTCTGGGTAGTCTACTAGCATGATTAATAAGCTGCCAAATTCTTGATCATGGGTGATTTGGTGACTTGTTTTGATGCTATTGTAAGACCCAATATTGTACTTGGAGGATATCTGCAAGACTATGTGGTTGTGGTCACCAATTAGAATCCTGTGTTCCCCTCTTATATACAAGCCTGAAGGCCTCACTCAGTTTTAAAATAGTGAGGAAAATGCACATCAAAACCCACAAAATTTTATCTAAAAGAAAAGAAAAACATGCTAGAAAGTATGAGTATCCTACCTGCCTAACATCTCCCATCTTAAACTAACTTGCTTGTTCCCACAGTTTCAAAGGACAGAAGTTTAGAACTCTTTCATTCTTTCTTCATCTACCCATTTTCATTACAAGCTCTAGATTTAGATATCATAGCCAAATGGATGCACATCACTGCATTGATGCTGCAATAAATGCTAATTTTGAAGCTACACAAAATAAAGAACTACCATGTGAAGATGGGACTTTTAATTAAACATATTTGAAAGAATTAAGAATTATTATTTAAAACTGGAAGGAAATGCAACACAATGCTTTCAGCTCTGGATACCAGACAACCTCCATACCCCAGCTGGAATGGGACAAATCACCATAGCCAATTCATCTCAGACAACTCGCCACGGCCAATTCGCTGCAGCCAACTCATCACAGCTAACTTGCTGCAGGATAGCTTGCCAGGGAGAACTCGCCATGGGACAACTAGCTGTGGGACAATTCAACTTACTTATTTAAAATAATTTTTAAAATTTGTATACATTTTTGTCATTCACATTTCATTTTGTCCCTCCTTTGGCACCCTTTCTTTAATGATTCTAATCCACCATTTCTTCGATATTAGTGTAACTCTTGTTCCATGGAGAGTTGTCCTGCTGGTGAGTTGGCCATGATGACTTGGCTATGGTGAGTTGTGGTAGACCCCACCCCAGGTGTTCCTCCTCAGGCATCCCTTCCTGTCCACCCCTCCCTCACTGCCTCACCCCAGGCAATTTACTGTGGGACAAATTACCCTGGCTGATTTGCCATGAGGGACAATTAGCCATGTGGGATAGTTCATGGAATGCAGATGCCAATGCCCTGCACTGAGTCCCATGGGAGCTCCAATTGCTGCCATGCTGCCAGGATGGAGGGGCATGGGCAGGCTCAGTTCTCAAGGTGGCAGTGAGCCAATCCCACCAGCGAGAAGGTGAGTGCGTGTCCATGAATTTAGTAATGTCCATGAAGCAAGACGAGCGAGGAAGGGCCCGATCCAGCCCGATGCTATGTTCACCACAGACCCCACTTCATAAGAACATAAGAACATAAGAAGAGCCATGCTGAATCAGGCCAAAGCCCATCGAGTCCAGCATTCTGTGTCACACAGTGGCCCACCAATTGTACATGGGGATCTTGAGCAGAAAGAGAAGGCAAAACCCTCCCTTTCCCTTGACCCCCAAACAAATGGTACTCAAGGGAATCCTGCCTGCCTCAACCAACATAGAGGCGGCACATGGACATCCGTTTTAATAACCACCGATACACTTTGCATCCATGAATCTATCTAGCCCTGCCTTGAAGCTGTCAAGGCTGACAGCTGTCACGACCCCTTCTGGAAGTGAATTCCATAAATCAACGACCCTCTGGGTGAAGAAATATTTCCCTTTATTTGTCCTCACTTTCTTAGCTATGAGCTTTAGGGAGTGCCCCCTTGTCCTGGTATTGTGTGATAGAGAAAAGAATTTTTCTCTATCCACCTTTTCTATCCCATGCATGATTTTATACATTTCGATCAAGTCACCCCTTAAACGCCATCTTTCAAGGCTGAAGAGACCAAGGCGTTGCAATCTGGTTTCATAAGGGAGGCGCTCCATTTCCTTGATCATTCTTGTTGCCCTTCTTTGCACCTTTTCCAGTTCCATTATATCCTTCTTGAGGTGCGGTGACCAGAACTGTACACAGTACTCCAAGTGTGGTCTCACCATCGATTTGTACAGAGGCAATACAACACTTGCTGACTTATTTTCGATTCCCTTCCTAATCATGCCAAGCATGGAATTTGCTTTTTTTACTGCTGCTGCGCATTGGGTTGACATCTTCATCGAGCTGTCCACCAAAACCCCAAGATCCCTTTCTTGGGTTGTCTCAGAAAGTTTGGTCCCCATCAGTTGGTAAGTATAATTGGGGTTCTTTGCCCCGATGTGCATAACTTTGCACTTGTTTAGGTTAAAATGCATTTGCCACTTTGTTGCCCACTCACACAATTTCGAGAGATCCTTCTGGAGCTCCCGACAATCAGTTTCACTTTTCACAACCCGGAACAATTTAGTGTCATCAGCAAACTTGGCTACCTCACTATTAACTTCTACATCCAGATCATTGATGAATAAATTAAAAAGTAAAGGCCCCAAAACTGAACCTTGGGGTACACCACTTCTCACTTCTTTCCATCCGGAGAATTGTCCATTTATTGCCACCCTTTGCTTCCTACAATTTAGCCAGTTACCAATCCAGGACAAGACCTGTCCTCTAATTCCGTGGCTGGAGAGCTTTTTTAGGAGCCTTTGGTGAGGGACTTTGTCAAAAGCCTTTTGAAAGTCAAGATATACAATATCAACTGGGGCCCCTTTATCTATGTATTTATTTACACCCTCAAAGAATTCTAACAAGTTAGTAAGACATGATTTGCCTTTGCAGAAACCATGTTGATTTTCTTTCAGCAATGCCTGTTTTTCTATGTGCCCTGTAATTTTATCTTTAATAATGGTTTCCATCAGTTTGCCTGGAACTGAGGTTAGACTGACTGGTCTATAGTTTCCTGGATCACCTCTGGATCCTTTCTTGAAGATCGGGGTTATATTGCTTCCCTCCAATCCTCCGGTACAGTGCCTGATCTTAGAGAAAGATTGTATATTTTAGCTAGAAGTTCAGCAATTTCACACTTGAGTTCCTTGAGAATTCTAGGGTGGATGCCATCTGGACCCGGCGATTTGTTGACGTTTAGTTTAGAAAGGCATGCAAGAACATCTTCCTTGTTTATCTCTATCAGGTTTAATTCTTCTATTTCCCTCCCTGGGAAAACTAATTCAGTGGCAGGCAAATGTTCTCTATCCTCCTCGTTGAAAACGGAGGCAAAGAAGTCATTTAGCCTCTCAGCAATCTCCTTGTCTTCTCTGATTATCCGCTTCTGACCATTGTTATCAAGTGGCCCAACTGATTTTCTGGTTGGGTTCCTGCTTCTGATGTACTTTAAAAAGGTTTTGTTATTATTTTTAATATTCTTTGCTATATGCTCCTCAAAGTCTCTCTTGGCTTTCATGACTATCGCCTTGCATTTGGTCTGCCAGAGTTTGTGATCCCTCCTGTTCTCCTCGGTAGGAAGAGCCTTCCATTTCTTAAATGAGTTTTTCTTCTTTCCAATAACCTCCTTTACCTCATTCGTAAGCCATACTGGTATCCTCTTGGACTTTCCAATCCTCTTTCTTCTTTTAGGAATGCATTTTATTTAAGCCTGCTGTAACGTATTTTTAAACAGTTTCCAAGCATTTTGGAGGGATTTGACTTTTTTTACTGTTCCTTTTAGTTTCTTCTTTACTATTTTTCTCATTTTGTCAAAATTCCCTCTGTGAAGTTTAAGGTCTCTGTGTTAGTTTTCACTGACAATTTGCTATCCATGGTTAAGTTGAAGGTTATTGTGTTGTGATCGCTGGTTCCTATGGGCTCGGTTACAAGGACATCATGAACCAAATCCTGTGCGTTAGTTAGAACCAAGTCCAGGATCCCCTTTCCCCTGGTAGGTTCCATGACCATCTGCTCAAGGGAATAATCGGCTAACATGTCGAGGAACCTTGTCTCTCTTTCATGTGTAGAACAAGAATTTACCCAATCTATTTGGGGATAGTTGAAGTCCCCCATTATGACTACCCTATTTCTTTTTGAGGCCTCCTTAAATTCATTTTCCAAATAGCAATCTACCTCTGGAGTTTGGTTGGGAGGGCGATAGCAGATCCCTAACATCAGATTAGTTTCCTGTCCTGGGATTTTTATCCACAATGTTTCTGTGGGTGAGTTTGAATTTTCTTGAATTTCGAGTTCATGAGATTCTAGCTCCTCATTTATGTACAAGGCCACGCCACCACCATTTCTCCCTCTCCTGTCCATCCTATACAATTTGTAACCTGGAATCCTTGTGTCCCATTGGTTTTCATCTGTCCACCAGGTTTCTGTTATGCCAATAATATCAATATTATTTTCCTTCACCAAGCATTCCAATTCCCCTATTTTTGCTCGAATGCTTCTAGCATTTGTGTACAGACCTTTATATGTAATTTTCTGGTGCACTTTCAACTTTGACTGTGGATTTTGACTGTAGAATTTGGTTGTAGAATTTGTAGATGGTCTACCATGTCCTTCTGCTTGACTATTACAATTTAGTTTTCCTGTTGACTCACCAATGTGTGCATAACTTCCACCCTCCATATTAGGCAGTGCGCCTTCTCGAACCGGAAGCTGCCCAGCTCCTGTCGACTTGCCCCTATGAATCAGTTTAAAAGCTGCTCTGAAACCTTTTTAAATAAATAAAAAACCTTGTTTTATTTTATGATCATTTTAATTTAATTTATATCAGACTTTAATGCGATTGTTATTATCTATGTTGTAAGCCGCTCTGGGTCCCCTGGAGAAGAGCGGCTTATAAGTCTAATAAATAAATAAATAAATTAATATTAATCGCCAACAGTCTGGTTCCATTATGGTTCAAATGTAACCCGTCCCTTCTGTACAGGTGTGGCTTATCCCAGAATGTTTCCCAGTTCCTAATGAATCTAAACCCTTCCTCCCGGCACCACTGCCTCATCCACGCATTGAAGCTCCTGAGCTCTGCCTGTCTAGCTGGCCCTGCGCGTGTAACAGGTACCCCGTGTTTCCCCGATAGTAAGACACCCCCGATTGTAAGACGTATCGGGGGGGGGGGTCGGCTAATGTAAGACGTACCCCGAAAGTAAGAAGTATATCTTACTTTCGGGGAAACACGGGGGCGGAGGGGAGGGAAGATGGACGCGCACACCCGGTGGAAACGGCGGGGCTGGGGAAGAGATGCCAAGGGGGGCAGCCGGACCTCCCCGTGCAAGCCGAGCCCCGAGCCTCTCCAGCCGCGCACCGGGCCAGCAGGCTGCGCAGGGAGAGCCGCCGCTGCCGCCCCAGCCGCCGCGGGCGAGGCTGGCTCGCCAAGCTCAGAGGGAAGGAGGCTCCCTCGCTTGCTCCGCACAGCCCCGCCACCCTCTCGGCCCAGCGCGATGGGAAGCGGCAGGGCGAAGTAGCGGGCGTCGCTGCTGCGGGAGAAGGAGCCGGTGGAGGCGATGGGGCTGGCGTGGCGGGGGGGAGCGGAATCCAGAGCTTTGCGCCGCTCGCCTCCCCGCCCTTCCCCGCCCCACCGCCGCCGCCGTCGCCGCTCACTCACTCACCCCGCCGCAGGGGGACGAGGGGAGGCGCACCGGGAACCTCTCCTTGGCGCAGGGAGCTTCCTTCTGGCTGGTCGCCTCCCCGCCCTTCCCCGCCCCACTGCCGCCGCTGCCGCTGCCGCCGCTCACTCACTCACTCACCCCGCCGCAGGGGGACGAGGGGAGGCGCACCGGGAACCTCTCCTTGGTGCAGGGAGCTTCCTTCTGGCTGGGAGAGGTTCCCGGTGCGCCTCCCCTCGTCCCCCTGCGGCGGGGTGAGTGAGTGAGCGGCGGCGGCGGCGGCGGCGGGGCGGGGAAGGGAGGGGAGCGGCGCAAAGCTCTGGATTCTGCTCCCCCCCAGCCAGCCCCATCGCCTCACTCACCCGCCGCTTCGCTCGTGCTCCCTTTTCCGGCGACCAACCTCCCTTTCTTTTTTTTTCTTTTCAAATTGCAAAGTTAAAAGAAAGGGAGGTTGGTCGCTGGAAAAGGGAGCACGAGCGAAGCGGCAGGTGAGTGAGGCGATGGGGCTGGCGTGGCGGGGGGGAGCGGAATCCAGAGCTTTGCGCCGCTCCCCTCCCCTCCCTTCCCCGCCCCGCCACCGCTGCTCGCTCACTCACTCACCCCGCCGCAGGGGGACGAGATCTGAGAAGCAGAAACCGAGCTGAGCAGCTCACTGAGCCCCAGACACCGACCGGAGGCTGAAAAAAGTAAGAAAATGCGCGCGGAAGGGGGGTCGGAGGAGGAGGAGGCGGCGGCAGGGTCTGGTTCCCAGAAAGTGAATGGCAGCAAAATCAAGAAAGGCAGGAAAAGTGAAAGGGCGCCAGAAGTTCCTTGCCCTGGGTTGACTTGGCGCTTTGAGCCTCCAGTCTGAAGCGCTTGTAATATCTCTCCCCCCGGGAATTCTGACAAGCAGGCAGCCGGGGGAAAGGGGGGGAAGAAGGGATGGGAGGGGAGGCAACGCTCCCCTTGGCTTCTCTTGCCCCCTCTCCGCCCCCACCATCCAATTCTCGGAGAGGGCCGTGACGTCAGCCGGAGCTCTGCGGGAGCGAGCGAGCGAGCGAGAGAGAGAGAGAGAGAGAGAGAGAGAGAGAGCCAGTGGGGAAAACTCAGCAAATGAATGAACTTACCTGCCACTTCTGAACGGTGGCTTTGGGGGGAGCCGGGTCCTCTGAGCAGCCGCGCGGACGCTCGGAAAGGGGAGCGAGCGAGGACAGCAAAGTTCGGGGGTGGCTCCCGGACAGCGTCTTAGCAAGTTCAGTTCCCCCCACCACCCCCACCCCTTGGTGGGGCGATTAACTTGGGAAACGCCATTTGCATCGCCCAGCCTCCTTCCCTCGGGACTTAAAGCGACCGCCAACGGCAAAGGCCACCGGTCCGCTACCGACCATGAAGGGCGGGTTGAAAAGCCCAGGCAGGCAGTCCGAAGTCTGTGTTGAAAAGCCCAGGCAGGGTGTGAGTAGAGGTTATTTAACGACGGACCCGCTTTGTTTCCCCCGCAACGGTCTCCGCCCTTTGGAATTGCTTCCTTGTGGCGGGCAGCATCTGCGCCGGTTGCTGCAAACTTTTTCCTAGGAGCAGCCTGGACTTTGCAAACGGGGGGGGCACTTCATCTACGGATGCCCCCAGGTGCTTCCTCTGCGCCTCGGTGGGAACCGGCGCTGCCCTCCTCCGTGGTGCGCGAGCGGAGGCTGCTCAGACGCCGGTCACACCTGGGCTTTCCTCGGGCCGCGCTGCCATTGAAAGAAAACGGCTCCCACTTCTGCGCCGCCCCCCCCCGTTTTTTCCAACATAACACATACCCCGAAAGTAAGACATAGTGGGCTTTTGGGGATAAAAAGAAAGTAAGACACTGTCTTACTTTCGGGGAAACACGTAGCATTTCTGAGAATGCAACCTTGGGGGTCCTGGACTTTAATCTTCTAACTAGCAACCTAAATTTGGCTTCCAGGACCTTCCGCTTAGCTTTTCCAATGTCATTGGTACCGACATGTACCACAACAGTTGGCTCCACCCCAGCACTGTCTATCAGCCTGTCTAGATGCCTCGTGATGTCCGCAACCTTTGCACCCGGCAGGCAGTTTACCATGCGGTCAACGCTTCCATCACAAACCCGTCTCTCTATATTTCTAACAATTGAATCACCCACTACAAGAAGCCCCCCTCCCACCACCCGCGGAGAAGTATCCTCGATGCAAGAGGATATGGGCACATCCTCCAGGGAAGGGGTCTCAACTAAGGGAGCCTGTCCCTCTTCCACAGATTGATGTCCTCCCTGCACAAGATCTCCATTCTCCAAAGCAGCTGGAGAGCTGCTCAGCATGGAGTGGGACGCTCCTGCTGCATCCCTGAAGATCTTCTCCTGCCTCGCTATCTCTCTCTGCTTCTCCAGGTCTGCTACCTTGGCTTCAAGGGAAAGAACCTGTTCCCTGAGAGCCAGGAGCTCATTGCACCGATCACACACCCAAGACATCTGTCAAGCAGACAGATAGTCATACATGTGACACTCAATACAAAACACTGGGAAGCTCCCCTCCGTCTGCTGGCTATCTATCTCCATTTCTTGTTATTATATGTTTGCTGTTATTATTATACTAGTTATTATTTAAAAAAACACAGCTTTTTGGGTTGTTCAAATTTTTTGTTTTGGTCTCAGTTTACTTTTTGGATTTTTTTCTTACTTGTTTTAGGATTTTATCGCGTGCCGTCAGGGGCGCGATGGCTGCTAAAAAAAGGTGAATTTGTAATTAAACAAGAAACCCCACAAACTTACCAGGGCTCAGCAGGTAATTCTTCCCAAGGTTCCTGCCTAGTTCCCTAGTCCCCTTTTATTTCCTGTTTTAATTCCTTATTTGAAAAAGCTCTGCCCAAGCAAAAGCAAAAGCAGCTGCCTCTTTGCCCCACAAGGAAGAGTGAGATGCTTGCTCCCAGCTACCAGGGATTAGCCAGCAGGGGGGCTGCAGCAGAAAGCTCCACCCCCTCCACACCTGTGCTGAGGGCAAACTTTAGAAGAAAGGGGAAGGAAAAACCCCTTTTATGGCTTCTAAAAAAAGGAAAAAAGGTGAATTTGTAATTAAACAAGAAACCCCACAAACTTACCAGGGCTCAGCAGGTAATTCTTCCCAAGGTTCCTGCCAAGTTCCCTAGTCCCCTTTTATTTCCTGTTTTAATTCCTTATCTGCCCAAGCAAAAGCAAAAGCAACTGCCTCTTTGCCCCACAAGGAAGAGTGAGGAAGAGTCATCTCTGCCATTGCTGCTGCACATATGTATATGGCCCCCATGCTCAGATGCTGGTGAGCACCTTTTGTGCTGCTCTTCCTGAAGTGCTTCCCTGCGAGAAGGATGTGCCTGAAAAAAAAAATGGCTTCTTTCAGGAAAGAAGCTTGCAGTGCCTCTTCCTTCTCATGAAACCTAATATTGCTGGTGCAATAACAGCAAGAGCCAAGAGATAACATGGCCGATCAGCTGACCAACATCCCTTGCCTGTGAGGAAAAGTGTACCTAGTGGCTTTTCTCTTGTCTGGGCCTCCAGCTGAGAGGTGGCCCAGCAGCTCAGCTGAGAGGCGGCCTGGCATCCCAACAACCCAACCCAACAGTCCAGAGGCAGGGGGATTCTAGAATGGGTTTTGAGGCAGCGAGAGGCCAGCTGAATGGAGGCAATGTGGTGCAAATGGAAGCTAGCTAAGAGTGGTGGAATGGAGCTGGTTGGCAGCAGACTAGCAATTGAGAGCAGAACAGTGGACTAGCTGAGCAATGGCAGTCCAGAGCTAAGTGACAGCGGAACAGAGTGCCCAGAGCAGCAAATTGTACCTGAAGACCCCAACAGTGGCCAGGCAACAAAAGGGCAAGAAGGCAGGGAGGAAAGGGATAAGTCCAAAAGACTTTTAGACAGGAAGGAATGGGATAAATCTTTCAAGGCAGGGAGTAGAGGGCTAAGAGCAAAACATCTCCTAGAACAGTGACCCCCAACCTTTTGGGCACCAGAGACTGGTTCCATGAAGAGGGTGTGTGTGGACCGGAGGGGGACCGGAGAGGGCATGGTTTCATGTGCTGCCTGCATCCTGTGGATGGGGCTTCACTTGTTTGTGCAGTCCGATTTCTGGCATGCCACGGACCAGTGCATGGATCAGGGGTTGGGGACCCCTGTCCTACAAAACAGCCAAAGATTTCCTGCAAAAAGAAGTGCATATCAAAGTGCATACTTTTACATACTTTTACATTTTTTAAATGAACTTTTATAATTTTAAATTTTTAAATAAGATTTTTTTTCTAAATGTGTGGTTAAATCTTTTATATTTTGAACATTAATAAACTTTTAAAATTATAATCCTTACACAAACTAGTAAAAAGAAACATTGTCATGGAGAAAGAGACTAAAAGTGTTGTGATTTTTAAAATATGTTCCATGTATGTGCTTATGCCCATAAAAGACCCAAATTAAAGTGTACCAAATGTAAACTAAATGAGTTAATGGAAGAAAAAGTAAAGGGTAACTCTGGCCACTCTGAAACTCAGAAGCAACTCTAGCCACTCTGAAACTCAACCCACAAAATGAAAAACTCCAAGCTAAGCAAGAAGACTATGTTCAAATTGAACATAATAAGGAACAATAAACTTTTAAAAGAAATGACCCTGTATATGAACTTTTAGAGGAAGATTGATGAAAACATGTCACTCATAGAAGAAAACAGCAACCAAAAACAATGATCCTGCTGTCTAATCAGCCCCTTTGGAGCTGAGCAATCAAGTCCATAGCCTCCCCCTAGAAGAAAGCATGCAGATACCTAGAAAAGAGGCATCATCGAGTTCTCCTTTGAAAGGAAGAAAAGCAGCTCAGACTTCTCTGGGGGGAAAGGCAGTTGTTGGTGATAGGAGATTCAATTTTCAGGGGAACAGAACCAGCCATCTGTAGACCAAACATTCAATCTAGGGAAGTATGTTGTCTCCCTGGATCAAAAATCAAAGATGTGTCTGAGAACCTTACTAAAATATCCCTTTCTTCTCCTTTACGTAGGGACAAATGACCTAACAATGAATCTGAAAACAATGTTGAGAAATTATGAGCAGCTAGGCAAGAAAGTTAAGGAATTAGGAGCACAAGTGTGTTTTCATCTGTACTTCTAATGAGGAAACAAACAATTTTAGAAATGAACCACTGGTTTAAGAGAACCAGTGAACCACTGCCACCAAGATAACTTTGAATTCCTAGATCATGGTTTGTATTATCTACATGAAGAGCTTCTGGCAAGGGACGGGCTGCACCTCACAAGAACTGGGAAGAATGTATTCAGAAAACAACTGGGTCAACTTATCAGAAGGGTTTTAAACTAAAATTGAGGGTGAGGGTGACCAATCCTTAGTATGTTTAGGATCTAATACCAACCATAAACCTCAAGACAACCAATCAAACAATGAGCTAGGGAGTGATGGGATGGAAGAAAAACTCAGATATAAACTAGGAGATATGGGAAGCATACCTAGGGTCAGCCATAAAGGACTCAAATGTAAAAGATCACTACATCTCTACAGAAATACACAAAACCAAAAATGAAAGCCTCCTAAAATACATATGGGTCAATATAAAAGGAAAAAAGAATGACATTGACATAGGTGTATACTACAGGCCATCCAACAAAACAGAAGAAATGGATGAACCTTTTTGCTAACTAGTTAACAAATGTATGTAGGAAATATATCATACTAATAATGGGGGACTTTTAACTGGGAGACAAACTCTGCATCAAGTGGGAGACTAAATAGGTTCCTGACCAACTAGCTGACAACTTTGTCATTCAAAGGTAGAGGAGGAACTAGGGGGACAGCTATACTGTACCTAATTCTTACTAACAAAGAAGAAGTGATTAAAGGGGATTAAAGTTGCTGGAACTTTATGCGAGAGTGACCATGTCATATTGGAATTCAATATAAAGCAGACACAAGCAATAGAACATAATCAAACCAGTGTCTTAGATCGGAGTCAGTAACCTTTCTTGGTTGGCGGACCGGAGGGAAAGGGAGGGAGAAATGTTTTATGTGCACGCACAGGGGCCCGCAAGCATGTGTGTGATGCAAACAGGGTGGGGCTAGTGCTTGCGTGATACTCACTAGCCCTGCCCCATTCTTGTGCACAGCTCCTTGTTTCTGTGCCTGCGGCACGGCAGCATCCTATTTTCACTCCCCAAGGTGTGGCAGCATCCCGTTTTTGCACCCTGCGGCATAGCAGCATCACATTTTCGCCCCACGTGGTGCCCTGTTTTCATGCCCTTCAGTCATGGCACTAGCGTGAGTGGGGGAAGTGTGTACACACACATGCGTGCACTGGCCAGTCTGTCCCATGAACCGGTGGCAAGCAGCCCACAGCCCACTACCTGGCCATGACCCACAGGTTGGGGACCCCTGTCTTAGACTTTTAAAAAGCTGGTTTTAACAAACCCAGAGAGAGCTTGGGAAGGATTTCATGGATGAAAAAGGGGGAAACAACTTAAGAAGGTTGGGAAACTCTGAAAAATATGATTATAAAAGTCCAGTCCAGCTCAATACCATTGAAAAGAAAAGAAATCCAAGAAGAAACCAGCATGATTACACAAAGAATCTCTCTAATAAACTAAAAAACAAAAAATGGAAAGAGGGACACATAACTAAGGCTGAATACAAACAAATAACCTGAACTTGCAAAGATGAAATCATAAAAGCTAAGGCTCAGAATGAAGTAAGACTTGCAACAAATGTCAAGAATAATAATAAAAAACTTTCTTTTAACATATAAAAAACAAAAAAAGTCAAGGAAACAATTGGTCCACTAATGAAAAAAGATGGCAAGGAAGTAATGGGCAGTAGAGAAAAAGCAGAGTTACTTAATTCATTCTTTTCAACTGTCTTTACGCAAAAACACTAAAAACACAACTGTAAAAGACAGACTAGGAGTACAAATTACAATAAGCAAGACAATGGTAAGAGAATACCTGTCCATTCTAGATGAGTTCAAATCAACAGGCCTGATGGATTTCAGTCCAGAGTTCTGAAGGAGCTGGCAGATATGATCTCAGAACCATTGAACTATATCTTTCAAAGATCCTGGAGACCAGAGAACCACCTGAGGACTGGAAAAGAGTTGATGTGGTTCTCATCTTCAAAAAAGAAAAAAAACATATCCAGAAAACTACAGACCAATCAGCATAGCATTAATACCTGGGAAGATCCTGGAAATTATAATCAAGCAACAGATCTGTGAACACATAGAACTGTGATGTCTCCCTTGGGCAATTCCCCAGATTCCTCCTCAGATGTCAGCTCAGGGGAGGTTGAGCTCATTCCTAGCATGTCAGGAACTGGGCTGATTGATGGTTCTGAACAGCTGTTTGAAAGAGATTTGGAGGAGGCTTCAGCTGGGGTAAGTTTGCAGTGAAGAGGAGGAGGAACTCCCTTCTGCACCTGATCTGAGAAAAGATAGGAGCAGTGAAGGTCAGCCAGACTACTTGAGAGGAGAAGACCCTACCCTGGCTATTTATCACAACAGACCGAGGGAGACGTTGCTGGGAACAACGTGTTGGTTTTCTAGTTGTTTGATTGTTGTAATTCATGTTTCACTTTGCATTGACACTATATTTGGAATTGTGCCTTGGAGACTCTGAACTTTTCTTGCCACATAAGCTCTTTTGTGTGTGTATTTAAGTTTTGCCGGATGGAGTTATTTTATTTGAGCAACTTTCAATTGCTTTGTGGACTATTAGGCCATTGCTCTGTGGACCAATCTTGGCCTGATCATGGCTGGATTTAATTGGGACAGTTCTGAGGTTTGGGTGAAGGGAATTGCTGGGAAATATTACTATTACATATTACTATAGTGGAAAGAGTCAACAGCGGAGGTACCAGCTGTTCACATGGAGGGTGAGAGATTGGCTGCAATGCCTGGAGGAGCGGAGAAGAAGAAAGGGAACAACTGGAGGTGGAGTCAGCTGCAGGTTCAGTGTTTTGGGCAGCGAAGGCAGTGTTTCAGGTGGCAGAGTGAGGTGGCAGCCATTGCAGCTGGAAAGCTTCCCTTCAGGGCTGACCATTCATCCAAAGAAGAGGAGGTGGTGTGATCAAAAGAGGAAACGTGGCAAACACAGAAGTCTAATATCTAGGCTAAAAGCTAGATCATACATCTATTTTGTTTGCAAATGCTCGCTCCTTAGAGCCAAAAATGGATTACTTGAGGCTAGATTTAACAACAAACCAGAGGTGAGAAACTATTGTGTCATCACTGCAACAGAAACTTGGTTAAAGCCCTCTGTCCCACATAGTGCTGCTAGCTTGATGGGATTTTCAACATTTCGGCTGTACAGGAGTTTTGCTCTTAGCGGCAAATCCCGGGGAGGAGGTGTCTGTTTTTATATACATAACAAATGGTGTAATAATGCCAAGGTGGTTTCAAGTCTGTGCTCCCCTGATGTGGAGCTTTTGGCCATCAAATGCAGACCCTTATATCTGCCTAGAGAATTTTCTGTTACCATTATCACAGCTATGTATACTCCTCCTGATGCAAACAGAGAAGAGGCCCTGAATGTTCTCTATCACACCATCAGTGACTTATAAACTAATTACTCAGAGGGTGCATTTATTGTAGTGGGGGACTTTAATCAAGTTGATTTGAAAGCTACTCTTCCCCATTTCCAGCAATATGTGAACTTTGCAACTAGAGGGGATCTTGCTTATTCTAATATCAAGAATACATTCAAAGCTATTCCCCGCCCTCACCTGGGCCCCTCTGACCATCTTTCAGTGCTACTTATTCTAGTATATAAACCTTTGTTTCAAAGTGAAACCTACAGTAAAGCAGATGAGGGTTTGGGCAGAGGGAGCTATAGAAGCATTACAAGACTGCTTTGAGTGCATGGATTGAGGTATGTTTAAAAAAGCAGCAACTGATAATCAACATATAAATGTGGAGGAGTATGCCACCATGGTGTCTGCATATATTCAGAAGTGCATAGAGGATGTCTGTGTCCTTAAAAGCAATGTTGTGAGGGCGAATGAAAAACCATGGCTGACCTATGAAGTCCGCAAGATGCTGAAACCATGGAATATGGCTTTTAAATCCAGCAATATGCTGACATTTTGAACAGCCAAAGCTAATTTGAAAAGTGCCATAAAATGTGCAAAGGAAGCCCATTGTCAGAAAATTCAGAATGTTTTTCAGGACCCAACAAACATAGACACATGTGGCAATGAATCCAGGCCATTACAGATTATAAGGAAGCTCCATCGAGATGCAAGGTCGACACAGACCTCCTAAATAGCTGAATTTATTTTATTTATTTATTTTTATTTATTTTATTTGGACTTATATGCCGCTCCTCTCCGAAGACTCGGAGCGGCGTACAACATATATAAAAACAATAATCACATCTAAGTCCAAATCACACAACAATCCACAATCATCCCCAGGCCTGCTGGCAAAGATAGGTTTTAAGATTATTCCGGAAGGCCGGGAGGGTGGGAGAACGCGGACTTCAGGGGGCAGTTGGTTCCAGAGGGTGGGCGCCACAACAGAGAAGGCCCTCCCCCTAGGACCCACCAGATGACATTGTTTTGCTGACGGGACTCGGAGGAGGCCGACCCTGTGCGCTCTCACCGGTCGAAGGGAAGTATGTGGCAGAAGACGGTCCCGTAAGTATCCTGGTCCAATGCCATGAAGGGCTCTATAGGTAATGACCAACACTTTGAATTGCGCTCGGAGACTGATAGGCAACCAATGCAGCATGCGGAGAGTTGGCGAAATGTGGGCACAACATGGAAGGCCCACAATTGCTCGCGCAGCTGCATTTTGCACTAATTGTAGTCTCCGAACACTCTTCAAGGGTAGCCCCATGTAGAGAGCATTTCAGTAGTCGATACTCGAGGTGACAAGGGCATGTGTGACTGTGAGTAGAGACTCCCGATCCAAATAAGAGCGCAACTGGTGCACCAGGCGAACCTGGGCAAATGCCCCCCTCGCCACAGCCGACAAATGATGTTCCAATGTCAGCCGCAGGTCGAGGAGGACTCCCAAGTTGCACACCTTCTCCGAGGGGTTTATGAATTTACCCCCCAGGGTAATGGAAGGACAGATTGAAATGTCCTTGGGAGGCATCACCCACAGCCACTCTGTCTTGTCAGGGTTGAGCCTCAATCTGTTAACGCCCATCCAGACCCTCACAGCCTCCAGACACTGGCACATCACCTCAACCGCTTCACTGATTTGGCCAGGAGTGGAAATGTACAACTGAGTAATATCAGCGTACTGATGGTATCTCACTCCATGCCGGTGGATGATCTCTCCCAGTGGCTTCATGTAAATGTTAAAAAGTAGGGGGGAGAGAACTGACCCCTGAGGCACCTCACACGGGAGTAACCTAGAGGTGGACCTCTGACCCCCCCACTAACACCGACTGCAACCGACCAGAGAGATAGGAGGAGAACCACCGTAACACGGTTCCCCCCACTCCCAATCCCTCCAGCCAGCGCAGAAGGATACCATGGTCGATGGTATCGAACGCCGCTGAGAGGTCAAAAAGCACCAGGAAAGAGGACTGGCCTCTATCCCAGGCCCGCCAGAGATCATCCATCAGAGCGACCAAAGCAGTTTCGGTGCAGTAGCCAGGCCTGAACCCAGACTGCAGAGGCCCCAGATAATCGGCTTCCTCCAGAGACCGCTGGAGCTGAAATGCCACCACCTTCTCAATAACCTTCCCCACAAAGGGGAGGTTAGAGACCGGACGATAGTTGGTCAAAATTGCTGGATCCAGGGAAGGCTTCTTGAGGAGGGGGCACACAAGTGCCTCCTTTAAGGGAGCCGGGAAGGACCCCTCCCTCAAAGAAGCGTTGACAATCTCCTGGATCCAGATCCAGAAACCAGCCAGGAAGGACACGGGTCCAACAAACAGGTGGCGGAACTCACAGCTCCAATGGCCCTGTCCACTTCATCAGGTGTAACAGCCTCAAACTCGCCCCAGATGACCGGACAAGAACATGCCCCTGTCGCCTCGACTGAATCGTTATCAGTCGACTCTGCTTCACAATTGGAGTCTAGGTCGGCCCGGATCTGAGCTACTTTGTCTGCGAAACAGTTGTTAAAGTCCTCGGCAAGGGAGGCCCCGGACCCCTCGGGTTAAGGAGGGACCGGGTCACCCTAAACAGGGCGGCCAGGCGAGATTCTGCAGACGCAATCAAAGCGGAAAGATACAAAGATCTTGCCGCTTTAATCGCCTTCAAATAGGCTCTAATGAGTGAGCTCAATCTGGTTCGATCAGATCCAGACCTACTTTGTCTCCATCGCTTCTCTAGACATCTCTTAGGCGCTTCATCCCCCTGAGTTCCTCGGTGAACCAAGGAGACCTCCTGGGGCCAGCACCACGGAGAGGTCGCAAAGGCGCAATCCAGTCAATAGCCCCCTTTTCCATGGTTGTAATGGTGACCATGAACTCCTGTGCCAACCCCGAGGACCCGCCAAGTGATGGCAGGTTAAAGTCCCCCAAGACCATAAGCCTGGGGGACTCCACCGCCAGTCCAGCAACCTCCTTGAGTAGCACAGGCAGGGCTGATGCCACGCAGCTGGGAGGCAGGTACATAAGCAATAAGCCCATCTGAACCCCAAGGTCCAGTGTCATAAAGATGGACTCGCAACCCGGAATTTCGGAAACAGTGAACCTGCGTAGACTGAAGTTCTCCCGGGCCAAAAAAGCCACTCCTCCCCCCCCTTCCCTGGGGTCGTGGCTGGTGCCATACCTGATAACCCGGTGGGCACATATCCGAGAGGGGACCTCCCCCTCAGGGCCCAACCAGGTCTCAGTCACACACGCCAGGTCGGTCTCCTCATCCATGAGAAGGTCATGGATGAGGGGGGCCTTATTATTAACCGACCTGGCGTTGAGCAGCAACAGTCTGAGCCCAACTTACAATGAATACATTTTTTGAAAGATTTGAAGCATCAAATAGCACCCCGGCTAGGAAAGCTGTGCCCCATCTGGATGAGCAAGTGCTTAGCTTTGATGTCATCTCTGTCCAGAAAACACTGTGTAAAGTTAATATTTGGAAGGCAGCAGGCCCAGATAACATTCTTGTGCTTAGGGAATATGCTGATGAGCTGGCTTGTGTTCTTACAGATATTTTCAATCTCTTA
The DNA here is from genome assembly GCA_034064705.1 of Bothrops alternatus. Classification (NCBI taxonomy): domain Eukaryota; kingdom Metazoa; phylum Chordata; class Lepidosauria; order Squamata; family Viperidae; genus Bothrops; species Bothrops alternatus. The sequence goes on from JARGCV010000085.1 coordinate 15,648,845, forward strand.
TTGCAGAAGGTAGTGGTCCCATAGTGTTTTAAGACAGCCATCATTTTGCCAGTGCCAAAAAAAGTCCACAATTACTGATCTCAATGTTTACCATCCGGTTGCATGACATCATCATTATGAAATACTTTGAGAGGCTGATAAAGGACATTATTGTAACTAGCCTGGTATATATTAATTTCTTCAATCTAGATCCAATATTACACCATCAAATGTTTCCTCTCTTCTTCCGGTTTGTGTATATTGTTTGGAATAAGAAAGACCATTTGGTTAAAGTATTTTTGGAAGAACGAACCCATAGATATTCATTAAACAGCCTCCCTCCTTCTTCAATTCCCCACAGTACTTCTAACAGCTCTATCTTCCATTCAATCAGTTCTTCCTTTTCCTCAAATATGTTCTGAATTCTTGATTGGTTAGATGTCTTTTCTATTTCTGATATTATCATTCCTAGTTCTTCAGTAGTCTGAATCTGTTGGTTAGTTCCTTCCTTTATGCCATCCATCTTTGGATCTGCTTCCTCCAGTTTTCCTTTTATTTTCTGGGTTGCTAGTTCCTTCTTTGTAGTCATGTTCTGGCTTTGTAAATTTAGATTAGAAAATTGTTCTTTTATCTCCTTTGTGTTATTTCTAGTCTCATCATGAGCTAAAGCAATAGTCTCTTGTATTGATTTCAACATGGAGAGAATTTCTTTCTAATCTTCATCCATATTTTCTTGTGGTAAATCAAACTGAAGACTTTGGGGACAGGTGTTAGAGATGGTTTTTTACCATTTAAAGCTAAGTATGGGACATCCATTTCATTTTTTGTAGGTGGTCTTTATAATAAAAATTGTTCAACAATCAAAGATTTGTAATCCAAAATGTTCCATCATCTCAAGCAATGATGTGTGTTTCTCCTGCAGGGAAATAGTTCCACAGCACAGCTCTGAAAGTCAGTTAATATTTATATTCATAGTTCAGGCAGTAGTTCATCGTCTTTACCACACCAATAAACAGCCCCAAAGTTTTTCCTATTTTCCCAGCTGCAGTCTTCAAAAGTGAAAGTTTTCAAGGACAGCAAGAGTCTTATCTAAATCTGGGCTTCAAGCCAAGTTTCCTTTAGGCATAACAAATTGTAGTGCCATAATTCACCACTAGATGTCAGTAGTGCTGTTTTCCAGCTTTTTAAATCCAAACTTATATTACAAGCTTTTCAAATCTTTTTTTTTAAAAAAGTCTCAAAAGCACTTTTAGTCCCCAAATTTCAAAGCCATATATGTGTATTAATTCCAAATTATTCTTGTAATTTTTGTTTCCCCCAAGTAATTAGTTCGCCGCTTTTCTTTTCCTAAGGGAATGGGATGGAAACTCCCCTTCCCTCTCTCATCGGGGGAGGGTACTTTGGGCAATTTTTTCCCAGGAAGAAGTCTTAGAGTCATAAAGAGAGGTAGGATAGGGTCTCACCCAGTTTCATCCACATTGCTGAAATGTTGCTTCTTAGTGCTTATTGTCTTCCATTGTCAGCAGCTTCTGACTGGCTAACGAATGTAGCCAGTCTTTCCCCCACCGGTTTGGAAGGCTTCCTTGGATCAAATGGAAGGGCCACTGCCTTCACGCGATCAACGAGGGACCCCTCCTTGCTTGTTGCCTTTACAGGGAAACTTTTGACCCTTCCCAAGGTTCCCAGTGGGGCGAAATCGAACGTGAAAGACAAAGCCCCATCTTCCTATGCCTGTTCTGCCATGATGTCAAACCGGAAGCCAAAGGAGTTTTTTCTTAATTTGTTTCCTTCGAATCTTTCTGAAAAGTGTTTTCCTCTTCTTCTGATCTATCAAGTATCAGAAATCAAAGTCAATAGCACAATGCCTCTCCTTGTCATGATGCTGTTCATGTATATGTCAGATATGAAGTTTCCACAATAAGAAAACAGGTTAAAGAAACTGGATTTGTAAAAGTACCAAAGAACTTGGTGTCAATTTATTTACTGATGTCATTATTACAACCTAGATTTCTGGAGGCTCTAAGCAGCTTTCATTATTAATATCAGAATAATAAAAATAAATGCAAATTGAAGAATTATTGCAGGGACTGCAACTTTCTGATGGCTTATATGCAAGTAACATTTTTGAGTGTCTGGGTTTCAAACAAAATATGGGCTCCCTCATACGCTTGGGTGGAGCTGAAATGGGGGAGGAACTGTTTTTTCCCCCAACTATCTTCACTTTAGCTGAGGGTTTTTTTGCACTTGAGTCAGAAGCACCGAGGCATTTCCAGGTTGAAAAGGGGACCCCAGTTGGGGTTCTTTTCATGTCCCTGACAGGAGCTGAAGTGAAGGACGAGAGCTCAACCTTGCCCCATGGCAGCTCCTGGATCTTGAATGCGGACTTGCTAACCTCCTGCCCAGTGCTCCAACCACTTGGGCCACCATGCTACTTCTAGCTGAGGTGTGCCACCTACTTCCAAATGGCAAGAAATTGGGTGATAAATCTGAGCAATTTTACAGTTGGCTTTGAGAGTGACAGAAAGGAGCTTGGAGTAGCCCGTTACTGGAGTCTTGGAATAAGAAGGTAATACAGCTGATTTCAACAGAAGTCCACTTGAATGCCATTAAGAAAATTAAGCTTCAAATGGAATATAAAAAGTTACAATTTTAGTAAGAGATGAGACTCATAAAAGTGACATTGTACATGTTTCAAAGCTTTGTGCCAAGTGTAAGCTACTTAATTTCCAATCTCCTTTAGTACAATGGTCTGATTTTTTTTTTATAAATATATTTTATTGGTTTTTTTTTTAAATTTTTACAGAAAAAAGAAACTAGTCATATCAAATCATAGTGTTAAAATAAACAATCATCCATAAACAAAACATAAATACATTTTTGATACATCTAATACTAATAACTCAACTAAAAATAATCATCCCAAACAATTAACATCACTGCTCGGCACCCCCACCACCACATCCCCCCAACCCTATCCTTCCCCCCTCACTTACCAACTAACTACCTACCTTCCTCCCTCCTTCTCTTCTTTCTACTTCATCCTTCTCTATCTCCATCCTACTCTTCCCCCTTCTTATCAACTTCCACTTACATCAGCCTTCACTCCTCCTTCCTCTTTTCCATCAGATGTGGTGCCCAGAGGCCACCCGAGCAACCCCTTAATAACAATAATTACATATATTCTTACACCAACCCCAATTACAGTTGAGAAAACATTATATATAAAATTATAAACCCTCCCTAGCCCTCCCCCCCGGCTTCCCAGAGTGAGTACAGGGTACAACAAAAGAAAACCCCACTACATCAAACAAAATTATTATATAATCCTAACAAGAATTTTAAACTATATACTATATACACTCTCTAAATCAATTCAATACATTAAACAGAACAAACAACTCATCTTGTTAAGAATAATAATTTTCATTTACATCTAAACCATCAATCTAAGTCAAACCTTAAATCACTTCAATCCATTGAGAGGTTATATAAAATCACCCAAACCATCAAGTTTTATATTTATCTTCCAGTTAATCGACCTCTTTCAAACCATTCTTCTTTTTTTTAAAAGATAAACAAATAATATCAATAACAATAAACCCCTCAATTCAAAAAGAAAAAATTATGTTCTTAATCAATTTAATATATCTTAATATATCTTAATATATCTTCCATTAAACATCCTCTCTTACATCTTACTTATAAAATTAGTCTTTAATTCAGCCCACAATCTTAGATTAGCCTTAATTCCTTACATTTAATTTTAAATTTCATCTCTTCAATCGACTTCTGGGCTTTCTCATCTGATAATCAATTTATTCCATTTCTAACTTACATTCCTTAAACTTTAACAAATCACATAATGCTTATCTATTCCGTCAATCAATCAATCCAATGTCAAACCTAGATCATTTCAAAACAATTACATTCTTCAGCAATTTAATTATATCTTCCATTAATCATCTTCTCTTACATCTTACTCATAATCTTAGTCCTTAATTCAGTCCATAATTTTAAATCCATAGTTCCTTGCATACAATTTTAAATTTCATTCCTTCAGTCGGACTCTAGGTTTTTTTTTCAACCAGGTAGACCTCCATAACGAGGCCTCCCTCGTTAATAATAAGTCTCTCTTCTTTACTTCTTCAGCCCCATAAGTAAGTTGCTTCTTAAACTGAGTCAATGTCTCTTTTTTCTCAATTAGATCCTCTTCTTGCTGCTTATCTAAAAGGAATAACCATCCCTTCCTTTCTTGAAGCAAATCCTCTTCCTCCACTCCATAGATAAACTGCTTATCAAACAAAATCCATCCTTTGTTCTCTTTATTCTCAGTACTATCTTCTTCTTTTTCTTGTTCTTCTTCTTGTTTAGGTTGTATTATAAAATGTTCAGCAGTCAGTTGTAAATCAGTTTCATTTGAAAAAAAGAATCTGGTTAATTGCTCTTGTTCTACTTCTTGTTTAGATTGTATTATAAAATGTTCAGCAGCTTGTAGATCAGTTTCATTTGGAAGAAATACTCCTTTAATGACTTCAATAATATCTTCTCTCATCTCTAAGTTACAAGCTTCTGACATAGCTTTAAAATCTTTTTTCTGTTCTGCCAACTTTTCCTCCAGCTTGTTCTCCAGTTTATCCAGCTTGTCATTTACTGAAAATAATGTAACATTTACTGAAAATAATGCAGCAGTTAATGCAATCTGTAAATCTTTCATTGTAAGCATTTCCGAAGGAGACTGTATAGGCTCTTGAGATTCTAAAGGAGCCTTCGCTATTGCTGCCTTATATCTCGTAGTCATAATTTAAAAAAAAAGGAAAAAGAAAAAAGAAAGATTTTTAAAGTTGCCAATTCCTCCCTTCTCAATTTCTTTTAAAGTCCAATTTGCGTTATAGTTTAGTAAATAATTCAAGTCTAAATAGTCTCTCAAGCATCACTTCAGAAAGAGAAGAGAAAATTCAGTTTCACTTTCCAGCAAATGGTCTGATTTTTAAAAACATGGGAGGTAAAACTAAGTATGTTGACTGTCCCTACATGATCAAAGTCTTGTCCTTTTTGATCTCCCTGCCCCTTTATGGTTAACTAGAAGGTCTGTGTTTTTGAGTAATTTGTCAATGGTTCCTTCATAGGAATGAATCTGGAACAAGGGACAGCTTTCACTGTCCTTGTTCTTCTACATATATAAACACCACATGGATAAAATTAGTCCTAAAAATTCCAGCCCAACTTTTAATTTCCAACATAAATATTTCCACAGGTCAAGGCCCTGTCCCTGTCTAAAAATATCTAAAGGGTTATTCTTATCCATTTACCTCTTATCATAAATTCAGTATTAACTTAAACCTGGATTTTAGATTTATAGATAGCAATGAATCTTTCTCAGAATTTCCCCCCTCTCTATTCCTTTCACTTTTTGAAAAAATGCCATTATTCTTTATTCTTTAGCAAGCTTCTGCTGAATCAACTTTTAAGTGTCCTCTCTTAAGCATAACCTTCACTTTCCTCCAAGGTTTATCCACATCAATTTCTACATGCCCACTATACCTTACACTGATATTTCTCACAAATAAATAAGGTATTTTTGCTTATCTGAGTCTTAGGACTGAGCAGTGCTTGGAATCTGAAGTAAATTTGGAGAAATTTGCTTGGAGAACAACCAAGCAAATCAGAAACTATTTCAAATAGATTTGGGAGGAGGTATTGCAACAAGACCCTTTGCTTCTTTCTGTTTTAAATGTTTTCTTATACTTATGGGATACACTAAGCCATGATTTGTTGAATGCTGTTTAGCACCATGCATAATGGTTAGTCTACTAGCACTCAAAGCATTTTAAGAGAATCATATTGCTGATAGTTGGTACTCCTCAAACAAATACCTGTTTTAAACAGAAATGCTGGGATAGCCTGGATCAGTGATCCCCAACCTTTCTGGCTTTGCAGAATGGCAGGTGGTGGGGGACAGGGAATGATTACGTGTGAGTGGTGGGCACGTGTGCACGCAGCTCCATTTGTGCGAGCGGCGGGCATATGTGTCCCATTTGCACAAATGGAGCTGCGCACATGTGTTCACCCACTGCTTGTACATGTGGAGCTATGTGTGCACACGCGCTCACCCACCACTTCTGCAGCTCGGTAGTGAGCTGAAGCCTGGGGTTGGGGACCCCTGGTCTGAATGATGATGATTTTATCCAGGGAGAAGAAATGTCATGCTTCCACATTTTTCTTTATCTTCTGCAAGAAGGGGTGATGCTGTGAAATCTCTGAAGCAACCATTTGTGAGATATTCTTGCTACTGTTTTTTGATGTCAACTTCCTAGCCTGCAGGTTAACCAAACAAAATACACATCAATGTTCTCATACTCTCAGACAGCTATTTGAAAAGGAGAAGCTAGGTAAGTACCTCCAAATTTTTGTGTCATGTGCCCAGGTGTGTGTGTGTGTGTGTGTGTGTGTGTGTGTGTGTGGTATGTGTGTGTGTGAATGTGTGAAGGGGAACCCTCTTTTCCTCCATGCCATTCCTAGCCACTCCAGCCTCTTGAGTCTGGAAAGCAAGGGGTTTGGCTGAAGTGCAGGAACTTCTGCAAGTAGAAAAAGAACTGCATGTGAGTGAGACACATAGAAAGAGAAAACTCCTAACTGGCAGTTGCCACCTCATCCCTGAAGAAAGTCCTGCTAAAGAGCTCTGCTTTTTTTTCTTTCTTTGTGCATGCATGTGTAGTAAGATCTTTGTGTGTCCTTGAGATAAAAGAATTGATGTGAAAAAATGGGTTAATTATGTTGATAATGTTGATCTATAGAAAAACCATAGAAAGCAAAGTAGTCCAGGGAAATCATTGGCTTTTAATCAGCAGAAACAAAAAAATTAAAGTTTTGTTAGGAAATTACTGAAATAAGCCATGAAAAAAATCTTTACCCTGGTTTACCTAGCCAGCAAAACGGGGCAAACAAAAACTCCCCTTTTCTCTCCCTTTATCTCTTCCACCAAGAAGAACAGCCCAAGTTTTTATCATTTTCCTGGAGAAGGAATGTTTAAACTAATTTAGAAGTGAGATACCTGCTATTGGTGGAAGGAAAGTTTTATTTTGAGTTTCCTGTATGTTTTAGAGAAATATTTTGACTTTCTGCCTTTCTAAACAATGAGGCACACCCGACCACAGATGCCTCATGAAATTCCTAGAGACTGGTTATGTAAGTTCTTGTTTGTGCCCCTTATTTGTTTCTGTTCTCAAGTTTGCTTGTGTATGTGTGTATATGCTCATATGTATGTGTTTCCTTTTCTTAGTATACAAGTAGGGAAGTAACTTCTCTTTCCCAATGATATTTTTAAGCCTGGACTTTCCAAATTCTTCCTGCAAACTATTCACTTTCAAAACGCCTCAATCCACATCTCCATCTCTTCTTCTAAATATCTCAGCTTTCGTCCAATATGATGGCAGACTCTGAATGATTCTCCACTGCAGCTAAAAGAATGCTTTTATTGGAATTAAACTTACCAATGGAACATGGGCACTTGAAGCCCTTTGCCACTGAAAAGAAAGTAGCCAGCTATAAAGGAATTGAGAAAACCTGGTGTTTGCAATGAAAGGACTGGACTCTTTTTAATAATAAAGAACTGCATTTCAATTGGTTTTTTTTGCAACTTCTAGGAGGGGAGAGGTTTGGGCATTTTCAATCGCTCTATAAACCATCTCTAAGTTAATCACTACCTTTTTTCTTTAGTACATCTCAATGCCTTCTCTAAAAGGTGTTGATCCTAATCAATTTGAAAGTGACTTCTGGAAAAGGGTGCAAGGGTAAGAAAAGTGGGAGCCTGCAGGAGCCTCTTTCTCCTTCCTTTCCGTCTCCTTTTCTCCTTGTGCCTGTGGTTTGTATGTGTGGACTAGAAGCCCTTTTAGTTCCCATAATTCCCCAGAGGGAGTGCAGACTGTGGCTCCGGAGACTCCAAAAGGGCAGTGTGGGGGGAGGAAGCTCTCAGCAGAAGCTGGACCCTGTGTGCAGTGTGGGGGGGCGGGTTCCATTGGATGACTGGAGATGAGTGCCATCCCCATAGCCGGTGAGGACTTTGTGGTCTCTGAGCCTGCGGACTGGGGAGTTCTTGGATGCCTTCACACACATGCACACACACACACAGACAGGCATTTTTGTTCAAGAATCACTGTTGTTGATCTCAATGGGGGGAAATCAGAGGGGTAGTGGGAATCCCTTCCTTCCTTCCTTTCCTCCCTCCCTCCCTCCCTTCCCCTCCCCCACTCCCCTTTCTCCTTCTCCACCCTCTTCATTCCCTCCTGTTCCCTGTCTTCCTGGTCCACTTTTCTGTGGATGGGAAATGTACTGAAGTAGACATCCCCTCCCCCTTCTTTCTCCTCCTCATTCTAATGCTGAAGTTTCTCTTCCCTGTGTATGCTGAAGGGAACCCATGTGCTGGGCTGGGGGAATGAGGCAGGGATCCTGAAGATCCAAGCTTCATTTCTGCATCCGTGAAAAAAATTTCCATCCCTCTACCCCTCTGCATTTAGGGAAGGGGATATCTTTTGGCAGGAGTAGCAGCTTGCACTCTCAGCCCTAGGGAGAAGGCAGGGCAAACCATTTCTGAAACATTGCCAAAAAAGGACCAGGTCAGGGAGAATAATGCTGAGTTACCTGTTAGGAATAAAAGGCTACAGTGAACTTAAAATCTGGAAAAGTAAACACAGCAGAAGGGACAAGCAGTGAGAGAAGAACACTAATCGCCTGTCAACTTATTATAATTTTCACTTTAGTTTGTGTCCAGCACAATTCCAATCACTCCCTCTATCTAGAACAGAGTAATCACACACGGCGACTACTCCGCCTGCCCCACCATCCCTGGCAATGCACATGAGGAGGACTCCCGTAAATCCTTTGTCAGATTGTGGAACCAAAGCTCAGATTTTCAGGATCCCAACTTCATTTCTCCAGCCGAGTGCGGGAGTTCCTCTCCCCTGCATGTGCTGAAGGGATCCCGTATGCTAGGCTGGGGAAATGAGACAAAAATCATGAAGAGAAATCATTTCTGCAGTCTTATTTTTTTCAGATAATATGCATAAATCCCCAAGGGAAAAAAAGAATAAAGCTGAGCTTCCTACTCATCAGATTCATTTTCAGTAATCTCTTCTAACTACAAGGTGCTACTAGTAAAAATAGGTCATTTGGATTTAATATTGTAGCTCAACTGGACTTACTCTTCATTGATATGAGCAGCACCACATCTGTTTACTTTTTCAGATTATTGGGGGTGCAGCCCCGCCAAGCCAATTCTCCGCAATGTTTTCTTCCCCCCAATACCCCACACCACCCTCACACTGGGCAAGGACCCTAAGGAGTTTTCCAACAAGGCAAAGAAAGTCTCTCCCTCCCCTTTCCCATCCCCTTGGCATGCAGATTGACTGCCTGGCTAATTGCCCTATGCTGCAAATTGACTGGGAACAAGTGTCCCTCGGCAAATCGCCCAGGCAAGACAGGAGTGATGGGGAACCAGTGCCAAAGGAGCACTGGTGAAGGGCCATCTGAGGATGAATGTCCACGCTGGGTCAGCTGTGGTGGGGGCAAGGACAGGATGAAGTTGGCATGCCCATGTGGCCATGGCCAATTGTGCTAGACCTGTTGGGGAAGTGGGGGAAAGGGCTACAGAATAGGTCCTTCTTTTCCCAGCCTCCTTCTGTGCTGAATTCTGGAGCATGGGCCCTCCCCACAGTTGGGCTCACTTGGCTGGTTGGGGTCATATTCTCCTGATATTGTAGGCAATTTTTTAATAAATCTTTTCTAAGCTTTATTAAAGTCCCAATGCCTGTCTTGATGTTCATCTTTATCTTTCCTGCAAATTCTAAATAATTGGTGGTGTGAGTAGGATACTAACAGAGAAAAGGGGATAATATCCTTATCTTTCTTCCCCCCCTTCCCCCAAGACATAGGACAAGAGTTCTGTTTTGAAAATCCTGTGAATGTCTTGATCAAAATATGTTTTCCTGTCTGTAATTTGTTTGCCAATGTTGAAAGGATCAGGCAGATATTAATTCTTGATTAATTTAGTTTGCTGTTCACTTTTCATTGTTACATATACTCAAGGCTTTTTTTGTCATAGAACGCCCAGAACGGAGTTCCGGCACCTTTTTTGGATGGAACCTTGTAGGGTAGGCAAGGCGGATTGTATGACGTGTGTGAGTTCTGGCACCTTTTTTTTTTTAACAAAAAAAGCACTGCACATACTAATTAAGAAGAGGAAACTGCAAATCTACAACCGAATAGAGGCTTGTTTCCCAATCTAACAATATTTGTGGTTAATTTATATACATCTTTCCTAAGCTTTGGTAAAGTTTGAGGAAAAAGCTGGAGGTACCTCTCTCTGTATGGAAAAGATTCAAAAGAAGCAGTTAAACTGCTGCAAGGAATATTAAAGATAATACTAGACTCATTCTGCCTTTGTAATTGTAAAAAACATATTGTAATGGAAGAATGGAATGCATAGCTGCCATACTCACAACTTTGAATTTTATAATTGTATACACTTTGCTTGCAAGAAAATTAATGATTTGTAATTATATACAGAAAGGGGGGGTTGAAAAAGAAATGTAGAAGGAATAAAAGGAGAGGAAGAAGTTTACATTGTATATGGTCAATGATAAGAAAATTTAAGACATGTAATCTGAAACTATGATATGTTGTATTTCAAAATTTGAGGGGTTTTTTTGCATTGTAATCGAGATTTGTCTTTAATAATGCACTGGAGGGCATTTTAGTCTAAGAAAATACAAAGTCTAACATACTTTTGTTTAATGCAATTGTGCTTAATTTTGCTTAGTGCAATTTAAGATCTAATAAATCATGTGATTTGGAACTCCTTGCTACTGCAAAAGAGGTGACAAGATTTTGTTAAACAGGTATGCTAAACAGTAAATGAGCTGGGCTTTAAGCCATTTTCAGAATAAAGTCCCAAGGTTAGAAATGTTCCATATAAATTCTTTTCCTACAGTTGCTATGTCAAGGTTCCGACTAATAAAACACTTCAAACAACTTCCAGGCATTGGTTATCCTAAAAAGTCTTTATTCGTGCAACAAAGTGTTGGCACAGCACGGAGGGATGCCAAGATCTGAATTCCCCTCTCTTCAGCACATAGTATCTGGCACAATAACCTCCTCCAATTAGCAGTCATAATCACGTTCTCCAATCAGTTTGAAGGGCAAAGCTTCCCTTCCATTCTGTAACACACCATTTCTTATCTTATTAAAAACAACTGGGGGAAACATTCTTCCTCCTCCTCCCCCCAGCATCTTCTAATTCTAAGAGCAAAGCAAAGGAAAGGAAAAGGCTGCCTCTTTATATTGTCAAAGCAAAAAAACATCCAATGTTTGCAGCATTGACATCCGCCCCCCCCTTACAAAAAGGATAGATCCTGTAATGTAAACAAAAGCATGTCAGGGATTATCTCTTGGTTTGTTGGGGTTTTTCTCATGAAACTTTTTTTTAAAATATAAAAATCCCTTTATTAAAACAATCAGCATTGTACATAAAATCTTTGTATGCATCTAACATCATAGTATGTTAGTTGCAAACTTTGGACCTGAAAACACTCTGGTTCGCTCTGTTTCCATTCCAGCAGTACATACAAATGGGGGGAATCCTCATCTACCCTCATATCTATCACATATACCCTTTGGTCTGGAACAACGCCCCTTAATGTCTGTAAAATTCGCTCCTCTGACCAAACATTACCAGGAACTTTCATTACTATGCTTGTCCTCACTTCACTATTCTGCTCCTCACACCACCTGGTGGCCGCATTAGAGTCCATGTTGTTCTCCTGGCTCATATCCCTACACAAAACTAACACTTCCTTACTAAGGGGAGGGGCCAGGCAGGAAATTCCGGACGAGCCCCCACGTGTAGCGTTACCTCCACAGAGGCTGCAAAAACCCAGGCCCTCCCAGCCCCGTCTCCCTTTGTCCAACGCTGCAGTAGTGTTCTCTAAGGGTGGATAAGATGTCTCTTCCAGGCGGAGTCCATGCAGAATTAGTAGATAGCAGACTCTTGTCGTCAAAAGAGAGGGAGGGCTTCCAGGAATGAAAGTAACCAGTCACAATAGTCAATGCTGTGATGATATTCAACAGCCCAAGGCCGATAAAACAGCAGAAGTCATTCAGAGTCAAGTGGGAGGAAGGAAAACCCCCAGATCCAGACAGTAATAGAAACAACAACAGTCAATGTGCTGTAGCAATAGCTCGTCCCCTGGGGCAACTCCCCCACAATGTCTTAAAAGCTGTACCAGCAGCGATAGTCACAGTCCAAATAGTTTCCAGGCTTCGCAGGAGCAATAGCCACCACCAGTCTCTCCTCTCTCTTCTGTTGCTTCTCCTTCAGTCAGGTTTCAGCATCAAACCCTCCCCTCCCCTTTATCTTTATTATTAAAATCTGAGGCTAGGAGCCTCTGCCAACTCCTCTCCACACAATCTCTCTCTTGCCTCCGTTTCAGATATCCTCCTTACGAAGGAAGCAGTAAAACAACACTCCCTCTCTCCCACTCTAGCCTGTTTAAAATATCCTCGTTATGAAGGAAACAAATACCGTAAAACTTCCAGTGCCTTTACCTTCACCTGATGACCTGCAACAGCCACCCCCAGCCTCTCCTCTCTTTCTCTTTTCTATCTTCTCCTCCACCCATGCTGGCCACACCCAAAGCCAGCAGCAGCTGTCCCAATCTCTCCCTTCCCAACCAAGCTCCTGCAAGCACTCTCAGACAGCTTTGCTACATCCGTATGCCCATTTTCATGGCAAATGGCAGGCTAATGATGCATCGGGTGCATCCAGAATCAATTAGCACGTTTAAGTCTATTTGTGCCCCAGACTTAGGAATTATAAGTTTGGCGGGCAGTGAAAAAGGTGGGACGTGTCGACTCACCATCGGGTCATTCTCTCCTTCGTCTTCGCTGTCAAAAGAGCGAAATCTGGTTGGATTTCTCTCCTGTTAGCCACAGATTCCTTTCTCGTCATTGGTTCTGGTCTGCTCTATTGTCGGGGGTAGGGGACTGGACACTTTGCTGCTCAATGTCCCTCCTGTCTGCACCAGAAACACTTAATTGGTGGGCCTGTAGGTGGCCTGGGTCTTTCAGCCATTGCAGTAGTTGGAGGTTTTCATGGGGGTGATTGCCGTTCGGGTTGCTCCGGCTTCGTCTTGGGTTCAAATGGGGAAGGCTTCTTAAAGCAGGTGAGCTGAATGTCTAGATTCACCACTGCCTGGTACCATTCTTGCAGCTGATCAGGTACTGCTCGATAGATACAGGCCTGAGAGAGGTGGTCTTCTAATCCGTCAATGAAGTGATGGATTAGGGATTGCTCAGGCCACCCCTCTATTCGACCTGCTATCTTGTGAAACTCTCTCACGTACTCCAGGGCAAGCCTGCTGGCTTGTTTTATTTTGTGGATTTGTTCTCCTGCCTTGAGGCCAATGGATGGGCCCTCAATTCTTTCTCTCAGTCCTAGGAGGAAGAGGTGGGGGTCCTCCAATCTGGGGTTTGCTCATTATATAAATTGTTCAGCCATTTGGATGTTTCTCCCTCTAGACTGGACACAATCACATCGACTATGGCACCTGGGTCCGGGTAGAGATAGGCCCAGTGGTTCAAATGAGAGCAAACTTGGTTGAGGAAGAAAATCAGCTTTTCTGGGTCCCCATCGAAGGTTGCTCTGAATGGTAAAGCAATTAATAGCTGCTGCCCCCCCCACTGTCTCTGTTGCACCCTCAGTTGCTGCTGGTCCCATCCTGACTGCTGCTGCATGCCCAAGTGTTGCACATTCAGGGGTTGTGGCCACGCCCCCTGCTGATAGTTAAACCAAAATGCAGACAGGATTTTCTACTCACCCAAATTCTCAGTGGTAGACAATCTGGTAGCTCTCCACCATTCTGCTTTTGAAGTCTTTGAGGGCGACAAGGCAGTCTCAAGGCGTCTGGAGTCTCTGCTGGGCTGGATCCAGCTTGACAACCAGATAAGCTCTCCTAGCTGCTTGGGTTTTTTCTCCAGCTGGGAATTCTGCCAAAGCTCTTCCTCCCCCGGCATCTTGGCTGTTGCTCCACCCCCCGGGGGAGCAGCTGATGTCTGCTGTTTGCTTCAGGCAATTTCCCTTTCTCCATTCTGAAATCTTCTCCTAAAAATTTTGCCAGCTTCCCTTAAGTTTAGGGGCAGCGACTGGAGTTTAGGACTCCTAGATGTTTTGAAAAGTTTGTAGATCTTTGCATGATGTCAAGGCTCCAACTAATGAAACACTTCAAAGAACTTCCAGGCATTGTTTATCCTAAAAAGTCTTTATTCGTGCAACAAAGTGTCGGCACAGCATGGAGGGATGCCAAGATCTGAATTCCCCTCCCTTCAGCACATAGTAGCTGGCACAATTCCCTCCTCCAATTAGCAGTCATAATCACGTTCTCCAATCAGTTTGAAGGGCATAGCTTCCCTTCCGTTCTGTAACACGCCATTTCTTATCTTATTAAAAACAATCGGGGAAAACATTCTTCCTCCTTCCCCCCAGCATCTTCTAATTCTAAGAGCAAAGCAAAGTAAAGGAAAAGGCTGCCTCTTTATATTGTCAAAGCAAAAAACATCCAATGTTTGCAGCGTTGACATGCTACAGTTAGGAAAAGGTGGTTGCTACTCCAAAAGGAGATAGCTGTGGGGGAAGGGAGACTTATCCTTTGTCTTTCCACCTACCCTATTGTTTACCCTTTGGATTTGCATATCACCAGTCTACATAAAAGTATTACAGCATTGTTGGCTCAATGGTGGTTGGTGAGAAAAGAAAGATCTAAAGGTGTGTATTTTCTACCTTTAAAACTCTAGATGGGTCATAGTGAAAGAGGGGAGGAAAACCAGATTTAATCCTAGGAAATTGGTAGGGAAATTGGAAAATATGAAAATTCTTTGCAGATGAAGTAAATAGGAATATAATGGTAAATCCAATTTTTGCCTCAGGAACCTCTTCTGATTTAGGGTCTCTGGGTAAAAAAAAGACAGCGTAGCAGTCTCATCATGTAGAAGTCTCAAGAAACAGCTATGGCTAGGTGAGCATCAGATCATCCCCATGAAAGGCACAAACAGGACAGAATAACAGAGTTGGAAGGGACTTTGAAATCTTCTAGTCCAACCCCCTAATCAAGCAGGAGACCGTATACCAGACATGTCAAACAGAAAGCCTGCGGGCTAGATCTGGCCCAGGGAGGGCCCAGATTTGCCCCCCTAGGGCTGTCCCAGAAATGGCAAGGGACCGCCTCCTGCTGCCCCAGCCCTGGCCCACCCCAACCCAGCTGGGTGCACACACAGGAAACAGTGAGCACTCAGGGGCTGGTGGTGTGCAGCAGCAGCTGCAGCTCATTTGCCTCAGCCCACCCCGCCCCTTCCAGCTTAACCCCGTCGTGCCCGGCCATGCCTTACTTTGCTGGGCTTCTCCTCGTGTGGCTCTGCTTTGCCAGGGCAGAAAGGATGAGAAGGAAGAGAAAGCAGGAAGGATTTCTCTCTCTCTCTCTGTGTGTGTGTGTGTGTGTGTGTGTGTGTGTGAGAGAGAGAGAGAGAGAGAGAGAGAGAGAGAGAGAGAGAGAGAGAGAGAGAGAGAGAGAGAGAGAGAGAGAGAGAGAGAGAGAGAGAGACAAAGACAAAGACAAAGACAAAGACAAAGACAAAGACAAAGACAAAGACAAAGACAAAGACAAAGACAAAGACAAAGACAAAGACAGGAGTGGAAGAGGAGGAGGAGGAGGAGGAAGCTGAGGTGTTACAAAAAAGGAGAGCTTCCCCCATTCTTCCACTCCTTCTCTCTTTTTTTAACTTCCTCCCACTCCATTCAGGTGCAGCTGGAGAAAAAGGACAAGGAGGAGAAAATAGGAAGGGCTTGTGTGTGTGTGTGTGTGTGTGTGTGTGTGTGTATGAGAGAGAGAGAGAGAGAGAGAGAGAGAGCCAGGAGGGGAAGAGGAGGAAGAAGCCGAGGTTTTACAAAAAAAGGAAAGCTTCCACCTTTCTCCCCCCTCCTTCTCCTTTTTATTAACCTCTGTGTCCGTGCACGTGTGTGCATGTGTGTGTGTGTGTGTGTGTGTGAGAGAGAGAGAGAGAGAGAGAGAGAGAGATTGAGCCAGCAGAGAAGCGAAAGTGTGGAGAACAGGGAGCGTTGCAGAGTAAGCAAACTTATAAAAAGGGGATTCAAGATCACGTGGAATGTTAGTACTGCTTTATAAAGCCTTGATAAGACCACACTTGGAATACTGTATCCAATTTTGGTCACTATAATAAAAAAAGCTGTTGAGACTCTGGAAAGAATGCAGAGAAGAGTAACAAAGATGATTAGGGGCTGAAGGCTCAAACATATGAAGACCAGTTGCATGAATTAGGTATGTCTAGTCTAATGAAAAGAAAGACTGGGGTGACATGATAGTGTTTCAATATTTGTTGGGCTGCCACAAAGAAGAGGGGGAGCACTATTTTCAGAAACACCTAAACCAGGGGTGTCAAACTGCTGGCCTGCAGGCTGGACGCGTCACGAGGAAACCGCACCCACCCCATTGCTGGCAATGGGGAAAAAGCTCCGATATGTTGCGCGACATCACATGACATCACGGGTTGGTTTTTTTTATAATTTTTTTTTAATTACACATTGAGTGTGGTCTGCCAGCCATTTAGAAACCCATATGGTGGTAGTGCTATTTATCCCACATTTTTCTAGCTTACCAAGTAGATGTGGTCTACTTTGTCAAATGCCTTATTGAAATCCAAGTATACTATGTCCATTGTATTTCACTGGTCCACTAATTTCATTCTTATCAAAGAATGAAATAAGATTTCTTTGGTATGATCTTTGTTTGACAAACCCATGTTGGCTTCTGGTTATAACTTTGTTTGCTTCTAGAACAGTCATTTATCTGAAATGGTACAGAGTCTCCTGCTTGAGCAGGACTAGATGACCTTCAAGGTCCCTTCCAACTTTGTTATTAATATTCTTTGTTCTGTGTTTGCGTATCTGTTGCTTATTTTTTGCTAGATAGATGATAGATAGATAGATAGATAGATAGATAGATAGATAGATAGATAGATAGATAGATAGATAGATAGATAGATAACTTTTGTTGTAATTTTTTTACTATGGACACATTGGCACGCATTAAAAATGAAATTTAGTTGCTTGCTCTCAAAAGTGCACATATACATAACACACATTTATACATGCTATATATAACATACAGTATGTATAAACCTACATCTTTACATATAAATAACATATAAATATTAATCACTGTCCATCTTGAATTCATAGCGGAAAAAAGGAAGTTTAGAGTGCACAAGGTTAATACTGTATGGAACAAAATTGTGACTGAATCTGGATGTTTTGCTTCGGATACCACAAAGCCTCCTCCCAGAAGGTAACAAGGAAAACAGATCGTGAAGAGGATGTGTAGTGTCCCAGACAATCTTGCGGACCCTCAACTTCGTTGCGGTAGAATAGAATAGAGCAGAAAGGGACCTTGGAGGTCTTCCAGTCCAGCCCCCTGCTGAAGCAGGAGAACCTATACGATCTCAAACAAGTGACTGTCTAGCCTCTTTTTAAAAATCTCCAGTGATGGAGCACCCACGATTTCTGGGGGCAAGCTATTCCACTGGTTAATTGTCCTCATTGTCAGAAAGTTTCTCCTTAATTCCAAGTTGCTTCTCTCTTTGATCAGTTTCCAACCATTGTTTCTTGTCCTGCCCTCTGGTGCTTTGGAGAATAATTTGACACCCTCTTCTTTGTGGCAGCCTTTCAAATACTGGAATACTGATAGCATGTCTCCCCTATTTCTTCTTTTCTTTAGACTAGCCAAACCCAAGTCCTGCAGCTGTTCTTTGTATGTTTTAGTGTCCAGGACTTTGATCATCTTACTTGCTCTTCTCTGAATTTTTTCCCCCAAACTCTCAATATATTTTTTGTGACCAAAATTGGCTGCAGTATTCTAGGTGTGGTCCCACTAGAGTTTTATAAAGTGGTACTAATAATTCACGTGATCTTGATTCTATGCCTCTGTTTATACACCCCAGAATTGTATTAGCTTTTTTGACTGTTGCACACTGCTGGCTCATGGTTACATGATTGTCCACTAGGACTCCAAGGCCCCTCTCACAGTTATTGTTTTTAAGCCAAATCTTGCCCAATCTGTACTTGTACCTTTGATTTTTCCTGCCTAAATGTAAAACTTTGCTTTTTTCCACATTGAAACTCATTTTGTTCAAGTTTGTCAAGATCTTTTTGGATCCTGTGTTTGTCTTCTGGAGTGTTTGGTGTCTTCTGCCAGTTTGGTTTCATCTGCAAATTTGGTGAATTCCCCTTCAATTCCCTCATCTCATTTATGAAGATGTTGAAGACTCCTGGGCCTAAGATGGAACCTTGCGGTACCCCATTGCTTACTTCTCTCCATGTGGATGTAGTGCCATTGAGGACTACTCGTTGAGTACGGTTTGCCAGCTAGCTACAGATCCATCTGATGGTTTAGTTGTCTATTCCACCTTTTTCTAGCTTACCAAGGAGTAGGTTATGGTCTACTTTATCAAATGCCTTACTGAAATCTAAGTATACTATATCCACAGCATTTCGCTAGTCTACTAGTTTAGTCACTTTATCAAAGAATGAAGTAAGATTGGTTTGGCATGATTTGTTCTTAACAAACCCATGCTGTCTACTAGTTATAACTTTGTTTGCTTCTAGTTGTTCACAGATCTGTTTTTTGATTATCTTTTCTAGGATCTTCCCAGGTGTTGATGTTAAATTGATTGGTCTGTAGTTTCCTGGGTCTGTTTTTTTCCCCTTTCTTGAAGATGGGAACTACCTCAGCCCTTTTCCAATCCTCAGGCATTTCCCCCGGTACTCCAGGATTTTTGAAAGATATGGTGCAGTGGTTCTGAGATAACATCTGCTAGCTTCTTCAGAACCCTCGATGTAATCTGTCAGGTCCCAATGATCTATATTCGTCAAGGTCAGATAGGTGTTCTCCTTCTATTTTCTTGCTTATTTTGATTTGTATTTCTAGTTTGTCTTTTGCACTGGTTTTTTTGGTATGTTGGGCTATAGTTTCTTTTTGTGTGAAGACTGATACAAAGTATGAGTTAAGGAGCTCTGCTTTCTCCCTGTTGCCTGTTATTTCTTCTCTTTTTAGTGGACCTACAATTTCCTTGACTTTTTTCTTCTTGTTAGTATGTTGGAAGAAACTTTTTTTATTATCCTTGATTTCTGTTGCAAGTCTTTATTCATTTTGAGCCTTTGTTTTCCTGACTTCATCTTTGCATGTTCTGGCTGTCTGCTGATAATCAGCCTTAGTTATGTGCCCCTCTTTCCATTTTTTGTATTTGTCCTTTTAGTCTTTCAGTTTGTCAGACAGAACTTTGTGCGGCCAATTCTTCTTGAATTTCTTGTATTTTTTTTCAGTGGTATTGTGCTTGTTTGGGTTTTTATGATCACATTTTTCAGAGTTTCCCACGCTTCTTGGGTTGTTTTCCCCTCTAGGACTTTCATCCATGAGATCTTTCCTAGATTCTCTCTGAGTTTGTTAAAATAGCTCTTTTGAAGTTTAAGACACAGGTTGGTTGGTTTCCTATTGCTAGTGTTTGCATTATATTAAATTCCAGTATGACATGGTCACTTTCACCCAAGGTTCTGGCAACTTAACTCCTTCTATCACTTCTTTTCTATTAGTAAGAATTAAGTCCAGTATAGCTTTACATCTAGTTCCCTCCTCCTTTTTGATGACAAAGTTGTCGGCTAGGTTGGTTAGGAATCTGATCTGCTCGCTGCAGAGTTTGTCTCCCGGTTGATATCTGGATAGTTGAAGTCTCCCATTACTACTGTGGTATGCTTCCTACATACATTTGTTAATTGGTTGGAAAAGAGTTCATCTATTTTTTCTGATTGGTTGGGTGGCCTGTAATATACACCTATGGCATTGTCACTTTTTTTCCTCTTTTATATTGACCCATATACATTCTGGAGAGATTTTATCTTTGATCATGTGCATTTTTGTAGATATGTAGTGTTCTCTTACATATAGTGCAACTCCCTCTCCTCTTTTTGTAGATCTATTTCTTTTGAACAATTTGTATCCATCCATCCTTGTTTGCTACACTTGATTTTACATCTGTTTGCCATATCATGAGCCTTATCTTATTGGCCTCAGTGTGTTTGTTTCACAGAACTCAACACCCGCAAACAATTTGCATTTTAAACTTAACCAAATGAATCCTAAATTGACATTTCAATATTTCCATGGTGAGGCCACATAAGGGAATATTTTTGGCCTCAGAATGTTCTTCCAGGATTAAGCAGGAGGAGAAAAGGCATTATAGCATCATAAAATGTCATTAACTACTAGACAGTATGAAACTTCCAAGATGGGTTCTCAAAACAATAGTGGTCTGGAATGGTCCTATACTATGACTAAATATAACACTTATATAATCCAAGCAAAGTGGCTGATGTTCAGAAATAACACTACACTCAGCAGGCCCTATGTTCCTGTTATTACAAACTAGATTTCAGCCTTAAAACCAAAATAAAGATTAGACAAGCTACAGTGTAAAATGGCTTTAATTAACTATGGTTAAGCATTAAGCACAGAACATATCATGGTCTCTCATTGCTTGAGAGGCAACATGAAGAGCCATCATCCTTGGATTGACCCAAAATGATTAATGCTGCTGATCATTACTTTTACCCCTAGATATAGAAAAGTTCAGGAATAGCAGGAAGAAGCTTCTCTCTCTACACATGATAATGAGAGTGTTAATTCCAGCAAGATTAGGAGCAAACAGCCAAAAACAGATTTACAGAACAAGGAATAAGTGGAAATTTCTCATTCTGCCAGAAGTAGGAAACCTCAAGAATGTGCAAATATTCAAATTTGAATTAACAATAATTATGGCTGGCATTTTGAACCTGGCAGTTGCTGGAATTCTTTCTTCTTGCAATAAACTTACTTAATTAGATCTGTGTCCATGACTCATTGCCTATACAACTTCTGAATTTGGTATCAACCAAGACTTGAGTAATCTGACAAAAGCAGGAAAGGACTATTCCTTAAGCACCAGAGCTCAAACAGAAGCAGCAGCCCACAAAAGACTGGATAAGGTGAAACCAGGCTTAATTTCTGCTTAACTATCTATGACTTCTGAATTTCTGGTACAGTTCAGCAACTAAAACACAGTGAACATTTGCTACTCTAACAACTGTTAAGGAGAAAATGGTGGAAAATGTTCACTGGGTCCTATCCATAGTGAAATGTTAACTATTCTGTTAAACAACAGAATAGACACAGAATCTGCTAGCAACTTCAAGACCAACCATTATATTTACATTTGCCCAGGTTTGCGTTTGTAGACCTGGGATGTAATTCTGTTTTTAAAATACAGAATACTGGGAAGAAGCTACTTTTTACAGTCTCTTCCACAAATTAATTTTAAAATTAATGGAAGCTATTAAAGGAGTTCTCCAAACTGTAATCTGGAGCCTATGAAAAAAACCATTTGATAGTAGCTAAAGTCCTCAACTTCTTTCCTAGAATAACTCTGTGTCCCAAGTAGATCACATAAGCTTGATTGGTTGATTTGCTCCCTTGAAAAAAAAAAGACGATGACAATGGTTAGCCAGAGTGCCATGGAGATTTCTTTTAAGCTTTTTATAGTATGGGAAGATAGCCTACCTTTCATTATGCACATAATGCACATCGATGTTATGCACATCGATGTTATGCACATCGGGGCAAAGAACCCCAATTATACTTACCAACTGATGGGGACCAAACTTTCTGAGACAACCCAAGAAAGGGATCTTGGGGTTTTGGTGGACAGCTCGATGAAGATGTCAACCCAATGCGCAGCAGCAGTAAAAAAAGCAAATTCCATGCTTGGCATGATTAGGAAGGGAATCGAAAATAAGTCAGCAAGTGTTGTATTGCCTCTGTACAAATCGATGGTGAGACCACACTTGGAGTACTGTGTACAGTTCTGGTCACCGCACCTCAAGAAGGATATAATGGAACTGGAAAAGGTGCAAAAAAGGGCAACAAGAATGATCAAGGAAATGGAGCGCCTCCCTTATGAAACCAGATTGCAATGCCTTGGTCTCTTCAGCCTTGAAAGACGGCGTTTAAGGGGTGACTTGATCGAAGTGTATAAAATCATGCATGGGATAGAAAAGGTGGATAGAGAAAAATTCTTTTCTCTATCACACAATACCAGGACAAGGGGGCACTCCCTAAAGCTCATAGCTAAGAAAGTGAGGACAAATAAAGGGAAATATTTCTTCACCCAGAGGGTCATTGATTTATGGAATTCACTTCCAGAAGGGGTTGTGACAGCTGTCAGCCTTGACAGCTTCAAGGCAGGGCTAGATAGATTCATGGATGCCAAGTGTATCGGTGGTTATTAAAACGGATGTCCATGTGCCGCCTCTATGTTGGTTGAGGCAGGCAGGATTCCCTTGAGTACCATTTGTTGGGGGTCAAGGGAAAGGGAGGGTTTTGCCTTCTCTTTCTGCTCAAGATCCCCATGTACAATTGGTGGGCCACTGTGTGACACAGAATGCTGGACTCGATGGGCTTTGGCCTGATTCAGCATGGCTCTTCTTATGTTCTTATGTTCTTATTTCAAATACTTAATCATGATTTCCATTAGAGAATACCTTCCCAGTTACTCTGAAAAGAAACTACAAGGGGGAGGGATGGAAAGCCTTGGGAGTGGAGTGTATGTGATGTTTCAGGGTGTGGAATTAGGATCAGTTGAGTGCTTTTATTATTTTTATAAATAACACAAGGTAATGAACATAATTAATACACCTTCCTTCTTGTATTTTCCCGCAACAACAACCTTGTGAGATGAATTGGGCTGAAAGAGAATGACTGCTCCAAGGTCATCCAGCTTGCTTTCATGGCTAAGGCAGGACTTGAACTCATGGTGTCCTGCTTTCTATCCTGACACCTTACCCACTAGACCAAACTGTTCCCATTCAAATACAAAACTTGCCCGAATGCCTTTGGGCCAATTACTAGTCTGCAACCTAACTTACTTCACAAGGTGTTGTGCATTGTTTTGTCAGATGAGAAAACAGGAGGTAAATGAAACTGCCTAACATAGAATAGACCAGGGGTCCCCAACCCCTGGTCCATGGACCAGTACCGGGCTGTGGCATGCCAGCAACCGGTCCACACAAACAAGCAATGCGGGATACAGGCAGTACACAAAACCATGCACTCTCCGGTCCATGGAAAAACCTCTGTCCATGGAACCAGTCCCTGGTGCCCAAAAGGTTGGGGATCTCTGGAATAGACCATGCAAAAAAGTGTGTTATATTTATTAATTAGATATTTTCTTGAAAAAGTTTTAAGCTTTGTAGTGATCCTTCTGAAAGGCAATAGTGTTAACAAAACATATATTGTCTAAGGCAACACAACTGAAAGGAGAATGAGTACTTTTACTGCCCTAGAATTTTTAAAAAATGCTCAATCTACTGACTGGCCTTGCCAAGTTGTATCTCTTAGTTGAGAAGAATTACTGAGTAGAATGAGAAGCAAACAGATTAATCCCAGATTTCCAGAAAATTAGCTTTGTTAAACATTTTTGTTGTGACTTAATCATGAAGATGCCGAAGGTATGCAAAGTTTGAAGGTGAAGAAAGAACAAGGGTAATGCTTGAAATGAATCATGGAAGGCTTACCCTGAGGTAGTTGAGGGTGAAGTTAGTCAGACCCATGCGAGTGATGTTTTTGGACAACTGCTCCAAAATCTGAGGGTCTTGTGCCTGTACCAAAAAAATAGATATATTTTTTTATGTTTCGATGAGAGACATGCAGTACTTAAACACAGATTGCAGATGATCAAACTCTTTGGGATTATTATATTAAAGAAAAATGATACCAAGGTATCAGAATAGTCAAAATGGTGGCTTCAATCATAGTTGGTATCTTGAGGGTTTTTAAATAATCTGTCTGAAGCAGTTAAGCTGTTTTATCCTTAGAAGAGCCATGTTCTCACTATATGTTACCACAGCACTAAAAGAGCAAGGAGGCTGAGGTGATCCATTTTTGACATCTTCCTGAGGAAAATACTGCTTTGAGCCAGGGCCTAATCTAATGTAAAGTTAAAGGATGAAGGTTTTATAAAGGTCAGATTTTAACTTGATATAATTTAGTTCATAGCTTAGGACATTGACAAGCTAATGAATTCACATTATTCTTTTGGGTGCTCTCCCATTGTCTTCAGGGTTTCTTAGACAATGTCTTAGCACAACAATTTGGTTTGGTGGTTAATGGCTTCAGTCTTGAAACCAGAAGAGCCAAAGCCTACTGGGTGACCTTGGGCCAGTCCTTCTTACTCAGCCCTAGGAAAACGGCACTTCTGAAAATGCTGACAAGAAAATTTCAGAGATTTGTCCAGGCAGTCACTAGAAATCAAGATTGATTTGATAGGACCAATAAATACATTTTTTTAAATGCAGAACAGTTAAAAGAAATGGAAATGAATGTATAAATGTATATGTTAGGCTTATAAATTACCAAGGAAAATATGACAAAAATATCTCCTTAATTGGTATGGTGAACAAACAAATTTGTGCGACTATCACAAAACCGGTTTGTGTGACTGATAGGAAATTCCTAAAGAAGCAGGAACCATGGAGTTAGCAAAACAGTAATAATGCACCTTGTTCGGATGCTGATAAAACTCAATTGCACTTGTGGCTCAGGTGAATTTACTGCAGTTCCAACTATTCCTGGCAATTGTTGATGTATCTTTTGATTTAATTATTTATATTGACTGAAATATTTATATTGGCATGTAAATATGCAGTTCACAAAACAAATTAAAAAAAGACACACAAGTCATTTCCACCCCTCTGCAAAAAACACTATCCAGTAATACAAAGAAAAAAGAATGGAGTATCAGCTGTTATGTGTACAAACCACTAGTAATTAAAAGCAGAACTAACACTTGATGGCCTGTTTAAAACTAAAGCCCACTTACTGAAAAGGTCAACGATGTGTAGAATTCAACACAATGCACAGAATGTTCTGGTGTTTCATGAAATGTTTATTTTTGGACCTGGTGCATCAATCAATGGTTCTAGAATTTAAATTTCTAGAATAGGAAATTCCTGATATGATCCACCTTGACCCAGAAAGGCCATAGAGCCATTTGGAGAAAGCAAAAAAATTACTCTGGAGAACAGTGAAATATCTATGCCTGTAATGCTAAGTTCTAAGCTAAGTAGAGGAGATGACTATTTTTAAAACAAATAAATAAAAGTGGATTCAATACTCTTTCTATTGGAAAAGGATTGTGAAGATAACTATCCACTGAAAAGTCCTTGTTCTTCTATGTATTATTTAACAAATCTTGAGGATGAACCTGAGAGCAGGATTTTAGAGAGCAGGACCTTCCTGGCTAACAAGTGGCTTGTTCTAACATTCAGTAAACCTGAATGTGTGCAAGCATGGTACTGAATGTGCCTCTAATTTTATATTTCAAAAAGCAATGTATTAAGTGAAATTTTGGAGATATCAATCTAACGCTCTAGTTGAATAATTGAATAATAATAAAGGCAATCCCACTTTTAAGATTTTCCCCTACAACCTAAGATACATTTCCTGGGACAACAAATTATGGCTTTGATGGCCTCCAAAAGTTTTAGAAAGCAATTCAGGCTGAGTACTTACATGCATGGCTAAAATACTGCGAGGGACAAGTTCTCTGTATTGTCTAATTGTAAAGTGCCATGTTTTTATTCTCATAAGGTCATCAAAAGTAAATTCCAAGATCAGACGTCCTTCTGTGCATACCTACAAGCATAAAGGGCAACAAAAAATGTAAATAGATTTACTAAGATATTTTATATTTTTGAAAACTTTTTAAAATGTCGATAGATTTTGCTGTTTGACTTCATTAGCGCAATTGTATCCTTTCCTGAGCAAAGAAGAATTAAGAGAAAGCAATTCAATTGGTAGCAGTTGATCAAGCTGTAGATTTTATAGCTGTGAGTGCTCAAATCTTGTTTATATCTTCTTTCTCTCTGAAACTGCTGTTCGTAATTAACAATACTAAGTTTGTTAGTCTGAGTGTGATTAGCAATAGTGCATTCAGGATAGCTGATTTTTTAAATAGATGAGGTCTTTGCATCTATATAGGCATATGATATTAATAGGTGAAATACAACTAATTATTCAACTGATTTCAGTACAGACATATCTCACAGGTGTTAATGTTTATCCCATTTCATTTACTGTAGCTTTCTTCTCTTTGTTTTTAGACTTTTTCTTTGGTTTTGTTCTGCGTTCCTCCAGTCAGCATACCAGCCATTAAAACATGCAAGTCATCCATTAATATTAATTTAAATAAAGATTAACTTCCTCTGTCTCTACTGGGATGAGATACCTTTTTCCTGTTGAACTTATTTAGTGAGCTACAGACAAAGTTTAAAAACAGGGTGAGGTAATACCAAAAAGGGGGGAAAAGAACCCTCAACCCATTTAAAATTGCCACCCTTCAGTGCTCCAAACTGCTACATCAATTTAAAAAGAGCGTTGTTGTCTTCAACCAATGCTTCAGAGGTTCAAGCAGGACAATGGGTTTTTTTAAAAAAATAAGCAAACAATTCAACTGAGGGTCATATTTGTTTGAAAGAAAAAAGCATAATGGCAAAAAAGCACTGCAGAATCAAAGGTTGCAAACTTCTGTTTTAATTATCTTTAGTCCTCTTCGTTTAAACTCCTTTAAGCAAACACTGAAGGACAGTAGCCATGTTAGGCTGGAATTCTGAGATTGCAAGAAAATTAAAGCCAAGTATAATTAATATGAATTGTGGATTTCAGGAAAACAATTCCTGCTAACTTGGATTCCATGGGAAAGATGCCAATAGGTAAATGAGCTTGGTTGGGAAGTATTTAAAAAGGAAAAACTAAAGACTTCTCTGCAAAGAATTCCAAAATTGGATTTTTTAAGGTAATAAAGAAAGAAGGCAGCAGTCCCTGTGTCTGCACAATAAGCTCAGAGAAAAATGTGAAAACAAAAGGGAAAATGAATAGGTGAGAGAAAGAAGATAAGTCATCAAGAAGAAATACACACAATTATCCCAGCAATGTAGCAAGGATGTCACAAATGTGAAAGCTCAGAAAGAATGCAATTTGGTGTATAGTGCTAAAAGTAGTATCCTTTGTATCTATTGAAAATAAAAGGAAAATAATCAGTATGCCAGTTGCTCAATGAAGAAAGCAATGCCCTAACAGTAAGAAAGAAAAGACAGTTGCTCACCTCATGTTGATTTACTCTTTTGCAACAAAAAGTATGCATTCCATCAAGGTCAATGTGGAGCAGGAGGAAGGGGTAGAGATGATGTTTGAGAATGACTGAAACATGTCAATTTATTTTGCATGAATTCTAATCTCCATACCCTATGAATTGCATTCTAGGCCACTAAAAGAATTTGTTGTTGGCCTGACAGAATATCTAGGTTTTACCTCTAAGACACACTGCAGAATGAGGAAAAGAAAGATCAGGGAACTTCAAATAAGTGACACCATAACTCAGTATGGATTTGTTAAGATTCATTTTTGACAATACTTTTTCTTATCTCATTTTTTAAATGACTTAAATGTTTGGCTGAAACCAGGTTATATTACGTTTACAGTATATCTGCATTCTTACAGCATATCTTGGACTTCAGTAAGGAATTTGATAAAGTAGATCACAACCTATTACTTGATAAGATGGAAAAATGTAGGTTAGACAGCATCACCACCATATGGATTTATAACTGGCTAACCAATCAGACTCGATGTGTAGTCCTCAATGGAACTACATCTACATGGAGGTAGGTTTGCAATGGGGTACCCCAAGGCTCTGACTTAGGCCCAATACTCTTCAATATCCTTATCAATGATTTGGATGACAGAGTAGACAGGGAACTCATCAAATTTGCAGATGACACCAAGCTGGCAGGAATAGCCAACACTCCAGAAGATAGGCTTAAGATATAAGAAGGATCTTGACAAGCATGAACATTGGGCCCTATCTAGAAGAAATGAAATCCAATGCTGAAAAAAGTAAGATTCTACCTTTAGGCAAGAAAAAACTAATGCACTGGTATAGTAAAGGTGGTACCTGGCTCAATAATAGTAACTGTGACAGGGATCTAGAATCTTAGTGGACAATCACTTAAATATGAGCCAGCAGTGTGCTGCAACTGACAAAAAAGCCAATGCAGTCCTAGGTTGCATTAATAGAGGGATAGAATCAAGATCACGTGAAGTATTAATGCCACTTTATAATGCCTTGATAAGACCACACTTGGAATACTGCATCCACTTTGGTCGCCACAATGTAATAAAAAAGATGTTGGGACTCTAGAAAGAGCGCAGAGAAGAGCAACAAAGATGCTTAGGGGACTGGAGTTTAAAACATATAAGGAACAGTTGCTGGAATTGAGTATGTCAAGTTTAATGAAAAGAAGGACTAGAGGTGACATGATAGTGTTCCAATATTTAAGGGGTTGCCTCAAAGAAGAGGGAGCCAATCTATTCTCCAAAGCACCTGAAGGCAGGACAAGAAGCAATGGATGGAAACTAATCAAGGAGAGAAGAAATGAGAAATTTCCTGACAGAACAATTAATCAGTGGAATAGCTTGCCTCCAGAAATTGTGAATGCTCCAACACTGGAAGTTTTTAAGAACAGATTGGACAACCATTTGTCTCTGTTATTCTGTTATCTACTATTTCTTAGTAGAAATAGCAGGTTGTGGACATGCTGCAAAAATAATGTACCTTGGACTTCCGGTTCCGGTCGCGGCCTCTCTAGTCGAGCGGGGAGATTGCTCTCCCCGCCGACTAGTTTTCCCTTTGTTGGCGGACCCTTATGCGGGTCCAAAGTTGCCCTGGAGGGCGTGACTTTCCTACGAGGAGGCAGCATTCCGGCAGCGGAGGAGCGGCGGCTCCTCCAGCTGTCCGGACGGAACTCCGAGGGCCGACGGAGAAGAAGATCGGCCAATAAAATGGCCAATCGCTTTGCCGCAGAAACCACAAGTCCAAAGAACATCTAAGCTGCAGACCCACCATGGTGAATCCGGGTGAGACCTTTCCTTTTTTTCTTCCCTCTCTTCATTTTTTCTTGTTTGTGTTTTGCCTGTAAGAGCTGTGTGGGAAAGATTTCCCTAGCTTGGAAAGGCAGCT
This sequence comes from Bothrops alternatus, assembly GCA_034064705.1. Classification (NCBI taxonomy): domain Eukaryota; kingdom Metazoa; phylum Chordata; class Lepidosauria; order Squamata; family Viperidae; genus Bothrops; species Bothrops alternatus. The sequence continues at coordinate 15,678,041 of JARGCV010000085.1, forward strand.
TTCACTCTTTGGGGAAGAAAGGCGAACAAAGGAACAAAGTAAAGTTTTAGAAATTACGTTGCTTTTTTATAAGTACTTTGGAGTATTGGAAAAACTTTTTATTTTTTATGAACTTTATTATTTGCCTATGCTGTTGTTCTTTTTTGAGTAAAGAAAGAAGATTGAAAAATGAAATGACTTTGGGGGGGGAAATGGATTTATTTATCTTTTTTTAGCTTGCTGAGGGCATCTACTGGTTAAAAAGTAATATTGCAATTGTTCTAAAAATGGAGCTGTACTCATATTTAAATTGCAAACTTATTCTGGAGAAAATTTATGAGACTAAAGAGGAAATATGTGCTACAATGAAAGAGCTTACTACAGAACTAAGAATCAGAATCTCTTCCTCAATCTTTAAAACTAACTTTCAGATTGCACCTGATTCTTCCATTAAACAGACTCTACAAAAAGAAGACCTAACTGAGAATAAAGAGAACAAAGATAAAGTGACTCTGCCCTATATGCAACTCAGTTATGGCGTCCAGAATCAGGAAAAGCAAAGACTGGGACTTGGAACTTTAAAGCGAGACTTTATGCCAAAAAAAAAAAAAAATCAGAAGGCCAATTCAGAGGTCAAGATACTTCTTATTGATTCAAAAGATATTTCAAGCAACAAAGAGAGACTTATTAGTTGGAAAGGAAGCTTTGCTATGGAAACCTACTTGGCATTTGAAAAAACCTAGAATAAGATTTAAAAAAAATGAAAGTTAAAGTTTTGAGTAATGGACTAAATCTAGAACTATGGACTGACTTAAGGACCAAGATTATAAGTGATTTACTTGTTTGATGATTAATGAATTGAAATATTTTAAAGTGTGATGTTATTTTGTTAGTTTAAAGTTGATTGATGGTTTATATAGCTGAGAAGTGACTAATGAAATACATATTAAATCCCTTAAGAATGTATTTCTTCTTTTTTCTTTTCTTTTTCTTTTTTTCTGTTTAGGATAATAGGGTTATTTGTAAGAAAATTATTATGTAATCTTAAACTAACCTAATAAGATGATTTTTGCTTGATAAGATTGATGTCATGGGTTATGATAATTTAATTGGATATGAACTGAATTATGTATAATGGATTGAAAAAAATTAAGATCTGATTTTACTTGTTAGCCATAAGAGATTGATTAGTTGATAGATTGGATATGTATAGGATAGATTAATGTTTTAGTTTAATTGGGGGATATTGGTGGAAGAAGAGTTAAATGGGATTTGCAATGAAAACTAAGGTACCAGAATATATTTGGAAGGAATACCCGAACTGATAGAGTTTGTATTTAAAGCTAATTTGATTATGGTTGTATAAACTTTTTTTAAAGTGTTAGGAACAGGTATAGGTTGACTAAATTTAAACCAGATTGAACTATTTTAAATAAACTATGTTAGTTAAGGGGAAAGAGAGGGATACTAGAGGTATTGATTGAAGTATGCATAAATGTTTTGCTTTTGGATAATTGTTTACCCTAACACCATGGTGTGCTTTGAGCATTTTGTTATAAAAATTAAAAAAACTAATAAAATTTGTGTAATAAATAAATAAATAAATAATGTACCTTGCTTTCAGCTGAACAATTGGCTACAATATGATATTCTTATTGGCAAGCTAGAGGGCATGATAATTAAATGATATATGTTGATATCTTAAACATATCTCAAAAAACATACATCAGTGGTATGAACAGAAAGAATGGGCAAACAACTCTATAGAGAAAAGAAGGAAAATAAAGTTTCAAATACTTATTTGAAAAACAATTGTACCAAATGTTCAGCTGTAAGTCTCTAAAACTTATGTTTAACATTTTCATGATAGGCAGGACAAGACTTGTAAGCAAAACCTGCCAGGAGGCTACATTAAAAAAATAGGATTTAGAAAGTGAAATATCCTAAATGCATACACCTTTTCCATATTAATCAATTAAAATGGAGAGTCTTAGAAAATTTTCACAAGTTGGCCTTTGGAAGAGAATAATTCAGTAAATTTCCAACCTTCAAAATTGTTGTATTATAAGTATCAGAAATAGAATATGGGACTAAGAGGCTGAACTATTTTGCTCAGCTTGAGGGTGTTCCGGTGTCCAAATTCATTAAGCCGTAAACCAGTTTCCTAGAAAGAGCCAGTTTCTATCATCTAACTAGGAAGCATAATGATTTGCTTCCAATATGACTTGTTCCTCATAGACTAAACTGATGAGATAAACACTAAAACAAAAGGACATCCAGGTAACACCCCCCCCAATTCTTGATGAAATTCCCCCTTTACCCCCATTATGAAAGGTATATTGGGCTCTTCATAGAAACTGTAGGCATCCCAAGGAGTTCAAGGGATCTTTTCTACTGATAGTAAACACGATAACCAAATAACTGCCAATAATTATTTTATGGATTTAGCAACCCGTAAATATAAAAAATAATATACATTTATAGTCTGTTAAATCCCCAAAACAATTGTTGATAACAATAATTTGTGTAGGGACCACAATTTACTTCAGATCTGCATTTTAAAAGCTTCATGATATGCAAGGTAGTTATATACTGCAACAGTCTATCTGTTAAACAGCTAAAAGTGTAAACATACAGTAGTGACTAGAGGTCAGCAAGTGCCCCTTTCAAAACCATGACTTGGAAAAAAAAAGCTTCAAATTTTATTGGTGAACCTGCATCTTCAGATTAAACAATGGGTCAGGGGGATCCTCAGGGGCTCAAAACATTCAAGTTGGTGGCCAAACAGTTAGGCCACAATGTGCCAAAAATGATCAAAACCCTGTGCTTTTTACATGTAGCACAATTGTACATAAAACGAAGGCAGGCTTTGATTGTATGGTTATAGCCACCATTTTGCATTTTTGACCTCTTCATATGGATATCCCAGTGATATGGGTAAGTCTGAAAGGCCCAGATTAAAGGCTCTGACATTTGGTCTGTAAATATTAAAGGGACTATTAGAGAACAACAGAAGTTCTTCTGCATGTTTCTACTGTTCTCTAGTGGCTGCTGGTGGTTTTGCAGCGCAGATCTGTTTGTAGTAGTTCTAGTCCTAATTCAGTACTAGGAGTTTGATATAAATATTCACTCTTAATAAAACCAATGGTGGATCATGTCCACTGAATATCCACCTCCATTAACTAGAGATGCAAACACCAGATTTTGCATCTGGCTTCGTGAACATTCTTCTTTGGGAAAAGCTGAGCACAGCAACCCCCAGTTTACAGCACACTTTATAAAAACATTTCCCTTTCCAATTTGCAGAAAACAAAACAAAACAAAAAACCCTAACTTACTTTCTAATCAATTAAGGCAAAATCTTATTTGAAGCTCTTCTCCCTAGCTACCCCTTCCAGCTGCCTTCCCCATAAAATCCGAAATGAAAAAAGTCTCCAATTAAGAAAACATTTTCAGTTGTGCTGAATTCACATTTATGCACTGTGAGCTCTGACATTCTGTTTCTATGGCAACCAAAACCAGCTGATTAGTTGGCATGGTAACAGAAAAGGTATAATCCTGCCAGACAGTCCCTAATCAATGCCCCAAGTGCAAAGGGTCTCTAGAGGATCAACAAGAAAGGGCCCATCAGCATTCAATAGATCACGTGGAGGCGCTAGAGTAAGCCAGGGGGGAAAGGGGGGGGAATAGAAAAAGAACATTACTACAACTCACCAGTCCCTTGTTAACCCTTTCCTCTTCTTGGCTAATTGCAAGAATTTTACAATCTGCACTAGGTGGAAGGAAAACGGTTTATTTTAGTTCTTTTTTAAATGGAATGGAATGTGTATCTTATAAAGTTATGAATTATTTTTTGACGTTCACATTTATTACAGAGACCAAAAATATTTACCTGAGATACAATTTGTATAAATGTGCAAAATAAAATATGTGTGGGTTTTCCTTTTTTTTAGTTCATATAAAATTGGAAAACATAAATTGAACCTCACAATGTTGTATCCAAGACTGAGGGATAAGAAGAAAAAGTATATTTTAGCTGTACCTGAAGCATATTATTAACATTTTGATGAGTGCTGATGTCAGAGATTTATACTGAGAAGGAAAAATCCCACTCAAATGTTTCTGTGTATTTCTGTTACTAGGGATCAGATGTGTTGAGCCTTTTTGGTATGCACCAGAAAAAAATCAGAATCCAACTGTGGATCTTCCTTTCCTAAATGTTGTGTAATCTTACATTTCTGTAGGTTCTTTCATAGGCAGGATTTTTGAAATCAACCAATTTTCTAAACACTTTAGATTGGAGCACATATTTTATACCCCAAAACTCTAATTTAATTGGGCAGTATTTCCTGAAGAAAAAAAATACATTAGGCCATGCAAAAAGAATAGATGGTTATTCTTTTCTTTTTATGGATTAGGTGGTTTTAGATCCCCTGAGAATACTGAAGGCAATATTGGAAGCACACATTTTAAAACAGCAACAGATAGATAATGAGACAAAATATACTGAGGCAGCATCATAATATAGAAAATTATGATATTAACATCTCAGAAATCAAGAAAGTTCCAAGAATTAAATGGCTCCAGGAGAAGTGGAGATTGTTCTAAAGAGTTGAACTATTACTGTGAAGTCCTGTCCAAGCTTCACTGAAACAGAATTTAGAAAATTAAAAAAATTATCTATCCAGTTATGAACAAAGAGATAAATACAGTAGTAAATATTTCTAAGTTACTTGAAGTCAAGCAATGCAATGGTAATGCCTACCTTCTCTCTCTTAAAGGTTAAACATTAAATTAATCCTCTTTTAAGCCAATTTGGCCTCTAATTTTGAGTTAATAAGTTAGGATTAAGAACATGAGAAATCATAAAAATAATTCAGACCAGAAGCAAAATGATCCATTAATATGGAAGTGGTCTTTTGTAAGATGCTACCAGTTATTAATGAATCAGCTGGGTTAAGTAATTCTTATTTATTTGGTGACATAGGGGATTACAGGAATGCAAACAAACTCCTAATTAATGGACAGTGGTATTGTTGTTAACAGTGCTGATGAAATCTGATGAAAGATGTTATACTTCTCACCACCACCATTTTGAGCCACTGCCTCTGATGATCAAAACCTGAAATGGTTACAAGCTCTTTTGGCCAAAAAGACTGCATTTAACTAACCCTCAGTAGTAAACCAAGAAGATATTAATGAAGATACTCTTTTAGTTATAAAAAACCTGGCCAATTTAAAAACACAGAAGAAAAGTACATAGCTGTCATAAGTAGCTGAGAATGTATCTCCTGTATTTAGCTTTAATAAATAATTGAAAGAGCAACTTTCAGCCGAGGCAGCTGATATGGACATCTGGAAGGCAATCTCTGTCTTCTGCGTTCAGTTTTGCTTCGCTGGGGAACCCTGGAAAGGGTCGAAAGTCACCCTGTAGGGGCAACCAGCAAGGAGGGGATCCCCATTGGATCGTGGGAATGTGATAGTTCTTCTACTTGATCCAGGGCAGCCCTCCAAACTGGCGGACGAAAGACTGGCCATAGCAATATGGCTCGTCACTAGACTGCAGACAGCCGAAGTCACATTTACCATCAGGCAATTTTAAGGCAGCACAGACAAGACTGGGTGAGATCTACCTCTCTTAAATCCTAACTATTTTCTTTACCTGCATAAGCTGTCTTAAGTACTTTCCCCCCTGTGGAGAGGGGAGATTTTACCCTTCCCTCTAAAAACAGCAGCAACTGACTATCCAGGGGAGTTTTAAAAAATGTTGCAAGAATAACCTGATGCTAATTGGAATTTATTTCTTAAAGTTTGTGGATTAAAAGACTTTCTACTCTTACTGAAGATCTGGGTTTTTACTTATAAAAAAGAAGTAAAACTGAAAAGATTATAAAAACTTCAGACTTAAAGGAAAATTTTAAATATAGGGGCGACATCTTGTGGCTAAACCTGATATTACAACCTGTTATTGTTTAAAAGAGACTTGGCTGGCAGCCTAGACAATAGATAAGACTTATAGCCTTGAGACACTTATCAGCAGTGAAGCCCAGCTGTGTTCCATACTCACTGAATTTTTTTTAAATATTCTCTGATTGCAAAGCCTTTAATCTAACATATTACTAAGAGAATATGGAGGAAGATCAGGAACAGATTCTTTTTATGCTGAAACCGATTTACCAAACTATTCTTACAGCTACTGAAGAAATAAGAGGTTACAGAATAGAATGGGATGTCAGCCCAGATACACAAACTCAAATTTTGATTACAACTGAAAAATCAACTACACAGAATATAACGGAAAAAGTGGACCAATTAAATACTATGACTGAAGATTGAATTGATCAACAAGTACAGTCAATGGAAAACCCAGAAAAGGGACTGACAAAATGGAAAAGGGAAAAGATTTTCTACATAAATCAGAAAAACTTGAGGATCAAAAAGAACAACAGATTGAAGAGAAGATAAACAGTTTAAAACAATTACATCAAGATGAAAAAAAGAGAGACAATTTGTTAGTCTTCTCAAAAAAATGGCGATCAGATGGTTTTTTCTACGTCAAACAACATACATAATAACACAGGGAGATTTATTAGATGACTCAAAAGCACAGACATGGAAGACAATTTGGCAAAGAAAGCAAGCTAGAATAAGACTGAAGAAAATTGGGGTTTTGACTTACCAGTGAGAATTAAAACAGAATATTCTCAAAATAAATAAGATGTGTATTTTGAATATTAGAAATTGTTATGAGTTGAGTTAAAGGATACTTTGGTTATTTAGGACTTGGAAATATAAACATTAATAGTTAAATTTGAATATTGAATATTGAATATAAAGGCAATTAATATATATATAAACTAGAAATGTATTGATGAATGTAACAAATATGTTATTTAGTGGTAATAATAAAAATTATTAGCTTAAATATAAGATAGTAGATATTGAGAGAAAAAGAGGAAGTATTAAATGTTGAAATAAGAGAAATTTTGGTTATTAAATTTAAGATATTTGGAAATTACCAGAAAATAAGAATATTATATTGTATTATTAATTAACTGATGTAAGATCCAGGGATGAATTGTGATAAAGGGAATTGGGGTTATTTAAAATTTGGAAACTTATTAAATGTTACATTTAAATATTTATGGGAAACTAAAAATTGGGAAAAACTTACCAGGACATTGATTGTCTAAAAAGATTGAATGTTAAAATGACTAAGATATGTATAAACTAAAAATTATTGATAAATGTAAGAAAGCTATTTGTATTAAATTGATATAATAAGAATTGTATTAATTCAAATGTGAGACAGTAAATACCAAGGGAAAAAGAGAGGAAATATTTAATGTAATAGTTTGTGATTTGTACCAAAGAAATTTGTATGTTATTGAATTATGAACCAACCCAGCTGCCATGCTGCTTTTCAAATATGTAAATGTAAAACTGGAAAATCAATAAATTAAAATAATAATAATAATTGAAAGAGCATTTACCAGGGTATGGGGGTAGGAGAGTGAAGTTATGATAATTAAATTTTTTTCTTATGCTTTATGTCATATTTTGTTCAGTTTTTAAAGCACTGGGAGCTATAATGACTTGATAGCACTGGATGATGATGATATCTGATCATTTGTTGTGGCATCTGGGATTGTTGGAATCTGTCCAGCTCCCTCAATACCGAGGTGCACACACAGTTTTTCCATTCCATTCAAATGCATGTTCAAACATTCAGCATGATTTCTTCCCTAGCTTTACTTTCTCCAAATTAAGTAGCTTTTCTGCTGCTGCCAGACTCCTTATATTTTTGGCTACCATAGTCTAACATAGTTCTCTTTTGGAATGTCTTCTGGAAGACTCAATAGACAGGTAGCCTGTCCCTTATATAGGCTGATATTCTCATTTCCTGATAGAGGATAGGGACAGATCACCTCCAATTTAACATAATATATGAGGTGTGCATATATTTGTGTTTAAGTAGTGTAAACTTGGTCTCTATACAAATGAATCTTTGCATGATGTGCCAAGCTCATGTTTGATGGAATAGTTGTATGCCTGTCCCTTTGCTAAACAAATAAAAGTATCCATCTGGGCTTGTGTCCAGATCTGGCATTCTCTTTTTCATACTCTTAAACAAAATAATCTATTAAAATAATAGTGGTGCTTTCTCCCAGTTTCCAGCTTATGACTAACAATCTAGTTATATGTTCCTTTAAAAAAGAATGCTGATATCTAAGGAACCAGGCAATTCATCAACACTCAGAGAAAACATTTGTTATATAGACAGAAAAGTATCTTGAACACCCATTATTTGCATGTTTCACATCACTCTATTACCTTTGTAAACATAGGTTTTCCATGTTGGCTGACCATGGTGCACTGATCACAATCCACTGTGATGGAGGAGCTATGATAGGATTCTTTTGAGTGCTTGAGGATGTAATACAGGTCTGTCACTCCTCCTTCAAAGACAGTGCTAAAATAACGAGGGATGAGGGTCCTTCCAATGGCTGTGGGGAAAATACAAAGCACATGAGCTGCTAGAGAGAACATGTTAAACTGTTGACAGCTGTTAATTGACTAGACCACATTGACTTTAGAGCAAACCAATCCTAGTTTCCAAAAATACTAATGGAGTAGTAACTGGATATTTTTATTCATTTAACAACCAGTTGCCACAGTATGGTCCTTTTATTGCAACTCTTATTTCTGCATCATGGATCTGCAGGGGTGGATTTCGAGAAAATTACGACTGCTGGGTATATGCGATTGAAGCCCTGCACCTTGTCATATGCATTCCAAATGCATATAGTTATGGCCATTGCCTTAATTTTTTTGACAACCACACCTGCTTCTCTGGATTCTCCTGTTACATGCCTATAAGTAAGACTTGCAAGGTGGAGTTTTCTTGCTTAGGATTCCAGCCAGCCATCAATGCCATTTTCACTTATTCTCTGTTCTATTCCAGCCCTTCTCTGCCTATTTCAAAGTGACTGGGCCCATCCTTCATTTTTCAGCTTTCTTTCCCTTTCTGTCCTTTCTCAAGGAGACTGATTTCCCCCCTATTCTGGGTGGATAAAGGTGCTTCAGATACACAATGATCTAGGCTTCCAGTTTTGCACAGTAGTACAGTAGCCGAGGGATTGCGAGGCTCCGCACCCTACGGCTGATTTTCTGCCTGTTAGGGGACTCTAAATGGGCCAGAAGTTGCCCCAAACAGGTGGCAAAGAAGGAAGGAAGTTCCGTGGACCATGGAGAGACAGTGGTTGACCCAATTGGTCTGGGAAAAGCCTTCCAGAAACCAACAGGAGAAAGGCTAGCCAAACGTCAGAGTCTAGCCTAAGCTACAAGCAACTGAAGCCCAAAAGCACTACTTTAAGCTGATGATAAATGACATGCTTGGATCTCGGTAAGAACATCGATTTTCTCTATTCTACATATTAACTAATTTCCTGGGGGAAAACCTCATGAAGAGGAAAAACCTCTGAAAGTGAGGAAGGGGCCGTTTGCTCTACCCTTCTGCAGACAGAAGTGGCGAATTAAAGATTTTATGGGGGAGGAGTATACTGAAATGAAATGAATATAAGACCTAAATCTGGTTTGTTATTTGTCTAAAATCCCTTAAGATCTTCATTTTAAACTATGAAAATAAAAGATAATTCTTTATTTTGAAAACTGAAAAAATGAACTGGTGCTGACATCTAGTGGTGGATGAAAATTACAACAACAGTTGCTCTAATACAAGATTAAAGCCCAAGAAAAGTTAATCTATTCTTATGACCTTCAAAGTTCTAATAATAGAGAACAGCTGTGACAAAAAAAGAAAACCTCTGGGCTACATACAAAACAAGAACTATAAACTTAAAAAAATCTGACCTTTCTGAATTACAAATATTAACTTAACTGTGACTCTAAAGCATTTGCAAAGAAAGGAAAACCTTGATTTTTGGCTATTATGGAAAATCAGAGATCTGCAGAAAGAATGATCAAGAAAAAACAAACACTTTCCAGGAGGAGATGTTTGAGATGTTGCAACTAATTCAAACAACAATGATCTTAAACCACGAGGAAATTTAAAAAAATTTTGAAAGTATAAATGAATCCATCCCCAATTTGACTTCATAGCAAAAGAACTCTCAGGATAATAATTGAGAGGGAACAAATAAAGCAGATAACTGAATACAAATTGGAGGAAAGAGATTTAAAAATAGAACTTAATAATATAAGGAAGTATGACTTGACTCAAGTGAAGAAGGACTTACAAGAAACATTGGACATGGAAAAGATAATTTGTACTCTAAGACCACAAAATAAATCTCAGTATAAGAAAAAAGAATTGACAAAATGGATTGCAGAGCTGTCAGGAGTACTACGAGAAATGGGGAGACAAGGGATGATGAGAGAAACTAAGAGAGAAAGAAAAGACAGGATCTTCAATGAATATGAAGGGGCAAAATTACTTGATTTGCCCCTTATATCTACAACAACATTTGCAGGATTATGGAAAGACTCTTTGATTCAACGGAATATATTGATTGGTAAAGATGTTTGGCAAAAGAGGGCTAAAGTGAGAATTGAGGAATTAGATGATGGGATGTATCAGAGGGAATATTTAAAAATTAAACACTTGTTTGAATATGGTGGAAGAAATAGAAAGATTTTAGCTTTAGAGGGATGAACCCCCCAAGTAATATAGTATTCTTCCTTTTCTCTTTTTTTAGTTTGTTTTTTGATATGAGAAATATATGAGAAATGTTTGGGATGGTCAATATAAAGGAAATGTTTTAGATATTTAAATGTAATTGACTTTAAGAAAATTCCAACGGATAATTAAAAAAATCTTTTGAATAGAATTAAAAGATTAAATGATTGGATTTATTAAATGGAACATCTAAGGATTAAACATATGTTTAATTATGGGTAAAAAGAACAGAAATTTTTTGGAAATAAATGTATTTAACCTTGAGAAAATTTTAACCAGTAAGAATGTTTTGAACATTGTAGGGAAAATAAATTTAAATAAGAATTGTAAACAGGATTTATGACAAGGCAACCAAGATGACCAGATAGAAAAGAAGTATGATATTGATGTGATTATTATTTGTAGAAGTTTTAGAAAAATCTTTATATTTAATTGTTACCTATCAAACTGATAAGAATTGTATCAATTCAAGGTTGGCAAAGAGAATATTATTGGGAGAAGAGAAAATCAAGCAAAGCTATTATGTGGACTTTGGAATATAGAAACTGATTGTTAGTGATTACTTTGCAAATATAAGCCCAGACAACATGCTGCTTACCAAATATTAAGGTGTTTATGTTAAAAAAAATCAAATACACACACACACACATACATTCACTACAAAGTAACCTTTGTTTATTCGCCTTCGGGGCTGCTAACCATTACAATGTAACCATATGTCCTTCTGAACTTCTCCTCCTTACCGGCCAGCTAGGAAAAGGGGGATGAAAAGATACAGCCCTCTGGGATCTGGTTTATTTCTCCATCATCAAAATAAGGTGTGAGGAGCTGTTGAATGATCGTGCACAACGGAGCCAGATTGATGTTATCTTCCTTGGATTTAACACCTAGAAATCTGCCAGTCTGAATCACCCGGAAGTACTGTGGGGTGGGGGTTGCTTAGGGACACTTTAAAACATTGATTTGTAAGGAAATCCCTCAGATCCTGTCTATCATGCCTGCTATCAATTTCTCTTAATAAAAGTTCCTGTTGGAAAAGATCGTTTCCAAGAGTTCTGTTTTCTTAAGATGTGGATTGAAGTGGTTCCTTACAGATACACAATGATCTAGGCCAGGGGTGTCAAACTGCCAGCCCACGGGCTGGTTTTATCATGCAGAGGCCATGCCCACCCTACCTCCGGCAATGCAAAAATGCATGTGACATGATGAGTTTGACACCCGTGATCTAGACTGATAAATGAATTTGCTGTTAATAGGTAAAACACTATAAAACTATCAATGTATAAATAAGATTATAAACTCCAGTGTTTACTGACGTTACCAGAACTCAAGAGTTTCTATTGTGATTTCCAGTCAATTCAGAGAGGTAGGTTGTCTCCCTCGAGCAAAAATCAAAGATGTGGCTGAGAACCTAACCAAAATAATAAAACCCACAGATTACTATCCCTTTCTTCTACTACACATAGGGACGAATGATATGAAAAAGGATCTGAAAACAATATTGAGTGATTATAAGCAGCTAGGCAAGAAAGTTAAGGAGTTAGGTGCACAAGTAGTTTTTTCATCTGTACTGCCAATAAAAGGTCAACATCCAGTAAGAGAACAAAGGATTCTAGAAGTGAACCACTGGCTAAAGAGTTGGTGTCGCCAAAAGGACTTTGGATTCCTGGACCATGATGGACTTTTAGCAAGAGATGGGCTGCACCTGACAAAAACTGGGAAGAATGTTTTCAGAAAATGACTGGCTCAATTTATCAGGAGGGCTTTAAACTAAAATTGAGAGGGGAGGGTGACCAGTTTTTAGGATCTCTAGGACCTAATTCCAAGCAAAAAACCCTAGATAACAAATAATGAGGTAAGGAGGGATGGGAAAGAAGACAAACTCAAACACCAAATAGGAAATACAGGAAGCATACCCAGAGTCAGACATAAAGATCTCAAATGTCTATATGCAAATTCTCAAAGTTTGGGGAACAAATAGGGTGAACTTGAATTATTAATACATTAAGGTAGATACGATATAGTTAGAATTACTGAAACTTGGTGGGATGACACCTAAGACATACTGATAGAAGGATACAAGCTGTTAAAAAAACCCAGAGCCCATAAAAGAGGAGATGGAGTTACACTTTTTAAGTGTGATAAACAATACCACAAAAAGCAAGTTCAGTATTTGTAGTGGAGCTGGACTGGATAAATTATATTGGTGCAGATCCTACATAGTTTGTGGCTCATGGAATGATCTCTCAAATCAATTTTTTCAGCTCCCAAGTTTCAATACTGTGCTTTATGTTGTCTATTAACATGAATGATGACCCTTTATTAACACATAAAACACCCATAGCAAATAAAATATTCTTGTTATGGATAGTGGGATAGAGGTCAAGCTTGAACTCAAAGCACGGTGACTTCTGAAATTGTTAACAAAGTCTCTTTCTCTTTGCATAGCCCCATTGCTGGTGTTCTAGCCACTGATCATGGTAGACTAGATTGACATGTTGTTGACAAGCTTTTATAATACAAAAGCAATGCTAGATTATCTTATAATATTGTTTTACTATTCACATATTATTCACTATGTAAAGACAGTTAGGTGTAGTGGTTGAAGTATTGGGCTAGAAACTGGGAGACCCTGAGTTCTAGCCCCGCCTTGGGCACAAAGCCTACTAGATGACCGTGGACCAGTCACTTTCTCTCAGCTCTAGGAAAGAGGCAATGGCAAACTACTTCTCAAAATCCTTGCCAAGAAAATTGCAGGGACTTCTTCAGGCAGTCTCTGAAAATCAGACACAGCTGAACAGAAGAAAAAACACATTGCTATGGTCATTTATAATATTACCTGATAAAGATTTTGATCACTCAGAAATCTAACTTCCAACTCAAATTAATAACTTTGTTAAAATAATAATAACATTGCTATACTTGAAAATTATCTAATCTAATCAGAACAATCTGACAAATTGTGCATAATTATTATATTATAATTATTATTATTTCATGCTACTTTTCAAGTACTTTGCAGTTAGTATTTAACACAATTGAGATTTTAAATAATGAAAAGAAAACTAGATGAGCATTGTAAGTATGAGTGAAACTTATATCCCTGGCCCATAATATCAATTTTGCCTTTCACAGATAAGCTGAATTCTAAAATGATCTGTAAGACTTTGAAATTCCCCAAAGTGTTACTACATTTGCCATCATCTTCCTTTGAGGAAAGAGAAAATGAATTTCAAAGTGCTGATGATATTTCTCATAATGTCCTGTGGTGTGATGCAAAATAAGGGTAATAATTCATCAGACAGCAGATAATTGTTGTCACTGATGTGCAGAGATGGTTTTGCATATGATGTTGCAAATCAAAACAGAAGGATTATAAACATGCACACACTTTGTTCCCACAGCCAAACATTGTAATCTATAAAGATTATTGACATTTAATTTCAATAAGCAGTCTTCTATTATCAATTAATAAGATCTGGATTGAATCTAAATAAGAAAAAACCCTTAAATTTAATATGCTTAATGATATATGGAATAGAATAATAACTTTATTGTCACTTTGAATGTATACTAATCGACATACATTAAAATGAAATTTTGTTGCATACAGCTCTCAAAGGATCACTACCTCCGATATACACTACATAAATATGATATAAATAAATAAATAAATAAATAAATAATAAAGAATTATGCATATACCCACATATAATGTGACACAGAGAAATAGCAGTCTAGTTCGGATTATGTAAACATGTGCATGGTGAGAAAAACGAATCTTGCAAGTTTACCAGACGGATGGTATGGGGAACAAGGCTATTACAGAATCGGGTAGTCCTGCTAGAAATACTTCGCAACCTCCTCCCAGAGGGGAGCAACAGTCAGGATAAGTCTGACATTATGTTCCACCCTGGAAAGTTGTGAGTTTTTTTTCTCCTCTTCCTCCTCCACATTTGAAGTACTGGGTGGAGCGGTGGCATGGGCTTTGCTTGGATCCTTGTTTTGGGGTTTCTCTCTTCTTGGTTGGGAGGAATCTCCGCCTCCCACAGCTAGGGTGATTTCAGGACCAGGTCGATTTTGACTTCTTCAGCTAGGACATACCAGCCATGAAGAATATGTGGATAGGTGGGGTGCCCCTAGAGATGCAGGTGTTACAGATGTCATCATTCAGCCTGTCTTGGAAACACTCTATCATCATGTCTTGTGGCCAGTCAATTAGCCTGCATGCCAAGTTGCAAAATTCTTGGGTGTGAGCAGCCATAGGTCATTCACCCTGGCTTATCATTTTCATTCTGGTTATGGCTTTGTGATCAGCAATGGGGTCTTCAAACTTCTTTTGAAGGGCTATCATAAAAGGATTGAAATTGCGTTGTTCCAGGGCATCATTGTTGTGGAAGACAACCATCTACTCCGCAGCATTCCCTTTACACCTTGGCCCTTTGGCCAGCAGCTTGGCTCCATACTCCTGCATGTAAGTTCAGACTTGGGTTAGGAAGGACACCAACTTTTTTGGGTCTCTGCTGAATTTCACCACCTACTTGATGGAACAGCCCAGGCTGGTGGCGGTGGCTGGACCATTGCAGCAGCTGCTGGCTGCAGTGCTGGAGCTGGTGTCAGGGGAGCAAGCGCCACAGTGGTTGTGGTGGGTGAGGCTGCACCATCATCTGCCTGATCCTGCACTGGTTGAGCAGGCAGCAGTGTTATCCAAGCAAGGCTTCACGTGCTCAGATGTTGTCAAAGGCACTCTTCAGGAATTTGATGACCTTTTTCACCAGTATTATCGTGGTCTGTCTTGCCCCAGGTCACCTCATTCTTGACTTTGATATGTGGCTCTTTCCAGCGACTTCCTCTTCTTCCCCACATGAAAGGTTACTTTGGACCCAAAGTAACCTCCCATTCATCCTTCTTCTTGACACCCAGTGACCATCTGGGTCTTGGCTGGTCATTGTAAGCCTCCATCTCTCCCAGGCACGCAGGAGGGTTCCCTCCACTGTGGGGTCTCGCTGCTGCTTCTCCCTATGCTTGAATCTCCTCTTGGTCACTCTCATGAGCAGACATGTTGTGCACAGTTCCCACTGTAGAGGTGTGTCTCCAGTTTGACAAAAGTCTAGCCTAATGTCAGACTTGCCCTAGCTAGATCCCTAGGAAAGAAAGAACCTTGTCTCCATTTGGTTGAAGTAATAGGTTCTTTTACTAAAGATCAGTGGTTGCAATGAAAACAGGGCTACATCTGAGTATTCTCGTGCAAAAGGTTACCATTTTCCCTTTCCCTGGCCCTCCCCCCTTGACTACTTCAACAGTGTCCAATAGCATCCCGGTTTGATGTTTGGGGAACTGCTTTGCAGCTAAGCTCTTCTCAAAATGGTTTCACATTCTGTTCCCAGGCCAGATGTCCTTTGTGGCTGGTTTATTCCAGCGTGACACATCTGGTTCCTGTCAGTTCTTTCTGGACCCCCTTTCATCCATCTTCTTCTCTTGACCCTAGACTTCCCCAAATTCCTTCCTCCCCCCTTTTTAGTTTATGGCAGGATGCCAATGCAGCAAAGCAAAGCAGCTAAAAATGGCAGACCTTATGTCAAGACTGATTCACCCTTTCACCTACATTTTCTCCCTTGTTCATAGCTTGACAAGATTGTGGAATGGAATGCAAAGGTGGGAGGGATGGTATCTAGGCAACTGAGGCATCTTTGAGAGCCTGCAAGAATGCCAAGGTCACTAACACAAGTGCTTGATAGAGAAGTAGACTTTTCCCATAACAAGAAGAAGGAACAAAAAGCCAAACCCCAATCTATGAAAGAAAGCTCTACCCAAACCAAACCAAATAATGAACAAATAACACCCAGAGGATTTGACCCTACTAATAAACCCTTGGAGGAAGACAAATGGAGGTATGTCACACATAGAAGAAAACACAATACTCAAAGAAACAGCATACAAGTAACAAACCCCTTCTGCCCAATCCAACCCAAACAGAAACAGCCCCATTAAAACTGAGCAATTGATTTCTCCCCTTAGATGGAAACACACAGGCCCACAATGTCCTCCTCAAAGAAAACATGCAGGCTCCTAGCAAAGTAACAACTTCAAATATCCCTAAAAAAAGTCACTTCAAATACCCCTCCCAAAATCACATCAACAAACAAACACACCCGAGATAAACAGAAAAGCACCCCAGACTGCAGCCCCCCAAAAGGAAGGTGAGTGTTGGTAATAGGAGATTTTATCATCAAAGGAACAGAATCATCCATCTGCAGACCAGACATACAATCCAGGGAGATACATTGTCTCCCTGGAGCAAAAATCAAAGATGTGGCTGACAATCTAACCAAAATAAATAGGCCTACAGATTACTCTCCTTTCCTCCTCCTCCACACTGGAACGAATGACAGAACAAAGAACCTGAGTACAATAGTGAGAGATTACAAACAACTAGGCAATAAAGTTAAGACGTTAGGAGCACAAGTAGTGTTCTCATCAGTACTCCCAACGAAAGGCCAACACCCATTGAGGGAAAAAAGAATTCTAGAAATAAACCATTGGCTAAAGTGTTGGTGTTGCCAAGAAAACTTTGGTTTCCTGGATCATGGACTGCATTTCCTACGCAAAGGACTCTTGGTAAGAGATGGGCTGCATCTCACGAAAACAAGGGAAAGTGTGCTCAGAAAAAGACTGGCCCAAGTCATCAGGAGATCTTTAAACTAAAATTGAGGGGAAGGGTGACCAATCATTAGAATCTCTAGAACCTAAAACCAATCATAAATCTCAAGACAACAAATCAAACAATGAGATAGGCAGTGATGAGAAAAAAAGAAAGACTCAAACAACAATCAG
This sequence comes from Bothrops alternatus, assembly GCA_034064705.1. Taxonomy (NCBI): domain Eukaryota; kingdom Metazoa; phylum Chordata; class Lepidosauria; order Squamata; family Viperidae; genus Bothrops; species Bothrops alternatus. Next base: position 15,695,553 of record JARGCV010000085.1, read on the forward strand.
GAGATGCAGGAAACATACCCACGGACAGGCATAAAAGTCTTATATACAAATGCTCAAAGCTTGGGGAACAAACAGGGTGAATTAGAAGCAATAGTACACGAGGGAGGATTTGACATAGTTGGCATTGCAGAAACCTGATAGGATGAAACCCATGAATGAAATGGACTGATAGATGGATACAAATTGTTCAAAAGAAACAGGTCTACAAAAAGAGGAATGGAGTTGCACTATATATGTCATCTGTCTGACTAATGAAACACTTCAAAGAATTTTCAGGCATGGTTTAACCTAAAAAAAACCTTTATTAGTGTAGAGACGTGTCAGCACGGCATAATGGATGCCAAGATCTGAATTTCCCTTCCCTTTGCACATAACATTCCAGGCATTTCCCCTCTCCTACTTTGGGGTCATGATTCACATCTTCCAATTAACTTGGAGGGCAAATATTCACTTCCATTCATTTTCCCAGGCTTTCCTTACTAGTCTCCTCCCTTTTCTCTGTCATCTGAATTAACTCTAAAAATACCAGACAGTTCTGCAAATTTTGTCAAAGCAAGAATATTCAATATTAGCAGCGTTGACATCATGTAAGAGAACACTACATATCTACAGAAATGCACTTGATCAAAGATAAAATCTCTCCAGAATGTATATGGGTCAATGTAAAAGAGAAAAAAAGTGACATTGCCATAGGTGTATATTACAGGCCACCAGCCAATCAGAAGTAATAGATGAACCCTTTGCCAACCAGTTTACAAATGTATGTAGAAATGGGAGACTTCAACTATCCAGATATCAACTGGGAGACAAACTCTGCAGCAAGCAGGAGATCAAACAGATTCCTAACCAACCTAGCCAACAACTTTGTCACCCAAAAGGTGGAGTAGGGAACTAGATATAAAGCTATACTGGACTTAATTCTTACTAACAGAGAAGAAGTAATAGAGGGAGTTGAAGTTGCCGGAACTTTGGGTGAAAGTGACAACGTCATACTGGAATTTAATATAATGCAAACACTAGCAATAGAAAACAATCCAACCCATGTCTTAAACTTCAAAAGAGCTGACTTTAACAAACTCAGAGAGGACCTAGGAAAGACCTCATGGATGAAAATCCTAGAGGGGAAAACAATCCAAGAAACATGGGATTGAAAATGTGATCATAAAAACCCAAACAAGCACAATACCACTGAAAAAGAAAAACAAGACATTCAAGAAGAAACCAACATGGCTGCACAAAGATCTCTAGGATAATATAATTTTCTATAAGATGGGAAATATGAAAATACTAAGAGGGTCGGTATAAGGAAAGCTTTTAGTTACCCAAATGTAATTCATTATGAGAAAAATGATAATTGATAAAGTTATTTTGAATATTGATGGGAAATTAAAAGAGAAAAAAAAGAAAAAAACAGGATATGGATTGAATAAGGGAACTCTGATTGCAAATACATTTGAGATATGTTTTGGTTAGAGAAGATATTATAAACTGATATTATTGCTACTATGTATAACATTAGAAATATGTGATGAAGATGTTTATATTTAATTGTATAGGTATTAATAGCAGTAAGAACTATACTTGCATAGTGGGGAAAAATGATTATTATTGGAAGAAGAGAGGGTCAGGGAAATACTGGATAGTTTAGTATTGGATATTTTGAGTGAAAGTTAATATATGCCACTGAATGATAAAGGAACCCAGACACCAAGTTATTTATTAACTACTTATGATTGTAAAACTTGAAATTAATAAAATATTTACAAAAAAAGAAGGAAATCGTGGCTGCTCCATCACTGGAGGTTTTTAAGAAGAGACTAGATAATCACTTGTCTGAAATGATATAGGTTCTCCTGATTGAGCAGGGGATTGGACTAGAAGACCTCCAAGATCCCTTCTAGTTCTGTTCTATTCATTTGGTAAAAAGACAGTTTTGGTGGCCAAAAATGAAAAAGGACATAAAAGCCTATGTGGCTGGTTGTCCCATGTGTGCCTCCATGAAGCACCTACCTGGGAAGCCTCCAGGTTTGCTACAGTTGGTAGCCAATCTGGCTAAGCCATGGGAAGAGATATCCAAGGACTTTGTTGTGGAGTTGCCTGAGAGTGCTGGGATCATAGTAAATTGGACTGTCATAAACTTGTTTTTGAAGCAAGCACACTTTGTGGCATGTCCGAAGATTCCTTCAGCCCGGGTGCTAGCCAAGATATTTGTGCAACACATCTACTGACTACATAGGGTCCTGAGTGTATTATCTTGGAGAGGGGCCCGCAATTCACCACCAAGAAATTGACCAGGCAGGAATTCTTAAAAATAATAGGCTCCTCCCAGGGACTTCGCTCCACCTATCATCTGAGTACTAATGGGGCTGCTGAATGTACCAACTCACTAGTAGAGCAATATCTGCAGTGTTATGTAAATTATCAGCGGACTAATTGGGCCAAACTCCTGCATTTCACAGAGGTAGCATATAACAACTTGATGCACAGCAGCATAGGTTTTACCCTTTTCAAAGTGGCCATGGGAACTGAGGTCAAACTGTTTCAATTTTGAGTTGAAATACATCCTATTTCCTAGCAGATACCCTCTCCAGAATCCCACAATGCAACAGTTCTAAGCCAGAAGTGATCTGGACAGTCATACCATCCCACCACCTTGCCACACCTTGCCACATCCGAGCACAAGCAAAACTGGAGCCCCAGATAGACGAAGATGTTGAAATGACCCTAAAGGTGGCTGACTTATTTTATTTTATTTTATTTTTTAAAAATATCTTTATTGAATATTTACATATTTATAAAAAGACAGGGTAGACAATATACAAAACATAAACATAAAACGTCGAACACACATTAACAAGATAAGTATCTTAAATTAATATCTGTATTCTATAAATATTCAACACTTAACATTTATATCAACTATCTGTTGATTCTTATTTAAATACAGTCTCTTTCTTATATCCATATAAATATAATTACGTTGTATAAATTAGATTATTATATAGTTCAATAATTATCCATACCTTGTATTTCCTTTTTCAATTATTTGGACAAAGTTATCGCTTATATTTCTAATTTGGGTGATATATATCTTTACTTTTGGCAATTGTATAAGTGTATGTAAATATATATTTGGATCAGAGGATGAGTAAGGTTATTATCTATTTCTTGTTTGTTGTTACTCTTTTAGTTTTATTTACTTTTTTTGAGTTCCAAGTATTTTTTTTCCCCTAGCCATTTGTACCATTTGTTCCAGGTCTGGTAGAATAATGTATCTTCCTTGTCCTGTATTTTAAGAGTTAATTTGTTCATTTCAGCTACTTCATTTATTTTACTAATCAAATTTAGAGTTGATGGAGTCGTTTCCAGTTTCCAATTCTGAGCATAAATTAATCTGGTGGCTGTGGTCACATGTATTATTAAATATCTGTCTTCCTTTGTTATTTTATGTCTTATTATTCCCAGTAAAAATAACTCTGGTTTCATTGGGATAGTTTTAGCTATGATTTGTTCTAAATATTTTTTAACTTTGTTCCAGAAGTTTTTAGCCAATGGACAAGTCCACCAAAGATGGTAGTATGTTCCAATTTTACATTTACACTTCCAGCATTTGGAAGATGTGTTAAAGAACATTTTAGCCAGTCGTGCTGGGGGGAGATGCCATCGATAAAACATTTTGAGAATGTTTTCCTTATAAGCAGATGAGATAGTTAGTTTGTAGTTGACATTCCAAATTTTTTCCCATTCTTCCAGGTTAATTGTATTTCCTATATTTGAGCCCATGCAATCATATTGCCCTTAACTTCTTCTTCTATCATTTCATTTTGTAGTAGAAGCTTATATATTTTAGAAATGAATTTTTGATCTGTTCCAAATAGTATCTTATCTAATTTATTTGCTTTTTGAAATCCATATTTATTTTGGTCTTCTATATATTTTGAATTAATTTGAAAGTGTTGCATCCAATCTAATATGATTCCTTTTTCTTTTAAACTTTGAATGGAGAGTAATTGATTGTCTTCTGTTAGAATTTGATGATATGTTATTATTTTTTTCAGATTTAATAGATTAGGATAAGTTATGGATTCAAGAAACCTCCCTGGGTTACAAATACATCTTGACCTGGAATTTTTACAAGCTGTTTTGACAGAGTAATAACAAGAAACTTCTACTAGCAGAACACTTTGGATTACAAATTTTGGTATATTTTTTCCTTTTTTCCCCTTTTGTTCTTTTTTATTATCTATTATTTTTTACTATTTACCTCTCCTATTTGTTAGGAGTCTATTGGATTACAAATTCTGATTTACTTGGTGGATTATAAAGTATATTAAAAGATAAAGATGAGTGTCCCAAATCTATCCAAAGTTGGAAAAAAGTAACTTCTGCTCCCTCCTCTGCTTCTGCAAGTACAGTTTATCAGAGATCACTTGATACAATGCTCCAACAAGAAAAGGCTAATAACTTCCAAAAAGAAACTCAAGCGACACTACAAGAAATCCAAGAGGCAATTGATACTCACATGGCAACTACAAAGAGAAACCATGAGTAGATAAAAAGTGATCTTGATAAAATGAACCAAAAAATTAACATGGACTCTCAATTTGAAAACTTCAAACGGATAAATAACCAACAAAGAATTCAAAAAATAGAAGATAAATCAACTGAGATTAAACAGAAATTAGAAGACTTAAAAGATGAAAACCAGAAATTGATGCAAATAAATGAAGAACTAGAAGACGCGATACCTATCATGGAAATGGAAAAGGCCTCATACTTTTTAAGATTTCAAAATATAATGGAAGATAAGAAAGAGGACCTTCTAGACCTGATAACGGAATTATTGGCAGACGCATTAAGAATTGGGAAACAGGAAATGGAAGGAGCATTAGATCAGATCTATTGAGTCACCACAAACTATGCTAGAAGGAATAAAGTCCCCAGAGAAGTACATGTTAGATTTCTTTTAAAATCCATAAGAGACGAGATTTTGAGAAAAGTAAGAGATGAACCTTTGAAATTCAAAGAAAAAGAAATTGTAGTTCTCAAATAAATTCCTAGGAGAATAAGAGCATCTCGAAGAGAATACCAGTTTCTAACTGGAAAATTAATTGAAAAAGAAGTGAATTTCAGATGGCTGATTCCAGAAAGGATTTTAATCTATTGGGACATGAAAAGATATAGACTGGATATGCCACCTAAAGGAATGGAATTCTATGACAACCATAGAGCATTTATGGAACGAGGTGATTTTGAATCTGGTATAACGAGAGAAACAAAGAAACAGGAAGAGATGGCAGTAGAAGGAGCAGTCAAACCAAGAGAGGAGGAAGAAATTAAAAACACATACACAGAAGGAGCAAGACCAAGAGAACAGAAACAGATAAGATATAGACCTAGATATAATTGAAAGAGATGGAGGAGAGTGGGATCTTGTCGATGAATATAAATGGACTAAATTCTTCTTCAAAAAGGAAAACATTTTTTACACAACTACAAAAATTAAAAATAGATATAATTTGCCTCCAAGAAACACATATTAAAAGACAACACTATAAATTGTTAGAACAACGGATAACTGGTAAACTTCACTTTGCATTAGCACATCAAAAGAAAAGAGAAATAGCTCTATACATTAAAGAAACGATGAACCCTAAACAAATTTATGCAGATGAAGAGGGAAGGATATTAATGGTGGAAATAATGATGGATCAAAAATAGATACTGATGGTAGCAATATATGCACCAAATGATAAACAAGAACAATTTTTCCAAAAATTATATAAAAAATATTAGAATTAGATTATCAAAATCTTTGTATAATGGGAGATTTCAGTGCAATAACAGATGGAACTTTGGATTATAAAAGCACTAAACAAGGGAGGAAAGGAAGAAATATATTACTTAAACCATTTTTTAAAATGTCAGAAGAACTCTGTATTCAAGATATATGGAAAGAGGGGCTTCCGTTGGCTCCGTTGGCATTGCCATAGCCTCCTTTGGAGGCTCTGTTCTCCCGGCAGCTGTCAAGCCGCAAAACAGCGATCATCAGCTGTTTTCTGCGGTGAAAATCCCCCCTTCGGTCGAAGAAGGGGTGAAGAGCATTGAGCGTGGGTTGAGCTCCTCTAAAAAACCCCTGAAAAAGTTTTCAGGGGGAAAGAGTGAGAGCTCCCCAGGCGCTCGAAGACGCTCCAGCCCGGGACGCTTCTGTCAGCAGACAGAAAAAGACACCGCGACCACCCCTGCGCAAAATAAGTATCCAAGAGAGACCTACATGCAGGCGGAGTGAATGCAGGAGATCCACATTGTAATTAACTTTTTATATTTTACTTCTGACCACAACTATTTTTACAATCAACATAACGCTTAAGATGGCGACTGTTCTTTAACCGCAAAAGAGAAAGTGACTGCAAAGTGAAAGTGATTTTTCAGAACAAAGGCATAGTGACTGTTCAGATTTAAAGTTTAAAAGCCTATAAATTTCAACTAAATCTAGGATTTGAAAGAAGATAAGAAGGAAAAGAAGAAGAGGGGGGAAAATTTTGGCAATACATGTGTAAAAAACTTTTTATTTAAAGTAACTTTTTGAGAGTTCTTTTTTTATAAAAACTGATTATAGAATGGCTACCAGACAAACTAAATTAACATCTGCGAAGGTGGCAGTACCCTCGCCGGTTCAGTCCTCTAAATCTCAAACAGGCAGTTTTTCTGCTCCCCCGGCTGCTTCAACATCTACACAGCCTCAAGCCCCCTTGCCTATTCAATCCCCTCCAGATATGCTGACTATGAAAGACTTGCAGGCTGCATTAGCAACAATGACTGATAATATACAGAGAAGTATGGAGATAAATATGGAAAATTTGGAGAAAAAGCTTGTAAGTCACGCTGAGGAACAAATTAAAGGAGTAACTGATGAATTGGAGAAAATTAAAGAAACAATTGAGACTCATAACACAGTGATAAAAGAAGATATTGTGGAAGCTTTCAGGGGCGTTTGGGACTATACTTGGAGAGTGGAAGAGAAAGTGGAGAGGGTGCAACAACAAATTGAGGGAAAGTTGGAAGAAATTAAAAGTGACATGCAACACCAAGCTGTTATGGTACAATATAATCAAATGATGTGGGCTGTTAGAATTAGAGGCCTGAAAGAGGTAGCAAATCAGAATCAGGAGGATTTGAGAAGAATTTTTGGAGAAGCCTTGGCACAATTTCTAGATGAGGGAGCACAAGATGTTTCTTGGCAGATAGACAGGATCTATAGAGTTAATTCTTGGATTGCAAGATAAAGAAATTTACCCAGAGATATTTTGATTTATTTTGTTACAAGGAGATTTAGAAATCACGTCCTTACAATATCTTACAATAAGAAATTAATTGTTGCTGGTCAAGAGGTTATGATTTTGAAGGAGATTCCTCCAAAGATGTTAAGAGCAAGAAAAGATTATGCATTTTTGGTGGCTGAACTTAAAAGACGTGGTTTACAATATAGATGGGAGGCCCCAGCTGGACTATCATTATCCTATCAGGGTAACAGATACCACTTGAATTCTATTGGGAAAGCAAAAGATTTCTTTGAGAATGTGATGCAGGCTGGCAAACCCCCATCTCCAACACCGAAAAGCACAGAACCACCAAAAGAAGGAGACAAGGAGCCAAAAGAACAATTATTGCTTTTAGAGTCACAACCTCTTGGTGCAACAGGAGTTGATAAAGGAGATTTATTGGAGCGGCCTGCGTGGAGCATTGATATTTTTCAGCCATTGGAAGTAGAGATACCTAAAGATCAAAGGCAAACTTGGGCAACTACTAAACGTAAGGAACAACAAGAAAAAAAGCAACAACCAGAACGTAAAACTCAAGCAGTAGTATCTACAAGTCTGGAAGCCATGGGAGCACGACCAAAGAAGAAAGATGAAAATTTTGAATCGGTCATGCAAAGACTTTCTCGAATTGGTCATGTCAAATAAATATTTGACATGGAATGTCAATGGTTTAAATTCTCCACAGAAAAGGAAGAAGATATTCCATTATTTGATTCAATGTAAAAATGATGTAACTTGTTTACAAGAAACTCATATTAGAAATACTGATCAGAAATATTTGATAAATAATAAATTAGGTACACATTTTGTTGCAGCGGCTGCTGAGAAGAAGAATGGAATTATTATCTATGTTAAAAATCATCTAAGAGCTAAATTAATAGAATCAGATACACAAGGTAGATACTTAGCAATTGAAATTTTAAAAGATGGGAAGAAAGTACTTTTGATGGGTATATATGCACCAAATCAACAACAAGGAAAATTTTACAAGTTAATACATAAAAAGTTAATACAATTTGATTATAGGTCTTGTATTATAATGGGTGATTGGAACGGTGTGATAGATATTGGTTTAGCTAAAAAGAAGATATTACTAATTCCTCAAACACGCTTTAAGCTGCCTAAATCTTTTTTTGATATAAAGGATGATTTTGATCTGATAGATATATGGAGGGAAAGAAATGGTAAAGAGCAAGAATTTACCTTCTTTTCTGATAGGCATCAGTCATTTTCAAGAATTGATTTTATATTAACTTCAAGTGACGTTCTTCTTTGTTTAAAGAAGGTGAAGATCCTACCTAAAGTTTTAACAGATCATAATCCGGTTTGGATGGAACTAACTGAAGGTCATGGACCTAAAAGATCTTGGAAATTAAATGAAAATTTGTTTAAATATGATATAAATGTCAATGAATGTAAAAATGTAATGAAGGAATTTTTATGTTAAATATGTACAAGTGTACATCTATAGAAATGGTGTGGGATGCAAGTAAAGCGTATATGCGTGGGATTTTTAATTGATTTGAATAAAAGGCATAGATGTAAACAAGAGAAAAAATGGAAGGAGTTAGAAGAGGAAATAAGAAAGAAGGAACAGTTATTAATAAAGAGACCAGATGATAAAAATACTAAAGAGGGGATTAAGATCCTACGGAAACAATTTGATTTGTTGATGGCTGACCAAGTTGCTAGGAATATACAATATGCAAAACATAACACGTTTTTTAATTCTAATAAGCCGGGCAGATGGTTGGCCTATATATTAAGGAAAAAACAAAAATCCTGAATAATTGAAAAAATAGAGTATAAAGGGAAAGAGGTGTTTCAACAAGAAATTATTAAGAAAGCCTTTCTAGAATTTTATTCTAGGTTGTATGCTGAAGACAAGATACAAGAGAACGAAATAGATTTTTTTTGCAAAAGGAAAATGCATCAGTACTCAACAATGAACAAAGAGATAGATTAAATACATTGATTACATCAGAAGAAATAATTTCAGTGATTAAACAATTGAAAATGGAAAAATCTCCGGGGACTGATGGGTTAACGGCGGTTTATTATAAGTATTTTCAAATGGAAATGATGGAACCTCTTAGAGACTTGTTTGTTAATATACAAATGGGGGGGTCAGGTTCCACCTTCATGGAAAACAGCCTATGTTTCTTTAATTCCCAAAGAGGGAAGAGATAATGTTCAACCAGAAAATTTTAGACCTATTTCATTGTTTAATACGGATTAAACAATTTTCAAACTACCTTTGAAAAACGTTCGGAGACTTCAGGTAATGCAGAATGCAGCCGCGCGAGCAGTGTTGGGCCTGCCCAGAAGTGCCCACATCTCAGCATCACTCCGTGAGCTGCATTGGCTGCCTATTGGTCTCCGAACGCAATTCAAAGTGTTGGTTATGACCTATAAAGCCCTACATGGCATCGGACCAGGTTACTTACGAGACCGCCTGCTGCCTCACGAAACCCAGCGACCGGTTAGGGCCCACAGAGTCGGCCTTCTCCAGGTCCCGTCGGCCAGACAGTGTCGCCTGGCGGGGCCTAGGGGAAGGGCCTTTTCTGTTGCGGCCCCGGCCCTCTGGAATCAACTCCCCCCGGAGATCCGTATCGCCCCCACCCTCTCCGCCTTTCGTAAACTACTAAAGACCCATCTCTGCCGGCAGGCCTGGGGCGGTTGAAATCTTGCCCCTAGCCAGTGTATGTCTGTGTGTATGTTTGCTGAATGAATGGTTCTTAATTTAGGGGTTCTTCTTTTTATATATTTATTTTTATAAATGTACTATTTAGTTTGTATTGGATTTCTATTTATGCTGTAAGCCGCCCTGAGTTTCCGGAATAGGGCGGCATAGAAATTTAATTTAATAAATAATAATAATTATAAGATTTTTGCAAAAGTCATGACTAATAGATTAATGACAGTTCTACAACAAACAATTCATACTGATCAAACCGGTTTTTTACAAGGGAGGCAGATGAAAACTAACGTTAGACAACTTATTAATATATTAGAATATTTGGACAAGCATATTCAGGTGCCCGCAGTTCTTATGTTTTTGGATGCGGAAAAAGCATTTGATAGACTGAATTGGTTGTTTTTGAAAAAATTGATTGTTAGGATGGAAATGGGGGATCAGTTTATTAATTCTATATTGGCGGTTTATCAGAAACAAACAGGACAGATTATTGTGAATGGTGATTTAACAGATTCATTTAATATAGAGAAAGGTACCAGACAGGGATGTCCATTATCCCCTTTGTTGTTTGTTTTAACTTTAGAGGTTTTATTGAATAAGATAAGAGCTGCAGATGATTTAAAAGGTATACAGATTAGACAACAAGATTATAGATTACGTGCTTTTGCTGATGATTTGGTTGTGACTCTGACTCAACCAATACAGTCAGCTATAGGATTGATGGAGATAATTAAAAATTATGTTAGGGTATCAGGGTTTAAATTAAATATATCTAAGACAAAGATGTTAGTTAAAATTTAAATATTAATTTAAAACATGAATTGGAAAGAATGTGAGATAGTTAAGAAAATTAAATATTTAGGAACTGATATTGAAGCCTCCAATGGGAAGTTATATAAAAATAATTATGAAGTTTTATGGAACAAGACACAAATAGAACTGGAGAAATGGAAGAACTTACAATTATCTATGTTGGGTAGGATAGCAGCAGTTAAAATGAATGTATTGCCTAAATTTTTATTTCTTTTTCAAATGTTACCTATACTTAAAAAGGATGCGAATTTGGAAGAGTGGCAGAAGGGTATTAATAAATTTATCTGGAATTGTAAGAAACCGAGGGTCAAATTAAAAATTATTCAGTATACCAGGGAAAGAGGTGGTTTGAAAATGCCTAATTTTAAGTTATATTATCACACTGCTGTTTTAGTAGCGATAAGTGATTGGGTTAATTTAACTAATGATAGAATATTGAATATTGAAGGGTACGGTTTATTATATGGTTGGCATGCATATCTAGTTTATGATAAAAAGGTGGATAGGAGTTTCAAAGAGCACCTATTAAGAAAGGCTCTGCTGCGTGTTTGGAAAAAGTATCAGTATAAATTAAATGATAAGATTCCCGTTTGGACGGTTCCCAGACACGCAATAGAGAATATAAATAGAGTACAATTACAAGATGTGGTGCCTTATGAGAAACTCCTAATTAAAGAAGGGAATCTTCTATTATTGAAGTCTTTGGATATTTTAAGAGAGGAAGGAATAACTCTTACTTGGTTTCAATATTTACAATTGCAGACTAGATGGAAAAAAGATTTAAAGATGGGTTTATCTCAAACAGATGAAAATTTAATTAAACAAATTAGAGACCAAAGGTCAATGCATATTAAAAGATTGTATAATGTATTGATAGAAATTGATTCTGAAACTGAATTAGTTAAAGATTGTATGATAAAGTGGGGACAAAATTTTGGGCAACCAATCATGATGGAAATTTGGGAGAGGATCTGGGTGAAAAATGTAAAATTTACACAAGCGCAACATTTAAGAGAAAATTTTTATAAAATGTTTTATAGATGGCATTTGGATCCGAAAAAATTATCATGTATGTACCCTAATTTACAACCTAAGTGCTGGAGATATGAATGTATGGATGCTACTTATTTTCATGTTTGGTGGACTTGTAGAAAAATCAAGGCCTTTTGGATAAAAATATGGTGGATACTTCAAAATATTTTGAAAAAACGTATCGAATTTTCACCACAGCTGTTTTTATTAGGTATTACAAAAGATTGCACCACCATAGAGACGAACTTAATTTTGAACTTGATTACAGCAACGAGATTGTTGGTGGGACAATATTGGAAGAAACCAGAATTACCATCTATTGAAGAATGGACTTTGAAAGTTATAAACTTGGCGGAAATGGCTAAAATATCTGCATATTTGAAAGATCATTCAAATGAAAAATATATGTTGGACTGGAAAAAATGGATAGAGTATATTCAAGGGAAATATCAATTTAAGAAATTGTATTTAGCGTATAGTTAAATTTTTATATGTTGGTAATAATTTTGTTTAATTTAGTGGGTTGTAGGTGATTTCAATCAAGCCAACTTTGGGACGTTGGGTTCAACAGCTACTGTTTTTACAACTACTCCTCCTGTGGGTTTTGGCTCTGGACTTTTTAGCTCAAAGCCTACCACAGGTTCTATTCTAGGAGGGACTAATACAGGAACAGCTACAACTATTGCGGCAGGATTAACAGCTACAGCTATAGCTACTGGTTTTTTTACAACTACTGCTTATAACTACTCCTACCGAGGGCTTTGGTTTTGGACCTTTTAGCTCAAAGCCTACTACTCGTTCTATCTTAGGAGGGACCACTTCTGCTTCTACAATTACTCCTGCTTTTATAACTACTCCTGTTTTTACAACTTTTACAACTAAATTTTAAATATTTAAATTTGTTTAATATCATTTTAATTGATTGTTAGATGCTATGAATGATGTGGGGGGACTGATTGTTAGTGGAATGAATCGGGTTGAATGGATGGTTAGTTTTTTGTTTTTAATGTGTTTAGTTTAAAGAGTGGGAGGGATAAATTGATGCTATGGATGAAGTCGTGGTTGAGTGGAATGAATGCGATGAACTGGCTAGCCTGCCTGGCGCGGCAGAGGCGGAGGGGAGGGGGGACGCTGGCTCTGGGGTGATAGAGGGCCAAAGTATACCGGTCTTGCTGGGGAGAGGCAGATATGGCGGGAGCCATAGGGTAGGCCATTCCCGGGGAACAAGAGCTCGCTGTCTAAAAGCGATCCCTTGCTCCGACCCTGTGAGTTCAACCCGAAGTACTGGTAATGGGCGAAATCCGGACCCTGGGCTCAGGCTGTTGCTGCTCAATGCCAGGTCGGTTGTAAATAAAGCTCCCCTCATCCATGATCTTCTCCTGGATGAGGAGGCTGACCTCGCATGTGAGGTCCAGCCGGGTTTCAGGTATGGCACCAGCCACGACCCCAGGGAAGGGGGGGGGAGTGGCTATTATAGCCAAGAAGACTTTTAGCCTATGCAGGCTCACTGTTTCTGAGATTGCGGGTTGTGAGTTGCTCCTTGTGAAGTTGGACCTAGGGGTTCAGGTGGGCTTGTTGCTTGTGTACCTGCCTCCCAACTGCGTGTCAACAGCCCTGCCTGCGCTACTTGAGGGGGTTGCTGGGCTGGCGGTTGAGTTCCCCAGGCTTATTGTCTTGGGGGACTTAAATCTTCCATCGCTCGGCGAATCCTCTGGGTTGACGCAGGAGTTCATGGCCACCATGGCAACCATGAACCTGACTCAAGTAGTTCAGGGTCTGACCCACGAGAGGGGACACACTCCCGACATGGTATTCCTCTCAGAACAGTTGAGCAATGATCTGAATTTAAGGGGCTTAGATATCTTGCCTATGTCATGGTCAGACCATTTTCTGTTACGGCTTGTTTTCAAGGCTCCAATCCTCCCCTGTAGGGAGGCAGAACCGATTAGGTGGTTCCGCCTCAGACGTCTGATGGACCCAGAGAGCTTTCAGAGGACGCTTGGGGAAATACCGGATTCTCTCATTCTCGGTTCGGCAGAGTCCCTGGTTACGGCCTGGAATATGGCTGCGAAGGGGGCTCTTGATCAGATCGTGCCGCTGCGACCTCTCTGTGGTAGCAGACCCAGGAGATCTCCTTGGTTTACTGAGGAACTCAGGGGGATGAAGCACCAGAAGAGACGTCTAGAGAAGCGATGGAGGAAAAGTAAATCCGTATCTGACCGAACACTTTTAAGATCTTATATCAAGACTTATCAGGTTGCGCTCAAGGCGGCAAGATGCGCGTATCATTCCGCCTTGATTGCATCTGCGGAATCCCACCCAGCCGCCCTGTTCAGGGTAATTCGCTCCCTCCTTAATCAGGGGGGCGTTGATGCACCCTTGCAGGGTAGTGCTGAGGACTTTAATAAGTTTTTCACGGATAAAATCGCCCAGATTCAGATGGACCTTGACTCTAATTGGAATGCAGTATCGGCTGATAATGATTCAGTCGAGATGACAGGGACTCGTCTTGATCCTGTTGTGTGGGAGGAGTTTGACCCGGTAGCACCTGATGAAGTCGACAAGGCCATTGGAGCTGTGAGCTCCGCCACCTGTTTATTGGACCCATGCCCCTCCTGGCTGGTTTCGGCCAGCAGGGAGGTGACGCGGGGCTGGGTTCAGGAGATTGTCAACGCTTCTTTGAGGGAGGGGTCCTTTCCGGCTCCCTGCAAGGAGGCAATTGTGCACCCCCTCCTCAAGAAGCCTTCCCTGGACCCAGCTGTCTTAAACAACTACCTCCTGTCTCCAATCTTCCCTTTATAGGGAAGGTTGTTGAGAAGGTGGTGTCACTCCAGCTCCAACGGTCCTTGGATGAGGCCAATTATCTGGGCCCTCAACAGTCAGGATTCAGGCTCAGCTACTCCACGGAAACTGCTTTGGTCGCGCTGACGGATGATCTCTGGCGGGCCCGGGATAGCGGATTTTCCACTATCCTGGTGCTACTTGAACTCTCAGCGGCTTTCGATACCATTGACCATGGTATCCTTCTGCACCGACTGGAGGGGTTGGGGGTTGGGGGCACTGTTTTGCAGTGGTTCACCTCCTACCTCACTGGTCGGTCGCAGTCGGTGTTGGCAGGGGGTCAGAGGTCGACCCCTAGTTTCCTCCCTTGTGGGGTCCCTCAGGGATCGGTCCTCTCCCCTCTGCTGTTTAATATCTACATGAAACCACTGGGTGAGATCATCCGACAACACGGGGTGAGATATCATCAGTATGCTGATGATATCCAGCTTTACATCTCCACCCCGTGTCATTTCAGTGAAGCAGCGGAAGTGATGTGCCGATGTCTGGAGGCTGTTAGGGTTTGGATGGGTACCAACAGGCTCAAACTCAACCCCGACAAGACGGAGTGGCTATGGATTCTGCCTCCCAAAGATAGTTCAATCTATCCGTCCATTAGCCTGGGGGGGAGCTTTTGACCCCCTCGGAGAAGGTCCACAACTTGGGCGTCCTCCTCGATCCACAGCTAAATTTGGAATATCATCTTTCGGCTGTGGCGAGGAGGACATTTGCCCAGGTTCGCCTGGTGCACCAGTTGCGGCCCTATTTGGACTGGGAGTCTCTTCTCACAGTCACTCATGCCCTTATCACCTCGAGGCTCGACTACTGCAATGCTCTCTACATGGGGCTACCTTTGAAAAATGTTCGGAGACTTCAGGTAATGCAGAATGCAGCCGCGCGAGCAGTGTTGGGCTTGCCTAGAAATGCCCACATTTCGGCATCACTCCGCGAGCTGCATTGGCTGCCAATTGGTCTCCGAACCCAATTCAAAGTGTTGATTATGACCTATAAAGCCCTACATGGCATCGGACCAGGTTATTTACGGGACCGTCTGCTGCCTCATGAATCCCAGCGGCCGGTTAGGGCCCACAGAGTGGGCCTTCTCCAGGTCCCGTCAGCCAGACAGTGTCGCCTGGCGGGGCCTAGGGGAAGAGCCTTCTCTGTTGCGGCCCCGGCCCTCTGGAACCAACTTCCCCTGGAGATCCGTGTCGCCCCCACCCTCTCCACCTTTCGTAAATTGCTTAAAACATACTTTTGCCGGCAGGCCTGGGGCAGCTAACACCTTGCCCCTAGCCAGTGTATGTTTGTGTGTATGTTTGTGGAATGATTGGTTTCTTATTTAACTAAGGGTTTTTATATTTATGTATTTTATTGTAATTTCTATCATGTTGTGAGCCGCCCTGAGTTCTCCAGAATAGGGCGGCATAGAAATTAAATAAATAAATAAATAAATAAATAAATATTACCCTGTATTCACTTTGGGAAGTTGGGGTGGGTGGGTGGGTGGGTTGGGGGGGTTAATAATGTACTCAACTGTAATATTTGCAATATATAAGAATGATATATTTGTTGATATAAGAGGGGTTGCTCGGCAGCACCTCTGGACCACATCTGGAGGGGGTCGAGAGTGAGGAGTGAAGGAGTGGAGGGAAGTTGAAAGGTTGTAGGAGAGGAGGGTGGAGAGGGAGGGAGGGAGAGAGGGGAGGGGGTGGGAAGTAGGAGATAGGGAGGAAAGAAGAGAGGGATGTGGTGGAGGGGGAGCTGTCGAGCAACACCCATAGCTATTTTAAGTATTTTATGTAAGTTTTTAAAAGAATGTATGCTTTGTTTTGGGTGGCAGAGAGTTGAAAATCAAGTTGAGTTGAGTTGTATTTAATTTGAATTTTTCTTTTTTGTTTAATTATAAAACCAATAAAACATTTATTTAAAAAAAGATATATGGAAAGAAAAAAATCCAAAGAAACTACAATATATATTTTACTCAAACAGACATAAATCATGGTCTAGAATTGATATGATATGGACATCCTCGGAATTTAGCATGATGATACAAGAAATTGTGATAGAAACTAATATCTGGGCAGATCATAACCCAATAAAAATGACTTGGAGAGGAGCCAAGAAAAAATTAAGATGGTCCTTGAACAAATCTATATTGAAAGAAAAAGAATTCATACAACTAGCGACAAAGGAAATGGACTTTTCCCCCAAAATAAACAAGAAGAGACATTGCTTCAAAATGTGTGGGACACAGCTAAAGGATATTTCAGAGGGTTGGCTATAACCTATACTGCTAAAAAGAATAAAGAAAAGAAACAACAACAGTTAAAATTGAAGGAAGAATTCAGAAAATTAGAATCGGAATTACAAATAGACCCACAAAAGAAAATACTTAAGAAGCAAATGGATATAATCAAACATAAATTAAACCTAGCTGAGATGGAAATAATGGCTCAACAGATTAAAAGGGCTAAACAGAACTTTTTTGAAAATGCCAATAAACCAGGGAGATGGTTAGCATATAGACTGAAAAAAGAAAAAGAGAAACAACTGATAAACAAGTTACAAGACTCAAAAGGTGAATTACAGTTTCAAAATGATACAATTAAAAAAATTATCAAAGACTATTATGAGATACTTTACAGTGCAGAAGAAATTTCAAAAGAAAAAATACAGCAGTATTTAAAAAAAGCAGACTTACCAAAAATTTCAGAGAATATTCAAAATATATTAAATGGAAAAATATCGATGGAGATTATAGAGGCTATAAAAAGGCAAAAAATGATAAGACTGCGGGTCCAGATGGATTACTGCAGAGCTTTATAAATCATTACAAGTCATACTAAGCCCAATATTGAAAAAACTGTGCAATGAAATGATTTGGAGGCTAAAATACCAAATACATGGACTGAAGCCAATATTACCCTAATACCCAAAGAAGACTCTGATCTAATGGAAATAAAAAAAATATAGACTAATATCGTTATTAAATGTAGATTATAAATTTTTTGCCTCAATAGTAGCAGAAAGACTAAAGAAATTTCTGACTGAATTTATACATACAGACCAAAATGTCTTTCTACCTAAAAGACAGATAAAAAATAATTTAAGAATATTCTAGATTATAGAATAGAATCATAGAATCGTAGAGTTGGAGGGGACCTCCCGGGTCATCGAGTCCAACCCCCTGCTCGAGGCAGGATTCCTTAAACCATCCCAGATAGATGGCCGTCCAGTCTCTGCTTGAAGACCTCCATCGAAGGGGAGCTCAGCACCTCCTGTGGCAACCTGTTCTACTGGTTGATCACCCTTACTGTTAGAAATTTTTTTCTAACATCTACTCTGAATCTTTTCCCCTGCAGTTTCATCCCATTGTTTCTAGTCCTTCCTTGGGCAAGTGAGAACAGGGCTGATCCCTCTGCACTGTGACAGCCCTTCAGGTATTTGTAGACAGCTATCATGTCTCCTCTCAGTCTTCTTTTCTGTAGACTAAACATTCCTAATTCCTTTAACCATTCCTCATAGGACATGGTTTGTAGACTGTTCACCATCTTGGTAGCTCTCCTTTGAACCTGCTCCAGTTTGTCAGTGTCTTCCTTGAACTGGAGTGACCAGAACTGGACACAGTACTCCAAGTGAGGTCGGACCAAGGTAGAGGGGAATAATAACTTCACGTGATCTGGACTCCATGCTTCAATTGATACACCCCAGGATCGTGTTTGCCTTTTTTGCAGGTGCTTCACACTGTTGCCTCATGTTCAATCAATGATCCACTAGGACACCGAGGTCCTTTTCACATGTACTGCTGCTCAGCTGGATTCCTCCCATACTATATGTGCTTTTTCATTTTTCTTTTTTTTTCTTTTTTTAAATTCTTTTATTAAAACAATCAACAGTAAACATAAGATCATATTAAAAAGCAATCATCATATAGCCTGCAATACAACACTAAGGATTAGTCTTTGTAAGCGTCTGGTTTAGTAAACATTCCTCACTCCTCACGTCAAGCCTCAACTATACGCCTGATACATTTTATTTGATTGGTGTTTCTCTTATATATGGTCTACCTACTGTTTCTAGTCTATCACCTATTGTACATTCGAGCTTCAGAAGTAAATTCATCTCAGTAGTAGTGCAATCTTTTATGTTCCCTCACAAAAGATCTTGAGGTAGGAATTCAATAACCTGAGGTAGAAATTCAGTACGCTTTTTCAATATTAAAGCAATCAACATTAAACATAAGATCATATTAGGAAGTGATCATCATAAAACATAAAAATACAACATTAGGTATTAGTCTTTGTAAACGTCTGATTTGGTAAACATTCTTCACTCCTCACGTCAATCCTCAACTATACGCCTGGTACATTTTATTTGATTGGTGTTTCTCTTATATATGGTCTATCTACTGTTTCTAGTCTATCACATATTGTTCATTCGAGCTTCAGAATTAAATTCGTCTCAGTAGTAGTGCAATCTTTTGTGATCCCTAACAAAAGTTCCTGAGGTAGAAATTCAGTACGCTTTTTCAATATTAAAGCAATCAACATTAAACATAAGATCATATTGAGAAGCAATCATCATAAAACATAAAAATACAACATGAGGTATTAGCCTTTGTAAACTTCTGATTTGGTAAACATTCTTCACTCCTCACGTCAAGCCTCAACTATACGCCAGATACATTTTATTTGATTGGTGTTTCTCTTGTATATAGTCTATCCACTGTTTCCAGTCTATCATATATTGTTCATTTGAGCGATCCTTCAAATATGCCGATATTTTCGGATCTAGATGCCACCTATAGAACATCTTGTAGAAGTTTTCCCTTAGCTGTTGCGCTTTCGTAAATACTACATTTCTCACCCAGATTTCCTCCCACGTTTCCATCGTGATAGAATGCCCAAAGTCTTGTTCCCACTTTACCATACAGTTCTTGACTAGCACAGTTTCAGAGTCTATTTCTATCAGAGCACCGTACACTCGTTTGATATGCATGATCCCCTGCTCTCTAACCTGTTCGATTAAGTTCTCATCTGTCAGGGATAGGCCCTTCCTCGTGTCTTTTTGCCACCTAGACTGCAGTTGCAAGTATGATAGCCAGGTACCCCCTACTCCTTCTTCTGCTAGCGTATTTGGTGGCTTTAATGAAAACCCATTTTCTTCTTCCAATACAAGTTTACTATAGGGCACCACTTCCTGCCCCTGAGATGTATTTATGTCACCTATTGCGTGCCCAGGTATCGTCCAGATGGGGATCCTATCGTGTAGAAGGTACTTATATTTCCTCCAGACCCACAACAACGGGGTTCGTAGAGGTTTCTCCCTGAAGTTCGTATCAGCCCTTTTGTCGTACACCAGGTATGCGTGCCATCCAAATAGTAGACCATGCCCTTCAATATCCAGTATTCGTTTGTTTGTCATGTTAATCCAGTCACTCAGTGCCACCAATGCCACAGCGTAGTAATATAACTTTAGATTGGGCATTTTTAATCACCCTCTCTTCCTTGTGTCTTGGATAATTTTTAATTTAACTCTCGGTTTCTTGCCATCCCAAATAAATCTGTTGATGCCCTTCTGCCAGTCATCCAGTTCCACGTCCTTCTTGAGTATGGGTAGCATTTGAAAGAGAAATAGAAATCTTGGCAATACGTTCATTTTTACAGCCGCTATCCTGCCCAGCAGGGACAATTGTAGTGTTTTCCACCTGTCCAGGTCTGTTTGTATCTTGTTCCACAGCGCTTCGTAGTTATTTTTGTATAACTTCGCATTCGTTGCTTCTATCTCCACTCCTAAGTATTTAACTTTTTAAACTATTTCACAGCCCGTTATCCTTTCCAAGTCCCGTTTTGCTTTGTTGTCTAGATTTTTAACTAGCATCTTCGTCTTAGATATGTTTACTTTGAAGCCTGATACCCTACCATAGTCTTTCATTATCTCCATCAGTCTCTTTGCTGATTGTACTGGTTGTGACGCTGTCACCAGTAGGTCATCTGCGAAGGCACATAGTCTGTAGTCTTGTTGTCTAATCCGTATGCCCTTTATGTCCTCTGCTGCTCTGATCTTGTTCAGTAGAGTCTCTAATGTTAGAACAAATAGCAAGGGTGATAGCGGGCATCCCTGTCTCATGCCTCTTTCTATGTTGAATGAGTCTGTTAGGTCACCATTCACAATGATCTGGCCTGTTTGTTTCTGGTAAATTGCCATTATGGAGTTCAGAAACTGTTTTCCCATTTTCATCCCCCGGATCAGTTTTGTCAGGAACGGCCAGTTCAATCTGTCGAAGGCTTTTTCTGCATCCACAAACATGAGAGTGGCGGGTACCTCGTTATGCCTTTCCAAGTACTCTATTATGTTCAACAGCTGTCTCACATTAGTTTTCATCTGACGTCCTTGTATAAATCCCGTTTGATCCAGGTGAATTATTTTTTGTAGTACAGTCATTAGTCTGGTGGCCAAAACTTTTGTGAAGATTTTGTAGTCTGTGTTCAGTAGTGAGATGGGTCTGTAATTTGCAGGTTGTGTATTATCTTTTCCCTCTTTGGGGATTAGAGAAATGTAGGCTGTTTTCCAGGAGGGCGGGACTTGGCCTCCTTCCTGTATGTTGACAAATAGCTTTCTGAGGGGTTCTAACATTTCCTCTTGGAGATGTTTGTAGTAGGTAGCCGTTATCCCATCCATCACGGGTGATTTTCCTTTTTTCAGTTGTTGGATCGCCGAATGTATTTCCTCCTTTGTGATCAAGGCATTCAGGGCATTTCTTTGTTCATCGGTGATGGTCAGTAACTTTTCGTTTTGTAGGAACTTATCGATCTCTTTGGCTGGTGTCTTCTCCTCGGCGTATAGCTTTGAATAGAACTCGGTAAAAGCTTTCTTGATGGTTTCCTGTTGAAATTCTTCCTTGCCTTTGTACTCTATCTTTTCAATTATGCGGGATTTCTGTTTCTTCCTTATGGTATAGGCCAGCCATCGACCTGGTTTGTTGGCATTACAGAATGTCTTGTGTTTTGCGTATTGTATATTCCTTGCCACTTGGTCTGCCATCAACAAGTCAAATTGCTTTCTTAGAATCTTGATTCCTTCTTTGGTGATTTTGTCATCCGGTCTCTTTATTAATAGCTGCTCCTTCTTGCCTATCTCGTCTTCTAGCTCCTTTCTTTTTTGTTCCTGTTTACGACGGTGCCTGTTATTCATGTCCATGAGTATCCCGCGCATATACGCCTTGCTGGCATCCCAAATCATTTCTATGGGTGTTTCATTTATCATATTTATACTGAAGAATTCCTTCATCGTCCTTTTGCATTCAGCCACCTTGTCTTCGTGTTTAAACAGGTTTTCATTAATTCTCCAGGATCTCCTCTGTTTCCAACCTTGTCTTAATTCCATCACTATCGGGTTGTGGTCTGATAGTACTTTGGGTAGGATTTTCACCGTTTTCAGGCTAATCAGCAAGTCGCTAGATGTTAATATAAAGTCAATTCTGGAGAATGATTGATGTCTATCTGAGAAAAATGTGAAATCTTGCTCTTTGCCGTGCCTTTCCCTCCATACATCTGTCAGTTCCAGGTCCTCCTTCATGTCGAAGAAGGATTTGGGCAACTTGGAGTGTTTTTGCGGTTTAGGTGCAATCCTTTTCTTATCCAGGGCGATCTCTATGATGCCGTTCCAGTCTCCCAGTATGATACCTGGTCTGTAGTTGAGTTGCGTTAACTTCCTGTGTATCTGTTTGTAGAATTTTCCTTGTTGTTGATCTGGTGCATATATGCCCACCACCAGGATCTTCTTGTCTTCCTGTGTTATTTCAATTGCTAGGTATCTACCTTGGGAGTCCGATTCTATTAGCTTAGCTATTACGTGTTTCTTTACATATATAACAATCCCATTCTTTTTTCCTGGTGCCGCCGCAACAAAATGTGTGCCTAGTTTGTTGTTGATTAAGTATTTCTGGTCCGCCGCTCTGATGTGTGTTTCTTGTAGGCAGATTATATCGTTTTTACTTTGATTCAGGTAGTGGAATATTTTCCTCCTTTTCTGCGGGGAGTTCAACCCGTTAACGTTCCAAGTCAAATATTTACTTGCCATTGTCGATTTCAGGATACTCTTGCAAGACCGCTTCTGTTCTTTCTCCTGCTTTCTTCTTAGGTCTCGTTCCGATGATATCCAGATTGGTGCTCATATTGAGTTGTGGGGTCTTGTCTTGCTGGTCTGTGCGTTTGGTAGTGGATCTTAGTTGCCTTTTCTCTGTGTTCTGCCATGTTTCCCCATTTCCGTTGCCCTCTGTTCTCTGCGCCGTCGTATCTCGAGATGGTCCAATCCCTGCTCCTGCTCCAGCACCGGTCTGTGCTTCTGAGTAGTTTGCTCATTGGTCTATGTCCCTTCTGCTTCCGTGTGACCTGTCCGCATTGTCCCTTGTTGTGGGTTGGGGCATTTCCGACATCAGTTCATTTTTAAGGAATTCTTCGGCTTTCTGGATCGTGCTCAGGTGGTACCTTTTTATTTTATATAGAAGTGACATTCCCGTTGGAGCTTCCCATCGATATTGCAGAGCGCGTGATCTCAGTTCATTGACCAGGAACTTGTAGTCCTTTCTGTCTCGTAGCATCGCCGGGGGGGGATCTCTTTCAGTACCTTCACCTCCTGCTCCTCTATGTATAATGTCTTGTTGTAGGACGTTACGGAGATTAGGTCCCGGAACCCCTTCGTCGCGAAGTGGATGACCACGTCTCTTGGTAGGTGTTTGTTGGTTGCTGCCCATGAGTTCACTCTGTGGACTCTGTCGATTTGCCACACAATATCCTTGGCTTCCCTTCCCAGGAATGTTGCCAGGGCCTTTACAAAGATTCTGTGCAGGTCTTCTGGGGTTTCGTTTGTTGTCTCTTTTAAACCTCTAAATCTGATTGCAGACGCCATCTGCCAGTATTGCATCATGGTGGATTGGTCTTGAGCCACACTTTTCATCTCTGTTATTTGTTCCTCCATGTGTCTCTCCACGTCTTCCACCCTTCTTTCCACACTCTCTCTGATCTCCTTAAGATTTATCCCCATTTCTTCCCTCATTCTCTTGTTGTGTGTCTGCATCTCTTCCTTAATTTGGTCCAGGTCAGCCGTCGCCGCCCTGCGTTGTTCTTCCCACTTTCACTCTAAATCTCTGCCCTGGTCTTCCAGCATCCGTTTTATATCTTTGTATCTTTCCTCCATCTTCTGTTCTGCCTCTTTGCACCTCTTCTCCATCCTTATGCCCACTTCTTCAATTTTTTATCCATTCCCTCCATCCTCTTACCCAGTATCTCCATCATTCCTTTTAATTCTTGCATCATGTGTGCTGTTGGGCAGGCCTGGGTCTGTGGATGGGTCTGGGGTCCTGTGGGTGGATGGGGGGGTAGGTGGGGTGTCTCCTGCTGTTTTAGAGAGCTGAGCTTGGGAGGATGCAGTTACCTTTTGGGATATCAGTTTGGTCTGCTTGGAGGCCATCTTGGGTTCTGCCTATTGTTGGCTCTGCTTTTCTGTTGGTTTTTTTGAGTAGGCCTGATTGTTCCCTCTGCAGTGCTCAGGTGATATTTTTGTACTCTGGCCTTTCTTTTCAGAGATAAGGCTCCAAATTTTCCTTTTCCCAGCTCCAGTACTCTTGCTTTCTGGCTGCTTTCTCTCTTTCCCCATCCTTCTTCCCTTGTGTGTTCGCTGTGCTGGACCTGGGGTTCTGGGTCCCTTGATTCAGGGGCTCAGCTGGGGGGCTTCTTTCCTCATGTCTCCCTCGCGGCTCTTCCAAGCCTTTCACTTCCTCCTCCCTCCTTTCTGTTTCTTTGTCCCTGTCTCTCTCTGTACCTTCCGCTTGCACCTCTGTAGTTCACTCCAGGCCCCCTCTGGCTTCCCCGCTGCCCTCTTCACCTTTGAGGCCTCTTCAGAGGGTCCTCTACTGTCCGGTAGACCCTCCCGGCAGTCCACTCACCTCACGCAGGTCTGCACTGCCCTTCCTTGATTGACAGGTATCATCTGCCCTTCTGCCTGCGGGTCTTTCCTTTGACGCCCATCAGTTGTCTTCTCCAGTTCTTCTAAAGGGAGTTTGTCCTGCCGCTAAGAGGATGGCCAGTTGCCTGGAGCCCCCAAAGGTGTTGGGTGCCAAAGCCAAGCGCTTGGAGGTGTCGCCGGCATGAGGAGGAGGGGCTGGCAGGGAAGAGCGCTCTTTTCTCGGGTCGCCTCTCCGGCAGCTTCCCCTGGGCGAGCCTCTCCCGGCACCCGCAGTTTTCCGTGAATTGCAGGTGGGGGACAAAAGAGAGCCGGTGTAGCAGAAGAGTGAAGGCTCCATTGACTGGGGTGGTGGGGATGGAGGGCAACCCCTCGCCCTCCTCCCGAGCTGTGCTCCCAGGCTGGTTTGAGGAAAGATTGGAAAGCCTTTTTTTCATTTTTCTTACCCAGATGTAGTACCTTGCATTTTTCCTTGTTAAATACCATTTTATTAGTTGCAGCCCATTGTTCGAGTTTCTTTAAATCTTTTTGAATCCTTTCTCTCTCTGCTCTGGTGTTTGCAATCCCTCCTAGCTTTGTGTCATCTGCAAATTTGATCAGTTTCCCCATCCAAATCATTTATAAAAATATTAAACATAACTGGGCCCAGAACAGAGCCTTGTGGCACTCCGCTTGAGACTTTCTTCTAGTTGGATGTGCAGCCATTTATAGCCACTCTTTGAGTACGGTTACTAAGCCAGTTATGAACCCACCTAACAGTCACCCTGTCAATCCCATATTTGACCATTTTTTCAATGAGGATGGTGTGAGATACTTTGTCGAAAGCTTTGCTGAAATCCAGAAATACTATGTCTACTGTATTTCCCTGATCAACCCATTCCGTGATTTTGTCATAGAATGAAATTAGATTAGTTTGACATGACTTGTTTGTTACAAACCCATGTTGACTGCTGTTAATTATTGAATTCCCATCCAAATGCTGACATATATGTTGCTTAATAATTTGTTCGAGAATCTTTCCTGGTATTGAAGTCGGGCTAACGGGCCTGTAGTTCCCTGGGTCTGCCTTCCTCCCTTTTTTGAAGATAGGGACAACATTCACCCTTCTCCAATCATCTGGGACTTCTCCTGTTCTCCATGACTTTTCAAAGATTACAGCAAGTGGTTCAGCAATTACTTCTGCTAATTCCTTCAGTACCCGAGGATGTAATCCATCTGGACCTGGAGACTTAAACTCATTTAAGTTAGCTAAGTGTTCCCTTACTTTCTCTGTGTCGATTACATGCCTTAATTCTCTTAGTCCTTCACTAGCACAGTGAAGGTCAGTTGCAATTACATTATCTTTCTTAGAAAAAACAGATACAAAATAGGAGTTTAGAATCTCCGCCTTCTCAAGATCACTTTTGACCACTTCCCCATTCTCATTCTCTAAACTTCCTATAGCCTCTTTTACTTTTCTTTTACTTTTGACATATCCCCAAAACCCTTTTTAGATGTTCTAGAGTACTATGAATTTCACCCAGGGAAATAGATGGCTTTAATATTTCTTGATGCACAGAAAGCCTTCGACAATGTAAACTGGCAATTAATGTTTCAGCAACTAGAGGAAATGGACTTTGGAGAAAACTTTATAAATGTAACCAAAACAATTTATTATAAACAAACAACCAAAATAATTGTAAGTGGAGATTTTACAGAAAACTTTGACATCAAAAAAGGCACAAAACAGGGATGCCCGCTATCTCTATTATTATTTACACTAACATTGGAAGTATTGAATAGAAACATAAGACAAGATATAGAAATTAAAGGACTAGAGATAAAAGATGAAAAATATAAACTACAAGCATTTGCAGATGAATTGGTTTTTATATTGGAAGAACCGCTTAAAACAAGCACTAAACATATGGAGAAAATAGAAAAATTTGGAGAAGTGACAGGGTTGAAAATAAACAGAGAAAAGACTAAAGTGCTAACTAAAAATCTAACAGAAAAACAAAAAAACCAACTAGCAAAAAAATATCTTCAAATAGTTAAAAAAGTTAAATATTTGGGAATTTATTTAACAGCAAGATGTGTAACAGTAAAAGAAGACAATTATGCAAGATTACTAAAAAAAATAAAATTGGATCTGGAAAAGTGGCAAAATTTACAACTTTCAATGCTGGGGAGAATAGCAACCGTGAAAATGAATATCTTACCGAAAATACTTTTTCTATTCTATTCTTTAAGACTGGAAAAAGCCTTTCTTGATGAACTAGATAGAACAATACTGAAATTTATCTGGCAAGGAAAAAAAGCTTAGAATCAGACTGAAAATGTTACAAGAAGCGAAAGAATTTGGACTGCCAGATTGGACTTTATACTACCAAGCAACTATATTAACATGACTTAAAGCGTGGATAATGCTCAGAGATAAAAGACTATTATACCTAGAGGGACATGACCTACAACTTGATTGGCATGCCTTTCTGTGGTATGGGAAGAATAAAATTCACAGATACTTTCAAAACCACTTTATAAGACATGCACTTCTTTTAGAATGAGAAAAAATAAAAGTGAAAATTTATATCAAGCTATCTGAATGGCTTTCAACAATGGAAGCATTTGCTTACCCAAATTTAATTAAGGACAACAAAGTTGTGACCTATAAAAATATGTTGGACAATGAAGGGAAATTGAAAGACAGGCAAGATTTACAAGAACAAATCCAAACAAGATATGAAAAGGATGCTAAAACAACGGGATTTTTTAAAAAACAGACAGAATTCGACCAGATATTGCTAAAAATAGATGAAAAACTGATTAAGAAACTCTATAAATATCTGTTAAGCTTAAAGATGAAGGAGGAACAAATAAAAGAAACAATGATAACATGGGCAAAGAACTTTGGACATAATATAGAACTAGAAAGCTGGCAAATATTGGAACACTGCTATCATATCTCCCCTAATCCTTCTTTTCACTAGATTAGACATACCCAATTCCTGCAACCATTTTTCATATGTTTTAAGGGGTCCTTGGTGCTCTCTGAGCTTGCTTGTTTTCTTGCAGACATTTCATTATCCAAACTAGGTAACATCATCAATGTTAAAATTTGTTCAGCACCCTGAATAAAATTTATTCTGCCCCCCTATAGCAAAAGACAAGGAATATTAGCAGGAATTAAAATGCTCACAAGAGGCAAGCAGCCAGGCGGCAAGTAGGGGTTTAAAACTTGTTCAGGCATGTCAGGACCACGATTCCGGGCATGCATGTTTCTGTCTGCTAGTAAAAAAAGGGGGGGTTAGACCTTGTTTGGGACATGCCCAGGCATGTCATACTCCCCGTGATCTGGGCATGCACAATGGTCAAGGGCGTGGCATTGCAAGGGGCAGGGGAGTTTGTGTGGGCAGGCCTGAACAGCTAGCGATTTAATTCCGGCAGTCTTTTGAAGATGGCAACCTCTGATTCCAAAGCTGTTTTTACACCAACAGCAAAAGCTAATGTTGGACACTCTGATACAAGGCCCCAGCCAGCAGAATGCAACAAAATCTGTTGCAGGGGTTATGATAAGGAAACATTTTTATTCAGACCTGTGTTGCATGGCTGTAGCATGGGGTGTTGTAACTTTAATGACGAGGTGCAGAGTACTTACCGGGCAGCCTGTGAAATGGTGAATGATGCTACATTATCTCCCAGCAATGGCAAGTAAATATGTTTTTATTTATGATAATGTAAATGATGCTGGAGCGGATAGCGCACTAACAGGATGTGCTTTATATTTTGCAGACTCTGAATTAATAACTCCTAGACAGCAAACACTTCAAGACATTCCGATTTTATATTCCTGTGGTAATCACCGTGGTCACAAAACTTCTGCACATTTTTCTGATCTAGACTATAACAGGGATTATGAGCTATCCCAGAGACCACACTATCTACCTTGTGAGTTAAATAGCTGCAATTTGTGTAAGACTGGCTTGCTTGTGACTGCGGACATGATTTGTGGGGCACAGGCGGGTCAGAGTATTGTAAAATAGCGTGTTATGGTCCTTTATCTTCTGATTCTGATAGTGGTGATGAGGGATATTTTTCTGATGGTGGAGCCATGTCCCCTCTGAACTCTGTATAACCAATAAAAGACTGTGTTAATGTCAAAACTTGAACATTTGTCAGTGGTCTTTCAGTATAACGATGCATGAAAAGCTTCTAAGCCGTATTTATTATACACCAGGATGTGTAGGGAGTTATGGAGGTGTGAATACCCTTTTTCAGGAAGCTAGAAAACATGATAAAAAACCTCACCATGAAGCAAGTCAAGTCGTGGCTGTCAGGGGAAGACGCTTATACACTTCATAAGCCTGCAAGAATTAATTTTCCTAGAAATAAAACAGTAGTGTTTGGCTTAGATCATCAATGGCAGGCTGACCTCATAGATATCTCCAAATTTTCTAAGGAGAATCATGGAAAAAAGTACATCTTAGCAGTTACCGATGTGTTATCTAAATATGCCTGGGCCTCACCTTTATCTGATAAAACAGGGAGGGAAGTTACATCCGCCTTCCAGAATATCTTTCAAACAGGACGTGCACCCCGAAAAATACAGACAGATGCAGGTAAAGAGTTCTTTAATATTCCGCTGAAGAAATTTTTAGCACGTTACGGTATTCATCATTTTGTCACTCATAGTGATACTAAAGCAGCCGTTATAGAGAGGTTTAATAGAACCCTGAAAAACAAACTCTGGAGATATTTCACAGCTAGAAATACCCATCGGTATGTGCACAAATTGTGCAATGTTTTCCACCATCCTTAATAACTGTAAGTCAGCGTACAGTAATCCTCACTCTTTAATAACCTTTTATTATACACTACTTTTAGAGTTTTTCAGAGGACCCGCGTTTCTAGGGTCCACTGTTTCTTAACCCTAACAATCCCCAACTGTTCTACCCTGATCTCCTTTTTTCTCTCTGCACCAGACAGACAACAATCATCTACCAAATCTTTCAAGCTGTCAAAATTAACCTTGTTGCTATTACCACAGTTTAGCGTGATCCCCTTCACCTTTAGCACCGTTTCACCGTTGGACAAAGCATAAGCATACGTTTTGGGACCGGCTGCAACAAACTCATAGTATTCGGTGGAATCTCACTTGTCAGCTGTCCTAAATAATCACCCACAGGAGGTGTCCACGCCCCCTCTCTACTTACAAAAATGACTGAATCGGTGTCATGGTACAGGCACCTATCGCCCAGCCATCCAGTAGCCTGTATAATTCCAGCCGTGCATAAGCAGTAGTAAAGCTGGCAATAAATACATTAGTGCATGTGGATTTGGTGGGGTGGTTCTTGGCTGTTTTCCACGTCACAACGGCTGTCTCTGTATCCACAAACTCACATGAGGAAACATCATAATAGGGCACAAAAAGGTATTTGAATAAATCCTCAGGGTTTGTCACCACGGATGTGGTCATGTGATTGGTGCTCTGACCAAACTTGCCCCACAGCGAATTTAAAAACAGTTTGGCAATCTGCCTTTTAGCAGGATTTACTTCAATGTGGTCACGTCGTAAGCGGACATCTTCCATCTTTTCATAATCCTGAATATATTGCTCTTCATCCTGTTCTGTTTTGCACCAGTCAGGGTAACCACTGGCCTCCTGTTTCTGTCTGAGATGTGTGTTCATATAACCTGAAAATAGCTCAGTTGATGTTCTTTCAAAATGCCAGATCTCATAGATTTCAACAATTCTGTAACTTTTTTCTAAAGCTACATTCAATTCAATGGTACACCATGTCCCGGTCAGAGCTCTTTCCTCATCACTGTGTTTACAGGGGGTGGTTTGCAGTTTTTCTGTGCAGGTTGCGCACAAACTAAACATTAATTTGCCCCCTGATTTGTGGGGTAGGATTGGGAAATAGAGATTCCTTGGAGGGTACACTTTGACTTTGGCCAATCCAAAATATTGCTTTATGTCCCCAAAGTTTTGGTAGATGATTTGCGGATGGCCAATTGGGTACTCCTTGGTCTTATTCACAAACGGGTACAAACTGGTGAAATCATAGTATAAGATTTGTTCACCAGGTTTTGGTTTGTAGTACAGGCATGTAGCATTTCTTCTACCACCAAAAAAAGCATCTCGAGGATTCAAAGGAGTTGGGAGCTTATTCTCAACTAGAAACTGCTTCAAAGAGGTGTCATCCTCCACCATGGCCCTCCATTCGTGTTCCCAGATGCAGCGCACAGCATAGCCCTGGTCCCTGAGGTACTCTTCTTTAATCTTAGTACGGTTGTGCAGGCCTCCATATGTTGAATCAAGTAATTTGTTGAAGTCTTTTCCAGAGTAGCAGACAGGGCACCCATGAAAAAAACAACCGTGAAATTCAAAAGTTGTGGGAGTTCCATTTATGACAGCAAAGCCATCCAAAAAATATTTGTCTACTTGCTTTTCACCCCCCTTCAGAGCATGCTGGATATTGAGATTCTCAGTGTGCTCTATATGCAGCAACCATTGAATCGCTGGAGCTGAATACCTTTTCTGTGTCTTGTGATAACTGTCCAAAGGAGCTAATGCAATGGTATAAGTCTTCAAATACATGAACTGATACTAGGCCATACAGACAGATGCCAATGTGATATGTTGGAAGGGGTCAATGCATCGAATCACTATCTGCTCAACAATGTCCCCCCCCCCGACTTCCCTGAAAAACTCACGCTCAGTCATTTCCATCACCTGCTCCCTAAATCGAATATAGGCCTCTCTTAATATATCTACATCTTGTCTGCAATAGTAAGCCAGAGCCTTCTTTAGTTTAAACACAGTACCTGTATTAGCAGAGTGCCATTTCATGAATTCTTCTCTCTCCCCGGGCATCATGGTTTCAGGGCTGTAATACTTAGTTTCAGGGAGTGGTCCCACATAGTCTTGATTGGCCATTGTATTGAACAAGTGGGGGAAATATCCTTTGCAGCCTTGAAACCCCATAGCTTTGGGTAACTTGCTTAATTTAAGGGGCAAAAATGAGAGGCTATCAATAAACTGGATCGTATAATCCGGTAGGGTGATACACAGCAGTTTCCCCCCTGACTTATAAGCTGAACCCTAACCTTTTCACGGATCAACTGCCTCAGTACTAGGTACCCGTCATAACCTTTGGAGCTGTGAGCGATAAAAGTACATCCTTTAAACTTATGATTTATAAAATTCTTTACAAACTGCTCCAGGCATCTAACACCATAACAATCCCACCTCACAACATCTTTATCATCCCCATCCTTCAACATATCCCTGGCGCAGGCATAATTAGGTATATGGATGCCTGTCTCTTGACAGCATTCAAAATCATAAATGATGTATCTTTTGCCAATTCGCGGCTGGTCCAACGAATTTAGAAAGCATAAATGCCCTTCCAAGCTTTCAACCTTCTCAGAGCACTGTCCACACTTGGTTTCCTCAGAGGCTAGGTTCCCCCATATAAAAATATATCATGAAATAAACATGAGGGGACCTGTATGTGTTGGGACATGTATTATTTATTTTTCAATGTTTGACTCCTTCTTTTCTTTGTAACAGTCACCATAGAAATCACAATACTTGTTAAAGATTACTTAGAATTTCATGGATACCAAAGTAGTCTGAAACAATAATTAAGTGAGGTTAAAAATAAAAGCTGTACATAATTTGCTAAACATCCCACTGTCAAACCTGTGGCCTATATTAGAATTGCTACTGAAAAGTTATTAAATATTGTAGAAAGATTATATCCAGCTGTTCTGTTTACATTTTGGAGAGTTATTAAAAAATATCTTGAATACTTATTTCAAGCACTTTGGAAGACAGTTTCTGGAAAGAGTTTCCGATCAGCTAGAAAAAGGAGAAATTGTTCAGTATTTGCAAACCTTGCTAATTAGCTTTCCTGAAGCTACATCTAAGCTTGAACAAGCTTATTCTTCTTTTTCTATAGATTTTTCCTGGATTTTGCAATGCTATTTTCCTAGGTTGATGAAACAATGTGCCTATTCACACTAAGAAAGAAAAATGCCTCAAATGTCATGTATTAGCAATAATGCATAGTTAAATATACATAAAATGTATACTAATGTTTGAATAACCTTTTGTTTTTTTAAATTCTAGAAATTAGAAGAAATATAGTTTTGATTAGAAAAATGGAAAATAGCAAAATCAAATTTGACAAATTCTGCTTTACCCATTTATGTTCAACTTACAGAGTAATGTAAATTGTAATGAAATAGACACACATACAAAACTGCCAGAATCTATGTCCAAATAGTGTGACACATTCATCATTTGGATGAAAGCATCAGATCCTGCAAATACCTCTAAATGAGAGGCATCCATTAAAGAAAGTTTTGACTCAAATCAGCATTTGCCTTCCAGTTCCAAGGAATTGGAGCTATGTAGAATTCAACCTCCAAGAGTTATGTTCTGTCTTTAAGCAACTCATCAGAAAAATGTTGAAGGAAGTGTTAAGACTTTTGCTAATACAATTTGTCCAAATAATTCTGCATACTGTATCCTTAGTGGCTCTTAGAAAAGGAACTCAAAGATATCAGGTGAGGAATCTGTCATTATGATTTAAGTGACACATTTGAGGGAAGCTAAAGGCATGTTTCTAAGAACTTTTTGAGAAGCTTAAATTAAGTAGGGTGAATTCCTAGATAAGTACATCAAGGATTGCAGCTGAGATGTTTATTGATGGTCAGTGACTGATTAATTTATTTCACATATCAACCACTTGGAGATTAGAAAATCCCGGATTTTGGGGATCAACAGTAAGAAATAGATGGAGTTGAGCATATTTTCTTCATATCTATGCAGCTTTTGCAAAGAGCCCTGCCAGTTTTAGTGACAGTGGATATTCAAAAAGGAAAATGTTCCAAAAACTCTTGTTTTTCTCTGATCCTCTGATAGCCTTTCCCCTTGGATTTTCCATGACCACTGTCCAGCATTTTGAGGCAAAGAGCTTATGTTCCTCCTATTCATGGTCAATTCCTGGTCAGTAGAATCTACCCAACCCAACTTTATACTTGTTTATCTCATTATATTCTGCAGCCCCTTCATCTCCTGAGGGCTGTATTTCAGTTTTGGATAAGACTTCATTTGCTTACTGTGTTGAAAAGAAAGCTCAAGAGATATGATTAGCAGTCACTTGTTTCAGTAAACATTGAATATAACATATGTTTCTCAACTAATGTGTATCCAAACATACAATTTACAAATAATTAATATGTTAATTAGCCAAATTAAGTTATGCCATTTGGTAGAATTATTTTCTTAGAGCCTTTAGGGATCCAGAAGTTTGAGTCAGAGAACTGTGAAAATTGGCTTAGCGGAAGTGTTGTGTGAACAACCACACCCAGAAGCCAGCAATACTGATGGAAGATGGCTATCCCTTGAAAGTAGGCTATTAATGATGTGGTGCTAGCAGCATTCCAGTCATAAAAAATTGCACATTTATTAGCAACATCTCCCTCTACATCTGGACATGCTGTACTCTAACTCCTGAAAACTTTTTAATATATTGCTTCTCCCAGGACGAAGGCAAAGTGAAGCTGGGCTAGCAAACACAGAGGGCATTTTCAAGCCCTTGGCTTGATGAAATGAAATCTAAACTTCAGGATGTATGTAGATTTAAGCAAACTCATTGTTCCTATTAAAACAGGGTTTGGTTTTAAACTGCAGCTAATGATTTCTGACTCCTGGGTTGAAATCTTTAATAAGAACTGGGAACTGAAGTTGATTAATTTTTTTCTCTAGACTGGGTTTTTTGTCTAGGCTTAGACCCTTGTGTCAACCTGCTCAGGTTGACAGCTTGATGATAACTGTCTTCACTTCTGCCATCCTCAAAAAACTGAGAACAAAAACTCATGAATACAATTTATTTACTGCCCTGCCCTTGGCTTTAACAAATTCTGGAGTAATAATGATTACTCCACTCTGAAAGGATATGAGGTACCTGTCAAACCATACCCTTATTTTGTGTTGAGTGCATTTTTCCACTTGAATACAGCTCTCCCTGCCAGGCCTAGCCCAAGAACAATGTAACACAATGCAGCCAAGGTTCAGTTCTTTATTTGGATATTCTGTATACAGGTAGTCCTTGACTTGCAACCATTCAGTGAACATTCAAAGTTACAACAACATTAAAAAGTGACCTATGACTGTTCTTCACATGACCATTGTAACATCCCCAGGGTTATGTGATCAAAATTTGGATGCTTGGCAACTGTATTTATGTAGTGTCCTGGGGTCATATGATTACGATTTGTAACCTTCCCAGCTGGCTTCCGACAAGCAGTGTCAAAGGGGGAAGTCAGATTTGCCACATGATTCACTTAACAACTGTAATGATTCACTTAACAGTTGTGGCAAATAAAGGTCACAAAATGGGGACAAATGTTCAATTGCGAATTAAGTAAACTATATTGTAATTGATAGGCAAATTCCTAGGTATTAAATCCAACATCAATCCGGCTTTGTTGTGCACAATCATTCAACAGTCCTTCACACCTTATTTTGATGACAGATAAATAAACCAGATCCTGGAGATCTGTATCTTTTCACTCCCCTTTTCCTAGCTGGCCGGTAAGGATGAGAAGTTCCAAGGGGGCATAGGATAAGAGGCAAATTGTTACATTGTAAGGCTAGCAGACACAAAGGTGAATAAACAAAAGGTTACTTTGTAGTGAATAGAGGAAGTGAAAGTAATAAACCTGCATGCATATTCCCCCTCCCCTTTGGGAGTATGGCAGGATGCAGGGAAGGGTAAGAATTGGTTTTAGATCAGAGAAGATAGATAGAAAAAATTAACCTTTGCAATCATAAAGATAGAAGTCAAATCCAAATCTAATCCTTTGTCTAGTGCCAGAATCCAATTTAAGGCAACACTGACAAACGGGTATTGACCTTCCTTTTCAAGATGTCCAACCAAACGGAGCTTGACCAGTGAACAACTGGTTCTCTGTGTGGATGCTGCTTCCGGAAGTCCATTCTGGTTGGGCAACAAAAAATTAGTTCTGTCGAAGTGGTGCAAACTGGCTGAATCCCACCATTGAGCTTGACCCATCTTTCTGGGTCATTGACTTCACCATTGAACTGCTCCTGTTGGTAGGAAGTTCAAATGAAATTTGACTTGCATCATCCAATGCCCTGCACTCTGGGACAAGAAGGAGCTAGAACTTTCAAATGTCTGAAGAAGGCCACCAAATGCTTTCCCCACACAAGACAATCCACAAGGGTAGACATATACAGGTCTTCTAATCTGTCTTCAAAAGAAATAGTTTCTAATCTCTTAATTATCCTAGTTTTTTTATGGGATGCTATTCCAATTTCTTTGAATTCTTTTGTAAATAGTGGTATCCAGAACTGGACACAGATGGCGTATCTGACCAAAGTGGAATGTGCTGGGATGTTTAATTCACAGGAAACTATATTTCTGCTGATGCAATCTTAAATTGCATTTGTCTTTTTTTTAGTTATCTCACACAGACTTATATTCAGTTTACAATCAATTACTGTTCCAAGATCTTTTTTACAGTTCCATTACAAAGTGAACTATCCTGTACCCTATATCTTATGGCACCCCATTCAATATCTCTCCCCAGTTTGATGAAGAGTCATTGATGATCACCATTCATGGTTGATTTTCAAGTCAGCTATGAATCCATTTTTGTATTCAAACAATCCAGACCATGCTTAATCAGGTTAGTAATCATCCTGTACTTTGGCAAATGTTTGCTACGGTCAAGATATATTATGTCTTCAGCATTTCTCTAATCTGTTAAAGAAGTTAAAAAAACTTGCTAAGCTTAATTTGGCTGAGGCTCGCAATAAACACTAAAATTATTGAAAAGCATTATTTGGCTATGTATAGAACAAGAATAAAATCATAGTTAGAAAAGATGGCAAGATGGTGAAAAGCAACAGGGAAAGGTAGCTGAGTCAAAAAAAAACAAAAAAATCTAATATATAGTTATACTCAGTCCTAGTTTCCCTTACATTCCACAACATTCTTACATTTCATTTCATTACATTACATTACAACATTTCCCTCCAGAGTTTCTGATATTTCCATTTCCTCACATAAGGAACTATTGCTTAATATCATGTCAAGGACAACTGATCCTCTTGTGCTTTCTTCCATCTTAGGAAGATTCAAGCTGTCAATAATACAACTCAGGAACTTCCTGGAAGGACCAAGGTTGGCAGACTTTCTCTCCCTACAAATGCTGGGGAAGATAGTCTTCTTTTACTATGACTTTATGCTTCCTGGAAATATCTTCAATTTCCTTTTGAAAGGTACTGGCCATCTCTTCTACATGGTTGGGAGGTTTGCAGTAGACAATAACAACAATAAATACCAGGTGTTCTGTTTCAGGAAAAGAGGCATTGAGATGAAGCAACGAGTTCCAACAGTCTCCTTTATTGCAACAGCAACAGAACAGGTTTTAAAATGGTGCGCCCCCCTTTTATAGCCCCCCTGCACAATACCTTGCTGGCCAATCATTGCAAAGGCTGGAAGCAGCCTTTCTTGTCCCGGGCATCCACATGGTCTGCCCGGGCCAATCGCTGCAGCCTGTGCCTGCCAGCCCAGGACATAACACCCCTCCCCCCTTGGCTAAAATAACAAGGCACACTTATTATTTTAAATACTCCAACACTCCATTACATTGCTTACGTTGCATCTATACATACACAACACTACAGTCTTGCTATCGTCATGCTCCCCACTCCCCTTGAGCTGCATTACTTAACCCAGACTACTAGGCCTGCCCATGAACTGACAAGGACCGTACATAGTCTTGTAAGTATTTGGGAGGACCTTCGGCCCGCCCTGATCTTCTCATGGCTGGTGTGTGTGCCTGGCCTGCCAGCTCACCTGCCAGGCTAGGCAGACCAGGACTTTGTTGTCCCAAAGACCCAGGGGACCCACCCAGCTGCTGACTGGCTGGATCTGCTAAATCCAAGCCAGGGTTCCTTGGGGGGGTGGAATTCCCCAAGTCCAGTGGTGGGGTGGAATTCCCCAAGTCCCCAATGGACTCCTCTTGGGAGCACTGTCCCTTGAGCCCTAGACCAGCAGCTGGAGTGGCCTGAGTGCCAGAGGCCAGAGCTACCTCCATGGCAAACCCCCTTTCTGTGGACTCCCTGAAGCCTGGGGATGTTGGAGAGACCGTGGTCCACAATCATAATTGTGGTCTTCCTCCCCTCCGAGAGCAGAGCTAAGAGCAGAAGAGTTGATGGGAAGCCTCCAACGCAGTTGGTCAATGTGTTGTCGGATCACATGACCATCGTCCAAGGCCACTTCATATGACAGCGGCCCAGAGACCTTGCATACCACTGCTGTGACCCAGAGATGTCCTGGTCCATAGTTCCTTGCCCAGACCAGATCTCCCACTTGTAGTCTCCTAGCTGCCCATGGCTGTGACACCTGTGAAGCCACCCGGTCTGGGTGCAATCTGTCCAGTTTTGTGATGAGGCGGCAATGCCAGCGGAGTTCAGCTGGGCTCTTTCCAGTAGCTGTGCAAGGTGTGGTGCAGTGGCAAAGAAGAAAGTCTGCTAACCTGTGATGCCAGGTCCCGTGAGTGATCCTCTTTAAGGCATCCTTGGTTGTGCGCACCACTCGTTCAGCCTGGCCATTGGAAGCTGGATGGAATGGTGCAGATGTGGCATGCCGGATCATGTTGGCCTGGAGGAGCGCCTTGAACTCAAACGATGTGAATTGGGGCCCGTTGTCGGAGACAAGGAAATCTGGAAGTCCATGTGCGGCAAAGATCCCTCTCAGCACCTGGATGGTCCTAGCAGTGGTAGTAGAGGAGACAGGCATGACCTCTAGCCACTTGGAATGGCTGTCCATGAGAATTAAGAAGAATTGCCCCTGAAAGGGCCCAGCGTAGTCGATATGGACCCTTGACCATGGGGTATGAGTCTCCGTCCACCTATGAACTGGGGCCTGGGGCATCTCCGGCCTTGACTGTTGAAAACAGTGCACCCCTGAACCTGGGCCTTGACATCTTTGTCGAGCGCAGGTCACCAAAGATGGCTGCACGCTAACACCTTCATCCAGACTATTCCCGGATGTCCCTCATGCAGAGACTGCAGGACTCTAGTCCTCAATGAGGTTGGGATTACTACCCGGCTACCCCATAGGACACACCCCTTGAAGGTGGAAATCTCATGCTTCCTCTGCCAGAAGCTCTGGAATTCTGAGCCTGGACATGTGTCAGGTCATCCAGACAATGCCCAAGTCAGCATGCGTGTTAGCGTGTGATCGGTGGCTGTTTCTGCAGCCACATCCCTAGCACTGAGATGAGATTCAGGCAAGTCCTGAATAGACAGGATGTGATTTGCAGGTGCTGGATCTGCCTTTATCTGCTGTAATGGCAACCTGCTGAGACCATCTGCGTGACCCATTTCTTTGCCTGGCTTGTGAACCAGTGTATGGTCATATGCAGACAGGAAGATAGACCACCTCAGCATTTGTGGGGATATTATGTGTGGGATTTGTTTGTTCGTTGTGAACAACCCCAGCAGTGGCTTATGGTCTGTAAAGACCGTGAAGTGGCGGCCATATACGAAGTTGTTGGAATATTCATGACCAAGAAGAGTCATGTGGTAACTCAGTCAGCCAATTTGAAAAAAGTGCTACTGAGTCTGTGCAAAAAGGGTATTGAGTTAGGAGCTGGATTTTCCAGTCTCAGGTTTGTCTCTGTAGCTCTCTGTAAAAAGTCTTCATTAAGCTATGTTGCCGTAAAGAAGAATGTATGGTATTGTAAATATTTTGATATAAATATAAAGAAGTTATTTTGAATCAGCTAAATGCAGTCAACTGTGAGAGCTTCTAATTTATTTTTTCACCAACAGAGAAATTAAAATTCTCTAACAGGTTATGGACCCAGAGCTTACTAAGGACAGCATTGTAATTTAAAGCTGGAAGAAATTGCCTGTGTTTAGAAAGTATAAGAACAAGGCAGAATTAGCAGAATGGCTGCAATGGAATTTAAGGAAAGCTCTGTGCCTCGTTTGGGCCAGAAGAATAGCATTGTGTGGGCTGCTAAAATGGAATGTTTGCTCAAGGCTAAAGAGCTGTGGTATATCGTAGAAAATCCACCACAAGTGTTTGCAGCTGCTGATCAGAAAAGTCATGATCAAGCAATGGCTTATCTCATCTTGAATTTAGATGATGAACAATTTCTAAATGTTGCAAATTTAAAGACTGCAAAGGAGATTTGGTTGAAGTTGAGAGCTGTGCACGTGAATGTTTCTGCATGCAATATAGTGCAATTGTCAAGAAAACTTTACAGGGCCTGTTTGCAACCAGGTGAATCAGTGGAACAGCATTTAAATAAAATGCAAAGTTTATTTTTGGACTTAGAACAATGTGAGATTAAATTCCCTGAGTCCCAGAAGGTTTTATTGGTGTTGAATAGTTTAGATAAAACCTGGGACACAGTTTCTGCGATATTTGAGTGTAAGGAAGAGCAAGACTTAAATTTTGAGGCTTTAAAGGCATGTTTGCTTAATGAAGAAGAAAAGCAACATTTTAGGAACAGCCATGAGGAGGTGAAATTCCTGAGGAGGGGGTCCAGACTGCAAGTCTCTGGAGAAGAAACAAGCAGATGGGACCACGTTGCATCAAAAGAGAGATTTTACAAGCAGAGGGCTCAGCAAGAAAAAATTGCTACATCTGTGGAGCAAACACACATCTGAAAAGAAACTGTTTGCAGAGGAACAATTTGCAGCAAAGGACATTTGTGCAAGCAAAAAAGACTGATTTGCAAAAGGAACATTTTGGTGTTGCAAAAGTTCGCTATAGCAACAACAGAGACAAGTGGCTAATAGATAGTGGGGCAAGTCAAACAATTGTTAATGACTCTGAATTATTTTGCAAGTTTGTTCCAGTAGCACAAGAAGCTGTGGCTTTGGCAAATGGCCAGAAAACAAAAGTCATCGGAAGAGGCGATGTAAAAATTCCATATTTGGAATCAAAGTTTACCAATGTGCTTTGTGTACCTGAAATGGAACATAATTTGTTAAATGTGTCTAATTTAGACAAACAAGGTTTTGAAATCATTTTTGTAAATGGGAAGTGTCTCATCAAAAGGAATGGGAATATTTGTACAGAAGGCATAAAGGAAGATAATCTATGTGTATTGCAGGGACAAAAGGTTCAATGTTCCCATATATTTAAGAATGTTGCAGAGCACGATTCGTGTGTTCATCTTCTACATAGAACACTTGGCCATGCAAGTTTTAAAGTTTTGCAGCAAATGCAAGACTTTGCAGAAGGGCTAAATTTGAAGGGATGCAAAACATATTTGGACTCTGCAGTATGCAAAGCATCAAAGTCAAAGGCAGTCCCAGTTAGTAAATATAGCACAAGACAAACAAAAAGAGCTCTAGAGTTGGTCCATGCAGATCTGGTGGGACCTGTGAAAGCCAGTTTGGGAGGAGCAAAATATGCACTGGTAATTGTTGATGATTATAGCAGGTATTCGTTTTGCTACTTGCTTAGAGGAAAGACAGAGGTGCTACAACAACTCAAACAGTGGGTAAGTTTTGTAGAGAGAAGGTACAGACAACAAGTGTGTCAGTTGCAAACTGACAGAGGTACTGAATTTATGTCAACTAAATTCCAACAATGGTTGGGGCAGTTGGGGATAAGACACAGACGTACAAATCCTTACACAGTAGCAGAGAACGGTGTAGCTGAAAGAAGGAATGATGTTTTGCAAACAATGAAAGATTCATTATTAGAGGATTTTGGCATGAGCAGGTCATATTGGGGAGAAGCCATATTGACTGCCAGTTATATAGTTAACAGGCTGTGGAGTTCCTCCATTAATAATACTCCATATGCCATTCTATATGGGAGAAAGCCATCACTGGCACATTTGAGAAGTTTTGGAAGTACTGCATGGGTACATATTCTGAAAGCAATCAGAAGAAAGGAACAGCAAAAGGCAAGAAAGCTCAGGTTTGTGGGCTATGAGCCAGGGTCAAAAGGATATCGCTTTAGCGATGGAAGTAAAAGAATTGCAATTTCAAGGTCTGCTAATTTTGCAGAACAAAATTGGGACAGAATTAATGCAAATTCTGGGTATGTCTCACTTAATGACGGTGATCTATTTAACGACAATAACTCATCTAATGATAAAAAATGATTATTGTAGATGTCAATGTTCAGGGAGGAGAGGCTGAACAAGACATGAAGCCAAATAGACTTGAGATACAGGAACAGTTACTACCACGTAGGTCAGAGCGATGTAATAAAGGAATTCGGCCTGACAGGTATTCTGCCAGCAAAGTAAAGGTTTGCAATGTGTGGTATGAGCCAAGAAGTTATAAAGAGGTGTTGGCATTACCAAAAGCTGAACAAGAAAGATGGAAGGAGGTCATGGATAAAGAAATGAAATCCATGGGAGAACATGAAGTATTTAAATCAGTGATTTTGCCACAGGGAACCAAAGCTGTGGGTTGTAAGTGGGTATATAAGAAAAAGGTATTGGACTTCCGGTGGCTGCCTTGGCATCGATATAGTCTCATTTGGAGGCTCTGAGTTCCGGGACTTGTAAAGCCGCAAAAACACCGCAAAACAGCTGTTTTTCGCGGCGGAAAAAAACCCTCCTCGGTCGGAGAAGGGGTGAAGAGCTGTGAGTGGGGGTCGAGATCCTCTGAAAACTCCCTGAAAAAGCTTTCAGGGGAAAAGAAAGAGGACTCCCCGGGTGCTCGCAATAGCTCCAGCCCGGAGCTGCTTCTGTCGGCTGACAGATTCAGACGCTAAGACCAGCCTCCGCTCAAGGAAAACTTTTTAAAGAGGCACAGAGACAGACGGACTGAACGCAGGAGCTTAAAAAGCAAGTATTTCTTATATTTTACCTCTGATCAACTACTTTCACAATAAACAAAATGTATCCAAGATGGCGACTACTTTTACTTTAAAGAGAAAGTGGCCGGAAGAGAAAGTGGAAAGTGAGACTGCAATGCGAGAGTGACTGCTAGAGGGCAGACTAGGCGCAAACCTTAAAAACTTTACAAAATATACCTAAGGAAGACTATAAGAGGATACATCTTGGCAATATAAGTGTAAGGATTAGTCTTCTGCATAAAGAAGCTTGGCT
This sequence comes from Bothrops alternatus, assembly GCA_034064705.1. Taxonomy (NCBI): domain Eukaryota; kingdom Metazoa; phylum Chordata; class Lepidosauria; order Squamata; family Viperidae; genus Bothrops; species Bothrops alternatus. The sequence goes on from JARGCV010000085.1 coordinate 15,738,321, forward strand.
AACAGCGGACTGAATTTAGGATGGCCACTAGGCAGTCCAAACTAATGCCCTCAAAGGTGGCAGCATCCTCCCCAGCCCAGCTCCTTAAAATACCAGGGAACAACTTACCTGCCCCCTCATCTTCCTCCATACCTACAGAATCCCAGACCCCCATGTCTACTCAGGCCTCTCTAGAAATGCATATGATGAAAGAATTAAAAGATGCAATGTCAGAAATGTATGAAAAAATAGAGAGAAAGCTGGAAGTAATAAATGACAATTCTGAGAAAAGGATGGAAAAACTGGAGAGGACGATGGAGGCAGTGGAAAGGAAGATAGAGGAAATGGATAAGAAGATAGAGGGAATGGATAAGAAGATGGAGAGACAAGGCAAAGAACTAGAAAAGAAGCTGAAGGAACAAAGTAGAGAATTGGAGAAGAAGATGGAAGATCAAAGCAAAGCTGTTACTGAAGACTTAGACCAAATCAAAGAAACAATGCAAACGCACAATAAGAAAATGAGAGAAGATATTGGGAAAACTTTTAAGAGGGTTTGGGAGGGGGTTGAAGAAAAGATGGAAGAGGTGGAGAGACAAGTTGAGGGACAACTTGCTGAGATGAAAAGTGAGGTGCAGGACCACGCAACTATGATGCAATATCGGCAGATGATGACAGCAATTAGGGTCAGGGGACTGGGAGAATCCCCAAATGAGAAGCAAGAAGATTTGAAAAGAATTTTTGTAAAAGCCTTGGAAAAATTTCTAGGAGAGGAGGCTAAAAATTTCTCTTGGCAAATTGACAGAATCCACAGAGTTAACTCATGGATCGCAAGACAAAAAAAATATACCAAGAGATGTGGTTATCTATTTTGTAACAAAGGGATTCCAAGATCTTATTTTTACAACATCCTACAACAAGAGATTGAATGTAGAGGGGCAAGAGGTGATGATATTGAAGGAGATCCCTCCCAAGATGTTAAGAGAAAGAAAAGACTACGCGTTTTGGTCACTGAACTGAAAACACGCGCTCTTCAATATCGATGGGAAGCCCCAGCTGGAATGTCATTATTTTATAACGGTAAAAGATACCACCTGAACTCAGTCTGGAAAGCAAAAGAATTTTTTGAAAAGGAACTGAAGGCGGGGAGACCCTCGCCCACAGCACCGGAAAATGTAGATTGGCCACAATAAAGAGGAATGGAATTAAGACAACGATCAAAATCCCCGGAGACACAGACCGCCGCAGCATCAGGAGAAGATAAAGGAGCTTCTCTGGAAGTGACTGCACGGAGTATGGATATTAATAAAACCATGGAAGCAGGAAAGCCTAAAGATCAAAGGCAGACGAGAGCTACTATTAAACGTATAGAACAGCAAGAAAAGAACCAGCAAGGAAGTACAAATACCAATCTGGAAACCATGGGAGCGAGACCAAAGAAGAAAGCAGGGGGAAAAATGGAATTGGTCTGGCAAGAGTTTTCTGAAGCCGATCATGACAAGTAAATATTTGACATGGAATGTTAACGGGTTAAACTCCCCACAGAAAAGGAAGAAAATATTTCATTATCTGAATCAAGGTAAAAATGATGTAATTTGCTTACAAGAAACACATATCAGAACCACGGACCAGAAATATTTAACTAACAACAAGCTAGGCACACAATTTGTTGCAGCAGCAGCAGAAAAGAAGAATGGCATAGTCATCTATGTGAAAAAGCATATAAGAGCTAAATTAATAGAGTCAGACTCTCAAGGTAGATATCTAGCAATCGAAATTGTAAAAGATGATAAGAAAATTCTGTTGATGGGCATATATGCACCAAATCAGCAACAAGGAAAATTTTACAAATTGGTACATAAAAAGCTAATACAATTCGACTACAGATCTTGTATTATAATGGGAGACTGGAATGGTGTCATAGAGGTCGGCTTAGATAAAAAGAAGACATCACCAAATCCGCAAAAACACTCCAAGTTGCCCAAATCCTTCTTTGATATAAAGGATGACTTAGACCTGATAGACATTTGGAGAGAAAGACATGGCAAAGAGCAAGAATTTACCTTTGTTTCAGACAGACACCAGTCATTTTCTAGAATCGACTTTATATTAACATCCAGTGACTTGCTTGTTAGCCTAAAGAAGGTGAAGTTTTAACAGACCATAACCCGGTTTGGATGGAATTAAGGGTAGGACAGAGACCTAAGAGATCCTGGAGACTTAATGAAAACTTGTTTAAATATGATATAAACCTGCAGTCTCTGCATGAGGGACATCCGGGAATAGTCTGGATGAAGGTGTTAGCGTGCAGCCATCTTTGGTGACCTGCGCTCGACAAAGATGTCAAGGCCCAGGTTCAGGGGTGCACTGTTTTCAACAGTCAAGGCCGGAGATGCCCCAGGCCCCAGTTCATAGGTGGACGGAGACTCATACCCCATGGTCAAGGGTCCATATCGACTACGCTGGGCCCTTTCAGGGGCAATTCTTCTTAATTCTCATGGACAGCCATTCCAAGTGGCTAGAGGTCATGCCTGTCTCCTCTACTACCACTGCTAGGACCATCCAGGTGCTGAGAGGGATCTTTGCCGCACATGGACTTCCAGATTTCCTTGTCTCCGACAACGGGCCCCAATTCACATCGTTTGAGTTCAAGGCGCTCCTCCAGGCCAACATGATCCGGCATGCCACATCTGCACCATTCCATCCAGCTTCCAATGGCCAGGCTGAACGAGTGGTGCGCACAACCAAGGATGCCTTAAAGAGGATCACTCACGGGACCTGGCATCACAGGTTAGCAGACTTTCTTCTTTGCCACTGCACCACACCTTGCACAGCTACTGGAAAGAGCCCAGCTGAACTCCGCTGGCATTGCCGCCTCATCACAAAACTGGACAGATTGCACCCAGACCGGGTGGCTTCACAGGTGTCACAGCCATGGGCAGCTAGGAGACTACAAGTGGGAGATCTGGTCTGGGCAAGGAACTATGGACCAGGACATCTCTGGGTCACAGCAGTGGTATGCAAGGTCTCTGGGCCGCTGTCATATGAAGTGGCCTTGGACGATGGTCATGTGATCCGACAACACATTGACCAACTGCGTTGGAGGCTTCCCATCAACTCTTCTGCTCTTAGCTCTGCTCTCGGAGGGGAGGAAGACCACAATTATGATTGTGGACCACGGTCTCTCCAACATCCCCAGGCTTCAGGGAGTCCACAGAAAGGGGGTTTGCCATGGAGGTAGCTCTGGCCTCTGGCACTCAGGCCACTCCAGCTGCTGGTCTAGGGCTCAAGGGACAGTGCTCCCAAGAGGAGTCCATTGGGGACTTGGGGAATTCCACCCCACCACTGGACTTGGGGAATTCCACCCCCCCAAGGAACCCTGGCTTGGATTTAGCAGATCCAGCCAGTCAGCAGCTGGGTGGGTCCCCTGGGTCTTTGGGACAACAAAGTCCTGGTCTGCCTAGCCTGGCAGGTGAGCTGGCAGGCCAGGCACACACACCGGCCATGAGAAGATCAGGGCGGGCCGAAGGTCCTCCCAAATACTTACAAGACTATGTACGGTCCTTGTCAGTTCATGGGCAGGCCTAGTAGTCTGGGTTAAGTAATGCAGCTCAAGGGGAGTGGGGAGCATGACGATAGCAAGACTGTAGTGTTGTGTATGTATAGATGCAACGTAAGCAATGTAATGGAGTGTTGGAGTATTTAAAATAATAAGTGTGCCTTGTTATTTTAGCCAAGGGGGGAGGGGTGTTATGTCCTGGGCTGGCAGGCACAGGCTGCAGCGATTGGCCCGGGCAGACCATGTGGATGCCCGGGACAAGAAAGGCTGCTTCCAGCCTTTGCAATGATTGGCCAGCAAGGTATTGTGCAGGGGGGCTATAAAAGGGGGGCGCACCATTTTAAAACCTGTTCTGTTGCTGTTGCAATAAAGGAGACTGTTGGAACTCGTTGCTTCATCTCAATGCCTCTTTTCCTGAAACAGAACACCTGGTATTTATTGTTGTTATTGTCTACTGCAAACCTCCCAACCATGTAGAAGAGATGGCCAGTACCTTTCAAAAGGAAATTGAAGATATTTCCAGGAAGCATAAAGTCATAGTAAAAGAAGACTATCTTCCCCAGCATTTGTAGGGAGAGAAAGTCTGCCAACCTTGGTCCTTCCAGGAAGTTCCTGAGTTGTATTATTGACAGCTTGAATCTTCCTAAGATGGAAGAAAGCACAAGAGGATCAGTTGTCCTTGACATGATATTAAGCAATAGTTCCTTATGTGAGGAAATGGAAATATCAGAAACTCTGGAGGGAAATGTTGTAATGTAATGTAATGAAATGAAATGTAAGAATGTTGTGGAATGTAAGGGAAACTAGGACTGAGTATAACTATATATTAGATTTTTTTGTTTTTTTTTTTGACTCAGCTACCTTTCCCTGTTGCTTTTCACCATCTTGCCATCTTTTCTAACTATGATTTTATTCTTGTTCTATACATAGCCAAATAATGCTTTTCAATAATTTTAGTGTTTATTGCGAGCCTCAGCCAAATTAAGCTTAGCAAGTTTTTTTAACTTCTTTAACAGATTAGAGAAATGCTGAAGACATAATATATCTTGACCGTAGCAAACATTTGCCAAAGTACAGGATGATTACTAACCTGATTAAGCATGGTCTGGATTGTTTGAATACAAAAATGGATTCATAGCTGACTTGAAAATCAACCATGAATGGTGATCATCAATGACTCTTCATCAAACTGGGGAGAGATATTGAATGGGGTGCCATAAGATATAGGGTACAGGATAGTTCACTTTGTAATGGAACTGTAAAAAAGATCTTGGAACAGTAATTGATTGTAAACTGAATATAAGTCTGTGTGAGATAACTAAAAAAAAGACAAATGCAATTTAAGATTGCATCAGCAGAAATATAGTTTCCTGTGAATTAAACATCCCAGCACATTCCACTTTGGTCAGATACGCCATCTGTGTCCAGTTCTGGATACCACTATTTACAAAAGAATTCAAAGAAATTGGAATAGCATCCCATAAAAAAACTAGGATAATTAAGAGATTAGAAACTATTTCTTTTGAAGACAGATTAGAAGACCTGTATATGTCTACCCTTGTGGATTGTCTTGTGTGGGGAAAGCATTTGGTGGCCTTCTTCAGACATTTGAAAGTTCTAGCTCCTTCTTGTCCCAGAGTGCAGGGCATTGGATGATGCAAGTCAAATTTCATTTGAACTTCCTACCAACAGGAGCAGTTCAATGGTGAAGTCAATGACCCAGAAAGATGGGTCAAGCTCAATGGTGGGATTCAGCCAGTTTGCACCACTTCGACAGAACTAATTTTTTGTTGCCCAACCAGAATGGACTTCCGGAAGCAGCATCCACACAGAGAACCAGTTGTTCACTGGTCAAGCTCCGTTTGGTTGGACATCTTGAAAAGGAAGGTCAATACCCGTTTGTCAGTGTTGCCTTAAATTGGATTCTGGCACTAGACAAAGGATTAGATTTGGATTTGACTTCTATCTTTATGATTGCAAAGGTTAATTTTTTCTATCTATCTTCTCTGATCTAAAACCAATTCTTACCCTTCCCTGCATCCTGCCATACTCCCAAAGGGGAGGGGGAATATGCATGCAGGTTTATTACTTTCACTTCCTCTATTCACTACAAAGTAACCTTTTGTTTATTCACCTTTGTGTCTGCTAGCCTTACAATGTAACAATTTGCCTCTTATCCTATGCCCCCTTGGAACTTCTCATCCTTACCGGCCAGCTAGGAAAAGGGGAGTGAAAAGATACAGATCTCCAGGATCTGGTTTATTTATCTGTCATCAAAATAAGGTGTGAAGGACTGTTGAATGATTGTGCACAACAAAGCCGGATTGATGTTGGATTTAATACCTAGGAATTTGCCTATCAATTACAATATAGTTTACTTAATTCGCAATTGAACATTTGTCCCCATTTTGTGACCTTTATTTGCCACAACTGTTAAGTGAATCATTACAGTTGTTAAGTGAATCATGTGGCAAATCTGACTTCCCCCTTTGACACTGCTTGTCGGAAGCCAGCTGGGAAGGTTACAAATCGTAATCATATGACCCCAGGACACTACATAAATACAGTTGCCAAGCATCCAAATTTTGATCACATAACCCTGGGGATGTTACAATGGTCATGTGAAGAACAGTCATAGGTCACTTTTTAATGTTGTTGTAACTTTGAATGTTCACTGAATGGTTGCAAGTCAAGGACTACCTGTATACAGAATATCCAAATAAAGAACTGAACCTTGGCTGCATTGTGTTACATTGTTCTTGGGCTAGGCCTGGCAGGGAGAGCTGTATTCAAGTGGAAAAATGCACTCAACACAAAATAAGGGTATGGTTTGACAGGTACCTCATATCCTTTCAGAGTGGAGTAATCATTATTACTCCAGAATTTGTTAAAGCCAAGGGCAGGGCAGTAAATAAATTGTATTCATGAGTTTTTGTTCTCAGTTTTTTGAGGATGGCAGAAGTGAAGACAGTTATCATCAAGCTGTCAACCTGAGCAGGTTGACACAAGGGTCTAAGCCTAGACAAAAAACCCAGTCTAGAGAAAAAAATTAATCAACTTCAGTTCCCAGTTCTTATTAAAGATTTCAACCCAGGAGTCAGAAATCATTAGCTGCAGTTTAAAACCAAACCCTGTTTTAATAGGAACAATGAGTTTGCTTAAATCTACATACATCCTGAAGTTTAGATTTCATTTCATCAAGCCAAGGGCTTGAAAATGCCCTCTGTGTTTGCTAGCCCAGCTTCACTTTGCCTTCGTCCTGGGAGAAGCAATATATTAAAAAGTTTTCAGGAGTTAGAGTACAGCATGTCCAGATGTAGAGGGAGATGTTGCTAATAAATGTGCAATTTTTTATGACTGGAATGCTGCTAGCACCACATCATTAATAGCCTACTTTCAAGGGATAGCCATCTTCCATCAGTATTGCTGGCTTCTGGGTGTGGTTGTTCACACAACACTTCCGCTAAGCCAATTTTCACAGTTCTCTGACTCAAACTTCTGGATCCCTAAAGGCTCTAAGAAAATAATTCTACCAAATGGCATAACTTAATTTGGCTAATTAACATATTAATTATTTGTAAATTGTATGTTTGGATACACATTAGTTGAGAAACATATGTTATATTCAATGTTTACTGAAACAAGTGACTGCTAATCATATCTCTTGAGCTTTCTTTTCAACACAGTAAGCAAATGAAGTCTTATCCAAAACTGAAATACAGCCCTCAGGAGATGAAGGGGCTGCAGAATATAATGAGATAAACAAGTATAAAGTTGGGTTGGGTAGATTCTACTGACCAGGAATTGACCATGAATAGGAGGAACATAAGCTCTTTGCCTCAAAATGCTGGACAGTGGTCATGGAAAATCCAAGGGGAAAGGCTATCAGAGGATCAGAGAAAAACAAGAGTTTTTGGAACATTTTCCTTTTTGAATATCCACTGTCACTAAAACTGGCAGGGCTCTTTGCAAAAGCTGCATAGATATGAAGAAAATATGCTCAACTCCATCTATTTCTTACTGTTGATCCCCAAAATCCGGGATTTTCTAATCTCCAAGTGGTTGATATGTGAAATAAATTAATCAGTCACTGACCATCAATAAACATCTCAGCTGCAATCCTTGATGTACTTATCTAGGAATTCACCCTACTTAATTTAAGCTTCTCAAAAAGTTCTTAGAAACATGCCTTTAGCTTCCCTCAAATGTGTCACTTAAATCATAATGACAGATTCCTCACCTGATATCTTTGAGTTCCTTTTCTAAGAGCCACTAAGGATACAGTATGCAGAATTATTTGGACAAATTGTATTAGCAAAAGTCTTAACACTTCCTTCAACATTTTTCTGATGAGTTGCTTAAAGACAGAACATAACTCTTGGAGGTTGAATTCTACATAGCTCCAATTCCTTGGAACTGGAAGGCAAATGCTGATTTGAGTCAAAACTTTCTTTAATGGATGCCTCTCATTTAGAGGTATTTGCAGGATCTGATGCTTTCATCCAAATGATGAATGTGTCACACTATTTGGACATAGATTCTGGCAGTTTTGTATGTGTGTCTATTTCATTACAATTTACATTACTCTGTAAGTTGAACATAAATGGGTAAAGCAGAATTTGTCAAATTTGATTTTGCTATTTTCCATTTTTCTAATCAAAACTATATTTCTTCTAATTTCTAGAATTTAAAAAAACAAAAGGTTATTCAAACATTAGTATACATTTTATGTATATTTAACTATGCATTATTGCTAATACATGACATTTGAGGCATTTTTCTTTCTTAGTGTGAATAGGCACATTGTTTCATCAACCTAGGAAAATAGCATTGCAAAATCCAGGAAAAATCTATAGAAAAAGAAGAATAAGCTTGTTCAAGCTTAGATGTAGCTTCAGGAAAGCTAATTAGCAAGGTTTGCAAATACTGAACAATTTCTCCTTTTTCTAGCTGATCGGAAACTCTTTCCAGAAACTGTCTTCCAAAGTGCTTGAAATAAGTATTCAAGATATTTTTTAATAACTCTCCAAAATGTAAACAGAACAGCTGGATATAATCTTTCTACAATATTTAATAACTTTTCAGTAGCAATTCTAATATAGGCCACAGGTTTGACAGTGGGATGTTTAGCAAATTATGTACAGCTTTTATTTTTAACCTCACTTAATTATTGTTTCAGACTACTTTGGTATCCATGAAATTCTAAGTAATCTTTAACAAGTATTGTGATTTCTATGGTGACTGTTACAAAGAAAAGAAGGAGTCAAACATTGAAAAATAAATAATACATGTCCCAACACATACAGGTCCCCTCATGTTTATTTCATGATATATTTTTATATGGGGGAACCTAGCCTCTGAGGAAACCAAGTGTGGACAGTGCTCTGAGAAGGTTGAAAGCTTGGAAGGGCATTTATGCTTTCTAAATTCGTTGGACCAGCCGCGAATTGGCAAAAGATACATCATTTATGATTTTGAATGCTGTCAAGAGACAGGCATCCATATACCTAATTATGCCTGCGCCAGGGATATGTTGAAGGATGGGGATGATAAAGATGTTGTGAGGTGGGATTGTTATGGTGTTAGATGCCTGGAGCAGTTTGTAAAGAATTTTATAAATCATAAGTTTAAAGGATGTACTTTTATCGCTCACAGCTCCAAAGGTTATGACGGGTACCTAGTACTGAGGCAGTTGATCCGTGAAAAGGTTAGGGTTCAGCTTATAAGTCAGGGGGGAAACTGCTGTGTATCACCCTACCGGATTATACGATCCAGTTTATTGATAGCCTCTCATTTTTGCCCCTTAAATTAAGCAAGTTACCCAAAGCTATGGGGTTTCAAGGCTGCAAAGGATATTTCCCCCACTTGTTCAATACAATGGCCAATCAAGACTATGTGGGACCACTCCCTGAAACTAAGTATTACAGCCCTGAAACCATGATGCCCGGGGAGAGAGAAGAATTCATGAAATGGCACTCTGCTAATACAGGTACTGTGTTTAAACTAAAGAAGGCTCTGGCTTACTATTGCAGACAAGATGTAGATATATTAAGAGAGGCCTATATTCGATTTAGGGAGCAGGTGATGGAAATGACTGAGCGTGAGTTTTTCAGGGAAGTCGGGGGGGGGACATTGTTGAGCAGATAGTGATTCGATGCATTGACCCCTTCCAACATATCACATTGGCATCTGTCTGTATGGCCTAGTATCAGTTCATGTATTTGAAGACTTATACCATTGCATTAGCTCCTTTGGACAGTTATCACAAGACACAGAAAAGGTATTCAGCTCCAGCGATTCAATGGTTGCTGCATATAGAGCACACTGAGAATCTCAATATCCAGCATGCTCTGAAGGGGGGTGAAAAGCAAGTAGACAAATATTTTTTGGATGGCTTTGCTGTCATAAATGGAACTCCCACAACTTTTGAATTTCACGGTTGTTTTTTTCATGGGTGCCCTGTCTGCTACTCTGGAAAAGACTTCAACAAATTACTTGATTCAACATATGGAGGCCTGCACAACCGTACTAAGATTAAAGAAGAGTACCTCAGGGACCAGGGCTATGCTGTGCGCTGCATCTGGGAACACGAATGGAGGGCCATGGTGGAGGATGACACCTCTTTGAAGCAGTTTCTAGTTGAGAATAAGCTCCCAACTCCTTTGAATCCTCGAGATGCTTTTTTTGGTGGTAGAAGAAATGCTACATGCCTGTACTACAAACCAAAACCTGGTGAACAAATCTTATACTATGATTTCACCAGTTTGTACCCGTTTGTGAATAAGACCAAGGAGTACCCAATTGGCCATCCGCAAATCATCTACCAAAACTTTGGGGACATAAAGCAATATTTTGGATTGGCCAAAGTCAAAGTGTACCCTCCAAGGAATCTCTATTTCCCAATCCTACCCCACAAATCAGGGGGCAAATTAATGTTTAGTTTGTGCGCAACCTGCACAGAAAAACTGCAAACCACCCCCTGTAAACACAGTGATGAGGAAAGAGCTCTGACCGGGACATGGTGTACCATTGAATTGAATGTAGCTTTAGAAAAAAGTTACAGAATTGTTGAAATCTATGAGATCTGGCATTTTGAAAGAACACCAACTGAGCTATTTTCAGGTTATATGAACACACATCTCAGACAGAAACAGGAGGCCAGTGGTTACCCTGACTGGTGCAAAACAGAACAGGATGAAGAGCAATATATTCAGGATTATGAAAAGATGGAAGATGTCCGCTTACGACGTGACCACATTGAAGTAAATCCTGCTAAAAGGCAGATTGCCAAACTGTTTTTAAATTCGCTGTGGGGCAAGTTTGGTCAGAGCACCAATCACATGACCACATCCGTGGTGACAAACCCTGAGGATTTATTCAAATACCTTTTTGTGCCCTATTATGATGTTTCCTCATGTGAGTTTGTGGATACAGAGACAGCCGTTGTGACGTGGAAAACAGCCAAGAACCACCCCACCAAATCCACATGCACTAATGTATTTATTGCCAGCTTTACTACTGCTTATGCACGGCTGGAATTATACAGGCTACTGGATGGCTGGGCGATAGGTGCCTGTACCATGACACCGATTCAGTCATTTTTGTAAGTAGAGAGGGGGCGTGGACACCTCCTGTGGGTGATTATTTAGGACAGCTGACAAGTGAGATTCCACCGAATACTATGAGTTTGTTGCAGCCGGTCCCAAAACGTATGCTTATGCTTTGTCCAACGGTGAAACGGTGCTAAAGGTGAAGGGGATCACGCTAAACTGTGGTAATAGCAACAAGGTTAATTTTGACAGCTTGAAAGATTTGGTAGATGATTGTTGTCTGTCTGGTGCAGAGAGAAAAAAGGAGATCAGGGTAGAACAGTTGGGGATTGTTAGGGTTAAGAAACAGTGGACCCTAGAAACGCGGGTCCTCTGAAAAACTCTAAAAGTAGTGTATAATAAAAGGTTATTAAAGAGTGAGGATTACTGTACGCTGACTTACAGTTATTAAGGATGGTGGAAAACATTGCACAATTTGTGCACATACCGATGGGTATTTCTAGCTGTGAAATATCTCCAGAGTTTGTTTTTCAGGGTTCTATTAAACCTCTCTATAACGGCTGCTTTAGTATCACTATGAGTGACAAAATGATGAATACCGTAACGTGCTAAAAATTTCTTCAGCGGAATATTAAAGAACTCTTTACCTGCATCTGTCTGTATTTTTCGGGGTGCACGTCCTGTTTGAAAGATATTCTGGAAGGCGGATGTAACTTCCCTCCCTGTTTTATCAGATAAAGGTGAGGCCCAGGCATATTTAGATAACACATCGGTAACTGCTAAGATGTACTTTTTTCCATGATTCTCCTTAGAAAATTTGGAGATATCTATGAGGTCAGCCTGCCATTGATGATCTAAGCCAAACACTACTGTTTTATTTCTAGGAAAATTAATTCTTGCAGGCTTATGAAGTGTATAAGCGTCTTCCCCTGACAGCCACGACTTGACTTGCTTCATGGTGAGGTTTTTTATCATGTTTTCTAGCTTCCTGAAAAAGGGTATTCACACCTCCATAACTCCCTACACATCCTGGTGTATAATAAATACGGCTTAGAAGCTTTTCATGCATCGTTATACTGAAAGACCACTGACAAATGTTCAAGTTTTGACATTAACACAGTCTTTTATTGGTTATACAGAGTTCAGAGGGGACATGGCTCCACCATCAGAAAAATATCCCTCATCACCACTATCAGAATCAGAAGATAAAGGACCATAACACGCTATTTTACAATACTCTGACCCGCCTGTGCCCCACAAATCATGTCCGCAGTCACAAGCAAGCCAGTCTTACACAAATTGCAGCTATTTAACTCACAAGGTAGATAGTGTGGTCTCTGGGATAGCTCATAATCCCTGTTATAGTCTAGATCAGAAAAATGTGCAGAAGTTTTGTGACCACGGTGATTACCACAGGAATATAAAATCGGAATGTCTTGAAGTGTTTGCTGTCTAGGAGTTATTAATTCAGAGTCTGCAAAATATAAAGCACATCCTGTTAGTGCGCTATCCGCTCCAGCATCATTTACATTATCATAAATAAAAACATATTTACTTGCCATTGCTGGGAGATAATGTAGCATCATTCACCATTTCACAGGCTGCCCGGTAAGTACTCTGCACCTCGTCATTAAAGTTACAACACCCCATGCTACAGCCATGCAACACAGGTCTGAATAAAAATTTTTCCTTATCATAACCCCTGCAACAGATTTTGTTGCATTCTGCTGGCTGGGGCCTTGTATCAGAGTGTCCAACATTAGCTTTTGCTGTTGGTGTAAAAACAGCTTTGGAATCAGAGGTTGCCATCTTCAAAAGACTGCCGGAATTAAATCGCTAGCTGTTCAGGCCTGCCCACACAAACTCCCCTGCCCCTTGCAATGCCACGCCCTTGACCATTGTGCATGCCCAGATCACGGGGAGTATGACATGCCTGGGCATGTCCCAAACAAGGTCTAACCCCCCCCTTTTTTTACTAGCAGACAGAAACATGCATGCCTGGAATCGTGGTCCTGACATGCCTGAACAAGTTTTAAACCCCTACTTGCCGCCTGGCTGCTTGCCTCTTGTGAGCATTTTAATTCCTGCTAATATTCCTTGTCTTTTGCTATAGGGGGGCAGAATAAATTTTATTCAGGGTGCTGAACAAATTTTAACATTGATGATGTTACCTAGTTTGGATAATGAAATGTCTGCAAGAAAACAAGCAAGCTCAGAGAGCACCAAGGACCCCTTAAAACATATGAAAAATGGTTGCAGGAATTGGGTATGTCTAATCTAGTGAAAAGAAGGATTAGGGGAGATATGATAGCAGTGTTCCAATATTTGCCAGCTTTCTAGTTCTATATTATGTCCAAAGTTCTTTGCCCATGTTATCATTGTTTCTTTTATTTGTTCCTCCTTCATCTTTAAGCTTAACAGATATTTATAGAGTTTCTTAATCAGTTTTTCATCTATTTTTAGCAATATCTGGTCGAATTCTGTCTGTTCTTTAAAAAATCCCGTTGTTTTAGCATCCTTTTCATATCTTGTTTGGATTTGTTCTTGTAAATCTTGCCTGTCTTTCAATTTCCCTTCATTGTCCAACATATTTTTATAGGTCACAACTTTGTTGTCCTTAATTAAATTTGGGTAAGCAAATGCTTCCATTGTTGAAAGCCATTCAGATAGCTTGATATAAATTTTCACTTTTATTTTTTTCTCATTCTAAAAGAAGTGCATGTCTTATAAAGTGGTTTTGAAAGTATCTGTGAATTTTATTCTTCCCATACCACAGAAAGGCATGCCAATCAAGTTGTAGGTCATGTCCCTCTAGGTATAATAGTCTTTTATCTCTGAGCATTATCCACGCTTTAAGTCATGTTAATATAGTTGCTTGGTAGTATACAGTCCAATCTGGCAGTCCAAATTCTTTCGCTTCTTGTAACATTTTCAGTCTGATTCTAAGCTTTTTTTCCTTGCCAGATAAATTTCAGTATTGTTCTATCTAGTTCATCAAGAAAGGCTTTTTCCAGTCTTAAAGAATAGAATAGAAAAAGTATTTTCGGTAAGATATTCATTTTCACGGTTGCTATTCTCCCCAGCATTGAAAGTTGTAAATTTTGCCACTTTTCCAGATCCAATTTTATTTTTTTTAGTAATCTTGCATAATTGTCTTCTTTTACTGTTACACATCTTGCTGTTAAATAAATTCCCAAATATTTAACTTTTTTAACTATTTGAAGATATTTTTTTGCTAGTTGGTTTTTTTGTTTTTCTGTTAGATTTGAAGTGCGCGAGGACCGCATTTGAAGAGAGCAAGGCCTTGACCTCTTTGAAGTGCTTTTCATGTGCTTGTGTCCACTGCCACAGGGACTGTTTGTCCAAGAGCCGGTGTAATGGCTCAGCCACTGCAGCCTTGTGAGGAAGGAATGAGTGGTAAAAATTTAGCAGTCCCAGAAAGGCCTGAAGTTCGCCTTTGGATTTGGGACTTGGGGCCAGCTGAATTGCTTGCAGCTTGGATTCAGCAGGGTGGATGCCCTGAGCATCAATGCGGAATCCTAGAAACACCGTGGAGGTAATCCCGATCTTGCACTTGTCTTGCTTAAGCTTCAGCCCTGCTTGGCGGAAACGTAGCAAAACGGCTCTCAGCCTTTCGGCTAAATTGTCAGCCGAGTCCCCAGCGATGAGGACATCATCAAAGTATGGGCAAATGCCAGGGATATTTTGGAGTGTTCACTCCATTACACTCTGGAAGATGCCAGGGCCCACGTTTACTCCAAATTGCAATCTTTTTACCTTGAATGCCCCCTGTGAGTCACTATAGTTTGGGCCTCAGCCGTTTCCTCATCAACTGGCAATTGTTGATAGGCCTGAGCCAGGTCAAGCTTAGCAAAGATCTGCCCCCCTTGAGGGAGGCTAGAATGTGACTGACCACTGGTACTGGGTACAAATGCTGCTGCAGCGCTTTGTTAAGCATGCATTTGTAGTCCACACAGATCTGGACTTCACCATTGGCCTTCAGTGGCGTAACTATGGCCATTTCCCATGGACTACTGTCCACAGGCTCTAAGATACCCTGCTGAATCAGTTTATTCAGCATTGCATCTATTTTACCCTTTAAGGCAAAGGGCACCCTGCGTGGCTTGATTCTAATGGGGGCTATGGCTGGATCTAGAGAAATAGGAGGGCCTTTGTAGGAGCCAAGTTCTGGGCTAAACATATCTGCAAACTCCTTGCAGACCCCAGCCAGGCCTGTTGTTTGCACGCTGTGTATTCCAGTCACCTGAATTCCCAGGGCCTCAAACCAGTCGAGTCCAATGAGACTCGTACGGTCTCCCCCAACCACAACTACATCCAGTAGCCCCTCAAAATTCCTATGCTGCACCTTGAGCGTGGCCTCCCCCCTCACATTGACTCTGGAATTTTGGAAATGTGTGAGGATGAGGTTTGATGTTCTGAGTTTCACCCGTAGGCCGCTTCTGCTGCAGACCTTGTTAAAGGTGTCTAGGGAGATAATCGATAGAGCAGACCCAGTGTCCAGCTCCATCAACAAGGGGACCCCTTGCAACTTCACCTCAATGTGAAGCTTCTTCCTAAGTGGCCTGTGGACCCCCGTTCTAAAAACGCTCCTACGTGATGCGCAGAAGCCCACCCTGTTCAGGCTGGGGACCCTGGTACCTTTCTGAGGCAATTCTTCTGGGTAACATTCCTTCTGGCGACCCAAACAGACGGAGGCAATGTGGCCTTGCCTTCCACAGGCCCTGCAGATGGTGGAGCAAAATCGGCAGTCTGCACGGTGATGGCGGCCTCCACATCCGATGCACCGAGGGGATGATGCTGGCTGGGCCTTCCCTCTATGAGGCCTTCTCCCTGGAGTCTGATGCAGCCGGTCCACTTCCAATTCTGGATCCTGTTCGGATTCTTCGTGAGCGACCTCTTGATGGATGGTGGCTGGAACTTGAGGGGGCTTGGAGAGCCGCAAGGCCTTCACAGCTCTGCCTGCTGCTTCTTCGGCTGAAACCTCCCTCAGGGCATCTTGGAACGTGAGGCCTTCCTTTGCAAAGAGCTTCTGCTGCAACTCCCAGCTTCACAGGCCACAGATCAGCCGATCCCTCAGTCTCTCCTCCAAGTCTTTGAATTTGCAGGGCCTAGCTGCTTGTCGCAAGGCCGCAACAAACTCTGTTGCAGACTCACCAGGCCTCTAGTCTCTCTGCTTGAATGCTTGTCACCAGGCAATCACTGAGAGCTTGGGTTCAAAATGCTCTCGAATCCTCTTCAATTCTGTGTAGGTGATTGATTCCAGTGGTGCTGGGGCGACCAGATTCTCCGCAATCTCGAGGTCTCTTGCCCACACACACACAGCAGCATGGCAGCTTTGAGGTCATCTTCACGAATTTCATTCACCCGGAGGTAGTTCTCCACCCGGGCCATGTACGAGCTCCAGCATTCTGGGTGAGCTATGTCAAATTCTGAAAGCTGGCCTATCTTTGCCATCGTTTCAGCCCAGGAACTTCGTCCACGCCTCTTGCTGCAAGGATTGAGAAGGGGCCCCCTTTTCTGAGCTCACCTCCAGCATCTCAGTGCTGGGAGGCTAAGTCAATCTCCAGGAGCCACACTTCTCCAAGCTGCAAGCCCCCCTGTGGTGAGTCAGCTTGGCTTCTTAATCTGTTTGCCTTGCAGGCATCCCACCTTCGTTGCCAATGTTCTGTTTCAGGAAAAAGAGGCATTGAGACGAAGCAACGAGTTCCAACAGTCTCCTTTATTGCAACACCAACAGAACAGGTTTTAAAATGGTGCGGCCCCCTTTTATAGCCCCCCTGCACAATACCTTGCTGGCCAATCATTGCAAAGGCTGGAAGCAGCCTTTTTTGTCCCGGGCATCCACACGGTGTGCCCGGGCCAATCGCTGCAGCCTGTGCCTGCCAGCCCAGGACATAACACCAGCTTTCATCTTACCTATTTTTTGCAAATACTTTCTATTGTACAATATATATGTCAAGTTAACGCCAGAAAACAGAACCTGTTCAGAATCCACAGTAAGGAAACAAGTTTACTTGTTTTCCTGCTGGTATAAAAGTAAGAGCTGGGAGCACCTTTGATTTATGATGTTAGCAATTATTCCTGAAAATTAATTATACTTGACAATTAAGGACAAAACATTGCCTTGCCTCTGAAACTGCAGCAGTTTCTAAGCCAGATGAAATGCAGTGTGTATGTCCTGGCAGAAATTTAACAGTTACTGATTGCTATGCCCAGTGCACAACTTAGGTGGTTTGAAATTGCTTGCTACTGAGTTTTAAACAGTATATTTTTAAAGGCTCCCCAAAAATATAAGCATATTCTCTCAAAATATCCACCTCAAATGATCCATCAGATTGGAATATTCTGTATAGACATTGCTGCCATGTTTGACTAGAACAGATTCTTGAAGAGAAACTATACACTGCAGCAATAAGAGACAATGAAATTTCTATGAAAGCCTTTCAGGACCAAGTCAGGACAGACTTGTGTTTCGAAGTAGTAATTTGTTAAGTAATATTGAAAGAAAAATCATCAAGTCCAGTCCAAGCCAGGAGTAAATAAAATGGAAGCTGTTTGGAAAGAAGATTCTGTTTATTGAATAACAGAACCAGCACCAGCATGTGGTTCTGGGACAGCTGACAAAATGGAGTTGGGATAGGTGGGCTTTTATACCTTCTTTGGGTAATGGATACATGTTTTCCATGCACACAGCATTCAGGCGTCTATAATCCATGCAGAGGCAAAGAGAGCCATCTTTCTTCTCTCTGCACAACATAGGGGCTGCTACCTGGGGTCTAGCTGGCTCAATAAACCCCTGTTCTCAGTTTCCCTTCCCTCCAATTGATCAAGGGGTTCCACTTCTTTAGCCAAGCCAGTCCCAGAACTAATGGCTACTCCATTCCCGGGGCCACAATAAACATTAAAGTCTCTGTGTGGCCACCCAGGTTGATGTATAAGGGTCTGATGGCAGAGCTGGCAGGCACCCCCTCTTGCAACTGAACCGTCCAGTTGACAAAAAGTAATTGGAGTCTTAAGCCTCCTGAGGGGAATCCCCATTTCCCCCACTAGTTCTGGGCTAAACATTGCACTGGGTATACCCCGAGTCCAGCAAGGCTGCTAATTTCACTGTTCTCACAGTGCCAAGTATGCAAAGTTCGAAGGGCACTGTTATGGGGTCAATTGGCCCACTCACCAATGGGTCATCCTTGTCATCCTCCACTGCTCCTGGGTCATCGTAACATAGAGTCGGAGCTCGACCCTCTTGATTGCAATCCCAGGGGAAGTCTATGACTTCCTTGGATCTCATTGCAGTCTCCCTGGGGTGCGATGGGGTCCTTGGGGGCCTCTCAGCTGGTGGACGATCCCCTCTCTTGGCAGGTGTCTTACTACGGCAATCCATGGCTCGATACCCTTCTTTGCCACATTTGAAGCAGGCATTGCTGCAAGGTGGGGCAGGCGAATCTCATGAAGTCTCCCCTCGCTTCTCGGTCTGCTGCTTGAAGCTTGGTCTCACCAGGTGATGCAGATGCTTGCATTGATCAATCTCCACTTTCTCAGCTAGCAGGCACCAGTCATACAGCTGCCCTGGGGCTCCATGGGCTATGCAGGCATTATACAGCTCTTTGTTGAGTCCA
Source organism: Bothrops alternatus (assembly GCA_034064705.1). Taxonomy (NCBI): domain Eukaryota; kingdom Metazoa; phylum Chordata; class Lepidosauria; order Squamata; family Viperidae; genus Bothrops; species Bothrops alternatus. The sequence goes on from JARGCV010000085.1 coordinate 15,757,043, forward strand.
TCCTGGAAACAGCTTACCAGGATGTCATCTGGCCAGCAGAGGCAACTGGCCAACTCTCTGAACTCCCCGGTATACTCAGCGACTGGTCTTCTTCCTTGCTTCACTGTCTTAATCCACTCCCGGGCTTTCTTATCAGACAGCTGGTCTTCGAAATGCCTCCAGAGCGCAGTCATAAAACGATTGAAGTTTCTCAGTTCGGGTGCATTGCAGTTGTACAGGGTCACCATCTAATCAGTTGCTCCACCTTCCAGAGCCAGAGTGACCACATGAACTTTCTCGACATTGGTAGGCAGTGTTCTCCCATAGATTTGCATGTAGGTGAACACTTGGACAAGGAAATACCCCAATTGCTTCAGGTCTCCATCAAACTTCACTCCGATCGGGATCGGTTTCACCTCGGCTGGCTGAAGCAGTCTGCCTCTGGCTCCTTGAGACAGGCGGCTCCGCTGCTGCGTTGCCTCCTGGGCTCCAGCTGCTACGTCTCTTGGATCTCCCTTTCTTCCTCCTCCGATTCCCCCTCCGACTCTTCTTCTGACTCGCAGCTTTCCTTCAGCTGCATCTTAAATTCATCAAAGATCTTTTTCCCATTGTCGTTTCCATTGGCCCTGATTTCACTTCCTCCTTTTCTCTGTCTTTGTCAGGAGGGGCAGGTTCTGGATTTTTCTTCTTTACTTTTTTCTTCCCTCTGCCTCAAGTAAGAGTGACTTTCATGGCTTTCTCCTCCCATCCTTCCTTCTTACCGACCCCAAGCGACCATCTGGCTCGATCTTTTTCACCAGAAGGTCTGGCCTATTCCAGGTCCCTGGAGAGGCTTTTATCAGCTTTTAGGCAGAGGAGATCTTTGGACCATTTCTCTGCCTGCAATTCCTCCATATAGAAATAGTTTGTGACTCCCCCAGTAGGGCAGCTGCTTCTCCAGGTTGAGTACTATGCAGATACTGCCTTATGTAAAGACCCACTTCAACTAACCATCCAAGAAAGCAGAACTCTTGAAACAGGCATTGTCTCAAAAGGATACTTTTAGTAGAGGTCAGTGACAGTAGGGAAGTCAAGGCGAGATCTGGGGAAAATCCTGTGCAAACAGTATAGTTAAGCGAGCAATATTCCTCCTCCCACCAAAGTCATAATGTCCATTTGAAATTCAGCCAATCCACAGGTGGTATGATGTGTGGGTAACTGGCACAGTTGGCATGCATCTCAAGGTCTTCTACAGCTTTCGTTTCTCTGTAACCGTCTCCTTGATAAGGGTGACACATTCCTTTCTCAAGGATAAAGGCAGGAGAGGGAAAGTAAAAAGCAAAAGTTATCTCAAGCTCCCCTTCCCCCCAGCAGAATGGCAGGTCCCAAAAGTAGAATATATATGCAAGGGAAAACACAGAGGTTTGGGGGTCCTGACAGCTTTTAAACTTCTTTGGGCTTTGTATTTGAGGTTCTTCCTGTTCCTGTGCCATATACTTTGACCTGAGCTTGAGTGTCTGCCCTTTTGGTATTCTAATGGTGGTGGGTTAATCCTATTATGTACTAAAGGTCATGTTGCTGTCCTTGGCAGTCTTTGTTTTTCTAATCCCATCAGTTCAAACCTTCTCTGGGGCTGTGGCTGAAGGCATTTTGCTTATGAATAGGTGGCCCCAAATCTGCATTTCTAAAAGCTGGCCTCTGCCTAGGGGAAGGATGGGTTGGACTGGACTTGAAGATTTTTCTTTCAATAGCAGAAAAAAGAAAATAAGCTCTTGCTACTTTTAAATGTTCTATCTCTTTTTTCCTGAAAGAAGGGAAATGCCTTCCTTCCTTCCTTCCTTCCTTCCTTCCTTCCTTTCCCCCTCCTCTCTCTAGATATGCAAACTGTATTATGGGAAGTCAGCCCCCCAGAGAAGGAAATATTAAAAGGGCAGGAAAATATATTTCCTCAAAGGATCTTGAAGAAGCAGAAAAACATGCCCAGTTTTTCTTAATAGCTCCAGGTCTCCCTTCCCCAAGCAGAAACTAGCTCTGTACAAATACAGATGTAAACCATCCAGGAAAGTTGGAAGCCCCAGCTAGACAAAGACACCTAAAATCTACATACTCCACCCAAAGTCTAAGACAGGACATAATAGGATTAACCCACAGATGCCAAAGGGCACACCCAGAAACAGGTCAAAATACATGACACAGGAAATACAAAGCCTCAAAACAAGAACAGGAAGCAACTCCAAACAAAAAGCTCCAGAGGGTATAAAAACCCACTTCCTACATGTGCTCAGCCCTTTTTTTCTCTCTTTTCTGCCAGAGCCATCTTTCTGTCTGGCTCTCCTCTTCAATAAACTGCAACCTTCTTTCTAAAGCAATCACCATGTTGTTTATCCCTGGTTTGGACTAAACCACGATGAAAACTTTTCTTTCAACAGTATGATCAACAGGATATAAGAGGAACTTAATATCTAAAACTAATCATTGAGTATTCTAGAGCAATTTGTGACATTTTGCATTCCAAATTGAACTAATAGCACTGTAATTTCTTTCTCATTTGTATAATGACCCTATTACATATGGAATTTGGTATTTGCTGCTGAAGGAGTAAAGCACATGTAAACAGGAGTGATACTCATCTTTCTCCTTGTGGGATCCTTTAAAGGTTAGATGCTTTTAACACCTCCCTAGCTCTAATAATGCAAATAATATAGTAAATCAGGCAAAAAGAACTACTTATGAGAAAGGGATATGTATTTGTTTCCCATTTTCGAGTATTTTTTTCCTTTTCTTTTCCAAACATATTTAGTATCTAAATGCTTGATTATGTTGGTTTGCTTCAGCCTGGGTTCAGATAAGTCTCCAGTCATGAAGATTCCCCCCTGTAACTGCCTGACAACTTTCTGAGCTAAGTTTGCTAGATCTGAACTGCACCAATCTAGATAACCATTAGATGATATCCTAGAGCAGAGTCCCCAACCTGCAGCCCATGGCCTGGTCAGAACCGGGCCGCAGAAGCAGCAGGCGAGTTGTGTGCGTGGCTCCACTTACGCATGCAACAGATGGATGAGCATGCATGTGCAGTTCTATTTCTGTGAGTTGTGCAAATAGAGCTGCATGCATAGGCACTTGCCCACCACTTGATGGAACCATTCCTTCCCCCCCCCACACCCCAACAGTCCACAAAGCTGGAAATGTTGAAGATTACTGGCTTAGATTACGTTTTCTGTTTTTCTTTCCTGACATATAGTGGTTATCCAGATGTGGTAGTCCAACAGAATTGAAGTGGACTGTCAGTCTTGGAACAATGAGGCACAGCTTCAAACTTAATTGTGCTGCTCATTTTCTTTTAACTTGCATTATCAGATGACCATCTGACAACAAAAATTGCAGTAAGTTTTCCCTGCTATCTGTTTTAATGTTGACATGATGGCTTTATTTAAAACAGCCAAGGTTGTTCATCATCTTGAAATCTTTTGGACTCAGGACAGGAAATAAATTCCTTAAGCAAAGGGCAATCAAATATATATTCTACTAAAAAAAAAACCTCTGTTCTGCATCCTCTCATCAGCCTTCTATCCTTTGCTCAATTTCTAATAAAAATAGTGCAATCAGTAATGCTATTCCATCCATTCCTTTTCCATGTTTACACATCAATAAAGCCTTAAGCCACATACTGTATCTGAAACAAAGAGACCATTCTCTGACCAAATGGTCATGAATCGTAAGTCATCATACCTGGTCATTCAAAAGAGCCAAGGTGGCACAGTGGTTAGAATGCAGTATTGCCAGCAAACTGCCAGCAGTTCGGCAGTTTGAGTCTCACCGGCTTAATGTTAACTCAGCCTTCCATGGTTGGTAAAATGAGGACCAGATTGTTGGGGGCAATATGCTGACTCTTAGAGAGGGCTGTAAAGCATTATGAAGTGGTATATAAGTTTAAGTGCTATTGCTATTCTTGGGTCACCATATGACCCAACCCCTTTTTATCTCTTTTCTATCCATCCATTTTGGTCATGCAGCAAAACTATTTTTTTCTCTGGATTGTATCTATTCAGAATATAGCATGTTCTTCCCAAAACATTTATCGTCAAATCTTTTATTATGGTCATAGACCAACCTATCCAAAATATTTTTCCTGTAACATGCTCTGGATTAACATAACTTTGATGACAACAATTTATACTTTCTGGGATATGTTTGAGTCCTTTCCTTCATCTAAATTTATGCCTTCTCTTCTCTGCATCTGTTCTTAAAATTTTTTCTTAAACAAATTTTATTGGTTTTTTGATTCTTAGAACAAAGTGCTTGAGACACACCGTGGTGCTGGGGTAATCAAACATCCAGAAATAAAACCATATATGAATAATTCAAATCAATACATTAAATATTCCCTCTCTATTTCCCTCAATTAACCTAATACATTTAAGATAATCCATTTCTAATTTAAATTTCTAAAAATCCTAAACCTGTTTTAGAACTTTGTGAATTTATAATTAGCATAATCAAATTTGACTTTAAAGAAACAAATTATCAATTCAGGTATCCCTTCCAAATATATTCTAGATCTCAATCTCTTAAATCCTTAATTTTATCACAAATCTCATTTATTTCTTCTTCCACTACACAATATATCTCCTAATTAAAGTAAAATATTAGTCTATCCTATACATATATAATCCATCAATCAATCAATATCTTTAAGATAACAAAATAACAAAATAATATCAGACTTTAAATCATTTCAGCCCATTGGGCCAAATTCAAATTTCATCCAGTTAATTATCATACCTAATAACATCCATATTATCAGACAATAACATCATCTTGCTAATTTAACATACTCAATTAGTTATTAAATCAATCCAGATCTAAAACGTCTCTTCAGTTTTCTTCATTCCATTACATAATAGTTTTCATACAAATAAAACTATTATTCCAAAGAATACATTCTTAATCCATTTAAAATATATATTCGAATAATCACCCATTTTTCTCTTACTTCTAACTTTAAATCTTAATCCTTAAATCAATCCATAATTCTACAGTGCTTTTGATCCATCACATATAATTTTGAATTTAACTTTTCAGTCTTATTCTGGCCTTTTTTTGTGCCAGGTTCCCATAACAAAGCTTCCCTTTCAGCCAATAAGTCTCTCTTTATTGCTTGTAGTATCATTTGAGACAGTAAGAAGCATCCCGTCCTCTGCATTGGGCGTCTATTTCTCTTATCTTTAAAGCTTCGTTGCTTTAAAGGCTCAAATCTCAGTCTTTGATTTTTCTGATCCTCAAAGGTATAGATGAAATGCTTGTAGGGTAAAATAAATTCCTCTTTAGTCTCAATTAAATCCTCTTCTAATATGTTTTGGTTTATAGAATGGTCAGATGTTGTCTGAAAGTCAGTTTGAAGGTTTGGAATATGGATTCTGACTCTTAATTCTATAGAAATCCCTTTCATTGTAGCACATATTTCTTCAGTAGCCTCGTAAATCTTTTCCAATATAAGTTTACAGTTCAATTATGAATAAGGTTTCTTCATTTTAATAATAATTGAAGAGAGTCCCTTTTTTCTTTTAGTGGAGGCTGTATTCAATAAGAGTAAAGCAGTATCCACCCCCACAGTTCCCACAGCTGTATCCGCTTATCTTTTCTCTTCAAAAGTAATTTGAACGCCAAGTCCATCTCATCTCCAAACAATAACCAGCAGTTGCAATATTAACTTTTTGCCAGTAGATATCCTCAATAGGTTAAAAAAATCTTTTCCAGACACCATTTTTCCCTTTTTCTATCTTTTAGAGAAAAAGGTGGAAAAAGAAACAATCTTCCAGTATAGTATGATAGTAGAACTCTTTAAAAAAAGTTTTTTTTTCTGTACCCCAAAGTAGATATGAATAAAGTGTAGTCTTTAAATTTTTTTATTTTAACCTTTTTGTTCAGCACCTTTCTTCCCACACATACCAAAGCTGCTCTTTCAAGACAGGAAAATGATTCCAACAGAGCTTTTACAGGCAAAAAAAAAGAACAAAGTAGGGTGAAGAGAGGAGAAGGGGTCTCACCCGGATCATCCGCGGTGAGTCTATTCATGTGTAGATGTTGCTGTGACTTTCGGCTGGTGCATCAGGGTAATCAGCCATCTTACAGGACGATCTTTTGCTCCGTTGGCCCTCAGGAAATAGCTGGAGCCACGAGAGAAGCTGCCACCCTCCTGCAGTCTCCAGCAAGCCTCCTCCTCAGTGGTCGCCCCTCTAGGGAGACTTTCGACCCACAAGGGGTCTACCGGTGAAGAAAAACCCAGCCGGTGTGGAGACAAGTCTCCAAACACAACTGGAGTCACCATGAACCGGAAGTCAGCATCTGTTTTTAAATTTTAATCCACAGGATCAAAGTGCCTTTATTTGGATCTATTACAGTTTTTCTTTTTCTCTTAGTTTCACAAACAAACAATTCCTCTATTTTTCTTTGTTTGTATTCATTAATTTATACTTTGTAACACTTACCCCACTTGCATTTCAAATGACATCTTCCATATGTCATGATCAGCACCAGATGGGCTGGTAAGTATCAGTCTCTAGTGTCCATCAAAGCTTCAGTTATTTGAGGCTTTCAGATGATGCTCGAGTATGACAGAAAAGCCAAAAACTCTCAACTTTTACCTAACCATCTTGGGGTCCCGAGCCCCAGTCACTATCCCTAGAGTTGTGGGATAGACTGACAAAGATTCGTGGAAGATTTCACCATGCTGATGGCCTGGGATTTTCAGTAACCACAGCGGTTGGAGGTTTTCAGGGGGTAGTGGCTGCTGTTTGGGTTGCTCTGGCCTTGATTCAGCTTCAGGTAGGGGTGGCTTCTTATAGCAGATGAGCTGAACGTCTAGTCTTACTGCTGCCTGGTACCATTCTTGCAGCTAATCAGGTACTGCTTGATAGATACAAGTCTGGGAGAGGTAATCGTCTAGTCCCTCTTTGAAGTGATGGGCTAGGGATTGCTCAGGCCACCTCTCTATCCGACTGGCTATCTTGCAAAACTCTTGTACGTATTCCAGTGCAGGCCTACCGGCTTGCTTTTTGTTCCTCCGCTTTGGGGGCAATGGATGGGTCCTTAAACCTTGCTCTCAGTCCTAAGAGGAAGAGATGGGTCCTCCAACTTGGGTGCTTGCTCATTATATAAGTTGTTAAGCCACTCGGATGTTTCCCCTTCCAAGCTGGACGCAACCATGTTGACCATAGCGGCTGGGTTTGGATAAAAATAGGCACAGCGGTTCAAGTGAGAGCGCACCTGGTTGAAGAAGAAGATCAGTTTCTCTGGGTCCCCATTGAAGGTTGCTCTAAGAGGTGGCATCATCAATGGTTGCTGGGCTCCCTACTGTGGATGTTGCACTCCCAACTGTTGCTGGCCTCCCCATGTCAGCTGCCGCATCCCCATTGGCTGCAAGCCTTCCAACAGTTGCTGCATGCTTGGGGACTGTTGCCTCCCCCACAGCTGTTGCTGCATTGCCAGTGGCTGTGGCATCCCCAATTGCTGTACGACTCCCACCGGTCACTGTGGCGGCTGTAGTGGCACCCCCAGTTGCTGTAGGCCTCCCAGTGGTTCCTGCATGGGCAGGGCTGCTGCCATCCCCACTGCTGCTGGCTTGTGGGGGGTTGTAACATCCCCAGTTGCTGTAGGCCCTGCTGCAGCCCCGGAGGGGGTTGTTGCTGGGTCTTCATTGGTTGTGGACCCCACAGCGGTTGCTGCACATTCGGAGGCAGTGGCCAGCCCCACTGCTGCTGTTGTACTCCCAGCAGTTGTTGACCTCCTGGCGGCTGGCATCGGGTGTTATTGCTTTGACAACAGATGGAAATGTATTTTTTTCTCTTTCACTTTTAGAGCTGATTGACACTGGGAGGGGGGATGTGGATGAGAATCCAATTAGTCATCCAATTTCAAGTCGTGGAAATTCAAGGTTACTGAGCCCAGAACTGATAACAATTTGGCGGGCTGGAAAGCTTTGGAGAGAGCTCGTGTTTCAAGCTAATTGGGGAATATGATTTATGACTATTAGTTGGAGGAGGGAATTGTGTTTTGCTACTTAGTGCCAAGGGGAGGGGAATTAAGTTTTTGGTTTCAATTATGTAGTGCCAATATTATACTTCTTGAATAAAAGATTATTTAAGGTAAACAATGCCTTGAAGTTCTTTTGAAGAGTTTCATCTGTCGGAATCATGACATACTGTGTATTGAATTATTGTAGGCAACCTCGGTGAAGAGTAAGAACTCAGCCAAGTTGTCTTGCTGGTAATTCATGTAACAGTGGAGGTATTGCTCCAATACACCATTCATACATTCACAGCCTCCATTTGTTTGGGGGTAGTGGAAGGAGCTTAGGTCCCTGGGAGGTGCCTAATAATTTCAGGAACCCCTTCCAGAAGCTTGTGGTAAAATGGATGCTGTGATATGAGATTATGTGAGCAAGTGCTTTATGCAACCAATATACATGTCGCACTAATAGTTTTGCTAAAGTGAAGATAGAATCTTGGGACAAGCCACAAAGTGGGCCTATTTGGAGAAGAGGTCTATGATAACCCAAAATCACAGTGTTTTCTACGCTGTCTGGTAATTCAACAATAAAGTCCCCTGATATTTCCTTCCATGGGGTTGTAGCAATGATGGGTTGTAGCAATGCTGGGTTCTTGCCTGGACATCTTTTGGCTGAGGCACAGACTGGGCAACTAACCACATAGTTCTCAATGTTCTTTTTCATGTGTTTCACAAGATGGAGAGTCTTAACAAACCCACACTGTCATGGCTGCATTGCAGAATTAGGGTTTGCTGGCTCCTGGGCGCAAACAATTTACTCCCCATCCATGCCAGGTTGTCCCTTAGTGAAAGTTCTTCCTTATGTATTTGGAACCACTTGTCCTTTGCTAGAACTCTAGGCTATTTGCTTTTTAGAGGATTTTTGTTGCCTTGTGAGGGCTGGTGCAGCTATTTTTTTTGGAAGGGATGATCGAATTGACAACTTCCTCCTTGACAGAGTTGTACTGGGGTATTCTGGACAGGGCATCTGCCGGGACAGGTAGCGAAGGGTTGAATAGGTTGAAATATTGCACCCATCTGACTTGTTTGGGAGATAGTTTTCTGGGAGTTTTAAATACTTCCAAGTTCTTGAGGTCAGTCCAGACTTCAAAAGGGACCTTGATGCTCTCTAGGAATTGTCTCCAGGTGAGGAGAACCAGGCAGACTGCATAAGCATCCTTCTCCCAATGCCTTTCTGCTTTGGAGAGATTGCATAAGGTGTAGGCACAGGGTTGTAGCTCTCTTTGCACATTCTTTTGGAGGAACACTGCCTCCACTGCTACATTGCTGCCATCTGCTTGTCGTGGCATCATTACAGCTTGATTCAGAAAAGAAGGAGTTGGAACCAGGACCAACAGGGATGGCACATCTCCCTTGGCATGTTTGGAGATGCCAGTTGCTGAGGACAATGCTGTTCAGATCCCTTAGGCATTGGGGGAAGTGGTCAACCGGATGGAGAGCTGCCTGCCTTTACAGAGATACGGGAGGATCAGCTGCTGACAGACAGTGATAGGCAGCAGATCTCCTCTGATGAGGAACAGTTGCCTCCTCCACTGATCCAAGTGCACAGAGAGTGGAGGATAGGCAAGCTCAGAGAAGGGCTGCAAGGGTACTCAGGAGAAGGTTGCCCCACCCCTCCTCACAAGGAACACTTGGAGTAGAGTGACTTAAGCAGAAGCCATGGAGAGTTAGTCTTTGCCAGGAACAATTGTTTGTTTTGGATTACACTCTCCCAGCTTTGACTCAAGCCTTTTGCCTTGCTTCAAGGACTGCTTTTTGCCTTTGCTTCGAAGACTGTTGTTGGTTTTGCCCTTGCCCTGTAGACTGCTTTTGCCCTTTGCTTTGTTTTACCTTCAGAACTGCCTTTGCCTTGTACCTTGTCTGTGCCTGAGGACTGCCATTTGTCTTATGCCTGGACTTTGCCTTGTGGATTTTCCTGGTAATATATGGATTGCTGTTTGGGCAGGTGGCTGCCTTCAGGGTAGCGAGGGGTGGAGCCTTGGAGGGCCATTTGTTGAACATTTATTGAGAGTAATAAAGGACTCTCTAAAGGCCTGCCTTGCTTTGACCATCTGGGTCATAACATGCCTGAATGACAAACAGCTTGTCTGGATCAGGGTGCTTCAGCACTGGCTCAACCGCAAAAAGGCATTTCAGTTTCTTGAAAGCAGCTTGGCATTCCATTGTCCATTTCAGCAGTTGGCTTGGCTTAGGTTTAGTGGTTCCTTTAGTTTTAAAAAGATTTGGGCAAAGGCTGTCTGTAAAATTATTAAAGCCAAGGAGGCTTTGCAACTGCTTCCTTGTATGAAGGGCTTCCCATTCTAAGATGGCACGCACCTTCTCTGGGTCCATTTCTATACCCTCCTGGGAAATCTGGTACCCCAAATAGTCCAGTTTAATCTTCTGAAACTCACAGAGTTTTGCATACAACTGCACCTCCTGGATTTTCTCAAGCATCACCCTCACTAGTTTCATGTGCTTTTCCATTGTCTTGGTGTAAATTAAAATATTGTCCAAGTACATCAATGCCCCTTTGTATAAATAATCATGTAGCACCTCATTTATCAACTGCATGAACACTGCGGGGGCTCCCCATAGCCCAAATAGGTGCACTTGAAAGAAGCACTGGGGAGAGGCATGGCTAGCGTCGCAGCGACACGACAAGCTTTCATGGGGCTCCATGAAAATTGCCAAAATCCCCTTGCCCGGAGGTCTGGAGAGACCCTAGCCAATCCTGTAAGGGTTGGTGAAGAAGAGAGGACACTCTGCGGACCACAAGGATATCACAATTTCCTGTGGGAGCAGAGGAGAAGCTCTCAGAGCTACGAGGAGTGATAGACAGCCATTGTGTGCTTGTCAGAAGCTGTGGCAGCCCGACCGGAAAGATACAAGAAGAATATTGGAGAAGGAGCTTACCAATGGAACTTACCAAAGCCTCCACTGTCCCTGTGGGAGGGAGTCAGTTGGGACCTGTGTCCCTGGTTCTGGCACTACCTGTTGCAGTATTCGTCTACCAAAGGAAGTCTCAGCTGAGGCAAATTTGTCCAGTCGGTAATGCCTAATAAAAGGGGAAGGCAAAGACCATGTCGCCGCCCTACAAATATCCTCTATAGATGTTTGCGGTGCCCACGCCGCAGATGTGGCAGCACTGCGAGTGGAATGTGCCATCACATGACTTGAAACTGGCAGGGAAAGTGACACATACATCCCAGCTATGCACGCCCTGATCCACCTGCCTATGGTAGAGGCAGATACCTTCTGCCCCATGGAAGAAGGTTGAAATGAGACAAACAGGGCTTCTGATTTACGAAAGGCTGCCGTGCGCTTGATGTAATGGCGCAGGGCCCTGCGTACATCCAATGTGTGCCATTGCCGTTCCAGGTCATGTGACGGACGGGGGCAAAAGTTTGGGAGAATAACTTCCTGTGCCCTATGAAACACTGTGTTTATCTTAGGGATAAAGGAAGGATCTAACATGAGAACCACCCTGTCCTCGTGAAACGTGCACAGGTCTGTCCTGATAGATAAAGCAGCTAGCTCCAAGATGCATCTGGCAGAGGTAATGGCAATCAGGAAGGAAACCTTAAGTGACAAGTATCGCAAAGAACAGGTTCTAATGGGTTCAAAGGGTGAGGCAGTTAGAGCCTGCAGAACCCGGGGTAGCTCCCAGGAGGGATACCTGTGGATCATGGATGGTCTGCTATTCGTAACTCCTTTGAGAAATGAGCGGACCATGGGATGCTGAGACAAGGATTCTGATCTGTCCCAGGAGAGCACCATGGAGAGAGCCACTACCTGCCTGCAAATGCTGTTGGGTGACAACCCCTTATTAATGCCCTCCAACAAGTATTCTAAGACCTTTGGGATGGTCACTTTGGAGAGACTCAAGTGGTTCTTGTCACACCAGTGACAGAAATTCCGCCAAGTGTGATCGTAAATGCAGTTAGTCGCTGGTCTCCTGGCAGCCTGAATCATGTCAATCACTCCTGACGAGTATGACTCTTGAGTCAGGGTGCGGCATTCAAGCGCCAGGCGGCCAATTGGAACCATTGGGGGTCTGGATGTTGTAGAGCTCCCTGCGTTAAACGTATGCGACTGTCAGGAATCCGCCATGGAGAAGTTGTGGAGAGGTCCATTAGGTCTGCGAACCACGGTCATCTCAGCCAGTGAGGTGCAATGAATATTAACTCTGTCTGTTCCTCTAGGATCTTCCTGATAACTGCTGGAAGCAGAAGGAGAGGAGGAAAGGCATACAATAGGCCCTGTGGCCATGGGCTGTGTAGTGCGTCCATCCCCTCTGCCTCCCGAGAGGGTAAGCGTGAAAAGAATCTGGGAAGTTGAGCGTTCCCCGGCGAGGCAAACAGATCTACAATCGGATGGCCAAACCTGTCTGTGATCTCCTCGAAGAGATCCGGGTGCAACCGCCATTCTGAGTGGTCTATTGACCTGCTGAGGAAGTCCGCCTGCCGGTTCGCCTCTCCTGAAATATGCTCAGCCCTGATGGAAAGCAGGTTGGTCTCTGCTCAGGAGCCCAACGCCCGAGCCTCCATAATGAGGGACCTGGAACGAGTGCCCCCTTGCCAGTTCACGTGAGCCTTTGCAGCTACATTGTCCATGAGGACCAGCACATGTTGTTCTCCAATCTCAATGCGGAAATGTTGGAGAGCCAAATGGATCGCCCTGAGCTCCAACCAATTGATGTTGTGCTTCAGGTCCAACAGCAACCATTGACCCTGAGCCATCTGAGATTGGAGGTGCGCACCCCAGCCGAAGAGACTTGTGTCTCTGGTCAGAAAAATTTGGTGTGGCTCTTTGAAGAGAGTCCCCTTGCGCATGGCTGAGGATGTCCACCAATTGAGGGAGTGGAGGATCTGATGGGGAATCCTTACCAGTTGGTTGGAGGAACTGGTGCGCAGTCTCTGGAACGGGAGCAGGAACCATTGGAGGGTCCAAGCATGTAATCTGGCCCAAGGCACTATCGCTATGCAAGATATTAATTTCCCCAGTAGCTGGGAAATCAAAGCTAGTGACAGTACCTGCTCCCTGCAGACCCTGAGGACCAGGTCTCGGATGCTGTTTCAACAGTCTTCTGACAAGAACACGTGACAAGAGTCTGTGTCTATTACTGCGCCCAGGTGTAAGAGGAGGGTTGAGGGGACCGTCTGGCTTTTCTGGAAATTTATCGAGAATCCGTGGTCCTGAAGAGTCCTGATCATTAAGGGCCAGATCCGACTGGGCAGTTGGGATGGAGGTTGATTGGATCAGGATGTCATCCAGGTAACACTGGACGTGTACCGGGGCCAATCTTAAGTATGCTGCCAGAACTGCCAGGATCTTGGTGAAGACCCTGGGGGCAGAGGAGAGACCGAATGGTAGGGCCCTGTATTGGAAGTGATGGTTGAGATGACAAAAATTGGCGATGATCTGGGAGGATGGGGATGTGTAGATATGCCTCTGTGAGATCGATTGAGGTCAGGAAATCCCCTCGCCGGACGCTGCCCAAGATGGAGTGGAGCGTCTGCATCTTGAACTTCCGATACTGGAGATGGGAGTTCAGGCCCTTGAGATCGAGGATTGCCCTCCACCCCACTGAGGATTTTGGGACTACAAACAGGATGGAGTAATATCCCTTTCCTACCTGGTCCCCTGGTGCTTAATAAATGCCAAATGGCATCTGTCATGAGACCTCTTTTTATTGGATTTCTTAAGGTTGGACAAGAGACAAAATGGTCTATGGGTCTGGTTATGAACTCCAGGGATAGACCCTCCCTTATGGTCTGTAGCACCCAGGAGTCTGTGGTTGTGTTTTCCCATTGGCAGATGAAGAGATTGAGTCTGCCGCCAATGGAAGGGGTCCCCACTAAGTCACTTGGAGCGACGGAAGGGACGACCCCCTCTGCCTCGAAAGGAAGACTTATTTTGGGTCTAGTTTCGGGGCCAGTCCCTATAATTCGTCCTGTCAAATGGACGGTCTACCTTGGGAGTAGAGGGACGGTATGTTTGTCCAGCCTCTGCTGTTGCGCCAGTCCGAAAGGACCAATGGCGGCCATAGGGAAAGAACCACCTGTTTGCTCTCTTATCCAAATAAGAGATAACCTTTTGTTTCTGTTTGTTCTCCACCAGGTAGGGTGTTAATGCCTCCCCAAATAGTCGGCCTCCCTTAAATGGAGCCGTGGCCACACACCATTTGTGTTTACTCTCAGCCCTCCCCTCCAGTTTTTAAGCCAAAGAAGCCTCCATGCGACCACGCTGGAAGCCATTGCTCGGGCCGAGTGCCTGGCGGCGTATAAGGACACATCCGCCATGTACTCCGAGGTCGCTATCAGTTTGGTCAGGTTCTGGTGGACTCTCACCTCCTCTGGGGTGATCCTCTCCTGAAGCTGTCTAAGCCAGATGAGGGAAATTCTGGCGAAAAAGGAAGTGGAGGTTGCCGCCTTTGCTGCCCAGGCAGATGTTTGGTGAGCTTTGCGAAATGCTAGCTCAGGTTTCTTATCCTCCGCCCTAAAGGCATCAGAGACATCTACTGGTAGCCTGGCGGCTGAGAATAGTGGGGCTAGGGATTCATCCACTTTAGGCACCTCCAATAGATCAGTTAAATTTGGGGCCATATCTACTAGCTTGCGTTCAGCTCCCCCCTGGGAAGGTTGTGTGGCCGGGGATTCCCATTGTCCCTGAATATTTTTAAGGAATAAAAGGGGACAGGGGATTTGCTGACGCCGGATAACCAGTTCTGAGAATAGCGGATTCGTGTCCTGTGTAGTGGAAGTTTCCAGGGTGGGGATAGGGTCAGAGGTGATCTTACCCGCTACACATGCCCTGCGAAGTAAAGATAGAAAAAGCAAACCGTTAACGAGCTCTGCCATGGGATGAGGATCTTGTGGAGGCTCCTCGTAATCCAAACACTGGTCTGCAGTGCAGTCATAATCAGAGGAACTGGAAGAGTTGGATCCTGGTGAATGGGGGGATGAGATGAAAATAGAGTGGTCGAGTGGTGTGGGTCATGTCGAGACTTTTGGTACTGATGAAGTTCTCGGCAGGGATGAAGATTGTTGATGACTTGAGGCCATTGCTTGAAGGATTGCCTGCGATATCATGGCCTGTAGCTGATCAGCAAAGGAAGGATCCTGTGAAGAATGAAGCCCTGCTGCAGTCGGGGTAAACGTCGCTGTAGGTTCTGTGAAGGGGCCCGGCGGTTCGAGTCCCTCCCCAAAGAGGGGTGGGCCTCCCTGACCAAAGGTCTGTACTGAGACCTGCTGAAGCTCTCACTCTGGGGACCACGCCCGTGCTGAAGTGAGCAATTGTGAGTCCATTTCGGGAGCTGCAAGTGGGGGAAGTGGTGATTTACGCCCTTCCCCAGCTGACAATCTTTGGGCCCGAGAGAATTGCTTCTCTAGGGCTCAGTGTGAGTGATTGGCCTGCTTGTCAGCTGACTTACTTGACCTCTTGCCTGATTTAGACTTAGCTTTGGCCTTTCCCTTAGCCGCGGCTTCTTGTTTTTGACTGGATTGCCTGATAGCAGCAGAAGCCTGTGGCTCAGTGTTGTCTGCCATGGTTAAACGAGAAGAGTTCCTGATGCGGCACTGGAACAATCTTGATCTGCAAGAGACATCAGTTACCCACGTGATGGGACTGACTTGCACGTGGATCAGCGTGCTCCGGCCCACCGGCCAAGCAGGACTCACGCTGGGTGCATCAAGGCACTTGTCACCAGGGAAAGAGGCAAAGTTAATGTGTCCATAATGCACAGTCCTGTGGCTCGTATGGTGACAAGATCTCACATGTCTCACTTTAGTGGTGATGGTTAGGTCCTAGTGAGCAACCACTAGATGCAGAGCGGCAGATGGCTAAGGTGAAGGAGTGCCAAGTAGCAAAGGCGTTGCTGAGAGAGCTGCCAAATATAATGCAAGCAGGGAATAAATAAAGATCCTCTGAATTTAGGTTGAAATAAATTCTGAGTGAAATTGGAAGCTATCCACTATACATTGTCTCATTTGTAAAGAGTGAGGCCCAGCCACAATGAGCAGGAAGGGAGCAGTTGGTGAGGGAATCCCAAATAGAGCTTGCTGCTGTAAAGCGAGGAAAAACTAGCTCTGACTGACCAGTATTGCTGGTGACTGTTTGATGGGCTCTACGAGTCACGGACTAATCCTCCTCCAAGGTTCAGGCCTCAAGGATAAGGACTGTCAATTTCAGTAAAACAGTTGCCTCACGGCATGCCAAAATGGTGGCCATGCAGCCGAGAACGGGAAAGGGACAAACCCTTGAATCTTTGGGGCTTGAGATGGCCAATCCCTGCTCCAAAAACTCTAGGAGACATGCAGAGAGCAGTCTCCCTTTCCTCCTGATGTAAATAGGTTGTTCAGGAGAATTTAGCAATCCGCGCCTGAGAGGAGCGGCGGCCGCTATGCCTCCCGGCAACTGCAGCAAGTCCGCAGCCAAAAGTGGCTGAAACCGTCAATTCGGGTGAATGCTGGGGAAAACAGCAGCGAGATTTTAACCCTCGCGCTGAAACTAGGTTGTCTAGCTGTGGCCGAAGGCTGTTAATGGTCCCTGAAGTGATTGATAGATTAACAGCCACAGCTCAAACCTATGGAGCTGACAGCTAAGGGAGGCTTCAGGGGACAGAAGCTCCTGGAGGAGAGCCAAACAGAAACTAAATAGCTTCTGGCTATCCTGTCAAAGAGCAATCCCTAATGGATTCCTAAAACCCTGAAAAACATTGGCATAACAGTGTTCCTAGAATGGAAGCTACAGCCCACTGTGGAGTTGACAGTTAAGGGGGGGGTTTAGGTGGCAGAAACCTAAGGATTTTAAGAGGAAAGATGAACAGAAGCTGTGTAGCTTCTGTTTCCTTCCCCTAAGAGAAGAATCCACTAATGGGTTAGAAGGAAAAATATTTCCCTTGAATCAAACCTGTCAGAAGTCATGCCCTCATGGGCGAACAGACTAAGTTGAAACTGGGAGGTACCAGGCAAGGACGGGCGTGACAACTTTGACAACTTAGTCTGATTGGGCAGGAGGACTGAAATAACCCATTGGTGGATTCTTCATCCATCATGCTGGAGAATGGTGTGTTCGCTCTGGGTGAGATTTTTCTGATCTCTGTTAAGAAAAGATTTTGTCTTCCCTTAACATTGGACTTGGCTGAGAATGGGACTAAAAAAGAAAGAGGTGGAATTTTAAATCTTCTGGACATGGTGGGGATCAGGCTGTGAAGTCATAAACAGGTCGGAAATATGAAGAAAGATTTATTACTCCTCTTTAACTAAAATCAGAAAAAAGGAAGAAGAGGCTAATTAATGGGATTGAATTTTTGGTTTTCTTTTTTCAATAACGATTGGAATAAGAACGGGAAGCTGGACAATTTATACTTTATAAAAGAAAGTTCAAAACTTTAAAATTAAATAAGAAGAGACTAAAATAGAGGAAATTAGAACAAGTGCACCATCTACTGGCCCTTATTGGCAGAGAAAGACAATAAGAGGTGAAAGTGGCTGATCTTGAACATGAAGTGTGGATTGGAGTGGAAGCAGTAAGCAATAATTAACTTTGGCAACTGCAAATTGTTTAGTCTGGAAAGCTGGAACAGAGGGTGGAAGTAGTATGATTGTGTAAAGCTAGCAGCTCTCTGGCTTTAATAGATAATAAACGATCAAACAGGCTGAAGCTGAGAAACAGCAGGAATTTACTTTCAGTTTGAATAGAAGAATTTCCTTGCCAGACTTTGACGGATTATAAATAACTTTGTTGGATTACAAGTAATTTTTGATGTGAT
Source organism: Bothrops alternatus (assembly GCA_034064705.1). Taxonomy (NCBI): domain Eukaryota; kingdom Metazoa; phylum Chordata; class Lepidosauria; order Squamata; family Viperidae; genus Bothrops; species Bothrops alternatus. The sequence goes on from JARGCV010000085.1 coordinate 15,774,822, forward strand.
ATTTGCTAAAGAGGAAGAGAGGAAGAGACAATGGAAAAAACTCCTGGATTATTTTGTGAAAGATTGTTGGGGATACAGCTGGGCCTTTGTGGATTACAAATAAATTTTGATATAATATTTGTCAAAGAGGAAGATATTTAGAGTCATAGTTGGGACTTTGTGGACTACAAATAATTTCATATAATATTTTTACATAATATTGTATTAAAGAAGAAGAGAAGAAGGGTGTAGAACTATATTTAACAGAATTTTTGGATTAATATACTATAGGATCTTGGACAGAGGTTGTAATAAGAGTGAAAGAGGGATCTGGTAGTGAGATTGTGGACATAAGGAATTTATTGAACCTATTGAATTTGTTGAAGCTGGGAGGCAGTTGGGTGGGGGACTGTGGAATAGCTTGGAATGTGTTGTGAAATTGTTGTTTATTCTACTCGTTAATATTTAAAGATAAAGAAAACTATGTCAGCCCCCTAATCAGCAGTATCAGCAGCAGCTTTGAGTCTGGCCAGTCAAAGATGTTTGGATAATATGTTGCAACAGGAAAGAATAAACGTGATGCAAGCAGAAACAAAAATGATGTTCCAATTGATTCAGGAATCAATAACCAAACTACATGAAGAGATGAAGGAAAGAATACAAAAAGTGGATGACAAAGTAGAAAATATTCAACAAATAATGATTAAAAATGAAGAAAGAATCAAGAAGATAGAAGAAAAACCAGAACAAACTGAGAAAAGGGTGGAAGAAATGGATCAGAGACTGACCCAGGCAAATAAGAGCCTTGAGAGAACAGTAATATCCTTAGAAATGAAGAAGGCTGAATACTCCCTGAGATTTCAAAATATAGAAGACAAGAAAGGCAAAGGGGAAGATCTTGTTGATAAAATGGGAGTGTTGCTGGCTGAAGTGTTGGAGGTGAGCAAACAGAAGGCATTATCTGAGATGGATGAAACTTTTCGAGTTCACACAAGTTATGCAAGAAGGAACAAACTCCCCAGAGAAGTACATGTTAGATTTTTGAAGAAGACAATTAGAATGGAAATACTTCAAAGAGTAAAAGGAAAGCCAATGGTTTACAAAGAGAAAGAAATAGTTATCTTAAAACAAATACCTAAAAGCGTGAGAAATATAAGGAGACAATATCAATTTCTGGCAAGAAAATTGATCAAATATGATATAAACTTTAGATGGTTGATAATTGAAGGATTATTGGTGACTTGGCACGAGAAAAGATATAGGCTAGATTCAGTAGACAAGGCAATAGAATTTTATGACCATCATTTTGGTATGGAGGAAGAAAAGAGAGAAAATGGATGATAAGGGACAAGAAGAACCGATTGGAGAGGAAACTTTACAGTTAAAAGAAAGTGAAGTGGAACAAAAAGAAAAAGCAGAACAGGAAGGAACCAGAGCAAAGGAACAGAGAGAAATAAGAACCACCAGGATGACTAAACCTATTTATAAGTGAAATGATGGAAGAAGAAATTACTTTACTATCAATGAATGTTAATAGACTGAACTCTGCAGTGAAAAGGAACATTTTTAAAATAAATTAAAAAAATTGAATTTAGATTTGATTTGCCTTCAAGAAGTACATATTAAAGATGAACAATACAAACTACTGGGAAACCTCAAAATTGGGAAATTATATGCTTCCTTAGCACAACAGAAAAAAAGAGGGGTGGCTCTATACATTAAAGAAACAATAAAATCAAAACAAACCCATAAAGATGAAGAGGGGAGAATTTTGATGGTGGAAGCAATAATAAATTATAAACGGACATTATTAATAGCAATATATGCACCAAACAGCAAACAAAAAGTCTTTTATGAACAATTACACAAGAAAATTTTAGAAATGGAATATGGTAATATTTGTATTATGGGAGACTTCAATGCAATTGTTGATGTAAAATTGGACTATAAAAGTAGTAAAACAAATCAAAAAGTTAGGAGAACTTTACCAAAGACCTTTTTTAAAATGATGGAAGAAATAGGAATACAAGATGTATGGAGAGAATTAAAACCAGAGAAAAAAGCAGTATACCTTCTACTCTAATAGGCACAAATCATGGTCGAGAATCGACATGATATGGATGTCATTGGAGCTACAAGAAAATATACAAGAAGTAGAACTGGAACTGAATATCTGAGCAGACCATAACCCAATAAAAGTTAAATGGAAAGGACAAATAAGAAAACCAAGATGGACATTAAAGCAATCAATATTAAAAGACAAGGAGTTTATACAAAGAATGGAGAAAGAAATGGATCTCTTTTTTAAAGAGAATAAAAATGGAGAAATGTCCTTGCAAAATGTATGGGACACTACCAAAGCGTATTTTAGAGGATTAGTCATCTCTTATATAGGAAAAAAAAACAAGGAGAAAAAGCTAAAACAAAAGGGGTTGGAAGAAGAATATAAAAGATTAGAACTACAGAGAGAACTGCAAAAACCAAAATCTTAAAAATCAAATGGAATTAGTAAAACATAAATTAAATATATTAGAGAAAGAGGAATTGGCACAAAAAATCAAAGCAGCAAAACAGATTTTTTTTTGAAAATGCAAATAAGCCGGGAAGATGGCTGGCATACAGACTTAAAAAAGAGAAAGAAAAGAAGTTGATACAAAGATTGAGAGATGAGACTGGTACTATTCAATACCAAAATGAAGGTAAGAAAAAAATAATAAAGGAATTCTATGAAAAATTATATAGCCAAGAGAAAATATTAGAAGATAAAATAAAACAATATGTTAAAAAAGCTAAATTGCCAAAAGTGTCTGAAGAAGTGAAGACCATGCTGAATGAAAGAATAACAATGATGGAGCTAACAGAAGCAATTAGGAGACAAAAAGATAACAAAACACCTAGGCCAGATGGTCTACTGGTAGAATTTTATAAACACTTACAAGACATATTAGGCCCATCTATGCTCAAAGTCTATAATGAAGCATTGTCAGAAGCAAAGATACCTAAAACATGGATGGAAGCTAATATAACACTGATACCTAAAGAAGATTTTGATTCACTACAAATAATAGACCAATATCGTTGTTAAATGCTGATTACAAAATCTATGCTTCAATATTAGCAGAACGATTGAAAAGGTTCTTAAACGACTTTATACATGTAGATCAGAATGGATTTCTATCTAAGAAGCAAATTAAAAATAATATGCGGATGATCTTGAATATATTAGAATACTATGAGATGCATCCTGGAAAGCAAATGGAACTGATCTTCTTTGATGCACAGAAGGCATTTGACAATGTAAACTGGCAATTTATATTTTTACAATTAAAGTATATGGACTTTGGAGAGAAATTTATTTATTTATTTATTTATTTTTATTAAACATATTTTATTGGTTTTTTTTAATTTTTACAGAAAAAAGAAACTACTCAAATCAAATCATAGTGTTAAAATAAACAATCATCCATAAACAAAACATAAATACATTTTTCAATACATCTAATACCAATAACTCAACTGAAAATAATCATACCAAACAATTAGCATTACTGCTCGGTACCCCCACCACCACATCCCCCTAACCCTATCCTTCCCCCCTCACTTACCAACTAACTACCTACTTTCCTCCCTCCTTCTCTACTTCTCTATACCTATCCCTACTCATCCCCCCTCTTACCAACTTTCTTTCTACTTCCTTTCTACTTCCTTCTCTATCTCCATCCTACTCTTCCCCCTTCTTATCAACTTCCACTTACATCAGCCTTCACTCCTCCTTCCTCTTTCCATCAGATGTGGTGCCCAGAGGCCACCCGAGCAACCCCTCAATGACAGTAATTATATATTCTTACCCCAACCCCAATTACAGTTGAGAAAACATCATATATAAAATTATAAACCCTCCCTAACCCTCCCCCCCCGACTTCCCAGAGTGAGTACAGGGTAAAACAAAAGAAAACCCACTACATCAAACAAAATTATTATATAATCCTAACAAGAATTTTAAACTATATACTATATACAATCTCTAAATCAATTCAATCCATTAAACAAAACAAACAACTCATCTTGTTAAGAATAATAATTTTCATTTACATATCTAAACCATCAATCTAAGTCAAACCTTAAATCACTTCAATCCATTGAGAGGTTATATAAAATCACCCAAACCATCAAATTTTATATATATCTTCCAATAATCAACCTCTTTCAAACCATTAAACATCAAAAAAAATAATCTTTTTAGAAAAATAAACAAATAATATCAATAAACCCCTCAATTCAAACAAAAAAAAATTATGTTCTTAATCAATTTAATATATCTTCCATTAAACATCCTCTCTTACATCTTACTTATAAAATTGGTCTTTGATTCAGCCCATAGTCTTAGATTAGCCTTAATTCCTTTCCTTTAATTATAGATTTCATTTCTTCAATCGACTTCTGGGCTTTCTCAACTGTCAAATAAACCTCCATAACAAATACAGTCTATTTATTCCATTTCTAACTTACATTCCTTCAACTTTATCCAATCACGTAATGCTTATCTATCCCATCAATCAATCAATCTAATGTCAAACCTAGATCATTTCAAAGCAAATACATTCTTCATCAATTTAATTATATCTTCCATTAATCATCTTCTCTTACATCTTACTCATAATCTTAGTCCTTAATTCAGTCCATAATTTTAAATTACCCATAGTTCCTTACATACAATTTTAAATTTCATTCCTTCAGTCGAATTCTAGGTTTTTTTTTCAACCAGGTAAACCTCCATAACGAAGCCTCCCTTCCAAATAATAAGTCTCTCTTCTTTACTTCTTCAGCCTCATAAGTAAGTTGCTTCTTAAACTGAATCAATGTCTCTTTTTTCTCAATTAAATCCTCTTCTTGCTGCTTATCTAAAAGGAATAGCCATCCCTTCCTTTCTTGAAACAAATCCTCTTCCTCTCCATAGATGAACTGTTTATCAAGCAAGATCCATTTCCCTTTATTCTCTTTATTCTCAGTACTATCTTCTTCTTTTTCTTGTTCTTCTTCTAGTTTAGATTGTATTATAAAATGTTCAGCAGTCGGTTGCAAATCAGTTTCATTTGGAAGAAAGAATCTGGTTAATTGTTCTTGTTCTTCTTCTTGTTTAGATTGTATTATAAAATGTTCAGCAGTCGATTGTAGATCAGTTTCATTTGGAAAAAAGAATCTGGTTAATATTTCTGTAATAGTGTCTTTCAATATTGCTTTAAACTCTTTCTTAAAACTCTTCACTATTTCAAGCCTTTCTTCATGAAATTCATCAATACGGTCCAGAATAAGTTTAACATTTAAATGTAAATTCCACTCCATTTTAAATTTAAAACAATCACTCTGGCTTTAAATCAATTCCAACAGCCGTCCCTCTGGCTTCGCTTACGAGAACAAGAAGAGAGAAAAAAATAAAGAATTCACTTTCACTTTCCAGCACTTTCCTCTAACAATGAAAGCAGTGAAAGCTATACGCCATTTTGAAAGCATTATGTTGATTGTAGAAGTTAGAAATATATAGCCAGAAAAACAATAAAAAAATACTTGCAATCCATTAAGAACTCCTGTATTCACTCAGTCTGCTTGCAGTCTCTCCTGTGTTGTATTTTTATAAGCAGAAGCGGTCGCGGCGTCTTTCTCTGTCTGATGACAGAAGCGTCTCTGGGCAGGAGCGTCCTCCGGAGCTTTAGGGAGCTCGCACTCTTGATCCCTGAAAACTTTTTTTTCAGGGATTTAAGAGGAGCTCAACCCTGCTCCCGATGCTCTACACCTCTCCTTTGCCCGAAGAGGGGATTTTTCACCGCAAAAAACAGCTGGTGTACGCTGTTTTTTGCGGCTTTACAAACCCAGAGAACGGAGCCTCACAGAGGAGACTCTAGCGGCCCCGGCGGAGCCACCGGAAGTCTGGAGAGAAATTTATTAACACAATTAAGGCAATATATCATAAATAAACAGCAAAGGTGACTATAAATGGGGACTTGACAGAGACCTTTAATATAACCAAGGGTACAAGGCAAGGATGTCCTCTATCTCTATTGTTGTTTATATTAACTTTAGATGTGTTAAACAGAAATATTAGGCAAGACAGTGGAATAAAAGGCATGAAAATAAAGAAGGAGGAGTATAAACTACAGGCATTTGCTGATGATTTGATGTTTATTCTAGAAGAACCATAAGAAACAGGACCTAAACTAATTGAGAAAATAGAAGAATGTGGCGCAGTTGCAAGATTGAAAATAAACAAAGAGAAAACTAAAATATTAGTTAAAAACTTTACGGATAAACAGAAAAGAGAATTTGCAAAGATGATGGATATGCAGATTGCAAAGAAAGTTAAATATCTAGGAGTTCAATCAACAGCAAGATGTGTAACTATCAAAGAATACAATTATGATAAATTGAAAGTGCAAATTAAAGTAGATTTGGAAAATTGGAAAAACTTATAATTGTCCTTGTTGGGTAGGATAGCTACAATTAAAATGAATATTTTGCCAAGATTACTGTACTTGTTTCAGACAATTCCAATAAGACTAGAAAAAATACTTTGAAGAATTAAATAAAATGTTATTAAAATGTATATGGCAAGGCAAAAAAGGGAGAATAAATGTAAAAATGTTACAAGATGCGAAAAATAGAGGAAGCTTTGGCCTTCCGGATTGGGAGTTATATTATCAAGCATTGGTACTCACGTGGGTGAAAGAATGGATTAATCTGAGACACATAAGATTGTTGATGCTGGAGGGTCATGATCTTCAATTGGGATGGCACGCATTTTTATGGTATGTGAAGAGGGAGATACATAGCTACTTTCAAAGACATTATATTAGGAATGCATTACTGCTAGTATGGATAAAAATGAAAGAACAACAATATTTGAAAATACCAGTTTGGTTATCTACAATGGAGGTGCTAATACATCCGAATGTAATTAATATGGAAACAATTACAAGTACAATGATATACTAAATGAAAAGGGGGAACGTAAAACTAAACAAGAACTTAATAGACTAGGAATTGACCTATCGTGGTAGCCAAAGTCAAAAGGATATATAATTATTTATTAAGTACTAAATTGGAAGAAGAACAAGTAAAGGAGACAATGGTAATATGGGCTAAGAATTTTGGCTATACAGTAGAATTAGATAAATGGCAGAAACTGTGGGACAGAAACTATAAACTTATAATGTCAATAGCATATAAAGAAAATCTTTATAAAATGTTCTACAAATGGCACCCTTTCACCTGCAAAACTAGCGAATATGTACAAAGATAAATCTGTTAAATGCTGGAAATGTAATCAAATACCAGGTTCGTATTATCACATGTGGTGGGCATGTCCCAAAGCAAAAAAATATTGGAATAAAATACACCTATGGTTGGAAGCAATGATAAAACAACATATAGATTTAAAACCAAAGATATTCTTATTGGGCATGTTACCAGGAAACTATAATAAAGATAATACTTACTTAGTTTTACATATATTAATAGCAGCTAGGATAGTATATGCATAATTTTGGAAAAATGAATAAACAATGCCAGTATTAACCCCAAACATACCAGCATCTATCACAAGACAAAAACTTTATCAACAAGTCATTTCCTCCCCTGGGTGATAGGATTAATCAATCCTGCTGAAAGAGAAAAAAAAAAACCAAGGTAGGAAAGTAAGAGAACAAGCTTCTTACAAATCTCATCAAAACTTAAAATAGGAAAGAGTATTAATTGTACCACGCATTCAGGTGATTTTTACTCGCCAGTCCAGAAGTCATTGCTGAATCAGTTCTCTGTCTGGCTTCTGTAATAAAATCCACTTTCTGGCAGCTTGCTACGTTCAGTGTCAACCATTTTTATTCATTTTTAGCCTACTTTTTCTCCCAAGTCAGAGTTACTCACCGTTCCTTTGTTCTACATTAAAGAAATGCAATTCTCTTTTTGCTATATTTGCTGCTGCTTCTGCAGCTGCAGGAATTGTATCCAGAGAGGAAATAAAATGCCTGCTCATGTTATTTGTCCCACAACTGACATGATGTATTCTCAAACATTGTAACTTTTTTTTTCTAGCAGCATTTCCTACCAGACGTCTTTCCTCTGTTGTTAGAAAGACATCCAGCATGGCTTGGAGGGCTGCCCAGTTAGTGGCATAAGTTTGAAGAATGAACATAACCAATTCAGAATATTTGGTGGGGTTTCAGTGTAAGAACCCAATCGGTCCTCCCATGCATAAAGATCAGATGTGGAGAAGGGGGTATGAACCAGGACCTTATTAGTGTTCCCTCTTCTAATAGCTACTTGCCCCATGAGGGAGTAGATCCCCTTATAGGGCGGTGGAGCAGAAGCTAAAACAGGAAAAGGTGGTGCTATGGAGGATCACCACAACCCACAGTCTTTTTTTATATATATATAAAAGTTTTATTGGTTTTTTTTCCATTTTTTAATACAAAAGCTTAGGACACAATGTGGTGGTCAGAGTGCCAAATCATTCAAAAACAAAGACATATACATATAGTTCAAATTAATTATAAACAATTTGCTCTCTGTAAGGAATAATATTACTTATTAAAATTAAAATTAATACAATTTTAGATAAAGTTCAATCAAACAAACATCCTCAATCACCTTGCAATTATGATAATCTATATCCTGTTTTAAGCTTTACTAATTGCAATTGTCTTATTCCAGTTACATTTCAATAGACATATAGTTGGGATTTCAGGTATCCTTAATAATAGATCATTCATTAAAACTACTTTTTTCCCTATCACAAGTGGCTCTTACTCTCTCTCTATTACAGCGTATTTTTCAAGTTTAAAATAACAATATAAATCCAACAAATATAGTTCTATTTTTAAAAATATATTCTATCTTTTCATCAATCCACATCTATAAAAAGTCTTTTTAAGCCCTTTTGTACAGTTTATACCTTCAAATACTTATCAAGTATAATGTCAAGAAATTCCCTGCCTTCATTCATTATTATATCAAACAGAAATTCTCTCTCTATTTCAAAATAATTATCATATTTAAAATAATAGTATAGTTCCAAAAAACCAAACACATATCTATTTTTAAACACGTGTTCTATCATTTCATCACTCTACGTCTATAAACTTTTTTAACCCCTAAACAAGTTTGCTCCCTAATAATTATCAACTATGATATCAATCAATTCTCATCCTTCTTTTATTATTAAGTCAGACAAAATCTCTAAAGCCTTTTTAACCCATCAAGTAACGTTTTATATCACATTTAAACTTGACTCTAGCTTTCTTTCTAGGCCAAGTTGGTTCCCATATTAAAACTTTTCGGTTGTCAAACCTCAAACTTTGGTTACCAAAGTTTCTAATCAATTCAAACTGAGCAAAACTTTCTTCTTTTCCTGGCAATATCATCTGAGTGTTATATTGACTTTTATTCCATATTATAATTGTAAATAAGTTATCCACTTTGTTGTGGTTTCCAGAAAGTTGTATCTGAGTATCAATCTTAGTTTTCAGTAATTGAACTGAAGCAGTTACAGTTAGTTCTTGATCATCCAAGTTATCCATCCGTTGTAGGTAACATTGTGTAGAATTAGTTGGCTCAGTGGTTTCCACCTTTTCTCCCAGTGTAGATTCATCATTGGGTTGTAAGCATAATGTCTCTGTCTCTTTAGATTGTGTGTCTTGATGTATGAAAGCCTGTCCAGTATTGCTCTGTTCTTTCTCTGGTGTTCCTTGTTCCATGGCTTGATTCATTATTGGAGGGTCAGTTGAAAGTGCCAAGGTGGCATCTTTAGATTGTCTCCTCGGTTTCCAATAAGTTTTGAAGTCTTCTGTCATTTCAAACAAAATTTCCAATATTAGATCATAGTCAAGATATGGAATATTTTCTTCCATTTTGGTGGTAGACTAGCTTGTTCTTTTATTAGAGACTATATTTAACAAAAGTCCACAAATATCCGCCTCCAAAGGTCTACTAGCCAGCTTCACCACGCAAATGTCAGATTATCTTTTCTCTTTTACTGTCATGTGAAGTCCAATCACAAAGATAGAGTTGTAATGTCACTTTGGCCACCAGATGTCCTCAGTGGACTGTAAAAAATTTTTCCCACATTAATAAAGTTAAAGAAAAAAAAGTTTTCACTCTTTTTTTTTAAATTTAACAAGAGAGGTATCTCCAACATTATAAAGTTGATAGGATCAAATTGGCAATGTCCCTTTTTTCTTCTTTTCCCTTAATTATCCCCACAAAGAAAGTCCAATGGTAGAAAAAACAACCAAAGAAGACAAAGAGGGGTTTTTTTCTTTTTTTTTCTTTTAAGCTCTTTTTCCGATATAGGCAGCCGCCGCTTTCTTAGCAAAGGGAAATAGTCAAAGCTCTTTACAGGAAAGATCAGGATAGCGAGAGAAAAGGGAGTTTCACCTGGATTCACCACGGTGGGTCTTCATTCTTAGTTGTTCTTTTGATCTGTGGTTGGTACAGCTGGGTGATCGGCCATTTTACTGGCCGATCTTCTTCTCCGTTGGCCCTCAGAGTTCGCTCAGCCAGCTGGGGGAGCCACCACTCCTCTGCAGCCGAGCACAGCCTCCTCGATGGTAGTCGCACCTTCCAGGGCGACTTTCGATCCGCATAAGGGTCTTCCAGCGGAGGGAAACTAGTTGAAGAGGAGATGAGTCTCCTCGTGCAGCTAGAGGTGCTGCCTCCGGAACCGGAAGTCTCACCACAACCCACAGTCTTGAAGCACTTGCTTATTCTCGTGTAAGGTCCCACAAAAAAGAGCATATTAAGCATACTGATCATGATCTATGCCTCTTTAAGCATAATCTCCCATGGTTTCAAAAACTCCCAAATTTATGGATCCCACTGTGGGCCAAAAGTGGGTATATCTTGGTGACAGAAGGCATTGTACTTAATTAGAGTTTCAATTTCGTATCCCGATGGGTTTTAAGCTTACCAAAGTTCCTTATGACACACTCAAGGGGGCTGAGGGCATATTCCTTCCTTTTTATTCATTCTAACTGGTCTTCTTGGGCTGAGCCCATGTGTTCAAGTCACACACACCAATTACACAGCCTGTTGGGCCATAAGAGACCCACTGATCAGTATCATGCCTAGGCCAGATCAACAGTGGGAAATATATAAGGAGCAACCACAAACCACACACCATTCACAACCCGTTGGAGCACGAGAATACAAGGTTAGCACCCCTTGCTTTCTAAACCCCCAGAACCCACCAAAAGAGGGAGCCCCCCAAAAGGGGAGGGGCCTAGGTGCGGCTGGCACAAACCCTTCTGCCCAGCTCTGGTCAACGGTGGGAAATAATTCAAGGAAACAAACACACTTTTACACACATACGCACTCCCCCAGGCAAGTTGGTGCAACAAAGGAATGTATATCTGTGTGTCCTACCTTATCTTCAGCCCTCCTGAGTATGCAGAAATCAAGTAAAAGGCAACCAAAAAGAAGAAAAAACTGGTTCCTATTAAAAACCATAGTGAAGAGTCAAGAATGGGGGGGCACCTCCAGGAAATCCCAGAGGGCGCTCGGTGCCTTCCCATTTCCTGAGCCTCCCTAGGACCAACCAAGCACCTCTCCTGCACTGGACCTCCCCAGAAATGATATGCAGGTTCTGAGGTTTTGCTTGTTAAAGAAATACAGTAAACCAGAAAGTGCCTTTAAGTTTTACGTTTTTATTCAGCTGAATAGAGACGGACTCCTCTAAATGAGGAGAGCAATGAATAACAAGAAATCCTTGTATTTATTCTGTATAATTACATAAGCAACCCATCCAGCAAAGCTGACACACATAAGATAAAGACTGCACTCAGTAAATCTGGCACACTGTAGATAAGAAGGGAGAAAGCAGAAGTAGCTAAACATATTCCCATTCAAATGTTCCCTAAAGATATCATATGTTCTTGGGTGGATTAGGACATTGGGTGTTGTCCTTGCTGTCCTTTCCTGACCCTGCATCCAGAATTACAAGTGACCAAAGAGAGAGAAGCCATCTATATGTATTCACAATTAATGCTGTCCCCTAATTCCTGGTAATCACCCCTAGCTGGCTGGCCGATCTCTGGAATTCTTGGACATATTCTGCCATTGGCTGCTTCCTGTTTAATGACTCGGATAAGGGTCTTCACTCATCAGTCAGCAAGGCCCTCAAATTGTCTTCTCAAAGGCCTGCATTAAGTTATCAAAATGATACAGTTCATTGGCATCATCATCATGGAGGGTCACCAGCCATTATGCTGCATCCCTATCTAAAGTTAGAGCCACATAGTCAATGTGAACTGCATTGTCTGGATACACTGCTTCATATCACTCGATGTAATGCCAGGTCTGGGCCAAGAAGTACACCAGTGGCTTTGGGTTTCCATCAGACTTGATCATCAGGGGAGATGAATGACAATCCCCCAGAACCAGGAGCAGAGCTGATGCTGGTGGGGCAACCATCACTGGAGTGACTGCAGGGGCTGGTGCAACAGCTTGCCGGGCTTTCCAAAGGCTTCCTTACCCAACATTTACCCTGGGGGGCCTCTTTAGGTTCATCAGTTCTCCCAACCCCCCCTCAGGACCAATGGCTTTCAGGTCTTGGGGGGGCTTACCGCTATACTTACTGCTTACTGCCAACCGCTATACTCCTCTGGTATAGCGGTTGGCACCACAGGTTTCCCCCCAGTAGCCTTCAAGTGGGCACCAGCAGCTTGGGTGGCCTGGGCTCTCTGTGGTGGTCCTGAGGTTTCAGATTCTGTTTTCTCCCCAGCTTTTCTCCTCTGCTCTGGTTCTTTCCTGGGAGCAGACCATCCCAACTCGGTCATCTAGCAAAGAAAGACTCCTGGCCCATTGTTTTAACAAAAGTATACTTTACTAAAGCCAAAGTGGTTACAGAAGTAGCAAAACTGGATCTGGTGTTTTCACATGCAAATGATACAATTAACTTTCCCTTTTCCCCTAACATCTCCTTTATCAGATAATGTTCAATTGGGTGCTTGTATATTGTTTGGGTAATGGACCCTCAGTTTGCAGGCTTTCCAGATGTGCATTACAATGGATAACTTTAGGCTGGCTGGTGCATCTCATGCCTTGGGCTGGGATGGCTTGGTTCCTATCTCCCCCCCCCCGATTCCTCCCTGAATTCCAATCTTTCCTCCTCCCCCCCCCATTGCTAATGTCAGACTGTAAGCTTGCAATGCGTAGCTGGCAGAATGGCAGCCATGACAGACAGCTTCAATCTATCCCTGCCACATAAAATTTTCCCTGCTAATGAATAGCAGTTTCATCACAAAGTAAGTCCAGGTTCATTTTTATTTTCAACAATTTATTTGCCAACTCTGTCAAAAGATTCTGAGCAGCTAAGAGAATTAGCAAACACTGTAAACAACAAACAATTCAAAACTATTCCAACTACACTCTCTTTATTCTAGGCACATGCATAAGATACTTTTCCATTTATTTTTTCCCATTCTTTAACATTTTGTTACAGTTCTTCATAAAACAGAAAATATACAATTTATAAACTTCTAAATATGAACTTTGAAGCCTTGGGTCACTTCTTGAGGTATCACCAATTTGGCTATAATCGGTTGGGTTTTTCTGCAGTTGTATATTTTACCCCCCACTCACACTCACACATACACATAAAAGAAATATCAATTAAATAATCTGAATTTATGAAAGCGTTCTTGTTAAATAGATAGAAATATTGGTATAATATATATCTATACATACAAGTAAATAATGTTTTAGGTTAAACCACACACAGAGAGAGAATTATATACACATAATTTCCCCACTAAGATTTAATCAATACTTTAATCACCAGCAATTAACAAAAATGCTAATTTAGAGGGTTAATTGTTGTAGTTTTTTCAATGCAAACATTTCTACCAGTTTTTATTTAATCTGCTGGAAATCTCCAATAGGCTGTGATTTGCATAAATTAAAGTAAATAAATTATTTGTGTGACTAAATTATTTCACTCTGATTTTGCTTCTTTATTTCAAACACTTTAAGATTAGGAGTGGTTGAGCAACTTGCTGGATTGTTCCTACAAGCCTGAAGTTTTACAACTGATTTGGAATTGCTGGGATAACAAACTTGGCAGCTGATCTTTTAACAAAGGAGAACACAAAATGCAGAAATGTCATTGCTGGTCCTACCTTTGCTGTGATAGAAAGTGTCCAAATATGACTTTCTGAAACACATTTGGCCTCCAGAATTTCATAGATCTCTGGAGAAAGAACCTGAAATAGATTTTTTACTCAGAAAGTACAACCATCTTTCTTCAGTAGTATATTCCATGAGAAATTATCAGGCTAGCTGTTCTCTAAAACTGATCCTACCTTAACAATACATAGATGAAATAGGAACCTGTCAAGCGCAAACAACCCAAACTACCTGTGGACAATCTTAGGCAGAATTTTTAATATTTGTCACCTAGGTTACAAGAATTTTGGCAGACTGACTGCATTCTCTTGGGAATGGTCAGATACGGGTTCAAGGATTTGTGGTGAGTTCAGGTCTATGCTGTGTTCTGCAATGCAGTGATTATTTATGGAGATGACATGCTTAGCTTGCAAAAGAAAAAATGAAATGGAGACATGTTAGTAGTCCACAACTATCCAAAAGGCTGTGATGTACAAAAAGGGGCAGACCTAATGGACAAATCAACAAGGACCAACATACTGATTTTCAAAGGAAGGAGAGTCAGGCTGAATGCTTGGAGGAGCGTTCTGATGTAAGAATGGTGACTATTTATCTAAATAATAGTGGACTTCTCTTCACTGGACATTTTTCAACAGGAGTTAGAAAACCATACATCATGGATGGCTGGATGGATTCTTGTCTTGAGTCATTCATAAATCTGATTATTCTTATGACACTTCCCTCAGCATTAATTCTAACTATTTGAAGATCTGAAATGGGATCAGAGATGGAGTCCAGATGGCAGATTTTAACTTGCTGAAGTGTATTAATAAATAAATAAACCTTCAAAATAGGCATAATAGAAGAAATACTCTTCTGCATCACATCACATCCCCACGTTGTCCAAATTTCTCCTGAAAACATGGGATGAAAGCAACATTCTTCTGCAATTATTCTTATCCAATAATTGGCTGCATTTGGGGATACTATCTAGAACCTATCTAGAACCTTCCTAGTACCCCTTTACTTGGAAGGGCCCAAGGGATGCATGATGTTCCACATACTCAAAATCAGGCAAAGACATGTTTGAGTTTCCCACTTTGCCAGACATTTCACCTTGCACTCCTCACAGTCACACATGCCCTTGTCACCTCGAGGATCGACTACTGCAACGCTCTCTACATGGGGCTACCCTTGAAGAGTGTTCGGAGACTACAATTAGTGCAAAATGCAGCTGCGCGAGCAGTTGTGGGTCTTCCTCGTTGTGCCCACATTTCATCAACTCTCCGCACGCTGCATTGGTTGCCTATTGGTCTCCGAGCCCAATTCAAGGTGTTGGTTATTACCTATAAAGCCCTTCATGGCTTGGGACCAGGATACTTACGGGACCGCCTTCTGCCACATACTTCTCTACGACCGGTGAGAGCGCACAGGGTCGGCCTCCTCCAGGTCCCGTCAACGAAACAATGTCATCTGGCGGGCCCTAGGGGGAGGGCTTTCTCTGTTGCGGCGCCCACCCTCTGGAACCAATACCTCCTGAAGTCCGCGTTTCTCCGACCCTCCTGGCCTTCCGAAAGAATTTAAAAACCTACCTCTGCCGGCAGGCCTGGGGATGATTGTTGATTGTGGTGTGATTGATGAGTATGTATGGGGTTTGTATTTTTAATGTTGTTCGGATTTGTTCAATTGTTTATATATATATGTTGTAAGCCGCTCCGAGTCTTCGGAGAGGAGCGGCATACAAATCCGAATAAATAAATAAATAAAATAAATATTTGCAGGTTTTAATTTTTAAGATCAAGCTGAGTATGAACTTCTTGCTATTTATATTCCTTAGAATGCTGTGGACCTCATGTAGATCTCAATACTGAAGAAATGAAGAGCAAACATATGCAAGATATTCTGAGTTCTTAGATCCCAATTTAATCAGGGGTATTCCAAATTTGAAACAATCTGCTTTAAGCTAGAAATGTTTTAATGATAGTAAGAAATGTGACTAATGCTCGGCTTTGAAACTTCCCTGGGCCTTTTGAAAAGAGAACAAGGTTCTTTATCTTGGTGCTATGGGCAAGACAAGGCATTCAGGAACAATTTGTAGAGATTGACATGATAGACTAGGGGGAAAGTGGCATAATCACAGATGAGCTGGAAGCAGGACATAGCAAAAAATAGAAGGTGGGACAGGTTTGAGGAAGAAGTTTGCTGTGCAATCTAGCACAAAGAGGAGAAAGCCAAAAGACCATCCATGTTTAGATGCTACAAGGTGTTGTTAAAGAGAGGAGGGAAATGGGTGATGGGCATTTTGAGCCTGTGTAATGGAATGTGCAGTATGAGAGAAAGAAGGATTTGAATAAAAGGTGTTCCACTAATGGTCTAGACATGTCTTCACACCATGGATTTGCAAGGTACATAAAAGCAGTAGAAGCATCCCAGCTAGATCTTTTCCCCGATAGTAAGACATCCCCGATTGTAAGACGTATCGGGGGTTTCAGGGGGGGTCAGCTAATATAAGCCATACCCCGAAAGTAAGACGTATGTCTTACTTTCGGGGAAACACGGGGGCGGAGGGGAGGGAAGATGGATGCGCACACCCGGTGGAAACGGCAGGGCTGGGGAAGAGACGCCGAGGGGGGCAGCCGGACCTCCCCATGCAAGCCGAGCCCGAGCATCTCCAGCCGCGCGCCGGGCCAGCAGGATGTGCAGGGAGAGGCACCGCCGCCGCCGCTGCCCCAGCCGATGGCTGCCTAGGAGGCTCCTGCCAGGGGCGGAGGGGAGGGAAGATGGATGCGCACACCCGGTGGAAACGGCTCCCTTCCAAGAACATCAGTTCTCCCTCTGGTTTTTCCGTTCGGAGGTGCCTGGCAGCGGCGCAAAGCTCTGGATTCCGCTCCCCCCACCACGCTCTGCTCTTGCAGCGTCTTTTCGGCTAAGCAGTGGGGCAAACTCTTTCCAAACGCTCGCATCCGCATCTCGCCGCCGTCCCCGCGGACCAGTCCGGGCAGCAGAGCGCGCGGGACCGGCGCGGGTCTGGGGCGGCGCGCAGGCCTGCTCTGGGCTGGCGGCGGCGGCGGGGCGGGGAAGGGAGGGGAGGGGAGCGCCGGCCGCCCCTGCCACACAGGCAAAGCTTTGTGGAGCCCGCCGCCCCCGCCTTCGGAGCGAGGCAACTCTTTCCAAACGCTCGCATCGGCGCAATGTACCTGTGGCGATTCCCCGGCGGGCCCTGGGCTAACGGGGCTGGCGGCCACGCGAGCTCTTTGCTCCGGCCTTTTTATTTTTATTTTTATTAACAAGCGGCGTGGAGAAGAAGAAGAAGAGGAATTAGAAGGAAAAGGAAAGCTCGGCCTTCTTTGGGAAGAGGACCCAGCGCGAAGCTTTCGCTTGGGTTGGATGTGTGTTGCTTTCCGCCCAGAGAAGCGGAAGCCCAACGATGCCTTTCCAAGGGAGCTGGCCCGAGGGAGCTGGCCTGGCGCGTGGCTGGAGAGGCTCGGGGCTCGGCTTGCGCGGGGAGGTCCGGCTGCCCCCCTCGGCATCTCTTCTCTGCCTCCTTCCCGAATCCCTCGGCCGACCTTCTTCTGGGGCGCCGCTCGCCAAAGTGCGCTCGCCCCGCTTTCCTGCCCCGCGAAAAGGCCGGAGCAAAGAGCTCGCGTGGCCGCCAGCCCTGTTAGCCCAGGGCCCGCCGGGGAATCGCCACAGGTACACTGCGCCAATGCGACCGTTTGGAAAGAGTTGCCTCGCTTGCCCCGCCGCTTAGCCAAAAAGGCGCTGCAAGAGCGGCCGGCGCTCCCCTCCCCTCCCTTCCCCGCCACGCTCCGCTCTTGCAGCGCCTTTTTGGCTAAGCGGCGGGGCAAGCGAGGCAACTCTTTCCAAATGCTCGCATCCGCATCTCGCCGCCGTCCCCGCGGACCAGTCCGGGCAGCAGAGCGCACGGGACCGGCGCGGGTCTGGGGCGGCACGCAGGCATGCTCTGGGCTGGCGGCGGCGGCGGCGGCGGGGAAGGCTGCGCAGGGAGAGCCGCTGCCGCCGCCGCCCCAGCCGCCGCCCCAGCCGAAGAGGGCGAGGCTGGCTCGCCAAGTCGGAGGGAAGGGGGCTCCCTCGCTTGCTCCGCACAGCCCCGCCGCCGTCTCGGCCCAGCGCGATGGGAAGCGGCAGGGCGAAGTAGCGGGCGTCGCTGCCACGGGGGAAGGAGCCAGTGGAGGCGAGCGCCAGATGCGCACACCCGGTGGAAATGGCGGGGCTGGGGAAGAGATGTCGAGGGGGGCAGCCGGACCTCCCCGCGCAAGACGAGCCCCGAGCCTTTCCAGCCGTGCGCCGGGCCGGCAGGCTGCGCAGGGAGAGCCGCCGCCGCCGCCACTGCCGATGGCCGCCTAGGAGGCTCCTGCCGGGGTCGGAGGGGACGGAGGCGTCCGCTTCTTACCGGTAGTCCGAAAGCCGCCCGCCGCGCCCGCTGGTGTCGGGAGAAGAGCCGCCCGGAGCGTCGCCGTCCCGCTTTGCGCTGCTCCTGCTCGCCGCCCTCGCCTACAGCCACGCAGGTAAGAGCGCCGAGCATCCCCCACCAGGCCGGATAGCAGTTTAAAGCCGCGGTAGCGGTTTCATTGCTCCGCAAATCCCTCCCTTCCACGTCTTCTTTTTCCCTTTTTCCCTAGCTCTATGGCCACTCAACCAAAGAGTACCAATAAGAGAGGCCGGAAGCAGGTGGTCGAGCAGCGCCGGCTACAACCCCTTGACCCTCATTCCCTTTCCATTTCCTTTCCGCCGAGATTTCATTAGCCTTCCTTTTTTTTATTGGTTTTTTAATTTTTAACAGAAAAAAATGCTCAAATCAAATCATAGTGTTAAAATAAACAATAAACATAATCACAACATAAATACATATTTCAAAATCATCCATTAACAAAACATTAGTACATATTTCAATACATTTAATAGTAATAACTCAACTGAAAATAATCATAGACCACATTTACCAAACAATTAACATTACTGCCCGGTACCCCCACCACCACATCCCCCTAACCCTAACCTTCCCCCCTCACTTACCAACTATCTACCTACTCTCCTCCCTCCTTCTCTTTCTCCCTCCTTCTACTCCACCCAACTATCCCTACTCTTCCCCCTTCTTATCAACTTTCTACTTACATCAGCCTTCACTCCTCCTTCCTCTTTCCATCGGATGTGGTGCCCAGAGGCCCCCCGAGCAACCCCTTAATAACAATAATGACATATTCTTGCATCAACCCCAATTACAGTTGAGAAAGCATAGTATATAAAATTATAAACCCTCCCTACCCCCCCCCCTGACTTCCCAGAGTGAGTACAGGGTAAAACAAAAGAAAACCCACTACTTCAAACAAAGTTATTATATAATCCTAACAAGAATTTTAAACTACACTAAGCCAGACCGACACATCGTCTTGTTAAGAATATTAATTTTCATTTACATATCTAAACCATCAATCTAACAATCAATCCATCACTTCAATTCATTGAGAGGTTATGTAAAGTCACCCAAACAATCAAGTTTAGTATATATCTTCCAATAATCAGTTTCTTTTAAACAAATAGTATCAATAAGCCCCTCAATTCAAAAAAAATTATATTCTTAATCAATTTAGTGTATCTTCCATTAAACAACCTCTCTTACATCTTACTCATAAACTTCTGTTGTTACACATCTAAAGAATATCGAGCAATATCTGGAATATGTGAGATGTGGTCTGGAAAGGGAAATGTTGGTCCATCACTATCCCCATCCATTTGATTGGGATAGGCAAGACCACATATCTGCAAAGATTTTGGAAAAAATGCAGATACCAAGAATTGCTTGAATGTTCTTGATGGACTTTTTAAAATTAGAATAAAAATCTTAAATTGCTTGTTTTTGGAATTTTGTCATTGTGATTTCATCAGATAAGAAATCTTGAGAGTTCCAACCAGAAAACAAGTATATGCTACCATAGTATGACAGTTTTCTTCACAGATGGTCTGAAATAAACTCTATGCAACAATAAATAGAAATTGGGAGGGTACTTACTGTGTTTCCCTGACAATAAGACTGGATCTAATATTTATTTTTGGTCCAAAAGACCCATTAGGGCTTATTTTTGAGGAATCTTATTTTTCCAGGAGGCATTGAGTGCGTGGGGGCCGAAGGTGTCCAGCAATAGCCGCAGCCCGCTGAACTGTTGGCTGGCACACTTGGGCTGCAAAGCCTGCACAGAGCAGGTGAGTGGGAGCCACCCCTGTGTGGTGAGGCGAGGCAGGTGGTGAAGCTGCCGAACACGCCCCATACCTGTGCTTGCCCATTGCCGCAACGGCTTATAGGGCTTCCCAAGGCATAAACTCAGGAGGTGGCAGCAGTGCCAGCAGAACGTGTCCTTCAGGCGAGGAGAGCGATGTGCTCTACCTTTCACTCTCCTCCCAAGCTGGACTGCCATACTACAGAGGATGGGGAGGCTTGGTCCCCTTACCTGGTCCCCCTCCGCTGTTTTAGAGCCAGGGGAAAATGACAGCAAAAGGTCCATACCACTGCTGCGCAACAGCTATGTCACCACTGGAGGGGCTTTCTTCAGTCCCTGTCACCCCCTCTTTACCCCACCCCACAGATCATCTGCCTGGTGGTGACCTCCTGTTCCTGCCTCTTGGGTTCCGCAGTGCTGCCTCATGCTGCCTGCTTCCTGTTCACCCATCTGTATTGTATGGTTTCAATGGCGGCAGCTCTGGAGGCCGGTGGTAATCTCTCTGCATTATCCCTGGGCTGGTGGTTTTGGTCCCCTGGCCCCATTTGTGGCTTTGTCCATACAGCCATAGGAGAGTTGGCAGCTTGAGTCATGGCAGTACGGTCTTCAGAGCACCCCCGCCGCCAGCCTGGTATAACTCTCCTGTGGCTGTGTGGGCAGAACCGTGAAGGGGGACAGGGGGCCAAAACCGCCACCTCAAGGATGATGCAGAGAGCCTACCACTGGCCTCCAGAGCTGTTGCCATAGAGCCAATGCTATCTGAAGATATTTCTACAGTCATGTGGCCAGCATGCAAAGAGGACATAAAAAAGCATGAGACTAAAAACAATTTAGACAATATAAACGAGCAAATCTCCAAATTAAATTAAATTAAATGCAAAAGACCTTTTACCCCTTAGGTCTGCAAAATATATCTGATGGCAAGGAAAAAGATTTTTTAAAAGGGAATATAGAGCTGTTAAGGGAAATGTCACAACTTGGGAGACAGGGATTGAAAGGAGAAATGGAGGGAGAAAGGAACTGGGAGTTGTTTAAGGAATATAAATGGGTGGAATTCCTCCCAAAAAATACCCTACTTAGTCTTCTTCATGCCAAGCAATTTTTACAAAAATAGAAAGAAAATTCTTGGAAGATCTAATTGCCCTGGCTTAGAAAGCGACTTGGCAAAGAAAGTAAGAGAGAGTCAGATTTAAAAAACAGAAGATTTGGCCTTTTAGAGGGAGTGTTATATGTTTAAATATTTCTTTGAATAAGATTAAAAGAGCAGAAGACCCTTAAATAAAATTAGACCTTTACAATGCAAGATATGATTTAGAATTAAGATAGCATTTTTTCTCTCTTTTTTGATATGGGAAATATGAAGATAAGAGGAGGATTGATTTGAATAAAACTTTCAGCTTTATAAATGTAATTAATATTGAAAAAATCATAACTGATAAAGACATTTCAAATACTGATGGGAAATCAAATTTTAACAAGAGCACGAAAAACAGGATATTGATTAATGAATTGACATTATTGATTTATGAATTGATATTATTATCTGTGTGATATTAGTAAAATATGATGAAAATGCTTATATCTAACACTATATACATTAACAGTACCAAAAATTGTAATGGTGTAATGAAGGGAAAATGGAAAAAATATGGGGAAGGGGCGTTGTCTTACCTGAACGCCTTTTCTCAGCATGAAGATGTAGCATCCACCGGTGGGTAATCTCAGCCTTCCTGCTCAGTTGAGACTAAGTCAGAACTTTAGCCATGCCTCCCTTGGGCAGTCCTTTTCCCCGGTTTTGACAAGGCAAAGCATCCATGACAAAGTCTGACACAATGGCTCCTCCTGTAATTACACCTGCCTAGACTGACTGTTAAGGGTAGGTGTGGATGCTACATCTTCATGCTGATGTACAGCAACTTCATGCTGTAGTTGCTAGAGCTACATTGCAGTTGATGTTTATTTTGATCAGGGTTTCCAAAAACCATACAACTGAGTTAAATTTTTTTTAAAAAACAAACAAAAAAACACTAGAAATTATCTTTTCTAAGAAAGATAATGTAATTGCAACTGACCTTCACTGTGCTAGTGAAGGACTAAGAGATTTAAGGCATGTAATCGACACAGAGAAGGTAAGGGAACACTTAGCTAACTTAAATGAGTTTAAGTCTCCAGGTCCAGATGAATTACATCCTTGGGTACTGAAGGAATTAGCAGAAGTAATTGCTGAACCACTTGCTGTAATCTTTGAAAAGTCATGGAGAATAGGAGAAGTCCCAGATGATTGGAGAAGGGCAAATGTTGTCCCTATCTTCAAAAAAAGGGAAGAAGGCAGACCCAGGGAACTACAGGCCTGTTAGCCTGACTTCAATACCAGGAAAGATTCTTGAACAAATTATTAAGCAACATATATGTCAGCATTTGGATGGGAATTCAATAATTAACAGCAGTCAACATGGGTTTGTAACAAACAAGTCATGTCAAACTAATCTAATTTCATTCTATGACAAAATCACGGAATGGGTTGATCAGGGAAATACAGTAGATATAGTATTTCTGGATTTCAGCAAAGCTTTTGACAAAGTATCTCACACCATCCTCATTGAAAAAAGGATCAAATATGGGATTGACAGGGTGACTGTTAGGTGGGTTCATAACTGGCTTAGTAATCGTACTCAAAGAGTGGCTATAAATGGCTGCACATCCAACTGGAAGAAAGTCTCAAGCGGAGTGCCACAAGGCTCTGTTCTGGGCCCAGTTATGTTTAATATTTTTATAAATGATTTGGATAAGGGAATTGAGGGGAAACTGATCAAATTTGCAGATGACACAAAGCTAGGAGGGATTGCAAACACCAGAGCAGAGAAAGAAAGGATTCAAAAAGATTTAGAGAAACTCGAACAATGGGCTGCAACTAATAAAATGGTATTTAACAAGGAAAAATGCAAGGTACTACATCTGGGTAAGAAAAATGAAAAAAGCACAACATATAGTATGGGAGGAATCCAGCTGAGCAGCAGTACATGTGAAAAGGACCTCGGTGTCCTAGTGGATCATCGATTGAACATGAGGCAACAGTGTGAAGCAGCTGCAAAAAAGGCAAACACGATCCTGGGGTGTATCAAGAGAAGCATAGAGTCCAGATCACATGAAGTTATTATTCCCCTCTACTCTGCCTTGGTCCGACCTCACCTGGAGTACTGTGTCCAGTTCTGGTCACCCCAGTTCAAGGAAGACACTGACAAACTGGAGCAGGTTCAAAGGAGAGAGACCAAGATGGTGAACGGTCTACAAACCATGTCCTATGAGGAACGGTTAAAGGAATTAGGAATGTTTAGTCTACAGAAAAGAAGACTGAGAGGAGACATGATAGCTGTCTACAAATACCTGAAGGGCTGTCACAGTGCAGAGGGATCAGCCCTGTTCTCACTTGCCCAAGGAAGGACTAGAAACAATGGGATGAAACTGCAGGGGAAAAGATTCAGATTAGATGTTAGAAAAAAATTTCTAACAGTAAGGGTGATCAACCAGTGGAACGGGTTGCCACAGGAGGTGGTGAGCTCCCCTTTGATGGAGGTCTTCAAGCAGAGACTGGACGGCCATCTATCTGGGATGGTTTAAGGAATCCTGCCTCGAGCAGGGGGTTGGACTCGATGACCCGGGAGGTCCCCTCCAACTCTACGATTCTATGATTCTATGATTCTATGCTGAGAAAAGGCGTTCAGGTAAGACAACGCCCCTTCTCCAGCATGATGGATGTAGCATCCACCGGTGGGACATACCAAAGCCACCCATGTCCCTGCCGGGAGGGACAATCTAGGCATGTGACTCCTGTGAGTAAACTACCTGGTGCAAAACCCTTCTGCCAAATGAGGCATCCGCTGCAGCAAACTTATCAAGTTTATAATGCCTTATAAATGAAGAGGGAGAAGACCAAGTCGCTGCCCTACAGATTTCCTCAACAGAAGCCTGGGTAGACCAGGCTGCTGATGTGGCCACGCTACATGTTGAATGTGCGGTGATGTTTGTCAGCACAGGTAAGGACTGGGATTTATACGTGTGAGTAATGCATACCCTAATCCATCTCCCAATGGTAGAAGAGGATACCTTCCTACCCATGGAAGAGGGCTGGAAAGACACAAACAGGGTTTCTGACTTGCGAAAAGCGGCAGTCCACTTGACGTAATGTTTTGATGCCCTGCGCACATCTAATTTATGCCACAGCCTCTCCAGACGATGTGACAGGTTGGGACAAAAGTCTGGCAGAATCAAATCTTGGTACCTGTGAAACCAGGCATTGACTTTTGGGATAAAAGACGGATCCAGTCTAAGGATCACTCTATCATCCAGAAACATACACAGGTCACTTCTGACTGAAAGCGCGGCCAGCTCCGAAATACGTCTTGCTGAAGTGATGGCTACCAAGAAGGCCACCTTCAGAGACAGAAAATGAAGTGAACAAGACCTGATGGGTTTGAACGATGACCCAGTGAGGACTTGCAACACCTTTGGTAAGTCCCATGAAGGATATCGATGCACCACAGGTGGTCTGGTGTTAACTGCCCCCTTAAGGAAGGCATTAACCTCTGGGTGCTGTGATAACTGGACCTGATTTTCACATGTGAGCACAGTAGATAAAGCCGCAACCTGTCTGCAAATTGTATTATGAGACAGACCCTTGTTCCGGCCCTCCAAAAGGTATTCTAATATAACAGGGATGGTGACAGCCAATGGATCAAGGTTCTTTGTGGTACACCACGTACAGAAATGATTCCACATGGCATCATAGATCCTATTGGTTGAGGGCCGCCTGGAGGCTTGAATTACAGAGATCACTCCAGATGAATAGGACTGCCTAGTTAAACATCCCTGCTCAAGTGCCAAGCGGCTAGTTGAAGCCACTGGGGTTCTGGGTGCTGAAGTCTTCCCTGACTGAGGGAGATGCGATCTGGCGGAAACTTCCATGGCGGGGAGAGCAACAAATCCACGAGGTCGGCAAACCACGGTCGCCTTGGCCAGTATGGAACAAGTAAGATTACCTCCGCCTGTTCTAGAAGAAGTTTCCGGATGATCACTGGAATCAGGGGAAGTGGGGGGAATGCGTAAAGTAGTCCCCTGGGCCACTTGCTGTGGAGAGCATCCGTTCCCTCCACCCCCGGTGACAGGAACCTCGTGAAGTACCTGGGTAGTTGGGCATTTGTCAGTGAGGCAAACAGATCCACTTGAGGTTGTCCAAATCTGTCCAATATTTCCCTGAACAGGGCTGGATCCAAACACCACTCCGAGTGGTCGACCGTAGCCCTGCTCAGAGAGTCGGCTTGACAATTCGCCTCCCCCTATACACGTTCCGCACTGATAGATTCCAGGTTGGACTCTGCCCACAAACCCAGATTCAGGGCCTCCTGTATGAGGGACCATGATCTGGTCCCTCCCTATCTGTTGACATGGGCCTTGGCCGCTACATTGTCCGTCATCACCAAGACGTGTTTTCCTGCCACTATGGTGGAGAATTGGCGAAGTGCCAGGTCTACTGCCCTGAATTCTAGCCAATTTATATTGTGTGAGAGGTCTGATTGGGACCATTGTCCCTATGCCATGTGAGTCTGTAGGTGTGCGCCCCAGCCGAACAGCCTGGCGTCTGTGGTCACTATGAGCCTGGGAGGTTCCTTGAAGAGGGACCCCTTGTTCATAGCTGATGACGTCCACCATTGGAGCGACAGCAGTGTGTGATGTGGGACCCTCACCTTCCAGGTGGAGGCCCTCAGGTTCCGCTTCTGAAATGGAAGGAGGAACCGCTGGAGAAGCGTGGAATGTAGTCTGACACACGGTACTATTCCCAGACATGAGACCATCTTTCCCAACAGCTGAGACAGCTGGACCAGTGGAACCACCTTCTCTCTCTGGATCCTGTGAACTAGAGACCTGATGCTGTCCTTGCGTTCCTGGGAGAGATAAACCTTGCACATGTTGGAATCTATCACTGCCCCTAGATGCAGGATCCGAGTAGTCGGGGTCGTGTGACTCTTTTTGAAATTCACTGAGAAGCCGTGCTTCTGGAGTGTATCGATTGTAATTCGAAGGTCCAATTGGGCAGAATGGAATGAACTGGACTGAATAATTATATTGTCCAGATAACATTGCATGTGCACCGGCATCAATCTGAGGTGGGCTGCTAAAACTGCCAATATCTTTGTGAACACCCGAGGGGCCGAGGATAGGCCGAAGGGAAGAGCCCTGTACTGGTAATGCCAGCACGCGTAGCAAAACCAAAGGAATCTGCGGTGATGGGGTCGGATGGGAATGTGGAGATAAGCCTCTGTCAGATCTATGGAAGAGAGGAAATCTCCCTTTCTGATGCTGGCCAGAATGGATCTGAGAGACTGCATCTTGAACCTCCTGTACATTAGGAAGTAATTTAGTCCCTTCAAATCTAATATCACCCTCCAACCCCCCGAGGCCTTGGGGACTATGAACAGAATGGAGTAAAACCCCTTTCCCCTTTGGCCCAGAGGTACTGGTTCTATGGCCTCTATTTCTAACAGGTGGGATATGGCCTTGGATACCAACTCGGCCTTGCTTGCGTTTTTTGAAGTGGGACACTGTATGAAGCGGTCTGGGGGAATGGATATGAACTCTAGGGCTAGACTGAATCTTATGGTCTCCCTTACCCAGGCATCGTTTGTGGTGGCCTCCCAAATGTCACTGAACAATGCTAAGCCTATAGGAGGATCCACCTTGGCGTCACTTGGACTTCCTGTAGGAGTGGCCACCAGCCCCTCGGAAGGGGTGCTTGGATTGGAATTGACCCCTGGTTCCAGATCTTTGGCGGTCCTGTTGCCGATCCTGTCTGGGGGAGAAGGATCGGGAACCTCTGGGCCAATCCCAGGACTGCCCGGTTCGAAAGGGCTGCCTCCATTCCCAGGAACCTCCGGTATGAAAGGTCTGCCTGCAAAATTCCTGCTGGGGTCTCCTATCCGCCTTCTTGGAGGGGTGAGCCAAAATCTTTTGCTTGTCCTTCCCTTCTATGAGGTACGGTTCCAGGATCGGACCGAACAGGTGAGTACCACTATAGGTGGCTGTAGATAGTCGCCACCTTGATTTTAGATCAGACTTTCACTGTTTAAGCCACAGCAGTCTGCGGGATGCTACAGTGGCCGCAATGGATCTAGCGGAATACCTGGTCGAATGGAGAGATGCGTCTGCCATATACTCAGCCGCTGCCACAAGTTTCCCCAAGGTCTGATGTGCATGCACCTGGTCAGGAGGAATCAGAGCCTGTAAGTCACAAAGCCACATAATGGAGGTCCTCGCGAAAAACGATGAAGACGTTGCCACCTTGATTGCCCAAGCCAAGGCTTGGTGAGCTCTGTGGAGAGAAAACTCAAACCTCTTATCCTCCACCTTTAGCGCTTCTGACATATCTCCAGGAATTGTGGATGTGGAAAATAGTGAGGTTAAGGGAGTATCCACTGTAGGTACCTCTAGGAGGGAAGAAAATGAAGATAAAATGTTGAAAAGTTTCTTTTCTATGCTATTGGGTGGAGGCAGAGTGGCCAATGAAGCCCATTGTTTCTCCACAGTAGTGCGGAAGACAGCCGGACAAGGAACCTGCTTTTCCTCCATTACCTGTTCCGCAAATCATAGAATCGTAGAGTTGGAGGGGACCTCCCAGGTCATCGAGTCCAACCCCCTGCTCGAGGCAGGATTCCTTAAACCATCCCAGATAGATGGCCGTTCAGTCTCTGCTTGAAGACCTCCATCGAAGGGGAGCTCACCACCTCCTGTGGCAACCCGTTCCACTGGTTGATCACCCTCACTGTCAGAAATTTTTTTCTAACATCTAATCTGAATCTTTTCCCCTGCAGTTTCATCCCATTGTTTCTAGTCCTTCCTTGAGCAAGTGAGAACAGGGCTGATCCCTCTGCACTGTGACAGCCCTTCAGGTATTTGTAGACAGCTATCATGTCTCGTTTCAGTCTTCTTTTCTGTAGACTAAACATTCCTAATTCCTTTAACCGTTTCTCATAGGACATGGTTTGTAGACTGTTCACCATCTTGGTAGCTCTCCTTTGAACCTGCTCCAGTTTGTCAGTGTCTTCCTTGAACTGGGATGACCAGAACTGGACACAGTACTCCAGGTGAGGTTGGACCAAGGTAGAGTAGAGGGGAATAATAACTTCACGTGATCTGGACTCTATGCTTCTCTTGATACACCCCAGGATCGTGTTTGCCTTTTTTGCAGCTGCTTCACATTGTTGCCTCATGTTCAATCGATGATCTACTAGGACACCGAGGTCCTTTTCACATGTACTGCTGCTCAACTGGATTCCTCCCATACTATATGTGCTTTTTTCATTTTTCTTACCCAGATGTAGTACCTTGCATTTTTCCTTGTTAAATACCATTTTATTAGTTGCAGCCCATTGTTCGAGTTTCTCTAAATCTTTTTGAATCCTTTCTCTCTCTGCTCTGGTGTTTGCAATCCCTCCTAGCTTTGTGTCATCTGCAAATTTGATCAGTTTCCCCTCAATTCCCTTATCCAAATCATTTATAAAAATATTAAACATAACTGGGCCCAGAACAGAGCCTTGTGGCACTCCGCTTGAGACTTTCTTCCAGTTGGATGTGCAGCCATTTATAGCCACTCTTTGAGTACGATTACTAAGCCAGTTATGAACCCACCTAACAGTCACCCTTTCAATCCCATATTTGATCATTTTTTCCAATGAGGATGGTGTGAGATATTTGTCGAAAGCTTTGCTGAAATCCAGAAATACTATGTCTACTGTATTTCCCTGATCAACCCATTCCGTGATTTTGTCATAGAATGAAATTAGATTAGTTTGACATGACTTGTTTGTTACAAACCCATGTTGACTGCTGTTAATTATTGAATTCCCATCCAAATGCTGACATATATGTTGCTTAATAATTTGTTCAAGAATCTTTCCTGGTATTGAAGTCCTGTAGTTCCCTGGGTCTGCCTTCTTCCCTTTTTTGAAGATAGGGACAACATTTGCCCTTCTCCAATCATCTGGGACTTCTCCTATTCTCCATGACTTTTCAAAGATTACAGCAAGTGGTTCAGCAATTACTTCTGCTAATTCCTTCAGTACCCGAGGATGTAATCCATCTGGACCTGGAGACTTAAACTCATTTAAGTTAGCTAAGTGTTCCCTTACCTTCTCTGTGTCAATTACATGCCTTAATTCTCTTAGTCCTTCACTAGCACAGTGAAGGTCAGTTGCAATTACATTATTTTTCTTAGAAAAAACAGATACAAAATAGGAGTTTAGAATCTCCGCCTTCTCAAGATCACTTTTGACCACTTCCCCATTCTCGTTCTCTAAACTTCCTATAGCCTCTTTAACTTTTCTTTTACTTTTGACATATCCCCCAAACCCTTTTTTATTGTTTTTAGTCTCTCTTGCAAGCCTCAATTCATTATTAACCTTAGCTTTTCTGATACTTGCCCTGCAGTTTTTACAGATTACATTATAATCTTACTTAGATATGTATCCCTCCGTCCAATTCTTAAACATTTCTTTTTTCCTTTTTAGCAAGTTTTTAAGTTCTAGGTTTATCCACCCTGGTCTCTTTAGATGTTTCCCATTCTTCCTTCTTTGAGGAATTGTTAAAGATTGCGCTTCTAGTATTGCATTTCTCAAAATATCCCATCCTTCTTGGACATTTCTATCCCTTAGTACATTCAGCCATTTGATCCCCCTACCCTCTTCTTTTTTTTTTTTTTGACTGCACAAAGATCTCTTTGATAAATTGAAAGACAACAAGGATAAGTATAAAAAATGGAAAGATGGACACATGATTAAGGCAGAATATCAGCAGATTCTTGAGTCCATCAAAATCTGCCCGTCTGAAGTCCAACTTTGAAGTCCGAGTCCTCTCAGGCTTTCCTTCCCTTATTATGCAGAATTCAAGGATAACATGATCACTACCTCCTAAGGTCCCAGAAACTCTGATTTCCTCGACCATTTCCTCCCTGTTTGTAAGGATTAGATCGAGGATAGCCAATCCTCTTGTTTTCTCCTCCACTTTTTGGTGGATGAAATTGTCAGCAAGAGAGAATAAGAACTTATTAGACTTCTGGCTTTTGCCTGAGAGAGATTCCCAACAAATGTCTGGATAGTTAAAATCTCCCATAATCACTATATCATGCTTTCTTCATAGTTTAGCCATTTGATCTAGAAAGAGGTCATCCATATCTTCTGTTTGTCCAGGGGGGCTATAATAGACTCCTACAATAGTATCCTTTCTGTTGTTCTCCCCATGAATTCTTACCCATACAGATTGTACTGAGTTTCCACTCTCTGAAACCTGGATCTCTGAGGAGACAAATGCTTTTTTAACATAAAATGCAACACCCCCTCCTCTTTTGTTAAGCCTGTTCCGCAAAAATAAGTTGTAGCCTTCGATGTCAGTGTTCCATCCATGTGTGTTATCCCACCAGGTTTCAGCAATACCTATGACATCATATTTATCTTCCTGAATTAAGATCTCCAGCTCTCCTTTTTTATTTCTCATGCTTCGTGCATTGGTGTAGAAGCATTTTAGTTTGTGACTGGTACCTATTGCAGACTTGCCTCCTCCACTTTTCTTACAGTCTTTTTGCATTTGTTCTTTTGTTCTTTTTCTGAGAGGAAGAATATCACCTGGTTTGATTGGCTGAGTATTTTTGTTTAACTTTTTACTTCCCTTCCCCTTTTGTTTTAGTTTAAAGCTCTCCTGATAAGTGAAGCAAGGCACTTGCCAAATACATTCTTTCCTGTCTTTGTAAAGTGCAACCCATCCCTTGCAAGGAGTCCATCATATAGGTAGTTTTCTCCATGGTTCAAAAATCCAAATCCTTGCTGCTTGCACCACTGACATAGCCAGTTGTTCAACTCAAGAATCCTGTCCCATCTTCTTTCTCCATGACCATCCACTGGAAGGATAGACGAAAAAACTACTTGTGCTCCGAGTTCCTTCACTTTCCGTTCAAGGTCTTCAAAGTCACGGCAGATGGTTTCGAAGTTGTTTCTTGTAGTGTTATTTGTGCCTACATGTATTAGTAGGAATGGGTTGTAGTCTGTAGGACTGAAGAGCCTCGTTATGGTATCATTCAGATCTTTGATTCGTGCCCCTGGGAGACAGCACACCTCTTGTGAGTTTCTTTCGGGTCTGCAGATAGCTGTCTCTGTTCCTCTCAACAGGGAATCTCCCACAACCACCACTCTCCTGTTCTTCTTTTCAGTACCATTTCTTTCTCTCCATTCAAGAGGTTTCTGGGGGCATAGTGGAGCATTCTTTGTGGATTGTGTAGTCAATTCTTGAGATACATCTGTATTGTTCTCCTGACTAAGTGGCTGGAATCGGTTCTTAAGTTGTAAGGGTGTAGAATGTCGCCCAATTTTTCTGTTCCTATGTGTCACATGTCTCCATCCCTCAGCTTCCACAGGTACAGCAAGATTTTCTTCTATTCCATCTTTTTGAAGAGTTTCTTCAGTTCTGTCAAGGAAGTTCTCGTGTTCCCTAATCTGTTGCAGTGTGGCCACTCTCTCTTCAAGACTTTTCACCTTTTCTTCTAGGAGAGCCACAAGCTTGCATTTGTGGCAGGTGAAGTTTAGTTTCTGTTCCGGAAGGCTCATGAACATACAGCATACACTGCAGCAAACAATAGATCTCTTCCCCTCTTCCATATTGTGTGGAGCTGCTTGATGTTTTTCTTTGTGATTCCTTTGATTGTTGATCAGTTGATCAGCCAGTCTCCAGCACTCTTTCAAATTGCAGTAACTTTTAACTTCTTTACAGTATAAGCTATGAATACCTAAGGTATAATTCTTTCTTTTACTACTGTGTAGGAAGAGGAGGAGGAGAGGAAGTGGTTAAGGGGAGAGGGAGCTTTCCTGCAGTTCTTCCCTGCTTGTGGGGGGAAGGACAAAAACTTAATCAATTAATTAATCAATCAATCAATTTGATCAATAACTGCAAAGGAAAGGATTGAATCAATCCCGTGAGCAACTGTGCTGAGGATGAGACGGCTGTGGAGACTTGATTTTAAAGGTAAAAAATGGCAAAAAATAGATGGATTGGACTCCTGTGCAGTGGAGGTAGATGGTTTAGGCTCCTGTTCTGTAACCAAATTGGCCGTAGTGCAGGCCTTCATGAGTAGTGACCTGAACAGGGAAGGATCAAATAGACTCGATGTTGGAGTCGGATCTGGGGCCACCTCCTCATCCTCTGACATAGGGATGTCTGTTGTCTCTAGGTCCACAGACTCCCCTTCACCTAACTGAGACAAAGTCTCAGAAATACCTGAGCCCGCTAACTGGATGTGCCCAGTATGACCTATGGGCAAGGGTGGAGGAGGAGGTACCTGTGAAGACCTTTGACCCATGGAAGATGCCATAAATTGGTCAAATGCCTGGTGCATAAATGCCTGGAACTGCTGTGACCACAAGTTTTGCTCTGCAGGGCCAACACCAGCTGCAATGGCTTCAGGAGCCTGTGGGGTGATGGAAGCAGAAGAAACAGAAGGAGTAGGAGGAGGAGGGGGAGGAACAGGAAAAGGGGAACCAACCTCTTCAGTTCCCCCTTGAGGAGACCAAGCTCTGGGGGCTTGATAAGACGGCACCAATGGGGGCTCAAATGGTGAACTATCCAGTGAAACAGGGGTAACCACTTCAGCTTCGCTGGACCTGAGTCTTTGAACTCTGGAGAACTCTCTCTCCAGTGCCTGATGTCTCCTCGAGGCCTCTCGCTCAGCAGCCTTGGAGGGTTCTTTGGTTGTTAAATGCTTAGTTTTGGCCTTTTTCTCCCCCCCCTGCTCAATTCAGAAGATCTGCATTTTGATTGTGTGGGGGGAACATCAGAACCCTGCAATGTCTGAGGAGTTTCACTATCTGCCATTGCGCACTGGACCTTCCAGATAGGAGATGCCCAGGAATGGTGGGGAAAAATCATGCAGATCTAGTTGTCCGGGAGGGAAGCTTCCCGCGCCCTGAACAACCACAATGGCAAACAGCCAGACAGCTCACTAGAACTGTTCGCTTAGGCCCTGCTGGCACAGCGCCGCGAGCTAATGAGAACAGGTCTTTAAATTCTCCCACAGAATTAAAGCAGACAATAGAATTGCACTGAGTAATCCAATCATCTGAATAAGGAACACACGTCCCTCCTGTTGGATCCTTATAAGAAAAGGAGTATAAATTGTGTCGTATGACCCCCTTTGAGAGCCTAACACAGCAGGCTACTGGTAAGTAAATTGGCCTGATAGCAGCCTTGAATTTAAGTTCCTTCAAGATGGCGACCACACCCAGCACAGTAATCAAAATGGCGGCCGCAAGTGTCCTTGCCACCTAAAATGGCAACACCTCCGAAACAGCTTTTTAAATAAGCCTCCACAAGCCTTCTTCTGCTCAGGTAGCCCAAGGGGGCTTAAAACAATTTATTCTTTCCCCCTTTATTTATAAGGCAACAGAAAAACTTGCGGTTGTGCTGCGCAGCCCTCGCTGCGGCCTGATCGTTGCAGGAGCCTCGTGGCCACGAGGCAGGAAGGAGGCAGCTTGGCCATTCGGCCAGATCACGTCCTGGAGCACCGATGATGAGACCGCGCCCTGGCGCTCAGGAGAACCTCCGTCTCAGCACAAAACAGCTGATGGGAGCTGAATTCGCAACTCCCCAGTGCGGCTTCTATCGATCCATGAGGCCAGCAGACCCCCTGGAACGACGCTCCTAAACTGCACTGAAGTCTTGTGCTCTTACACTAACTACAGCAGAAAGTAACTAAAGACAAACTAAATTAACTAATCTAGCCTTTTCTTGTCCTAAATCTAACTATTTGAATTAGCCTAACTGAGGAGCTACAAAAGTTGTTTCCTACTGAGCTGAGACTAAGTCAAAAACTGGGGAAAAGGACCGCCCAAGGGAGGCGTGGCTAAAGTTCTGACTTAGTCTCAACTGAGCAGGAAGGCTGAGATTACCCACCGGTGGATGCTACGTCTATCATGCTGGAGAAGAAAGGAGGATCAAGGAAAAAATACTGGATTGTGAAGCAACATATTGTTTACTAAGCATTAAAGACTGTAATTTTTAAAAATTAATAAAACTTTTATAAAAAAATAAAATGTAATAAATAAACAACTTGATTGAATTAAAAAAGATGTATGAAGAAAATCTCCATTAGAAGTCTACAATTACTCAATCTTTCTAGGAGAATTTAAAAGGAAGGCAATTTGAATGATACAGCACCAGAATTAGCATGACAAAAGATTGAGGACTTCAATAGAAAACCACCCTCAATGAAGCCAAATCAATCATTTGGCTTCAGAGCTAACAGCACCTTCTTGCTCTTATCTACCTCCTCTCCTGTCCATAATGCTTCAGATAGGCATCTGGTACATGGCGTGGAGATGCTATCAAATTTACACCTTTTCTGCCATAACATCCTGGTGCATGGGATCCCATCATTTGCCCCCTTGCATTGCCCCCTGCTTTATAAGACCCTAGTAAGAATACACCTGGAATACTGGAGCCAATTTTGGTCACCATATCACAAAAAGGATGTTGAGAGTTTGGGAAAAAATTCAGAGAAGAGCAACTAAGGTAATCAAAGACCTGGAGTCTAAAACATACGAAGAATGGCTACGGGACTTGGTTTTGGCTAGTCTAAAGAAAAAATAGGGGAGACATGATAGCAGTGTTCCAGTATCTGAGGGGCTGCCACAAGGAAGAGGGGCCAGGTTGTTCACCAAAGCACCAGATGGAAGGACGAGAAACAATGGTTGGAAACTGTTCAAAGAGAGAAGCAACCTGGAATTAAGGAGAAACTTCCTGACAGTGAGGACAATCAACCAGCTTACTCCCAGATATCGTGGGCGCTCCATCACTGGAGATTTTTAAGAAGAGGCTAGACATTCACCTGCCTGAGACAGTGTAGGTTCTCCTGCTTCAGCAGGGGGCTGGACTAGAAGACTTCCAAGGTCCCTTCTGGCTCTGTTCTGTTCTGTTCTGTTTTGCTCTGCTCTGCTCTGCTCTGCTCTGCTCTGCTCTGCTCTGCTCTGCTCCGCTCCGCTCCGCTCCGCTCCGCTCCGCTCCGCTCCGCTCCGCTCCACTCTACTCCATCACACAGCTAACTCCCTTCAATTGTTCTGAAATGCGTCTTTCTGAAGCTCCTGGTTTTTACCCAGAACAGAGCAGGGTGGGTTCCTAAGCTGCATGCAGAGAAATGAAATAAATGTTTGCAAAACATAAGCTGCATAATCTGATGTCTTTCATTCAGTCTTTATCCTCAAAATCCCAGACTTTTGTTTAAACTATGAACTGAATATAAAAAATCATCTCACTGCTTTCTCTTTATTATCTCTGGACAAAACAAATGAAGCTTTTGCAATAAAGCTGATCAACCTACACACTTGCATTTATGCTTGCACCCCCCACCTGGCCAAAAAGGCTGCTGGAGTCTAAAAAGCAGTTTCCTCTCTCTAGGGAGACCTGAGTTTCCAAGGAAGATACAAACCCTTGAAGCTGGATGCACACCAACTCTTGGACTAGGGATGTCTTAAAAAACAATGAATGAAGACCTCTGGCATTAAAACTGAATTTCTTTTTAGTATTACTCCAGGAAGTGACAGGCCAGTAAATAGCTGAAGCAAATGTTTATATTCATTTAACTTCCATGGATCATCTCTTGTTGAGGGCAGTCTTGTCTCTGCTGCCTGGCTGCCATGTGCTTGGCTGCGCTGCTCTGCATGAGCCATATCCGGGAGCGACTCTCCTCCGGGGGGGCTGCTGGTGAGGAAGAGGGTGTGGGGGAGGCGGGGCTGGGGCAACGACGCATGTGCCCACAGAGAGGGCTCTGAGTGCCGCCTCTGGCACACATGCCATAGATTCACCACCACTGATCTAGCCTCTTCTTTAAAATCTCCAGTGATGGAGTGCCCACGATTTCTGGAGGCAAGCTGTTCCACAGATTAATTTGGGACTGCTATTCGATGAGGAAGATTTGGACCTGCACTGAGACCCGACAGAGGCAATCCTGAAGCAAGCCATGCATTACATGATGGAAACTTTTGAGGACCTAAAAGCCAAGTCCTTGAGCTGCCCAGAGAAGAAGGAAGAATTGGCCGAGAAAACTGAGAGCGGAGAAGGAGAAGTGGTGATAGTGGAGACGGCAGCAGATGCTGCGGGTGCCACAGAGACAGTGGAGACCACTCCAGCAGTACGGCAGTGAGCAACCCCTCACAGACCCGGAACCCCACAACCACCCAGAGAGAGGACTTCCCCCAAGGAACCAAAGCTAGTTCCATTGGGAGTTAAATTCGATGGGGATCCCCAGAGCTCACGTCCTTTTCTTGGCTCATGTCCTCACCTACATGCAAGTGTATGGGAGGTCTCTGCCCAACAATGCCACCAAAATCCGGGTCATCACTCTTGCCCTGGAAGGAACCATTGCCCGGTGGATGGTGACCTTATGCAACTGCAAGGCTCCTGAACTTTGAAACTTTAACCATTTCATGACTGCACTGAGATGCTGTTTTGAAGATTGCCTAGCAGACCGAAAAGCTA
This sequence comes from Bothrops alternatus, assembly GCA_034064705.1. Classification (NCBI taxonomy): domain Eukaryota; kingdom Metazoa; phylum Chordata; class Lepidosauria; order Squamata; family Viperidae; genus Bothrops; species Bothrops alternatus. Next base: position 15,811,748 of record JARGCV010000085.1, read on the forward strand.
GGGATCATATCAAAACCGTGAAGCAGGGGTGTCATTCGGTAGCCAAGTACATGGAGGAGTTTTGAGATTTGTCTTGCCACCTGAACTGCCCTGAAGACATCCTGATAAGCTGTTTCTAGGACAGGCTGAACCCACGACCTGTATAACACCTGTGTGGCTCATGGGGTAGCTGCTCATCTCTACGAATGGTGTCTTTTTGACCAGATTTGGAACCTGTACTATCCTGTGAAATTGGGGAGAAGAAGCCAGCCCGAAAAAAAGGGAGAGTCTGGCAAAACCTCCACCACTCAACCGTGTTCTACCGCCTGTTCAAATGTAGCAAGGAAGATCATCACGACACGGAATGCAATAGCAAGACCCCAGTCAGGAAGTCGGATTGCACCTCTGGGGGAAAGCCAAGCAGCAAATCCACCCAGTGCTCAAAAGATACAGCCCTGAAGTCCTTGGAGGTCGTGGAACTCCCCTGAGTGCCAAAGGTAAGGGGTAGAGCTCCGACCACACCAGACGACAAGTTGGGAAGGTCAGAGAATGATTACTATGACGATCCATTGGTAAGTGGGCTGATTGACCCCATAAGCTTACCCATAGAACTGACAATCCTGGGCACAGGCAAAAAATGCCCTTAACCACTCTGCTAGACTTAGGCTGCACATGGTGCTTGATAAGTTCCAATTTAGTTGGAAAATTGGGGCCTCCCCTAAGAAAACTCAAGGATCCCTTCACTTTTTGCCAGTTTGATGGGTCCGTAGCAGGGGGCATCCTGGCCAGTTTTGAAACCGAGCCCCTGGGAATGACCATAGGAAGCCACTCAGAGACTTTAGCATTCATTGTGCCTCCTGGCATGGAATCACCTTTGGTACTTGGGCTAACCTGGTTAAAGAAATGGAACCCCTTAATTGACTGGAGAGAGTGGAGGCTAAGGTTTCCAAGGAAGAGAGCACCTCCCCCAGGGTAGCTTGAAAATAATATGATGGGTCCAAAGCAGGAACTAGCCTCCATCTTGAGTGAGCAAGAGCTTCAGAGCATTCCAAAAGAGTACTGAGACCTTGCTGAGGTTTTCAGTGAGAAGAGGTCGGATAAGCTTCCCCCTCACCGATATATGGACTGTGATACTGAAATCATCCCCAGAGCTAAGTTGCCTAAGCCGAAGCTGTATTTGATGACCCCTAGGGAATTAGATGAGCTCTGCAGGTTCATCGACAAGAACTTAGCCCAGGGGTTCATCCAGCCTGCCAGATCCTGGGTGGTAGCCTGTTTTATTCAGGGAAAAGAAGAATGGGTCTCTTTGCCTCTGTGTGGATTATAAATGTTCAAATGCGGTATCAGTGGAGAATGTGTTCCCCTTGCCCCTCATGAGGGACATGTTAGCCCACCTGGCAAAAGGGAATTTTTTTTCTAAGTTAGATCTGCGAGAAGCATCAGGATTAAGAGGGAGATGAATGGAAGACTGCTTTCAATTGCCCTTTAGGTTGCTTCCAGTTCAGGGTGCTCATTTTTGGATTGCAGAGAGTCCCTGCAGTGTTCATGCACTGATCAATGAGGTCCTCCATAAGCACCTATAAAAGAGGGTTCTGGTGTATTTGGATGATATCCTGATTTACAGCAAAACCAAGGCAGAACATGTGAAATTAGTCAGGGCAGTCTTGAAAAAGTTCCACACTGCTAAACTATACGTCAAGCTTTCAAAATGTGAATTCCATAAGGAGAAAATTGACTATCTGGGCTACCACATTTCTCATGAGTGGGTAGAGATGAACTCAGAGAAGGTGCAGGATGTTATGGAATGGATTTCTCCCCAGATTCATGACTGGAGTGTACTGATGGAAAGATACAAAAGAAGGAAACGTAACACAGAAGGAGGTGGGGTTGCATTATATATAACAGATTACTACACCTCTACAGAAATGCACAAAATCAAGAATGAAAGCTCCCTAGACTGCATATAGGTCAATATAGAAGGGGGGGAAATGACATTGCCATAGATACTGTATATACTACAGGCCACCCAACCAAACAGAAAAATAGACAAACTTTTTGCTAACTGGTTAACAAATATATGCAGAAAATACACCATAGCAGTAATGTGGAACTTTAACTACCCTGACATCAACTGGGAGACAAACTCTGCATCAAATGCAAGCTCGAATAGGTTTCTGAATAACCTACATAATAACTTTGTCATCCAAAAGATATAGGATGAAACTAGAGGGACAGCTATATTGGACCAAGTTCTTACAAACAGAGAAGAAGCAATAGAGGTGGTTGAAATTGCTGGATCTTTTGGGGAGAGTGACCATGTTAAATTGGAATTCAATATAATGCAAACAGGAAACTGAACGACATGTTAAATGTGGCTGGCAGGCATTCAGCAAGCTAGGCATAATTCTCAAGAACAACCTCCCCCTATGCCTGAAGAGAAAAGTTTTTGATCAGTGTGTGCTACCTGCTCTAACATATGCCATGGACACTAACCTCACAATCGATACAAAAGCTATGGAAAGATACATGCTTGGCATTACAAGACAGAAAGACTTACACATGGATTAGAAAACAAACAAAAGTATATAATATCATCAAGAGAGTAAAAGAATTGGAATTGAAATGGAAATGGGCTGGTCACATAGCAAGAAGAACTGATGGCAGGTGGACCAAGGCAGTCATAGAATGGATCCCATTTGATAAAAAGTATCCACAAAGAGACCTAAAACAAGATGGATCAATGAAATTAGCAAGCATTGCAGGCCCAATTGGCAAAAGAAAGCCCAGGTCCGTATTGGTTGGAAACATGTGGACGAGGCCTTCATCCTGCAGTGGATAAGACAATGGTTAAAATGATGATGATGATAATGCAAAAAAAGTATAGAACATAATCAAACCAGTGCCTTAGACTTTAAAAGAGCTGATCATAACAAATTTAGAGAGCTTGTGAAAGATTCTTGCAAGGGAAAACTTGCAAAACTGAAAAAATAAAAGCCCAGTCCAGCTTAATACCACTGAAAAAGAAAAACAAGAAATTGAAGAAAAAACCAGCATGGTCACACAAAGAACTCTCTGATAAACTGAAAGACAAAAAGGGCAGATGAGATCTCAAAACCACTGTATCATATCTTTCAAAGATCCTGGGCACCGGGAACTACCAGAGGACTGGAAAAGAGCTGATGTGGTTCCCATCTTCAAAAAAGGGGGAAAAACCAGATCCAGTAAACTATAGACCAATCAGCCTCACATCAATACCTGGGAAAATCCTGGAGAAGATCAAATCAAGCAACATATCTGTGAACACCTAGAAGCAAGCATTGTTATAACCAGAAGCCAACATGGGTTTGTCAAAAACAGATCATGTCAAGCAAATCTTATTTCATTCTTTGATAAAGTGGTTAAATTAGTAGGCCAGCGAAATACTGTGGACATAGTATACTTGGATTTTAGTAAAACATTTGACAAAGTAGACCACAATACTTCTTGGTAAGCTACAAAAATGTAGATAGTATCACCACCAGATGGACTTGTAACTGGCTAACAAACCGTACTCAACAAGTAGTCCTTAATGGTACTAGGTCAACATGGAAGGAAGTAAGCAGTGGGGTATCCTAATATTCTATTTTAGGCCTAGTACTATTCAGTATCTTCATAAAAGATTTAGATGAGGGAATTCATCAAATTTCCTGATGATATTAAACTGGCAGGAATTACCAATACCCCAGAAAATAGGCTCAAGATCCAGACGGGTCTCAATAGATTAGGCCCTATTTAACAAAATGAAATTAAATGTAGAAAAAAGTAAGGTACTACACTTAGGCAAGAAAATCCAAATGTACAGGTGCAGATTAGGTTAAACCTCACTCAATAGCAGTAACTGTGAGAGGGATCTTAGAGTCCTAGTGTACAATCACTTAAATATGAGCCAGCAGTGTGCGGTAGCAGTCAAAAAAGCCAATGTAATCCTAGGTTGCATTAACAGAGAGACAAAATCAAGAACACGTGAAGTATTAGTAATGCTTTATAAAGCCTTAGGAGGATTTTAGTAAGACCTCACATAGAATATTGCATCCAGTTTTGGTCACCATATTATAGAAAAGATGTAGAGACTCTGGAAAGAATACTGAAAAGAACAACAATGATGATTAGGGGCTTGGAGGCTAAAATATATGAAGAACAGTTACAGGAATTGGGGTTGTCTAGTCTAGTAAAAAAAAAAAGAACTAGGGGTGACATGATAGTAGTGTTCCAATATTTGAGGGGTTGTCAAAAAGAAAAAGGAGTCGACCTATTTTCCAAAGCATCAGAAGACAGGAGAAGAAGCAATGGATGGAAAATAATCAAGGAGAGAACCAATGGAATGATGTGCCTTCAGAAGTTGTGGGTGTTGCATCACTGGAAATTTAAAGAAGAAACTGGACATTAGTTGTCTGGCTGGACTGAATAGCCAATTATACAGTCTCTTGCTTGAGCAGGGGGTTGGGCTAGAAGACCTTCAAAATCCCTTCCAACTCTGCTGTTCTGTTATCAGAGGAATAATTTCAGTGTCATATAATTTGGCTCTTTAAATCTGTCTTTTGATTGCTTTGTGACATTTCAAGACTCAGTGTATGTTCAGCCTAAACATGAGAAGTTCTGAAGCTGACTCAAACCTTTTATCTGCAATATTTTATCATTTTAATGAATGAAGCCTCATTTGGCAGTAGACAAAAAACTGATAATGTGAGTTGGTTTCTTTTTTTTTTTTTTTAAATATTTTTTATTGACTTTTTTTCCCCCCCCAATTTTAACAGAAAAGAAAGCTAATCATATCAAATCTTAATATACAAATAAACAATCAACAACAAAACATAAATACAATTTCCAATACTTCTGATAATAATAACTCAACTGAAAATAAGCATCTCAAACAATTTACCATCATTCTTCCCCCTTCTTATCAGCTCACACTTAACTCATCCTTCAATCCACCAAAGGCCACCCAAACAACCCATTAGTAACAATAATTAATTATTCTTCCACCAACCCTAATTACAGCTAAAAAAAAAACATCATACCTAAAATTATACGGCTTCCCAGAATGATTACAGGGTATAACAAAAGAAAGCCCCACTACATCAAACAAAATTATTATATGAACTTAACAAGAATTTTAAACTATATACTATCTCTTACTCAAAACACACACAAAAAAAAAAAAAGGGGAAAAAAACAAAAAAAAAAACAAGAAAAAAAAACCATCTTATTAAAATTAAACAAATAATATTAACCATAACAATATCAATAAATCCCTCGATTCAAGATAATAATAATGATATTAATAATAATAATTATATTCTTATTCAATTTAGTTTATCATAATATATCTTAGTATATATCATGATATAAACATCCTCTTCTAAACCTTACTTATAATATAAACAATCAACTCATCTTGTTAAGAATAATATTTATCATTAACTTCTAAACCGTCAATCTAAGTCAAATCTACTAAATTTAGTTTATAATAATATATCTTAAAATATCATTTAAACATCCTGGTTTGCAGCTTACCTATGAACTTATATTAATAATAATAATTATATTCTTATTCAATTTAGTTTATCATAATATATCTTAATATATCATCATATAAACATCCTCTTCTAAACCTTACTTATAATATAAACAATCAGCTCATCTTGTTAAAAATAATATTTATCATTAACGTCTAGACCATCAATCTAAATCAAATCTACTAAATTTAATTTATAGTAATATATCATAAAATATCATTTAAATATCCTATCTTACAGCTTGCCTAAAATCTAAATCTTTAAATCAACCCATTATCTTAGATTAACCTTAATTCTCTCATTTAGTTATAAATTTCTTTTAATCAATCAACTTCTGGACTCTCTCACCTGACAAATAAACCTCCATAATAAAAACAAATTATTTATAGCATTTCTAACTTACATTCAACCTAATATCACACCTAGAATAATTCCTTACATACAATTTTAAATTTTCATTACTTCAAGCGAACTCTAGGTTTCTTTTTCAACCAAATAAAAGGCCATAACAAGGCCACCCTTCCAACTACCGGTAATAAGTCTCTCTTCTGTATTTCTTCAGCCCCGTAGCTAAGTTGCTTGTTGAATTGAGTCTTCCTTTCTTGAATCATATCCTCTTGTTTTACATAAATAAACTGTTCATCAAACAACATCCATTTCGTTTTATAGTCTAATTGCTTCATAAAGTAGAACAATGCCTCTCTTTTGTCAATTAAATCATCTTCTTGCTGCCCAGCTAGACAGAATTCCCCTTCTTGAAACAAAACCTCTTGCTCGCTATAAACAAACTTTTCATCTAACAAAATCCATTTATCATCTTCCTTCTCAAAACCCTCCTCATCTCTTCCCTGTTGAACTTCTTTCTCTTGTGTTATGTAGTAATCATCTCCATATGCAGATTGTGAAATCTGCTTCTCGGCCTTTTGGCTAAGATCAAGTGTAGTATCTGTTCTTATCAGTTTAATGTGAGTTGGTTTCTTGAAAGAAACAAATAATACACTTCCCTCCCCTCTGAAAATCAAAAATTATAAAACTCACAAACTTAAATTATTGCTGATGTGCTCCAGGGATGCATCTAGAATGACAAGAACAAGTTTATATCAGAGCAAGATTAAACACAAAATTGCCAAAGGTTTATTGTCTGCAAATGAGTTGAACCTTTTCTTATTTTTATACAGTCACTTCAAATAAATGAGTAGGTAGATAAAGCAGAAGTGACATCAGCCTAAATGGATATGATAACAGAGGTGAGTTAGATTTTGTCTTTAGCAACACTGGGAGTTCAAGACAAGAATCTTGGCTCTGTAATTCACACTTGTTAGGCTGATTTCCAGTTGGCTTCTGCCAGCAGCATCTCTTGCACAACAAAAAATTGATGGAACATGAGTCTATGCCAGCATGGGGTTTGAAAGAATTAAAATTAGCTTTCGCAGAATCAACAGTTTAATATGATCTGAATGCTCATTATACAGGCTGGTATAAATGTTGTATATGAGACTGAATATAAGGAAACTGACAATCTGTCCAGCTGTTATCTGATTCCCCTGCATCCTGGCTTCCCCACTGAGACACCACTTCAAGTCCACTTCAACAGTAGAAGCTCACTGGTCAGCCATCCCCTCCCCTCCCATCCTATCTTGTAAGCTTGTTGTAGTGATAAATATTAAAAGAGTAATCCCATTACATGTTACCTTGAAAAAATAAACCAAAATCAGCCTGAACTGGATCTCTGTTGTATACCATTCAGAAACACTTTGTTGAATTGAATCTATGTAATACATACAGTAGATGATAAGAAGGGAGGGAGAGAGGAATAGATTGATGCAGAACCTTTTTTTTTGTCTTTTAATTTTTTTATTAATTATATATTTGTAAATGTAAACAGAGGAAACATAGGAAAAAATCAGGTTGAGTGCAACTCAACTTAATACAATCATTTTCTACTTGTAAACATTCTTCACTCAGCATATCAAGATTTAACTATAAGCTAGATACAGTTTCTTTGATTGATATTTCTCTTGTATGTAGTCTATCCATTTTTTCCTGTCCAACATATATTTTTCATTTGAATGTTCCTTCAAGTATGCAGATATTTTGGCCATTTCTGCCAGATTTATGACTTTCAAGGTCCATTCTTCAATAGATGGTAATTCTGGTTTCTTCCAGTATTGTCCCACCAACAGTCTTGCTGCTGTGATCAAATTCAAAATTAAGTTCGTCTCCAGGGTGGTACAGTCTTTTGTAATCCCTAACAAAAACAACTGAGGTAGAAATTCAATACGCTTTTTCAAAATGGTTTGAAGTGTCCACCATATTTTTCTCCAAAAAGCTTTAATTTTTCTACAGGTCCACCATACATGAAAATAAGTAGCATCCATACTTTCACATCTCCAACATTTAGGTTGGAGGTCAGGGTAGATATATGATAGTTTTTTCGGATCTAGATGCCATCTATAAAACATTTTGTAAAAATTCTCTCTTAAATGTTGCGCTTGCGTAAATCTTACATTTTTCACCCAAATTCTCTCCCACGTTTCCATCATAATAGGTTGTCCAAAATTTTGTCCCCACTTTATCATACAATCTTTGACTAGTTCAGTTTTGGAGTCGATTTCTATCAATACATTATACAATCTTTTGATATGCATAGACCTTTGGTCTCTAACCTGTTTGATTAAATTCTCATCCGTTTGGGATAAACCCATCTTAGAGTCTTTTTGCCATCTAGACTGCAATTGTAAATATGAAAACCAAGTATAAACTATTCCTTCATCTCCTAGCATGTTCGAGGACTTTAATGAGAACACATTCCCTTCTTTAATTAGGAGTTTACTATAGGACACCACATCTTGAGCTTGTGCTATGTTTATGTTCTCTATTGCGTGTCTGGGAACCGTCCAAACGGGAATCTTTTCATTTAGTAAGTACTGATACTTTTTCCAGACACGCAACAGAGAGTTTCTCAGTGAGTGCTCCTTGAAGCTCTTATCCACCTTTTTGTCATAAACTATAGATATGCATGCCAACCATATAGTAAATCATGCCCTTCAATATTCAGTATTCTATCATTGGATAGATTAACCCAGTCACAACTAGCGCAACTAGAACCGCAGCATGATAATATAATTTAAGATTGGGCATTTTTAAACCACCTCTTTCCCTTGTATCCTGGATAATTTTTAATTTAACCCTCGGTTTCTTGCCATCCCAAATAAATCTGTTAATACCCTTCTGCCACTCCTCCAGGATCACGTCCTTTTTAAGTATAGGTAACATTTGAAAAAGAAATAAAAATTTTGGCAATACATTCATTTTTACTGCAGCTATCCTGCCCAGCAGAGATAGTTGTAGTTTTTTCCATTTCTCCAATTCTATTTGTACCTTGTTCCACAACACCTCATAGTTATTTTTATATAGCTTCCCATTAGAAGCTTCAATATCAACTCCCAAGTATTTAACTTTATTAACTATTTCACAGCCTGTTATTCTTTCCAAGTCATGTTTTAAATTATTATCTAAATTTTTAACTAGCATCTTTGTCTTGGATATATTTAATTTGAAGCCTGATACCCTACCATAATCCTTAATTATCTCCATCAATCTCTTGGCTGATTGTGCTGGTTGAGTCAGTGTCACAAGCAAGTCATCCGCAAAGGCACATAATCTGTAGTCATGTTGTCTAATCCGTATACCTTTTAAATCATCTGCCACTCGTATCTTATTCAATAAAACCTCCAGCGTTAAAACAAACAGCAAAGGGGATAAAGGACATCCCTGTCTAGTACCTTTCTCTATATTAAATGAATCTGTTAAGTCCCCATTCACAATGATCTGGCCTGTTTGTTTCTGATAAATTGCCAATATGGAATTAATAAATTGTTCTCCCATTCTCATCCCACCAATTAATTTTTTCAAAAACAACCAGTTCAGTCTATCAAAGCCTTTTTCTGCATCCAAAAACATAAGAACAGCGGGCACCTGGATATGCTTTTCCAAGTATTCTACTATATTAAGAAGTTGTCTTACATTAGTTTTCATCTGTCTTCCTTGTAAAAAAACAGTTTGGTCCAAGTGAATTATTTTTTGTAACACTGTCATTAATCTGTTAGCCAAAATTTTTGCAAAAATTTTATAATCTGTATTCAATAATGAAATAGGTCTATAATTTTCTGGTTGAGCGTTGTCTCTTCCCTCTTTAGGAATTAGAGAAATGTAGGCTGTTTTCCATGACGGTGGAACCTGACCACCCTCTTGTATGTTGACAAATAGTTCTCTAAGAGGTTCCACCATCTCCTCTTGAAGATACTTGTAATAGGTCGCCGTTAACCCATCAGTCCCAGGGGATTTTCCCATTTTCAATTGTTTAATCACTGAAATTATTTCTTCTGATGTAATCAATGCATTTAATCTATCTTTTTGTTCATCGGTAATTATCAATACCTTTTCATTTTGCAGAAACTTTTCTATCTCATTATCTTGTGTCTTCTCTTCAGCGTATAACTTGGAGTAAAATTCTAGAAATGCTTTCTTGATTGTTTCTTGTTGAAACGCTTCCTTCCCTTTATAATCTATTTTTTCAATTATACGGGATTTTTGTTTTCTCCTTAATATATAAGCCAACCATCGACCAGGTTTATTAGAATTAAAAAATGTATTATGTTTTGCATATTGTATATTCCTAGAAACTTGATCTGCCATCAACAAGTCAAATTGTTTCCTTAAAATCTTGATCCCCTCTTTAATGTCTTTATCATCCGGTCTTTTTATTAATAGTTGCTCTTTCTTACTTATTTCCTCTTCTAACTCCTTCCTTTTTTGCTCTTGTTTACAACGGTGCCTTTTGTTCATATCAATTAAAATCCCACGCATGTACGCCTTGCTTGCGTCCCATATCATTTCTATAGGTGTATCTTTGTTCATATTCAGGATAAAGAATTCCTTCATAACATTTTTGCATTCATTCACATTTATATCGTATTTAAACAAGTTTTCATTAGGTCTCCAGGATCTCTTAGGTCTCTGTCCTACCCTTAATTCCATCCAAACCGGGTTATGGTCTGTTAAAACTTCACCTTCTTTAGGCTAAAAAGCAAGTCACTTGATGTTAATATAAAGTCGATTCTAGAAAATGACTGGTGTCTATCTGAAAAAAAGGTAAATACTTGCTCTTTGCCATGTCTTTCTCTCCAAATGTCTATCAGGTCAAAATCATCCTTTATATCAAAAAAAGATTTGGGCAACTTGGAACGTTTTTGCAGAATTGGTGATGTCTTCTTTTTATCTAAGCCGATCTCTATAACACAATTCCAATCTCCCATTAGAATACAAGATCTATAATCGAATTGTATTAGCTTTTTATGTACCAATTTATAAAATTTTCCTTGTTGTTGATTTGGTGCATATATGCCCATCAAAAGAACTTTCTTATCATCTTTTACAATTTCGATTGCTAGATATCTACCTTGTGAGTCTGATTCTATTAATTTAGCTCTTATATGATTTTTCACATAGATGACAATTCCATTCTTCTTTTCAGCAGCCGCTGCAACAAAATGTGTGCCTAACTTGTTTATTAAGTATTTCTGGTCAGTAGTTCTTATATGTGTTTCTTGTAAGCAAATTACATCATTTTTACCTTGAGTCAAGTAATGAAATATTTTCTTCCTTTTCTGTGGAGAGTTTAAACCATTAACATTCCATGTCAAATATTTATTTAACATGATCAGCTTTGGAAAACTTTTGCAAGACCAAATCCACTTTTTCCCCTGATTTCTTCTTTGGTCGAGCTCCCATGGTTTCCAGGTTTGTACTTGTACTGCCTTGTTGGTTCTTTTCTTGTTGTCCCATACGTTTAATAGTAGCTCTTGTCTGCCTTTGGTCTTTAGGCTTTTCTACTTCCAAGGTTTGAAGGATATCCATACTCCGTGCAGTCACCTCCAGAGAAGTTCCTTTATCATCTCCTGATGCTGCAGAGGGCTGTGTCTCCGGGGGTTGTGGTCGTTATTTTAAGTCCATTCCTCTTTCTTGTGGCAGATCTACACTTTTTGGTGATGTGGGTGGGGGTCCCCCAGCCTTCAGCTCATTTTCAAAGAATTCTTTTGCTTTCCAGACCGAGTTCAAGCGGTATCTTTTACCATTATAAAGTAATGACAGTCCAGCTGGGACCTCCCACTGAAATTGTAGAGCATGTGTTTTCAGTTCATTGACCAAAAATGCATAGTCTTTTCTTTTTCTTAACATCTTTGGAGGGATCTCCTTCAAAATCACTACCTCCTGACCATCTACATTTAATTTCTTGTTGTAGGATGTTGTAAGAATAAGATTTCTGAATCCCCTTGTTACAAAATAGATAACAACATCTCTAGGTAGATTTCTTTGTCTTGCCACCCATGAGTTAACTCTGTGGATTCTATCAATCTGCCAAGAGAAATTTTTTACATCATCTTCTAGAAATTTTCCCAAAGCTTCTTCAAAAATTCTTCTCAAATCTTCTTGCTTCCCCTTTGATACCTCTCTCAGCCCTCTGATCCTAATTGCTCTCATCATCTGGTGATATTGCATCATAAGTGTGTGGTCTTGTATTTCACTTTTCATCTCAGCAAGTTGTCCCTCTACTTGTTGCTCAACCTCCTCCACCTTTTCTTCAATGCTCTCCCAGACCCCCTTAAAAGTTTCCACAATATCTTCTCTTATTTCCTTATTGTGAGTCTGTATTGTTTCTTTGATTTTTTCTAGGTCATCAGTCACAGCTTTGCTTTGTTCCTCCATCTTCTTCTCCAGTTCTTTGCTTTGTTCCCCCATCTTCTTCTCAATTTCTTTGCTTTGTCTCTCCATCTTCTTCTCCAATTCCTCAATCTTGTTCTCCAGTTTTTCAATCCTTTTTTCAGAATTGTCATTCATTGTTTCAAGCCTCTTCTCTAGATTTTCAGTCATTGCTGACAATGCAGCCTGTAAATTTTTCACAGTAAGCATTTCTGGAGAGGCTTGAGTAGACTGTGGGGTCTGATACTCTGTAGATATTGAGGAAGATGGGGGAGCAGGAAAATTATTTACTGGTATTTTAGGGGGCTGAGCTGGGGAGGATGCTGCCACCTTTGAGGGAACTATTTTTGTTTGTCTGGTAGCCATTCTATATTCAGTCCTCTGTTAACAAGGTTTCTTTATGCAGAGGAAAAATCCTTATACATATATTGCCAAAATGTATCCTCTTTTTGTCTTCTTTAGGTATACTTTGTAAAATTTTTAAGATATGAGTCTAATCTGTTTTCTAGCGCTCACTCTCGCTTTGCACTTTCACTTTCCACTTTCACTTCCGGTAACTTTCTCTTTACAGTGAAAGTGATCGCCACCTTGGATACATTTTGTTGATTGTGAAAGTAATTGATCAGAAGTAAAATATAGAAAATACTTGCAGTTTAAGCTCCTGTGTTCAATCCGCCTGTCTCTAGGTCTCTTTTAAAAGTTTTTCTCGAGCGGATGATGGTCGTAGCATCTGGTTCTGTCCGCAGACAGAAGCGGCTCCGGGCTGGAGCTTCTTTGAGCGCTTGGGGAGCTCTCACTCTTTCCCCCTGAAAGCTTTTCCAGGGGGTTTTCAGAGGAGCTCAACCCCCGCTCGATGCTCTTCACCCCTTCTTCGACCGAAGAGGGGTTTTTTCCCCGTGAAAAACAGCTGATGTTCGCTGTTTTTGCGGCTTTACAAGTCCAGGAGCTCGGAGCCTCTGAAGGAGGCTGTAACAATGCTGGCACAGCCACCGGAAAACCTGAAGAACCTTGATGCAGGGTGTTGGGGGGCATCTGGTACCATTGCACCCTTGCATCTACAGCTGGAGGGGCCCTATCCAAGTACAATTCCAGAATTTGAAATAGTTAAATAGATCCAAGCTAGTGGAAAATTAATCCACTGAAATTCAACTTCATAGATCAGTTTGCTTTCCCCATTTGTATTTGTTGCCATTTATTGACTTCAATGGAAGATACAGGAAGCCCCAAAGAACATCTGGTCCTCAGGCTTCTTAAAATGTGACAGCCAAACACAACAGCTACAACCTGACTCCTTTCCACTTGACTGCTTACAGAAGAAAGGATATTTCAATATTTGTAAATTTTGTTTTTTCCTGCAAAAGTAGCTTTCTGTGATATCAAAAGACACCAAAAAGAATGAAGACCAAAAATCCACTCACTCCAGGAGGTGCCGTAAATACAAATTCTCCCAACTGTCTTGGATCCTCACTTGTACCACCAGCATTTTTGCTGCAGGAACTAGATTAAATGCACACTATATTTAATCAAAATATGATTTGTGTGGGGCCCAGTTTTTTTATAAATTCAGCTAATCATAATTCAGTCACTAAAACATAGTAAACTATGGCTTATCAATGAGCGAAGCAAGCATCCAACCAATCAGGGCAGGGATTCCAACTCCTCACAGTACCATACTCTGAACTAGCAGCACATATCTTTGTTCAGCTACTAGACAAATGGCTGGTTTGATAGCTGGTTTGATTCCTTGGATGGGGGTGGTGTGAATATTCAGTGAATTTCTTCTCCCTGGTAAGTTTGCCAAAGAAGAGGATTGACATCATGTCTGCCTAGTCTTTGTCTTCAAAGACGCCTCTGTTTTAACATCATGCTTTACAATGTTTTTTTTCCTTTTTACTTTTTGCATGTTAATTGCTGGCTATGTGATCAAATATAGATACTTTTCCTCTTTGTGGATTTTAATTGATACAATAACATTTGGTGGCAAAACCCTTGTTGGCAATCACAGAGGTCAGACATTTCTTGGAGTTAGCCACCAGGTTTGCACACATCTCAGGAGGGATTTTGTCCCACTTCTCTTTGCAGATCCTCTCCAAGTCATTAAGGCTTTGAGGCTGACGTTTGGCAGCTCGAACCTTCAGTTCCCTCCACAGATTTTCTATGGGATTAAGGTCTGGAGACTAGCTAGGCCACTCCAGGACCTGAATGTGCTTCTTCTTGAACCATTCCTTTGTTGCCTTGGCCATATGTTTTGGGTCATTGCCATGCTGGAATACCCATCCACGACCCATTTTCAATGCCCTGGCTGAGGGAAGGAGGTTCTCACCCAAGATTTGATTGTACATGGCCCCGTCCATCGTCCCTTTGATGCGGTGAAGTTGTCCTGTCCCCTTAGCAGAAAACCACCCCCAAAACATAATGTTTCACTTCCGTGTTTGATGGTGGGGAGGGTGTTCTTGGGGTCATAAGCAGCATTCTTCCTCCTCCAAACATGGTGAGTTGAATTGATGCCAAAGAGCTCGATTTTGGTCTCATCTGACCACAACACTTTCACCCAGTTCTCCTCTGAATCATTCAGATGTTATTGGCAAACTTCAGACGGGCCTGTACATGTGCTTTCTTGAGCAGGAGAACTTTGCAGGCACTGCAGGATTTCAGTCCTTCACAATGTACAGTAGTGTGTTACCAATTGTTTTCTTGGTGACTATGGTCCCAGCTGCCTTGAGATCATTGACAAGATCATCCTGTGTAGTTCTGGGATGATTCCTCACTGTTCCCATGATCATTGAAACTCCATGAGGTGAGAGCTTGCATGGAGCCCCAGGCTGAGGGACATTGACAATTATTTTGTGTTTCTTCAATTTTGAATAATTACACCAACTTTTGTTACTTTCTCACCAAGCTGCTTGGCAATTGTCTTGTAGCCCATTCCAGACTTGCATAGGTCTACAATATTGTCCCTGACATCCTTAGACAGTTCTTTGGACTTGGCCATGGTGGAGAGTTTGGAATCTGATTGAGTGCTTCTGTGGACAGGTGTTGTCAGAATCCAATTATATTTCATCTCTAGTTATCGACTCTGGAAAACCCCATTTCTGCCCTCTCTGGATTCTGTCATACGATGAAGGGGAAGGGGGGGTGAACAAAGGGGTTTTATGGCCCTCACTTCCTTCGGCACAACTTCAAAGGGACTGGATGTGGATCTCACCAAAAGGACTAAATCATAACAATGGGGCCATTAGCTTTTATCTGCTCCTCTCTGAAGTCTCCCTTCCACCGGCAGTGAGGAAAAAGGGGATGGAAATGTAACACCTGAGATTGTTGCTAGAAAGATGGTGGGGTGGGTGGGGCTGCTGGGGACCCCTTAAAACCTTGAACTGTAGGGCTTGGGCCCCAGGTCCTGTCTAGAACGCCTGCAACCATTTTCTCTTAATAAAGGATGCCTGTTGGAAGAAATATTCCAAGAGTTCTGTCTTCTTAAGATGCAAAGTGGGGTGGGTCCTTACATTAGACAGAACCTGCAGAATTAGTCCACCTGGAAGGGAGAACCTTGCCGGGGGACTTTGCAAAAATTACCATGTCAGACGACGGAGCAGAGAAGGGAGAAAACCCCCCCGGAAAGGGAGCCGCTGCCCCAAATGAAACTCTGCCAGATGTCGGGATCTGAGAGGTCAGATTCCTCAGGAGAAGAGGTGGTGGAGACACGGGACCACAAACCTTGGTGGTCAATGGGCATTGGAAAGAAAGGCGAATGGGAAAAGAAATCAAGAAAGGTGACCCTGAGACGGGGGCCAACCAACCAGAATGGAAGCAGGAGATGGAGAAATCCCTGCACGCAAGTGAAGAGGAAGGGAGCTAGGCACCGTACTCGGGCTGGATCCTAGAGAAAGCTATCGACCTGATGAAGAGAACTCTCAGCTCCCTAGCAAAGGAGAATTCTGAGCCCTATGGCTGCCCCAGCTCCTGGAACCGCAAAGGGAGAGACACAGAGGGGGAAGTGGAACCTGCAGCCCCGGGGACATCTGCTGATCCAGTAGTCGCCATTCCTTGCTGACCCACAGATGGCGATCTGGATGGAAGACACTACCACTGACAACGAAGGCACCGGTCCATTCAAAGACTCCCACCGCTGGATGTGAAATTCAAGGGGGAGCCAACATGCGTGGGGTTTTTCCTAACCCAAGTCCTCAGCTACATGGAGGAATACGGGCAGGACATACCCAGCGACAAAGCCCGTATTTGGATCGTGCAATCTGCCCTGGACGGGCCGGCTGAAGATTGGGTGGTGAACTTGCACGACTCCAATGCCCCAGAGCTCAACGACTTCAACTGTTTCATGTCCTCTCTAAGAAGGTGATTTGAGGACCCCCTGGCTGATCGCAAAGCCTGCGAAAGGATAAAAACGATGAGGCAAGGCAAACGCCTGGTAGCCGAATATGCGCAAGAATTCCGGGCCATTGCCAGCAAACTGAACTGGCCGGAAGATATCCTCCTTAGCCATTTCAAAGACAGACTAAATTATGACCTATATGATGCTTGCCTGCCCCAAGGGGACCCACACCAACTTGAGGAATGGTATGTCTTGGCAGAGGAAGCAGAGATCGACGTACTGAAGAGGCACGGCTGAGAAAAACAATGGAGCCGCTCACCGCCTGAGTTGACACGCAAACCAGTGAAACCATCGGCTATGGCCAAGAAGCAAATGGGGTGTTTCAAGTGCGGGAGAGAAGGGCATCAGGCTGTAGAATGCCACTCAAAAGCCCCCCAGCACAACTCAGACAGATCACCGGCCAGCAAATCCGGAACGTCTCCAGCTAAGCCAAAAGAACCTGCCATGAGAATGATGGAGGCTGTAGTTAGATTGTTTTATACTCAACTGTAATACTTGTAACACATAATAAAAAATGCTTACTGAGAGAGAGGAGTTGCTCGGATGGTACCTCTGGACTACATCTGAAGGGGGGGTGAGAGGTAGTAAGAGAGGGGAGAGGGAAGTAGGAAGGTTGGGAGAGAAGAGGTGAAGTGGCGAGAAAAGGAAGGAGAGAGATGGAGGAAGGGGGAAGTAGGAGAAGATAGGGAGGAAGAAAGAGGGTGGATGTGGTGTAGGGGGTGCTGTCCGGGCAACACCTATAAGTGTAGATATTTAAACTTATGTATGTTGAAAGATGGAAGAGGATGTATTATGTTGAGTTGTATATCTAGGTTTTTTCTTTTTTTTTAAATAGGTTATTATTCTGGGATTTTATGTATTTATTGTTAAAATTATAAAATTAATAAAAAATATTTGCAAAAAAAAAAGAGAATGATGGAGGCTGTGGAATCCCCCACCTCTGCTCATCAGGGGGAAAGAACTCCAGCCTACACCGTAGGGCCGGTGGATGCCTCAGATGACAGCTCGGAGGGCGAACCCCTGGTAAGTGGACGCATCGCACCCATCCTCAAGACAGTGACTATATTAATTCCCCCCATGCCCGAAGCCGTGAAGGTGAAAGCCTTAATAGACTCTGGCTACACCCGCTGCTTCATTAGCCCGATGCTAGTGGGGAATCTGGGCATTCCGTCAAGGAGACTGGAACAACCAATCTCATTTGGCCAGTTAGATGAGTCCATAGCAGAGGGGGTGCCAGCTACCCTAGCCACCTTACCAACACACCTCTCCCTGGGCAAACATGAGGAAGACATAACGTTTGTGGTGACCCCAGGCATGGAACGCCCAATGATCCTAGGGATGGAATGGTTAAAAAAATGGAACCCCTGGGTGAATTGGAGGATGGCAGAAATCAAATTCCCGAAGGGGGAACCCTATGGACTTAAAATCCTAAGGGGGGCTACCAGAATCAAGAACAGAAAAAGCGTCCATGGGAGAGGAAAAGGGACTACCAGAAATACCAGAGGAATACAGAGACCTTGCTGAGGTTTTCAGTGAGGAGAGGGCGGATGAGCTCCCCCCCCACCAACCCACAGACTGTGCCATTGAATTCAAGCCTGGGGCAAAACTCCCAAAGCCCAGATTATACTCCATGAGCCCAAAGGAGAAGGAGGAAATGGAGAGATTCATAAAGAAAAACCTAGAAAGGGCACTGAATACAATCAGTGAAAGCAACCTATACCCTCTGTCCCTCATGAAGGACATGTTGTCACACCTCTCAAAAGGGAAAAATTTTTCTAAACTAGACCTAAGGGAAGCTTACTATCGCGTGAGAATTAAGGAAGGGGATGAATGGAAGACCGTATTTAACTGCCCCATGGGGTGCTATCAATTCAAAGTCTTGCCATTTGGATTACAAGGGGGCCCTGCAGTATTTATGCAATTAATCAATGATGTTCTAAGGGAGCACCTATTTAAGGGGGTCCTGGTTTACTAAGATGACATTCTTATCTTCACCGAATCCAAAGAGCAACATGTCAACCTAGTCAGAGCGGTTTTAAAGAAACTGCGAGCCGCCCACTTATATGCCAAACTCTCAAAATGCGAATTCCACCAGGAAAGGATAGACTACCTAGATTATCGCATATCCCCACAGGGCATTGAAATGGACCCAGAGAAGGTCAGAGCAGTATTGGAATGGGCACCATCCCACAGAAGAAAGCAACTGCAAAGTTTCCTGAGCTTCGTAAACTTTTACCGCCAATTCATCCCCTCATTTGCCCAGATAGCCCTGCCCCTCACAAACTTACTAAAAACAAAGGAAGTATCCTCAGTAAAACCTAGCCAGCCACTAACATGGACAATGGAGTGCCAAGCAGCGTTTGAGAGATTAAAGAGACTTTTTTCTGCTGAACCAGTACTGAGGCACCCAGACATGGATAATACAGGCGGATGCAAGTAATGTGATTCTTAATACAGGCAGATGCAAGTGATGTGGCAGTGGGGGCTGTACTATTACAAGAAAACAATGAAGGGATATTGCAACCCTGTGCATATACATCCAAGAAACTCATGGAAACGGAACAGCGCTGGCCCATATGCAAGAAAGAAGTGTACGGGATACGTTCATCATTACTCACGTGGCGCCAGTTCCTTGAAGGCAACAAAATCCCCTTCCAGGTGTGGACTGACCACAAAAATTTGGAAGCCCTGAAAACACCCAGGAAGCTCAACCCCAAGCAAGCCCGCTGGTCCCAGCATTTTCACCAGTTCAAATTTACGCTCAAGCATTTGCTGGGGAGAAAGAACTTCCTGGCAGATGCACTATCTTGCATGCCCCAAGATGCGAGCCACCGACTCTAAACCGATGATGGTAGAATCACAACTGGCAGCGCCAGTAACCACCAGAGCCCAAGCTAAATTAAAACCACAGCCAAACCGGAATTGAATTCCGGAAAAGTTTGGAAACAGATGAATGGTTCCAGAAAAATAAAAATGTGTGCACAATGAGAGACAGGCTGCCTTGGGTGGGGGAAAAGTTATATATACCAACAACCCAAAGAGTCACATTCATGCAGCTTTGCCATGACACAAAATCAGCATGGCATTTTGGATTTGTAAAAACATTACACTTAATTAAACAGCAATTTTGGTGGCCATCCATAAAAAAGGACATAGAAAGTTACGTGGCCAGCTGCCCAAAGTGTGCAACTGCAAAGAGGTTGCAAGGGAAATCGCCTGGACTATTACAAACAGTGGCAAATTCCTCCGCTCCCTGGAGGGAAATAGCCATGGATTTTATAGTGGAATTACCAGAAAGCAATGGGAATACTGTTGTCTGGACGGTCACGGACTTGTTTTCCAAACAAGTGCACTTTATCCCTTGCCAAAAGATTCCCACCACAAAAGCATTAGTGAAACTTTTTGTCCAGCATATTTACAGATTGCATGGGGCACCCCAACGCATCATATCTGATACGCAGGTGCAATTCACGTCTGCATTTTGGAAGGAATATTTATCCCTCTTAGGGACCACTCAGGGAGTGACATCTAGCCATCACCCGCAAGGGAATGGTCAATCTGAAAAATTGAACTCAGTACTTGAGCAATATTTAAGATGCTTTATTAATTTTCAGCAAACAAATGGGATGGACTTACTCCCTTTCGCAGAAGTGACCTACAATAATGCAGTCCACTCCACCACAGGTTACACTCCTTTTCAAATAGCCACCGGTCAAAGTTTCAACCCTATGCCAGAATTAACCCCAAATGAACCGGCGATCCCATCCCTGAAAGAATGGATGGAACAATTACAAAACACCTGGCCAATAATTAGAAAAGCACTAGATGAAGCTAGGTAGGCATACAAAGCACAAGCCGATAAAAAGGGTTGAACCTACACCATTCATTATAGGAGAAATGGTGTAGTTATCTACAAAATACCTAAAGTCCCTACAACCCTGTAAAAAACTTGGACCAAAATATATAGGGCCTTTTCCAATTAAAAGAATCATAAACCCAGTAACAGTAGAATTAGAATTACCAAAAAATCTCAGGCAAATACACCCAATTTTTCATTGCAGCTTGCTGAAAAGAGAGCATCAGTCATCGTTATAGCCAAAAATCCCCCCCACCACCTCCAATCATGGTGGAGGGCGAACAACACTTTGAAATAAAGGATCCTAGACTCTAGGAGATATCATGGAGCGACTCTGTACCTAGTTGCATGGAAACACCTCCCTGCCTCACAAAATGAGTGGGTCCATAAACGTCATGTCAGAGCCCCGAAGCTATTAAAGAAGTTTCACACAGAGTATCCTAACAAGCCTGACTAACTTGTATACCTGTTTTGTTTTCTTTCAGGTGGATCTCTCTTATTTTTAAGGGGGCAGGATGTCAGAATCCATTTATATTTCATCTCTAGTTATCGACTCTGGAAAACCCCATTTCTGCCCTCTCTGGATTCTGTCATACGATGAAGGGGAAGTGGGGGTTGAACAAAGTGGTTTTATGGCCCTCACTTCCTTCGGCACAATTCAAAGGGACTGGATGTGGATCTCACCAAAAGGACTAAATCATAACAATGGGGCCATTAGCTTTTATCTGCTCCTCTCTGAAGTCTCCCTTCCACCGGCAGTGAGAAAAAAGGGGGTGGAAATGTAACACCTGAGATTGTCGCTGGAAAGATGGTGGGGTGGGGTGGGGCTGCTGGGGACCCCTTAAAACCTTGAACCGTAGGGCTTGGGCCCCAGGTCCTGTCTAGAATGCCTGCAACCATTTTCTCTTAATAAAGGATGCCTGTTGGAAGAAATATTCCAAGAGTTCTGTCTTCTTAAGATGCAAAGTGGGGTGTCCTTTGTACAGGTGATAAGCTGAAATTAGGAGCACTCCCTTTAAGAGAGTGCTCCTAATCTCAGCTTGTTACCTGTATAAAAGATAGCTGGGAGCCAAAAATCTTGCTGATTGATAGGGGATCAAATACTTATTTCACTCATTAAAATACAAACCAATTTATAACTTTTTTGAAATGCTTTTTCTGGATTTTTTTGTTGTTATTCTATCTCTCACAGTTAAAATAAACCTACCACTAAAATTATAGATTGATCATTTCTTTGTCAGTGGGCAAAGGTGCAAAATCAGCAGGGGATCAAATAATTTTTCCCTCACTTTAACTTGGGCTAAATAATGATGACAGCATGATCCTATTAATATGATAATTTTTATGGCTTTGGCTAAAATTTAAAATGAGTTTTAACATAGAACAGAACAGTTTGGTGCATTCAACTCATTCTCATAACTCCACTGATTATATTAAGAGAAATGAAATGCATTAAATGATCTGATCTTTTGCTGTCACATCTTGTTTGCCAATAGACATATAGTGCTAGGTATTTTTTTAAAAACTTACTTCCTCATCAGTATTAGCTAACCAACCATTTGGAGATGTGTATGCCTAGAGCAGCAAAAATATCATCTCCTCCTAGCACAGGGGTGTCAAACTGCCGGCCCGCAGGTCAGTTGTATCATATGGAGGCTGTGCCCACCCTAGCTCCTGCAATGCGAAAAAAGTCATTATATGTCGTGACACGTCACGTGATGTGGCGAGTTTGACACCAATGTCCTAGCAGGTATTTTAATAACATGATGGTTGATTCCATCAATGAAAGACTTTTTATGCATTGATGTATGTGTGTACATTTGTATGTGTGTGGTTGTGCAAACACACACACACACACACACACACACACACAGTGCCTATCTAATAGTGAGTTTGCTTAATCAGAAATTCTGAATTCCTTTCAAGGGATTTATTCTCTCAAAATGATAAAGACAACCAAGGTGAAACAGTTTGCAGATAGTCCACGACTTACAACCATTTGTTTAGTGACCATTCAAAGTTACAGTAGCACTGAAAAAAATGACTTACAATCGGTCATTGCACTTACAACTATCAAACATCCCCATGGGCATGTGATCAAAATTTGGGTGCTTAACAATTGGCATTTATTTACAACATTTGCAGCAACCTGGGATCATGTGCAGCCTTCCCAGCAGGCTTTCCACAAGCAAAGTCAAGAGGGGGAAGCCAGATTCACTTAACAACCTTGTGATTCAGGTGTGACTCATTTAATAACTGCTTTGCTTAGCAATAGAAATTCTGATCCCAATTGTGGTTGTAAGCCGAAGACTATTTGTACTTGCAACTTGTTTTTAGTTATTCTGCTAGATGGCAGCACCTGGTTGATACTGGGTTATTTTGAAAGGTTTGGCAAGGTCATTTGGTTAATCCTTGGTTTTGAAACCACTAGAGAATCCCAGGACTGTTGCCTAGACTGAGAGGTTAGATCAGCGGTTCTCAACCTGTGGGTCGCGACCCCATTTGGGGTCGAACAACCATTTCACGGGGGTCGCCAAACAACGCAGTCCGCCATTTTTTCCCCTTTTCCTTAGCTGTGCTACTCCCTCTTATTCTATTGGCTTTTGAAAGCCAATAGAATAGACTCTCTTTAATAGAGTCTAATTCTATTGGCTTTCAAAAGCCAATAGGAATTGTCCAGGCTGTCTCGGCCCTGCTGAGCCAGCCAAAAGTCCCAGTCTGCAAACGGTGCTGCAAGTTGTCTGCAGCGAAGGCGAGCTCTCCGGAAGTTTCCACCCCTCCCTGCTGAGCAACTACTAAAACTGTAAGTAAAAGAGGGCCAGGGGTGGGAGGTGGGAGGCCGGCGGGTGTAGGGAGGGTTTTTGGTGCGCGTGGGGCCCGGCGGGTGGCTTACCTCCCTTGGGATGGGCCAGCTGGTGGCCCAGCCCATGGTCGCCCTGTGCCGTCACTGCTGCGGCCGCCCAGGAATGCCTGGACCTGCCTGCCGCCCCCCCAAATGGGCGGCAGCGAAAGTAAGGCTAGTGGAGCAGCAGCGGGTGCAGGGAAGATTTTTGGCGTGCGTGGGGCCCGGCGGGTGTCTTACCTCCCTTGGGCTGGGCCAGCTGGTGGCCCAGCCCGTGGTCACCCTGCGCCGTCGCTGCCGCGGCCGCCCAGGAGCACCTGGGCCTGCCTGCCGCTGCCCCAAATGGGCGGCAGCGAAGGCAAGGCTAGCGGGACAGCAGCGGGCGCAGGGAGGGTTTTTTGTGCGCGTGGGGCCCGGCGGGTGTCTTACCTCCCTTGGGCTGGGCCAGCTGGTGGCCCAGCCTGTGGTCACCCTGTACCGTTGCCGCCACAGCCGCCCAGGAGCACCTGAGCATCTGGGCCTGCCTGCCGCCGCCCTGAACGGGCGGCGGCCTATGCCTCGGCCGGTGCAGGGGGCAGCACCACGCATGCGCAGTGCAGGGGGCAGCACCATGCATGCGCAGCACAGGGGGTAGCACCGCACATGCACAGCACAGGAGGTAGCACCACGCATGCGCGGCGCAGGTTGGGGTCGCACCACGCATGCGCAGCGCAGGTCGGGGTCGCCGCCTGAAAAAGGTTGAGAACCGCTGGGTTAGATAAACACCTCAGAAACAGGCTAGAGTGAACTACTTCTGCATGATGGCCAGAAAACATCATGGATTGGACATGCATATGAAATCACACATACAGCTCAAAGTGAGCTAATTACTATTTTGAACCATCACCACGACTACATTATGTAATCTAATGTAGATATGATGTAATTAAACTTAGACATGATGATAATTTAATGTAATAAGAATAAGTCTGTCTGTCTGTCTGTCTGTCTGTCTGTCTGTCTGTCTGTCTGTCTATCAACTATCCCACCTTTCCTTGAGAGCTTGAGGCAACATAGGCAAGCACAACAGCAACCTGGTGATGGAGAGAGATAGGACTTCCTGAGTTCAGCTAACTAGTACAGGGGTCCACAAGGTGTGGTCAAAAAAGTGAAGATAGTGGCTGTGACGGTGTGAAATAATGCATATAAAAACTAGGTGCAGCACAGATTTGATCTGTGGATACTTTGGGCTAACTGAGAAATCTGCTCAAAACATTGTATGGTCTTTGGCAATAATGATTCCATTTGGAGAGAGAGTTATTTCACAAATAAACTTGCATTTGTAGATGCTTATTTTTTTAATTATATACCAATGCTTAAAAACTAATAGGAGCATATATCAATATGGATGTTTATATGATTAAGCAATGAATCGGTGAACACCTAGAGGCAAACAAAGTCATTACCAAAAGCCAACATGGGTTTGTCAAAAACAGATCATGCCAGACAAATCTTACTGCATTCTTTGACCAGGTGACAAAATTAGTGGACTAGAGGAATGCTGTGGATATAATTTACTTGGACTTCAGTAAGGCATTTAATAAAGTAGACCACATAAGTATTAATACCACTTTACAATGCCTTGGTAAGGCCACATTTGGAATACTGCATCCAGTTTTGGTCACCGCGATGTAAAAAAGATGTTGAGATTCTAGAAAGAGTACAGAGAAGACCAACAAAGATGATTAGGGGACTGGAGACTAAAACATATAAAGAACGGTTGCTGGAATTGGGTATGTCTAGTTTAATGAAGAGAAGGACTAGAGGTGACATGATAGCAGTGTTCCAATATCTCAGGGGCTGCCACAAAGAAGAGGGAGTCAAGCTATTCTCCAAAGCAACTGAAGGCAAGACAAGAAGCAATGGATGGAAATTAACCAAAGAGAGAAGCAACCTAGAACTAAGGAGAATTTTTCCGACAGTTAGAACAATTAATCAGTGGAACAACCTGCCTCCAGAAGTTGTAAATTCTCCAACACTGGAAGTTTTTAAGAAGAGACTGGACAGCCATTTTCTGAAACAGTATAGGGTTTCCTGGCTGAGCAGGCGGTTGGACTAGATGACCTCCAAGGTCCCTTCCAACTTTATTATTATTACTATTACTATTATTTCTATTATTACTATTATTATTACTATTACTACTACGATGATGATGATGATGATGATGAAACATTGCTACTCTGAGACAGCACTTAAAGAATGATCCCCAGAACTCAACTTTCTTGTGATCCTTGGAAAACTATTTCATTCTATATTGAATTTCCTTTTTTAAAAAAATCTGTATTAAATGCCAATAATTTAATTTAATGTCTCAAGTAAGAGCATCTCTGAGAGCTTTCCTTTCCCTTTCCTTTCCTTCTCGAAAAAGCACCTTTGGGACTTTCTTTCCTTTCTCTAAAGGAAAGCTAAAACAAAACTATTTTATTTAAATACTCATTCAACATGGGTATTCATTTGAGATAATAAATGGAAATAGAAAGGCTTAGTGATGGTAACTCCTGCTCCTCTTGCCTTGTGGCTGGACTGCTGCAATTAGCTCTGCCTAGGGTTGACTTTGAAGATGATTGAAGCTATAATCCATGCAAAATGCAATGGCCTGCGTGGTCAAAGGAACAACCCTTACAGACAAATCACACCTGTTTTGCAGGAGTTGTGATCATTGCTAGTTTGCTACATGTGCAATTCAAGGTGCTGGTTAGTATCTGTAAGGCCCTCTATCACTTGGGATCTGGGTATCTTAGAGACATATGCCTGCCCTACTCTACCCAACCCAAACCAACCCAACCGAATAGAATGGCATGATGCCAGTTCCTGCTTGCTGGAAAATTAAGGGAGGTGGGGAAACTGGAAGCAATCTTTCTCTAGAACAACTTACATCTCTTCCTCTGCAATGCAAATATCTTCTTCCCTGGTGATTCCAGAATCTGAAAATTCTGTTTTTTACACAGATCCTCTAGGGAGTGAAGATTGGGGCCTAATGATGGCATTTTCCCCAATAATTAAGAGAATGGTGTTAATATTGTGAGCACAAAGCTCTTATGGACACTTTATTCATTCAATTCCTCAGTCTGTTCTGACAATTTGGGTTCTTGAATATTTTTTATCACTTTGGGTCTTAAAGCTGAAAGACATAGAAGCCTACTGCTAATAATTAAAGAAAAGATCAGCATCAGGTTGTAATAATGCAGGACTGGAAACCAGTGATCTTGGGCTTTTGTCTCAAGGCAGTTTTAACTCCAAATTCTGGAACTAAAATTTACCCTTTTAAAAAATTGCTAAGGTTGAGGAAGACTGCCTTAGCTTGATCAGATTTGGATGGTTGGGAGGATTTAGCAGTCAGTTTTAGAGAACTAAACAAGATGGCTGGACTCTTCATTTGAGAATACAAAATGCAAAATGCAACTGCCAAAACAAACAAACAAAAAGATCTGGAAAAATTCTTTTTTCTTTATGACATTTAAAGGCATCAGCTTTATACATGCAGTGATGACAGAGCAATTATCTGATGTGGCAAAAAAATGAGAGCAGGCAGGATAACTGGGAACACAAAGGTGGAATTATTTTGCCATGCGGTAATTATTGAGTGATGTTTAATTATTGGGACTTAGCCTATGCTTGGAAACAGGAACAATTTATTACTTTTGGTAAATGTAATTTTCTTTTGAAGAACAAAAGGAAATGATATAACCATTTTGTCACATAGGGCCAGAAAATGAGTGGAAAAATGCACAATAATTTTGTCCAATAATAGAGATGGGTTCAAAAAAGAAACTATACAGTTGGCATGCAATTCTTGGAAAACATGGGACTTATCTCAAACCTACCTGCAAAAAAGGTATCTCACTTCCAGAAAGTCCTCCCCGCCCCCAGAAGATACATTTATTTTATTCATTTATTAAATAAATTTACATACTCACCCAATTCACACACAGTGATGCATGCTTTGCTAAATTATAGACTAAAACCATTCAGTGCCCCAAGTTAGTTCTATAGTATCTTTCACAAATACAATAGATGGAAGAAGATGCATTTTTGCAAAATGGGAACATGACATGGCAATGTCTTTCAGTCGATCAGCGTTATTTATTGAGCTCAACTGAGATGGAGAAACAATTAGCAGATATTTTCTCTTGGCCATATATAGAAAAGTTCCTGATGAAAGGATATCAAAAACTAGCAGGTTGATACTAAAGTGCACAAAAAATATTAGTAAATGGAAAGCTTGCTGGCATGTATCTCTGTTGCAGGAAAGAAGGGAGGGAAAAAGGAAGGAAGGAGGAAGAATCCTAAGCAAGTCCTTACATTGGACAACAAAAAGAACAACCTAAATTCCACCCACGTGGAAATCCCATAAACGAAAGAATTCTGAAAAATGTGGAGCAGCTGGCCTACAAGAATCTTATTTTTTCTTAATCAACAGCCGATAATAGTTGGGCAACATGATTATTCTCCAGCAGATTGAAAGTAATTCTAGCACTTTACAGAAACATAATTTTGAAAACTTTTCCTATTGCCAAAAGGGGTGGGGCTTTGATTGTATGGTTGCAGAGCATTTTGACATTTTGATACTACCCCATAGATGCCCTGGGAGACAGCCTAAAATAGAAATAAAAAAGATCATTCATGTGAAGCCAACAGAAGTTTCTAATGTTACCCAGGTTGGCAATTTCTGGATTATAGTAGGAAGTTCATAATAATGAAATCAATAATGTCTTATTCCAGTTTAATCATGGAAGAGCAATTTAGGACAAGTACAATAGAATGGCATGTGTTACAAATGAATTTGTAAAAAGAGGTTTTAAAATGGATTTGCTTATCCAACATCAATTAGATTACCTTCAAATCTTCTCTAAATTTTAATTCCCACTTTAACAGGCATTAGTGAACATATGCAAACTTTGTCTTTTCTTCCCCTCCTGATTCATATATTTGTATTTTTTTGAGGTTAACATTTTGTAAGATGCTTATATTTCTGGTAGTCATTAAAGTCACTATTTCACTTCCATGCGTTTAATCCACTTTATCAGTTATCTTGAGCTCTTTACTTGATATGGGCTCCCTGGTTCTACTTTGAACACCGTTTAAAAATTATTGTTGACAGAATTATTATTTCTTCCCTTTCAACTGAAAACTCTGTAGAGATTTTCAAATTGCAGCCTATAGCAAAATTGCAACTGATTCAACCCAATTAGATGGTGTCAGATATCAAATTTGTTAGTTGTTTTATCAGCTGAAGGGGAGATCCTTCCTATTATCACAACTAATTTCTATTGATTGCACAACAACTAACTGGAGATAGTTCAGGAGAGAACAGATCTATAAACCTGAGCTTGAAGTGAAAGACAAAGTGCTTGCAAGTGAGATTAAACAGTTTCGTTGTTTGGTACACAGCTGCTCTTTCTCAATCCAGATAAACAGGAATGCTGTCAGTGGATGCATTTGGAGGTTGTGTGATTACTGTCTTTTTCAAAGACAAAGAGTCTTGCAAGAGTTACCTATGCTCATGCATGCTGGCTTCACTTTTCTCATAGAACTATGGAAATACAGAAGATACATGCTTTAAGATAAACAATAACAGCTTTTGGTTTTTGGTCAGTCATCAGTGAGTAGGTAATAAGAGAAATGTTCTAAGTACTAGCAAATATAAGAAGACATGAGACAATAATCCTTCTTTATTTTTCACAATCAGAATGTCTTAAGTGCTCATAAGCAGAAGATAAAAACATCATTTTCCCACCACTGTTTTCCCACAACTGATATTTTGAAATACAGTATGCTACCCCCAACCTGGAATCTACAACTGATAGCCCTCAATACACCTTCCTCTAGGAATTGATTCAAATTTCTTTTAAATATCTCCAAATTGGTGGCTATCACACTGTTTTGTGTGAATAAACTTCACAGGTTATTTAAGTGATGCATGATTATGCTCCTTCTTTTGCCACATAATAGGAAAATGTTCAAAAGTAGAGATGGCTGGCCTACCATAAGGCAAGAACAAATCATGTCATATTAATAAATAATGATTTAATAATTAAAGACCTCCCTTCATTTCAGAAACCCAGATGGGAAAGTGGTTCTAGAGTAGCTTCAGATATGTCAAATAGACAAACATGCTGAAAGAGAATCCTGCTTTAAGGCTTTATAAGTATACAAGAATGTTCCTATTTTTTATATGATGAGGAGTCTTTGAACTGACTCTTGAAGACCATAACTGAACAACTGCTCAGAAGCATAAAACCCACAACTGCACCAGGGATATCGTTTTTCCTTTGCATCAAACAAGTCATAATTTGCCATTATTTGAAGACTGGATGAGAATGCATCAAAAGAACCATGACAAGATTACACTGTACAATATAAACATTCTGCAACTGAAACTCTTTAAAAAAGAATTGGGCTTATGGAAATATTCTGGGAAATAAACCTGCTTAGAGGCTTTTCTTGTTTCTTTTATTTGTGACAGAGACAGACCAGAAGTCTTTTTTTCCACATTATCTGCCTGCCCATAATGTATCAACCTCCAATTCAGCTTCTCAAATAAATGCCATATACATGAGGTTTATTCTCCTTATTCGAATACAGACTGGATGCTTAGAAGTGATCATTTTGTTTTTACTTTAACCTCTAAATTTGATCAGAAGAAGACTTTCATAATCAATATAACCCACCATTGAAGGAGGACTTTATATATCTCCTCATTTCATCACTGATAAGTTCAGCTCTGCCACAAGCTAGTGGAATATTAAAATATATTTGTTCCCTTACTGTATCGCTTTGGTCCATCTTCCAAACAAAAGGAAAGTGTTAAGGTTGCATCATCTTCAAAAAACTCTGTTGCAAAGACATCCCACCACAGGTTGTCACTGTCCTGAGAGAGAGAAAAATGTTTTTTTTAACAGGAAAGGTATACTTTACTATTTTAAAAACAATATATTTTCCTATCTAAATAATATCAAGACAGGGAAATTATTAAGCATCAGTAATCTACAGTTAGATTTACAGCCTAAGACTGGTAGAAATTTAATAATTAAGGCTCTAACCAAGGACCTAAGAATTACTACAGTAGGTTCTAAGAACATAGGCAATTTCAAGCAGGCTGAAATTTTGGTAAAAGAAAGGTGTCCAGGTGTGATAAATTCAATATCCCCAAATATAGAAGAATTGCTTTAAGTATTCTCCGAGGGCTCCAGGCATGATTAATATAACAATTGATTTCATTTTCCATAAGCATTCAACTTTGTTCTGTACATTCCAATATTCCACCTGCAATTCCCAGTATTTCATAATTTATTATTATTCTTTTAAAATATTGCTAATATTCCTAATAATGAGAGGCCTCTGCATTGGGAGGGGGTGTTAAAGACGTTGGATGGGACTGTGCAATCGAAGTCCTGCCCCTCTTAGGAATAAAATCTGGATCATACAATTTAGGGGCACCTCTTGATTTTTCTGACCCCATACATCCAGGATCCTTTATTAATAATGAAAAATGCTGTGCATCTTGCTTATAATCTCATTTGCTATCAGGCAAATATTTTTAAAGAATAGTTTTATGTTAAATGGCCACATGATAGCATAAATGTAGGTATGCAGTAAATTCCATCTCCAGTTTATTTCTTGTGCTTTGCCTTGTCAGGCAACTGAGCAAGACTTTCAATACAATTAAAAAGGAAGGTAGATTTTCACTCTTTTTGTTCAAACATGAGCCAAAAATAGTGTGATCCTATTTTCTCACTCACCACAGCAAAAGATCAGGCTGTCAAGTTAGTGACATTTAAAGAATGCTTAAGATAAATACGAAGGACTTTAGCCACCATACTTATCATGCTAAAATAAATGCTACATTGCAATGAAGCTTCAAACAGGGTGTAATATCTAGAAATATTACCCTAGAACAGATATGTCAAATACAAGGCCCAGGGGCCAGATGCGGCCCGCAAAGTGGTTTCATGTGGCCCGTGAATCCATCGTGGAAACAGTGAGGGAACGGCCCCTGCTGCCTTGGCTCTGGCCCAGGCCAGCCAGGAGCCAATGTACAAATTTTGTGGTGGCCATCTATGCTGAAACGTATTCAGTCTTAGCTCCACAAGGCCATCTAGAAACAGCGAGGAACCAGCCCCTGCCACGTCAGCCCCACCCCTTGGGTGCATGCTAGGGAGGTGTCACCCTTTGTGAGGAATGAAGAAATGCACCATCGCCTGGAAGTGGCCAGCAAATGGCCCTCGCCTACTTCACATATCCAGCTTGATGGGCTTTGGGGAAGGAGTTTTGGCAGGCAGCGGGATGCTCTCCTCACAGCGCCGGGCAGCGCGAATCCAAAAAGAAATGCGAGGCTGCCCAGCTCCCAGCCTGCCCAGTTTTGGCAGGCAGCAGGGTGCTCTCCTCACAGCACTAAGAGCTAAGCTGGGTGGCGCAAATCTGATGAGAAGTGCAATGCTGCCTAGCCCCCAGCTTGTCCAGTTTCAGCAGGCAGCCAGGTGCAAAGATGGCAAGCTTCACACTGCCCGGCTCAACCTCTTGGCGCTGTGAGGATAGCGCCCTGTTGCCTGCCGAAACTGGGCAGGCTCGGCAGCATCGCACTTCTTTTTGGATTTGCACCGCCCAGTTCAGCCTCTCGGTGCTGTGAGGAGAGTGTCCTGCTGCCTGCCAAAACCAGGCAGGCTAGGGGCTGGACAGTGTCACGTTTCTTTCAGATTCACACCACCTGGCTTAGCCTCTCGGCGCTGTGAGGAGAGTGCCTCACTGCCTACTGAAACCGGGCAGACTGGGGGCTGGGTGGCATTGCGCAGGTAATGTCGACTCTCATGTTGCTCATGGCATCCCTTCCCCCAGAGCCCACCAAGCCAGATATGTGAAGTAGGTGAGGGCCATGTGCTGGCCACTTCCAGGCGATGGTGCATTTCTTTATTCCCCATGAAAGGTGACACCTCCTCAGCTGTGTTTCTTGCCTGTTTTTCTCCCTCCCTCATCTCAAATATTTTCCCACCACTCTGTACTTAGGAAGAAAGGAAAGAAGGAAAGAAGGAAAGAAGGAGAGGGAGGGTCTGAAGGAAGTCCTACCTTAGTCCTGCCCTGCTGCCCTTTCACCATCACTTTGCCCCCTCCTCCTGGCCTATCCTGGGGGTCTCCCATCCTATTGCTAAGAAAGCTTTGGATACAAAGCCATGTCTCCTCCCATGGAGAGGGAATGGGCCTTCCTCTGACTTTGCCCTCATACCCATCATGAACAACCTGGCTAAGGAGAGGAACCACAGCAGCAGCAGCCTTGAAGAGGAGGTAAGTGCAGCTGGGCGCCCCCTTGGGGAAGTGGGGCTGGGCTTGGTGCCGTGGGTGCTCGAGGGCCAGGCTGGGTGCTTGACCTCTGCTGCCCAGGGCTCTGGGCAGCCTGCACCACCATCCAGCCCCCCCCCGCATGGCCTGAGAGGAACAGTGAGGCTCCTCCAGTGGACCATGCCTTGGCACTTGCTCTGGTCCCAGTCCCTTCTGCCAGAGACCCTCAGATCTGTCCCACTCCTGCCCAGGCCCCCACAGGCACCCTTGATGCGAATGATGTAGAGCTGGCCATGCCCACCCAGTAGGCCACACCCACTCCATCCACACCCACCCAGTAGGCCACACCCACTCTGGCCACACACCCCCAACCCCCGAGGGCAACCGCAATGGTGATGTGGCCACAATGAAATTGAGTTTGACACCCCTGCTGTAGATCATTGCAAAGAAAAGTGAAGTCAACCTAATATATGTGGAATACAAAGTGAATTTATATTCCCAATTATAATGATACATTCTGATATTTGCCACAGAATGAAACTGTATGTATAACTCCCTCCCTCCAAGGTACAACAACAAAAAGAAAAATTATTTTCAAAATTCCCCATTTTTAAGAGAAAGAGTTGAGGCTGCCCCAATCATCCTTAACTCAAGTACTTGACAGGTTACCTTGGATTTTTTGGCAGAGTAATTATTTTCCAATTCAACAATGGGATATTTCCATGGCAACCCTTCTTTCACATTGCATTAATGCTCTCCAACACTGAAATAATGGACAAAAAATTAATAGTAAAGTACTTTAAATATATATTTATAGCATGGGACAAAAGAAGGAAAAAATACAGGAGAAATTCCACAGAAGAGGAGTGACCGTGATCATTAAACACTAGCAAGAGATTTTTTTAAAAAAAATCCCATATTAATTTTCCTTGTTGTTTTCCACCAAAACCTATCTTCAAATAAAAGAGAGAATTTTTAAAAAGATTGCTAGATTTCATAGTTGCCATTTTCTTGAATATATGGAAGCTAGGAGATATAAGCTTCTGTGTGGTTTTTTCCTCTAAGGTATAGATTTCTGTGACATTCACTCTTTCCCCAAATTTTACTCTTTGACATAAAATATTAAGATGAGAGCTTTTGATCACAGTTCATCTCTTACCATAGACTTTAAATAGGAATGTGACTTTGCAGGCACATTAAATCAGCAGTCGGGGTCTAGAGCAAAAAAAGATGAAGCTCCAGGCCAATCAACCTTTTGTAAGGTCCTGCCTCAGCTACTTCCTCAGGAAAGTAAAATTCTTGAAATAGGCATCATTTCAAAAGGATATTTCACTGAAAGAAAGTGATTGCAAAGGCAGAATCTGAAGTTCCCACGCAAAAGCATTAAGCTAAAAGTCCCATTTCTCCAGCCCCACCCCAATGCCCCTAGTCCAACAGGAGCCAGTCCGCTGGCATGAAGATGGTGTGAGAACCTCAAGCCAAAAAGGTGATAACCAGCTGTTCTCGTTAGGAGTTAAAACAGATGGCCCCGAGGGTTTCTCCCCCCTTCCCTCCCTCTCATGCAGATACATCAAAGCAAAAGTAGAAATAATGCACAATCCTCAATCCACAATAGTGCATGCTCCCCCTCCCTTTTGGGATGGCAGCATTCTGATAGGGACCTGACATGCCTCCCTAAAAGAAGGGAAGATCCACCTGGAAAAGTGAAAATAATGAGGGAATAAGAAATACTGATTAAGCATTCATTTTGGTTTATCAGGGTAGCAGTCATGAAAGTGTTTAAGTAATCTAGGGCAGAGGTCCCCAACCTTTTGGGCACCAGGGACCAATTATGTGGCAGAGATTTTTCCACGGACCAGAGGGGGTGTGGTTTTGTGTGCTATCTGCATCCCATGTGTGGCCCATTGCTGGTATGCTGCGGCCTGGTACCGATCCACAGACCAGGAGTTGGGGACCCCTTATCTAGGAGTTTTCACATGATTCTTTTGCATACACTCAGGCTGAGCCCTGGGAAAAATTTTCCATGCTACTAGGTATTGGGTGGTTCCCTGTTGCATGCATGACTCTAGGATTTCCTTAATCTCAAAATGCTCCCTCCACCATGATAGATTTGGGGTTTGGAGGGGGTGCTGGCCTTAGGGGCAAGACCACCTCTGGTTTTACGAGGCTACAATGGAATACTGGGTGAACTTTTCTCAATGACTTTGTTAATTCTAACTCCACTGTGACTGGGCTAATAGTTCTTTTTATGGGAAAGGGTCCTATATATTTTGATTCTATTTTTTTTAGGGTTGCAGGGGCTGTAGGAATCAGGTTGATATGGTCCCCAATGTGGAATGGTTTAGGCTCTACTCTTTTTTTGTCAGCTTGGATTTTATAAGCTGCCCAAGCATCTGCAAGGACTTCGTGCACAACAGGCCAAGTATTTTTCAATTGATTGATCCATTCTTTTAAAGAGGGGATCATGGGGTCTTGGACTGGTAGTTCAGGCATTGCATTAAAGTTTTGTCCAGTTGCCACTCAAAATGGCGTGAAGCCTGTGTGCACACTGTTATTGTAGGCTACTTCTGCAAATGGCAAGAGGTCCATCCAGTCATCTTGTTGGTAATTAATGAAACAACGCAGGTATTGCTCCATTACTGAGTTCATTCATTCTATCCCACCATTAGTTTGCAGATGATGATGGGAACTGAGTCCTTGGTTAATTCCTAGGAGGTTCAGAAAAGCTCTGGATGTGAACTGGAAGCCTCTATCTGAGATAATGCATTGTGGTGCTCCATGTAAGCAGTAAATGTGGTGCAGGGACATCTTTGCCAGCACTTGAAGCAGCCATTGGAACATACCAGCTGAGGTTGAGATCTGGTTGTTTCTCTCTTCCTCTCTGGGGCTGACCTTTTCCAAACTTTGCTGAAGTGGTACTTATTACAGACTTGGTTGATTTCAGCTTCCTCCGCTAGCATTTACCAGTCATGAAGGCATGCGGGATCCCCCTTGCAATACAGGCATTGTATGGGTCATCGTTTAGGGCCTTTAGGCCATCCTTGAAACAGCTCACAAGGATGTCCTCCGGCCAGCTGAGCTGACAAGCCAGATCCCAAAATTCCTTGTACTCAGCTACTGGGTGATGTCCTTGCTTCATCGTCTTAATGCAGTCTCGAGCTTTGTGGTCGGCTAGGGGGTATTTGAAGCCCCTTTTTAGGGCTATCATGAAGTGGTTGAAGTTTTGCAGCTCTGGGGCATTTGTATTATGGAGGATCACCATCCATCTGGCAGTGGCACCTTCCAATGCCAGGGTGACCACCCTGACTCTGGCCCTCTCTGTAGGGATCTCATGGCTGTATTCCTGCATGTAAATGAGAACATGGCCAGGAAGAATCCAAGTTGCTGGGGTTCTCCATCAAATTTCACTCCAAGGGGTGGGTGCTTTGTGTTCACATTGGTGAACCCGTCTTCAATTCTCAGAGCATTCACTCCTCCATAGTCCCCTGGCATTGGGGCCCCAGTGGCGATAGTTGCTGCTCCATCCATGCCTGATGCGGTGCTCCAGGGGGAGGTTCCCCATTTGCAGTCAGGTCTCTTTGGTCATTTCTCATTGCTCTAGTTAGAGCTCTTAGCACCTTTAGGTCTTAGAATGCTTCCATCATGAAACGCATCAATTGATTCATGAGGGCATCAGCACGGTCAGGTTCCTCATCATCATTGGCAAGTTCTCTAACTATTCTCTCCATGTGTGCTAGTGGCTGCCTTGAGTGAGGTAACTTCTTTCATCCTCCTCTCCTAGTCTTCCTTCTTCCCCATGCCAATGGACCATCGCGATTTTGAGGAGTCCTCCAGGCTGCCAGCTCCTTCGGTCCCTTCAGCGAAGGTTGCGCTGGGGTGAGCTTTAGCATTGTCTTCCACCCAGTACTCAATTACCTCCTGATCACTTCCTTGGTTAGATCGCTCCCTTGGTTAGGGCAGGTGCCTCTCTGGGATGACCTCCCTAATTCCCATGCAAATACATCAAAGCAAAAGTAGAAACAATGCTGGAACATCCTCAAAGTGTGACTAAAGGATGTAAAGTGGAAAGTTAGTCATGTTTGCAGGTGGTCTGAGGAAAAGCTGTACAATGAGTCTTAATAAATACCGCCCAGTTGCACTTACATCCATTATTATGAAATGTTTTGAAAGGCTGATAAAGGATGTTATTATATCCAGACTTTCTCCAGCATCTCATGCCCTTATCACCTCGAGGCTCGACTACTGCAATGCTCTCTACATGGGGCTACCTTTGAAAAATGTTCGGAGACTTCAGGTAATGCAGAATGCAGCCGCGCGAGCAGTGTTGGGCTTGCCCAGAAATGCCCACATTTCGGCATCACTCCGCAAGCTGCATTGGCTGCCAATTGGTCTCCGAACCCAATTCAAACTGTTGGTTATCACCTATAAAGCCCTACATGGCATCGGACCAGGTTACTTACGGGACCGTCTGCTGCCCCATGAATCCCAGTGGCCAGTTAGGGCCCACAGAGTCGGCCTTCTCCAGGTCCCGTCAGCCAAACAGTGTCGCCTGGCAGGGCCTAGGGGAAGAGCCTTCTCTGTTGCGGCCCCAGCCCTCTGGAACCAACTTCCCACGGAGATCCGTGTCGCCCCCACCCTCTCCGCCTTTCGTAAATTACTCAAAACACACCTCTGCCGGCAGGCCTGGGGTAGTTAACATCTTGCCCCAAGCCAGTGTATGTCTGTGTGTATGCTGAATGATTGGGTTTTTTAAAAAAAAAAAAAATTAAGAGGTTTTATATTTATATGTATTTTTATGTTGATTTCTACTGTGTTGTGAGCCGCCCTGAGTTCTCCGGAATAGGGCGGCATAGAAATTGAATAAATAAATAAATAAATAAATTTGACTCTCTTCAGTTTGTTTACTGTCCACATTGCTTTACAGATGATGCTATTTCTTCTGTTCTCCATCTGAGCTTGACACACTTAGAGGAAAGAAACATTCATGTATGAATGCTGTTTGTTGACTTCAGCTTGACATTTACTGTAGTACAATTATTCTTCAGCATCTAGTAGATAAACTGGGCATTTTAGGCTTCAACACTCCTTTGTGCAACTGGATTCTTAATTTTCTTATTGACAGGCCCCAGTATATGTGACTTAGAACTAATATTTCTAGCACCATTTTCTTGAGCACAAGTTCATTTCAGGGCTATGTACTAAGTCCGTTGTAGTTCACCCTGTTGACCCATGACTGTTGTGCCAGGTTTGCCACCAACCATATTGTGAAGTGTGCAAATGATACAACAGTAGAGGGCCTTGTTCAAGATGACAAGGAGGGTGCTTGCCACAAGGAAGTAAAGGGTTGGTGAACTGGTGTAATAAAAACAGCCTGATTTTAAACATAGGAAAAACTAAAGAGATCATTGTCATTTTCAGAAAAGGCAGGCACAACCACGTACCTCTATGTATTAATGATTCTCCTGTGGAGGTGGATAGCAATACCAAGTTTCTGAGTGTGCAGCTAATGAGTAGGCCAGCTTGGTCGCTCAACAGTGAGACATTGGTGAAGCAGGCACATCACCACCTGCATTTTCTGCATCGCATGAGAAAAGCACATCTTCCTTCCCCTGTCCTTACCACTTTCTACAGAGGGACAATCAAGAGCATCCTGTCATATTGCATTATGTCTGATTCGAAAGTATTATTGCTTCAGACAGGAAGATGGTACAGAGTGGTGACAGAAATGTTTATTGGCACTTTACTTCCTCCTATCCAGGACATAGCATATAAGCGATGCTTGAGCAAGGTCTGCAGGATTATCTAAGATGCTATACATCCTCTTCATTATCTGTTTTCCTTGTTATCATCTGGGAGTAGGCTTCATGATATTCAAAGCAGAACATCCAGAATCAGCCACAGTTTTGTTCCATATAGCATCAATCTTGTGAACTCTCAAGTTTTCTCTTTCTACTATGTATTCAAAATGGAGAGTGACTAATATTTATATGTATATATATGTATGGGGTATGGAGAGAGAGAGAGAGAGAGAGAGAGAGAGAGAGAGAGAGAGAGAGAGAGAGAGAGAGAGAGAGAGAGAGAGAGAGAGAGAGAGAGAGAGAGAGAGAGAGAGAGAGAGAGAGAGAGAGAGAGAGAGAGAGAGAGCGAGCATGTGTATATGTGTGTTATGTATGTCTATGGTTAGATATATACTTTCTTTTGAGAGCAGGCAACAAAATTTTATTTTTAATGTGCTCATAGTAAAAATGACAATAAAGTTTATCTAATCTTATCTTACCTTATCAAAGATGCGTTTGCATCCATCAAAGAAAGAAACTGAGTTACTTAGTACTAAGTTAGGGGTTTTCTGTAGAAACATTTAAACTAAACAATGGGGACAGAGAGTTAATTGATACAGAACATTTCTGATCACAGCAATCTAAAACTAATAGGGTTATCAGTACTTCCAACGTAGATGTTTGTTCAGTTAAGAATATCAACCTTGCTGTCAAGAAAAATCATGCTTTTGATAGTGTGTGCCATGCCATGTGCACTAATCAAACAGATGGTAAGGAAGAATGGGAACTCAGAAACAAAACAAGTTATATAGAAAATAAACACAGGGTCACTCAAAAAAGACACAAATGTCTATATATCAACACACAAAGTATAAGGAATAAACAGGATGAATTAGAAATTCAAGTAAATGAGGGCAGATGTGATACTGTTGTCATTATGGAAACTTGGAGAGATGAACCGATGAATAAAATATACAACTAGAGAGATTTAAATTATTTAAAAGAAACAGACCAATTAAAAGAGGAGGTGGAATTGCACTATATATAAGAAATAACTATGTCTCTACCAAAATAGAGCAGAACAATAATGAAAACCATCTTGAATGCATTTGGGTCTACACAAAAGGGGGAAAAATGACATTGCTATAGGTCAGCGGTTCTCAACCTGTGGGTCGCGACCCCATTTGGGGTTGAACGACCATTTCACGGGGGTCGCCAAACACCGCAGTCCGCCATATTTTTTTTTGGTCGGCCATTTTTTTTGGGTTGGCCATTTTCCCCCTTTGCGATGTGGGCCGCCGCACATGCGCGATGCGGGCCTGCCATTTTTTTTGGGTCGGCCATTTTTTTGGGTCGGCCATTTTTTCCCCTTTGTGATGCGGGGCGTCGTGCCGCGCATGCACGATGTGGGCCTGCCATTTTTTTGGGGGGTCGGCCATTTTTTTGGGGGGGTCGGCCATTTTTTTTGGTCCCAGCCCGCATGCCCCGGCCCGCATGCGCGGCGTGGGCTGGGGTTGAGCCCCGGAAAAGTTTGAGAACCGCTGCTATTGATACTACCCTTCTTTGCCTTTGCCACAGTCATTTTATTTCTATTTGTAGGTCTTTATAGTCTCCTGTTCTTTCTCTTCTATTCTGCTGTTTCCAGGCACTGCCATGTACACTATCCAGACTTTTTTATCTTTCTTATCAACAATTGTTACGTCTGGGCTGTTATGTGACAGGTGCCTGTCTGTTTGAATTCTAAAGTCCCAG
Source organism: Bothrops alternatus (assembly GCA_034064705.1). Taxonomy (NCBI): domain Eukaryota; kingdom Metazoa; phylum Chordata; class Lepidosauria; order Squamata; family Viperidae; genus Bothrops; species Bothrops alternatus. The sequence goes on from JARGCV010000085.1 coordinate 15,851,970, forward strand.
AGCAATTTAACTTCATTTTCTATGACTTTCTGTATTTTATGGTCACACGTTCTTGCTTGCATACAAATGATATTTTTTGCAAATCTTCCAATGCACCATTGTTGCAACTTTGACATGTCATTGTTTGTAGCCAGACTGGGCGATCTTGTAAACCAGTTTGGTCTCTCCAGTAGTCAGTAAGCCTTCCTGGTATACTAACTTCAGTGAATCTTCTTCATTGTCCTTCAGATATTCTTCCAAAGCCCTTTTTCTTCTTCAACCAGCTGATGTACTTCCAACATTCCATGCCCACCTATTTGCTTTGGTAGATAGAGTCTGTTGATGAGGCTATGAGGATAGAGTCTGTTGATGAGGCTATGAGGATGAATTCATTGTCATTAGTTTTCTAGTCTTCCTATCCATTGCTTTTAGTTCTGCTTCAGTCCACTCCACTATTCCAGCTGTGTATTGAATGACAGGAATTGCCCAGGTGTTGATTGCCTTGATTGTATTTCCTCCATTAAGTTTGGACTTTAAGATCCTCTTCACTTGTCAGAATCCAATTATATTTCATTTCTAGTTATCGACTATGGAAAACCCCATTTCTGCCCTCTCTGGATTCTGTCATACTACGAAGGGGAAGGGGGATGAGCAAAGGGGTTTTATGGCTCTCACTTCCTTCATTAAAACTTCAAAGGGACTGAATGTGAATCTCACCAAGAGGACTGACCATAACAATATGGCCCATCAGCTTTCATCTACTCCTCTCTGAAGTCTCCCTTCTGCCGGTCGAGAGGGAAAGGCGGTGGAAATGTGATGCTTGGGATTGTTGCTGGAAGGACGGTGGGGTGGGGGCTGCTTGGGAACACTTAAAACCTTGAATGGTAGGTGTTGGCCCCTCAGATCCTGTCTAGAATGCCTGCAACCATCTTATCTTAATAAAGATGCCTGTTGGAAGAGATATTCCAAGAGTTCTGTCTTCTTAAGATGTAAAGTGGGGTGGGGCCTTACATTAGACAGGACCTGCAGAATTAGTCCCTGGAAGGGAGAACCTTGCTGGGGGACTTTGCAAAAATTACCATGTCAGATGATGGAGCAGAGAAGGGAGAAAACTCCCCGGAAAGGGAGCCGCTGCCCCGACTGAAACCCTGCCAGATGTCGGGATCCGAGAGGTCAGACTCCTCAGGAAAAGAGGTGGTGGAGACACGCAACCACAAACCTCGCTGGTCAATAGACACTGGAAAGAAAGGCGAGTGGGAAAAGAAATCAAGAAAGGTGACCCTGAGATGGGGTGCCAACCAACCAAAATGGAAGCAGGAGATGGGAAAATCCCTGTATGCAAGTGAAGAGGAAGAGAGCTGGGCACCGTACTTGGGCTGGATCCTAGAGAAAGCTATTGACCTGATGAAGAGAACCCTCAGCTCCCTAGGAGAGGAAAATTCTGAGCCCTATGGCCACCCCAGCTCCTGGAGCCGCAAAGGGAGAGACACCGGGGATGTCTGCTGATCCAGTAGTCCCCACTCCCCACCGACCCGCAGATGGCAATCTGGATGGAAGATACTACCACTGACAATGAAGGCACCGATCCATTCAAAGCCACTGGATGTGAGATTCAAGGGGGAGCCGACACACTTGGGGTTTTTCCTAACCCAAGTCCTCAGCTACATGGAGGAATACGGGCAGCACATCCCCAGCAACAAAGCCCGTATCCGGATCATGCAATCTGCACTAGACAGGCCGGCCGCAGATTGGGTGGTGAACTTGCACGATTCCAATGCCCCAGAGCTCATGACTTCAACCATTTCATGTCCTCTCTGAGAAGGTGATTTGAGGACCCCCTGGCTGATTGCAAAGCCCGCAAGGATAAAAACGATGAGGCAAGCCAAACGCCCAGTAGCCGAATATACGCAAGAATTCCGGGCCATTGCCAGCAAACTGAACTGTCCAGAAGACATCCTCCTTAGCCACTTCAAAGACGGGCTAAACTATGACCTATATGACGCTTGCCTGCCCCGAGGGGACCCATACCAACTCGACGAATGCTATGTCCTGACAGAGGAAGCAGAGATCGACCTACTGAAGAGGCACTGCCGAGGAAAACAATGGAGCCGCTCAACGCCTGAGTTGACACATGAACCAGTGAAACCATTGGCTATGGCCAAGAAGCAAATGGGGTATTTCAAGTATGGGAGAGAGGGGCATCAGGCTGTAGAATGCCACTCAAAAGCCCCCCAGCACAACCCAGACAGATCACCGGCCAGCAAATCTGGGAAGTCTCCAACTAAGCCAAAAGAACCTGCCATGAGAATGATGGAGGGTGTGGAATCCCCCACCTCTGCTCATCAGGGGGAAAGAACTCCAGCCTACACCACAGGGCCAGTGGATGCCTCAGACGACAGCTCGGAAGGCGAACCCCTGGTAAGTGGACCCATCGCACCCATCCTCAAGACAGTGACTATATTAATTCCCTCATGCCCGAAGCTGTGAAGGTGAAAGCCTTAATAGACTCTGGCTGCACCCGCTGCCTCATTAGCCCAATGCTAGTGGGGAATCTGGGCATTCCATCGAGGAGACTAGAACAACCAATCTCATTTGGCCAGTTAGATGGGTCCATAGCGGGGGGGTGGCAGCTACCCTAGCCAATACACCTCTCACTGGGCAAACATGAGGAAGATATAACGTTTGTAGTGACCCAAGGCATGGAATGCCCGATGATCCTAGTGATGGAATGGTTAAAAAAATGGAGCTCCTGGGTGAATTGGAGGATGGCAGAAATCAATTTCCCGAAAGGGGACCCTATGGATTTATAATCCCAAGGGGAGCTACCAAAATTAAGAACAGAAAAAGCTGCCAAGGGAGAGGAAAAGGGACTACCAGAAATACCAGAGGAATACAGAGATCTTGCTGAAGTTTTCAGTGAGGAGAGGGTGGATGAGCTCCCCCCCCACCAACCCACGGACTGTGCCATTGAATTCAAGCATGAGGCAAAACTCCTGAAGCCCAGATTATACTCCAAGAGCCCAAAGGAGAAGGAGGAAATGGAAAGATTCATAAAGAAAAACCTAGAAAGGGGGTTCATTGAGCCAGCCAAGCCTAAAGTGGCCGCCCTGGTCCTCTTTAGAGAGAAGAAGGATGGCTCTTTACACTTATGCATGGATTATAGGTCACTGAATACAGTCAGTGAAAACAACCTATACCCCCTGCCCCTCATGAAGGATATGTTGTCACACCTCTTTTTTTTTTTTTACTAAACTAGACCTAAGGGAAGCTTACTATCGCGTGAGAATTAAGGAAGGGGATGAATGGAAGACTGCATTTAACTGCCCCATGGGGTGCTATCAATTCAAAGTCTTGCCATTTGGATTACAAGGGGGCCCCGCAGTCTTTATGCAATTAATCAATGACGTTCTAAGGGAGCACCTATTTAAGGGGGTCCTGGTTTACTAAGATGACATTCTTATCTTCACCGAATCCAAAGAGCAACATGTCAACCTAGTCAGAGCAGTTTTAAATAAACTGCGAGCCGCCCACCTATATGCCAAACTCTCAAAATGCGAATTCCACCAGGAAAGGATAGACTACCTAGGTTATCGCATATCCCCACAGGGCACTGAAATGGACCCAGAGAAGGTCAGAGCAATATTAGAATGGGCACCACCCCGCACAAGAAAGCAACTGCAAAGTTTCCTGGGCTTCGCAATCTTTTACCACCAATTCATCCCCTCATTTGTCCAGATAGCCCTGTCCCTCACGAACTTACTAAAAATGAAGGAAGCATCCTCAGTAAAACCTAGCCAGCCACTAACATGGACAATGGAGTGCCAAGCGGCGTTTGAGAGATTAAAGAGATTTTTTTTCTGCTGAACCAGTACTGAGGCACCCAGACATGGATAAGCCCTTCATAATACAGGTGGATGCAAGTCATGTGGCAGTGGGGGCTGTACTTTTACAAGAAAACGATAAAGGAAACAGAACAGCGCTGGCCCATATGGAAGAAAGAGGCATACGGGATACGTTGGTCATTACTCACGTGGTGCCAGTTCCTTGAAGGCAACAAAATCCCTTTCCAGATGTGGACAGACCACAAAAATTTGGAAGCCTTAAAAACACCCAGGAAGCTCAACCCCAAGCAAGCCCGCTGGTCCCAGCATTTTTAACCAATTCCACTTTACACTCAAGCATTTGCCGGGGGGAAAGAACTTCCTGACAGATGCACTATCTCGCATGCCCCAATATAACAGCACGCGAGCCACCGACTCTAAACCGATGATGGTAGAATCACAACTGACAACGCCAGTAACCACCAGAGCCCAAGCTAAATTAAAACCACAGCTGGGCAGCCAAACCAGAATTGAATTCCGGAAAAGTTTGGAAACAGATGAATGGTTCCAGAAAAATAAACACGTGTGCACAATGAAAGCCGTCTGCCTTGGGTGGGGGAAAAGTTATATATACCAACAACCCAAAGAGTCACATTCATGCAGCTTTGCCACGACACAAAATCAGCAGGGCATTTTGGATTTGTAAAAACATTACACTTAATTAAACGGCAATTTTGGTGGCCATCCATGAAAAAGGACATAGAAAGTTACGTGGCCAGCTGCCCAAAGTGTGCAACTGCCAAGAGGTTGCAAGGGAAATCGCCCGGACTGTTACCAACAGTGGTAAATCCTTCAGCCTCCTGGAGGGAAATAGCCATGGATTTTATAGTGGAATTACCAGAAAGCAATGGGAATACTGTTGTCTGGACGGTCACGGACTTGTTTTCCAAACAGGTACACTTTATCCCTTGCCAAAAAATTCCCACCGCAAAAGCCTTAGTGAAACTTTTCGTCCAGCATATTTACAGATTGCATGGGGCACCCCAACGCATCATATCTGATAGGGGGGTGCAGTTTACATCTGCATTTTGGAAGGAATTTTTATCCCTCTTAGGGACCACTCAGGGACTGACATCTAGCCATCACCTGCAAGGAAATGGACAAGCGGAACATTCAAACTCAGTATTTCAGCAATATTTAAGATGCTTTCTTAATTTCCAGCAGTCTGATTGGACGGACCTACTCCCTTTCGCAGAAGTGGCCTACAATAATGCAGTCCACTCCAGCACAGGTTACACTCCTTTTCAAATAGCTACCGGTCAAAGTTTCAACCCTATGCCAGAACTAACCCCAAATGAACCGGTGATCCCATCACTGAAAGAATGGATGGAACAATTACAAAACACCTGGCCAATAGTTAGAAAAGCACTAAATGAAGTTAGGCAGGCATACAAAGCACAAGCTGATTAAAAAAGGGTTGAGCCTACACCATTCATTATAGGAGAAATGGTGTACTTATCTACAAAATACCTAAAATCCCTACAACCTTGTAAAAGACTTGGACCAAAATATATAGGGCGTTTTCCAATTAAAAGAATCATAAACCCAGTAACAGTAGAATTAGAATTACCCAAAAATCTCAGGCAAATACACCCAATTTTTCATTGCAGCTTGCTGAAAAGAGAGCATCAGTCATCGTTACAGCCAAAAATCCCCCCCCCACCTCCAATCATGGTGGAGGGTGAACATCACTTCGAGATAAAGGAAATCCTAGATTCTAGGAGATATCATGGAGCGACTCAGTACCTAGTTGCATGGAAACACCTCCCTGCCTCACAAAATGAGTGGGTCCATAAACGTCATGTCAGAGCCCCGAAGCTATTAAAGAAGTTTCACACAGAGTATCCTAACAAGCCTGACTAACTTGTATAACTGTTTTCTTTTCTTTTCAGGTGGATCTCTCTTATTTTTAAGGGGGCAGGATGTCAGAATCCAATTAGATTTCATTTCTAGTTATCGACTATGGAAAACCCCATTTCTGCCCTCTCTGGATTCTGTCATACTATGAAGGGGAAGGGGGTTTTATGGCTCTTACTTCCTTCATTAAATCTTCAAAGGGACTGAATGTGGATCTCACCAAGAGGACTGACCATAACAATATGGCCCATCAGATTTCATCTACTACTCTCTGAAGTCTCCCTTCTGCCAGTCGAGAGGAAAAGGGGGTGGAAATGTGACGCCTGGGATTGTCGCTGGAAGGACGATGAGGTGGGGGCTGCTTGGGAACACTTAAAATCTTGAATGGTAGGTGTTGGCCCCTCAGATCTTGTCTAGAACGCCTGCAATCATCTTATCTTAATAAAGATGCCTGTTGGAAGAGATAATCCAAGAGTTCTGTCTTCTTAAGATGTAAAGTGGGGTGGGTCCTTACATCACTCTTTTAATGTATCCACCTCTAATCTTTTTCTTGACTTCAGTGTGCTTGATGTTGTCAGCTTGAAGGATACCCAGGTATTTGTAGTAATCATCTTCATCCAGACTCTTAATGTTATTTTTGTGAAGCATCTTGATTCCTTCAGTTTTCACTATTTTTCCTTGTTTGATAGTGAGTGTGTTAGAGTTTTACAGCTTTCCAGCACAAAAATAAACCCCCAAAATAAGCACACATTCAAAATGAGCAGGAGGCATAGTTTAGAAAAACTTTTATCTAAAAATATATAAAAACATGATATATACAGTTTCATCCAGCTCTTGTAACATCAACAACTTGGAGATCAGAAGAAAACAATACAGAGAAGACTAAGACACACCCAGACCTAGGCTGGATCACATGCCTCACACAGTCAATATTGTGTTTTAATTAAAAATAGTTCTCATTGGCTGATTTGTTGCTATGGCTATTCCAGTTCATAAAATTTCTTACACAGTGACATTCCTCACTTTATGACTGGAATAGACATAAAACCAAATAATTTAATACTCTTCCCATGGTCATTACATCTGCCAGATTGTCATCTGAAGAACAATGAAGCAATCAAATTAGTTTACTTTTGATGGCTTCTCTGACATTACAATACTTAATGTCCACATGCTTGCTTCTACTTTTCACTCTGTCACCTATTGCCATTTTAATGCAAGCAGCATTATTATCTTCAAATACTGTTACAGCTTCTTTAACTTCTATGCTTAAATCCTTTAACAGCTGTACATACCAGGTTACCTCTGAACAAAGTTCAGATAGAGCAATAAATCCTGCCTCCGCAGTAGAAATAGCTACAGTTGCTTATTTTTTGGACTTCCACCGAATTAAAATCCCTCCAAATAATACCACAAACCAAGAATTGGACTTTCTGGTTTGCACATCATTGACATAATCACTGTCAACATAACATTTTAACTTTAACTCTTCAGAGACCTGTATTTGAAGACCCAAATTCACAGTTCCCTTCCAATACCTGAGAATTCTCTTCACATCCATCTAATGCAACTGCGTTGGTGCAGCAGTAAAGCGACTTAAGATGCTTACTACACAAGCTATGTCTGGTTTGGACCACTGTGACAGATATAACAGGCTCCCTATTGCTGACTGATATATCTCCTGATCACAGGCTTCATTTTTATCCTCGCCCAAAGTGTTGTGAAAATCTATGCTCATAGGTGTTGGAGCAGAATTACAATCTTCAGGTTGTATCCCTCCAACAGTTGTTCAATTTTCCTTCTTTGACTGAGAACACAGCCACCTTTCTCAGTTTTTTTGTATCTCTACACCAAGATAGTTTTATATTTTCACCTAGACTTTTCAAATCAAACTTTTTCTTCAATTGATTAGCAAATTCCTTCACCTGTGACAGATCCTTTGCAATGAAGCAAAGTTCATCCACAAATTGGCAATCCCCACAGTGGAACCTTGCAGTATATATGCAACCATCAGCCTTACAACTCTTGAACCCAAGACTCTTCAATGCCACATCTAAACAGATGTTCCAGTTTCTGGCTGATTGCTTCAGCCCGTAAATGGCCTTGTTCAGTTTATACACAGTGCCAGGCTTTTTACTTTCATACCCTGGTGCTTGAACAATGTACATTTCTTCCTCCAATTCTGCACTGAAGAATGCTGTGGTTATATCAAAGTGCCAAATATTATGACCACATGGCATTGCCAAAGTTAGTGCCAACCTTATAGTTTCACTTTTTACCGTTGGTGCAAACACCTCATCATAATGCACATTTTTCTTCTGCGAAAACCCCCTATGCTACTAATCTTGCCTTATATTGGACTTCATTGTTGGGTAACACTTTCTTTTTGTATACCCATTTACATCCTACAGCTTTGTAACCTTGTGGCAAAGTCATAGAGATGAACACTTTATGTTCATCCATGGATTTCATTTCTTTGTCCATGGCCTCTTTCCACTTCACTTGCTCCACTTTGGGTAGTGCCATACTTCCTGATAATTTCTTAGTTCATACTGATATGCAGGTTCTGAGATTTTGCTTAAAAAAAATACAGGAAACCAGCTTGCCTTCGAGCTTTACGTTTTTTATTCAGCTGAACAAAGAACAGGCTTCTCTACAAAGAGACAAAAAGCCCCAAATAGCAGAAAAACCTTATTTTTATACCTTTGATTACATAAGCAATTCACCCAGCAAAGCTGACATACATAAGATAAAGACTTTGTCCTTTAAGACTGGCACACTATAGAAAAGAAGAAAGCAGAAGTAGCTAGTATGTTCCCTTTTGTGTGTTTCCCCCGAGACATCATATGTTCACTGTTGGGTGGTTTGGGTGTTTCCCCCAAGATACCAGCTGTCCTCGGGTGGGTTAGAATATTGGGAGTTTCCTTTGCTGTCCTTTCATGACCCTGCATTCATGGGCCAGCAAGTGGCCAGAGAGAGTGGGGCCATCTACACATATTCACAATTGATACTGTCCCCTAAGTCCTGGTCATCAATACCACACATTACACACCTTTACTTTCCCAGCAGAATACCTGTCAGGTGGAATCCCCTTGTTCCATCGCTCTGACCTGCGTGACATTGACTGCTCTTGACTGTCAACCCTTTCCTGCTTCACATCATAGTCACCATCTTCTTCTTGACTCATTTTCTTGTCCTTTTTCAGCTTCTCCTCCCTGAACGCTGACACCATCACTAAGTGAATCACTGTCACTAAGTGGATCATCCCCAGAACTGGCATCAATTCTGTCCAAATTTTGCTCTGGAAAGGTAGCAGATCTGGAAATTACTATACTTCTGCTCCCATCACTAAAGTGATAACTCTTTGAGCCAGGCTCATAGCCCATAAATCCGAGCTTTCTAGCCTTTTGTTTCCCTTTTCTCCTGATTGCCTTTAGAATATGCATCCATGCATTGCTTCCAAATATCCTTAAATGTGCTAGAGCTGGTTTTCTCCTAGATAGCAGAAGAATCCACCAAGGAATTAAATCATCTAGTCCAACCTGCATCCAAGAAGAGAGAGTCAGTTCTCACGTCCTCATGGGCGAAGACTAAGATGAAAACTGGAAGCACCAGATAATGAGGAGGCGTGACAACTTGACATCTTAGTCTGATTGGGCAGGAGGACTGAAATAACCCATTGGTGGATTCTTCAGTCATCATGTAAGGACAGCCAAGAAGATTACAGGAAGCTCATTTCCTGGTATTCAGGATGCTGCTTATAAACTCTATATGCTTAGAGCTCAAAGCACTGTTAGAGCCCACACCCACCCACTTTACTGTTGCTCCCCTCTGGGAGGAGGTTTCAAAGTATTTCTAGCAGGACTACCCAATTCTGTAATAGCTTTGTTCCCTATGCCATCCATCTGGTAAACTCACAAGATTCGTGTTTCTCGCCATGCACATGTATACATAACTCGAACTGTTGTTTCTCTTATTCTTATTCTTATCTAGAGTGGATCTTGTTAATCCAGTTGACATCTGAGCCAGTCTGGCTTTCTAAAATTTATGTCTCATGATATTTTTTATGGGAGAGACACTCTTTGTCTGATTCCTCTGATGAGACATGTCCAGTATCGTTGAACCTCTGGCATAGGTCTCATCTTCCTCAGAGCACATAAGCCCCACAATCACATCAAGACAGTGTCTCACTGGGGGATGAAGATGATGAATTCATCTTCAAATCAATTCACAGACTGGGACTGGTAAAAATTTAACAGTTCAAGTCCAAACCAAGGACCTAGGAGCTATTAAGGTAGCATCTGAGTACATAGGCAGTTCCAAGTAGGGTGGTTTTTTTGCAAAGTCAGGATATTCCATGTATCTAGGCAGCCCTTCAGATATTGCTCCAAGAGCTCCTATTACTATTGGTAAAACCACTGATTTCTTCCTCCATAATCGCTCAACTTCAATTTGCAAATCATGATATTTTGTTATTTTTTTTCTAACTCTTTTTCTTCAATTCATGCATCACCTGATATTGCAATATCAATGAACCAGAGATTTTTTTCCCCCACAATAATGATATGAGGTGTGTTGTGGGCCAGATGTCTGTCTGTTTGGTTCTGAAAATTCCACAGGACCTTGACCTGTTCATTTTCAAGAACTTTGTCAACTTGGTGTTTCCAGTAATTTTTGCTGCATTCAAACCCAAACTTCTGGCAAAGCTTCTAATGTATGATTTTGGCAACTTGATAATGACTTTGTAGATAATAAGTCTGTGAGATTTTGCTGCAGCCACTATTAAGGGGATCCACTGTTTCATTTTTCTCATTGCATAAGCGACATTTGCTTTTTTTTGCTGACATGTTGAGTATTTGCTTTTATGGCATTGGTTTGCAAGGCTTATTCTTGGGCAGCCAAAATGAAGCTTTCAGTTTCTTTTTTCAGCTCTCCTGATCTCAATCAGTTCCATGTTAGCTTTGTATCTACCTTTCCTTAATATCCTTCAGGTATTTACTGTGCATAAGATTCTTTTTCCAGTTAGAAACCCAATGCTCAACTGTTTCATTTTTGCTCAATTGCTTTCAATCTTGTTTTCAAGAGGTTTCCCTTGTTCGCCTCCTTCAGCAGAGGCTCTTTTGCTTTTTTTTATGTATGAAAAAGACTTTTCTTTTCTTTTCCACAATAATGATATGAGGTGTTTTGTGGGCCAGATGTCTGTCTATTTGGTTCTGAAAGTTCCACAGGATCTTGACCTGTTCATTTTCAAAAATTTTGACAACTTAGTGTTCCCAGTCATTTTTGCTACATTCGAGTCCAAACTTCTGGCATAGCTTCCAATATTGGCAACTCGATTGTGACATTGTGGATAATCAGTCTGTGAGATTTTGCTGTAGCCACTGATAAGGTGATCCACTGTTTCATCTTTTTTGTTGCATAAGTGACATTTGCTATTATTACTGTCATGTTGAATTTTTGCTTTCATGGAATTAGTCTGCAAGGCTTGTTCCTGGGCAGCTAAAATGAGGTTTCTTTCTTCAGCACCCCTGATCTCATCCAACTCCATGTCAATGTCCTTCAGGTGTCGACTGTGCATAGGCATTTTTTTTCAGTTAGAACCTCTATGTCCAATTGTTTCCTTTTGATATTCTGCTTTCAACTTATTTTCAAGAGGTTCCACTTGTTCGCCTCCTTCAGCAGAGGCTCTTTTGCTTTTTTATGTAGTCATTTAAGCCATGATTTTCCTCTTCCACAGTTCCACCTGTAAGAGTCCTCTGAGGTATTGGCAAGTACAATCAATCAATATCACTTTTTGGGTGAAGAGCATAGTGCATTGTTATTAATTTTCTTGTCTTTCATCAAGTTCTAGCTGAGTCTAATAAATTATTCCAGCTGAGAATCATATTACAGGCACTGTCCAGGGGTTAATTGCCTTTGTGATATTCCCTCTGCTCAGCTTTGAGCTCAAGATTTTCCGCTTTATGTATTTTGTTGAAGTAACTTCCTTCACTTGGTTGTGCAACTGGTCAGATGCTTCCAAAACTCCTAAGTACTTGTACCTTTCTTCTGGTGTTATTGCTTTTATCAACTCTTCATTATCAAGTTTGAATTCATTATCTTCAACAATTTTCCTGCCTTAACAGCAATTGTTGCACATTTGTCAATATCAAATTGCATTCCATTGTCCCTGCTAAGCTCTTCAGTGCTTTTCAGCAGTGAGCTCAATTCAGCTTTTGTTTTTCCAAACAACTTAAAATCATCCATGTAGACCAAATGGGAAATTTTCAACCCATTTTTTGCCAATTCACAGCCAGTTTGTCTTATTCAAAATACTTGTTAGTGGCACCATCAATAGTAAAAATAACAGAGATGTCAATGAGTTGCCTTGAAAAATTCCTTGTTTGATTTCAACTTCACCAAGTTATTTTCCATAGGCCATCAGCTTAGTTTGCCATAGCTTTCATGGAAGATTTAAGGAATTTCTGGATGTTGTTGCTAATTCCAAAAATGTCTAAGCATTTCTCAATTCAGCTGTGTGGAACAGAATCAAATGCTTTCTTATAATCAAAATAATATTTTTTCTGTTTCTATGTTAATAATAATAATAATAATAATAATAATAATAATAATAATAATAATAATAATAATAATAATAATAATAATAATCGCACAGTCAGCCAGATGTTCAGACTGGATTTGGCATTTTGTCTACCTATCGAGTCCTTACAAGGACCTGAGATAGGCAGATGTGGATGTTTGATGGTATTACAGATATCGTCGCAGGTTGGAAGCAGTTCCTAGTAAGGCCACCTTTTGCATTTGACTAATGGCGAATTTGTCAATGCCAATGGTGTTCAAGTGGTGCTCCAGTTGTTTTGGGGTTGCACCCAAGGCACCTATTACTATTGGTACTACCCTTTCTTGCTTTTGCCACAGTCTTTCTATTTCTATTTGTAGATCTTTGTATTTTGTTATCTTCTCCAGTTCTTTCTCGTCTATTCTGCTGTGTCCAGGCACTGCCACAGCCACTATCCAGACTTTTTTGTCTTTCTTATCGACAATTGTTAAGTCCAGGGTGTTATGTTGCAGATGCTTGTCTGTTTGAATTCTGAAGTCCCAGAACAGTTTAACTTTATCATCTTCTATGACTTTCTCTATTTTATGATCCCACCAGTTCTTGCTTACAGGCAAATGATATTTCTTGCAGATCTTCCAATGCACCATTGTTGCTACTTTGTCATGCCGCTGCTTGTAGTCAGTCTGTGCGATCTTCTTGCAGCAGCTTACCAGGTGGTCCACTGTTTCTTCAGCTTCTTTGCATAGACGGCACTTACTGTCTGTTGCTGTCTTCTCAATTTTGACTTTATATGCATTTGTCCTTAAGGCTTGGTCTTGTGCAGACAGAATTAGTCCCTCGGTCTCTTTCTTCAATTTCCCTGCTCTTAGCCATTGCCAAGACTTGTTATTATCTGCTTTCCCAACTAATTTTTTTTAATGTACTGCCCGTGTAGTGCTTTATCTTCCCATGCCTCTATTCTGTTCTTCATTTGGTCTTTCTTGTAGGCCAGTTTGGTCTCTCTGGTAGTCAGTAAGCCTTCTTAGTATACTGGCTTCAGTGCATCTTCATCACTGTTCTTCAGATATTCTTCCAAAGCCATTTGTTCTTCTTCAACCATCTGATGTACTTGCAGCATTCCACGCACACCTATTTGCCTGGGTAGATAAAGTCTGTCAATGTTACTGCGTAGATGAAGGGCATGATTCATTGTCATTATTCTTCTGTCTTCCTATCCATTGCTTTTAGTTCTGCTTGAGTCCAGTCCACTATTCCAGCTGTGCATTGAATGACTGGAATTGCCCAGGTGTTGATTGCCTTTATGGTATTTCCTCCATTGAGTTTGGACTTTAAAATCTTCTTCACTCTCTTGATGTATTCACCGCTAATCTTTTTTTTGACTTCAGTGTGCTTGATGTTGTCAGCTTGAAGGATACCCAAGTATTTGTAGTAATCTTCCTTATCCAGACTCTTAATGTTATTTTCGTGGGGCATCTTGATTCCTTCAGTTTTCACTATTTTTCCTTGTTTGATAGTAAGTGTGGCACATTTGTCCAAGCCAAATTCCATTGCAATATCTTGGCTATATATACGGACAGTGTTGAGCAGCGATTCTATTTCAGATGATGTTTTTCCATACAGCTTCAGATCATCCATGTAAAGGAGGTGGGATAGTCTGGCAGATGTTTTTGATGTTTGATAGCCATGTCCCAAGTTATTCAGTATTGTTGACAGAGGAAACAGTGCAATAACAAATAGTAATGGTGATAATGAATCTCCTTGAAATATTCCTCTCTTAACCTTTCCCAGTCTCTCACCATTGACTTGCAACTGTTTTTTCCATTGTGCCATCGGTCTTTGCACAAATTTTCTGATGTTTCTACTGACTCCTGTTATTTCTAGGCACTTGATTATCCAGTCATGTGGCAGAGAGTCAAATGCCTTTTTGTAGTCAATCCATGTCACATTCAGGTTGCTCTTCCTTTTCTTGCAGTTTTCCAAGATCATTTTGTCTATTAGGAGTTGATCTTTTGTTACTCTGGTATTGGGTCGGTTTCCTTTCTGCTCAGGCGGAAAGAGATTGTTTTCAACTAGATGCTGTTGTACTGCATCAGCTACCACACCAGTTAGCAATTTGAAAGTTGTTGGTAAGCAGGTAATTGGCCTGTAGTTGCCTGGTGTTGCCCCTTTTCCTGGATTTTTCATTATTAGGTAGGTTTTCCCAGTTGTTAGCCACTTTTCAATTTCTCCTCCTTGTAGTATATTGTTGAACTGCTTGGCAATGAGTGGGTATATAACAGTTAGATGTCTCAACTAAAACCCATGCAGTTCATCTTCACCTGGTGCTGACCAATTTTTGATCTTCCTTGCTCTTTTTTCTACCATTTTTGTTGTTATTACTAGTTCTTTCATTTCAACTTCTGTTTTATTTTCATCCACTTCTTTTAACCAAGCCGCATCCTTGTTGTATTTCTTTGGGTTATTCAATATCTGCTTCCAGAACTGCACTGTTTCTTCCTTGTCAGGTACTGACTGATTCATTGCAGTTTCTCCATTGATGGATTGGTAGAAACGTTTCTGATTGGACTGAAATTGGAGGTTCTGCCTATAGTTTGCAATTCGAGCTTCGTATCTACCGATTTTCCTGGCTATAGCTGTTATTTGTTGCTTTATTATTTCCAGTGCTTCCTTGATCTTCCTTGTTTCTAAGTAATATTGTTGTTGTTGTTGTTGTTGTTGTTATTATTACTATTATTATTGTTGTTGTTAATCTTCAATTCCCATTCACAGTCTGGGACTGGTAAAAATTTAACAGTTCAAGTCTTAACCAAGGACCTAAGATCTTGGTAGTGTCTGAGTATATAGACAGTTCTGAGTAGGGTGGTGTTTTTTTTTTTTGCAAAGTCAGGATATTCAGGTCTAATAAGTTCAAAATTGCCATGTATCTAGGCAGCCCTTTGGGTATTGCTCCAAGGGCTCCTATTACTATTGGTACAACCATTGATTTCTTCCTCCATAGTCACTTAACTTCAATTTGCAAATTATTATAGAATTATTATTGATCATCGAACAGTCAGCCAAATGTTCAGACTGGATTTGACATTTTTGTCTACCTAGGACCTGAGATAGGTGATGTGGATGTTTGATATCGTCGCAGGATGGTAAGGCTGCCTTTTGCAATTGAATTTGTCAAATTTGAATTTGTCAATGCCAATGGTTTTCAAGTGGTGCTCCAGTTGTTTTGGGATTGCACCTAAGGCACCTATTATTATTGGTATTACCCTTGTTTGCCTTTGCCACAGTCATTCTATTTCTATTTGTAGATCTTTGTATTTTTTTATCTTCTCCAGTTCTTCCTTCCTTCCTTCCTTCCTTCCTTCCTTCCTTCCTTCCTTCCTTCCTTCCTTCCTTCCTTCCTTCCTTCCTTCCCTCCTTTCCTTCTTCTTTTTCTTCTTATTATTAATAATAATAACAATATCATTATCATCATTATTTAAGAAGGGGGTCTGAGGAGCAATAGATAGGGTAGCAAAACTCTTGATGACTATTAAATGGCTGCAAAAAGTTTCAGTTTCCTAAATTTCTTTTCTATCATATGGATATTAACTTATGATAGATCTAATTTAAAAAAAACCTCCTGATTTATTTTTTTGGTTGCATTGGCAGAGGAAAATTTAGCCCAACATTATTTTTCCCAAAAGTTTCTAGTCTTTTGCTTTTGGGAATTCTGAAAATAGAACATAAAATCAAGAATGCATTCCATTTTTCCCTCTTATGCAGTGATTCCAAATATGGATAATCCATTTTGATTTTATGGTCCTTGAGTATAGTATAGTGCAGGGGTCCCCAACCCTTGGGCCACAACTCAATACTGGGCTGCAGCCCGTTTGGAACTGGACTGCAGAAGCAGCTGACAAGCACATGTATATGCGCAGCTCCGCTTGCATGAACAATGGGCGAGAGCACATGTTGCAGCTTCATTTGCATGAGGGGCAAGCGTGTGTGCACAGCTCCATTTGTGCAACTGGCGGTCACACATGCCTGCCACTTGTGCAAATGGAGGTGCATACACTCACCTGCTGCTCATGCAGAACCATTCCCTCCCTCTCCCACCAGTCCACTAAACTGGAAAGGTTGGGGAACTCTGATATAATATATTGGATTCTCTATTTTGGCTATAAAGGGGGAAGGAACTCTTCCAATTCAAGCTCTGAAAATTGCTTCTACATGTGTATACCTTCTACAAATTGACAATTTAATTAGGCATTATATAAATATGTTTATATAATAAATACTTTTTATTTTCTGTCCTGAATCCTCTTTAACTTGTCAGTACACTTCAATTCCAGCTTGCTTATATGTGAGAATAATGTCATTTCTAGTTCCCTCCTATATAGCTCATTCATTGTTTTTTAATTGAATCATTTTTCTTTTCTGAAGAAAGAACAGATGAGTTCCAAGTTGGAGCTTCAACAAAAATGCAACTTAATTAATAAATCGGTTCCAGAATTATTCTTGGGCTCTATAAAGTATATTTCCTGGCAAGTCACAGGATGAGTATCATTAAATCAAAAATGCTTTGTTCCTCATGCCAAGCTGTTAAATTTTTCTGCTAGCTTAAACATACACTGTTGCAGAGATGGAAATGAGGCATCTTTGGCTGTTAAGGCTTTTAAGATTAAATCAAAATATAGGGAATTAAAAAAATGGAAACAGGGACACATAACTAAAGCAGAATACCAACATATAACCTGAATCTGCAAGGCTGGAGTCAGGAAAGCTAAGGCTCAGAATTAAGACTTGTAATAAATGTCAAAAATTATTTTTAAAAAATTATTTCAACATATAAACAAGAAAAAAGTCAAGGAAACAATCGGTCCACCAATGGAAGAAGATGGCAAGGATGAGCAGCAGGGGAAAAGCAGAGCTGCTTAATTCCTACTTTGCATCTGTCTTCACACAAAAAGAAAAAATAGTCCAACCTACCAAAAACAGAATTGTAAAAGACAGACTAGGACAGTGGTGGTGAACCAATGACAGGTATGCCAGAGGCGGCACTCACAGCCCTCTCTGTGGGCACGCGCACCATCACCCCAGGCCTGCCTGCCCCTGTGGCCCCCTCCTCACCAGCAGCCCCCCCAGAGGAGAAAGACTCCCAGGTGCAGCCTAGGACATGGCAGCTGGGCAGCGGGGACAAGACTCCACCCTTGTGCCCCGTCGCATGCAGATGATGCTATGGGGAGTGGGCGGAGGGCGTGGCTGCCATGGTGCTGCTGGACCGCCTGGGCGATCTGTAGCAGGCCGTGGAGGCGATGGGTGGTCCTGCAGGCAGGGAGGCGGGCAGGGAGGGGAGCAGGGCGGGGGTGGAGTGGGAGTAGGGTGGGGCGGTTTTGGGGCACTCGGTCTCTAAAAGGTTCACCATCACTGGACTAGGAATATAATTTAAAATAGGCAAGAAAAGAGGTAAGAGAATATCTGTCCACTCTACATAAGTTCAAATCACCAGGACCTAATGGATTGCATTCCAGAGTTCTGAAGGAGCTGACAGATATGATCTCAGAACCAGTGAACCATATTTTTCAAAGATCCTGGAATACTGGGAAACTACCACAGGACCAGAAAGGAGCTGATGTGGTTCCCATTTTCAAAAAAGGGAACAAAACATGTATTTTCATTTTTGTATCTGAACATGCCTGAGCATGCGCAAAATGGAGGGCGCTTCCCTGTAAGAGCAGCTGGGCTTCCGATGGGGAATGGTTAGAGACCCCCCCAGGGGGTCAAGAAACATCTGGGACCCCGGGGATTCTGGCAGTGGAATACCTTAGCCTTCCAGAGATATGTCTGTTGACTCCCTCCTTGCCGGGAATGGACAAAGTTGGGTGATGATGATAACAGCGTATTGTTGGGTGATGTTAACAGCGTACTCCCCCCCCTTCGGCCCGTGGCCTGCGGCGAGGTGAGGAGCCAACCGGGAGTTTGGGTGGGAGGCCATCGTGGAAGAGAGGAACTTGACGGCGGCTCCCCCCTCCCACTATACGAGCGAACGACCCGCGAAGGGACTGCTGAGAGGCTTCTGGCTTTGGGTGGCCACTGTGAAAGGGAACAGCTCGGCCCCTTCCCCGCCTCCCTACCACCATGTGAGCGAGCGGCTTGGGAAGGCAGCTGAGAGGCATTGGTGTTGGGAGGCCGCCGCAAGAGGGAAGAGTTCGGCGGCGCCCCCCCCACCATCATGCGAGCTAGTGGTTCGGGAAGACAGCTGAGAATCGCGGGTGACTGAGGGGGCAGCATGGACTTGGTGGTGAGGGAAACAACATTGTCATGCTTCCCCCTCCCCGGTGGACGAGCGGCCAACGGTGAGGCCAAGTGGGAGAACTGCAGTGGCCTCCCCCACCCTGTTAGTTTTATGCGGGAAGGAAAGTGGAACCGAGCACTATCAGGAGGGGGAGTAAATAGCCCTGATGAAAGAATCCCAGATTCTTTTTAGAGACCTGGACCCTTTTTAGAGACCTGGTCCTTGCCCCGGCAGCACATATGCGAATCTGTGGACTGTGGATTAAATGGAGCAGGATGGAACAACATAGGGGCCTTTTCCTGCCCGGACCACCTAAAATCCACCATCATCATTGTTATTGTTGTTATTACTGTTATTATTACCATCACCCTGATGGAAACCTGGAATTTGGACTTTAATCTAGACTGGACTGCCCGGTTCTCTTGCCGGACCCCATAGATGCACTTTACCTGACTGGCTGCTTACTCGAAGTGGACTCTTCTTGCATTGCGAGATTCCCCCCTCTCGCAATTATGGCCCTCTGTTTTATCAAGGGCCCATCTCGAGGATGGACTTTGGAGTCCTGAGAGATGGCATGCATCAAATAAGGGGCTTTTTAAATAGGTATTTAATGAAAGTTTTAAGGGAGGGAAGGGGTGGGGAAGGGGTGTCTAGGGTGGGGGAAGGAATTGTTGGAAGGGAGCAAGAAGACAGGCCAGGCAACGGAAGGGGACGGAGCCCTGAAGGTGCACACAGGGGGTTGATTAAGGCTAACTTAGTTCCAATTAGTACCGTAAGCGGGAGGGGCAGGTATAGCGGGAGCAGGGGGCCGTATCATAAGGGAGCGTGCACACACTGCTTACGAGTGGTCGTGTGCTCCGATCCCCAAGGCTCAACCTGTTCTCGGGGTTATTCAGAACCACAGGGCCCTGGCTGTAGGCTGATGCTGTGCAACGCCAGGTCTGTGGTAAATAAGGCCCCCCTCATTCAAGATTTATTCTCAGAGGGGGGAGCAGACCTGGTGGGTATAACGGAGACCTGGTTGGGACAAGAGGGCGGTGCCCCTCTGGTGGAAATGTGCCCACCGGGTTTCTTTGCATTCCACCAGCCAAGAGCTCAGTGCAGGGGTGGGGGAGTGGCGGTCGTGATCAGGGAAGATTTCAGGCCGAGGGAGGTCACTATTCCTCAGACGGCAGGCTGTGAATCCCTCCTGGTGAAGTGGGACCTTGGGGGTCCGAGGGCGGTGTTGATTACGTACCTGGCTCCCTGCCACGTATCAACCTCACTGCCCGAGCTCCTGGACGTTATCGCCACAGTGGTGGTTGAAGTCCCCAGGCTAATAGTTATGGGTGACTTCAACCTGCCGTCCGTTGGCGGGGTGTCCAGGGAGGCTCGGGAGTTCATGGCTTCCATGACAGCCATGGACCTGGCCCAGGTAATTCAAGGCCCCACACACACAGGGGGGAACACGCTTGACCTGTTTTTTGTCTCTGGACAGTGGCTGAGTGGTCAGAATATAGGGGATATAGTCATTGAACCCCTGTCATGGTCTGATCACTCTCTCCTACACTTGGACTTTCTGACCGTTGCACCCCACTGCAGGGAGGCGGAACCGGTGAGATGGTACTGCCCCAGGCAGCTGATGGAGCCTGAGTGGTTCCAGGCAGAGCTTGGGCCAATTCCTGAGGTTCTGATACACGACTCGGCCGAAGAGCTGGTGGCGGCCTGGGATAGGGCGGCTGCCGGTGCTCTGGATCGAGTTGTGCCTTTGCGGCCTCTGATTCGGTGTGGGTCTCGATCGGCCCCTTGGTATAACGAGGGGTTGAGAGAGATGAAACGCCGGAAAAGACGCCTAGAGAGCAGTTGGAGGTCGAGCTGTGCCGAATCTGACCGAACACTGGTAAGAGACCATATTAGGTCCTACCTAGCGGCGATAAGAGCAGAGAAGTGTTCTTACCTCACTGCTCTTATCGCGTCATCAGATAACTGCCCAGCCTCCCTGTTTAGGGTGACCCGCTCCCTCCTTCATCAGGAGGTGAGAGGAGACCCCTTAGAGGGTAGAGCTGAGGATTTCAGAAAATATCTGTATGATAAAATCGCTCAGATACGGGAAGGCTTTGACTTCAACTGGGTATGTCCAGTGGGAGAGGCGCAGTCAGGTCCTGAGACTATTACCTGGGTTGAGTTTGACCCCGTAACTCCCGAGGACGTGGACAGGTTGCTGGGGGGACTTAGGGCGACCACATGTTTACTGGACCCGTGCCCCTCCTGGTTGGTGTTGGCATCCCAGGAGGTGGTACAAGGCTGGTTCCAGGCAATTATCAATGCTTCTTTGAGTGAGGGTGTCTTTCCCGCCACCTTGAAAGAGGCGGTGGTGAGGCCCCTCCTCAAGAAGCCTGCCTTGGATCCAGTTGTTTTATCAAACTACCATCCCGTCTCCAACCTTCCTTGCGAAGGTTGTTGAGAGTGTGGTTGCCCGACAGTTCCCGCAGCACCTGGAGGAATCGTCATATCTGGATCCGCACCAGTCGGGGTTCAGGCCTGGCTACAGCACGGAAACAGCATTGGTCGCGTTGGTGGATGATCTCTGGCAGGCCCGAGACAGGGGTTGCTCCTCTGTTCTGGTGCTATTGGACCTCTCGGCGGCTTTTGATACCATCGATCATGGTATCATGCTGCAACGGTTGGAGGGGCTGGGTATAGGAGGCACTGTTTTGCAGTGGTTCTCCTCCTTCCTCTCCGGCCGGATGCAGTCTGTGTTGACAGGGGGCCAGAGGTCGACCCCGAGACCCCTTGTATGTGGGGTACCTCAGGGGTCGGTCCTCTCACCTCTACTGTTCAACATTTATGTAAAGCCGCTGGATGAGATCATCCATGGTTTTGGTGTGGAATATCACCAGTACGCTGATGATACTCAGCTGTACATTTCCACGCCGAACCACCCCAACGATGCCCTTGCCGTGCTGACCCAGTGCCTGGAGGCCGTGCGGGTCTGGATGGGGAAGAACGGACTCAAGCTCAACCCCTCCAAGACCGAGTGGCTGTGGTTACCGTCGTCCCGGTATAGCCAATTGACTCCATCGCTATCTATTGGGGGCAAAACAGTGGCCCCCATGGGAAGGGCTCACAATTTGGGAGTCCTCCTGGATTCACGGCTGTCCTTAGAGGACCATCTGACAGCCGTGGCCGGGAGGATGTTCTATCAGGTTCGCCTGGTGCGCCAGTTGCGTCCCTTCCTAGACAGGGACTCGCTACGCACAGTCACTCATGCCTTCGTTACCTCCAGGCTGGACTACTGTAATGCTCTCTACATGGGGCTCCCCTTGAGGTGCACCCGGAAGCTCCAACTGGCCCAAAATGCGGCCGCGCGGATAGTGACGGGAGCGTCATGGCGCTCCCATGTAACACCGCTCCTGCGCGAGCTGCACTGGTTGCCAGTGGTCTTCCGGGTGCAGTTCAAGGTGCTAGTGACCACCTTTAAAGCGCTCCATGGCATCGGACCTGGATACTTACAGGACCGCCTACTGCTAGCAAATACCTCCCGCCGTTCGGTGCGCTCCCACAGAGAGGGCCTCCTCAGGGTGCTGTCGGCCAGACAATGTTGGCTGGCGACCCCCAGGGGGAGAGCCTTCTCTGTGGGAGCTCCCACGCTATAGAACGAGCTCCCCCCGAACTCCGTACGATGACAGATTTACGCACCTTCTGTCGGGAACTAAAAACGTTCCTTTTTTGACTGGCCGGCCTGGCATAGAAGCTCCGGTTCCAGCAGGGTTAAAATGTTTTAGGGGGATTGAGTAATTTTTATGATTCGTAAATATTGGGTTTTAAATGGGGATTTTACGGCCAAAATTGTTTAATTCATTTTTAATTATTCTAATTTTGTATATTTATAGGTTTTTTAAATTTTAAGGCTGTACACTGCCCCGAGTCCTTTGGGAGATGGGCGGTATAGAAATTTGAGAAAATAAAAATAAATAAAATAAAATAAAATAAATAAAACAGATCCAGGAAGATACAGACCAATCAGCCTAACATCAATATCTGGGGAGATCTTGGAAAAGATAATCATGCAACAGACCTGTGAACACCTAGAAGCGAGCAAAGTTATAATCAGATCATGCCAAACAAATCCTATTTCATTCTTTGACAAAGTGACTAAAATAGTGGACCAGCAAAATGCTGTGGACATAGTATATCTGGGTTTCAGTGAGGCATTTGACAACCTATTTCTTGGTAAGCTAGGCAAAAGTGGCATACACATCACCACTAGATCACCACTGACAAATCACACTAAACAGGTAGTTCTTAATGGAACTACATCTTCATGGAGGTAAGTAAGTAGTGGGGTACCCTAATGTTCTGTTTTAGGCCTAATACTCTTCAATATCTTCATAAATGGTTTAGATCCAGGAACAGATGGGAAACTTATCAGATTTGCCAATGATACCAAGCTGGCAGAAATAGCCAACACTCTAGAAGATAGGCTCAAGATCCAGATGGATTTTGACAGACTTGAACAGTAGGCTGAATCTCTCAAAATGAAATTCAATGGTGAGAAAAGTAATATTTTACACTTAGGCAAGAAAAATCAAATGTACAGGTACAGATTAGGTGAAACTTGGCTCAATAACGGTACTGCAAGAAGAATTTTGGAGTCCTAGTGGACAATCACTTAAATATGAGTCAGCAGTATGCTGCAGCTCCCATTAAAGCCAATGCAA
Organism: Bothrops alternatus; assembly: GCA_034064705.1. Classification (NCBI taxonomy): domain Eukaryota; kingdom Metazoa; phylum Chordata; class Lepidosauria; order Squamata; family Viperidae; genus Bothrops; species Bothrops alternatus. Next base: position 15,875,217 of record JARGCV010000085.1, read on the forward strand.
TCCTAGGATGCATTAACAGAAGGATAGAATCAAGATCACGTGAAGTATTAGTACCACTTTATAATTTCTGGTAAGACCACACTTGGAATATTGCATCCAGTTTTGATCGCCACAACATAAAAAGATGTTGAGTTTCTGGAAAGTGTGCAGAGAAGAGAAACAATGTTTTTTTTCATAAAAGTTGTATTAATTTTTAAAAATTACAGTCTTTAGTAAATAACATGTTGTCTGGGTTCAAATATTTAACATTAACTTTTTCAATATAAATCTGTTCAGTACTACACAATCCAGTATTTTTTCCCTGATCCTCCTTTCTTCTCCATATTTTTCCCATTTTCCCTTCATTACACCATTACAATTTTTGGTACCGTTAATGTATACAAAGTTAGATATAAGCATCTTCATTATATTTTACTAATATCATACAAATAACATTAATATCAATTCATAAATCAATGTCAATTCATTAATCAATATCCTGTTTTCCGTGCTCTTGTTAAAGTCTGATTTCCCACCAGTATTTGAAATATCCTTATCAGTTATGATTTTATCAACATTAATTATATTTATATAGCTGAAAGTTTTATTCAAATCAATCCTCCTCTTATCTTCATATTTCCCATATGAAAAAAAAATACTACCTTAATTCTAAATCATATCTTTCATTGTAAAAGTCTAATTATATCTAAAAGTCTTCCATTCTTTTAATCTTACTCAAAAAAATATTTAAACATATAATACCCCCTCTAGAAGGTCAATTCTTCTGTTTTTTAAATCTGACTCTCGCTTTCTTTCTACTTGCCTCGATCTACTTGCCCTGGCTTGGAAAGCAACTTGGCAAAGAAATGCCAAGTTGCTTTTCAAGCCAGGGCAAGTAGATCGCCCAGGAATTTTTCTTTCTATTTTTGGAAAAATTGCTTGGCATGAGGAAAACCGTTTAGGTAGGGTATTTGGGGGGGGGGATTCCGTCCATTTATATTCCTTAAACAACTCCCAGTTCCTTTCTCCCTCCATTTCTCTTTTCATTTCCTGTCTCTCAAGTTGTGACATTTCCCTTAACAGCTCTATATTCTCTTTTTAAAAATCTTTTTCTTTGCCATTAGATATATTTTGCAGACCTAAGGGATAAATGGTCTTTTGCATTTTTGTTGTTATAGCTAAGTCTTGCAGTTCTTTTATTTCTTCCATCTCTAAATCCGTTTCCTCTTCTGATTTCTGGATTATTTGTTCATACTTTGTAGTCATTATCTGGGAGCTTTCTAGTTGTAGATTTGGAGATTTGCTCATTTATATTATCTAAATTGTTTTTAGTCTCATTAGGATTTATTTTTATATCCTCTTTGCATTCAACAATTGTTTGTAGCATAGAATATATTTCTTTCTGAAAGATGTTTGTTTTGTCTTGAGGCATCATTCCTGGAGATTAGTTTTCTGGTCTTTATATATATCTTTTATAATCCAATATATTCCAAAGTATAGGTTCAGTTCTGAAAGCAATATTTTATAGTAAGCCCTTGTCTCAAGTATCCCAGAAATTGTCAATCAGGCAAGGTTGTAATCCACAATATTCAAAGAGTTCAAAATGTTCAACCTCTCTGAAAACAGCTCAAAAGTCCCTCCCAGCCAGGCGTAGTTCAACGTCAAATTTTCTTTCTTTCCCACTAGCTCTTGAAGTTAAAAGTCCAAGCTCAGTAGGTATTTATAATCCAAAAAGGTCAGGATGATAAGTATGCCAAAATATTTTCTTTATTGCTAGCTGTTTTCCCAGGGTAGGAATCACCAAGCAAAGAAATTATAGTGTTGTACACAAATCCACCACTAGATGTCACTCAAACTCCATTTTCCATTCTTAAATCAAAGGCTTGATTTCTATATTTCGCCTCAATGTTTTTTTTCAAAGAGAAAATCTTAACAGTTAACTCAGTTCTCAAATTTATCGAAACTGTAGTTTTATGTTGCTTCCACTTCAATATTGTATGTTTCTGTTCCCCATAAAATTAAAACACCACTTCCGTTTACCTTCAGAGGTTTTTCACTTCTTGGGAGCATTTCCCAGGAAATTTAGTTGTAAAATAGTAAAGAAAGGATCAATATTTTCACCCAGTTCCAAACATGCTGTTTACAATGTATTAAGTAATGCTTTTTTCCTCTTCGGTTGTCAGCAGCTAATGGCCGGCCACAGGAATGTAGCCGGTCTTTCCCCTGCCAGTTTGGAGGGCTTTCCTTGAATCAAATGGAAAGACCGGCGTCTTTCCATGAGCGACAAGGCACCCCTCTTCTTCATTGCCTCTTCGAGGCAATTTTAGAACCTTTTTAGGGCCCCCAGTAGGGCGAAATCAAGCGAAGAAGGCAGAACCTTGCCTTCCTGCATCCCATCCGCCGCAACGCAAACTGGAAGTGAGAAACAATGTTGATTATGGGGCTGTAGGCTAAACCCTATTTTCCAAAGCACACAATTCAAGAAAAGAAACAATAGATGAAAACTAACCAAGGAGACAAGCAACTTAAAACCAAGGAGAAATTTCCTAATGGAACAATAAAACAGTGGAACAGCTTGCCTTCAGAAGTTGTGGGTGCTCCATTACTGGAGGCTTTTAAGAAGAGACTGGACAGCCATTTGTCTAAAGTGGTGTAGGGTCTACTGGTTGAGCAGCGGGTGGGACTAGAAGACTTCCATTGTCCCTTCCAAGTCTGTTATTCTGTTATTTTCCCCCTCTAAATTAAAAGATATAAAGCTCTTCATTCCATAATTGATCTCTTAATTATAGCCAATTCCAATAACTAATGTCATCTGCACTTAGATGTCAGCAAAAAGTTCAAACAAGACCACAAAATAGTAATATTAATTAATGTATGTTAAACTCAGCATTCCAAATCTCAACTCTTTAAGTAAATCTATTTTTAGAAGGCATAAAGTAGCCCAATATCTTAGTATGGACAAAATACTAAATTTTAACATGACAAAGAGGAACAATTTCTTCTTTAAAAAGAACAAGCTCAGAAATATCCCTTACTTTAACTGGAAAGATAATTAGATAAAAAGGTTAATTTACATGTTGTCTGATTAGGATACATAAAGTAACTCTGGGGGAAAAAAGGCTTAAACACCATGTTAACAATAAGACAATCCAGTACATAGCACTTTTCTATTCCAGATGTCAGCAAATTCATAGAGAGCTGCCTAAAAATGACATGTCCCATTCAAATAAATATTGAATGTCTCAACTATAACTATAAGCAAATGCAAATTTTGAAGGCATAAAGTAGTCCCAGTATGAACAAAACACTGAAATTTAACATGACAGATAAGTTTTCTTTAAAGAAAACCGGCTCACAAAAATTCCTTACTTTAAGTGAAAAGAGAAATACAAAGCAAATTTAATTACTGTTAGATTTGAATCAGAATCTTTGAATGAGATTACAGCTGGAAGGGGTCTTGGAGGTCTTCCAGTCTAACTCTCTACTCAACCAGGAGACCGTATACCATTTCAGACAGGTGGCTGTCCAATCTTTTCTTAAAAACCTCCATTGTTGAAGCACCTACAACTTCTGAGGGCAAGCTGGTTCCACTGGTTAATTAGTCACACTGTTAGGAAGTTTTTCCTTAATTCCAGGTTGCTTCTCTCCTTGTTTTAAATAAAAAGTTTTATTGGTTTTTTCCATTTTTTTCCAAAAGCTTAGGACACAACATGGTGGTCAGGATGTCAAATCATTCAAAGACAAAATCATATAAATATAGCTCAAATTAATTATCAAAAATTTCCTCTCTGTTTCTTAATATAGTATTGCTTATTAAAATTAATACAGTTTTAGATAAAGTTCAATCAAACAAAAATCATCAATCACATGCAATTATAATCTATATCCTGTTTTTAAACTTTACTAATTACAGTTGTCATACTCCAATTACATTTTAATAAGTATATAGTTGGGATTTCAGGTATCCTTAATAATAGATCATTCATTGGGAGTGGTTTTTTTTCCCCTATCACAAATATCTCTTCCTCTCTCTATTACAACATAGTTATCATATTTAAAATAATAATATAAATCCAACAGATACAGTTCTATTTTTAAGAATGTATTCTATCATTTCATCAGTCTACATCTATAGAAAATCTTTCTAAGCCCTTGATAGAGTTTACATCTTCAAATACTTATCAACTATAGTATCAGGAAATTCCCATCCTTCATTCATAATTAAACCAGACATACTCTCTTTTTCTATTACAACATAATTATCATATTTAAAATTATAATGTAAGTCCAAAAAAATACATTTCTATTTTTAAAAATATATTCAATCATTTCATCAATCTACATCTATAAGGTCTTTTTACCCCCTGAAACTATAGTAACAGTAAATTTACATCCTTCATTCGTTATTAAATCAGACAAAATTTCTAAAGCCTTTTTAATCCGTCAAGTAGCATTTTATGTCACATTTAAACCTGACTCTAGCTTTCTTTCTATGCCAATTTGGTTCCCATAATAAAGCTTTTCGGTTATCAAACCTCAAGATTTGATTGCAAAAATTTCTAACCAATTCAAACTGAACAAAATTTCTTTCCCTTTCCGCTTTATTGTAATTTCCAAAGGATTGTGTCTGAATATCGATCTTTGTTATTTCTGGTAGTTGAACTGAGTCAATTACAGTTACTTCTTGGTCATCAAAGTTGTCCATCAGTTGTAGGTAACGTTGTGTAGAATTAGTTGGTTCAGTGGTTTCCGCATTTTCTCTCAGTGTAGATTCACAATTGGGTTGTAAATATTGTTGTAATATGTTGTGATGCATGAGGCTTGGAGAGGCTTGGGACAAAGACTGTACCATATGACTTTGCCATGCTGTTTTGGAGCAACAGGAAATGGAGGCGGGGCCAAGAGGTGGCCTGGAACAAAGGAAGCAAGATGGCCATGTTATGTTGTAATGCCATAGGCCTGGAACAAAGAAGACCATGTGGCTGACCATATGGCCTTGGGACAGGAAATAAGGGGCTAATAGGTGGATGAACGTTGTACCAAGATTTGAATCCATTGGCCACAGGGTGGCCCTGCAGTGTACCCTTGTCATTGGCTGAAGAAATAACATTGTCATTGGCTGTTTGTAACCATGTGATGTATTGTGTAACCGCCCACTGTAACAGTTAATAAAAAGGGGAGGCGGCCTTTTGTCACTAGTTGCTTCGCCCAGAGAAATGTGCTTGTCATGTGTCTCATTAATTCAGCTATCGTGAAGGACCTCGCCATTGATCTGGGGCGCAATGAGGTGCCCCAGATCAAAACTTGAGGCTTGCCTACGGAGGGCAAAGCCTCAAGTGGTGACCCCGACGTGATTTGATGCAAAAGTCACGTCCTTCTGGCAGCCCACCTCTTACTACGTCTGGAACAGACCCATGTGCACGCTTATGGTAAGTGTGGGACAGAAGCTTTGCAAAACTTGGGCTGTGTACCTGAAACAATTGCTTAGCTTAGTCAGGAGAGCAAATTATGTTCAGAAACTTAATTAGACTGTTTTCCCTGTCACTCAAAAAGATCTATGTCTTTTATTGGCTTTTTTGAAAAAATTTTAGCAATTAGACCTCGCCACATGGCAAGAGGTATCTGGCTCCATTGCTGAGAGCCTCGCCAGATGTCCTAGCCCATGACAGGCTGTATTGTCACATGCTGACACTACACTATGCAAAAACAGAGCAAGCTAAATTGGCTAATTCTCAGGCTTTCAAAAAGCAAGCCCTGAGATAAAAATCTTACTATTTGACTCTAAATTTGGCCAACTGGAGGAACAAACCTCGTGGTGTTTTCCTCAGCAGAGATCACCCCCCCCTGTGAGTATGTGGGTGGAATTCTCCAAGGATCAAAGGGGAGGGCTTGATGTAATTGTTAGGACCTTAATTATGCAACTAACAAAGATTCACAATTTGCCTTCACGTAAGGAGTTTAAAAGTATTAATGTTTGTTTGGCATTGTCTCTTACATCTTAAAGGGACCATTAAAAATTGCTAATTGGATTAAAATTGGCTTATGGAGGAGCTCTCTGCTTCTTCCCCAAATTCTCCTTATGTGAAAGAATTGTATGCATGGCTATTTCAAAAGGCTATCTGCCTTCCTTTTCTTCTGTAGCTATTGGCTTGCAGGATTCTCTCTGTTTCTCCTGCCCTGTCTCCAAAAAAAAAAGTCTTAAGCCTTTTGTTTCTTTCAAGATTTACTACTTCCCTTAACCCCCCCTATTTTCTCCCTCTGACTCAGCATGCTTTTCTGGCCGTCGTTTTCTCTCTATGACTCATACAACCCCCTGCAGTTACTAAAGGCTTAATAACTGCCTCATGCCTGTCCTGTTGATCTTACTATGCTAATTCAGTCTTCTCTCTCTTACCTTTCAACTTGTTAAAAAATCTGAAGTCTGTGTTTCTAATTCTTATAGTTGAAAAAATGGGAAAATATTTCCTGGTAAAAATGCCTTGTTCGCTTGTTAACTCTTCCTCCCCCCAAGGGCCATTTTCTCCCCCCCTTCTTTTCTCCCTTTGCAGATTTCCAGAGGTTTATTTGAAGACTGTTTGTCGCCTGAAGACCATAAATGGGCCAGTTTAAAAACCAGCAGAACCAGTTTTTCCTGGTTTCCAAGGAAACGGATGGCTGTAAATGGAGACTCAAATTACATTTGAATTCGAATTCCCTTCTCTTTGAATTACCTCCTCTCTCTCACCCCCCCTCTCTGGCTGTGTTGCTTAATAAACCATGGTTTTTTTCTTTCTTATTGATTTCTCTGCCAATTTTGCTTTTTCTTACTTGTCTTTGCCTATTTTGAATTTATATTTCCTAGTCTTAATGTTTCATTTTTGTCTCTTTCTTATTTCTTGTTAATGATTTAATTTTTGTGACAAATCATTGCTGTTTTGCATTTTATGTTTCTCACCATGCTAATATATATTCAATTGTTGGATCTGAAATCTCTCAATCTCTCTCTTTAACTTTGAATCCTTCCTTACTTTGTGTTAGGCATTTAATCACACAGCTTCATCAGTTAGTAACAACTCCCTTGCAGCTAGATTATAAAGCTAGATAATGAGACATACAATGACAACAAGAAAGCATGTGCTGATTCTGTTCCCTTGTTTGATTTTGGTGAAAACTTTGAAACTTTGTACAACTTCTCAAAAGACAATGCACTCACATCTGACAAAGATTAGATCTTATGTGGAAAAGCTGCACATTGGTCAACACCCCAGAATTGGTCTGGTACATTTACATTTCTACAAAACACACACATTTCTGCCACAGTCGCTCATATGGAAAGTATGGTACAAAACAATCCCTTATCACAAGAAACTGTATGCCTTGTTTGATTGACAGTTATTTTCCTGGCTACCTAATGCTGGGTGGCTCAAGGAATTGGGTTTTCAGTATCATAATGTTTCCAGTATTTTGTGTAACAATCTGTTGCTGTGTACAAATGTATTCCTAACCTGTGTAAAACCTGTGTAAGCCTCCCTTTTCTAACCATATCCTGGAAAAGAACCAACTCCTGCCTCTGAGGACTGGACAGATGACAGCTTATGCCCTAGGATCGTGTACAGAACTGGACGGAGCATAGGTGGAACAACCCACAGCTGCTAAAAAATAAAATAAAAAAGTTGATATGTTGTAATATGTTGTGATGCATGAGGCTTGGAGAGGCTTGGGACAAAGACTGTACCACGTGACTTTGCCATGCTGTTTTGGAGCAACAGGAAATGGAGGCGGGGCCAAGAGGTGGACTGGAACAAAGGAAGCAAGATGGCCATGTTATGTTGTAATGCCATAGGCCTGGAACAAAGAAGACCATGTGGCTGACCATATGGCCTTGGGACAGGAAATAAGGGGCTAATAGGTGGATGGACGTTGTACCAAGATTTGAATCCATTGGCCACAGGGTGGCCCTGCAGTGTAGCCTTGTCATTGGCTGAAGAAATAACATTGTCATTGGCTGTTTGTAACCATGTGATGTATTGTGTAACCGCCCACTGTAACAGTTAATAAAAAGGGGAGGCAGCCTTTTGTCACTAGTTGCTTCGCCCAGAGAAATGTGCTTGTCATGTGTCTCATTAATTCGGCTATCGTGAAGGACCTCGCCATTGATCTGGGGCGCAATGAGGTGCTCCAGATCAAAACTGAGGCTTGCCTACGGAGGGCAAAGCCTCAAAATATACTGTCTCTGTCTCTTTAAGTTGTATGTAGGCCTGTTCAGGATTACTCTGTTCATCTTCTATTGTTCCTTGTTCCATAACTTGATTCATTATTGGAGGGTCGATGTGAGGTTCCAAGGTAGCATCTTTAGATTTTCTCCAAGATTTCCAATAAGTTTTGAAGTCTTCTGTAAATTCTAATATTTTTTCCAGTATTAAGTCATAGTCAAGATGTGGATAACTTTCATCCATTTTGGTGGTAGATTTGCCTGTTCCTTTATTGGAGACTACTTGAAAAAGGTCCACAAATGTCTGCCTCCAAAAGTCTAATAGCCAGCTTCACCACCCAACTGTCAAGTTATGTTTTCTCTTTCATTATCACATGAAATCCAATCCCTCTCCAAATAACAGGGAGAAGTACGGTTAGAATTTCGCTTTTCGCCACCAGATGTCCTCAGTGAGCTATAAAGTCTTTTTTTCCCCAAGTTAATAAAGTTAAAAAAGAAAAAAAGTTCTTTTTTTTTTAAAGTTAACAAGAGAGGTATCTCTAACATTATCAAATTAAAAGAACAAAATAACAATGTCCCTTTTTTCTTCTTTTCCCCTAAAATTCCAACAAAAGTTCAATAGTAAAAAAAACAACCACACACACACACAAAATTATTAATCTTTTTCTTTTTAGCTCTTCTTTCCGTATAGGCAGCCGCCTCTTTCTTAATAAAGGAAAATAGAAACTCTTTACAGGAAAAGTCAGGATGTTGTGAGCCGCTCCGAGTCTGCGGAGAGGAGCGGCATACAAATCCGAAAAATAAATAAAATAAATAAATAGCGAGAGAAGGAAAGGTCTCACCCGGATTCACCACGGTGGTTCTTTATGCTTAGTTGTTCTTTTGACTTGCGGTTGGTGCGGCTAGGTGATCGGCCATTTTACTGGCTGATCTTCTCTTCTGTCGGCCCTCAGAGTTAGCTCGGACAGCTGGAGGAGCCGCCGCTCCTCCGCAGCCGAGCACAGCCTTCTCGATGGTAGTCGCGCCCTCCAGGGCGACCTTCGACCCGCATAAGGGTCTACCGGCGGAGGGAAGCTAGCCAAACGAGGAGACGAGTCTCCTCGTGCGGCTAGAGGCACCGCGATCCGGAACCGGAAGTCCAGGTTGCTTCTCTCCTTGATTAGTTTCCATCCGTTGTTTCCTATCCTGCCCTCTAGTGATTTGTAAAATACGTTGACCCTCTCTACTTTGTAGCAGCTCCTCAAATACTGAAATATTACTATCATGTCACCTGTAGCCCTTCTTTTCCTGAATATGACTATGTTGTTGTTATTTTGTTGTTGTTATTGATTTAATCTTACATATGATTCACAATCTGGGACTTAACAGTTCAAGTCTTAACCAAAGACCTAAGAGCTGTTACGGTAACGTTTGAATATATAGGCAGTTCCAAGTAAGGTGGTTTTTCGTAAAATCAGAATATTCAGGTCTAATAAGTTCAAAATTGCCATGTATCTAGCCAACCCTTTGGGTATTGCTCTAAGGCTTCCTATTACTATTGGTACAAATAATAACAACAACAACCCCTAGTGAGGAACCACCTTGACATAGTTGAGGGGCTTGTGTGCTCTGAGGAAGATGAGACCTATGCCAGATGTTCAACCATACTGGACATGTGTCATGGTTCCAACTAATGAAACACTTCAAAGAACTTCCAGGCATTGTTTTCCTAAAAAGTCTTTAATTTCTTTTCAGCGTGTCAGCACAACTTGGAGGGATGCCAGGATCTAAATTCTCCTCCCCTGAGCACATATATTGCCAGCATATTTCCCTCCCTTAATTTGCTGTCATAAATCACATTCTCCAATCAGTTTGAAGGCATTCCGTTTTTGCAGCACGGGATTTTTATCTAAAGTAATTCCCCACCGACATTCTTTTTTCTCCCCTCCCAGCATCATCTAAGTTAACTCTAAAAATACCACAGAGCTCTGCATATTTTGTCAAAGCAAGAACATCCAATGTTAGCAGCATTGACATCCGGCCCCCCTTACAAAAAGGATAGGTCCTGTATGTAAACAAAAGCATATGTCAGGGATTATCTCTTGGTTTGCTAGGGGTTTTCTCATGAAACTTTTTGATGAGTCTTCACGTCACTAGATTTCACCCAAGTGGCTTCGGACAGTGAGTACCCCTTCCATTGTATTAGGTACTGCAATTTTCCTTTAGAGTCAATTTTCTAGAGTCAAGAATATGTTTCACTTGGGGGCTTCCGGTGGCACCGTTTGGCATCGTTACAGCCTCCTTTGGAGGCTCCGATTCCCGGGAACTGTTAAGCCGCAAAAACAGCGATCATCAGCTGTTTTTTCCGGTGGAAAAACCCCCCTTCGGGAGAAGAAGGGGTGAAGAGCATCGGGCGTGGGTTGAGCTCCTCTAAAAACCCCCTGAAAAGATTTCAGGGGGAAAGGGTGAGAGTCCCCCATGCGCTCGAAGACGCTCCAGCCCGGGACGCTTCTGTCAGTAGACAGAAAAAGACGCCGCGACCACCCCTGTGGAAGATAAGTATCTGAGAGCGAACTGTATGCAGGCAGAGTGAATGCAGGAGATCGATATTGCAAATAATTCTTCACATTTAAACTCAGACTACAATTATCTTTACAATCAACATAATGTCTTTAAGATGGCGACCGCTTTTGACAGAAAAGTGAAAGTAACTTTCTACAATAAAGGCATAGAGATCGTTTAAGCTTAAAGCTCAAAATTCTATAAACTTTTACTAAAATCTTGGATTTGAAAGAAGAAAGGAAAAAATATTGTAATATATTTGTAAGAAAATTCTTCATTAAAAGCAGCTTTTTGAAGAGTTTTTACAAAAAAGTGGACTGATTATAGAATGGCTGCCAGACAAACTAAAATAACAGCTGCGAAGGCTGCAGTATCTTTACCGGCTCAGCCCTCTAAGGCACAAACATCTAGTTTCTCTGCTCCTCCAGCTTCTTTAACCTCTACACAGCCTCAAGCCCCTTTGCCTATTCAACCTCCTTCAGAAATGTTGACTATGAAAGATCTACAGGCTGCATTACTAACACTGACAGATAATATTGAGAGAAGTATGGAGAAAAATATGGAGAGGAATTTTGAGAAATTTGGGGATGGATTGGAGAAAAAGATTGTAACTCACACTGAGGAACAAATTAAAGGAGTAACTGGAGAATTGGGCAAAATTAAAGAAATTATTGAGACTCATAATACAGTGATAAGAGAAGATATTGTGGAAGCTTTTAGGGGGGGTTGGGATTATACTTTGAGAGTGGAAGAGAAAGTGGATGGGATGGAGCAACAACTTGAGAAAAAGATGCAAGAAATTAAAAGTGTTGTGGAAGATCAAGCTATTATGGCACAATATAATCAGATGATGTGGGCTGTTAGAATTAGAGGGCTGAAAGAAGCAAATAAGACTCAGGAGGATTTGAGAAGGATTTTTGGAGAAGCTCTTGCAGTATTTATAAATGAGGGGGTACAAGATTTGTCTTGGCAGATAGACAGGATCTATCGAGTTAACTCATGGATTGCTAGACAAAGAAATTTACCTAGAGACATTCTGATTTATTTTGTTACAAGGAGATTTAGAAATCATGTGCTTACAATATCGTATAATAAGAAATTAATGGCGGCCGGTCAAGAGGTTGTGATAATGAAGGAGATTCCTCCGAAGATGTTAAGAGCAAGAAAAGACTATGCATTCTTGGTGGATGAACTTAGAAAACGTGGTTTACAATATAGGTGGGAGGCCCCAGCTGGGTTGTCATTACTTTACCAGGGTGAAAGATACCGTTTGAATTCTATCTGGAAAGCAAAAGTTTTTTTTGTGAATGTGATGAAGGCTGGTGAACCCCCATCTCCAAAACCGAAAACTACGGAACCACATAAAGAAGTAAATAAAGAGCAAAAAGAACACCTACAATTTGAACAGTCACAACCTCAAGGAGCAGCAGGAGTTGATAAAGGAGATTTATTGGATTTGGCTGAACGGAGCCTTGATATATTTCAGCCCCTTGAAGTAGAGATGCCTAGAGATCAAAGGCAAACTCGGGCAACTACCAAACATAAGGAACAAAAAAAAGGAACAACAAGACTGGTCCACAACTCAAGAAGCAGTACCTACAAGCGTGGAAGCCATGGGAGCTCGACCAAAGAAGAAAATTGATGAAAATTTTGAATTGGTCTTGCAAAGGCTTGGTCATGTCAAATAAATTTTTGATATGGAATGTTAATGGTTTAAATTCTCCACAGAAGAGGAAGAAGATATTTCACTATTTGAATCAATGTAAAAATGATGTAACTTGTTTGCAAGAAACACATATTAGAATTAATGATCAGAAATATTTGATAAATAATAAATTAGGCACACATTTGTTGCAGCGGCTGCTGAGAAGAAGAATGGAATTGTTATTTATGTTAAAAATCATATAAGATCTAAATTAATAGAATCAGACATACAAGGTAGATATTTAGCAATTGAAATTTTAAAAGAAGGGGGGAAAGTACTTTTGATGGGAATATATGCACCAAACCAACAACAAGCAAAATTTTATAAGTTAATACATAAAAAGTTAATACAATTTGATTATAGGTCTTGTATTATAATGGGTGATTGGAATGGTGTGATAGATGTTGATTTAGATAAAAAGAAGATATCATCAATTCCCCAAATACGCGCTAAGTTGCCTAAATCTTTTTTTGATATAAAGGATGATTTTGACTTGATAGATATATGGAGAGAAAGAAATGGCAAAGAGCAAGAATTCACTTTCTTTTCTGACAGGCACCAGTCATTTTCTAGAATTGACTTTATATTAACTTCAAGTGATTTTCTTTTTAGTTTAAAGAAGGTGAAGATTTTACCTAAAGCTTTAACAGATCATAATCCGGTTTGGATGGAATTAACGGAAGGACAAAGACCTAAAAGATCCTGGAGATTAAATGAAAACTTGTTCAAATATGATATAAATGTGAAGGAATGTAAAAATTTAATGAAGGAATTTTTCATGTTATATATGTATAAGGGTACAACTATAGAAATGGTATGGGATGCAAGCAAAGCATTTTTGCGTGGGATTTTAATTGACTTGAACAAAAGGCATAGAGATAAACAAGAGAAAAAACGGAAGGAGTTAGAAGAGGAAATAAGAAAGAAGGAACAGTTATTAAGAAAAAGACCAGATGATAAAAATATTAAAGAGGGGATAAAGGTCCTACGGAAACAATTTGATTTGTTGATGGCAGACCAAGTTGCTAGGAATATACAATATGTAAAACATAATACGTTTTTTAATTCTAATAAGCCTGGCAGATGGTTGGCCTATATATTAAGGAAAAAACAAAAATCCCGAATAATTGAGAAAATAGAGTATAAAGGGAAAGAGGTGTTCCAACAAGAAATTATTAAGAGAGCATTTTTAGAATTTTATTCTAGATTATATGCTGAGGAGAAGATACAAGAGAATGACATAGATATTTTTTTGCAAAATGAAAATATATCAGTAATTAATAATGAACAAAGAGAAAGATTAAATACATTGATTACCTCAGAAGAAATAATTTCAGTGATTAAACAATTGAAAATGGGAAACTCTCCTGGGACTGATGGGTTAACAGCGGATTATTATAAGCATCTTTATATGGAAATGGTGGAACCTCTTAGAGAGTTATTTGTTAATATACAAAAAGGGGGTCAGGTTCCACCTTCATGGAAAACAGCCTATGTTTCTTTAATTCCTAAAGAGGGACGAGATAATCTTCAACCAGAAAATTTTAGACCTATTTCTTTGTTGAATACGGATTACAAGATTTTTGCAAAAGTGATGGCTAATAGATTAATGACAGTTTTACAACAAACAAACTGATCAAACTGGTTTTTTACAAGGGAGGCAGATGAAAACTAATGTTAGACAACTTATTAACATAATAGAATATTTGGAGAAGAATACTCAGGTGCCTGCAGTTCTTATGTTTTTGGACACAGAAAAAGCATTTGACAGATTGAATTGGTTGTTTTTGAAAAAATTGATTGTTAGGATGGAAATGGGGGATCAGTTTATTAATTCAATATTGGCGATTTATCAGAAACAAACAGCCCAGGTTATTGTGAATGGGGACTTAACAGATTCATTTAATATAGAGAAAGGTAGCAGACAGGGATGTCCCTTATCCCCGTTGTTGTTTGTTTTAACTTTAGAAGTTTTATTGAATAAGATAAGAGGAGCAGAAGATTTAAAAGGTATAGAGATTAGACAACAAGACTATAGATTATGTGCCTTTGCAGATGATTTGGTTGTGACACTGACTCAACCAATACAGTCAGCTAAGAGATTGATGGAGATAATTAAACTTTATGGTAAGGTATCAGGGTTTAAATTAAATATAGCTAAAACAAAGATGTTAGTTAAAAAATTAAATATTAATTTAAAACAGGAATTGGAAAGAATAACGAGATGTGAGATAGTTAAGAAAATTAAATACTTAGGAATTGATATTGAAGCCTCCAATGGGAAGTTATATAAAAATAATTACGAAGTCTTGTGGAGTAATGTACAAAAAGAATTGGAAAAATGGAAGAAACTTCAATTATCTATACTGGGTAGGATAGCAGCAGTTAAAATGAATGTATTACCTAAATTTTTATTTCTCTTTCAAATGATACCTATACTTTAAAAATATGCAAATTTGGAGGAATGGCAGAAGGGTATTAATAGATTTATCTGGAATGGGAAGAAACCAAGGGTTAAGTTAAAAATAATTCAGGATACAAGGGAAAGAGGTGGTTTGAAAATGCCTAATCTCAAGTTATATTATGATGCAGCTGTTTTAGTAGCAATAAGTGATTGGGTCAACTTAACTAATGATAGAATATTGAATATTGAAGGGTATGATTTATTATATAGTTGGCATGCATATCTAGTTTATGATAAGAAGCTGGATAGGAGTTTCAAAGAGCACCTATTGAGAAATGCTCTGCTGCGTGTCTGGAAAAAATATCAGTATAAATTAAATGATAAGATTCCTATTTGGACAGTTCCCAGACACGCAATAGAGAATATAAATAGAGAACAATTACATGATGTGGTGCGATATGAGAAACTCCTACTTAAAGAAGGGAATGCTTTACAACTGAAGCCCCTGAACACTTTAAGGGATGAAGGAATGATTCTTACTTGGTTTCAATATTTACAATTGCAGACTAGATGGAAAAAAGATCAGAAGATTGGTTTATCTCAAATAGATGAAAACTTAATTAAACAAATTAGAGATCAAAGGCTAATGCATATTAAAAGATTGTATAATGCACTGATTGAAATTGATTCAGAAACTGAATTAGTTAAGGATTGTATGATAAAGTGGGCACAAAATTTTGGACAACCAGTCATGATGGAAACTTGGGAGAGAATTTGGGTGAAAAATGTAAACTTTACACAAGCGCAACATTTAAGAGAAAATTTTTACAAAATGTTTTATAGATGGCATTTGGATCCGAAAAAACTTTCATGTATGTACCCTAATTTACAACCTAAATGTTGGATGCTACTTATTTTCATGTATGGTGGACTTGTAAAATAATGAAGGCTTTTTGGATAAAGATTTGGTGGATCCTTCAAAATATTCTGAAAAACGTATTGAATTTTCACCACAGTTGTTTTTACTAGGTATTATAAAAGATTGCTCCACCATAGAGATGAACTTGATTTTGAACTTGATTACAGCAGCGAGACTGCTGGTGGGACAATATTGGAAGAAGGCAGAATTACCATCTATTGCAGAATGGACTTTGAAAGTTATAAATTTGGCGGAAATGGCCAAAGTATCTGCTTACTTGAAAGATCACTCAAATGAAAAATATATGTTGGAGTGGAAAAAATGGATAGAGTATATCCAAGGGAAATATCAATCCAAGAAATTGTTTTTAGCATATAGTTAAATTTTTATTAGGATTTATATATTAATTTTGTTTACCCTGTACTCACCTTGGGAAGCTGGGGGGGTTATGTTGGGGAGGGTGTTAGATTGTTTTGTACTCAATTGTAATACTTGTAATATATAATAAAAAATGCTTACTGAGAGAGAGGAGTTGCTCAGACAGTACCTCTGGACTACATCTGAAGAGGGGTGAGAGGGAAGAGTAAGAGAGGGGAGAGGGAAGTAGGAAGGTTGGGGCAGAAGAGGTGAAGTGGAGAGAAAGGGAAGGAGAGAGATGGAGGAAGGGGGAAGTAGGAGAAGATAGGGAGGAAGAAAGAAGGTGGATGTGGTGTAGGGGGTGCTGTCCGGGCAACACCTATAAATTTATGTATGTTGAAAGATGGAAGAGGATGTATTATGTTGAGTTGTATATCTAGGTTTTTTAATAGGTTTTTATTCTGGGATTTTATGTATTTTTTGTTAAAATTATAAAATTAATAAAATATATTTTAAAAAAAAGAATATGTTTCACTTCATAGTGAGTTTGACCCATTACTACGAGGGGCCCGGGTGCCTTCTTAGGGAGAGGTCTTAAAGTGGAGCCCCGACAAGGTTTTAACAAGCTGCAATGGAAGACAGGGTGAATCTTCCCCAAAAGCCTAGGGAGTTTTAATTCTACTGTGATGGGGTTGATGATCTTTACGATGGGGAAAGGCCCCAAGAATTTTGGTCCCAATTTCTTGCTGGGCAATTTGAGGCGTAAATATTTAGTCGACAGATAAACCTTTTTCCCAACTTGGAATGTTCTTTGGGGAGCCCTCTTTTTATCAGCCTGCTTTTTATAGGTTTCAAAAGTCTTTTTTAAAGCAGTTTTTGTGTTTCTCCCAACTTCTTCCCATCCCCTCACCCATTGGTCAAGTGTCTGGGAAGCGGATGGCACCTGAGGGTATTCAGGTATTGGACCAAACTCCTTTCCTGTGGCTACTCTGAAAGGCATGTAGCCGGTGTTGCTGTGCACAGAATTATTGTACGCCACCTCTGCGAAAGGGAGGAGGTCAGTCCAGTTTGTCTGTTGGTAGGAAACGTAGCATCTGAGATATTGCTCCACCATTTTGTTAGCAGATTCTGCAGCCCCATTGGTAGCTGGATGAAAAGCAGATGATAAGCCTTGAGATGATCCAATTAATTTAAGAAAACTTCTCCAAAACTTTGCTGTGAACTACACCCCTCTATCTGAAATTATTAGCTTAGGGGTGCCATGCAGCCGGTAGATATGTTTCAGGAACAATTTGGTCAGTCGTTGGGCAGATGGGAGTCATTTGCAGGCGATGAAATGAGCCTGCTTTGAGAACAGGTCTATCACAGTCCAAATGACAGTATTTCCTCTACTTTCAGGTAGATCTACTGTAAAGTCCATAGCTATTTCTTTCCATGGTTGGGAAGGGTCTGCCACTGGCTGCAGTAACCCAGGGATTTTCCCTGGGATTCTTTTCATTGTGGCACATACAGGACAACTTTTTACATAGTTTTCCACATCCTGTTTCAGCCTCAGCCACCAAAATTTCCAACGGATGAGATGTAGAGTTTTAAGATATCCAAAGTGTCCAGCCTGTTTTACATCATGGCTGTATTTGAGCGCATTAAGACGGAGGGCTTCAGGCAAATATAGTTTCTCCCCTTTGTAAGCCAAGCACGTTAGGGAGGGTTGATTATCTTTGAACCATTGATCAATGAGGAGCTCTTGTTTTATTTTCTTTACCCCAGGGTAATCAGGATTTGGGACTCTGTGAGGTGTGAGTTGAGCAGCAGTTTGTGGACTGGAGATAATTGTCTCATTAACCTCTTCATGTTCGCTTTTATACTGGGGCAATCTTGATGGCGCATCAGCTAGGAAGTTTTTTTCCTCCCGGTATGTACTTTAGAGTGAAGTTGAAACAGTTAAAGTACTGTGCCCACTGTACCTGCTTTGGGGACAATTTGCGGGGAGTTTTCAGTGCCTCTAGATTTTTGTGATCTTTCCATACTTCAAAAGGCACCTTGCTCCCTTCTAAATAGTGTTGCCAGTTTAATAGTCCCCACCTAATTACGAAGGCCTCTTTCTCCCAGATTGCCCATCTCTGCTCGCTTTCAGTAAATTTTTTAGAGGTGTAAGCGCAGGGTTGCAGGACCCCACTTTTGTTCTTTTGCAGTAACACAGCTCCAACTGCCAAATCGCTGGCATCAGCTTGAATTACAAAAGGCTCCCCTGGGCAGGAGTGCTTTAGGACCAGTTCAGCAGCAAATAGTCTCTTTAAATTCTCAAAAGCTGTTTGACATCCCATGGTCCATGGTAGTGGTTGGTCCGGTTGTGGCTTCCCTCATCTTTTGCCTGTTTTGAGTAGTTCTGTAAGGGGTAGGGCCATCTCCGCAAAAGAGGGGATGAATTGACAATTGAAGTTAGCAAAACCTAGAAAGCTCTGGAGCTGTTTGCGAGTCTTTGGGGGCTGCCATTCAATTATAGCTTTCACCTTGGCTGGATCCATTTCAATGCCCTTGTTGGAAATTCTGTAGCCAGAATGTGGTGAAATTCACATTTTGACAATTTGGCATAAAGTTTGGCATTCAATAGTTTCTTTAATACTTCTCTCACCAGCTTTATATGATCAGCCGCATTCGTGCTGTATATCAGGATGTCAGCAAAGTACACCAGAACCCCTTTGTACAAGTGATCATGTAGGACTTCAGTAATCAACTGCATGAATACGGCTGGTGCCCCCTGTAGTGCAAATGGCATGTCTTTGAAGTGGTAGCTCCCCATAGGGGAGTTGAAGGCAGTTTTCCACTCGTCTCCCTCCTTTATTCTCATCCGGTAATATGCCTCTCTCAGGTCTAATTTAGTGGAGATGCTTCCCTTAGCCAGATGGGTTAGTGAGTCCTTCAGGAGGGAGAGGGGGTATTTATTTTCCACACTCACCATGTTCAGACCTTTATAATCCACACAAAGACAAAGAGACCCATCTTTTTTTAAAAAAAATAACACAGGGGCTCCCACGATAGATTTGGCCCATTCAATAACCCCCTCTCTAGGTTTTTGTTTACGTATCGCTGCATCTTCTCCATTTCGAGGGGGGGCATAGCGTACATTCTTGAGTGTGTGAGTTTGGCTCCTGGCACCAGTTCGATAGAGCAGTCATTGGGTATGTGACGGGGCAGGGCATCGCATTCTTTTTCACTAAATGCCTCCGCTACATCCCAGTATTTGCTGGGGATGAGTGGTTCACCTGGTGGCAATGAGGCAGCCATGTGCGCTCGCTCATTAGGTGGCCTAAAGTGTCCCGCAACATCGGTAGAATCAGTGGGGGGGTTTAGGCCGTATAGGTAGTCTCACAGTTCTCATTCCTTTCTCCCACCAGATAAACGGTTTCCATTTGTCCAACCAGGCTAGCCCTAGGATTACAGCCTCAGTCATTTTTGGAGCCACCAGGAAGCAAATAAACTCCCAGTGCTCACCTATTTCTAGGCATAGGGGTTCAGTTAACTGTGTGACAAGAGTCCCTCCCATCAGGGAGCCATCGGCTTGCTCAAACCTCACAGGCTTGGAGAGCAGTTTTGCTTGTATATTCAACCTCATGGCAAACAGCAAGCTAATGATGCACCGGGAGCATCCAGAATCAATTACCGGTAGCACATTTAAGTCTATTTGTGCCCCTGACTTAGGAATTATAAATTTGGCAGGCAGTGAAAAAGGCGGCACGTGTCGACTCACCATCGGGTCATTCTCTCCTTTGTCATCGCTGTCAAAGGAGGGTGGAGCAGGGGCAGGTCAACCCGGAGTCCTCCTGTATGGGGGTTTGTGACCTGGGCAACAGGTTCCTGCGTGACCCGGTTGGATTTCTCTCTCGTTTGCCACTGGGCAGGTTTCCTTCTCGCTGCTGGTTCCGGTCTGCTCTGCAGTTGGGGGTAGGGGACTGGACAGGTTGCCACTCGATGTCCCTCTTGTCCACACTGAAAACACTTATTTGATAGGCCTGCAGGTGGTCTGGGTCTCTCAGCCATCACAGTAGTTGGAGGTTTTTGTGGGGGTGATTGCTATCCGGGTTGCTCTGGTGGCTGCTCGGGGGAAGCTTCTTATAGCGGGTGAGCTGAACAACTAGCTTTGCTGCTGCCTGGTACCATTCTTGCAGCTGATCAGGTACTGCTCAATAGATGCAGGCCTGAGAGAGGTGGTCGTCTAATCCCTCAATGAAGTGATGGATTAGGGATTGCTCAGGCCACCCCTCTATTCGACCTGCTATCTTGTGAAACTCTCGCACGTACTCCAGGGCAGGCCTGCCGGCTTGTTTTATTTTGTGGATTTGTTCTCCTGCTTTGAGGCCAATGGATGGGTCCTCAAATCTTTCTCTCAGCCCTAGGAGGAAGAGGTGGGGGTCCTCCAATTCGGGAGCTTGCTCATTATATAAATTGTTCAGCCATTTGGATGCTTCTCCCTCTAGGCTGGATGCAATCACATTGACCATGGCGCCTGGGTCTGGGTAGAGATAGGCTCTGTGGTTCAGATGAGACCAAGCTTGATTGAGGAAAAAAATCAGCTTCTCTGGGTCCCCATCGAAGGTTGCTCTGAAAGGTGGCACAATTATAGGCTGTTGGGGCCCTCGCTATGGCTGTTGCTGCTGGCCCCATCCTGGTTGCTGATTCATGCCCAGGGGTTGCACATTCAGGGGCTATGGCCATGCCCCCTGCTGCTGTAGGCCCCTCAGCAGTGGCCGTACAGTCGGGGGTGGTGACCAATCTCCTTGCTGTGGTCATCCTCCCACCAGCTGCTGATCTCCTGGCTTCTGCACCACCCCAAGCTGTTGCAAGGCCTCTATTAGCCGTGCAAGCTCAGAGATGCTGACCATCCACCTGCCGGTGCCCCCAAACATCCCATTGCTACAGGGACCCCAGGCTGGGATTCTCTCTCTCTGTGGGGCTGGAGGGCTTGATAGGGGACTCCTGTGGCTGGAAGGCTGTCTGGTCTGCAGACAGGATTTTCCACTCACCCAAATTTTCAGTGGCAGACAATCTGGTAGCTCTCTACCATTCTGCTTTTGAAGTCTTTGAGGGTGGCAAGGCAGTCTCGAAGTGTCTGGAGTCTCCGCTGGGCTGGGTCCAGCCTGATGACCAGATAAGCTCTCCTAGCTGCTTGGGTTTTTTCTCCAGCTGGGAATTCTGCCAAAGCTCTTTCTCCCCCGGCATGCAGTCTGTTGCTTCCCCCTCTGGGGTATCAGCAGCTGCCGGGTCATCGCGTTCAAGCAGGCTATCTCTTACCATAATGAAATTTCCTCCTGAATCTTTGCCAGCTGCTCTCAAGTCTAGAGACAGTGGCTAGAGTTCCAGACCCCAGATAGTTTGAAAAGAGAGTGGATCTTGGTATGACGTCATGGTTCCGACTAATGAAACACTTCAAAGAACTTCCAGGCATTGTTTTCCTAAAAAGTCTTTAATTTGTTTTCAGAGTGTCGGCACAGCATGGAGGGATGCCAAGATCTAAATTCTTCTCCCTGAGCACATATTTTGCCAGCATATTTCCCTCCCTTAATTTGCTGTCATAAATCACGTTCTCCAATCAGTTTGAAGGCCAAAGGTTTCCTTCTGTTTTTGCAGTGTGAGATTTTTATCTAAAGTAATTCCCCACCCACATTCTTTCTCCTCCCCTCCCAGCATCATCTAAGTTAACTCTAAAATTACCACACAGGTCTGCATATTTTGTCAAAGCAAGAACATCCAGTATTAGCAGCGTTGACAACATGTCTCATCAGAGGAGTCAAGAGTGTCTCTCCCATAAAAAATATGGAGACATAAATTTCAGAAAGCCATACCTGCTCAGATGTTGCCCAGGTTAACAAAGTCCATTCTAGATGTTGGAGTTCCTGGATATCTGGTGAAAAATGGGCTACAGGACTCAGGACTGTTGGCTGAGCAACCAGGCCCATCAGCTGCAGAACTACTGGAAGAAAAGGGGCTTACCCTTCACAAAAATACAATGATTGAAAACAAAGAAATAATGATCTGTTATTACAGATCAAGTTCAGCAAGAAGAGGATATTTGAAACAAATGCACCAGTTCTGGAAAGAAAAACATCCAGAATCAGAAATAGAACAGAGGCTAGCAGATCAATGTTGATTTATCAAATGAAATAAAGCATTCTCAAAAGCAGAACTGGAAGAACTGCAAAGACTTATCTAAGGCAAAGAAATCAAAGCCTTGCCAGAAGTAACTCAGAATGTAGAAACAAACCAGAGGTAGTTAGCAGTAGAGGAATCCAGCAAAGATATACAATTTTTTTTTCATTTGGAAACCAGGCAACCCCTCCTCTTCCTCAGGAAAAACAAAGCCCTCTAACTAAAAGTAAAAGAATTGAAACAAAGAATAGCTGAGCATCTAGAACAGACAAAAACTCAGAATAAGGCTGCATGTATTGAAGCTTCTTCCAAAGAGACAGTACAAGCGTTAAAAGATGCAAATATTGCAATATCAAGTATAAGCACCAACTCACTGCAACAAACAAATCAATTAATTTACATCATAGCTGCAAAATCAACAGAGAAGAAAAAAACCCCCAACAGTTAATCACAAAAATGGAAGATTAGACTGGAAAATAAATAATATAGTATCCCCTTTAATAAATCAAAACCAAGGACAAATTCCAGTCCCAATTGTCATAAGTCAAGGACTACCTATATTTTAGTCTCTTATTGTACTTTTAGTTTTGTATGCCTTCCTTCCTTCCTTCCTTCCTTCCTTCCTTCCTTCCTTCCTTCCTTCCTTCCTTCCTTCCTTCCTTCCTTCTTCACTTTTCTTTTTTTTATAAATATTTTATTAATTTTCTATTTTTACAATCAAGTGTCTAACAGACAATGTGATGAATGAGTCCATTAGTGAGTCCATGGTACATGTAAGCTTCTTCAAACTAAATCCAATATTACACCCTCCAGTACATCCTCTCTTCTTCTGGTAATAGACATTTTTCCACACTAAGCAAATACAATTCTTATTGTTGTGAGTAAATATACAATTGCCTATCAACATTTGTTACATTTTTCTAATAGTGTCAATAATATCAGTTTAGAATATCTTTTCTAACCAAAGCATATCTTAATTGCATTTGCACTCAATGTCCATTTATTCAGTCTATATCCTATCCTATTGCTTTTTTCAATTTTAATTCCCCATTCATGTTCAAAATATCCCAATCATTTATAATTTCAGAACAAGTTATTTTTGGGTAACCAAAAGCTTCCCTTATTCAAAGTTCTTAGCATATTCTTATTTCCATTTTCATATCAAGATATGATATTCTAATTACAAATCCTATATATCTAGTTATAATAATACTTCTATTTCTAGCAATCTATTCTTAACCATATTTAAACATCTAATTGGTAATATAACATCCCCTCTAATAGGTCAAAGCTTCTGTTTCCTTCAATCTTACTCTAGCTTTCTTCCTTTGCCAATGAATTTTCCCTTCTCAGGGAGAGTGCTTTGGGCAGACTTTCAGGAAGAAGTCTTAAAGTCATAAAGAAAGGCTTAGATCTCACCCAGTTTCATCCACGTTGCTATAAGATTGCTTGATATTGCTTGTCTTCCATTGATTGCAGCTTCTGACTGGCTACGCGAATGTAGCCAGTCTATCCCCTGCCAGTTTGGAGGGCTTCCTCGGATCAAACAGGAGGGCTGCCACACACATACACACACCTGCAATCAATAAGGGTCCCATCCTTGCTTGCTGTCTCTATGGAGTGACTTTCAACTCTTTCCAGGGTCCCCCAGCGGGGTGAAATCAAACGCAAAAGACAGAGCCTGCGTCTGCATTGTTGCGACATCAAAACTGGAAGTCTTCACTTTTACTTTTCTAATTTAATTTGTTATAGTTCTGGTTTGCAATTGCTCTCTTCCTAGGGCTGAGAGAGAGATGGACTCAAAATGACCAATCTAACTTCATACCCCAGGCAGGACTAGAACTCAGAGTATCCCAGTTGCTAGCCTGCTGATTTAAACCATTATATCAAAGTGGTTAGTTTTTCTTTTGAGCTGAACGTTTTCTTCAGCTTTGTTTCCTCCCTTTATACTTCAGCCTGGCAGTTATTCCTCAAGGTAAGTAATTTACAAATTTTGTCATCTTTTTCCAGACTTGCAGTAAATTTAGCAAATGAAATGGTTAAAAAATATTGAGGTCAGTGGCCAGAGGTGGAGAGTTTGGTTTCAGCACCTAATTGGATATGGGGGAGAGAAAGATAAAAAAAAGTTGCCCCTCCCAGCTTTTCTTGTGTACTTTATTGAAGAAATAAGGGTTTATGGGAGAGGGAGGAATTAAGCAAGGAAGACTTTTGGAAATCTTGTCCTGAAGCTACCACTTTTGCATGCAGGTTACTGGCTTTCTTAAAGCCTAGCAAGTACCAGGAGAGGCTTGCAGTCTCCTGATGGCCAACTAAACACAGAGCCTTGTTTGAAAGCCTCTCCACCATTGGAACATGGCATTGGTTCTTGATCTGGCTAGGTTCTTTCACTCTGCTGAGCTCTTTTTGGCTTTTTGCTGCTTATCTGCCTCGTTTATAGATCCAGCTGGGTGACAGGCTTCCCAGGACCTCCCCCACCCATGAAGTACCCAATGCTTGTTTAACAGCTCACACATTCATTTTATGGTGACATCAGGAAAGGGGGGATGTCATTAAACAAAACTGTCTCATGATTTTCACCAGTTGTACCCATAGTGGGCAGGCTATCATAGGTTGAGGGTTACTTCTAATAGCATTTGCATTAACAATTTAAAACGTACTATTTTTGTATTTGTATGTGGACTTTTTATTGTAACTCTGCCTCTAATTTGCAATTGTTCCAAAGATTAATATATTCTTTTACAGTTAGACTTATATATCTTAGTCTCTATTACATTTTAAATAATAAACTATACTTTTACTAAGTTAACTAAACTAAAATTATGTCTCATTCCAGTTAAACTATTATTTTTTTCTTTGTCTCTGTGAAACAGCCTAGGTGAATCATTTCTTCCTCAGGAATTAATTTATCGATTTCGGGCCAACATTGTTATCAGAACGAGTGAGCCATTTGAAGAAAACTTGTGGGATCAAATTGCCATTGGTCCTCTACATTTCAGGGTATGGAATGGCTGTAGCTCTCTTTTGTACTTGCAAAGCCTAATGAGAAAGACAAATGCAAGAAACCAAAAATGATCCTAGAAAATAATATTGGCTACTTATAAAGATTAAAAGAGCAGCTTGCTTTATCTTCTGCATAGACTGCAGTTCAAACTAATCTTGTTGGATTAAACAAACAGAAACTGCAAACATATCTTGCTGTTTTCCGCTGGAACTGATATTTGACAACATGTGATTCTCAACTCAAGGGTAACACTGAATCTTCAAGATCAATAGCTTTGTTTTTCATAAAGTTATCTAAATCTCCTTCAAAGCCAATTATGTTAGTAACTGTCACCACATCCTGTGGTAATTAATTCATAGGTTAATCATGTACAAGGAGTCATCAACTTATGATGAGAATTAAGCCAAATCCATTTTACGCAATAGGCAATTTTTGCAGGGAACCGGAAGTAAATACCAGAACCCAGCAGAAAACATCAAAAACTGCAATCATGTTATTGCAGGATGCTGCAGATAGGTGTAAAGGTAACCCTGTTACCAAATGCCCAAAATGTGACCAGATTACCAAGAGGTATGTTTGGCCATTATAACTTCAAAATTGTACATATCTTTCGGTAGGTCTGTCATAATTTCAAATGGTCAGTAAGTGACTGATTGTAAGTCTAGGATTACCTATACTATGGGAAAAAGTACTGTGAATACTTGTCTAATCCTTTTTCCAGTCAGTTTTACTGGATGATGCCTGATCTTAATGTTTTGAGACAAAAAAAATTCTCCTTGAAATTTCATGTTTGATTTTATACATTCTTTCAGTCAGGTTCTTTCCTCACTTTTTTCTAAGCTAAAGTGTCCCAAATACCAACTTTTGGTAGAGAAAATATTTGAATCTTCTTACAATTTTGGTTGTTGTTCAAAACTCTAGTTGAATCTGATCTATGTCTGATCTAAATCTCTGAACTTGGAATCTCTTCAGAGAGCTGAAGAAAGAATTAGACTTTCCTGTTGTCAAAATCAGAATGAACCAAAAGGCAGTACTCAAAAATAGGAAGAGATAAGGTATAACTATGCCATCCTATGATGCGAATTGATGCTGGGATGATTCTGTCCCTTAATATTACCTGACACTACCTTGAAAACTGGTTAATGAATCATATTTCATTGTATCCATAGCAAAATCTGTGTTGGGATAATGGAAAACAGTATTTTAACACTAATATAGCTAATGACAAAAGTCTTTCTCAGTTATGCACTAGAAATTAGATGAAGGCAGTATTAAGAAACAAGAAAAAAGAAGTGGTGAACACATGGTTTTGGCACTATTAGATGCAATTCAGGAAAAGTTTCATTTGCATACTTGTGTAAGAATTGAAGATTAAATGTTATGTATTATTTTTTTAAAAAATAAAAGACAACGTGTAGTCCTGAACTTTCTCCACCTCAATAAGTCTCCAAATATCATTTTTTAAAAATTGTTTCCTTTAAAATTTCAAAGCTGCTTCTTTGCATTTAGTAATTTGAGCTATGTCACTTTGTAGAAAAATTAAAGATAATTACCACCATTAAGTTGTTATGCTGAATTTTTAAAAAAGGCTTTATTTTTACCAAACTAGGATAAAAATAAATAATAGAAAATACTTGTAGCTCAGTTTTAGATTTTGGCTGTGGTTTGTTTTCCAAGCTTGTTTCAATATAATTTCTGAACATTTCATTACCAAAACTGGTAACATCATCAGCAGGATTTTCTTGTTCTATTCTCCTTAGCTTATAAATGTCTTGTGTGCCAATGTGGTCAATTGGTCACAGCCTATAAATAAATAGTGAACTATTAACGGAGAGAAAATTTGTTGAAAAACATCTTGAAGAGAGAGACAACCAGCATAACTAGGTTTTGCAATAAATAGCCTTAAAAACTATAGGGCCGTAGATCAACCTTGATTTGCACTTTCTAATTGCTCAGCTACAGTATTTCTTCCTTTTGTTCTCTGGTATCAAACCAAGAGTAACCTTTCATAAGGAATGATTCTTAATAAACATTGAAATGCAAATAAGCTGAAGGCTGTGAATGGCTTTGTATAAATTAATGAAGTCCTGACATCTTATTTCAAGAAAGATAAGCAAGTCTTCTTAAGGAAGCTATAAGCAGTGATAAGCTTCCCATTGCACACTTTTGCTAGAGAGTTTCTGAGAAAGCCATTGATTGGACAAAGAGGAAAGTGATCAGAGAAATCAAAGATTTTTATTTAGTTTTTATTGAATTATTAGAATTATGATGTGGGCTTTGAAAACACTGTAGAACATTTGATTCTGCAATTGGTTTTATCATCAAAGGGAATAAAAACAAGATGATATGGTTATATTTTTTATTGTATTAAATATATAATTAGGGTTGCATTGAAGTTTTAAAAGCTTTAAAGATTCCCCATGTCCAGTTGTGACTGACTCAAGAGGGCACTACTCATGAGATTAGTGCCAAGATACTCTTTAGAGGAATATTATTGTCAGCACTACTAGTCTGAAACAGCTGCATCTTTACAAGATTTTGGAAAGGTAATAATAATAATGAGGGCTATCCTTTGCGGGCAAATTGTTCCAAAGGGGACCTCCCATACAAAATACCCATTTCTATAATTCAAGATAGGTGGAGACATCAGGATGCGTTTCATATTTTCATGGGCTGAGTGGGCAAAAACTATTTGCCCTCTCAAGGCAAAGGAGTTGCCCTGTGAATAATACGGAGCTTTATAGTAACATTTTCAACAGCATTCAGAAACTTAATGATTACTCAATTGCAAGGCAGTAATGAGACTGTCACATAAGTATATGGATTACTATATTTTGCATCAGCTGAAGTTTGCAAATGAACTTCAAGGGCAATCCCCTGTAAAGCAAATTTCAGTAAACTAAGTGTGAGATGAAAAAGATATGAGTGACATTCTGTGGGTTCAAGCTATAATTGGGCATTTCCAATTGCTCTTCTAGCAAGAACTGATGATTCAAGAGAATCCTCAGTTTGTAGCCCTACTCTGCATAGGAGAGCAGCAGCATCTGTTAACCAAGAACCAGCAAGGTTCTGCTTTGCCTGAGGGGAGTCTATTTCTCCCACTCCAGGCAGCCTCCAGGCATCTGCATTCATCATATCACCTACTTCTGCTCTAAAGGGCTATAGCTTGTAGGATCATGTGGTGGAAGTGACATGACAGCAGTCTTCCAATATTTAAATGGCTGTCACAAAGAAGAGAGGGGTCAATCTATTTTCCAGAGTACCAGAATTCAAGATAAGAAGTAACAGATAGAAACTTATCAAGGAGAGATCCAACCTAAAACTAACAAGAAATTTCTTGACAGTGAGAATAATCAATCAAAGATGGCTTGCCTTCAGATGTTATGGGTGCTACATCCCTAGAGGATAAGAAGAGGTTAGACAGCCATTTGTTTTGAATGGCTTGAGCAGGAGGTTGGACTAGAAGACCTCCAAGTTTCCTTTCAACTGTTGAGTAATTCATAATGTTTTCTGTAGCTTGGATTAGGAATGGGAGAAAGGTCAGGCTGCTGTCAAATTTCATGAAGGTTTTGTCTTAATTAGGTTTCTTTTAATACCCTATTATTAGGGACGTGTTGGCTCAGTGGTTAAAGATTCTCTAACACTGAAGAGGAGAAGTGGGGAGAAAGGGGAGGAGAGTGGTGAAGGAAAGAGAAGAGAAGAAGAGGGAAGTAGGGAAGAGAAGAAAGGGAGAAAGAAAGTAGAGAAGAAGGAGTGTGGAAACGGTGAAAAGGGAAATGGGTGAGCAACTCCAAAAGTCATGTGTATGTATTTATTTCATTTTATTAAAAGTATCTTATATATGAATGTAAAAAGAATGTATGTTAACATCTCATAAATATCACGGTATATGTATCGGGGAGAGTTTGGAAAAATAAAAAAATTATTTAAAAAAAAGAGATTCTCTAGCCCTCCTCCCATAGTCCAGTCAGGCACAGCCAATCCAGCACTGCCGCATGTTATGAGAAACTCTGAAGTGTTTGGGCTGATAAAATTCCACACTCAGGGCAAACGGCCTTGAAGATTCCAGCGTGCCAGCATGAACCAGATTCCAAACCACTCTACTCTTCCTCAACTGTCAATCCCCCCATCCTAATTCCCACAATAAAAGAATACTGTTTTATTGCCCCTTTGTCCCCCCCTGCATTCCCCGATCAATAGCAGAATGCTGGCAAGGTGCCAAGCCAAAACTGGTGGATCTGACAGATGCTGAGCTTGTCAGCTGAAGAGCTGATAGCCCGGGTTTGAGACCCATACACAGCATGATAGGATGAGCTCCTGTTATTTGCCCCAGCTCCTGCCCACCTAACAGTTCAAGAGCATGCAAATGCAAGCAGGTAAATAGGTACCACTTCAATGAGAAGGTAACAGCATTCCACGTACCTTGATGTATAGTGATGCTAGCCAAATGACTATGGAAGTGTCTTTGGACAACGCTGGCTAAGAAACACCCCCTAGAATCAGACACAACTGGATAGATATCCCATTATCCGACTAAGTTAGGAGAAGTTAGCATTTGTCTTGAATCAAGACATATTTGACCACTTTCTGAGCTGATTCAGCACCAAAAGAGTTTAGGTGATCTTTACCACAATGCTAGCAAAAATAGTTGCTAGACACTTCCTGCTAAGATTGGCCAGCATTTTTTTCTGAGTAATATCTCAGAATTTGTTCTGTATAAATTTCAGATTTTAGGACCATGTCACAGATGCCTGGTTATCTGCATTAATCAACAAACTGGAGAGCGAAACAAGGATTTTTTGCAAAAGTTGTCATCCATTAGAGATAGAAAGGTCAGTATAACAAGCACTGGTGTTTTAATGATCCAATCTTCCAATCTTCTTCTTTCACTGCTTGTTTTCTTTACTGTAAAAATATTATCTTAAACTTTTTGTCATTATTTAATATATACAGTGTTTAAATGAATATTTAAGACAAAGGTGACTAGTTAAAAAAGTGGAAGAATTCTAAAGAGAATATCATTTTATCTAATGATGTGGAAATACAAACAAAGCAGAAAGAGGTAGTCCTTGACTACCTGTCCTAGCCTGGGAACACAATGTCATTCTGGAGATGGTTAACAGACCAACCCACCTTCTGCCCATGTGCATCTTGATCCCTTCTTTCCCATCTTTGTTAATTTTAACTCATTTTCAATTTATTTATTATTGTAAATATTTTATTTTGTTGTTTTAATTGATTGTAAGCCACATAGTCACCTGTAGGTGAAATGGGTGGCACATAGGTTTCATAAATAAATATACCTGAGGCAACTAGAGAAAGGAGCTATATACATGCAGTGACCAGTTATTTATTTATTTGCCTGTTTGTTTATTTTCCACACATTTCCGCATTTATTTATACTATTTCTTAACTGCCTATCTCTGTCAGAGTTAAATTCTCTGTGTAAAGCTTTTCCACTCACCCCCCCCCCACAAAAACCTTGAAATGTTCAGTTTGAGTATCACCTTCTTCAGCCATGGGATCCCCCTAATAAAACAAATTGGGGAAAATTCTGGGCAATTTCTTAAATTCTCCAGATTAACCTCTGGAGGTGGTACCATTTTTGGTCAGAAATGTGGTATCTGACAAAATCAGAGAATGATAGAAATAATGAATAGGAAGGAGCCATTATTTATCTGCAGGAATGCAGAAATCAAATTGAATGTGTGTGTGTTTAAATTCAGCTAGAATGCATACACAAAGGAAGGCCATTTTGTCTTTGAATAATTATTGCCACTGCAAATATTATAATATTTACTTAGAAAATCAGCATAAATTTAAATATATTTAAAATAAGAATGGTTGTAAGTATCATTTAAAATGTGGATCTCCTTTTCTATTGTGTAGTATATTCATCTTAGTTCCTGAATTTTATTTATCCAATGCAGGAGAACTGCATGTTGATATTGCATAATCTACTTCATTATGGCTACTATAAGTAGACTGCAATAATCAGAAACTATTTATTTCCATTTAATGTTTGTCCAGATTTTTGCAGTCTAGTTCTGGAAGTCTTGATTTCATCATATAAGCTGATGAATGTGTTGTATCTTTTTTTCAGACTAACTTTGGAATATACCTGGAAAATCACTCTGAGACACAATTCTCCCTTCCTAATAGCTTGTTAGTAGGATCTGAGATACTTGTATTAAAGAACACTACATCTTCAACCTCAACAGAAGATAATAAATCAGCTTAAGCAGCAAATATATCTGTTTTGCAGAGAGCTCATATTTGTTTTGAAATTTCAGTCCTCAATATGGGTAGTATGCTATGATTATTTTTGAGCAATTTTGAATTAAATCTAATAAAATTGCATTCTTTCTTGCAATTATTTATATCTTTATGTAATTCTTATATACAGGAATTATTTAATATGATGTAAAATGTAAAGTTGGTTGCTTAAGAACAGCTGTTCGGCCTACACATCAGCATTCTCAATAAGAGCAGGTTTTTTTTGTAGTAGATAGCATTGCAGCTTTTTGGATCTTGATTTAGTAGAGCTTCTTAACTTCCTAATGAGTGCCCATAGCCATCCTATTATGCTTTGGTATACTCTGCCCAGTTTTGCTCTTTCCAGAGCCATCCCAACCAAAATACAACAGGAAGGAAAACAAATGAAAGCAAGGAGACAACAGCAGATGGTATCAGGATGGCTATGGATACTTACTAGGAAGATGAGAAGCTCTACTAAATCGGGATGTAAGAAGTTGCATTATTATTAAAATTATGCTAGCAAATGTTTACTGGAAATAATTATATTTATTATTTTTTATAATTTTATTTGTATAATTTTATATAATACAGTTTTAATAGAACAATATAAGATATACAAACTGGAAGAAAAGAAAAATAGAAAAATGCAAAGAAACAAGGAAAAATAGTATAAAAAGAAATCCCCTCCCTCCTTAAGAAAGCTATTTCCCCTCATCATGGCAAGTATTAGCAATTGCATAGTCTCTTCTTAGCTAATAAATATAAAATTTTTCATCCTATAACCCATCTTCTTGTTCCATCCAGTTATCAGCAAAAAATCCAAAACTCTTAAGATTTTAACATTAACAAGTATAAAATTTAACTTTCTACATCACAACTCTTAACTATAACAAAAAATAATTAAAAGGTCCCAATATTGTAATGTGTAAATCAGGGGTGTCAAACTGGTGGCCTATGGGCCAGATGTGTCACTCACAGGCCACACCCACCCTGGCTTTGCAAAGGCAAAAAAGTTTCAAAACGTCATGATACATTATGTGACATGATTGAGTTTTGACACCTGTGGTGTAGAAAGGCCTGAACTTATGACCAATCGTTCAGTAACTGGTATTACAATAGAATTCAATCAAATTTTATTATGATCATAAACCAGCATAGGAAAGGTAGAATACAAACAAGCAAGAATTTGAAAAATTAAAAAAATACAAAATACACAAAATTAAAAAACTATAACATATATGTAAAACCAGCAATCTAAAAAAAATTATATAGGGAGATAACAATATAATAGAAAACACTCAACTAACAAATCATTAAGTCAGGTTTGAGGCATAGGCCATCATTTGGGGGCTGGGAGTCAAGTAAGCAACGAAAGGCAATTCCTGGGTAGAGCAAGGATTTCTTTCCTTACCTGCCCCACTTGTTCCAAGGCCACTTTCGGCTGAGCCGCATGATACTTGCCAATGGCCCGCCCCTCTACCTGCCGTTCTGGTCAGCCTAGTAGCCCCCATTTCAACACCCTGCCTACCACCACCCAGCACGGCTGCCCCAGGGCTGCAGGGGCTGGCCTGGGAAGGGCAAGTGCCCTACCCTCCCTCCACTGTGCAGGGTAAGGTTGCTGCGCCCACTCCCACCCAGATGCCCTCGCCTCCCCCAAGCATTTTTTTTACTAATCTGCCTTTCAGCTGCATTGCATTTCTCCGCTTCTCAGCCATCACTGCATGTTTGTGGGACTACCGGTAAAAAAAAAAAAAGTTCAATCTGACTTTCTAACTTCTCGCTAGATCTCAAGAAGTTAGAAAGTCTGATTGAACTTTTTTTTTTACCGACAGTCCCATAAACATGTGGTGAAGGCTGAGAAGTGAACAGAGAAACACAATGCAGCTGAAAGGCAAGTTAGTAAAAAAAAAACACTTGGGGAGGTTAGGGCATCTGGGTGGGAGCTGGTGAGGCAACCTTATCCTGCATGGCTTTGGCAGGTGTCTGGCAGGCAAAGGGAAGCAAAGCCCCCCCCCGGCAACCTTACCCTGCACGGCTTCGGCAGGTGTCTGGCAGGTGGAGGGAAGCAACTCCATCCCCCACCACACAGCAACCTTACCCTGTACGGCTTCAGCAGGTGTCTGGCAGGCAGAGGGAAGCAATTCCACCCCTCCACGACCACCTTACCCTGGGTGGCTTTGGCAGGTGTCTGGCAGGTGGAGTGAAGCAACAGGTTCACCACCATGCTCTCGCTGCCGCATTGCTTTTCCACCTCATGCACAGGCCCTGCCCCACTCCCGCACACTTGTGGCCTATTGGTGCCGGTATCGGCAAAAATTAAGCCCTCCTCAAAAGTAAAACCTTGTGCTTACTTCAGAGCCCAAAGGACAGGGCTTTGGGGAAACACAGTACTACTAAAAGTATTTGTTTTTATGTAAAAATATTTCTACGTCACAATTCTTCCTTCTTCATCTGAATAAATCAATAAATAAATCATTTTGGAGCCCATTGTCTCTTTAACATTTACAGCTGCTCCTCTTTTTGTTGTTGTTGTTGTGCTGATGCATAGTAGAATTTCCCAATTTTGGGATATTCCAAAAGTTTATAGTATTTTTTTATGTGTCTCTTGCAAACAAATTATATCAATATTTAATTTCTGTAATTTTAAAAAGATTTTCTTTTTGATGTAGAGTTCAGTCATTTACATTCACTGAAAAGATTCTGTTTTCTTTCTCCATTTTGTTTACTTATATTTAGGTCTTGTTAATCTTGTGGTCCTCTGTTTTCTTACCATTCCCTCATCCTCTTGGTTTGGCTTCTCCTTCAATTTGTATAGCTGTGTTTCTTCTGTTGTTTGTTCTGTCTGCTTTTGTTCTGCTTTTTGTTCTGTTTTGTAAAAGAAACAGTTTTTACAGTCTATTCCCAATGAGAAGAAGAAGAAGAGGAAGAAAAAGAAGAGGAAGAAACAATGCAACCTGCTTTCTCCTTTCCCCTCCAGTGTGGAACAGAAGGTATAAAAACAGACATGTCTACACTCCACCTGACTGGGGGATGGGTAGGCAAGTGTGCTTTACACTTTCATGTAAAGGAGAAGCAAGGAGAAGCATGAGCTCAGATGACAACTCATCCTGTCAAAAGTGTATAAAAACAGGAGCCAAAATCACTAAAACTCTGTTCTACCATTCTGATTACATCTGTCAGACAATAAAATCCACCTGTATACATAACCAAATACAATATGCCACCTGTTCCAGAAATGGAGTGTGATGTGTCACACTCCAAAGGGAGTGAGATACACTTCTCTAAAGGATGGGTGTATGCATATGTGGGAGGTAAGCAGTATGTCAAACAGGTGGCTTATAACCACACTATACTTGACCAAAGTCCAGAAATGTCTGTTTGTTTTGACACTTGTAAAGCAATAGACCAAGGACAGGGACAAGATGGCAGCTATGGAATCCATTCTGATTCCTTGGATTGGGAAAGATCCTATATTACTGAAAGTAAATATGTATATGACACCACCGGTGATGGCCCAGGTCCTGGATCTTTTGGAGTCTCACCCAGTCAGTATGCCTATTGATACACATCTAACATGAAGATGAAGAAAGATCCCACTATTGACCCTCATTCTGATCAAATTTGGTTTAACATGACTGAAGGTGTTTCCAGGACTGACTGTGCTCAAGGGACATGTACCCCTATTTGTCTGCATTTCAGAGATCCACCCACAAAAACTCGGCTACTTGGAATAGGGATCTTAGGAAAAACTTACCAAGTTCATAATGTCTTTTGGGAGAATATGAAGCAAAAGATTGAAATACTTCTAGTTACCAAAAATTTGTTCATTGATTTGGCAGAAAGAATTGGGACAGGCTTAAATATAGCAAACTGTTATGTTTGTGGAGGAACTAATATGGGAGAACAATGGCCTTGGGAAGCTAAAGGAATACCCACTGCCAACATCTCTTCATATAATTTTACATGGGAGGACTGGGAGAGACCAACACTATGGGTTTTGCAAAGTGCTGTGATAGGTGCTTTGTTTGAATAGTTGGTTCCTCATATCTTGAACCAATGGAAGAATTGGCCTGTGAATCTGGATGGTTATGCAATCACACCAAACCTACAAATTGTTCCTGGTGGTCTAACCAAAATTTGTCAAGTTCTAATCCTTTTAATTCATCAACACAGGAACTATTGTATCAAATATGGAATGATCCTGGAAATCCTTCCCTTCCATGGATTGCACCTGACCATTGGTATTGGATTTGTGGACGGAGGGCATATACTCAGCTACCTTTAAACTTGACAGGAGCTTGTATTTTGGGAACCATTAAACCCAGCTTCTTCTTGTTACCCCTTAAATGAGGAGAAAAACTTGGAGTCACAGTATATGATGAGCTGGGAAGAGCAAAAAGAGAAATACCTGGTGGTATAAGTGATTGGGAAAGAGATAAAAGGTGGCCTCCTGAAAGGATCATTCAGATGTGTGGTCTAGCAGTCTGGGCCAATGATGGTAGCTGGGGCTATCAAACCCCGATTTATATAGAATCATTAGGTTACAAGTAGTTTTGGAAATAATTACTAAAGAAACTTCTGCCCTTAATCTACTGGCAAAAACTAATGCTCAAACTACTATTTACCAAAATCGTTTAGCTCTAGATCAGAACCTATGGCACGCATGCTAGAGGCAGCACTCAGAGCCCTCTCTGTTGGCACCCGCGTCATTGCCCCAGTCCCACCTCCCCCCACGGCCCCCTCACCAGCAGCACCCCAGAGGAGAGTCGCCCTCAAGGGCAGCCCACGCAGAGAAACACAGCTATGGATATGGCAGCTGGGCAGCAGGGACAAGACGCCATCACGCCCCGTCGTGCGCAGTTGATGCTGCGGGGCACAGGTGGAGGGGGCTGCCATGGCACTGCTGGGCCACCTG
Organism: Bothrops alternatus; assembly: GCA_034064705.1. Lineage (NCBI taxonomy): Eukaryota > Metazoa > Chordata > Lepidosauria > Squamata > Viperidae > Bothrops > Bothrops alternatus. Next base: position 15,911,631 of record JARGCV010000085.1, read on the forward strand.
GGTGATTTGCGGCAGGCCATGGAGGCGGTGGGTGGCTCTGTGGGAGGGTGGGGTGCAGAGGCGGGGTGGGTGGGGGCAGAGTGGGGGGCGGGGCAAGGCCAGGTTTTGGGCACTCAGTCTCTAAAAGGTTCGCCATCACTGCTCTAGATTATCTTCTAGCCAAAGAAGGAGGAGGCAATTAAAAAAAATCACAGACCGCATGAGAAAGCTTGCTCATGTATCTGTCCAAACCTTGGATAGAATTATGGATTCTGTTGGATGGTTTGGAGGAATGTTTGGAGATTAGAAAAGAATTTTGTTCCTCATAGCTCTACCTTTTGGAGGATTAATGTTATTACCTTGCTTGATACCTTTGATAAGATCAATAATTGCTAGCACAATTTCTGGAATGAAGGTTATAGCATCAGGAAAGCAAGATAAACCAGCTAAGATCCTTACTCTGATGCCATACACTGAAGAATATACACTATTAGTCCAGCAATAGGAAACATCCTATTGCCAAAAAAGGGAGGAATGAAAAGATCAAAATATAATCTTTTATGTATAACCCAGCCATTGTTCATTCTTTCTTGTTTGCACTCTGTACTTTACTCAGAGATAACTTAACAACAATTGTGCTGAGAAAGAAAAAGCTTAAATGCAACTTTAAATGAGATTGCTATAGTTTTCTCCACTGAAACTTACAAATGTATCTACTCAAGGGGAGAAAAATCCCCGAGCTTGCTTGCCAACAATTGTGTATTCAGAAGCATAGTGCTATAACAAACTGACCTAACCTGATAAAGAAAACACGTATTCAGACAAAAAGTTTTTTTTTTAGCTTGTTAGCTTGAGAAAATGTTTTAGCTATAAAAGGGAAGATTTTTATCTGTTTGTCTTTGTCTCTTTTCTTCTATGTCTTGCTGTGTTGGGAAAAGGAGAAGGAGACACATGGCGCACTCTTTGATCAAAGAATAAAGAATAAAGCTGTTCTTTTTGCAGTAGCCTCGTGTTCAGAGTCTCATTGGGATTTCTTATGATTCTGAGCTGAAAAACCTTATAAAACTATTATCCAAAGCACCAGAGGGCAGGACAAGAAACAATGGTTGGAAACTGACCAAAGAGAGAAGCAACCTGGAATTAAGGAGAAACTTCCTAACAGTGAGGACAATTAACCAGTGGAACAGCTTGCCTTCAGAAATCATGGGCACTCCACCACTGGAGGTTTTTAAGAAGAGAATAGACAGTCACTTGTCTGAAATGGTATAGGTTCTCCTGCTTGAACAGGGGGCTGGACTGGAAGACCTCCAAGGTCCCTTCCAGCTATATTCTATTCTAAACCCTCTGAGATGAAGTATATAATTGTCAGAAGAGAAATTAAAGACACAATTGCAAACTTGATATTTGAATGTTCTGGCTTCTGTGGATTTAGCTAACCCCTTAATATGTTTTAATTTTGCTGGGTTTTTTCCCCTTTCCTACATTTACTCTTACTCAAACCCCACCCCTAAGTTACTAATCCTTCTATCCTCCCTCCCTCCCTCTCCTCTCTCACACACACTTCATTGTAGATATAGTCTGGAACCATTTTTTTAATGCCTCAAATAGCTACAAGAAAGATTTCATTTCTATTCATGTTGTTCATAAATCAAAGGATTGTGTTTTCTACTTTCTCTACAGAGCTATCTACAGTATTTAGCCCTGACTGTGCATGATACAAACTGACATTTTAAGAGAAATTGGGGAAGGACTTGGACCAATGGCAACAGAGATCCATTTCACAAAACTTATTTCAATATTAGAACATTCCACACATACCTGGCTACAATCTGTCCCTCCACATGTTACAGACATACACCAGTATAGAACTGCACTACTGCATTTCTAGGCAAAACAGAAGAGAATGGGATCCCATAATCACACTGAGCTTTTACATGGTTGTATGTATATGAACTGGCCTGTGGCAAAACAGACCAAACTATGTTTAGAAATAAAAAATGAAATGGTGCATGGTTTATGTACTGCTGCTGTTCTGAAAACAATTAACTCTTATTAAAATTTCTAGCAATGAATTCCAGAGTTTATAAAGATATTTTTCTCTGCCCTGAATCACCCAACATTCAGCTTTATTGCCTGACTCATATTATGAAAGAAAAAAACATTCCTTACTTTTTCTACACTCTGGAAAATGTTCCTGTTTCCCCTTCCTCGTCTCTTTGTTGTAACTTTTCTTTAAGATGATGGTCAAAACTGTGCAAAGAAACATGTTTTAGGTATTAGATATGATTGCATGGAAATTTGATCATGTAGTAGCATCTGTTCACAGCCATGGCTGACCTAGACTGAGCAGAAAGTGGAAAATAAGCTCTCCATTACCTCACACTTTTTCCTCCCTTGATAACCACCATTGTCAGATCTGCCATCAAGCCACTTCAGCTTCAATTTGCATTGCTGGCATCCTGCCATAAAAGAGGGGATGGGGGAGCAAGGCAAGGAAACACAGGGAGGGGGGAAGACAAGAACCACAGATGTCAATCAGAGACAATGGTTGAGAGATCCAAGGACACAAGGAGAACAGAATGCAAACATCCACCAAAGAGGAGCCAAAACCAGAACTATTACCAAAACAACTAATTTGAATGCTATTAGACACTGCCCAAATGACCAAAGGAGGGGAGGACCTGGAAGAAGGGAAATACACCAAATCTGCGATAAATTTCATTTTTGATGTGTGCCATTGTGCCCACAGTATAAAAATGACAATAAAGGTTATCTTATCTTATCTTATTCAGATCTGGCTTTGCTTACACTATTACCACTTGATCTTAGTAAAAGCATACCTTTTCTCTACAAATAGAGTCAATGGTCTTTCTTTCCTAAATGCTCAAGCTGGGGTAGAGCTGACATTAAGCCAATTCTGGATACCGTCTAACCATGCACAGAATGTCCATCCATGAGAGTGAACAAGAGAAGATGGAGAATGGGGAGGAAGCCACTTCGAGACCCACGAGCAGGAAAGACTACCCCAGACTGGAAGAGGAGGCAGAAATCCCTAGGAACCAGCCAAAACCCCAGTGGTCTAGAGGTATTGGAAAAATGGAAGATTGGGAGGAGAAGCCCTCTGAGATGACTTTTACCTGAGGGAGCCAAAGAAGCTGACCACAGGTACCACCAGAAGTATGCAGGGCATGGAAGGTGAACTGGACCCCCACAATATTATCTTCAAGCAAGCCATACATTTCTTGAGGGATGTGTTCAACCGACTCTGGGCGTGGGAGACCCAAGAATGGCCAGCACCAGTCCAGCTGGCTGACGATCAGTGCAAGGGGCTACAACCCCAGCCCTCCCACTGGTGGCTCCAGTGCAATAATCAAGAAGGGCCCCATGGCCCAACCACTATCACCAGCTTGGGCAGCTCTCCCATGGAAGAGAGAGTCCAGACCTCTGAACCTGGGTGAAATTCAACAGCAACCCAAAGCAGTTGGCATTTTTCCTAACCTAAGTGTGGATCTACATGCAGGAGTATGAAATGGACCTCCCAACAGGCCTGGCTAAAGTGAGGATTGTCACAATGGTATAAGAGGGCAAAGTAGGAAAGTCAATGGTGGCCCTTCACAATGACACCACTGCTGAACTACATCACTTTGATAGATCAATGGCCGTCCTGTGAAAGCGGTTCAAAGACTCCCTTGCTGATCCAAAGGCCAGGATAAGAATCAAGACTGTGACTCATTGCTGCCTACATTCAAGACTTCTGGGGCCTGGCATGTATACTAGTCAATTGGCCACAAGACATGCTCATTAAGTGCTTCCAGGATGGCCTAAACAATGAGATCTTCTATATCTATCTCTCCAGGGACACACCACAAACACTGTATGGGAGGTATGTCCTAGCAGACAAAGTGAAGATTGATCTGGCTGGATATCACAGCCATGCCAACTGGGAACAATAATGCTCCTTTCCTACAGAAGAGAAAGAGGCATCAAAGCCAGGAAAAGAGAGCCAAGCCCCTGCTGTTACCCCACCTGCTGCTTTCACTGCAACAAAAAGGGCCATCGGGCAGCCAAATGCCAAACCTCTGCAGCCATCACCCAGCCCACCGCAGCGAGGAGGCAAGTCCTGCAAAGCCACAAGAGACAGTACTTAAGGGACTGGAAGTCATTAATTTCACCCCACAACCCAGCAATGGTGAGGGAATGTCAATCAAACTCCCAAGCCTGGAAATGGAGAGTAACAGTGGAACAGATGACAACCCTTAAATTGCCCCATAATACCTGTAACTATACCCATTCAACTAAGGGTACCTTTCTTGAGACACAAGGAGGACTTAGTTGCCTTGCTACACCAGGTGCCTAGTCAGCCATGGCATAGTTAATCAATCAATCAGAACAGGGCTGGAAAGGATCTTGGAAGTCTTCTAGTCCAGCCCCTGCTTAAAAAGGAGACCCTATATCATTTCAGATAGGTGGCTGTCTAGTCTCTTCTTAAAAACCTCCAGTGATGAAGCACCTACAACTTCTGAAGGCAAGCTGTTCCACTGGTTAATTCTTCTCTCTAGGAAGTTTCTCTTTAAGTCCAGGTTGCTTCTCTCCTTGATTAGTTTCCATCCATTTTTTCGTGTCTTGCCTTCTGATGCTTTGGAAAATAAATTGATCTCCTCCTCTTTGTGGCAGCCCCTCAAATACTGCAATACTGCTATCATGACACCCTTAGTCCTTCTTTTCTCTAGACTGGCCATATCCAATTTTTGCAATTGTTCTTGATATATTTTTGTCACCAGGCTCTTAATCATCTTAGTTGCTCTTCTTTCCACTTTTTCCAAAGTCTCAGCATTTTTCTTGTAATGCTGTGACGAAACCTGGATGCAGTATTCCAGATATGGCTTTACTAAAGCTTCATTTGTTGTTTTTAGTTGCGAAGTCGTGTCCGACCCATCGCGACCCCATGGACAACGTTCCTCCAGGCCTTCCTGTCCTCTACCATATTCTGGAGTCCATTTAAGCTCATGCCTACTGCTTCAGCCACCTCATTTTCTGTCGTCCCCTTCTTCTATTGCCCTCAATCTTTCCCAGCATTAGGCTCTTCTCCAGTGAGTCCTTCCTTCTCATTGGGTGGCCAAAGTATTTGAGTTTCAACTTCAGGATCTGGCCTTCTAAAGAGCAGTCAGGGTTGGGGGGCAGGGCCAGCTGTCAAGAAGAATGGTGTGCTGGATGACTCTCTGGGGCATTTGCCCTCGTTTCTGACCGCTTGACAGACCTTTTGAGGTCCCTGGTTCCTTGGAGGGGGACCGGGAACAATAAGGTGTCCTGGGGAGCGGTCCCTGATGGTAGTTGGGAGTGGTAAACCCAGGAGAAGCCTTGGTAAGTTGAGCGGAGGAAGAAGCCAGCCATCAATGGCGGCCATGAAGAAATGCCAGCTGCCAGCTGGCCAAAGCATAGCGGTGGCATAGCTGGACGGAGACGTGACAGCTCCAGTCAAATGTAACCTGAACAGTGATCCTGACAACTGGACAGAAGGGATCTGGTGTAAGAACACTCCGGAGGATTTTGAGAGAAACTTGAAGATTCTGAATGCCCACAAGAGGGGTGGAGGGATTTCCCCTCGCTTCTGAAAAAATGGCGAAAAGGAAGATTTGGGCTTAAAAAGTCTCCCTATACAGCGGAAACATTACGTTGGTTGGATTTAAGGAGAAGAGGAGTCTCTTTTTTCTTTCTTTATTTCAAGGAAGGAAAGTTTAACTTTGAAAGGCAAGCTTGCTGCAAGTCACAGAGTGAAAGCCTGGAAGAAACTAAGGAGGTAGACATTTTGAAATAAACAGATTGAATATCAGAGACAAAGCCAAAGTGACACCTGTTGGCTGAACTGAGAATAGCCACAAGAGAGGAAAAAAGGGGGAAAGTGATTGTTGAGTGTATCCAGTCTCGCCTGTAAATGTCAAGTAGTTATCTGTGCAGAAACTTTTGACTTTAAGTGATAATTTTGATATTCTGGAAAATATTACAAAAACTGTAAATAAGTGGAGAGGTTGGTTTGGAGAATTGAAAAAAATGTCTAGTATCCCCAATCTTACAAGGGTTGGAATAGGGAGGAAACAAACAACACAGACTACATTGTTGGAACCAAGTCCTGCCAGGCAAAGATTGCTAGAAGAAATGGCGCAAAGAGATAGGACAAACTCATTTAGAGACTGGCAACAAATGTTGCAAGCAATGCAAGAGATGATGTGCACGAATCATGAAGATCTAAAAAAAGAAATAGGAGAAGTAAGGAATGATACAGGGGAACCTAAGCATAAAATTAAATCAATGGATGGGAAATTCGAATCTTTCCATCAGCAGATGATGAAAAATGAACAAAAATTATTGGAAATGGAGGAAAGGATGGATAAAAAAGAGCAGAGAATAGATGAAATGAATGAGAGGTTAGTTCAAGCTAACAAAGAATTAGAATCTACAGTTATTTCCCTGGAACTTGAGAAAGCCACTCATTATTTACGGTTCCAAAATGTATGTGAGATGAAAGGTGAAGACCTTCCAGTAATAATGACAAATATACTAGCAGGGGCCTTGGGGTGTAGCAGAGAAGAGATGGCCAGCGAGATAGATGAAACTTACAGAATTCATACGAACTATGCAAGACGGCACAATCTTCCCAGAGAAGTACACGTTAAATTTATCAAGAAATCAATCAGAGATGAAATACTATTCAGGGCCAGAGATGACTCACTGGAGTACCGAGGTAGACAACTGATTTTATTCAAACAAGTACCTAAAAGAGTGAAAGATTTGAGAAGGCCCTACCAACAAATAACTCTTAAACTGACGAGGAAAAATATCAATTTTAGATGGTTGACCCCGGAAGGGATTCTTGTTACATGGCAGGAGAAAAAGTTCCGCTTAGACTCAATGGATAAAGCAGAGGAATTTTATAGAAAAAACTTTGGCAGTGAGGAAGACCTAGTTGAAAGAGAGGTAAGAGAGGAAGGAGAAACACTAGCCCAGGCCACTGAAGGAAAGGAAATGCAACCTAAAGGTAAGCTGGTTGAGATTAGACAGAATATTGACAATGGAAAAAATGAAGGGAAACATAATGAGTATAGACCTAAAGAAATTAAAGAGGCTAGACCATCAAGATTGGTAGTGGAAAAAGAAAAGGATTTACAATCTCAAGAGTCTAGGCCGACAATAATAACCAGATCCAAACATAGATAAGGAGGGGGAAAAAGGTGTTGAATCCATATCCATCAATGTTAACCATCTCAACTCTCCAATAAAAAGGAAAACGTTTTTAAATAAACTCAATAAGATGAACTTAGATATAATTATGCTACAAGAAGTTCATATAAAAAAACAATATCAATATTTATTAAACTGCCCTAAATTGGGAAACATGTTTGTGGCACTTTCACAATACAAGAAAGGAGGAGTTGTAGCATATATTAAACAGGAAATTTTGGCAAAGCAAATTTATAAAGACAAAGAGGGTAGAATTTTAATAGTGGAAATAATTTTGAATAAAATAAAAATTCTCCTTGTGGGAATTTATGCCCCGAATGAGGGGCAGAAACAATCCTATAAAAAACTACATAATATTATTAATCAGTTGGAATATGACAACATTTGTATAATGGGAGACTATAATGCAATTGTCGATAGACACCTAGACTATAAATGTGGAAAGAGTAGAAAAAGAACCAGAGGAACAATACCTGATACATTCCTAAAAATGGTAGATGAGCTTAATATTCAGAATACTTGGAGAGAGGAATTTAGAGAAAAAATAGTTTACATTCTACTCTGGATGTCATCAATCATGGTCCAGAATTGATATGGTGTGGATGTCAGCAGACTTAAATTTAGAGGTAGAGGATATTGTAATCAATACGAACTCCTGGGCTGACCATAATCCAATTAGAATTAGATGGAAAGGGCAAAAAAGATTGAGGAGATGGACCTTGAAAAGGGCAATCCTAAAACATAAAGAATTTAAATTGAAATTGGAAGAACAAATGGACCTATTTTTTAAGACAAACAAAAAGGAAGATACGAACTGCCACAACTTATGGGATACAGCCAAAGCTTATATGAGAGGCGCTGCAATTTCTTATATGGCCAGGGAAAACAAAATTAAAACACAACGACAAATACACTTAGAAGAAGAACTAAGTAGAGTTGAGGAAAATTTACAAAAGGAATCACAAAGACATGATTTGAAACAACAGATAGACTTAATTAAACATAAGATGAACATCATAAGGAAGGAAGAACTAGGACAGCAGATAAAACGTACTAAACAAATTTTTTTTGAAAATGCCAATAAGATGGCTGGCCTATAAAATTAAAAAACATAATAATAAACAGAGGATTACCAAACTTTGTAATGCAGAAGGCGATATGGTGTACCAGAATGAAGGAAAGAAATTAGTGGCATATGAGTTCTATACGAACTTATATAAAGATGATGAATGGAGAAATAATGATGACATTGTACAGTATTTACAAACAGATGACCTACCGAAAGTGCCAGAAGAATTTAAAACTCTGTTGAACAAAGAGATAATACCTTTAGAACTTTCTGAGGCAATTAAGAAACAAAAAAATAACAAAGCACCAGGGCCAGATGGTCTACCTGCAGAAATGTATAAAATCATACAAGAATCTTTAAGCCCAATACTGTTGGAATTATTTAACGAGGTCTTAACAAAAGCTAAAATACCAGCCTCATGGGAAGAAGCTCTCCTCACTCTGATTTCTAAGGAAAACGCAGACCTGGTACATATTAAAAACTATAGACCCATTTCATTATCAAATTCGGACTATAAGATTTTTATGGCCATAATGGCGCAAAGACTTGAAAGATTCCTAGCAGATTTTATACATCCTGATCAAAATGGCTTTTTATCTAAAAGATGCATAAGAAACAATGTTAGGATTGTTTTGGATATATTGGAGTATTATGAGGTACACAATGAAAAGCAAATGGGTTTAATTTTCCTCAATGCACAAAAAGCATTTGACAACGTGAAATGGGATTTTATGCTCAATCAATTGTTGTATATGAATTTCGGGGAAATTTTATAAATATGTTTAAATCACTTTATTTTAATCAGGCAACAAAAGTAATAATTAATGGAGAAATAACTGATAGCTTTTCAATTAAAAAAAGTATAAGGCAAGGTTTTCCGTTATTGCCATTGTTGTTTATACCATCTCTAGAGGTATTGATCAGAGTAATTTGGAAAGATGAACAGATGAAAGGTTTAGAGATCAAGAAAGAAACGTTTAAAACGCAAGCTTTTGCAGACAATTTAGTTTTTATAATTGAAGAGCCATTACAATCAGGGACAGGATTGATGGAAGTATTGAGTAAATATGGGGAAATAGCAGGTCTAAAGATAAATAAAGAAAAAATTAAAATGCTTGTCAAGAATATAACTAAAATACAGAAAAATGAATTGATTGACAGAATAGGTATTCAAATTACGAATACAATAAGATATTTAGGGGTACAACTAACTGCTAGATGCGTTACACTCAAGAGAGACAATTATGATAAATTAATTGAACAGATTAAAACTGATTTAGATACTTGGACCAACCTACAGCTCTCCTTTATGGGCAGAATAGCTGTAATCAAAATGAATGTGCTATCGAAAATTTTATTTTTGTTCCAATGTATACCCATAAAATTGGATAAGAAATTTTTTCAAAACTTTAACAAAACTATACTCAAATTTATTTGGCAAGGGAAAAAAAGCAAGGATTAAATTAAAATTACTGCAGGATTCGAAGGAAAGCGGGGGACTTGGCCTCCCTGACCTGGAAAAATACTATCAGGCCATAGTACTAGTATGGGTGTGGGATTGGATACTTTTGAAGAACAGGAGATTATTATGTCTGGAAGGTCATGATTTACAAACAGGATGGCATGCTATGCTATGGGACCAGAAATATAAGACACACAAATATTTTCGAAGGCATTATATCAGACAAGCTTTAATTGATGTACGGGTTGGCATACCAAACTATACTCAAGTCCCCGGCTGGATCTCATCATTAGAAATGCATGTACATCCAAAGTTTATCCAATTAGGGAAGATTATAACATATAAAATGTACTAGACGAGAAAGGGGAATTGAAGCCCAGGAAAATTCTTCAAGACGAAGGGACAGAACTAGAATGGTGGGCATACCTTCAACTACAGGTGAGATATTGGAAAGATAAAAAAGAGTTAGGGATAAAAATAGAACCGATAGGGCTGGATAAAATATTACTAGGTACTGAGGATAAAATGATTAAAAAGCTATATCATTATTTGTTAGATCAGGCAATGTATGAAGAACAGGTAAAAGAAACCATGTTATCATGGAGCAGGGATTTTGATCTCAACTTTGATCTGCATATCTGGCAAGAACTATGGGTACGAAATAGGAAGCTTACTTTGGCCACCTCCTACAAAGAAAACCTCTACAAAATGTTCTACAGATGGCATCTCCCACCCACAAGATTAGCTAAAATGGGTCCAAATATTTCTTCCACATGCTGGAAATGTAAATTGGCAAGAGGGACATATTACTACATGTGGTGGGAGTGCTCAATAGCCTGTGACTTTTGGAACAAGGTTAAAAAATGGCTGGAAGAAATACTAATGATAGAGGTAGAGCTAAAACCAGAACTCTTCCTACTAGGCATAAATACGCAGAAATACGACAAAGGAATACTTTACTTGATGCTACATATTCTCACGGCTGCTAGATTGGCATATGCACAAAACTGGAGGAATAAAGAAATTCCAACAGAAGAAGAGATTTTATATAAAATCCTATCGTGTGCTGATATGGATAGGCTCACAATGGAAATGAAGGACAAGACAGAGTCAGATTACTTTGAAATCTGGGACAAATTCTATTGTTGGTGTAAATCAAGGAGAACTGTTTGGGTTTTAAGTTAGTGTTAAGATAGAGATATATAAAACTGTATGTTAGTATATAGAGAAACAAATTAGAGACTGTATTGTATAGAAAAATATGTATATATAGAGATTAAGAATTATATGTATGATGAGGAACAAATTGTTAGGAATGTATACACTGGAATGTTATGTTATGTCCATCTTTGTTTTAACTGTTTTATAAATAAAAAACTTTTTTAAAAAATAAAAAAATAAAGAGCAGTCAGGGTTGATCTCCTCTAGGACTGACCGGTTTGATCGCCTTGCAGTCCAGGGGACTCACAGGAGTCTTCCCCAGCACCATAGTTCAAAGACCTCAACTTCCGCTGGCTCCGCTGACGTCGCCTTAGTCTCCTTTGGAGGCTCCGTTCTCTAGGGTTTGTTAAGCCGCAAGAACAGCGAACATCAGCTGGTTTTTGCGGTGGAAAATCCCCCCTTTGGGCGAAGAAGGGGTGAAGAGCATTGAGCGTAGGTTGAGCCCCTCTAAAAATCCCCTGGAAAAGTTTTCAGGGGTTTGGAGTGAGAGCTCCCCAGGCGCTTGAAACGCTCCTGCCCAGAGATGCTTCTGTCGGCTGACAGAGAAAGACGCCGTGACCACCCCTGCTTTAGAAAACATTCCAAACATTCCAAGAGAGATCTGTATGCAGGCGGAGTGAATACAGGAGTTCTTTATTGCAAGTATTTTTTTTACTTCTGACCACGTACTTTTATAATCAACATAATGTATTCAAGATGGCGATTGTTCTCACTGTAAAGAGAAGTGTTTGAAAGTGAAAGTGAACTTTTTTTCTTCTCTCTTTGAAGCAAAGCTAGAGTGACTATTTAGATTTGAGCTTTAAAATCTTATAAACTACAATTATTGAATTGTGATTTCAAAGAAGATAAGAACAAGGGGAAATTTTGGCAATATATTTGCAAGGATTTCATTTTTTTTTATTTTAAGAACTTTTTAAAAGTGGATTGACTTTAATATGGCCACTAGGCAGACAAAAATTACTACTGCGAAGGTGGCTGTATCTTCTCCGGCTCAGCCCTCTAAATTACAATCAAGTAGTCTTTCTGCTCCCCCAGCCTCTCTAACATCTACAGAATCTCAAGCCCCCCTGCCTACTCAATCTTCTCCAGGAATGTTTACCATGAAAGATTTACAGGATGCATTATCTACAATGACTGAAAAGCTGGAGAGAAAGATTGAGGAACAAGTTAAAGGATTAACTGATGAATTGGAGACAATAAAAGACACAATTGCGACTCACAATATTGTGATAAGAGAAGATATTGTGGATGCTATTAAGGGGGGTTGGGAGTGCACCTTGAGAGTTGAAGAGAAGGTGGAAGGTATTGAGCAGCAATTTGAGGAAAAACTTGATGAAGTTAAAAGTGATTTGCAAGATCAAACAGTTATGGTTCAATTTAATCAGATGCAGTTTACTGTTAGAATTAGGGGGCTGAAGGAGATTGCAAATGAGAATCAGGAAGACTTAAGAAGAATGTTTGAAGAATCTTTGGCAAAATTTCTAGAAGATGGAGTACAAAACGTATCCTGGCAGTTGGATCGGATATTTAGAGTTAATTCATGGATTGCAAAACAAAGAAAATTGCCTAGAGATATTGTGATTTATTTTGTTACAAGGAAATTCAGAAATTATGTTCTTACTACATCTTATAATAAGCAATTAATTGTTGCTGGTCAAGAGGTTGTGGTTCTGAAGGAGATTCCTCCTAAGATGTTAAGAGCAAGGAAAGAGTATGCATTTTTAGTGGATGAACTTAAAAAACATGCTATACAATTTAGATGGGAGGCTCCAACTGGACTTTCACTATTTTTTCAGGGTAATAGACACCGCCTGACTTCGGTTGGTAGGGCGAAAGATTTTTTTGAGAATATTTTGAAGGCTGGTAAACCTCCATCTCCAAGACTAAAAAGGGCAGATTTTCCAAAGGAGAGAGATATGGAACAACCAATACAATCTTTGGAATCACAATCCCTGACAGCATCAGGAATTGATAAAGGAGCATTGATGGACCTGCCAGTGCAAGGTATCAATATTTTTCAACCTTTGGAGGTAGAGAAGTCTAAAGAGCAAAGGCAAACACGTGCAGCTACTAAACGCATGGAACAACGAGAAAAAGAACAATCAGTTCGTACAAAGCAAGTTGTATCCACATCTCCGGAAGCCATGGGAGCAAGACCAAAGAAGAAAATGGTTGAAGAAGTTAATTTGGCCTTGCAAAAGCTTTCTCAAATTGGTCATGTCAAATAAATATTTGACATGGAATGTCAATGGTTTAAATTCTCCACAGAAAAGGAAGAAGATATTTCATTATTTGATTCAATGTAAAAATGGTGTAACTTGTTTACAAGAAACTCATATTAGAAATACTGATCAGAAATATTTGATAAACAATAAATTAGGTACACATTTTGTTGCAGCGGCTGCTGAGAAGAAGAATGGAATTGTTATTTATGTTAAAAACCATATAAGAGCCAAATTAATAGAATCAGATACTCAAGGTAGATTTTTAGCTATTGAAATTTTAATAGATGGGAAGAAAGTTCTTTTGATGGGTATATATGCACCAAATCATCAACAAGGAATATTTTACAAGTTATTACATAAAAAATTAATACAATTTGATTATAGGTCTTGTATTTTAATGGGAGATTGGAATGGTGTTATAGATATTGGTTTAGATAAGAAAAAGATTTTACCTATTCCTCAAACATGTTCCATGTTGCCTAAATCCTTTTTTGATATTAAGGATGACATGGCAAGGAGCAAGAGTTTACTTTTTTTCTGATAGACATCAATCATTTTCTAGAATTGACTTTATATTAACTACAAGTGATTTTATTTTTAGACTAAAGAAGGTGAAAATCCTACCCAATGTTTTGTCAGATCATAATCCGGTTTGGATGGAACTAATGGTTGGTCAGACTCCTAGAAGATCTTGGAGAATTAATGAAAATTTGTTTAAATATGATACAAATGTGAATGAATGTAAAAATGTTATGAAGGAATTTTTTATGTTAAATTTGCATAAGGGTACGACAATAGAAATGGTCTGGGATGCTAGTAAAGCTTATATGCGGGGGATTTTAATTGATATGAATAAAAGGTATAGATGTAAACAAGAGGTAAAAAGAAAGGAATTAGAAGAGGAAATAAGGAACAAAGAGTTATTACTAATAATGCGCTCAGCCTTTCTTATGGTCCAACTTTCACAGCCATACGTTGCAACTGAGAAAACCATAGCCTTGACTATATGTACTTTTGTTGGCAGGGTGATGTCTTTTCTTTTTAATATGCTGTCTAGATTTGCCATAGCTTTCCTCCCCAGGAGCAAGTGTCTTTTAATTTCTTGGCTGCAGTTCCCATCTGCGGTGATCTTGGAACCCAGGAAGATAAAATCTATCACTACCTCCATTTCTTCCCCATCTATTTGCCAGGAATTGAGAGGGACGGATGCCATGATCTTGGTTTTCTTAATGTTGAGTTTCAAGCCAACTTTTGCACTCTCCTTCTTCACCCGCATCAAGAGGCTCTTTAGTTCCTCTTCACTTTCTGCCATTAGAGTGGTATCATCTACATATCTTAGGTTGTTGATATTTCTCCCAGCAATCTTAATTCCAACTTTTGATTCATCTAGCCCTGCCTTTCTCATGATGTGCTCTGCATATAAGTTAAATAGGCAGGGCAGCAGAATACAGCCTTGCCGGACTCCTTTTCCAATTTTGAACCAATCAGTGGTTCCATGTCCAATTCTCACCGTTGCTTCTTGACCCGCATATAGGTTTCTCAAGAGACAAATAAGATGGTCTGGTATTCCCATCTCTTTAAGAACCTGCCACAATTTTTTGGGATCTACACAATCAAAGGCTTTAGCATAATCAATGAAGCAGAAGTAGATGTTTTTCTGGAACTCCCTAGCTTTCTCCATGATCCAGCGTATGTTGGCAACTTGATCGCCAGTTCCTCTGCCTCTTCGAAATCCTGCCTCTACTTCTGGAAGCTCTGGATCCACATACTGCTAGAGTCTAGCTTTACTTGCATATGAAATGAGTGCAATGGTGCGATAGTTTGAACATTCTTTGGCATTCATTGCCTTTTTTTGGAATTGGAATGTAAACTGACCTTTTCCAATCCTGTGGCCACTGTTGAGTTTTCCAAATTTGCTTGCAAATTGAGTGTAGCACTTTTACTGCATCATCTTTTAAGATTTTGGATAGCTCAGCTGGAATACTGTCACCTCCACTAGCTTTGTTGTTGCTCAGCTTTCCTAAGGCCCATTTCACTTCGTGGTTATCAGGGACACTAAGCTCGTTCTTGTATAGTTCTTCTGTGTAATTTTGCCACCTCTTCTTAATCTCTTCTGCCTCTGTTAGGTCCCTGCCATTTTGGTCCATCTTTGCATGAAACGTTCCCTTCATATCTCCAATTTTCTTGAAGAGATCTCTGGTTCTCCCTATTCTGTTGTTTTCTTCTATTTCTTTGCACTGTTCATTTAAGAGGGCATTCTTATCTCTTCTAGCTATTCTCTGGAATTCTGTATTCAATTGGGTGTGTCTTTCTCTTTCTCCCTTGCCTTTCACTTCCCTTCTTTCCTCAGCTATTTGTAAAGATTCCTCAGACAGCCATTTTGCTTCCTTGCATTTATTTTTCTTTGGGATGGGTTTAGTTGCTAACTCTTGTACAATGTTGCGAACCTCCGTCCATAGTTCCTCAGGCACTCTGTCTATTAGCTCTAATTCCTTAAATCTATTTGTCACTTCTACTGTATATACATCAGGGATATGATTTAGTTCATACCTGAGTGCCCTAGTGTTTTTTCCCTACATTTTCAATTTAAGCCTAATTTTTGCAATGAGAAGAACATGATCTGAGCCACAGTCAGCTCCTGGTCTTGTTTTTATTGACTGTATAGAGCTTCTCCATCTTTGGCTGCAGAGCACATAGTCAAACTGATTTCTGTATTGACCATCTGGTGATGTCCATGTATAGAGGCATCTCTTGGGTTGTTGGAAAAGAGTGTTTACTATGACCATCATATTCTCTTGACAAAATTCTATCAGCCTGTGCCCTGCTTCATTTTGTACTCCTAGGCCAAGCTTGCCTGTTATTCTGGTTATCTTTTGGCTTCCTACTTTAGCATTCCAATCCCCCATGATGATAAGGACATCATTTTTTGGTGTTGATTCTATAAGGTGCTGTAGGACTTCACTAATACTTCATGTGATTTTGATTATATGCCTCTGTTTATACAACCAAGGATTGTATTAGCTTTTTTAGAAGCTGTTGCACACTGCTGGCTCAGTTTAAGTGATTGTCTACTAGGAAACGAAGGTCCCTCTTACAGTTATTGTTTTTGAGCCAGGTTTTGCCTAATCGGTACTTGTACTTTGGTTTTTCTTGCTTAAGTGTAAAACCTTGCTTTTCTCTACATTAAATTTCATGTTGTTGGGTAGGACACATTGTTCAAGTCTGTCAAGATCTTTTTGGATCCTGAGCTTGTCTTTTGGGGTGTTGGCTATTCTTGCCAGTTTAGTGTCATCTGCAAATTGATGAGTTTCCCTTCTATTCCCTTATCTAAGTCATTTATGAAGATATTGAAGAGTACTGGGCCTAAGACAGAACCTTATGGTACCCCACTGCTTCCTTCCTTCCTTCCATGTAGATGTAGTAGCATTAAGCACTACTAGTTGAGTATGGTTTGTTATCCAGTTACAAATCCACCTGGTGGTGATGCTGTCTATTCCACCTTTTTATGCTTACCAAGAAGTAGGTTGTGGTCTACTTTGTCAAATGCGTTACTGAAATCTAAGTATATTATGTTCACAGCATTTCTCTGGTCTACTAGTTTAGTCACTTTATCAAAGAATGAAATGAGATTGGTTTGGTATGATCTGTTTTTAACAAACCTGTGCTGGCTACTAGTTTGGACTTTGTTTGCTTCTAGTTATTCTCAGATCTGTTTTTGATTATCTTTTCCAGGATCTTCCCAGGTATTGATATTAGGCTGATTCGTCTGTAGTTTCCTGGGTCTGTTTTTTTCCCTTTTTTGAAGATAAGAACCACAACAGCTCTTTTCCAATCCTCTCCTAGTTCCTGGTGCTCCAGGATTTTTAAAAGATATGGTACAATGGTTCTGAGATAACATCTGACAGCTCCTTCAGAACTCTGGGATATAATCTGTCAAGTCCAAGTGATTTATATTCATCAAGTTTAGACAGATGTTCTCTTATCATCTTGTTGCTTATTTTAATTTGTATTTCTAATCTGTCTTTTACAGTTATGTTTTTGGTAGATTGGTTTATAGTTTCTTTTTGTGTGAAGACTGATGCAAAGAATGAGTTAAGCACCTCTGCTTTCTCTCTATTGCCTGTTACTTCCTTGCCATCTTCTCTCTTTAGTGGACCTACTGTTTCCTTGATTTTTTTTCTTATTTATATGTTGAAAGAAACTTTTTAAATTATCTTTGACTTTTGTTGCAAGTCTTTGTTCATTCTAAGCCTTTGGTTTCCTGATTTCGTCTTTGCAGATTCTGGCTATCTGCTGATATTATGTCTTAATTATGTGTCCCTCTTTCCTTTTTTTTGTAATTATCCATTTTGTCTTTCAGTTTATCAGAGATCTTTGTACAGGTATGCTGGTTTCTTCTTGGATTTCTTGGGGGTTTTTTTCAGTCATATTGTGTTGGACTGGGCTTTTATGATCATATTTTTCAGAGTTTCCCACATTTCTTGAGTTGTTTTCCCCTTTAGGATTTTTATCTCCGAGCTTGTAAAAATCAGCTCTTTTAAAGTTTAAGACACTAGTTAGATTATATTCTGTTGCTTGTATTTGCATTATGTTGAATTCCAATATTACATTGTCACTCTCATCCTAGGTTCCAGCAACTTCAACTCCCTCTATCACTTCTTCTCTATTAATAAGAATTAGGTCCAGTATAGCTTTTCCTCTGGTTCCCTCCTCTACCTTTTGGATGACAAAGTTGTTAGCTAGGTTGGTTAGAAATCTGTTTAATCTCCCACTTGCTGCAGAGTTTGTCTCCCAGTTGGTATCAGGGTAGTTAAAGTCTCCCTCTATTGTGGTATGTTTCTTACATACATTTGTTAATTGATTAGCAAAGAGTTTGTCTATTTCTTCTGCTTGGTTAGATGTAGTATATAATTATATCAATGTCAATTTTTTTCCCCGTTTTACATTGACCCATATGGATTCTAGGAAGTTTTCATCCTTGTTTCGTGGATTTCTGAAGAGATGTAGTGATCTTTTATATATAATGCAATCCCACCTCCTCTTTCATTAAGTCTATTTCTTTTGAATAGTTTGTATCCTTCCATCAACACATTCCAGTCATGAGTTTCATCCCACCAAATTTCAGTAATGGCAACTATATTATATCTGCCTTTATGTACTAATGTTTCAAATTCACCCTGTTTGTTCCCTAAACTTTGAGTATTAGTGTATATATATATATATATATATATATATATATATATATATATATATATATATATATATATATATATATATATATATATATATATATATATATATATATATATATATATATATATATATATATATATATATATATATATATATATATATATATATATATATATATATATATATATATATATATATATATATATATATTTGAATCCTTTATGGGTCTTGGGTATATTTCTTATATCTCTTAATTTGTATTGGGGTTTTTCCATCCTTTCCATCATTCTCTACTTCATTGTGTCAACTCTACAATGAACCTGGCTGAAGCCATCTTGCTCGTTCTAGGTTGCCACAAGAATGGGAATGGGGAAGTGGAGGTTTCCTGCTAGTCTAAAGAATTCTCTGTCCCATGGGAACCAAGGTCATTTCTGTGGATTGGATTGGGGGGTTGGGTGTACTGTTAGAAAGCCCGCCAAACTAATCTATTGGGAAACGTAGTTGATTGCATAGTATTGGGGTGGGAAGTTTAACTTTGTAATAGTGTAACTCTTTAGAGGGAATTTCAGACTTGGTTTCACTTTTGTTCATGCCGATATTTTGTAACCAATAAACATGTTCTTTGAGGAAGTCTCTAGCCTCGGAGTTCTGATTTATCTGGTCTCATCTACTGAAAACATGACATTAAACCAAGTCTCCTAAAATCTTTTGCCTTGGGATCCTGAGCCCCAGTTCCCTATCCACTACTTTTGGGAGGACAGCAAAGACTCAGGGAAGAATCCAAAATAGAGAAGAAGGGAGAATTGGCCGCTGGCCTAAGCGTGGTTCCGGCTGCCAGAGCGCAGGCTACTGTTCCAGGAGAGACCACAGCTCCTGTGGCTGCAGCTCGACTGAAAACCCACATAATTCCACCTGAGAAGTTGAGACTACAAGAAGGGATTCTAATCCTCAGGGAGCTCAGTCGCTCTGAGGTGGCTCCCCAATGATGGAGCATCCCCAAGGCTGCTGAGGTGGAATTTCCTTTGATTTCATCCCACAGCCTTCAATCGCCTGTGCCAAGGAAGGTGAAAAGACCAGCTGGATGGGTCGATTCCAGAGATTGGAGCTACCTGACAGCCATCCACAGCCACTCAAGTCAAGAGATTGAGACAGAAGTTTGACCGGCTCAAGGTCGGGGAGACAGAACTGAATGCTCATTCTGTGATTTCTGCCAGATGGGACACCAGATGCTCCCACCTCCTCATTGGAGCCCAAGCCCAATCACAATGGCCTGGGCAACTTTCTTCCAACTTTGGCCAGCTTCGGTGTCGAGTCTGGCACCCTGGCAAACCCCCGAGCAAGACCAGCATCTCACAAGCCCAGGGATCCAGCCAAGGAGGTTTAAAAGGTGGCATCTTCACAACTCCAGTATCAGCGGCTTGCCTACTGCCCAGCATACTGGGGGCAACAGCTGGTAGACCCACCTACTATCAAACCCATGTTTGATAGAGACCCTGAGAAGTTGTCCTTTTTCTTGAATCAGGTGTGGGCTCACTTGCATCGCTATGTCCGTTTACCCTGATGATGCCGGGATGGTGGACGCAGTTGCAGCAAACCTAGAGGGGGAAACAGTGGAGTGGGTAACCAGCCTACATGATCAGCAAGTGCCAGAACTGTGGGGCATCAATCTGTTTATGGAAGAAATAAGAACCAGATTTAAAGATGAATCCAGGCCCTGCAAGCTGAGAAGGACATCCATAGCCTGAGGCAGATAAGACAACCAGCCAAAGACTACATCCGAGAATTTTGGAAAGTTGCTGGCAGGATTAGATAGTGGCTGGAATGATCGCTGATTCACTATTTCAAAGAGGGACCATATCAAGATTTATTCCAAGCATGCACTTACCAGCGGGTCCCTGATCATCTCCATGTGTGGTATCGCATGACTGTGACCCTAGACATTGAACTGGGCTGCTACCAGAGAACCACCACCACTGAATCAAAGCCAAAGCAGAGTCAATAAAAGTGCCTATTTGACAAATATCTTCAAACTACTGTAGCTGCCAGTTTTCTCCGACCATCCACCAGACCTCCAATCAAATGTTTCTGGTGTGAGCAATCAGGTCACTGGGCTGCTGATTGTCTAGTTCCTGTTCCCCAGATTAAAAGTGCACCTGCTGCCACCACAAAGCCAAAGAGGAATCCATGATCTGGACAAGAGAAGTCAAATTGGGCCCATCAAGAGCAAGCTATTCAAGTCACTCCCCCTCCCCAGGGAGAAAAAGAAGCTCCACCCAAGCACGTGCCAGTGCCAGCTCTTTATGATAGTGACAAGGAGGGTGAAGACGACCTGATGGTAAGTCCATCCAACCTTTTGGAATCTCTGCCAAAATCATAGTACCCAAGACAGGTGCTCAAACAAATTTAAACATCCTAATTGACTCGGGTTGCACCAGATGCTTAATCAATCTTTCTATGGTACTAAAGTTGGGGATCTGTGCCAAGCTGATGCCCCTGGCCATGAAATTTGAGCAGGCAGATGGGTCTCTTATCGGAGGAGCTCTTGCCACACAACTGACCGAACCAGTGCATTTGGAAATGGGGCGACACTGGGAAATCATCTGTCTCATGGTGGTTCCTAAGATGACTGAGACTGTAATCTTGGGTCTGGCTTGGCTTGATAAGTGGCACCCCATGATTTGGTGGGAGGGTGGAATGAGGACTCTAAGGTTAGCAATGGTACCCTTCCATCCATGTTGACCAGCAAAGTACAAGGACCTGCCGAGACCCAAGCTGAGACCCAAGGAACTCTCAAGACTCTAAAAGCCATCATGGAACATGTGCCAGGAATCCAACTAGTTCTGAGCAAATATTGAGACTTGGTGGATGCATTTAGTGAAAGGGAATGTGACGTGCTCCCCACACACCAGGTGATTGACTGTGCCATTGAATTCCTGCCTGGAGCCAAGATTCCGAAGCCCAAAATGTACTCTATGACACCCAGAGAGATGAAAGAACTGAGAGAGCACATTGACAAGAACTTCGCCAGGTGGTTCAGCCAGCCAGCCAAATTACATGTGGCTGCCCCGGTGCTTTTTAAGGAAAAGAAAGATGGATTTATGAGGTTGTGCATAAATTTTAAAAGGTTAAATGCTGTCAGTGTTGAAAATATGTATTCCCTTCCTTCAATGAAAGACATGCTGGCCCACCTTAAGTCACTAAATTAGACTTAAGAGAAGCTTATTACTGAATGAGGATTAAGGAAGGGGATGTATGGAAAACAGCTTTCAACAGCCCTCGAGGAAGTTTTCAGTTCAAGGTTATGCCTTTCGGTCTCCAAGGGGCCCCTGCCATGTTCATGCAATTGATCAATCAAGTACTGAATCAATCAAGGGGTCTTACTCTACCTTGACGATATCCTTATTTACACTGAGACCATGGAAGAGCACATCAAGTCTCAAGAAACTGATGAGAGCTAAACTTTACGCTAAGCTCTCTAAATATGAATTCCATCAACTGTGCCTATACTACTTGGGATACAGAATTTCCAGTGAGGGGGGTGGAAATAGACCCTGCCAAAGTTAAGGTGATGCTGAAATGGCAGCCCCTACAGACCCACAAGCAGCTTTCTAGGATTCGTGAACTTTTACCGGCAATTCATTCGCTTGTTCGCTAAGATAGCTCTGCCGATCACTGAGCTACTGAAAACTGTGAAAGGAGAGAAAAAGCCCCAACCCTGTCAACTTTTACATTGGTCTATGGAGTGCCAAGCAGCATTTAAACACTTTAAAAGACTGTTTGCAGCTGAGCCTGTTCTCAAATACCATGACCCTGAGGAGCAATTCATCATCCAAGCCGATGCAAGTGATGTAGCCATAAGAGCAGTACTTCTACAAAGAAACCAAAAAGGAGACTTACAACCTTGTGCCTACACTTCTAGAAAACTGACAGACACTGAGAGGCAGTGGGCTGTTTGGGAGAAGGCGGCTTTCACAGTGAGGTGGGTGCTGCTAACTTGGCGCCACTTTCTTGAGGGAGCAAAGTGCCTTTTGAAGTATGGATGGATCATAAAAATCTAGAAGCACTGAAAACCCCTCAAAAGTTGTCCCTTAAACAGGTCCAATGGGTACAATATTTTAACCATTTTAATCTTACTCTGAAGTACTTCCCTGGAGGGAAGAATTTTTTAGCTGATGCTTTGTCAAGAATGCCCCAATACAAAAGTGATTGAGAGGAAATCATTAATTCTATCATTCTACTTCTGCAAACAGTTTCTCAACTGATCACAAGGGGTCAGATGCAGAGGTAATCTACTGAGACAGATAGCCGCATGACCCAAAAGCTAAGGGAAGAATTAAAGACTGATACCTGGTTCCAGAAGAATAAAACCTTGTTGATCTATCGGTTTAGCCTGGAAGGGATCCAAACTGTACCTGACAGAATCCCTCAGAATTCAAGCCCTTCAGTGCAGTCATGTTGCCAAGCAGGCTGGCCACTTTGGCTTCTTAAAAACCTTGCACTTAGTCTGATGACAGTTTTGGTGGCCAGGGATGAAAAAGGGCATTGAAAGTTATGTAAAGAGCTGTGCCATTTGTGCAGCCATGAAGAAACGTTGTGGTAAGCTGCCAGGGTTATTGCAACATGTAGCAGACCCATCCCAACCCTGGGAGGAGATAGCCATGGATTTTATTGTTGAATTACCAGAAAGTAAGAGAAATACGGTAATATGGATGGTCATTGATCTTTTTTCAAAGCAAGCCCATTTCATTGCCTGCTCAGGGCTCTCCTCTACTCAAAAATTAGCCAAGCTGTTCCTGAAACACATCTACCGCCTCCATGGAGTGCCAAAGAGGATTATATTGGATAGGGAGGTCCAAAGTTCTGAAGAGACTTTGTCAAGCTAATTGGGTCCACTCAAGGATTCTCATCGGCTTTTCATCCGAGCATGAATGGATTGGCTGAACATATGAACGCAATGGTGGAGCAATACCTTGCTGAACTGGCATATAATAATACCGTGCACAGCAGAACTGGACTTACCCCATTCAAAATAGCTGCTGGCCGAAAGATTGTTCCTATGCCTGAATATCCACAGAAACCCCATCTTGCAAAGTTTAGGTGACATTGTGGCAGGATGTTTGGGCCAATGTAAAAAAAGCCTTAGCCTTAGCCCAAGCCACAAAACATATAAGGAACAAGCTGATAAGAAGCGATCCCCTCAGAGGCCACTTTATGTAGGGAAGAAAGTCTATGTCAAGGTTCCGACTAATGAAACACTTCAAAGAACTTTCAGGCATGTTTATCCTAAAGCCTTTATTACAGTGTTACAAATTGACGGCACATCATGGACGTTTTATGCCAGAATCTGACTTCCTCTTGCTGGCATCTAACTTTTCTTGCTAAACCCCTCCCTTATCTTGCAGTCACAAGTCACATTATCCAATTAGTGTGAAGGTCAAAGGTTTACTTCTTCTTTCTTTCCCGGGCTTTTTAGCCCCCCACTCTAAGCTATAGCAGCCGCCTCAAAAGTTGCCCTGGAGGGGCAACGAAGAAAGAGGGATCTCTCAGGAGCTTGGATTTGGTGGCGATCAATCTAAGTGTACTGAATGCCCCCTCTAAAGGGGCAGAATAAAGGTTGCCGGGGAAGCCTGAAGCAATCCAAGTTGCCTGCAGCCGGAAGGGAAATCATGAGACAATAGCTGATCTCCAACAAGAAGTTATGTCTGGGTGAGCTGAAATCTTTTCCTCCTCCATGTGCTTTAAAATATTGAGACCCTGAAAAGGAGAACTTGAAAGAGTAAAGACCCCCAGAGAGACTTTTGGAGCGGCAAATTTAACATTAAGGGGAAATTTTAAATGAATAACAACTATCGAACTAAGGAGTGTGGAGAGTTGATAAATAAGCCAACAAGGACATCTGCTGGAGGAAAATAAGAATTAAAGAATTAAAAACACAGTGACCTTGAAAAGCGTGAGCAAAACAAAGTCTTGGTTTGAGATAATAAAAGAAAAACTGTTCATAGCTATACTTGTTGACACTGGCTAAAGACTAAATAGATACCATTCAGGAAAATAAAAAGGAAAAGAGAACATTTTAAATATAAGAAGAGACTGGAGAAGGCAATTCTGTCTCACAACAGCAGATTCTTGATTACGCCTGGGACATAAGTCTAAGACTGTGAGCAATAAAATGAGTACATCTAATATTTCTAGACTTGCAAAGAAAATTTCTTCAGCGCCCTCTGTCGGACAAACCAGTCCAACAACTCAGAGTTCTGTCAGCACATTGTTACAGCGTGAAAAAGCAAGTATGGCCCAAGAAGAGACACAAACCTCTTTAAAATTAATTCAACAGACATTACAGCAAAATCATACTGAGATACAAAGCAAACTGGACAAAGTAAGCAAAGAAATTATGGATATAAAGGCACAATTCGAAGCTCAAAATAAAAAAATTACAAAAAATGAAAAGAAAACCCAGGAAGTGGAACTTAAAATGCAAGACATTGATAAAAAGGTGGAGATGTTACTGCAAAAGAATGAAGGATTGGAACAATCAAATCAAGAGCTAGAACGTGCCATGGCAATGGTAGAAATGAGAGAAGCGGAACATTACTTGAGGTTTCAAAATATTCCTGAAAACACTGAAGAAAATATAGAAACGGTGATTATTGCACTGTTGGCAGAACTTCTAAACGCAGATGAAACTGATATCCAGAATGAAATTGATCGAACCTATTGCATAAGTACAGCGTACGTAAGAAAAAATAGATTACCAATAGAAGTGCATGTGAGGTTTATGAAGAAATCAACAAGAGATGAAATACTGAGAAAAGTGAGAGAGGAACCCTTACAATATAAAAATAAAGAAATTGTGATCCTAAAACAGATACCCAGGAGAGTGATGGATACCTGGAGACACTATCATTTCCTAACTACAAAATTGATTGCCAAAGGAATAAATTTTAGATGGCTAATGCCAGAAGGCATTTTAATAAATTGGAACAATACAAGATATCGACTGGATTCAATTTGGAAAGCAGAGGACTTTGAAGTAAGAAATAGAGCAATTTTGGATGAAGGATTGCAGCAACAAGAGGATAAGCAGACAGGAGAGACAGCCCAAGGAGCAACGGCACAAGTAGAGCAGCAGCAGGAGAAAAGTGAACAAACAGGTGAAGGAGAAGGAACTGCTAGAGAACAAAGGATTACAAAATCGACTAGGCCTAAATATAAGTAATGAAAGAGAAAATGGAGGAAAAAAACGAGATTTTTTTCGGTAAATGTAAATGGACTAAACTCCCCAACAAAAAGAAATAAATTTTTTAGGAAACTTCAGAAATTAAATATAGATATAATTTGTTTACAAGAGACACACATAAAAAAACAACATTATAAATTTTTGGAACACCCCAAAATGGGGAAGCTTTATTATACATCAGCACAACAAAAGAAACGAGGGGTGGCAATATACGTTAAAGAGACAATAGATTCTAAATTAATATATTCAGATGAAGAAGGAAGAATTGTTATGGTTGTATGCTCCAAATGATAGTCAAGAACAATTTTATCAAAGATTACACAGGAAATTAATAGAAATGGAATACCAAAATATTTGTTTAATAGGAGATTTTAATGCAATAGTAGATGGAATAATGGATTATAAAAGTAGTAAAACAGGAAAACGTGGAAGAAGAAGACTACCCAAGGCATTTTTTGACATGGCAGAAGAAATTGGAATTCAAGATGTCTGGAGAGAAATCAACCCTCAAAATCGACAGTACACTTTTTACTCAAATAGCCATAAATCTTGGTCAAGAATTGACATGATTTGGATGACTTCTGAATTAAAGATGGATATACAGGAAATTGAGATAGAAATAGGCACATGGGCAGATCATAACCCTTTAAAAGTGACATGGAAAGGAATACAAAAAAAAACCAAGATGGATTTTAAATCAATCTATATTAAAAGATAAAGAATTCGTAGACTTGGCCAAAAGAGAAATGGAATTCTTTTTTAAAGAAAACAAAGAAGAAGACACATCACTACAAAACATATGGGATAATACAGGTAAAGCATATTTTAGAGGCATAGCTATAATGTATATGGCAAAGAAAAACAAACAGAGAAGACAGCAATATTTATTATTAAAAGAAGAATTTAGAAACTTAGAAATAGAATTACAACAAAACCCACAGGAAAAGACTTTGAAAAGAGAAATGGAAATAATAAAACATAAGCTGAATCTGTTGGACTCAGAAAAATTGGCGGAAAAAATAAAAAGAGCAAAACAAAATTTTTTCAAAAATGCCAACAAGCCAGGAAGATGGCTAGCCTATAAGCTTAAAAAGCAGAAAGAGAAGAAAATAATACATAACTTAGTAGATGGGAAAGGTTGTTTACAATTTAAAAAGGAAAAAATAAAAAAGATAATTAAGAACTATTATATGGAATTGTATGGCAAAGAGGAGGCTGTAAAAGAGAGAATTGTTCAATATTTAGAAGAAAGTAAATTGCCAAAGATTCCAGAGACATTCAAAACTACAAGCATTTGCCGATGATTTAGTATTTATTTTGGAAGAACCTTTAGAGATGATTCCTAAACTATGGGGAAAGATAGAAGAATATGGAGAAGTAGCAGGACTAAAAATAAATAAAGATAAAACTAAAGTGATAGTAAAGAACCTCACAGATAAACAAAAAAGGCAAATACTAGAGAAAACAGAGGTACAAATAGTGAAAAAAAGTTAAATATCTAGGTATCTATCTTTCAGCTAGGTGTTCATCAATAAAAGAAGACAATTACATAAAATTATTGAAGCAAATAAAACTAGAATTAGAAAGATGGAAAAATCTCCAACTATCAATATTAGGAAGAATTGCTACAGTAAAAATGAATGTGTTGCCAAAGATTTTATTTTTATTTCAAACGATTCCGATTGAAATTGAGAGAAATTTTTTTCAAAATTTAAATTCATTGGTTTTGAATTTTATTTGGCAGTGGAAAAAAGCTAGAATTAAGATGAAAACATTACAAGATGCTAAGGAAAATGGAGGTTTTGGGCTGCCGGAATGGACATTGTATTATCAAGCATCGGTGTTAATATGGGTGAAAGAATGGATAACACTTAGAAATAAAAGGTTATTGTATTTAGAAGGACATGATTTACAATTGGGGTGGCATGTTTTTTTATGGTATGGGAAAAACAGAGTCCATAAGTACTTTCAAAATCATTTTATAAGAAATGCCTTATTAACAGTATGGGAAAAAATTAAAGCTAAAATATATTTTAAAATTCCAGGGTGGTTGTCAACGATGGAGGCATTTATACATCTGAATCTGGTAGATTTTGAAAAAGTATGGACATATAAAGATATCTTAGATATTCATGGGAAATTAAAATCTAAACAAGAATTGGAAAATTTAGGAATTAATCTATCCTGGTGGGCACATTTACAGATACAAAATAGATATGAAAAAGATGTAAAAATGTATGGATTTTACAAGGATCAAACTGTGTTTGATAAGATTTTGTTAACTTCAGATGAGAAATTAATTAAGAAAATGTATAATTTTTTGTTAATTCTAGATATGGAAAGTGAACAAGTGAAAGAAACAATGATAAGATGGGAAAATTTTTTGGTTATAACATAGAATTAGAAAAATGGCAAATATTATGGGAGAGAAACTATAAATTAACAATGTCAACTTCATACAAAGAAAATCTGTATAAAATGTTTTATAGATGGCACCTTCCACCAGCAAGATTAGCAAAAATGGCACCTTCCACCAGCAAGATTAGCAAAAATGTTTAAAAATATGTCAGATAGATGTTGGAAATGTAAACATAATATAGGCACGTATTATCATATTTGGTGGACATGCGGGAAGGCAAAGGCTTATTGGAAAAATATACATATGTGGTTAGAAAAAATATTGGATGAACAAGTGGATTTTAAACCTGAACTTTTTTTTACTAGGCATTATGTCTAATCAGCAGAAATTATATTTAACCCTACATATTACCACAGCAGCAAGAATAATTTTTGCACAATATTGGAAGAATGAAGGATTGCCATCAGAAGAAGAAATAATCAGGAAAATAATCAGGAAAATGTGCAGAGATGGACAGATTAACTATGAGGCTGAAAGACAAAGAAGATACAGACTACTATCAAATTTGGAATTTATTTTATTCTTGGTTAGAGAAAAGAATGAAGGATTAGGAATTGAACATGTATTAGTTTAGCAAACTCCAGACAACTTGTTGGTTGGAAAAATTAACATATATTGATGAAAAAAAAATTAATAAAAAAGATTGAAAAAAAAAGGAAAGCAGCCGCCTCAGCAGCATGGCGGGGCTGCGCTACCCATCGCAGAGCAGCTACTGCCATGTCGCCACAGCTATGAACCTCCTGCTTGGCGTCTTTCAGGTCCTCTTGCCTGGCTTCCGTCTGGAAGAAGTGCAGGGCCAAGGTTAAAAAAAAAAGCCTGGCAAAATACTCCTGAGGGGTAGCGTCGCTCTATAGCGGGAAGTGAAGGGGGCGGGTGGGTGGGTGGGGGTCAACCAGAAGGGAACTGGGTCTGATGAGGGTGAAAGTTGAGTGAGGTTTTCCCCCTCGCCCCTCTCTCTGCCTCCCTTTGTGCAGCGGCGTCTCTGGCTGCTGCCTTCCCAGTCGCCGAGAAAGGGGGGAAAAAGAGCTGTGAGCGAGTTCCCCTTTCTGCCTCGTTGCTTAAAGCTTTTTTTTAAACGACCACTCATTCAGAACTCCTTGGGGCTTGTTTGCACAAGCTTGTGGCAGAACAATAAATAAAGGGGTGGGGGAGCCAAACTGTCCAAGGCGTTTGCACCCTGAATGTGTGGATACTGCTCTCTTCCCGCCCGTCTCTGGTAATGTGCTGCTGCTGCTGGCTGAGCTGAACTGAGCTGAGCTGCGGCGCCAAGCCAATCCCACCCCTCCTGGTTGCCCGGCCACGCTCCACCCCTGGCCACCCTCCACACGTCGCCGGAGCCTCCCCCGCACCTCCCTCGCCGTTGGAGGCCACCTCGGCCCTCTGGCGCCCGGCGTAGCCCTGGGACTGGCAGGCAGGAGCAGCTCCTTCCTGGCTCGCCAGGCTCCAGGCCTCGGAAGCAGCCAAGCGGTGGTGATGCCCGCATGTGCATCAGAGGCCAGCTGGCCGGGCCAGGAGGGGAGAAGCGGCACCTTCCAAGCGGGAGCTGGTGCTCCGGCCATGCCCCTCTCGCATGCGACGAGTCGGGGATGGGTCGTGGCAGTGAAGGGCTGCGCAGTGTGGAAAGGGGCTTCCGTGACCCCGCTGCTGCGATGGTGCTCAGGAGGCTGGAGGGGCGGGCAGGTCCCGGGGGGCGGCTGGGAGAGGGTAAGAGTGGGGAATGCTGGGAGTTGCAGTTCATCACCATCTGGAAAAACATGACTCTCCAAAGATCAATCCTTCCTTCCTTCCATCCATCTCCTTCCCTTCCCCTTCAATCTCTCCTTGCTTCCTTCCTTCCTTCCTTCCTTTCCAATCTCCTTCCTTCTCCATCTCCTTCCTTTCCCCTTCAATCTTCCTTCCTTCCTTCCATCTCCATCCCTTCCGCTTCAATCTCTCTCCTTCCTTCCTTTCTTCCTTCCTTTCCCCTTCAATCTTCCTTCCTTCCTTCCTTCCTTCCTTCCTTCCTTCCATCTCCATCCCTTCCCCTTCAATCTCTCCTTCCTTCCTTCCCCTTCAATCTCCTTCTTTCTTCATCTCCTTCCTTTCCCCTTCAATCTCCTTCCTTTCCCCTTCAATCTTCCTTCCTTCCTTCCATCTCCATCCCTTCCCCTTCAATCTCTCTCCTTCCTTCCTTCCCCTTCAATCTCCTTCCTTCTCCATCTCCTTCCTTTCCCCTTCAATCTTCCTTCCTTCTTTCCTTCCTTCCATCTCCATCTCCATCCCTTCCACTTCAATCTCTTTCTCCTTCCTTCCTTCCTTCCTTTCCCCTTCAATCTCCTTCCTTCTCTATCTCCTTCCTTTCCCCTTCAATCCTCCTTCCTTTCTTCCCCTTTCCTCTCTCCCAACATTTTTGAGCAAGGAAGAGTAAGCTTCTCCAGCGAGCATTGCTATATTGTTTTTGTGATTAATCACTATGCTTTAATTATGTTCAATTCGTAACAATGAAAATACACCCTGTATGGATAGAATTAGAATGGTGGGCATACCTCTAACTATAAGCAAGATATAGGCAAGATAAAAAAGAGTGGGGTATAAAGATAGAACCGACAGAACTAGATAAAATTTTATTAGGTCTCGAGGATAAAATGATTAAAACAATATATCATTTTCTTTTAGATCAGACAATGTATGAAGAACAGGTTAAGGAGACCATGTTAATTTGGAGTAGGGATTTTGGTTTCAGTATCGACCTGCATATTTGGCAAGAACTGTGGGAAAGAAATAGGAAACTCACCTTAGCTACCTCATATAAGGAAAATCTTTACAAGATGTTTTATAGATGGCATTTCCCACCTGTAAGGCTAGCCAAAATGGGTTCAAACATCTCACCCCTATGCTGGAAATATAAAACAGCAATAGGATCATATTACCATATGTGGTGGGAATGCCCAAAGACTCGTGAGTATTGGAACAGGACACGAAACTGGTTGAGGGATATATTAACACCGGACTTAAGAGTTAAAACCTGAACTCTTCTTGTTGGGAATAACGACAGAAAAATATGACAAAGGAACAATCTACCTGCTGCTACACATCCTGACTACAGCTAGGCTTGCTTTTGCGCAAAAATGGAAGAGCAAGGAAATTCCCACAGAGGAAGAGTTAATACATAAAATATTAGCATGTGTAGAAATGGACCGGTCACAGTGATATTAAAAGACAAATGTGGATCAGTTTATTATGAAACCTGGGATAAATTTTGCTGCTGGAGGAATTCAAAGAGGACAGTTGGGATTAAAGATGAATGTTAAGATAGAAATATATGTTATTTTAGAATAAGTATTGTATATAAAACTTAGATGTATATGTAGAGGTGAAGAATTGATTGTAAAAAGTGGAATAATCTGATAAGAATGTATATACTGGAATGTCACGTTAAATCCAATGTTTGTTTTTTTAACTGTATTATAAATAAAATTTGTAAAAAAAGAAAAAAGAAAAAAAGAAAATACACCCAGCATATCAGATATTTACATTATGATTCATAACAGTAGCAAAATTACAGTTATGAAGTAGCAACGAAAATAATTTTATGGTTGGAGGTCACCACAACACGAGGAACTGTATTAAAGGGTCGCGGCATTAGGAAGGTTGAGAACCACTGATCTAGGGAGATATATTGTCTCCCTGGAGCAAAAATCAAAGATGTGGCTGAGAACCTAACCAAAATAATGAGGCCCACAGATTACTACCCTGTCCTCCTCCTTCGTATTAGGACAAATGACACAACAAAGAACCTGAGTACAATACCGACCGATTATAAGCAACTAGGCAATAAAGTCAAGAAGCTAGTGTTCTCATCAGTACTCCCAATGAAAAGCCAACACTCATTGAGGGAAAAAAGAATTCTAGAAGTAAACCACTGGCTAAAGGATTGATGTTGCCAAGAAAACTTTGGTTTCCTGGATCATGGACTGTATTTCCTATGCAAAGAACAAGTGATGGGCTGCCCCTCACAAAAACAGGGAAAAATGTACTTGGAAAAAGACTGTCCCAACTCATTAGAAGTGCTTTAAATTAAAAAGGATGGGGAAATGTGACCAATCTTTAGAATCTCTAGAACACAAAACCAACTATAAATCCCAAGAAAACAAATCAAGCAATGAGGTAGGGAGTGATGAGAAAAAAAGATAAACTCAAACAACAATTAGGAAATCCAGGAAACATTATTATTATTATTATTATTTATTAAACTTGTATGCCGCCCTTCTCCCAAGACTCAGGGCGGCTCACAACAACAATACAAGTATAAACATACCCCACAGATAGGCATAATAATCTTAAATGCTTATATACAAATGCTCAAAGCTTGGGGAGCAAACAGGGTGAACTAGAAGCAATAGTACAGCGGTTCTCAACCTGTGGGTTGCGACCCCATTTGGGGTCGAACGACCGTTTCACGGGGGTCGGCAAACACCGCAGTCCGCCATTTTCCCCCCATTTCCTGTCGGCCATTGCGTGCGCGCCACGCATGCATGATTCGACCCATCGCGCCGTGCATGCGCAGCTCGGCCCGTCACACTGCGCATGCGCAGTCCGGCCCATCGTGCGCACGCCGCGCATGCGCGGTTCACCCATCGCGCGTGCGCCGCGCACGCGTGGTTCGGCCCATCATGCGCGCACCGTGCATGCGCGGTTCGGCCCATCGACCGCGCATGCGCAGTTCGGCCTGTCATGCCGTGCATGCGTGGTGCAGGTCGGGGTCATGACGCGCATGGCCGGCGCAGGTGGGGTCTCGGCCTGAAAAAGGTTGAGAACCGCTGCAATAGTACATGAGGGTAGGTATGACATAATTGGCATTACAGAAATCTGATGGGACAAAACCCACAACTGGAAAGGACTGATGGATGGATATAAATTGTTCAAAATAAACAGAACTACAAAAAGAGGAGAGGGAGTTGCACTATATGTAAGAGAATGCTTACATACCTACAGAAATACACATGATCAAAGATAAAAGCCCTCCAGAATCTATATGGGTCAATATAAAAGGGAAAAAAGTGACATTGCCATATACTAGAGGCCACCCAACCAATCAGAAGAAATAAATGAACAAATGTGTGTAGGAAGCATACCACAGTAGTAATAGGAGACTTCAACTATCCAGATATCAACTGGGAGACAAACTCTGCAGCAAGTGGGAGATCAAACAGATCCCTGACCAAGCTAGCCAACAACTTTGTCATCGAAAAGATGGAGGAAAAAAGATAGAGGTAAAGCTATACTAGACCTAACTCTTACTAATAGAGAAGAAGTGATAGAGGGAGTTGAAGTTGCCAGACTCTTGGGCAAAAGTGACCACGTCATACTGGAATTTAATATAATGCAAACACTAGCAATAGAAAACAATCCAACCAATGTCTTAAACTTCAAAAGAGCTGATTTTTACAAACTCAGAGAGAATCTACTAAGATTCCAGGGCTGAAAATTCTAATGGGGAAAACAAACTCAAGAAGTGGGAAATTCTAAAAAATGCAATGATAACAGCCCAGTCCAGCACAATGCTATTGAAAAAGAAAAACAAGAAATTCAAAAAGAAACCAGAATGGCTGCAAAAAGATCTCTCTGACAAACTGAAAGACAAAAAGGACAAGTACAAAAAATGGAAAGAGGAATACATAACTAAAGTCAAGGAAACTGTAGGTCCACTAGAAAGAGAAGATGTTAAGGAATAACAGGCAGTAGGGAGAAAGCAGAGCTGCTTAACTCATTCTTTGCATCAGTCTTTACACAAAAAGAAATTATAGCCCAACATATAAAAAAAACTACTGCAAAAGACAAACTAGAAACAAAAACTAAAATAAGCAAGAAAATGGTAAGAGAACACCTATCTGACCTTGACGAATATAAATCACCAGGACCCAACAGATTACACCCCAGAGTTCTGAAGGAGCTGTCAGATGTTAGAACTATTGCACCGTATCTTTCAAAAACCCTGGAGCACCAGGGAAGTGCCTGAGGATTGGAAAAAAGATGGTGTGGTTCCCATCTTCAAGAAAGGAAAAATAACAGACCCAGGAAACAGACCAATCAGTCTAACTTCAATACCTGGGAAGATCCTGGAAAAGATAATCAAAAAGCAAATCTGCGAACAAACAAAATACAAACTAGTAGCCAGCATGGGTTTGTTAAAAACAGATCATGCCAAACCAATCTTATTTCATTCTTTGATACAATGACTAAATTAGTAGACCAGCGAAATGCTGTGGACATAATATACTTAGATTTCAATAAAGCATTTGATGAAGTAGACCACAATCTACTGCTTGGTAAGCTAGAAAAAGGTGGAATAGACAACATCACAAGATGGATTAGTAGCTGGCTGACAAACAGTACTCAGCGATTAGTCCTCAATGGCACTACATCCACATGGAAAGAAGAAAGCAGTGGGGTACCACAAGGCTCCATCTTAGGCCCAGTACTCTTCAATATTTTCATTAATGACTTAGATGAGATAATAGAAGGGGGACTCATCAAATTTGCAGATGAAACTAAACTGGCAGGAATAGCCAACACCCCAGAAGACAAGCTCAGGATCCAAAAAGATCTTGACAAACTTGAACAATACCCTATCCAACAAGATGAGTTTTAATGTGGAGAAAAGCAAAGTTTTACATTTAGGCAGGAAAAATCAAAGGTATAAGTACAGATTAGGCGAGACCTGGCTCAAAAACAGTAACTGTGAGACCTTGGAGTCCTACTGGATGATCACTTGAATATGACCCAGCAGTGTGCAGCAGCAGACAAAAAAGCTAATACAATCCTGGGCTGTACAAACAGAGGCATAGAATAAAGATCACACAAAGTATTAGTAACACTTTATAAAACCATAGTAAAACCACATTTGGAATACTGCAACCAATTTTGGTTACCATACTACAAAAAAGATGTTGAGACTTTGGAAAAAGTTCAGAGAAGAACAACTAAGTTGATTAAAAGTCTGGAGACTAAAACATATGAAGAACGGCTGCAGGACTTGGGTTTGGCTAGTCTAAAAAAAAAGAATAGAGGTGACATTATAGCAGTATTCCTGTATTGGATCGGCTGCCACAAAGAAGAGGGCATCAGACTATTCTCCAAAGCACCAGAGGGCAGGACAAGAAACAATGGTTGGAATCTGACCAAAAAGAAAAGCAACCTGGAATTAAGGATAAACTTCCTAACAGTGAGGACAATTAACCAATGGAACAGCTTGCCTTCAGAAATCGTGGGCGTTCCATCCCTGGAAGTTTTTAAGAAAAGACAAGACAGTCACTTCTCTGAAATGATATAGGTTCTCCTGCTTGAGCAGGGGCTGGACTAGAAGACCTCCAAAGTCCCTTCCAGCTTAATTCCTATTCCCATTCCCATTCCCATTCCCATCCCATCCCATCCCATTCCATTCTATTCTATTCTATTCTAATCTATTCTAATGTATTGTATCTCTACTCCCAAGGGTTAGGGTTAGGGTTTAGGGTTAGAGTTAGGAATCAGTTAGTATCAGTTGTGGTAGGACTAACAGAACAGGAAGAAAAGTCCTTTTCAGTCCAGATCTCCTTACCTTGTGGTTTATGACCAATATTTCTGACCAAGCTTTTTATTCTTGTAGGTTTATCACTATTTATTTACTGCTTATCTGCTGCTTGGATACTTGCCCTTTGTTGTGATGCACCCTAGCAAGACTGCCATGTGGCTTGGAACAAAGGAACAAAGGCCATGTGGCTTGACCATGCGGCCTTGAAACAACAGGAAATAAGGAGGGGCTGGTGCGTGGATGGACGTTGTACCAAGATTTGAATCCATTGGCCACAGATGTAACTTTGCCAGTGTAGCCTTGTCATTGGCTGCAGCTATAACATTGTCATAGGCTGTTTGTAACCATGTGATGCATTGTGTAACCGCCCACTGTAACAGGTAATAAAAGGGGGGGCAGCCTTTTGTCTGTAGTTGCTTCACCCCGAGAAAATGTGCTTGGTAGCATGTCTCTCCTTAATCCGGCTATCGTGAAGAACCCACTGAGATTGGAGTGGCCTGCGCAGGGCCGACTTCAACTGGTGACCCCGACGTGATGCGAAGTCACGTCCTTCTGACAACCCACTGCTTACTTCGTCTGGAATAGACTATCGTGCACGCTTTACGTAAGTATGGGACAGAAATTATGCAAAACCCGGGCTGTGTATCTGGAAAAATTGCTTAGTTTAGTCAGGAGAGCAAATTATATTCAGAAACTTAATAATTAGACTGTTTTCCCTGTCACTCAGAAAGATTTATATCTTTTATTGGCTTTTTTGAAAAATTTTTATCCCTCCTAACTGGAGGAGGGGCAATTAGACCTCGCCACATGGAGACGCATAGGTCCTTGGCTCCAAACACCCGCCAAAAGCTCCACCAGGTGTCCTAGCCCCATGGAAGGCTGTAATGTCCATGCTGGCATTACACTATGCAAAAACAAAGCAAGCTCATTTGCCACATCCTCAGGCTTTAAAAACAAGCCCTGAGACATCAAAAACAATGTAACAATCTGACTCTAAATTTACCCCATCTGATGAACCACCAAGGACCTACCCTCGTGGCATCTTCAGCAAAGATCTGCCCACCCCCCCATGAGTATGTGGGCAGAATTCTCCAAGGACCAAGGGGGAGGGCTTGGTGTAATTGTCAGGACCTCAATTATGCAACAAAAAAATTCACAAATTGCCTTCACGTAAGGAGTTAAAAAAATTGTTAATGTTTATTTGGCATTGTCCCTCATACACCTTAAAGGGACCATTAAAAATTGCTGATTGGATTAAACTTGGCTTATGTGAGGAGCTTTCTGCTCCTCCCCAAATCCTCCTTACGTGGAACAATTGTTTGCAGGTTTATTTTAAAGATCTGCCTTCTTCTTCATTGTTATCAGGATTCTCTTCCTGCTTCCTCTGCCCTGTCTCCTTTTGGCTCGTTAAAAAATCTTAAGTCTGTTGTTTCTTTCAAGATTTACCTCCTCCTTTACCCCCCCCATTTCTCCTTCTGACTCAGAACATGCCTATTCAACCTCTATGACTCCTAAAGCCCCCTGCAGTTCTTTTTCTGATGTTTCTGTTCCTTCTGCCTGTCCTGTTGATCTTACTGATGCTAATCCAGTCTTTTAACTTGCTAAAAAATCTTAAGTCTGTTGCTTCTATTTCTTATAATTGGAAAAGGAGAAAATGTCTCCTGGCCTTCCATTGATTCAAAACTGCCTTTTCTTAACTTGTGACAGATCCCCCTGCAGCAGAGCCATTTCCCCCCCTTTTTCCCCCTTTTTCTTTTGCAGCAGGGCCATTCCCCCCCTCTTCTTTTGAAATTGCAGGTTTATTATCGCTGTTTGCCAGATCTGAAGACTTTGAAGACTTTGTTTGTCGCCTGAAGACCAACTGGGCCGGTTTAAAACCAGTAAAACCAGACAGTCTTCTTTCCCGGTTTCCAAGGAACAAAAGGATGGCTGTGAATGAGATCTCATCTCCCATCTGCATTTTGTTTTTGCCATCTACATGTGAATTCGTGTTCCCTCTTCTCTCTCTCATACACCCCCCCTCCCTGGTTGTTTCTCAATCTACCTATGAATCTGTTTGTGTTCCCTTCTCTGGTTGTTTTGTTTAATAAACCATGGCCCCCTCCCTTTCTTATTTCTCTTTGCCTATTTTGAATTTATATTTTCTAGTCTTGTTAATGATTTTTATTTTTGTGCCTTTCTTATTTCTCTTTGCCTATTTTGAATTTATGTTTTCTAGTCTTGTTAATGACTTTTATTTTTGTGACAAATCTTTGCTGTTTTGTATTTTATGTCTCTCACCATGCTATGTTGCTGAATGCATCCAATTGTTGGATCTGTGTGCCTTATGAGTTTGCCTTGCCTCACAATTTTTTCCTTAATACATTCACATGGATGAATGAAATCTCTTTCTCTTTCAAAATGAATCCTTCCTTACAGTTCTCTCTTGTGTTACCCTGCTCAAGTATGCATTAATCACACAGCTTTGTCAGTTAGTAAAAACACCTTTCTAGGTATTTGGCAATCTTGTAATAAAACAACTATCCCTTGGCAGCTAAATAATGAGACAAACAATGACAACAGGAAAGCATGTGCTGATTCTGTTCTCTTGTTTGATTTTGGTGAAATCTTTGAAACTTTGTATAACTTCTCTAAAGACAATATAGTTCTTATGTGGAAAAAATGCACATTGGTCAATACCCCAGAATTGGTATGGTACATATACATTTCTGACAACACATCCAACATTTCTGCCACTGTCACTCACATGGAAAGTATGGCTCAAAAATTGGTTTTTAGTATTATAATGTTTGAAGTATTCTGTGTAACAATCTGTTGCTGTGTACAATGTATTCCTCCCCTGTTGAACCTGTGTAAGCCTCCCTCTTCTAACCATCTCCTGGATAAAGAACTAAGAACCCAGTACAGCCTCTGATGACTGGACAGAGATGGCCTATGCCCTAGGATCGTGTAGGAGCTGGACGGTGCATAGGTGGAACAATGGACAGTTGCTAAAAAAAATAAAAACACAGGATATGTTGTGATGCACCCTAGCAAGACTGCCATGTGGCTTGGAACAAAGGAACAAAGGCCATGTGGCTTGACCATGCGGCCTTGAAACAACAGGAAATAAGGAGGGGCTGGTGGGTGGATGGACATTGTACCAAGATTTGAATCCATTGGCCACAGATGTAACTTTGCCAGTGTAGCCTTGTCATTGGCTGCAACTATAACATTGTCATAGGCTGTTTGTAACCATGTGATGCATTGTGTAACCGCCCACTGTAACAGGTAATAAAAGGGGGGGCAGCCTTTTGTCTGTAGTTGCTTCACCCCGAGAAAATGTGCTTGGTAGCATGTCTCTCCTTAATCCGGCTATCGTGAAGAACCCACTGAGATTGGAGTGGCCTGCGCAGGGCCGACTTCAGCCCTTCCTCTGGAAATGGAAGACAAAGCTCGGTGGGAGGAAAGGCCCAGTTTGTCTTTTCTCTTTCCTCTCTGGGAGCTTTTTGCGGCTTTGCAGTGGTGATTGGCATGCTCCTGGGTTGACATTTTGGAGCTGGTCACTCCACAGCATGGTGACCCATCTGACCGTATTGGTAGCACTTGATCGGAGCCCTGGCTGGTGCTTGGGGGATGCTGATGGTCGCAGTGGCTTGGGAACATTGGCCAAAAGGGCATTTCTCCTGGACTCGCAGTGGCTTGGGCTCAGCTGTGCCTTTCTGGGGCAATCCAACTCGATGTCTAGCATCAATGCCATGCCATGCCATGGTAATTCATGCAATAGGTTAGGAAAACCCTGAATGATGCAGGCTTGAAGTAACTCACGGTCTAGCCCTTGCTTGAAATAGCTGATCAGTGACCATTCTGGCCACTGCCCCAGCCAACCAGCAACTCTTCTGAATTCATGAATGTAGTTTTTGGCCGGGCAGCCTCTTTGCTTCATACGGTGGATCTCCTTCTCGGCCAGCAAAACCTGGGATTCGTCTTCAAAATGACCCCTCAGTTGCTCCATGAATTTACTTAACACAATTTACTTTCAGCAAAGTAGAAATAAGATTCTACAAGTTTGTGTCTTAGAAAAACAGTGCCATAAGGTTTGAAAGCCAAATCTGAGAGAAAAAATAGAATAGATAGAATTCTTTATTGGCCAAATGTGATTGTGCACACAAGAAATTTGTCTCCGGTGCATAAGCTCTCAGTGTACATACAAGCAACAAGTGATAAATCAAGCAACAAGTGATAAATCATGATCATAATCATAAAATACAATCATAAATCATAAGATACAACACTCAATGATAATCATAGGATACTAAATAATCAGTCAACATAAATCATAATACCAAATAAATGCAATCAATATAAATCATGAGGTACAAACAACAAAGTTATAGTAATAAGAAGCTAAGGAAATAGGTAATAGGAAAGATGAGAAAGATAAAAGTAATAATAATACAGCCCTACTAGGTGGTTTGACATCCCAGAGTATAACAGCAGCATTGTGGGAATTAGTTGTTAAGCAGTGATAGCATGGGGAGGAAACTGTCTTTGTGCCTGGTTGTTTTGGCGTGCAATGCCCTATAGTGTCATCTTGAGGGAAGAAGTTGAAAGAATTTATGTCCAAGATGTGAGGGGTCTGTAGATATTTTCACAGCCCTCTTTCTGGCTCGTGCACTATACAGGTCCTCAACATAAGGTAGGCTGGTCGCAATTATTTTTTCTGCAGTCCTAACTATCCATTGAAGTCTGTTTGTCTTGTTTGGTTGCTGTGCCAAATCGAACAGTTAGAGATGCAAATGACACTCAATAATTCCTTTGTAGAACTGTATCAGCAGCTCCTTGGGCAGTCTGAGCTTTCTCAAGAACATTCTTTGTGGTGCTTTTTTGATGTTAGGTGTCCATTTTAAGTCCTGAGATATTACAGAACCTAGAAACTTAAAGGTCTCTACTGTTGATTACTGTGTTATCTAGTATTGTAAGGGATGGTAGGATAAGAGGGCTTTTACTAAAATCTACTATCATTTTTACAGTTTTGAGTGTGTTTAGTTCAAGATTATCCCAGCTGCACCACAGGGCCAATTGTTCAACTTACCATCTATATGAAGATTTGTTGTCTCAAATGAGACCAATCACTGTTGTATCATCTGCAAATGTCAGTACTTTAACAGAGGAATCCTTTGAGATACAGTCCTTAGTTCAGAAAAAGAAGAGTAATGG
This sequence comes from Bothrops alternatus, assembly GCA_034064705.1. Taxonomy (NCBI): domain Eukaryota; kingdom Metazoa; phylum Chordata; class Lepidosauria; order Squamata; family Viperidae; genus Bothrops; species Bothrops alternatus. The sequence goes on from JARGCV010000085.1 coordinate 15,952,426, forward strand.
AGAGCACCTGTGCTAATTGTACATGTATCTGATGTAATTAAATGTTTTATTAAATTTATTAAAATGTGATTTAATAATGTTTTATTACATAGGTTTATTACATAGGTTTATGAGAAAATATGCATGTATTAAGTTGAATTTCAATGAAGGAAATTCAAAATTCAAATATTCATGTAGACTAGATTATTTTAAGCTGCATAATTACTTGGTGAAGAGGGTTATAATTAATATATATCAGCTATCTGGCAAAAGAACTAGATAGAAATATATTTATTCACACTGAAGAAAACTAAATTAATGAATGGAAGCATATGTTTTCCCTTGATATCCTGTAACATTCCCTACCGCATAGTATCTTCCATACTATGATGGAGCAGGTTCTCTTCAGAAATAGGAATGATTAAAAATAGTTCCTCTGAGCTTCCATTCATGATTTCTGCTAGACCAAATAGCTACTAGGAATGGAAGTAGAGCCCTGGTGTAAACACATCCATCACCAGTCATTTGATATTAAGAAAATATTTACAGAAAGGAATGTGTCCCAGAGTAGAAGTTAACCATTAAATATCATTGTAAATTTATTCATTCACTATATCTCACCAAAAAGAAGAATATTCTAGTGGGGTGATGGGTTTGATATGTGCCTCTGTAAGCAGAAACTCTAGAACATGCAATGTTTCATTCATTTAATGAAATGTAAAGTTAGCAGATTTAATTTATAACTTTCTAAAAACAATTAGGTCTTTGAATCAAAATAACAAATGTGTCTGTACATTGTCAAGCTGACAGAGTTTTCATTTGTCAGTGAAAGCTACATGGGAACAGCTCATAAACTCTTATTGATTTTCATATATCACCCATGTCAAATGGATTTATTGATATGTCAATGCACAGTATGGCACAGATCATAATAGGAAAGCTTTACAGGATTTATAGAAAATCTACAAGCTTCAATAAACTCTGTGGTAAATATCTTTAACAGTTTAACAAGTCTACTGATAGCAAAGTAAACAATGAAATTGCTGGTTCCTTAATTGTCTGTATTGACCAACATTTCATGACCTATATGAATAGCATGTCTGTCAACTGTCCCACTGCAGTAAACAGGAAAAGAAACTCCTGGGATATTTTTTCTCCAAGAGTAATACCTTACTGTAAAGCCATACAGGTACAGACATAGAAATGCCAGTTCTTATGTTTTTGTGTGCAAACAGCATAGGAAAACTTTTTCCACTGGACCTCCCATTATTCATTGTCCACTAATCAGTTGCACTTGCTTTATTTTGGAAACAGCCTATCTGCCTTGGATGTTCCCCAGTCAATAACCTTGGGGTTTGAGTCTGTTTGATGCTTCTAGGCGGCATATTTGCATTCCAGAGTTCCCTCCCAAACTTTCCTTACATTCCAATGCCTTCCCTCCCCCCTCCAGTTACTGTTATCTGTTAGCAGGGCTTCATGGAGAGTCAACCATGACAATGTCACAATTACAAGTAGAATTCCTGTGAACAGAATTTAAGTCAGTATATTTCACTCCATCTCACTAGCAGTACCCATTGAAATCAATTGGAAATTATCCTCTTAAAAGGAGAAACATCTATTAATGTCCACTGATCTATAATTTCGGGAGTAAGATAGCAGCTTCTTCTCCATCAGCTTGGAGCACCTGCCATCATGTGTTTTCTCCAGGAAAAGCAAAAATCCTTTAGCTGTATCCAAGAAGAGAGATTCCCAATTCTGGCCTAACTATGAGCACAGTACCAATGAAATCCTCCATTTCAGAATATAATAAATTACAGCATTGATTATCGATTTTGTAATTCCTAAAAGGATACTGGAGTTGAATTTGATATAGAAGTTTAGCTTGCTAACTTAAGAATTTATATTCTTATTAAGTCTATGTCTTATCCCTTATCTCATAAATTGTGGCTCTGGAAGATGAACACAAGATTACAATCAACAGAACAAAAGAATAAATAACAACAAAGGAATGATAAGAACAAGTTTGCTGTTTTCTCTGGCTTCTATTACATTTAATATTTACAGTATTATACAGGAACTTGATTAATCTTATTTTAGTGCAATTGTTTATTCAATTCTGCTCCCCCCATTTTTTTAGTTTATCCCCAATAGTTTAGGCGCACACTATTTTGTTTAGGGGCACACTTAGTATTTCCCTAAATGATGTTTTCATTTCTCCAAACCTTCTGATATATCTCTCATATGAATAAAGGCTATTGCTTCAGTTATATATTTAGAGCAAAGCCTCTCTAGGAAAAATATGATTCTTGGCACTGATCAAATTCAGAATACTTTATTCTCCATGCTTGCTTCCCTGAAGAAGCTCAATTGATAGCATATTTTTAATCAACAAAAGGTCTTCTGAGATTATTTTGATTTGTAGAAATGTATCAATCTTTCCTTCATTAACACTGAACAGTTTCATTTCCTATAAATAAATAGAAAGGAGAGAGAGAATATTTATAAAATATGGACATTGGGAAATTATTAATAGCATACTCAGTATAAAGTTCCGCCTTTTAAGGTTAGGAGGTTGATTAATTACTTGGTTGATAATAAGACAGAATAATTAACAATAAAATAGTATATTTTATATGGCCCTGCTCAATTTAATATTTACCTTTCAACTGAGCTGTAACTGAATATGGTTTTATACAGCTTTGTATTCAGCCTAATATTATAGTTGGAAATTCAAGAATATTTTTTGTTTCTCAATGTTGTATGTCATTAGGATAGAGAAGCTGAGATTAAATCAAAATAAAATAAAAACAGAAATTAAATATTTTTGACTTCTTAAGCTACTATGTGAACTTTTCAAATCTTATATAGTGATATTTCCATCAGAACAAAATTCAAAACCTAGAATGATTGCTCAGTAATGATCAATTTGTCATATGTGAACAAAATTAGACTTTTAAGAAGCAAGATGAAAAGGGCATTCACACTCTTGAACTTTGGTATTGGAGAGGATTCCTTAATGGAGAGACAAGAAAACAAACAATGGATCATGAATGAATCAACCCAAAGTTCTCACTGGAGGCACTAGAGGCACAAATGACCGGACCCAAATTATGCTAATATGCTAGTGATACATTATGTGAAAGATCTAGCTTTCTGGAGAAGGCTTTAAAGCAAGAAAGAGAAAAAGATGAATATCAGCAAGGTGGATGGACTCAGTTACTGTTCTTCATGAAAAAAATCTATGTGGTCACTAAGAGTAGACAACAACTTGAAACATAATTAGTCAAAAATCAACATCATATGTGAATGTTACTTTGTTAAATTAGAGCAAGTACATATTTTGGGAATGTTCCTCAGAAAGAAACTGAAATTAAATCTTTTAATAAGGAAAAAAAACATTAAGCTGCCTTTTCCAGTTTCTCTCTTCATATTAGCTGTCAGATTTTGCAATAGGTATGCTATTTCAAGTGTGAAACTGTCCTCCCAACAGAATGGAATTGACTGGAAACCTTTGAGATGTCAGGCTTGGTTCTCATTTACCTTTTGTTTTAGTAACAGACAGGCCTGAAATCAGGCTGATTACATTGTTTGTGACAATATCCACTTCTCTCAGACATAGAAACTCAATATCTATTAGAGGCAGCAAACAAGAATCAAAACCAAAACATTAACAATGACAAAATAAATATACTTGCAAGATTTAAAGACATTCCTCTTCTACTCCTAGAAGACTGGAACCACAGAGATCAGAAAAAAGACCACACTTCACCTCCCTGCCCAAAAGTCTGGGGGAGCAACCAAGTCTTTAATGCCTTACGAAAGACCAAGAGTCAGGGTCATGTGGATGCTGACCCATAGGGCATATACTATGACAGAGAATGCTCTTTTGACTGTGAGTCAACTAGCTCTTGCATATTAGAAGGCAGATTTTTTTTTTTGTTTCAATTGCATCGTCTTTGGTAGGAGATGCTGCAAAATGAGGTCATATTATTGTGTAGGTTTCTTTTAGAAAAAAAACAACATTCACTAAAATTCAGTCTTTACTTAAAATGAAATTGGAAGTAATATTGGGAAAGGGGTGAGAAATCTAAGAAGTCACTAGCTTTCAAATTAAGTAATGAAATAGTCTCTTTCTTATTTGTTATCCCCATGGAATAATAATATCAAGCTATTATTTTAACTTTATTGTGGAAATTGACAAATAATAATGTGATTCATTCTTTGCTTTTCACAGAAGCTAGGAAGCTCATAGCTCTCCTAAGGCCAAGTCACCAACCTCAATTTGACTTCTTCTCCCTGAAAAATAATTGCCTATATCTATATGGGGGGTGTTTACAGGGTAATCCCTCCCCTTAACGCATTGCATGTATAAACACATGTAGAAAGGGAGAGGGGTTTGATCACATAATCAGTCCCTATCTTGATTTTTAAAAATATCTCCCTGTGGATACTTCCAAACAGAACAGACTGTTATGGTTTATAAAAATGCTAGCAGCACATGTAGTTTTTTTTAAAACACTTTGTCTGAAGAGTACCTAACTTTGGATAAATCAAACTTGATACTCTTGCAATAATTTTGTAATGATGGGATAACAGTGCTAGTTATAGTAACAATAGTGACACATTTAAAGTTTCAGGTGGTATTCTGATTTTTTTATTTAGCTCACTATAATAATTTTATAAAGTCTTCCCAATGAAAAAATTAAAATTTATTCCAAATGTCAAAATAAATGAAAAAGTCTAAAACAGGACCTCTAAAATTTCTCTAGGTATTGAGACAGGATATATAAGATAAATATTAATTTAATACCAAGAATGATCCAAATTACAAGAGACCTTCCTATCTTTACTACTTGACAATATTTTAAATGACTAATAAACTGTTCAACCATTTTCTTTGGCAGAGTCACCTTCCAAGATTCCCACTGAATAAACTGTAATTGCCTGTTGAGAAACACAGCTATCATTTTCCACATTTGCGGAACATACATATATTTTGGCTCCATTGTATGAGGCAATTCGTAAATAAACCTCCATTTGGTTATCAATGACAAACACTCGCAGATACAGAACACTGGTATCATGTCTCCCCTAGCCCTTCTTTTCACTAGACTAGACATGTCCAATTCCTGCTCCGGCTCCCTAATCATTTTTGTTGCTCTTTTCTGCACTCTTTCCCAAGTCTCAACATCTTTTTTATATTGTAATCAAATCTGGATGCAGTAATCCAGCTGTGGCCTTATTAAGGCTTTGTAAAGTGATACCAATACTGCACAAGATCTTTATTTTATCCCTCTATTAACGCAGCTTAGGACTGCATTGGATTTTTTGGCTGCTGCCACACACTATTGGCTCACATTTAAGTGATTGTTCACTAAAACTCAAAGATCCCTCACAGTTACTGGTATTGAGACAGGTTTCAGATAGTCTATACCTGTATAATTAGTTTTTCTTGCCCAAATGTAAAACCTTACTTTTCTCTACACTTAATTTCATTTTGTTAAATAGAGCCCAGTGCTCAAGTCTGTTGAGATCCATCTGGATGTCATGGCCCCATCGGATCCCGGTTCAGAGTAGTTGGAACTGGGACTGTCTGACAAGGATGGCACATCTCCTTTGGAATATTTGGAGAGATAAGGGGCTGAGAATGATGCTGTCCCAGGTCCCTCAAACATTGGGGGAGGTGGTCGACCAGACAGAGAGCTGCTTGCACTCACAGACACAGGTGAGGATTGGCTGCAAACAGGCAATAGTGCTGAGAGGCAGCAGATTCCCTCCGATGAGAAACAGCTGCCTGCTCCATTCAATCCAAAGGTACAGAGAGTACAGCAGAGGTAAGTTCAAAGGCATGTTGTTTAGGCTGCTCAGGAGGTTGCCCCACTCCTCCTCACAAAGAACACGTGGCTTGACTTAAGAAGTCAGAGTAGCTTGTCTTTGTCAGGAGCAATTGTTTCCTTTGGCTTATGCTCCCCCAATTTGACTTTTGTTTCTGCCTTGCATTTGCCTCATGGACTTGCCTTTGGCCACATGGACTTTTCTGACCCTGTCAAATTGCCCTGACCTTGGGACCTTGACTTGCATCTTTTCTTGGACTTCCTCTCTGCCTTTGCCAATTGGTTTTGTTTACTGCCTTTTGTTTATGGGATTGAGGGTGGCTGCCTTCAGGAATATATGGAGTAGAGCCTTACCAGCTATTGTAAGGGCATTTATTGTGGCAGTTAACAGAGCAATAGGAGACTCTATAGATGCCTGCCTCTGCCTAGGTGACATGGATCATAACAGTGGATCATGAACCTATCTTCTGGGGTTGTTGGCAAGCCTGGAAACTTGATGAGTTCCCCTTCTATTCCCTCATCTAAAATATTTATTAAGATACTGAAGAGTACTGGGCCTAAAATGGAACTTTGGGGTAACCTACCACTTAATTCCCTCGGTGTGGATGTAGTTACGTTAAGGACTACACATTGAATATGGTTTGTCAGTCAGTTACAAATCCATGTGGTGGTGCTGTCTATCCCACATTTTTCTAGCTTACCAAGAAGTAGGTTGTGGTCTATTTAATCAAATGCCTTACTGGAATCCAAGTATACTATATCCACAGCATTTCACTGATCCATTAATTTAATCACTTTGTCAAAGAATGAAATAAAATGTCTTTGACATGATCTGTTTTTGACAAACTCATGTTGGCTTCTGATTATAACTTTGTTTGCTTCTAGGTGTTCAAGGCCTGTTGCTTGATTATCTTTTCCAAGATCATCCCAATATTGATCTCAGGCTGATTGGTCTGTAATTTTCGGAATGTTTTTCTTTTTCCTTTTTTTGAAGATGGGAACCACATCAGCTCTTTTCTAGGCTTCAGATAGTTTCCCTAGTATTCCAAGAACTTTGAAGGATATGGTTCAATGGTTCCAAGATCACATCTACCAGTTCCCTCACTACTCTGGAATGTAATCCATCAGGACCTGGTGATTTGAATCTATCTAAGAGCTGACAGGTGTTCTCTTACTTTATTTTTGCTTATTTTAATTTGCATCCCCAACCTGTATTTTTATGGGGGGTTTTTTGGTAAGTTGGTTTGTATTTTCTTTTTGCATGAAGGCAGATGCAAAGAACAAATAAAGCAGTTCTGCTTTCTCTATACTGCCCATTACTTCCTTTACATCTTCTCCCATTAGTGGACCAATTGTTTTTTCTTGTTTTTTTTGTATTGAAAGAAACTTTTATTATTATTATTATTATTATTATTATTATTATTCACATTTGCTGGAAGTCTAGGCTGGATCTCTGCAACTTTCTTTACCTTGATCCAGATTTTTTTCAGTTGTTCTGAAAAATTTGGATTAATTGGCCCTGATGCCACCTCTGCAACTCCATAGTATTTCTTCAAGAAAAACTGAACATTATAGCTGAAATTGATTCCTGCTACTTCTAGAGCAGGGGTTCCCAATTGGGGATGCTCACATTCCAGGGGGTGCAAAAAATTGGGTTTAGAAGTTTCAAAATTATAATGTATATACGTAATTCATTGCCGTTATTTTGAACTTTTGTAAGGGGTACAAGAATATATCAGATGCATTCTAGGGGTGTGGGCAGTGGTGGGATCCAGCTGGTTCACACCAGTTCAGCAGAACCGGTAGCTAATTTTTTGTTGCCCAGGCCCAGAATGGATTTCTGGAAGCAGCATTCACACAGAGATGTGGTTGTTCACATATTTGAATCCCACCACTGAGTGTGGGATATAGAAAAGGTTGGAAACCGCTGTTCTAGAGTAATGAGCTTAAATCTGTTTTTTGCAAAGGAATGACTGATGGTTTTAAAAACTGTGGCATTCTAATTTCTAATATTAAATTATGATTAATATCACAGAAAGTTCTTTGCATGTTGTATCATGCAAAATTTACTGATTCTTGGTATTAATCCTTATTTTGGAGCAACATGTTCTTTCTGAATTTGACTTCTGCTAACTATGATTCTGTGATTCCATGAAAGAAAAGAGCACCTATCTAGGAATAGATGAGTAAAAAATGGTAAGCCCTGAATGCTGCTGAGAAAGAGAAGGCTCTTGGAGTTAGAAGAACATAACCTGAAGTTTGGGTGGCATGGATATTTGTGGTACAAAAAAGTCAAGGTTAATGTCGATTTTAAAAATCATTATGTTAGATGTGCCATATTAAGAATATGGAGTAGATGCAAGCCCAGATTGTGCTTGAGAACACTTTGGTGATCTTGGCACAAGAATGACTTGATAGGCAAAAAATAATAGACAAATACAAATGGCTAACCTATCACGAGAAACTAGAATTTAGTCAAGAGGAATATAAAATAAATCAAGATAAGAACTGATATAACAGGAAATAGTTGTTAACCATTTTATTTACAATTATCAGAAAAATTTAAAGTTGATATAAGACTGTATAGTTTAGAACATTGCAAGACTTGAGTTTGAAGTAGAATTATGTACAAATGATGAGCATGTAATTGCTATAATTTATAAATTTCTATTGAAATTTGAAACAGAACAAGTGATAAAACAGAACAAGTCCATGATAAAATGGACTAAATGTTTTGGTAATAATATACAGATGTTATAATGGGAAAATATGTGGCTGAAAGAACTGAAAGTTATGTTATAAACTTAAAGACAATTTTTACAGAATAACAGAATAGAAGGGACCTTGGAGGTCATGTAATCCAACCCCCTCCTCAAGCAGGAGATCATATACCATTTCAGACAAATGACTGTCCAGTCTTTTTGAAAGACTCCAGTAATAAGAGCATTCACAACTTCTGAAGGCAAGCTGTTCCACTGGTTTATTGTTCTTACTGTCAGGAAGTTTCTCCTTAGTTCTAGGCTGCTTCTCTCTTTGGTCAGTTTCCATCCACTGCTTGTCTTGCCTTCTAGTGTTTTGGAAAATAGGTTGACCCCTTCTACTTTGTGGCAGCCCCTCAATATTGTAAAATTGCTATCATGTCACCTCTAGTCATTCTTTTCACTAGACATACCCAATTCCTGCAACTGTTTTTCATAATCTTCACCTCCAGCCTCCTAATAATCTGTTGATCTTCTCTGCACTCATTTCAGAGTCTCAACATCTTTTTTATATTGTGGTGACTAAAATTGGCTACACTATTCCAAGTATGGTCTTACCAAAGCCTTATAAAGCAGTACTAACATTTCACGTGATCTTGATTCTGTTAATGCAGTCCAGGATTGCATTGGCTTTTTTGGTGGCTGCAGCACACTGCTGGTTCATATTTAAGTGATTGTCCACTAGAACTCCAAGATCTCTCTTGCAGTTACTGCGGTTGAGGCATGTTTCACCTAATATTTAGCTATTGGTTTTTCCTGCCCAAGTGTAAAACCTTACCTTTCTCTACACTGAATTTTATTTTGTTAGATAGGTCCCAGTGCTCAAGTCTGTTGAGATCCATCTGGATGTCATGGCCCCATCGGATCCCAGTTCAGAGGAGGAGTTGGAATTGGAACTGTCCAACCTTTGGAATGTTTGGAGAGGCCAGGGACTGAGGTGGTCGACCAATGGAGAGCTACCTGCCCTCACAAACATAGGGAATGATCTGCTGCAGATAGGCAGTGGTGCTGAGAGGCAGCAGATCCCCTCTGATGAGGAACAGCTGCCTCCTGCACTCAATCCAAGGGCATGTAGAGTAGAGCGGAAGTGTGTTGGCTATTCCTGACAGCTTAGTGTTGCCTGCAGATCTGATGAATTCCCATTATGCTCCCTCATCTAAATTGCTTATGAAGATATTGAAGAGTACTGGACCCAAGACAGAATCTTAGCATATGCCACTGCTTACTTCCTTTCATGCGGATGTAGTTCCATTAAGGAATACACACCGAGTATGGATTGTCAGCCACTTAAAAATCCACCTAGTGATGATGCTGTCTATCCCCCATTTTTCTAGCTTACCAAGAGGTAGATTGTGGCCTACTTTGTTAAATGCCTTACTGAAATCCAAGGATACAAATTCATAGCATTTTGTTGTTCCACTAATTTAGTCACTTTGTCAAAGAATGAAATAAGATTTGTTTGGCATGATCTGTTTCTGACAAACCCACATCAACGGTCCAAAATGATTTTACCATTGATATATTTCACCAGAAAAAATATCTAGAATTGGCACTTCAAATACAAGAAGTACCATTTTATCATGGATGTTGGACATGTAAAAAAGCTAGAAAATTTGGGTTTCAAATATACACACCAGTCCAGATGATTTAAAGATTAAGGATAAGTGTGACCAAGGGCCTTTGTTTTGATTATTTGTTTGATAGACAAACAGAAAAAAAGTCAGGGAACTTTGTTTTTGTATACGATAGCTGCAGCAAGATTATTATATACACAAAGATGGCAAGATTTGGCACTATCCACAATGAAGAAGTGGCTGGTGAAGATGATGGAATTTGCCAAGGTGGAAAAACTGACTTCTTTGATCAGGGAAAAGACAATACAGTAGTCCTCGAGTTACAAATGTAATGGAGCCTGCCCATTCTACTCGTAACTCAAAAACTCGTAGAGTGAATCTTGTACCTCTAACAAGATCACTCCCTTGCTCATTAAGATGCATGCGGCTCGTTAAGCGCACATAAGGTTTCTCTGAGTGAGGAAGGCCATGGGGGACCTAGTGATGGAACAGGCCCCCAAGGCCTCCACGACCCACTAAGATACCTCATGCTTCCCCCTCCCTTCCTGCTGCGCTGGTCTCACTTACCTTGAAAAGATCCATTTCCTTTCTGCCACAGTTTCTACCTTTGAGGGAGAGGAGAGTCGATGGAAGCTCTTGGGTGCCTGTAATATTGTGCGAATTCAGGCACCCATCCTCTTTTGCAGAGAAAGGGTACCTGAACTCTCACAGTGTTTGCTCTCGCCCCCCAACTCCTTTTCACCACTGCTGGAATAATTTTCACCAGGATACAGACCTTGGGGAAACTGGAAGCTCCGTCTGCATGCAAATGCATGCTTAGAAATGGAGTGAAAAGCTCCATTTATCAAGTGCCCCACTGGCAGCCATGCAGAGCTTGCAGTCTGTATCAGGTTTCTGTTTGGATAAAAAGTCTTTCAGCACTATAGAGCGCTTCCAAATGCAGCCAATCCCTAGGTTTGGAAACGCTTCATAGGCGCTGAAACAGTTTTTATCCCAACAGAGATGTGGCAGAGACTGGGCTTGAGAAATGACTTTTTCCAGCAAAAATAAGTCCCCAAGCCCTGATGCTGGCGGAGTGAGGCAGTGGTGGCCAGAGCACTTGGGAAATGGAGCCTTCTGTGTTTGGATAAAAAGTGGAAATGTTTCAGCGCCAATAGAGCACATCCAAACGCAGCCAATCCCTAAGTTTGGAAGTGCTCCATAGGTGCTGAAACATTTTTTAAGCCCAAAGGAGACCTAGCAGAGACTGTAAGCTCCATATACCTGTTGTGGGTGTCTCTAGACCAGCTGGGGAAATGTCAGAGGATGACGAAGAACAACCAGGCCCCTCTGGGTATTTTCCCCTCCCGGCAGCCGAGCCAGACAGTGAGGAGATTTGTATGCAGTCTGAGTCAGACTCTCAAAGCGAGGAGTCAGATTTGGAACAGGACAATATATGGCTTGATCCGAGATTCCGAAGGTTTGATAGGCGGAGGTTTCAGTTACGTGGAAAAAGGAAGTAATGGGGGAAGTGACGTATCGGACACTATATTAGAAGATAAAGGAGGGACTAATTCTTTGTCACGAGCAACGTTAATATCAAGGAGTAGCCTGATGCCTTGAGAGGTTCGTTTGAACTCAGTTTTCTGGTGTTTTTGGAATGTACGGAAGATTAATGAGATCTTGGACAACCTGAGAGATAAAGAGTGAGTTAATTGGAAGGGAGGGAGAGCATGTTTAAGCTGAATGTAAATAAGTCAGATTTGGCCGTTCCGCAAACAAAATGCCAGCAGCTTGCTTTGAAGTGAATCTCTTGAACTATGTTAAATAAAACTCTTAAAGAAATATTTCTGTGGATTTTACTAAGCTGAGAAGGGCTAGATACAACAATACCTGGAACGAGGTGCTTGGGAAATGGAGCAGAAGCATCTGCTCTGGCCGCTGCTGTCTCACTCCACCAGCATCAGGGCTCAGAAGCTTGTTTTTGCAAGGAAAAAGCTATTTCTCAAGCTCCTCCCTGACAAAAACAAGCCTCCAGACCAAGCCGGCCTTATTGAGAGCAACCCAGCTCTGCGCCTCCATTTCATTTCTCTCAGATGGAGCAGACAAACTCAAGCCTGCCGCTCAAACACCTTTCATCCAAATGGAGACCTATGTCACACAGAGTTTGAAGGAGTCACACAGAGCATTCCTTTCCATTTCGGAAGTGCCTCACTGCAGGGACACGGACCTTCCTATCTCTTTCAGGTCTGCATTTGAATAAAAAGTGTTTGAGCAGCAGCAGCTTGAGTTTCTCCGCTCCGTCCGAAGGAAGAAACCAGAGGCACAGAGCAGGATTGCTCTCAAGATGACACAGGTGACGCTTCATGTGCCGGCCTTATTGAGAGCAATCCTGCTCTGTGCCTCCATTTCCTTTCACTTGGAGCAGAGAAACTCAAGCTGCTGCCACTCAATGAGTGATGAGGAGGAGGTTGAGAAGAGTGGTGAGAATTTGTGTCAGCAGCTGGCCAGGTGAGAACTAGATCGGGCAGGATGAGTGGCTGGCTGGCTGGGGAGGGGGATCATGGCTGCTGTCACTGCTGCCAGCTTGGATGCAGGTACAAGGGACCTGGTGCTGTGATGCCTCCCTGCTCAACTGAAGGCTTGTTCCTGCCCTCAAACTAAGGCTGGTGCACATGAGCGAGCAGCGCACCCGGGCCACAGACAGCATTGGTTCCTGCGCCTGGCCAATTCCGATTCCACGCTTTGCCTCATAGGCATGCAAACGAAGCAAACACTTCTCTCCCCCCCCAGAGAATGGAAGCTTCTGGGGGCCATGATCTCTTTTGCACAGATTTTGTGTTTGAGCACGATATTATGCCACCAGGAGCTTCCATTGTCGGTGTGAAAAGCATTTCCAAGCTGACTCGCCTCTCCCTTAAAGAGAAAGAAACCACAGCAGAGAGGAGACAGATGCAGTAGGCAGGGAGGGGAAAACAGTTGTGGGAAGCGGGGAGAGGAATAGGGTGAACATTGCAGAGCCTCTGCGGTCGCTTGTAAGGGCAAACAATTGCTATGGTGCTGCAATAGTTATAATTTTGGGATTTGCTCGTAAACACTAGGGGCGTAGATCGCGTAACTTCGAACGAGCATTAAGTGAATGCTCATAACTCAGGGATTACCTATATCTACATTTATTGCTGACTGGAAATCTCTTATGGACTTTTTATGGAAAAGAGAAAAAATGAACTTATGATTTACAGTGTGGTAGTTTGATGGACAGATTATTGAAAAAAGAGAGCTAAGCTATAATCAAGAATAAGAGATAAATTTATAATTGTACTTTAACTGCTTTAAAGAAGACTGGAAGCTATTTCTATGATTTTTTTTCTTTTCTGTTTCTTTTACTTTTTTGCCTTTCTTGCACTTTTAGTTTTCTCTTTGACTTCTTTGATCTGCTGATAGTTATACAGAGGAATTATTGAGTCATCTATATCTCTATAAGTCTGGTTTGGCACAGCAGCCAAACAGGACAGGTACAGACTTCAACAGATAGGACTGTAGAAAAAACAATTGCAATCAGCCTGCCTTCCATTGACGACCTGTATACTGCATGAGCCAGAAAGAGGTCTGAGAAAATATCTACAGACCCCTCACATCCTGGACATAAACTGTTTCAACTTCTCCTCTCAAGATGCAGCCATAGGGCATTGCATGCCAAAACAATTAAACACAAATATAGTTTTTTTCCCCATGCCATTGCTCTGTTAAACACTCAATTCCACAGCACTGTCTCATGCCTAAAGATATTTAGCCATGTACTAGGGCTGTATACTATTATTCTTCTCATCTTTCCTACTATCTTATTAATATCTTATGATTTATCACTTTGTTGTTTGTATGTACACTGAGAGTTTATGCATCGGAGACAAATTCCTTGTGCCCAATCACACTTGGCCAATAAAAATATTCCTTTCTTTTTTCTTTCTTATATTTTATTGCCTTGTATTAGTTTTTAATCTTCTTTTTTAAAGTGTTTAATAAAATTATATATATGAAATGGGACTCCCTGGGCTACATGGATATTGTTCAAATTGGCTTTAATTGTTCTGCCATTCTTAGTATTTCTGTATCTAACCAACACCTCCTACCCAAAACATAGATAAGCCTGAAGCTAGGCTAGATACTATGTATGGCAATCATTATAGTGTTGTTTATGCCCTATGAAGGGGGGGGGATTAAATCTGTTGGCTGGATTCTTTTCTGCTGCCTTTTTTAAAAAAAAAACTTATCTTGATTGAAGGATTTAATTACTCCATTCTTAATCTAAATGTTATGAAAGCCTAAATGACCAGGGGTCTATTCTCTTACTTCTCACAGAGAAATCAACAATAACCTCTAAGAATGTCACCAAAAATTGTGCAATCGCTACTACAGTCTGCTGTGAGTTGTTTAGACTAGCACAGTATATCATTGTATCTGAATTTTGTGTTTTATACAATAATCAATGATAAATATGCCAACATGTTTATAATTAACTATGAAATGTAATGTGTTCTGGTTTTTCTCATTGTCCTGCTACAGTGGTTTTGGATTGTTGGTTTGTTTTTGGGATTTAAGACTTTACTTATGTTTATATTTATTATGTCTGATAAAAACCAAGTGGATGAATGGGCCAAAATTCCTATCAGGAATGTCAAAGCTCAATTACAACTTACAAAACATGTTCCTAAAGGGGGGGGCAAATTACTTGTTTACCCTGGCACATCCTTCTTTGGATGATTGTGTTTATGAAAAAAAAATGGGAAAAGAACCCCACCAAAGTTTCATGTAGTCTTTCCCTTGCTATCTGAAGCTATTTTCTCCATTAAATTCAGATAACATTTGATAGCAAGATGTAAAAAAATTTTTTTTCATAAAACTGTGTATCTTGGCAGAGCTGTAAGCAAGTAGCACAACAGCAATACTTATTATTTTTATTGTTGTTATCACTGCCAACTCTCCCAGAAATTTAGAGAGGATTCTATCCTATTATATCATAAAGTGTTAGTTTATGATGTTAAAATAGACCGTAATGAGATAAGAGAGGGAAAGGGAGGGAGACTCATCTACCCTAACAAAACACTAGTGTGCTTGGTAACAGCTGCAAGTTTAGAGCAGGGGTCCCCAACCCCCGGTCCATGGACCGGCACCAGGCCATGCCAGAAACTAGTCTGTGCAAATGAGCAAAGTCCCATCTGCGGGATGCAGGAAGTATATGAAACCATGCCCCCTCCGGTCAGCAGAAAAACCTCTCTCCACGGAACCGGTTCCTGGTGCTCAAGAGGTCGGGGACCTCTGGCTTAGAGAGTTTGATTGTATGATTATGAACATTCAACAAATCTATACCAATGATGGCTTCCAAAAATTTTCTCCAAGTTTCCCCAGTTTATTCCATCCCATCCTCACTTGGCCCTTTAAGAATCTATGGCTTCCAATTAAGTGTATAAAATGATGGTCTGGCCAATAACACTGTATGGCACTGAGTGCTGGTTACCCAAAACACTAAGCACACTCTTTATTTTTTATTAGGTCATTAGGCATTTACTTTCTTGACCATATCAGCAATGATACAGTCCAGCAAGCAGATGGGCATTACACAAATGAGGAAATGCGGAAAAAACATCTACAGTGGAATGGCCACCCTCTACATCAAACATGTCAAACACAAGGCCAGGGGGCCGGATGCGGCCCACAAAGTGGTTTCATGTGGCCTGCAAAGCCATCCTGGAAATAGTGAGGGAACAGCCCCCGTTGCCATGGGCCTGGCCCAGGCCGGCCGGGAGCCAATGTACAATTTTGTGGTGGCCATCTATGCTGAAATGCATTCAGTCTTAGCTCCCAAGGCCGTCTGGAAACAGCGAGGAACCAGCTCCTGCCGCGTCGGCCCCACCCCCTGGGTGCATGCTGGGGAGGTGTCACCCTTTGTGAGGAATGAAGAAATGCACCATCGCCTGGAAGTGGCCAGCAAATGGCCCTCGCCTACTTCACATATCCGGCTTGATGGGCTCTGCCCTGGTCCCACCCCTTTCTGCCAGAGACCCTCAGATCTGTCCCACTCCTGCCCAGGCCCCCACAGGCCCCTTTGATGCGAATGATATAAAGCTGGCCACGCCCACCCAGTAGGCCACACCCACTCCATCCACATCCACCCAGTAAGCCGCACCCATCCGGCCCCACAAGGGCAACCGCAATGCTGATGTGGCCCTCAATGAAATTGAGTTTGACACTCCTGTTCTAGGATGTCTGGCTCGAGGTCAGTGACCACCCCATTGTGGTTATCAGGGACGCTAAACTCATTCTTGTATAGTTCTTCTGTGTAATTTTGCCACCTCTTCTGCCTCTGTTAGGTCCCTGCAATTTTGATCCTTTATCATGCCCATCTTTGCATGAAACGTTCCCTTCATATCTCCAATTTTCTTGAAGAGATCTCTGGTTCTCCCTATTCTATTGTTTTCTTCTATTCCTTTGCACTGTTCATTTAAGAGGGCATTCTTATCTCTTCTAGCTATTCTCTGGAATTCTGCATTCAATTGGGTATATCTTTCTCTTTCTCCTTTACCTTTTGCTTCCCTTCTTTCCTCAGCTATTTGCAAAGCTTCCTCAGACAGCCATTTTGCTTTCTTGCATTTATTTTTCTTTGGGATGGTTTTAGTTGCTACTCTTGTACAATGTTGCAAACCTCCGTCCATAGTTCTTCAGGCACTCTGTCTATCAGATCTAATTCCTTAAATCTATTTGTCACCTCTACTGTATATTCATCAGGGATATGATTTAGTTCATACCCGAGTGCCCCAGTGTTTTTTTCCCCTACTTTTTCAATTTAAGCCTAAATTTTGCAACGAGAAGCTCATGATCTGAGCCACAGTCAGCTCCTGGTTTTGTTTTTATTGACTGTATAGAGCTTCTCCATCTTTGGCTGCAGAGCACATGGTCAATCTGATTTCTGTGTTGACCGTCTGGTGATGTCCATGTGTAGAGGCGTCTCTTGGGTTGTTGGAAAAGAGTGTTTGCTATGACCATCGCATTCTCTTGACAAAATTCTATCAGCCTGTGCCCTGCTTCATTTTGTACTCCAAGGCCAAACTTGCCTGTTATTCTGGTTATCTTTTGGCTTCCTACTTTAGCATTCCAATCCCCCATGATGATAAGGACATCATCTTTTGGTGTTGATTCTATAAGGTGCTATAGGGCAGCCTTGTCAAACACAAGGCCCGGTTTCATGTCACCCGTGAAGCCATCCTGGAAACAGTGAGGGAATGGCCCCCACTGCCTTGGCCCTGGCCCAGGCCAGCCAGGAGCCAATGTACAATTTTGTGGTGGCCATCTATGCTGAAATGCATTCAGTCTTAGCTCCCAAGGCCGTCTGGAAACAGCAAGGAAACAGCCCCTGCCACGTTGGCCCCACCCCTTGGGTGCATGCTGGGGAGGTGTCACCCTTTGTGAGGAATGAAGAAATGCACCATCACCTGGAAGTGGCCAGCAAATGGCCCTCGCCTACTTCACATATCCGGTTTGACCCTTTTTGCCAGAGACCCTCAGATCTGTCCCACTCCTGCCCAGGCCCCCACAGGCACCCTTGACTCGAATGGTGTAGAGCTGGCCACGCCCACCCAGTAGGCCACACCCACTCCATCCACGCCCACCCAGTAGGCCACACCCATTCGGCCCCACGAGGGCAACCGCAATGCTGATGCGGCCCTCAATTAAATTGAGTTTGATACCCCTGCTCTACATATACCACTGCCTGTACCACCTACCACTTTTAACACTGTGGCAAATAACTATGTGGCAGATCAAAGCAAAAATGGCAGAACACAATTAAAGCAGACATGAAAATCATCCATTTGTACCCGGTTGCTGAGTTTGACCACATGAAATGGCATTTGTTAATCCAACAAGAGGACCTTGCACTTGCCTGAGAAATGCTAATATGAAGAAAATAGGTGTCAATTACTGATTATTTGAAAATCTGCTGGCTTGCATTTTTTAAAAGAAAAGCCACCTTTTCATCTTCACAGGAGTTCATGGCTTGTCATCCACAACAGTTTTCTTCTTCTGTTTTCCTGCAAGTCACAATCCAAGTTAAATCTGCAAGACACCTCATAGTATCTAAAGCATTGTATACTTTGTATATAGCATTGACCTTCTAAAGAAGACTTCAGACTTCTCTGCACACTGAAGCATCTTTTCCTGTCCCCCTCATCCCTACCAAACTTAAGTTCATACACAGAGTTTTGCTTTTTGAGCTTGTTGTTAAGTGGGTTGATTAAGAAGATACAGTAATATAGAATCTTAGTGGAGCTGCAAAAGCCCGCACTTCAGCAAACATGCAGTTTTAGCAGATTGCTCATAGATTGTTACCTTCACCGGGTGTATGATTTTCCAACAGGAAGAAAAAAATCTGTCCATATTTTTACATGATATGCATAATTTTACAGCCTTTTCTCATGTTTTCCCTGCATATTGTTTCTGTTTCTCACAGGAAAAATATTCTAGCTTCTTCACCACTCAGACTGCTTGTGGCATATTTATTCCAGTCTATTTCCTTTAATGATTCCTAGTACAGATTTTATTTTTTCGTAGCAACTTCACCCCAGAAGACCTCTCCACCACAACTCCAAGAACTCTTTCTGACCTTCAGCACTTGCTATTTTAAAGCCCCCTTCCTTTTAAGACAACCTGCAGAAGCTCCTTCCAACTCAGATTTAGCATCTGACCAAGTGGATCATCAGCAACTTTTGCTCATCTCAATCATGAACTGAAAAGGGTCACTCCAACACACACGATCCCTTGGAGAAGCTTCCTTTGCAAACCTCATTGTCCAGAAAAATCACTCCAGCATTTCCACTGATCCTCTCATTTCATGTGGACCTTGACTGAGTCCAAAAAAAGTTAAGACAGGATCTTCAAGGACTTGGATGGGAGACTCAGGACTGGGTAAGCAGGACTGGGAAATTAAAAAGAAAAAAGAAAACTAGCCAAGATGCATGCATAAGGACATCTGTACCTTAGAAGCTAAACAATCTAAATTTCTGAGTTCCTCATTCCAAGCTCCCTGCTCTGCTGCTAATGTACTTCTTTGTCTAGAACTTCTTTGTGGCTCAGTCCTGGTTGAAGCATTGGCTTAAACAATGCTTAAACAATCTCTGGGGAGATTAATCTCAAGCTCCAACTAGTCTGATACCAGTCTTCTAGGAAGAAATATAGCTCAGTGTGGATTCACCCCCAAACCTGTATCCATGCTAGGTTTGGATGAGGACTGGAGAGAGATAAAGCGGAAAATTTTAGATCCTGATTTATAAGAGAGAGAACAAACACTCTTATTTTTGTTACAAAGAGCTCATACCCTCTCCTTTTACAATTCCCCAATAAATATATCCTTTATGAGTCCCATCTCACAGGACAGCCTTCACAGTATCACATTTGGATGCTCTCCCCTCGATGGCACTGTGGGGTAAATACTGTACACTGGTGTTCCTCACCAAGAATGTTCTTGTATCTGCTCAGACTTTGAAATTAAGACAGTGCAATACTGTCTTGGACAGCAGAATTAATCACACCTCTAGCTACAAACTATTCAGACCTTTCTCACATGGCAGTTGTGTCCTAACTACTAAACACCCAGGGTTAGAAAGGATTTTTTTTTAGTGGACAAGGTATGATGCATTTTGTAACTTCTCTGTGTTTCGGATCTAATCTGGGTCAGTCACCGGGATCAGAGGTTTTGCCTTCAGAGTTTTCACATTCATGCTGGAGCCCATTTTCAGGAACTTTTCTCTAGCAGAGTGTGTGCTGTTCGGTGTATGATATTTATAGCACTTATTGTAAGTCTACAGTGTACATATTCTGTTAGAGGGAAGTTCCCTAAAGATGGGCTCCTGCACGAGTCCGAAAGCTCAGAAGACAAAATCTCTGGTCTCAGTGATTGACCCAGATTGGATCCTGCAACATTATGCTGGGACACATATATTCACCTTCTCAGTGTTTAGTCTATGACTGTATATACTGTTTCCCCAAAAATAAGACCCACCCCGAAAATAAGTCCTAACCTGATTTTTTGGAGGGTGGCACTAATATAAGCCCTATCCCAAAAATAAGCCCGGTGTGTGTGGCCAGCATAAGCGGTGGCAGGGAGTGTGTAGGAGCTGACGGTGTCCAGCAGCAGCCGCAGCCCACCAGCCCCTTGGCACAGAGCAGATAAGTCCACATGTGGAGGCAGAGATGGTGGGGAAATGTTTGGGTGCCTATGGGGTGATTGGAAACCAAGTGATTTGCTCGGTTTCCAAGCCCCCCATAAGTGCCCAAACACTTTCCCCCTGAACAGAGGTCTGACAGAGACTGGAAGCTCCATCTGCTTGTGAATGGGGCACAAGCTCCGTTTCAAAGCATCCCATTCACAAGCAGATGGAGCTTCCAGTCTCCATCAGATCTCCATTTGGGGGGAAAGTGTTTGGGTGCCTATGGGGTGCTTGGGGCAGCTCCATCCACTCCCCCATCTGCCTCGCCTCATGGTGGCCGCACAGCGTGGCAGGCCATGTGGCCTCCTGCTGTGAGCAGCTGCAGAAGTTTGCCAGCAGCCATAAGGCCTCCTGCTGGATGGGGTTGTTGGTGCCACACCATGAGGTGAGGCGTCAGGAAAAAAAGACATTCCTGAAAATAAGACCTACTGCCTCTTTTGGAGGCAAAAAAAATAAGACCAGGGTTTATTTTCAGGGAAATACAATAAACTAAACTATATAGGTAAACCATGCAGTCACAAAACAAGGAGTCTCTGCCTTTTACAATTGTTCAGAGCTTTTTAGGAAGGACAAAAACTTTTACAAGATTTTGGAATTAATTTTCTTGTAGTAAATAGATCCTGTTTTGTTGTTTGCAAGACATAGCAAACATAAATAATTTCATGATTTTAAAAACTGGACACAATAGATTTAAGTACAGGAGAAAAATGCAAACCTACAAAATGAAGCTAAACATTGTAACAAGGAAAATACTGAAAGAGACTTTTGAAGAATGGAGAGAGATAACAATAGCCACAATATCAACAATGTCAGCAATGATGTTTGCTCCTATGGATAGGCTAAAAAAAAGATTTTATTGAAGAAATTATGAATGTGTAACAAATTTCATCTGACAAGATACTGGTGGTATTAAAAGTGGATATACAAATGACCAGCTAAATGAATGGTTTAGAAAAATATGTTTCATTAGATCTTCAAAAGAAACTTGATGATGTTTTAAAAATCAAAAGAGAAATACAAATGATATACCAGCTTATAAAAGCTTCTCGGGAGATGAAGGCAAGTGGACTCTGGTTGTAATGCTTTCCTACAGGACAGGGTAGTCACCCAGCACTTTAAGGAGGCTGTAGTATGCCCTCTTCTCAAGAAGCCATCACTGGATTCCATTCTGTTGGGTAATTTTCATCCTGTTTCCAATCTTCTCTTTTTGGGGAAGGTTGTTGAGAAGGTGCTTGTGCAGCAGCTCGAGGTTTATGGATGAAATGGATTATGTAGACCCCTACCAGTCAGGATTCAGGCTTGGACATGGGACAGAACGTGCTTTTTGATGATCTCTGGCAGGAGTGTGAGGGGGGTAGTGTATCCATCCTTGCTCTACCTGACCTCTAGGCGGCTTTCGATACTATCAACCTTGGTATCCTTCTGGAGTGGCTTCGGGGGTTGGGAGCGGGGGATTCTGTACTATCCTGGTTCATTTCCTTCCTCTGTGGCTGCTCTCAGTTGGTGTTAATAGGAGGCGAGAGATCCAGCCCTTGCTCACTACTTTGCAGGGTCCCGCAGGGCTCGGCACTCTCTCCACTCCTATTTAACATCTACCATGAAGCCTTTGGGTAAAATCATCCATCAACATGGACTGAGATATCATCAATATGCTGATGATACTCAGCTGAGTATATCTTGGCCAGTGTGAGTTAAGCGATGCCGTGACCTCCCTCTTGCAGTGCCTAAAGACTGTTAGGGGCTGGATAGGGAGCAACAGGTTGAAACTGAACCCTGGCAAACCCTGGGTTTGGGGTTCTTTGACCAATGGAGAAATTTCTACCTTTGGTCCTGGAAGGGGTGGCACTGCCCCAAACAGACCCTGTGCATAATCTCCTGGATTTGCAACTCATGCTCAAAGAGCAGGTGGTAGTCGTGGCCAGGAGGGCCTTTGTGCAAGTGCAGGTTGTGTGCCAGTTACACCCTTTCTTGTACCAACAACTCCTACTCATGGTCACTCATGCCCTAGTCGCCTCCCATCTTGACTACTGCAATGCACTCTATATGGGGCTGCCTTTGAAAAGCAAACGGAACCAGTAGGTGCAAAATGCAGCAGCCCACATGGTTTTGTGCAGACCTCGGTGTGCACAAGTATCACCTCTTCTGCGGGAGCTGCATTGGTTGCTGATTTGCTTCTGGGTGCAATTCAAGGTGCTGGCTGTCACTTTTAAAGCCCTTCATGGCTTGGGACCAGGTTATGTGAGGGACCATCTCCTGCTGGTCACATCTACCTGACCCACATAGCGGGTAGCAAGGAATGTTGCAGGTCTCATCCCCGGAGATACATCTGGTGGGAACCAGAAGGGCCTTCTCTGTGGTGGCTCCCTCTCTCTGGAATATCATTCCTGAGGAAATTAGACTGGCCCCTACTCTAACATTCTTTTGGAAGGCATGAAGATGTGGTTTTGTCAGCAGGCTTGGAGAACCCAGAGTGGGATGGAGCCCATTAAACGGCTGGTAGGAGAGTATTATTTTATTATTATTATTTATTACTTTTATATTATGCTTTTATGTCTTGTAAGCCGCCTTGAGTCGTCATGTGCGAGAAGGTGGCAATATAAATTTTCTTAAAATAGATAAAGAAAAAGGAATGAAGATGACAATATTTGAATTAACTAAAAATTAAGACTGTTAGAAGTAAAAAGAAGCTGGTTTATTTGCTCAGGTTTAAATAAGTTTTTATATTATTATTTCTGGCAAACCTTTGTGGACTTTCAGCTCATACCAGGACTGAAAAGTTTATTTTTATGGTTTTGTTTATAGATAAGGGATGGAATATGAGATAATGTCAGAACCCATTTCTTTGCTGGGGAGGGAGGCTTTTGCTGGTTTTTTCTTTCTTTTTCCCTTCTGCGGGTTCTGCCACACTCCTGGGGGGAGGGGGGAACCTGTTGGGGAATTACAATGTATTTTCCTCCTTTCATTTAGCCACTACAATGTATCCTCTCCGCTTCCTCTATCTGCTTGCTCCTTGAACTGTTTCCCCCTTGATACCAGCCTTGGGTGAGAAAGGAATGTGCCTGCAGCCATCTGGTTTATCTCTCACTACAGAAGGAAAGGTGCGAAGACCCAACAACATTTTCATAGTCTTGAGAACAGCGTCTTATCAACCCTGTTCCCATAGCAGACTTAATACCTGGGGATTGGCCCATTTGAACTGACCGGATGAACTCTTGGGGTGGGGATATGTTTCTTACTCCTTTAACCTATTGATTTGGGTGGGAAACCCTCAGATCCTACCTTCTATGCCTGCTGTCAACTTCTCCTAATAAAAGTTCCTTTTGGGATGAATTTGTTCCAAGAGTTCTGCTTTCCTGGGAAGAGGTTTTGAAGCAGGTCCTTACATTAGACAGGATCTGCAGAAGTTGGTCAGCCCAGAAGAAAGACCCTTACCACAGGGACCGCTCAAACGATGTCAGAATTAGGTATGGAGAAGGAGGAAGCCACCATAGGGGGGACAATTTCCCTCCAGGCCAGCCCAAGTGGATGCAGCTCGCATTCCTCCAGCTCCTCTGACCAAGTCATGGTCCCCGAGCACCGAGATAAACTGAGGTGGTCAATGGGCATTGGGAAGGAGGACTGGGAGTGGAAAGCGAGAAAAGTGACCCTCAAACATGGCAGTCCCCAACCAGGCTGGAAATTGGAGATGGAGAAATCGCTCCATCTCGACGAGGACGAAAGACCAACCTTCTCCAGCCAGTTCCTAGAGCTGATCTGTGTCGTGGCATCACGAACCCAGGTCAACTGAGGGAGCAGGCAGTGTGGGAGTCGGGGCGACGAACCCGGATCCTTCCACTAGCGCTTCAGAAACTGCAGCTGCCACCAAAGCAGCAGCCACCCCCGCCTGATCTGTACCAGCTGATGGATCTGTACCAGCTGATGATCTGTACCAGCTGATGGAAACAGACACCGACCCAGGAGAAGGAGAGGTCACTGAGCCAGCCAGAAGTTTCCACGGTTGGGGGTAAAATACAGTGGAGAACCACAAAAATTGGGGTTCTTCTTAGCTCAGGTCCTGAGCTACATGGAAGAATATGGTCGAGACATCCCCAGTGACCATGGGTGGGTGAGAATCATAACCATGGCACTAGAAGGGGTGGCGGCCAAATGGATGTGAACCTCCACAATGCAAATGCTCCAGAAATGTGGAATTTTAACCATTTCATGGCAGCCCTCAGGAGACGATTTGAGGATCCCTTGGCTGATCGGAAGGCCAGAGAGTGCATAAGGACTGTAAGGCAGGGCCAACGCCCCGTGGCAGAATACACAGATGAATTCCGAACCCTAGCCAACCGACTTAATTGGCCAGAAGTAGTTCTGGTGGGCCATTTCAAAGATGGGCTAAACAACCTGTATTATGCTTGCATTCCCCAAGGAGACCCTGACCTGCACCATGACTGGTACATCCTAGCTGAGGAGGCTGAGATAAATCAAGCCAGGAGGCAACTATGCCTGGGAAGATCCTGGGAAAGATTTCCAACGGAAGCATCCCAGGAGCTGGCAAAACACTCCTGCCACTCCAAGGCCAACAGGCTGTTGCAAATGTGGGAAGGATGGTCACCGTGCTGCTGAATGTCGCTCAAAAACTCCAGTTGGGAAACTCAACCAAGTCGCAGGTGGGAAAACAGGGAAAACCTCGCTGAAACAAATGGCCATGAAAAGCGTGGAGGTTGTTGAGGTCCTAACCCCATCAAAGCAGGAGGGAGCAACTCCAACCCAGACCAGAGAGTCCCCAAAATCCTCAGAGGACAACTTGGAGGACGAACCCCTGGTAAGTGGACCCATTGTGCCCCTCACCAGAACCGTAGAACTGTTTAGCCCAGGGATACTGGAGAAAGTCATGTTAAGGTCTCTGATAGACTCTGGCTGCACCCACTCCCTCATAACCCCAACCCTGGTGGCGAATGTAGGAATCCCAATGAAGAGGCTGAAGAAGCCAATTTCGTTTGGTCAGTTAGATGGGTCCATTGAAGGGGGGGATCCTGGCCACTCTTGCCATGCAACCCATCCAGCTTATCATAGGGAACCACGTAGAGACTTACAGTTGTGGCGACCCCTGGGATGGAATGCCCATTAACATTAGGCATGGCGTGGCTAACGAAATGGAACCCGAGGGTAGACTGGAGAACTGAGGTTCACGAAAGGGAAAGTCGATGCTAAGGGAGCAGGTCAGATCAAAGGGAGAGGGGTAAAAACTCCAGAAAGTACAGCAGCAGTGAGCGATGGGGAGTTGGAAGGCATACCAGAGGAATATTGGGATCTAGCGAAGAGAGGTCTGACAAATTACCTCCCACCGATCCACAGATTGTGCTATTGAAATACTCCCGGGGGCAAAGTTACCTAAACCAAAATTATGCTCTGTGACCCCATGGAGTTACAAAAATTTATAGAGAAGAATTTGGCAAGGGGTTTTATCCAACCGGCAAAGCCAAAAAGAGCGGCCCCTGTGCTATTTTGTGAAAAGGATGGGTCTCTTTGTCTGTGTGTGGACTATAGATCTCTCAAGGCAGTGAGTGAGAGTAACCTCTACCCCTTCCCTCTGAGGAAGGACATATTGGCATATTTGTCAAAAGGAAAGATTTTTTCAAAATTAGACTTGAGGGAGGCATATTATACAGTTAGAATTAAAGAAGGGGACAAGTGGAAAACAGCATTTAATTGCCCCTTAGGTTGTTTCCAATTTAGGGTCCTACCATTCGGCCTTCAGGGAACACCAGCACTATTCAAGTAACAGATAAATGAAGTACTCCAGGAGCACCTTTATAAAGGTTACTTGACTACCTGGATGATATCCTGATATTCACAGAAACCAAGGAGGAACATATAAAACTAGTCAGAGTGGTGCTGAACAAGGCAGCCCACTTGTACATCAAATTATCTAAGTGTGAGTTCCACAAAGACAGAATCAATTATCTTGGATATCGCATCTCATTGAACGGCATATAGATGGATCCCGAAAAGGTCCAGACTGTGTTAGAATGGGCTCCGCCCTGTGCTTCTGCGATTGCTGCCATCTCCAGCTGGTCGTCGGAGACAGAAGACAGCTATTTGAGAACAAGCAACTGTTCCGGGTGAGATAACTTCAATATTTATGGCAAATTGGATCTTTTGAAACAAATTGTCTGCCTTTGAACTGAAGCTGAAAGCTTAAGGGAGTGAGAAGGGGTTTTTTAAATTCCCCCCTCCCCTAAAGCGGCGGTTTAAGCTTTATTATAAAACTTCTGAACTCTTTTTAATGGAATTAAAATAGAAGATCTTACTATGTTTTATTATGGATGGAAAAGAAAGATTGCTATGATATATACTCTTTTTATTTGGAAGAAACCAGCTTAATTGCCTTGCTATGGAACTTTAATTTACTGTTTTACTTTTTTAATTTTTTTCCCCTTCCTATTCAAACAACGGGGAAAGGAACAGTGGATACATAGCTGTATAGCTGTATAGTTTGGCTCAATGCCCAGACACTTGGCTGTGTGCCCAGACACTCTTATCTTTTGGAGACCTTCAAGAGACAGCTTTTTGGTTTTGTTTTTGTCTAGTTTGGCTTTTGCTATCTGTGACTGCTTGTAATCTCTGTAGTAAGGAAACTACGTATGAAGATTTTGCAAAGCTGCAATTGAATTAAAACTTGGTTATTGTTGCCTTATAGACTTGGCTTTTTTTTTTCCTTCCTGGCATATTTTTTTTCTTTTTACTTTTTTACTTTTTTTCTAGAGATTTTGGATGCTTTTTTATTCATATCTTCTTTTTTCTTTTTTTAGGGCTTCTTGATATTACTATTATTATTATCATTATTATTTTTTTGGGATAATTTTCATTTTTTTTGTTTTTAATTTTTTTGCTTATTTTTTTAAAAAATACTTTGGTCTTGTCTCCTGATATTAAGAGGGCACTGGATTATTACTTTTATCCTTTTTTTGCTTTTTTGCGCATTTTGGTGGGTTATAATCGGCCAGTGCGCCTCCATGTTGGATTACAAATAAATTGGCTACTGGGCCTGTTATTGGATTACAAATTACAACTATAATAACTTGAAGATGAGTACACTAAATTTGGCGAAAGGGGTGAAAAAGGGCTCTTCAGCCCCCGCTTCAACTTCGGTGAGCCCAGCGCCCCAAAAATCTATCACTACATTTTTACAGCAGGAAACCCAACAAAAAGACACAGAGGCCATACTCCAGGCAATTGCGGATTCTAGAATGGATATGAAAAAGGACTTAGAGAGAAACTATGAAGACCTGAAGAATGATATCCATAAGATGGACCAAAGAATGGAAGCATTTCAACAGGCGATGATAGATACACAACAAAGAATGCAGAAAATAGAAGACAAGTCAGCAGTGGTACATGAGAAATTAGTAGCTCTACAAGAGGAAAACCAGAGATTGGTACAATCTAACGCAGAATTGGAAGGAAATATGGCGGTCATAGAGATGGAACGGTCATTGTACTTCTTAAGATTTCAAAATGTGATAGAAGAGAAAGATGAGAACTTATTACACCTGATGAGTGAACTTCTGGCGGATTTACTTGGAATTGAAAAGGACGAAATGAATAGGGAACTGGATCAGGTTTTTAGAGTTAATTTTAATTACGCAAGAAGGAACAGAGTGCCCAGGGAGGTCCATGTCAGATTTCTTAAAAGAAATCGACGAGATGAAATTTTGAGAATTGTAAGGGACCAACCTATGAAGTATAAAGATAAAGAGCTGGTAGTTCTCAAACAGATTCCTAGAAAAATAAGGGAAGCACAGAGAGATTATCAATTTTCAACAAGGAAACTGATTGATAGAGGAGTGAATTTCAGATGGTTGATTCCAGAAGGGCTACTGATTTTTTGGGACTCTAAAAGATACAGACTGGACACTCCATTCCAAGCAGAGGAATTTTTCAACAAGCACAAAGCCTTCTTGGAGAAAGGTGATATGGAATTTAAGAGATCAGAGAGAACGCCTACTGCAGAGACTTCCAAGCCAACAGAGGAGGAGATACCAAAAAAGATGCAATCAAAAGAAGACGTTAGATCTAAAGATCAGAGACAGATAAGTTCACCTAGAAGATTGAGATCTCGAAATAATTGAAATTATGGAGGAAATTGGAATATACTCAATAAATATAAATGGTCTCAACTCCCCATCCAAAAGGAGTAAAATATTTCATAGGCTACAGAAACTTAAAATGGACATAATTTGTTTACAAGAGACTCATATTAAGAGACAACACTCTAGAATCTTAGAACAGCCAAAATTAGGCAAATTCTATTTTTCTTCGGCATTACAAAAGAAAAGAAAGATAGTGATATATATAAAAGAAAAGTTGAATCCAAAACAAATTTATTCTGATGAGAAAGGAAGAATAGTGATGGTGGAGATTTCATGGAATCAAAAACAAATACTGTTGGTGGCAATATATGCCGCCAATGAGAAACAAGAGCTATTCTTTCAACAACTATATGACAAACTTGTGGATTTAAATTATCATAGTCTTTCTATATTGGGTGATTTTAATGCAATTGTGGATGCAGTTCGAGACTACAAAAGCCATAAACAAGGGAAGAAAGGAAGTAATGTTTTATCTAAATCTTGGTTAAAAATGAAAGATGAACTATGCTTGCAGGATATATGGCGACAGATGAATCCATAAAAGATACAATATACCTTTTACTCTAACAGGCATAACTCTTGGTCAAGAATAGACATGATATATATCTCCCATGATCTGAAGACTATGATACAGGAAGTTGAAATTGAACCAAATATTTGGGCAGATCATAACCCAATTAAAATGACATGGAAAGGATATAAGAAAAAATTGAGATGGTCTCTGAATAAAGCTATTTTGAAGGAAAAAGAATTTTTACAATTAGCAATAAAAGAAATGGAATTTTTTTTAAGATCAATAAAAAGGAAGATACTTCTATCCAAAATGTTTGGGACACGGCAAAAACATACTTTAGAGGTTTAGCTATAACCTATGTTGCTAAAAAGAATAAAGAAAAGAGAATTTCACAGTCCAAATTGAAAAAACAGCGTGGTATGTTGGAGCTGGAATTACAAACTGATCCACAAAAGAAAAATGTGAAGATACAAATGGACTTAATAAAACATAAATTAAACCTACGTGAGACTGATACTATGGCTAACAAACCTGGTAGATGGCTTGCAAACATGCAAGCAAACATACACTGGCTAGGGGCAAGATGTTAACTGCCCCAGGCCTGTCGGCAAAGATGTGTCTTCAGCAATTTGTGAAAGGCGGAGAGGGTGGGGGCAATATGGATCTCCTGGGGGAGTTGATTCCAGAGGGCCGGGGCCGCAACAGAGAATGCTCTTCCCCTAGGCCCCGCCAGGCGACACTGTCTGGCTGACGGGACCTGGAGAAGGCCGACTCTGTGGGCCCTAACCAGTCGCTGGGTTTCATGGGGCAGCAGACGGTCCCGTAAGTAGGAGCAGATGTTGGAGTAGTTGTGTCTACAGGAGTAGTGACAAGATCTGCAGCAGCAAGGGCGGAGGAAGCCAAACATGATCTTATAGCACCTTTGAGGCAGGTAGATCAGGCAGTGATGGATCAGCAAGGAGCAATACAGACTCAGTCTATGTTCCAAAAGAAAAGTCTGACACAACGGCTCCATAACAAAAAAACAACACACACACCTGCCTAGACTAGATAGAGGAGGGTGTGGATTCTACATCATCATGCTGAGAAAAGGCGTTCAGGTAAGACAACGCCCCTTCTCCAGCATGATTGGATGTAGAATCCACCGGTGGGACATACCAAAGCCCTACATGTCCCTACGGGTGGGAGTCTAGGCCAGTGTGTCCCGAGAAGGAACAACCTGCTGCAGCACCCTCCTGCCAAACGAGGCATCTGCTGCTGCAAACCTGTCAATCTTATAATGCTTAACAAATGAAGAGGGGGAAGACCAGGTCGCTGCCCAAAAATGTCCTCCACAGAGGCCTGAGTGAGCCAGGCCGCCGAAGTGGCTACACTCCGCGTGGAGTGAGCCGCAATGTTTGACGGAACCGGGAGTAACAAGGAAACATAAGCCTTAGCTATACAGGCCCTGATCCACCTGCCAATGGTCGAGGAAGAAACCTTCTGACCCATGGACGATGGCTGAAATGAGACGAATAATGCCTCCGATTTACGGAAAGCCAAAGTCCTCTTGACGTAATGGAGCATGGCCCGACGAATGTCCAAATTATGCCATCATCTCTCCAGACGATGGGAAGGACGTGGACAAAAATTGGGGAGTACAAGGACTTGCGACCTATGAAACCAGGAATTAACCTTTGGCACAAAGGAGGGATCCAAACGCAGGGTGACCCTGTCGTCTGAAAAGGTGCATAAGTCCTTGCGAACTGAAAGAGCCGCCAACTCCGAAATCCTCCTAGCTGAAGTAATAGCCATGAGAAAGGCTACCTTCAGCGAAAGATAGCGGAGCGAACAAGACCCCAGGGGTTCAAACGGTGATGAAGTCAAAGCCTGCAGGACCTTGGGCAGGTCCCAGGACGGGAAACGATGGACTACAGGTGGCCGTACCACGACAGCCCCTTTTAAAAAGGCACATACAGCTGGATGTTGTGACAAGGGAGCAAGGTTATCGCAGGAAAGAACCGTTTGTAAGGCTGCCACCTGCCTACAGATGGTGTTAAGCGCCAGACCCTTATTCATGCCCTCTAAGAGGTACTCTAGGATGTTGGGAATAGTAACAGAAAGAGGATCTAAATTGTGCTTACTGCACCAGGTGGAAAAATTCCTCCACGTGGCATCATATATTCTGTTAGTGGAAGGGCGTCGTGAAGCCTGGATGACCGAAATAACTCCTTCCGAAAAGGATTGCCTAATTAACCCTTCCCGCTCAAGTGCCAAGCAGCTAGTTGTAGCCACTGAGGGTCCGGATGCTGAAGGTTCCCCTGACTGAGAGACACCCAATGCGGAGGGAGTCTCCACACTAGCGAGAGCGACAGGTCCACAAGATCTGCAAACCACGGACGCCTTGGCCAGTACAGAGCAATTAAGATCACCTCTGCTCTCTCCAGAAGTAACTTCCGGATCATTGCTTGCAGCAACGGAAGTGGAGGGAAGGCATAAAGCAGCCCCTGTGGCCACCTGCATCTGAGGGCGTCCGTTCCCTCCGCTCCCCTTGCTGGAAACCTGGAAAGGAACCGGAGAAGCTGAGTGTTTGCCGGAGACGCGAATAGATCCAGGAGAGGGCGGCCGAACCTGTCCGAGATTTCCTCGAATAGAGCTGGATCCAGTCTCCACTCTGAGTGATCCACTGTGACTCTGCTGAGCGAATCTGCCTGGCGATTAGCCTCCCCCGAGATATGTTCTGCCTTGATGGAACCTAGATGTGACTCTGCCCACAGGCCCAGTTCCTGGGCCTCCTGCATGAGAGCCGCCGATCTGGTCCCTCCCTGCTTGTTTACATGGGCCTTGGCTGCTACGTTGTCCTTAGGGCCAGAACGTGACGACCTGCCAGAAGAGAGGAGACGCGAAGAAGAGCTAGATGAATGGACCTGAGCTCGAGCCAATTGATGTTGTGTTCCAAGTCCTGTTGTGCCCTGGGCGAGATGTGTCTGAAAGTGAGCCCCCCCCCAGCTGAACTGGCTGGCATCGGTGGTCACTGTAAGTCTGGGTGGTTCCCTGAAGAGACTCCAAGGGACTCCCTTGGACATGGCGGATGAAGTCCACCACAGGAGAGATGAGAGGACCTGTTGTGGAACCTTGACCCTTCTTGAAGACGCACTTAGATTTTGCCGTTGGAAGGGAAGAAGAAACCATTGGAGACTTCTGGAGTGAAGCCTGGCCCAGGGAACAATCCCCATGCACGAGACCATCTTCCCCAGGAGCTGGGATAGCTGCACTAAAGTGACCAATCCCTGCCTCCGAATGAGTTGCGTGAGCTTGCGGATGCTCGCCCGACGCTCCTGGGAAAGATAAACCGTGCATGCGTCCGAGTCTATGATCGCCCCTAGGTGTAACAGACGTTTTGTGGGAACGAGGTGACTTTTTTTGTAATTCACGGAAAAGCCGTGATCCTGAAGGGTGCGTAGCATGACCTGCAGATCCGCTTGGGCAGACGGAAGGGAGCTGGATAGGATCAAGATGTCGTCCAGATAACATTGGACGTGCACCGGCAATGTGCGAAGGTGGGCCCCCAATACAGCCAGCACCTTTGTGAATACTCGAGGGGCCGAGGACAAACCGAATGGGAGGGCCCTGTATTGGAAGTGTCGATTTGCATGGCAGAATCGGAGAAACTGCTGATGCTCCTGCCTGATTGGTATGTGTAAATATGCCTCTGTCATATCTATGGATGAAAGCAAGTCCCCCTTTCGGATGCTGGCCAAGATGGATTTGAGGGACTGCATCTTGAACCTTTTGTAGACCACAAAGTAATTTAGCCTTTTGAGGTCGAGAATTGCTCTCCAACCCCCCGATGCCTTGGGTACGACAAACAGAATGGAGTAAAACCCCTGTTTTTCCTGTCCTGGAGGAACCTGTTCTATAGTCTTTATTTCTATAAGGTGGTCTATGGCCAATTTTAGCAGCCACACTTTGGTTGGATTGCGTGAGACAGGGCATTTTATGAAGTGTACGGGTGACCCCCGCACCCCTAAAGGGTCGTTTTGATTGAAACTGGCCCCTGCCTGAGGTAGGGCGGTCCTGGTAACGATCCTGCCTGGAGGGAAAGGATAGCGAGCTTCTGGGCCATTCCCAGGACTGCCCCCTACAAAAGGGCTGCCTCCATTCCCAGGAGCCGCCCTGGCAGAAACCCTGTCTACGGAACTCCTGCTGTGGTCGTTTGTCTGATTTTTTAGAAGGATGGGCTAGGATTTTCCGCTTGTCCTTACTCTCAATAATATATGGTTCAAGAATGGACCCAAACAACTTTGAACCGGAATACTTAGAGGTGGACAGCTGCCACTTAGACTTCAAATCTGTCCTCCACTGTTTTAGCCAGAGAAGCCTCCGTAAGGCCACTGTTGCCCCAATTGATCTGGCTGAGTACCTTGTGGCGAATAAAGATGAATCCGCCATGTACTTCGCCGCAGTAAGCAGCTTGGTCAATGTTTGGTGTGTGCGTACCTGTTCAGGTGGGACACTCGATTGTAGCTCCCGAAGCCACATGATAGAGGCCCTGGCAAAGAAGGAGACCGAGGTGGCAGCCCTGATTGACCAGGCCGAGGATTGATGATCCCGACGGAGTGAGAGCTCAAATTTTTTGTCCTCCGCTTTCAGGGCCTCAGCCATGTCCCCTGGAATGGCGGAAGTGGAAAAGAGAGGTATTAGTGGCTCATCAACCGACAGCACCTCCAAGATGGAGGCAAAGGGGGAGGAAACATTAAACAGCTTTTTCTCCATATTGTTGGGAGAGGGGACAGTCGCTAGTGACGCCCACTGTGACTGTACCGTGGAGTGAAAAACCTAGGGACAAGGAATCTGCTTCTCCTCTGACACCGGAGTGATAAAAAGAGGATTGGACTCATCCTCCTCATCAGAGGAGGCGGGCTTAGCCACCTTAGCAGCTGAAAGGTTTACCGTAGCACAGGCCTTGAGAAGGAGAGAACGAAAGGAAGCGGGGTCGAATAAACCTGAGGTAGATGCCTGTTCCGGAGCAGCGTCCTCATCTTCCGACATCGGAATGTCAGTCATCTCCAGGTCCACAGATCCCTCCTATGCTACCTGTGAAGAAGTCTCTGAGACACCAGAAGCCTGGGTAGCTGCCCATCCCGTACGAGGAGGGAGCACAGATGAAGGCAAGGAACCTTGAGGAAGAGGAGGACCCCTGGAGGAAGACATGAACTGATCAAATGCCTGTTGCATAAACGAGTGGAATTGGTCAGACCACTGACTACGCTGATCCCTGGCACTAGACCCCGCCTCAACCTGGGTGGCTGCAGAACCGAGGTGTTCAGGAGAGGATGGAATCGAATGAGGGGAACCAACCTGTTCAGTTTCC
The DNA here is from genome assembly GCA_034064705.1 of Bothrops alternatus. Taxonomy (NCBI): domain Eukaryota; kingdom Metazoa; phylum Chordata; class Lepidosauria; order Squamata; family Viperidae; genus Bothrops; species Bothrops alternatus. The sequence goes on from JARGCV010000085.1 coordinate 15,986,818, forward strand.
CCCGGAGGAGACCATGGCCTAGGTCGCTGCCCAGATTCCAATTGTGGCTCAAATGGGATAGGAGTGTCCAATGGGGTGGGGGAAACCACTTCAGCCCCACTGGCTCTGAGCCTCTGGGCCTTGGAAAACTCCTTCTCCAGTGCCTGGTGCCTCCTCGTGGCCTCTCGCTCGGCTGCCTTCGACGGCTCCTTTGTAACCAGATGCTTTGTTTTAGCCTTCTTCTTGTCCCCCCCGTGCTTCCAAATCAGTAGATCTGTGTTTTTGTATAGTGGGGGGGGGGGTGCCTGAGCCTTGGTATGCCTGGGGCGAAGCACTGTCTGCCATGCTGTCTGGATGGTCCGGTGAAGGTACCCAGACAGAGGGGGGAGAGTCCAAAGACACAGATCCAACTGGCAGAGAAGGGAGACCTACCCTAATTCTGCACTGGCACAATGGCAGTCACAGTCAGATGAATTACTAAATGCGTCTGCAAGGCCGGGTGACTAAAGGTCACAACTATGTACAACAGGTGGTATGAAATCCCCTGTGGACAGATAATAACTGTAACCAACACCTGCTAAAGTTCTAAGTTCAAATACTAGCAATAAACGCCTTGTAGGAAAATTTAGAAATTCGGCACTCCGGAATAACAGGCCGGTTGTCCTCTATTACTCCCCCCAGTAAGGCCTGAACTCAGCAGGCACTGTGACGGCAAACCAGGAGCAATCCCTGCAACAAGGCCTTCGCTGGCACTAAGGGCCTTCAGCCACACCCTGGACAAAATGGCGGCCTCACCTCACAAAGGGAAAACAAGGGCCGCACCTCCCAAAATGGCCACCACACCAGATAGTAGCGACCGGCTGTCTCCAAAATGGCGGCCGTGCCCAAATCAAAATGGCGACCGCAACACACACACGCGGCCCCAAAAACGGCCGCCACCTCCAAAACACCGAAAAACGGCAATAACCAAAAGGGAAAACGTCACGGATCACCCCACCCCTCACAGGGCAACGAGGCACTCTATTCCCCACTCCGAGAGGCACTTGCGATTTGTTGTAGCAGCCAAGCTGCTATCCGGAAAGGGGCCACTTCGTCCGTCGGAAAGAAGGCAATGGAAAAACCTCCTGAAAGGACGCTCCGGTGAGGGAGCGTTTGTCGATTCAGCTCGGGCGGCAAACAGCGAGCAAGGGAAGTTACCCCTTAAAGCCCCTGCGGCCCGAGCCTTTGAGGCCTTTGAGTCCAAAGGCCTACACCTATTGCAGCCAAATTCAAGAGTCCTAACTGAATCAATCAGATCAATTTAGAATTTGCAATGGAAAAATTTAGAATCATCAATCAAAAGAATAGAATAACAAATACAATCAATCCAATTCCTGACTAGCCTAAAACAGAGGAGCCACCAAATTTTGGTACTGCTGAGCTGTAGACTAGGTCAAAACTGGGAGTAGAAGGCACTCCCTGAAGGAGGCGTGGCTAAAGTTCTGACCTAGTCTAAGCTGAGCAAGAAGGCTATGATTACCCACCGGTGGATTCTACATCCAATCATGCTGGAGAATGTCCTAAACGGATGATGAGAGGAAGAGGTTGGAGAGGTCGAGGAAGAATTGGACGAGGTGGATTAGGAAGAGGGGTGGTGTCCAGAATTCCCTTTAGAGGACGAGGATTCGGAGGGAATAGAGGAGGAAACAGAGGAGGTATAGCGAGAGAGATAGAAGGAATTGGATTGGCTGGAACAGGATGGACAGATTGATGGGGACCAGGCTTGGAGGAGCCCCCCCCGAGCCGTTGGTAACCATGAATATAGGGGGCCAACAGACAACATTTTTAGTGGATACAGGAGCAGGGAGGTCAGTCGTGAACAGTCAAATTGCTAAACCGGGACCTCATCAAATACAAGTTCAAGGAGTGTCAGGACAGATTTTAGGACGTCAAATCCTTAAGCCTGTAACTTGTGTGTTTAAGGGATCAGAGATCCAACATGAGTTTCTGTATATTCCTGAATGTCCAATACCCCTGCTAGGTAGGGATCTACTTAGTAAACTGGGAGCAACTATTTCTTTTGATGAGGGTCAGCAAAAGATCCAGATAAAACATCAACCGGATACTATGTGAAGACTTATGGTTTCTAGATCTAGTATGGATAGGTCTCTGGAGGAAAAATGGAGAGAATTTAAAGTACCAGGATTATGGGCAGAGGATAACGCCCCCCGGTTTTGCAGCCCATCACCGCCCTGTGATTGTAGAAATAAAACCCTTAGCAACTCCCGTGCACATTCGCCAAAGATCTTGTTCTAATGAAGCTATAGCAGCTATTTATGAGAGTATTCAGAAGTATTTGAAAGCAGGGATTTTAGTGCCTATTCAGTCTCCTTGGAATACACCCATACTACCTATAAAGAAACCAGATGGGTCATATCTGCCAGTTCAGGATCTGAGGATTATTAACTCAGTGACAGTGACTATTCATCCAGTGGTGCCTAATCCATATACATTATTAAGTTTAATTCCATCTACGGCAGAGTGGTTTTCAGTCGTGGATCTGAAAGATGCATTCTTTACAATTCCTGTGCACAAACCACTATTTGCTTTTGAATGGGAGAACCCAAGGACAGGGCAAAAGTCACAATATACTTGGACAAGGCTACCCCAAGGCTTTAAGAATTCACCTACTCTTTTTGGAAGTGCCCTGGGAAAGGATTTGCAGTATTTTGTGCCACGACAGGAAGGAGACACTATTTTGCAATATGTGGATGATGTTTTAGTGACAGGTAGGACAGAAGAGACGTGTTGGGGAAATACAGAAGCTCTTTTGCATTTACTTTTAGACTGTGTATATAGAGTGTCTAGAAAGAAAGCACAATTGGTAAAACAGAAGGTGAGATATCTTGGGTATGATATAGAGCGAGGTCATAGGGCTTTAGGATGGGAAAGAAAGCAGGCGGTGTTAGAGATTGCTGAGCCACTAAATAGAAGGCAGCTGAGGGGATTTTTGGGATTGGTTGGCTTTTGTCGAATATGGATACCAAATTATGCATTGTTAGCTGCCCCTCTTTACTCGGCTACTAAGGGGAGTGATAGTGAGCCCTTTAACTGGACAGGGGAGCAGAGAAAGGCATTTAGGGAAGTTAAGCTGGCTCTTATCTCAGTCCCCGCTCTGGCGTTACCTAATTTAGAAAAACCTTTTAATCTGTATGTGGATACCAAGAGGAACATTGCTTTAGGGGTGTTGACTCAACAACTAGGACAGTGGCAAAGACCTGTGGCATACTTGTCTAAGCAATTGGATGGTGTGGCACAGGGATGGCCCCATTGTTTGAAGGTTCTTGCTGCTATAGCAGTCCTTTTACAGGACTGTAATAAATTAACCTTCTCATGTCCTATAAACGTTCACCCCCCCATGCGGTGCAATCTATCTTGGATAATAAAGGGCATTTGTGGATTAGTAGTCAAAGACTTTTTAAATATCAAGCAATGATGATAGAAAATCCTCAAGTAAAATTAGTGGTCTCCAATCGATTGAATCCCGCTACTTTATTGCCAATAGAAGTTGAAGTGGAACATGATTGTTTACAAGTGTTAGAAAGTGTATACTCTAGTCCGGATTTGTCTGATATCCCACTTCTTCAAGCTAATCTTAATTGGTACACAGATGGATCTAGTTACATGAATGAGGGAAAAAGAGTTTCAGGATATGCTATAGTGGATGATGACAAAGTAGTTGAGAGTGGTCCTCTTGGACCAGGATATAGTGCTCAGATGGCTGAATTGTGGGCGCTCATTAGGGCCTTGGAAAGAGCAGAAGGGGAATCCTTGAATGTTTGGACAGATAGTAAATATGCCTTCTTAACACTACATGCTCATGGTGCGGTATATAAAGAAAGAGGGTTTAGGGATTCCACAGGAAAATATGTACAGCATGGACATCTGATACAGCGTCTTATTGATGCTGTTCAGAAACCAGCACGAGTCTCAGTTATGCATTGTAAAGGACATCAGAAACGAATTGACAAAGTGGCACAAGGTAATCGAAGAGCAGATTGGGAGGCAAGATATGTTGCAAAAAGAGAGGGACCAACTCCAGACTTAGCTATACATGTTATATTTTTTTTTAAAATTTTTTATTAATTGAACACATAAAACAGTGCACTGTGAAAAGTGCCCTCCACCAGACAAAATACTAACATTAACAAACATTAATCCCACCACCAATATGGAAGATTCAATTTCTATTACATATATACTTCTCAACTCTGGGTTACATTATTCATACTTTATAGAGTGACTGAATTTTATTCTTTATTTTTGCATCGCCTATCAAGTTCAACATATAATTTTTTACCTTTTCCCACCGCTTCATCGTTGCCACCAATTTACCTTCATTATAATTGTGTAATCTAATTTCCATTATTTGATAGTGAATGTGATCTACCATGTACTTACACCAATTTTGTATATTCCATTTCTTCGCATCTTTCCACCCAAGCACTATAGTTGCTTGTGCGCTTTCTATTGCTGCAGTTTTAATTTCCTTGTATTCCTTTACCTCACTATTTTTTATTAATAGCGCCACTTCCTTAGTTATTCTCCAATTAATATTTAGCATCTTATTTACCTCAATTTGTATTTGCTTCCAAAATTTTTGAACTTCAGCGCATTCCCAAAACATATGCATAAATACTCCCTTTTCATTGCATCCATGCCAACAATTCCCTTTCTTCTCCCTATGGAAGTGCGCTAATTGTAATGGTGTATAATACCATTTATGTAAATTTTTTCTTCTCATCTCTCTTATCCTTGTATTTTTAATCTTCCTGATGTCTTCCACTATGCTTTCCATTTCCCATTCATTAATTTCTAATTCGTCCTGCCAATACCTTGTCAATCCTTTTACAACTTCCTCCTCTACTTGCAATAAGACCCTATATATATTACTTGCTTGCGCTTTTGTGCGCTTATTCTTTTCTTGTAATATCTTTTCTAAAATTGTTTCTTCTCTGAGGAGTGTTTCTTTATTCTCACGTCTACTTAAATATGTGCATATTGCGTTAACTTGTAACCATCTTTCTTGGCCCAGACATTGCTCTAGTTTACTTCTAATAATCTTTCCATCTTTTTCATATAATTGCTCAATTCTCATAATTCCTTTACTCCTTAATTCCCTTATTATTTTCGTGAGATTACCTTCCTTATTTGTATTTATTACCTGCAGCGTCGCTAGTTTAGAATTCGTCATTTTCAATTTACTTTGCCATTTCGTCCAACTCTCTATGACTGCCTTAGCGGGGTCTATTAAGCTTTTTATATCTATCCTATTCCATTTCCTAAATAATAGTTCTTCATCCTGTATATCATTAATTTCTTTTTCTAATCTTACCCAGAATCTCTCTTCAAATAGTTGTAAATCCATTAATCTATCTATTTGATAAGCATCCCTATAATATTCCAAACACGGGTGTCCCCACCCCCCTTCGCTCTCCATGGCTACCAACCACCTTTTTTTAATTCTTGGTCTCTTATTACCTTCAATCCAAAGATTCAATTTATTATCCCACTCTTTTAATCTTGCTTTAGGGAGGGTCCCCGGCATTACTTGTAACATATATAACATTTTTGGAATTATCATCATTTTTAATGCCCTAATCTTTGCCATTCTTCTCAAATTTTTATTTTTCCATTTTGTGATCTGCTTTTGAATCTTTTTCCATACTAAATTATGATTAAACTCAGCCATTCTTTCTGGATTTTTTAGTAACCATATTCCTAAGTATTTCATCTTTTTACGTCCCAATTTTAAACCTGATACTTTGCGTATCTCAATCTGTTCTTTGGGTCCAGTATTTAAACAAATAATTTCTGATTTTTCCATATTTACTCTTAACCCTGATTGTTCTTTAAATTCCTGAAGTAAAATTGTCATTCTTTTTACCATCTCTATTGGTGTTTCTGTAACTATTATGGCACATGTACAATCTGTGCTAGAATTAACCCTCGACAAGGGCCTATTTTACCTCCTGGAGCAACACCTACTTCCTATTTTCCTATGGATTCTGTTATGGTTGATTTTACAGATATGCCAAGATGTGGATTGTATAAAGCCTTATTAGTCTTTGTGGATAGATATACTGGGTGGCCTGAAGCCTTTCCCACAAGAACTAAACAGGCTAGGGAGGTTGCTAGACTGCTATTAAAAGAATTAATCCCCCGGTTTGGAAGTCCTTCTTTTATTTCATCTGATAATGGTTCAGAGTTCATTCACCAAATCAATCAGGCAGTTGCCAAAGCGGTAGGATCTAGATGGAGATTCCATAGTGCTTTTCATCCTCAGTCAGGTGCTAATGTGGAAAGGATGAATCGCACTTTAAAAGAGAAAATTACTAAAATCTGTACTGAAAGCCATTTGAAATGGCTTGATGCTTTGCCTTTAGCGTTGTATGCCGTAAGATGTGCACCTCGTCGGCAGTGTAAACTCTCCCCATATGAGTTGATGTTTGGTACACCCCCTACCTTGTTGAAAAGAAATCTGGCCGGATGGCCTGATTTGGGTCATAAGGGGGAGTATGGGCTCTAGAAATGGTGCAGGAACTCAATAAGCAAGTGGAAAAATTAAGAAATTATGTCATTGAGCAAATGCCACCTAAATTGGTGACAAGATGTCATCCTTTTAAACCAGGAGATAAAGTGTGGGTTAAATATTGGAAGAAGGAGCAGCTAGAAGGACGTTGGAAAGGACCTTATGAAGTAGTAATAGCCTCTCCTCTAGCTGTGAAAATCGCAGAATCCAAGTCTTGGATTCACTGGACAAGAGTAAAAGCAGCAGCTAATCCCTCATGGACAGTGTCCAGGAATCCAGGGGTTCCTACAAAACTTACTTTTAAACGCATTTAATGGTTATTTTATTATTTGTATAACAAGGTGATTTTTGGAAATGTCAACGACTGCTCTGCTGGGATCTTACCGGTAATAGGTCCCTCTACGCACAGTAGTGAAGACCCCTGCTAAGCCACTCCGGAAGCTGGCTTTCCACGCACGGGAGAAGAATGGATGAAAGTATTATTATTGCCTTTATGTAGTATTATAGTAGCATGTAATAATGTTTGTGTTTTTAATGCAGGACAATGGAGCAGACCAGAAGAGGCTCAGTCCTATACTATAGGAAATCATGACTGTGATGGTAATCCCCCTCTTGGTTTTACTCCAGAATGTTGGAATGGTATTATCCTTGTTTGTATCCATATGTTTTTGATAGGATAGTCAAAGAAGCTTGTCTTATAAGGAGGCCTACAAATCCTGATGCCTGTCAATATGCTGGATATGTCTTAAGAAAAGGCATATGTGTGAGAGCTCCTTACAAAAAGCCTTTACCCCCAGTGACTTTGGATTGTGGACCGCCCTTATTTTGGGGTTGGGAACAAGTTACCCTAGTCTCACAATTAAAACCGGGATTGAAGGGGACTTGTGTGTTATATGTGAATCCAGTGGAATTTGGAACTACTCTTCAAAAACCACGAAGGATACGACCTCAAAAGAAAAGAATAAGAAGGTCCCACCAGAAAAGGGTTGTGTCCCATCCGTTAGAGTCAAGGATGCAATACAATCTTTGGGTACAATTGGCTAAGGTAGCCAATACCACAAACTTTTGCCTTTCTGAAGCATATGACATGGAAAATCTGTTATCCACATGTTTAATACCTGTATGTGTTCCAGTCACAGTGGTGAAGAATTATACTCATTTGCGTCACTATGTGATGAAGGATAGTATAGGATATGAAACTTTGTATAATTGGGGGCATGTTGCTAAGCATCTACCTTATGATGCTCTCGCCTTACACACGCCCATTGTAGTAATGTGCCCATGTTAATGGATGCGAACAATCTTCAGCAAAACCCCAGCCTCATTGTGTGAAAGTAAGTCATCTTTTCAATCTGTGTCCTTCAGTTTTGCAAACATATGGTTACCTCAGGGATGGTTTTTCACATGTGGAAAAGATACTTTTAATTATATTCCTGCTAATTTGAGTGAAGCTTATTGTTGTTTAAGCAGATTGACTGCCTTTTTGCCAGATAGATCACTTTTCACTGTGTCAAATGTTACATGGCATAAAAGAGCAGAGGTTTTAGATGAAGAATGTGACTCATCACGTACTCTTTTACATGCAGCTGAGTATAATGCACTAGGTATTTCATTAGTACGTGTTCCTGCACTAGCTATAAGAGCACACATTAATTTGAATTCTGTTGCCTGTAACCTGGCAAAAACTATAAATGTTACTTCCGTGGCATTATCTGCTATTAATCAGGAATTAGTGGAACTTCGTAAAACTATCTTACAAAACCGGGCAGCTATTGACTATCTTTTGCTTCGTCAACATTTGGGATGTGAGTCTTTCGAGGGAATGTGTTGTTTTAACTTGACAGATCAATCCCCAGTTATAAAACAGCAAGTTAAAGTTCTTAACAATTTGGCATCAGACTTACAAATTGACTCTTTGGGTAGTTGGTGGAGTAATTTGTGGTCTTGGCTCCCAATGGGTTTTATTGGTACTATTATGCAATATATTATTATTTTTATAGCCCTGCTTATTAGTGGATGTTGCTTTATACAATGTTTATTCTCATTAATGACTAATATCACATTGCCAAAAAGGATGTCTATATTGGCTGAACGAAAAGCGACTGCCCAGGTTATGGCCTTAAGGGAGTATAATAGGCTGAATACTGCTGATCCAGAAATCAAAGATTAAAATTTATCTGATTGAGACTCATTGTCACTAATTGAGATAAGTCTCAAAAAGGGGGAATAATGTGGGAAAATGGAAAACTAACAATGTATAGCTGAAATTGATGTATGGCTGAAATTGCTGGGTCTGAACGAGGTTTCCTGTCTCACGGGAAATGTTTAAATTAGCTTTGCTGTATCAGAATTTATTGTAACTACGTCCTGTTTTGGCTAGAGCATATGATTGATGGCTGCTGTCTGGTAGCTTTCCACATGTAAGAATAGGGAAGTATAGAATGTAACCATGTAAGGAATGTTGTGTGATTAGGAAATGTATACGTATTATCGACTATAAATATGCTATGAAGACCACTCTTTGGGGTTCAGACCCTTTGCTTTGTTTAGCTCTCTGAACCTGCGCAATAAATCTTTCCTTCTCCAAAAGAGCTGACTCCGGTCTCATTATTCTACTACACATTGCTTCTTGTCTTGCCTTCTGGTGCTTTGAAAAATAGTTTGCTACTCTCATCTTTGTGACAGCCCCTCAAATACTTGAACACTCCTATCCTATTTTCCCTTGTCCTTCTTTTCATTAGACTAGACATACCCAATTCCTGCAACCATTCTTCATGTTTTAGCCTCCATCCCCCTAATAAATCTTTGTTGCTCTTCTCTGTACTCTTTCCAGAGTCCCAACATCTTTTTTATATTGTGGTGACCAAAACTGGATGCAGTATTCCAAATGTGGCTGTACTAAGGCTTTGTAAAGCAGTATTAACACTTCACATGATCTTGATTTTATTACTCTATTAATGTAGCCTGAGATAGTATTGGTTTTTTGGCAGTGGACTCACACTATTGGCTCATATTTAAGTGATTGTCCATTTGAACTCCAAGATCCCTCTCACAGTCCTGGCACTGAGCCAAGTTTGATATAGTCTGTACCTGTAGTTGATTTTTCTTGCTTAAGTGTAATACCTTACTTTTATCTACACTGAATTTCATTTTGTTAGATAAGGTCGAGTGTTCAGGTATGTCAAGATCCTTATGGCTCTTAAGCCTATCTTCTGGGGTGTTAGCTCTTCCTGCCAGCTTGAATTTTGGGGTATCCCACTACTTACTTCGCTCAATGTGAATGTAATTCTGTTGAGGACTACATGTTGAGTACAGTCCGACAGCCGTCAAATCCATGTGGTGGTGGTGTTGTCTATCCCATATTTTTTTTAGCTTACTAAGAAGTACATTGTGGTTTACTTTGTCAAATGCCTTACTGAAATCTAAGTACACTATGTCCACAGCATTTCACTGATCCACTAATTTAGTCACTTTGTCAAAGAATAAGATTTGTTTGGCATGATCTGTTTTTGACAAACCCAGGTAAGCTACTGGTTATAACTTTATTTGCTTCTAGGTATTCACAGATTTGTTGCTTGATTATCTTTTCCAAGATCTTTTCAGGTATTGATGTCAGGTTGATTGGACTGTAATTTCCTGGGTCTGCTTTTTCCTTTTTTGAAGATGGGGGCCACGACCACTCTTTTCCAGTCCTCATGTAGTTCCCAGTGCTCCAAGAACATTGAAAGATGTGGTTCAAAGGTTCCAAGATCACATCTGCCATTTCCTTCAAAACTCTGGGATGTAATCCATCAGGAGCCAGAGATTTCAATCTGTCTAGATCTGACAGGTGTTCTTTTTCCTTATTTTTGTTTATTTAAATTTGCATTCCTGGCCTGTTTTTTATGGTTTTCTTTTTAGTAAGTTGATTTATATTTTCTTTGTGTGTGAAGACAGATGCAGAAAATGAATTAAGCAGTTCTGCTTTCTCTCTACTGCCTGTTATTTCCTTGCCATCTTCTCCCATTAGTGGGTTGATTGTTTCTTTGACTTTATTCTTGTTTTTCATGTGTTGAAAGAAACTTTTTTTTATTGTTTTTGACATTTGTTGTCTCACTCCATTCTGAGCTTTAGCTTTCCTAACTTCATGTTTGCAAGTTCGGGCAACTTGTTGGTATTCTACTTTAGGTATTTGTCTCTTCTTCCATTTTTTGTACTTATCCTTTTTTCTTCAGTCTGTCTGAGATTTCTTTGTGCAATCATGCTGTTTTTTTCTTGTTTTTATTTTTCAGTGATATTGAGCTGCAATGGGCTTTTATAATCATATTTTTCAATGTTTCCCAAGCTTCCTGAGTTGATTTCCTCTTTACATGAGTTTCTGGGATGTTTAGATCAACAATCCTGAATTTTGCCATCCATTTTATATTATCAAAGTTAGGGAAAGCTGTTTTTATTGTTATTCATATTCCTACTTCTAAAATAAACAGCAATTACATTATAAAAGTGATTATTTAAGTGCTATTATTACTTCTTATGACTGTGAAACACTTAGTTGATTCCCTATCACTGCTAAAAAAATGAAGAACCGTATTTCTCAGCTCCCCCATGTATAATAATAATAAAGTTGGAAGGGACCTTGGAAGTCATCTAGTCCAACCCCCTGCTCAGGCAGGAAACCCTATACCATTTCAGACAAATGGCTGTCCAGTCTCTTATTAAAAACTTCCAGTGTTGGAGCATTCACCACTTCTGGAGGCAGGTTGTTTCACTGGTTAATTGTTCTAACTGTCAGGAAGTTTCTCCTTAGTTCTAGGTTGCTTCTCTCCTTGATTAGTTTCCATCCGTTGCTTCTTGTCCTGCCTTTAGGTGCTTTGGAGAATAGCTTGACTCCCTCTTCTTTGGGGCAGCCCCTGAGATATTGCAACACTGCTATCATGTCCCCCCTCGTCCTTCTCTTCATTAAACTAGACATACCCAATTCCAGCAGCCTTTCCTTATATGCTTTAGCCTCCAGTCCTCTAATCATCTTTGTTGCTCTTCTCTGTACTCTTTCTAGAGTCTCAAAATCTTTTTTACATCATGGTAACCAAAACTGGATGCAGTATTCCAAGTGTGGCCTTACCAAGGCATTGTAAAGTGGTATTAATACTTCATGTGATCTTGATTATCCCTCTGTTAATGCAGCCAAGCACTGTGTTGGCCTTTTTGGCAGCTGCAGCACACTGCTGGCTCATATTTAAGTGATTTTCCACTAGGACTCTGAGGTCCCTCTCACAGTTGCTACTATTAAGCAAGGTACCCCCTATACCAGGGGTAGGCAACCCAAAACACTGAAAGAGCCACTTGGACCTGTTTCCCATCGAAAACAAAACACTGGGAGCCGCAAAACCCTTTTGATATCTAAAATGAAGATAACACTGCATATATCCTTTTTTACCTTTATTGTGTGTGTGTGTGTACATACACACACATATATATATACACACATATACATATATACACACACCTATAATAAAGGTAAAAAAGGATATATGCAGTGTTATCTTCATTTTAGATGTCAAAAGGGTCTCTCTCTGTCCCTCCCTCCCTCTCTCTCCCTTTCTTTTTCTTTCTTTCTTTTTCTCTTTCTCTTTCCTTTCCTTCTCTCTTTCTCTCCTCTCCCTCTTTCTCTCTCTCTCTCTCTTTCTCTCCCCCCTCTCTCTCCCTTTCTCCAATCTTCTGCTCACCTGGCAAGCTGGCTTTAAGCTGTTCTCCAACAAGCTCAAGGGTAGGCAACCTCAGCTTTTTTATGATTCATGGACTTCAACTCCCAGAATTCCTGAGTCAGCATAGCTGGGCTAGCTCGCTCTCTCCTGCTTCCTGCAGAGATGCAGCAAAGGAAGGAGCTCCGCCCAAATAAGCTTTTCAGCTCATCGGAGAATACCGTGAGTCCACTCTTTTTACACACACACACACAGAGAGAGAGAGAGAGAGAGAGAGAGAGAGAGAGAGCGAGAGAGAGAGAGAGCAAGTGCCTCTCTCTGTCTCTGTCTGTCTCTGCAAATGGCAGAGGAGGCTGGGAGCCATAGGGGAAGGCTCAAAGAGCCACATGCGGCTCTGGAGCCGCAGGTTGCCAACCTGTGCCCTATACTATACCTGTACATTTGGTTTCTCTTGCCTAAATGTAGAACCTTACTTTTTTCACCATTGAATTTCATTTTGTTAGATAGCGCCCAGTGTTCAAGTCTGTCCAGATCCTCCTATAGCCTAAGCCTGTCTTCTGGAGTGTTGGCTATTCCTGCCAGCTTTGTATCATCTGCAAATTTGATGATTTCCCCATCTATCCCCTCATCCAAATCGTTGATGAAGATGTTGAAGAGTCTTGGGGCACCTCACTACACACTTCCCTCCATGTAGATGTGGTTCCATTGAGGACCACATGCTGAGTACGGCCAGTCAGCCAGCTACGGATCCATCTGGTGGTGATGCTGTCTAACCCACAGTTTTCTATCTTATCAAGTAGTAGGTTGTGATCTACTTTATCAAATGCCTTACTGAAGTCCAAGTAAATTATATCCACAGCATTCCTCTGATCCACTAATTTTGTCACTTGGTCAAAGAATGCAATAAGATTTGTCTGGCATGATCTGTTTTTGACAAACCCATGTTGGCTTTTAGTAATGACTTTGTTTGCCTCTAGGTGTTCGCTGATTCGTTGTTTGATTATCTTTTCCAGAATCTTCCCAGGTATTGAGGTCAGGCTGATAGGTCTGTAATTTCTTGGATCCATTTTTTTTTGAAGATGGGAACTACATCAGCTCTTTTCCAGTCCTCTGGTAGTTCCCCAGTGCTCCAGGATCTTTGAAAAATATAGTTCAATGGTTCTGAGATCACATCTGCCAGTCCCTTGAGAACCCTGGGGTGTAATCCATCTGGTCCTGGCGATTTGAACCCGTCTAGGCTGGACAGGTGCTCACTTACCGTTTTCTTGCCTATCTTAACTTGCATTTCTATTCTGTTTTTTATGGCACTATTTTTGGTAGGTTGGTCTGTTTTTTCCCTTTGTGTAAAGACAGATGCAAAAAAACGAGTTAAATAGTTCTGCTTTCTCCCTGTTGCTTGTCACCTTCTTGCCACTTTCCCCCACTAATGGACCAATCATTTCCTTCACTTTCTTCTTGTTTTTTACATGTTGAAAAGCTTTTTTTGTTATTTTTTACTTTGGTCGCAAGCCTTAATTCATTTTGAGTCTTAGCTTTCCTCACTTCATCTTTGCAGGAAACAGACCTGAAGGACAAGAGTTTACAACAAGGCCCTAACTTCATTACATGTTGAGAGATAGAAAAAGAGAGATTGAGTAACAGTGTTCAATGTTATGTAATGCAACCACATCCACACTCACTTGTGAATTCATGTTCAAAGTTTCCTGGGTAAATGAAGAAATTTCGAGTTGTATCAACAGAGACAGCTAGCAAGGCTTAAGCTTCCAATTCCAAAACTCAACCACATCTCCAGAGATTCAGAAGCATTAATTCTGCATTGATGTCCCAAAGGTGCTTTTTCAAGACGCAACTTGACTTTCTTGTTTTTCTTTGAAGATGTGTCACTTCTCATCCAAGAAGCTCCTTCAGTTCTTCAAACAAAAACAAGAAAGTCCAGTTGCCTCTTGAAAAAACACTTTTGGGACAACCATGACCTGGATGACTGAGAATCTCCATTGACATTTTGCATTGATGTCACAAAAGTTCCCTAACTCCTGTTCATAAACTTTCAGAACCCACTAGGGAGTAGCATGTACAGTACTCCAGCTCAAGACTTTACTTGAACTGAATATTTATTTGGCCAGTACAGAAGCATTCAGTGACTTCATTACAATAAGGAATTCAGGAGGTGACGATAAGCAGAAAATCACCGGAATGCTTAGCCAGCTGCAGTTATGTGGAAAGATGGACCAGGTTAAAGCAAGGGAAAAGTGGGGGAATCACACTTCAGCTACATTAGAGGGTTGAAACGGTAGCAAGGGGAGGAAGTAGGGTAAACTATGTGAATTAAAGGATTGATAACAGCATCAGGACGTTAAAAATATGTGAAAGGATGGCATGCAGAAGAAGACCAGGACCTGTGCAGAATCTGTGCAGAACATAGAATAATGGCTGTAAGTTAAAGAAAGACAAAAATTAAGGGGAAAAATCTCTTACAGTAAGATCAGCTTGAGAGCAGAATGAGCTGGAATAGTGCTGGTTTTCTCTTCACTCAAGCTGTTCAACAAGGTTAGACCTATCAAGTATACTTTAACAAAAAAAATTTGCACTGAATAAGGATTGGACTTCCCAGCTGCCCAGATATGAAATGGCTCTAGATTTGAAATTCTAGTTTCTACTTTCCAATACATTGACCATGAAAGCATTCTCATCTGCTCTGACCTACAGAAAGTTCTCACTCTCTGAATTTGCCAGTTATGATAGTAAGTGATTTTGGGAGGATTATCAGAAATAAGCTGGGCCCAATGAACAGACTCAGAGACATAGCTATTGAGCTTCAAGGGGGACTTGAGATGTTATCTGCATTACTCACTTTTAGCTCAATAAATATTAATGTAATAATTAAGACGGCAAATGCCGAAGCTTGAAGTTCTTGGAGGAAGGGAAATTTAAATATGTAACCAATTAATGGATTAACCAGTCAAAACTAAATGGGGCGTTGTCTTACCTGAACGCCTTTTCTCAGCATGAGGAATGTAGAATCCATGAATGGGTTGTTGTAGTCCTCTAGTCCAATCAGACCAAACAATCAAACTTGCCACGCCCCTCCAGGGTCTGAGCATGCCCCAATTTCGAAAGGGCGAAGCTAATGATTGTGTGACGTGATGGCTCCTGAAATGCTGACACTAACCTAACTGTCAATAATAAAAATAATCAGGGTGGGGGTGGATTCTACATTCCTCATGCTGAGAAAAGGCGTTCAGGTAAGACAATGCCCCTTCTTCAGCATGTAGGGAATGTAGAATCCACGAATGGGACATACCAAAGCCCCTATGATCCCACGGGAGGGAAAAAGTTCAGTTAAGTGTCATCGCTGAAAAGGACCACTTGCTGTAAAACCCGACGGCCAAAAGTGGCCTCTGCAGAAGCAAACTTGTCGAGCTTGTAGTGGCGAATGAAAGGTGAAGGGGACGACCACATAGCCGCCTTACAGATATCCTCTATGGACGCCTGAGTCTGCCACGCCACTGACGTGGAAGCGCTATGAGTAGAATGCACTGTCAGGCGACCTGGTACAGGTAAAGAATAAGCCTGATAAGATTGAGCGATACAGGCTTTGATCCATCTGGCTATGGTAGAGGAGGAGACCTTCTGTCCCTTAGAAGCCGTGTGGAAAGAGACAAACAACGCCTCCGATTTGCGGAAAGGAGCTGTCCTCCTAATGTAATGACGTAGCACCCTATGTACATCTAGAAAGTGCCACTGCTTCTCTAGTGTGTGAGAAGGATTTGGACAAAAGTTTGGTAGTGCAATTTCCTGAGCCCGGTGAAACAGAGTATTCACCTTGGGAATGAATGAGGGGTCTAACCTCAGCACCACTCTGTCTTGGTGGAAAGTACACAGGTCTTCCCTGACTGAAAGAGCTGCCAGCTTAGACATGCGCCTTGCCGATGTGATAGCCACCAGGAAGGCCACCTTAAGGGACAAAATGCGAAGAGGGCAAGACCTGATAGGTTCAAACGGGGATTTTGTGAGAGCCTGTAGAACTCGAGGCAGTTCCCAAGAGGGATACCTGTGTACTACCAGAGGTCTGGTGTTGGAGACCCCTTTCATGAAGGACCTAAGCCTGGGATGATGGGACAATGGAGTGGAGTTGGCACAGGTGAACACTGTAGAAAGAGCGGCCACCTGCCTACATAAGGTATTGGGTGCTAAACCCTTATCCACTCCATCCATAAGGTATTCAAGAATCACTGGAATAGTGACGGAGGATAAGGACAAACCCTTACGGGTACACCAGTCACAGAAGTTCCTCCAAGTGGCATCATAAATCTGATTCGTCGCCGGCCGTCTACAAGCTTGGATCATAGAAATAACTCTCGAAGAGTAAAATCCCCGCATCAGGAACTGGTGTTCAGATGCCAGACGGCTAGTTGTAGCCACTGTGGATCCAGGTGCCGTATGGCCCCTTGCGTTAGAATTATCCTCTCTGGAGGAATCTACCATGGGGGAGCTACGGCGAGGTTCATGAGATCCGCGAACCATGGATGCCTTGGCCAATACGGGGCCACAAAGATTAGCTCTGCTCGTTCCTGTAACAGCTTCCTGATGACGGCCGGGATCAAGGGGAGAGGTGGGAATGCATATAGGAGGCCTGCCGGCCAAGGACTGAGGAGGGCATCCGCTTCCTCTGAACCCTGAGATGGGTACCGAGAGAGAAACTGAGGGAGCTGGGCATTTGCCGGGGATGCAAACAGGTCGACGCAGGGCCGACCAAAGCGGTGAGTAAGCTCCCAGAAGAGACTGGGATCCAGACGCCACTCCGAATGATCTATTGTCAATCGACTCAGAAAATCTGCCTGGCGGTTCTCCTCCCCTGATATGTGTTCTGCCTTTAGGGATAACAGGTTCCGTTCCGCCCATGACCCCAGGTGCTGGGCTTCGGATATTAAAACCCGAGAGCGAGTGCCACCCTGTCTGTTGACATGTGCCTTTGCTGCCACGTTGTCCATCAGAACCAGCACGTGGCGGCCTGCCACCTTTCTGTGGAAATGGCAAAGTGCCAGGTGTATGGCTCTGAGTTCTAACCAATTTATGTTTCTTTGGAGATCCCGTTGAAACCACCGCCCCTGGGCGAACTGATGGTGTAAATGTGCCCCCCAGCTGAACAGACTGGCATCCGTGGTCAGGGTTACCCGAGTCGGTTCTCTGAACAGGGACCCCTTGGACAATGCCAGGAACAGCCACCAGAGAAGGGACGTGAGTGTCCATGCTGGGACTCGGACCTGCAGTGGAAAACAGGCCACACCTCATTTCTGGTAAGGGAGCAGACACCACTGTAGTTGCCTCGTGTGAAGTCTGGCCCAAGGCACTATGGAAATGCATGAGATCAGTTTTCTCAACAGTTGTGATAGCAGAAGAAGGGTCACTCTTTTTTTCTTGCGCATCTTTGTGACCATTGTGCGAATACTGACCTTGAGACAGGAAAACTTGGCATTGGCTGGTGTCTATTATTGCGCCCAGATGGAGCAATTGGTTTGTTGGGGTTAAATGACTTTTTTGAAAGTTTATCATGAAGCCATGATGCTGAAGTGTCTTGATTGTCAGTGACACGTCTGATCGAGCATTCAGTACCGAGGACGACTGTATTAGGATATCGTCCAAGTAGCACTGAATGCAGACTGGCACCAATCTGAGCTGGGCCACGAGGACCACCAGGATTTTGGTGAAAACCCGTGGAGCTGATGATAGGCCGAAAGGCAGGGCCTTGTACTGATAGTGATGGTTGGAATACTGGAATCTGAGAAACTGTCTGTGACCCGGATGTATGGGAATGTGTAGATAAGCTTCTGTCAGATCTATTGATGTGAGAAAGTCCCCCGGCCGAATGCTGCCCAAAATGGAAAGGAGAGTTTGCATCTTGAATTTGTGGTAAACTAGGAAGGAATTTAGGGCCTTGAGATCGAGGATCGCCCTCCATCCTCCTGAGGCTTTTGGCACCATGAATAAGATGGAGTAAAATCCTAGTCCCCACTGATCTGGTGGTACCCGCTCTATTGCTCTATGTTTAGCAGATGTGAATGGCCTCCTCTATGAGACCTTTTTTTATGGGATTCCGTGATAGGGGGCAGGAAATAAAACACCGGGGGGAAAGATTAGGAATTCCAGGAACAGACCGTCCCTGATGGTGGTGAGAACCCAGGTGTCTGTGGTGGTGCTTTCCCATTTGTAGAAGTACAGTGCCAGCCTTCCGCCTATGGGAGGAATCCTCCTCAAGTCACTTTGACTTTCGGAAAGGGAGACCTCCTCTGCACGAAAGGGCCGCTTCACCTGGAATTGTGGCTTTGGCTTGTCTCTGTAGCCGGACCGGTCCGAGGAGTGGTCCGGCCCCGCTTGAAAGGGCCGATACCCACTCCAGGAAGTTCGGTCTGAGCCAGACTTAAATGACTGATGCCGATTATATGGTGAAAAGACGTTGAGGCTCTTATAGCCCATGCCAATGCCTGATGAGTCCTGCGGAGTGAAATCTCAGATTTCTTGTCCTCGGCCTTAAGGGCCTCCGACATATCTCCTGGAATTTTGGTGTCTGACAGAATGGGAGCGAGAGCCTCGTCTACTCCCGGAACTTCAAGGACATCATTGAGGGAAGAGACCGTGTCCAAAAGCTTACGGTCTAGTCCCCCAAGAGCAGAGAAAGTTCCAGGAGATCCCCATTGATCCTGAATGGATTTTAAAAACATGGGGGGACAAGGAATCTGTAGGTTCTGGGTGACCGGTTCTAAGAACAGCGGGTCAAAACTCTGTCCAGAGGCCTGATTGGCCATTTGTGGTTTCACCGGTTCAATCTTACCAGTTATGTAAGCTTTACGCAAGAGGGAATGAAAGGAATTTGGATTAAACACTAAACATTTATAAAAGTAAATTGGTATAGTAACAGCAAACTTTTGGTAAAGCAATAATATTCCTTTAAATAATTAGCATAATTAATAACATAGCAACTATTTCTAAACATCAAGCTTAATACTTAATATACTAAATCTCTAATATCTCTACTTATTCTAACGTGTTTCAACCCACTGATAAAATTTTCCCCAACTTTTATAAAAGATTGAATCCTCTTTCTCCTTCATCTCTAACGTTACTGCACAATCTAAAATTTTCAAAATTATAATCTGATCTGATGGTAAGTTTTCATTTTTCCAAAACTGGGTGAAAACTATTCTTGCAGCTGTCAATACATGTAGTATTAAATAATCATTTTCTTTACCATAGTTAGGTCTTAATATACCTAACAAGAACAGTTCTGGTTTAAATTCTATCTGAATTTTCATCATCTTTACTAACCATCTATGAATCTTAGACCAATATTTTTTGCAATAGAACATGTCCACCAGGCGTGATAATAAGTACCCAGTTTTTGCTTACATTTCCAGCATGTAGCTGATAGATTTTTAAACATTTTCGCTAAACGAACTGGTGTCATATGCCACCTATAAAACATTTTATATAAGTTTTCTTTGTATGTTACTGCTTTAGTAAGTTTAATATTTTTATCTCACAATTTTTGCCAATCTTCTAATTCTATAGAATATTCAAAGTTCTTCGCCCATACTATCATTGTCTCTTTTACTTGTTCTTCTTCCATTTTCCAATTTAATAAATGTTTATAAAGTTTCTTAATCAAATGTTCATCTGTTGTTAAAAGTATTTTATCAAGTGGAATCAGCTCTTTATAAAATCCCATTGTTTTTATGTCTTTTTCATATCTTGTTTGAATTTGCAAATAGGACCACCATGTTAAGTCAATACCTTGTTGTTGAAAGGTTTGCCTGTCTTTGAGTTTTCCATCCTTGTCCAAAATGTCTTTATAACTAACAAGTTTATCGTAATTAATCAAATTCGGATAAGCAAATGCTTCCATCGTTGAAAGCCACTCAGGAATTTTCATGTACATTTTATGTCTAACATTCCCCCATTCAAAGAGTAAAGCATTTCTTATAGCATGGTTTTGAAACTACTTATGTATTTTAGCTTTCTCATACCATAAAAAGTCATGCCAGCCTAGTTGAAGATCATATCCCTCTAAATAGAGAATTCGCTTATTTCTCAAAGTAATCCATTCTTTAATCCAAAGCAAAATAGCTGTTTGATAATAATAGTTCATCTTTCATTTTTAAACAAGATTTAGATAAAACATTACTTCCTTTCTTCCCTCGTTTATGGCTTTTGTAGTCTCGAACTGCATCCACAATTGTATTAAAGTCTCCCAATATATAAAGACTATGATAGTTTAAATCCACAAGTTTGTCATATAGTTGTTGAAAAAATAGCTCTTGTTTCTCATTGGGGGCATATATTTCCACCAACAGTATTTGTTTTTGATTTCATCACTATTCTTCCTTCCTCATCAGAATAAATTTGTTTTGGATTCAACTTTTCTTTTATATATATCACTATCCCTCTTTTCTTTTGTAATGTCGAAGAAAAATAGAATTTACCTAATTTTGGCTGTTCTAAAATTCTAGAGTGTTGTCTCTTAATATGAGTCTCTTGTAAACAAATTATGTCCATTTTAAGTTTCTGTAGCCTATGAAATATTTTACTCCTTTTGGATGGGGAGTTTAGACCATTTATATTTATTGAGTATATTCCAATTTCCTCCATAATTTCAATTATTTCGAGATCTCAAATCTTCTAGGTGAACTTATCTGTCTCTGATCTTTAGGTCTAACGTCTTCTTCTGATTGTGTCTTTTTTGGTATCTCCTCCTCTGTTTGCTTGAAAGTCTCTGCAGTAGGCGTTCTCTCTGATCTCTTAAATTCCATATCACCTTTCTCCAAGAAGGCTTTGTGCTTGTTGAAAAATTCCTCTGCTTGGAATGGAGTGTCCAGTCTGTACCTTTTAGTCCCAAAATATCAATAGCCCTTCTGGAATCAACCATCTGAAATTCACTCCTCTATCAATCAGTTTCCTTGTTAAAAATTGATAATCTCTCTGTGCTTCCCTTATTTTTCTAGGAATCTGTTTGAGAACTACCAGCTCTTTATCTTTATACTTCATAGGTTGGTCCCTTACAGTTCTCAAATTTTCATCTCGTTGATTTCTTTTAAGAAATCTGACATGGACCTCCCTGGGCACTCTGTTCCTTCTTGTGTAATTAGAATTAACTCTAAAAACCTGGTCCAGTTCCCTATTCATTTCGTCCTTTTCAATTCCAAGTAAATCCGCCAGTAGTTCACTCATCAGGTGTAATAAGTTCTCATCTTTCTCTTCTATCACATTTTGAAATCTTAAGAAGTACAATGACCATTCCATCTCTATGACCACCATATTTCCTTCCAATTCTGCATTAGATTGTGCCAATCTCTGGTTTTCCTCTTGTAGAGCTACTAATTTCTCATCTACCACTGCTGACTTGTCTTCTATTTTCTGCATTCTTTGTTGTGTATCTATCATCGCCTGTTGAAATGCTTCCATTCTTTGGTCCATCTTATGGATATCGTTCTTCAGGTCTTCATAGTTTCTCTCTAAGTCCTTTTTCATATCCATTCTAGAATCCGCAATCGCCTGGAGTATGGCCTGTGTGTCTATTTTTTGTTGGGTTTCCTGCTGTAAAAATGTAGTAATAGATTTTTGGGACGCCGGGCTCACCGAAGTTGAAGCGGGGGCTGAAGAGCCCTTTTTCACCCCTTTCGCCAAATTTAGTGTACTCATCTTCAAGTTATTATAGTTGTAATTTGAAATCCAATAACGAGCCCAATAGCCAATTCATTTGTAATCCAACATGGAGGCCCACTGGCCGATTATAATCTACCAAAATGCGCAAAAAAGCAAAAAAAGGATAAAAGAAATAGTCCAGTGCCCTCCTAGTATCAGGAGACAAGGCCAAAGTTTTTTTTCTTTAAAAAAAGCGAAAAAATTAAAAACCAAAAGAAAAAATGAAAATTATCCAAAAATAATAATAATGATAATAATAATATCAAGGAGCCCTTAAAAAAGGAAAAAAGAAGATATGGATAAAAAAGCATCCAAAATCTCTAAAAAAAAGTTTAAAAAAAGCCAGGAAGGAAAAAAAAAGAAAAAGCAAAGCCTATAAGGCAACAATAACCAAGTTTTAATTCAATTGCAGCTTTGCAAAATCTTCATATGTAGTTTCCTTACTACAGAGATTACAAGCAGTCACAGATAGCAAAGCCAAACTAGACAAGAACAAAAACAAAAGCAAAAAAACTGACTTTTGAAGGACTTCAAAAGATAAGAGTGTCTGGGCACACCGCTAAGTGTCTGGGCATTGAGCCAAACTAAACAGCTATACAGCTATGTATCCACTGTTCCTTTCCCCATTGTTTGAATAGAAAGGGGGAAAAATTTAAAAGGTGAAACAGTAAATTAAAGTTCCATAGCAAGGCAAAGCTGGTTTCTTCCAAATAAAAAGAGTATATATCATAGCAATCTTGCTTTTCCATCCATAATAAAATATAGTAAGATCTTCTATTTTAATTCCATTAAAAAGGAGTTCAGAAGTTTTATAATAACGCTTAAACCGCCGCTTTAGGGGAGGGGGGAATTAAAAACCCCTTCTCACTCCCTTAAGCTTTCAGCTTCAGTTCAAAGGCAGACAATTTGTTTCAAAAGGTCCAATTTGCCATAAATATTGAAGTTATCTCACCCGGAACAGTTGCTTGTTCTCAAATAGCTGTCTTCTGTCTCTGATGATCAGCTGGAGATGGCGGCAATCGCAGAAGCACTCTGCCCTTCTTTTGCCGGTTCCAGGGGCTATTTTGAGTTCAAAGAGCCGGCTACCACCGGCTCTCCTTCCTCAAAGGTTCACTCCTTGGTGGCCACCCCTCCAGGGTGGCATTCAGCCCATATGGGCCTGCCAGCGAAAGAAATCCGGACCCTGGGGAAGGAGAAACCTCTCCAGGGTCTATAGTCAGCTCCTCACCAGTGACGTCACTTGATATTTGGGGCTTTTGATCTTTCTGTACAGAAGTCCGTCTCTATTCAACTAAATAAACACATAAGCTTAAAGGCAACTTCTGGTTTCCTGTATTTTTTATCAAGCAACACCTCAGAACCTGCACATCACTGGGGCAGTCTGGATAGAGCATCAGCTAGAAAGTTTTTTTTTCTCCCGGTATGTACTTTAGAGTGAAGTTAAAATGTTTAAAGTACTGTGCCCAGCGGGCCTGTTTCAGGGACAATTTGCAGTGAGTTTTAAGTGCTTCTAGATTTTTGTGATCTGTCCATTTTTGAAAAGGCACCTTGCTCCCTTCTAGATAATCTCCAGTTTAATAGAGCCCACCTGATTACAAAAGCCTCCTTTTCCCAGATTGCCCACTTCCTTTCGCTTTCAGTAAAAATGTTTGTGGTGTAGGCGCAGGGTTGCAAGGCTCCACTTTGGTTCTTTTGCAGTAATACAGCTCTGATGGCCACATCATTGGCCTCAGCTTGAATTACAAAGGGCTCTCCTTGGCAGGGATGCTTTAGGACTGGTTAAACGGCAAATAGTCTTTTTAAATTCTCAAAAGCGGTTTGACAGCTCATAGTCCATGCTAGTGGTTGGCCCAGTTGCGGCTTCCATCCTCCTTTGCCTGTTTTGAGTAGTTCTGTAAGGGGTAGAGCAATTTCAGCAAAGAAGGGGATGAATTGACGGTAAAAGTTGGTGAAATCTAGGAAGCTCTGGAGCTGTTTCCAAGTCTTTGGGGGCTACCATTCAATTACAGCTTTGGCTGGGTCCATTTCAATGCCCTTGATGGAAATTCTGTAGCCAAGATAATCTAATCGGGTCTGGTGAAATTTGCATTTTGACAGTTTGACATAAATCTTGGCATTCAATAGTTTCTTTAACACTTCTCTCACCAGCTTTATATGATCAGTCATATTTGTGCTGTATATCAGAATGTCATCAAGATACACCAGAACCCCTTTGTATAAATCAGCGGTTCTCAACCTGTGGGTCACGACCCCATTTGGGGTCGAACGACCATTTCACGGGGGTCGCCAAGCACCGCAGTCCGCCCTTTTTTTTGGTCGGCCATTTTTTTTGTCGGCCATTTTTTTTCCTATCGCGATGCGGGCCATCGCACCGCGCATGCGCAATGCGCCCCATCACACCACGCATGCGCGGGCCTGCCATTTTTTCCCCGCGATGTGGGACGGGGTCGCGCTGCACTTGCACGGTGCGGGCCGGGGTCGAGCCCCGGAAAAGGTTGAGAACCGCTGGTATAAATGATCATGTAGGACCTCATTAATCAACTGCATGAATATGGCTGGGGGCCCCTGTAGCCCAAATGGCATGACTTTGAATTGATAGCTTCCCATGGGGCAGTTGAAGGCAGTCTTCCACTCATCTCCCTCCTTTACCTTCACCTGGTAATATGCCTCTCTCAGGTCTAATTTAGCAAAGACACACCCCTTAACCAGGTGGGGTAGTAAGTCCTTTAGGAGGGGGAGGGGGTATTTATTTTCCACACTCACTGCATTCAGAGATGTATAGTCCATGCAGAGACGAAGAGACCCGTCTTTTTTTTCTTTAAACAACACAAGGGCTCCCACAGTAGGCTTGGCCCATTCAATGAATCCCCTCGCTACACTTTGTGGTAGCTCAACCTCGTCTGCCTTTGAAGCACTTGAGGGTGGCAAGGCCATCTGAAGGCATCTGGAGTCTCTGCAGCTGGGACCATTCTGACGATCAAATCAGCTGTCCTCCCAGCTTGGCTGTCGCTCCCCCCCTGTGTATTGGCTTCAGGCGTTTTCTCTTTCTCCATGCTGAAATCTTCCCCGAATCTTTGTCAGCTTATCCCTCGATTCTAGGGACAGTGACTGGGGCTCGGGACCCCTAGATAGTTAGGAAAGTTGGAGATTTTGGCTTAATATCATGGTGCCAACAGATGAAACTCTTCAAAGAACTTCAAGGCATTGTTTACCTTAAAGAATCTTTATTCGAATAGCATAGCTTCCGCATGTACATAGCAAAGCCAAAATCTGAATTCCCCTCCCGAGCACATAGTATCAAGCACAATTCCCTCCTCTAATTAAATGTCATCAATCACTTTCTCCAATTAGTTTGAAATGCAGACTTTCCCTCCTGTTCTCCAACTCATTTCTTATCATCTCTTATTTCTCACACTATTACAATATTGTTATATCTAACTAACTCCCATACACATTCCTCCTCCTCCCCCCCAGTATCATCTAATTCCAACTCTAATTCTAAGAGTAAAACATAAGAAGGAAAATGGCTGCATCTCCATAAGTTGTCAAAGCAAGAACATCCGATGTTAGCAACATTGACAAGGTTTTTTGTTACAGGCCATCCAATCATCCAGAAGAAATAGATGAACTCTTTGCCAACCAGTTAACAAATGTATATAGGAAGCACACCACAGTAGTAATGCGAGTCTTCAACTATTCAGATATCAACTGGGAGACAGTAAGCACGAGATCAAATAGATTCCTAACCAACCTAGCCAACAACTTTGTCACCCAAAAGGTACACAAAGCTATATTGGAGGTAATCCTTACAAATAGAGAAGAAGTGATAGAGGGAATCAAAACTGTGTGAAAGCGACTACGTCATACTGGAATTTAATATAAGGCAAACACTAGCAATTAAAAACAATCCAACCAACATCCTAAACTTCAAAAGAGCCAACCTTAACAAACTCAGAGAGAACCTAGGAAAGATCCTATGGATCTTTTCCTATGGATGAAAATCCTAAAGGGGAAAACAACCCAAGAAGCATGGGAAAGCCTGAAAAATGCGATCACAAAAGCCCAGACCAGCACAACAATACCATGAAGAAAGAAAAACAAGAAATCCAAGAAGAAACCAGCATGGCTGCACAAAGATCTCTCTAACAAACTAAAAGACAAAAAGGAAAAATACAAAAAATGGAAAGAGCGGCACATAACCAAGGTTGATTAACAGCAGACAGCCAGAACATGCAAAGAAGTCAGGAAAGCAAAGGCCCAGAACAAACAAAGACTCGCAACAAAAATCAAGGACAACAAAAAAAGTTTCTTCCAACATATTCACAATAACAAAAAAAGTCAAGAAAACTGTAAAGGGGGAAGATGGCAAGGAAATTATAGGCAAAGGGAGAAAGCAGAGCTGCTTAACTCATACTTTGCATCAGTCTTCACACAAAAAGAAACCATAGTCCAACACACCAAAAAAAAAAAAACCGCACTGGAAAAGACATACTAGAAACAAAAATCTAAATAATCAAGAAAATGGTAAGAGAACACCTATCCAACCTTGACAAATATAAATGACCAGGACCTGTCAGATTACATCCAGAGTTCTGAAAGAGATGGCAGATGTTATCTCAGAACCGTTGCACCACATCTTTCATAAATCCTGGAGCATTGGTGAAGTACCCGAGGATTGGAAAAGGGCTGATGTGGTCCCCATCTTCAACAAAGGAAAGAAAACGGACCCAGGAAACTACAGACCAATCATTTTAAAATCAATACCTGGGAAGATCCTAGAAAAGATAATAAAAAAAACAGATCTGCAAACAACTAGAAGCAAACAAAGTCATAACTAGCAGCCAGCATAGGTTTGTTAAAAACAAATCATGCCAAACCAATCTTATCTCATTCTTCGATAAGGTGACCAAACTAGAAACACAGTGGATGTAGAATACCTATATTTCAGTAAGACATTTGACAAAGTAGACAAACTATTTCCTGGTAGGAATAGACAACATCACCATCAGATGGATCTCTAGCTGGCTGGCAAACCATACTCAACAAGTATTCCTCAATGGCACTACATCCACATGGAGAGAAGTAAGCAGTGGGGTACCACAAGGTTCTGTCTTAGGTCCAGTACTCTTCAACATCTTCATAAATGACTTAGACGAGGGAATTGAAGGGGAACTAATCAAATTCGCACATGACAGCAAACTGGCAGGGGTAGACAACATCGCAGAAGACAAACTCAGGATCCAAAAAGATCTTGACAAACTTGAAAAATGGGCCCTATCCAACACAATGAGTTTCAATGTGGAGAAAAGCCTAAGTCTTACACTTAGGCAGGAAAAACCAAAGGAACAAATACAGATTGGGCGAGACCTGGCTTAAAAGCAGTAACTGTGAGAGGGACCTTGGAGTCCTATTAGCCAGCAGTGTGCAGCAGCAACCAAAAAAGCTAATAAAATCCTGGGTTGTATAAACAGAGGCATAGAATCAAGATCATGCAAAGTATTAGTACCGCTTTATAAAGCCTTAGTAAGACCACACCTCAAGTATTGCAGCCAATTTTGATCATATCACAGAAAAGATGTTGAGAGTTTGGAAATATTCAGAGAAGAGCAACTAAGATGATCAAAGGCCTGGAGACCAAAACATACGAAGAACAGCTGCAGAACTTGGGTCTGGCTAGTTTTTAAAAAAGAAGAAATAGGGGAGACATGATAGCAGTATTCCAGTATCTGAGGGGCTGCCACAAGGAAGAGGGGGTCAGGTTGTTCACCAGAGGGAAGGACGAGAAACAATGGTTGGAAACTGATCAAAGAGAGAAGCAACCTGGAATTAAGGAGAAACTTCCTGACAGTGAGGACAATCAACCAGTGGAACAGCTTATCCCCAGAAATTATGGGTGCCTTATCACTGGAAATTTTCAAGAAGAGACTGGACAATCACCTGTCTGAGATGGTATAGGTTTTTCTGCTTGAGCAGGGGGCTGGACTAGAAGACCTCCAAGGTGCCTTCCAGCTCTATTCTATTATTCTGCAGAGACACGGAAGGAACAGCAAATCAGCAGTTTCATCTGTAAAACAGGCTGTAAATCGCCTGTGATCAATTCATTCAGTTTTCAGTCTCCATTTTCAGATCAAGTCCAAATTACATTACCTCAGGGTAATGTAACATCCCCTGGCCAAATCTGGAAAGTTGTTTACTATGTTCCACAACCTCTCAGTTTCTTTTAAAACTCTGTAGTTTTATAAAGCATGCAAGAGCAGTTATGGGTTTTGGATTATTTATCCTTCAGGAAAAAAAGCAGCATTGTTTAGTGTTGACTGATTGAGTTAGAAGAAGACATTTCTGTCTGTGTTTCTCCTCCTGTATGCTTTCCCTGATCCCAAGATGCTTCCAATTTATGGAGCCTTCTCCAAACCAAACATACTACACAGTTCTGCTCAATATATCTCCCAGGGTGAGTATGGTGCATCAGGAATCATGGTCTACCCATCTATGGAAACGTTGGCAATTGAAAGTGTAAAGTGATCCACCTGCATTATTTTTCTCCAGTCCCTATAAATGCTAGGTAGCTAAGTAAGAAAAAGGGTGAAGGTTCTTAAAGCACCAACAAATTGAATTACATATAGTTGTTTATAACTTTGTCCTCCAAGATCTATTTGGCCTAGCTTGCAATGCTGAAATTTTCTTTTTCCCAAGGAAGGTAAAATAAACAAGGAAAAATCATTTCAAAGAGGAAGAAAACAAATGGAAGGAAAGGCCACCCAACTTCCCCTCACATTGCCAAAATTAAACACTAAGGCCCATTGGAAATGAGAACAATGACAAAAATGCTGCATTTAATCCTCATGATGTCATCAAATGGAAAAGGAAAAGGATCATGGAATGGGAAGATAACACCGTGTGGTTCTGCAAATTCAATGGTGAATTTATCAATCATCTGCAATGACTGGAGTCATTCTGTCTTTGCGGTAATCAGATTCTGGGAACCAAGGCCTTGGATTACCAAACAGGAATTCTAGACAATGCAGATGTGATAAGGCTATTTTCCCTTGGAAATGTGCAAGGCAAAGCCATCTAAAAAACATGAATATAAAAGAAGGAACTTAGCAGAGCTGGCTGAAGAAAGCTTTAGAGAACATTCCCAATTTACACCATTAAATACATCATTAAATGCAGCATTAAATACATCATTAACAAGCAAGTCACCATAAATAAGGTACATGGGAAGGAAGAAAGGAGATAATAATTGGGGGATGGCAGTCAAGAAAGCCACTCCCAGTGTATTACTGGCCCTTTCTCCAGTGACAGATGAGGGAACCCCAGTCTGCAAAGATGGGCAATTTAGGACCAGAAAATTAAAAAAATAGGGAACTCTATTGTTTAGACACAGCTACCCCAAAATCCACAGAAACCAAGGCCCTGCCCTACCTCAAAATCTAACAAATTTAAATAAGCATTTAAATGTAAATACTTAAGTCTTTTTCTCTCTGACCTTCAAATCTGTTTTTCTCTGTTTCTTGGCATCTGTAGGTAGAAGAGGGTAAAAGAAAAGTCAAGATGGCAGGACTTCCGGTTTTTGCATCTGCAGTGCATGGCCATGTGAGAGTGGACCTCCGCTCCCCACGGCTACTTTCTTCCTGCTTGGGGGACCCTAGATGGGTCCAAAGTTGCCCGGAGATATGACTGTGAAGGAGGGGGCACCCATCAATCACGAAGTGATGGCAATCACTTTGTTTGATCCAGGGAAAGCCCTCCGAACCTGACAGGAGAAAGGCTAGCATGAGATCAGAGTCTAGCCCAAGCTGCTTACAGCTGAAGTCCCAGAGCACAAACTTAAACATTGGAGAACAGTGTGCTTGGTGAGAGTACTGATCTTCTTTCATCTACTATTTAAATCCTTGAAAAGATCCTCAAAGCAAGAAAACCTCCAGAAGTGAAGGGAGGGGATTATATCCCCATTCCCTTACATACGGAAGCGGCAAATTAACATAAAAGGTTGAAAGAGATATACTAAGATTTGATTTAAAATATTTCAGTCTGGATAAATCTAGGAACTAAAAAACTGTCAAGATTATACCCTAAAAAATTTCTGATGAAATTATAAGAATATATAATGAAAATAACTTTTTGATGGAAAGAAAAACTGAAAAAAGCAACTGCTGACACCTAGTGGAGAATCAAAGAATAGAACACTAACAATAAGGACTCAGAAATTGGCAGAATGCCCAGAAACAAAGAAAAAGTTGTTCCTTTGAATTGCAAATAACCTTGAAGACATCTGGGAACAAAGGAAGAGCCAGCTATAAGATTAAAAAGTGTTTGAAAGAAAAAAAAAACACCCGGACTATTGCTTAAACCTAAGAACTGTTTATGGAAAAAAAAACTTTGGCTTTTTGGCTAATCTTTTATAGGAGAATTTGTAGGATTTAAAGTGGCTTAATATACTGAATCTGTAATTTTGACTGACTGATAAATTGACTTTTGAATTAAAACATGGATGAAAGATTATTTGAATGGGGGAGACAACATGGGTATCACATACGTATCAAAAAATGACAGGATGCCACATTCATTATTTTCTCCTGAAGGACTTAGCCTGGAAAATCAAGGGCCTCCAGACGCAATACTTCAAGGCAAGATAAATACTTTCCCAGAGGAAATATATGTAATGTTAAGACAAATACAAACGACAATAGATTCAAACCACAATGAAATTTGAAACAACTTTGAGGATTTAAATAAGCATATTTCCAATCTAAATCTACAATTAAAAAATACCCAGGAAATAACAACAAACAAATCAGACAGCAGATCACAAATTAGAAGAGTATGATCAAATTGATGAAATAACAAAGGAAAAGAATTACAATTTGACACAAACAGGAAAAAATCTACAAGGTTCTGATACAACAAGAAAAATGGAATTATTAGGAGAACTATTAAAGTTTGGGGGAGAGAAAGAATTTATCTTACTTACTTCATCTTTTGTATTCTCAACATCATTTGTAAAAATGCAGGAACTATTGGGTAAGCGGATTACATCAACTTGGAAAATTACTTGGCAAAAGAAGATCAGAGACAGATACAAGACATTTGACTCGCCCTACCAGATGGATTAATAAACTTTGGTTTATTAATACATTAATACATTAATAAACATTTGTTTGAACATGGCTAAAAGAACAGAGAAGTTCCAACATAAAGGGGCCTTATAACAAGAAGGATAATGAGATTTAAGTAATATAGTATGTTTCATAATATATTAAATGTTAAAATAGTAGGTTAATGTAACTTTTATTAATATATAAGTAAAATATAAACTGATTTAAAAGGATGTTATATCTAGATACTATAAGACAGATAAAAAGTATAGTATTTTTATAATGCATGACATAAAATATTGGGATGATGTACCTAAATGGGAAAATTTAGACAGTGAGATGACTAATATGAAGAAATTAAGACTGATAAGAACTGGATTGAATATAAGGGAATATAAGTGAACAAAAATTATAAAAATGGGATGCATGCTGAACTAATGAGATGATGGTTATGAGAATAATATAAGCTGAAAAAAATGTTATATAGAGAGATAATTATTATTTGTATAAATATAAAAAATGCCTATAACCTAATCATTTATATATTGAAAATATTAAGAATTATATTTTGGCTAAGGTTGAAGGAGGAAAATACAAATGGGAGAAGGGAAGACCAAAGAAATGTATTATTAATTAATATATTAATTATGGAATTATCAAATTTAATCATTATTGACTTTTAATTAATTATTACTGTCCTTTTTTTCTTGTTAAAATATAAACCAAGACAACACGCTGTACACCCGGCACTGGAGATTGTTATAGTTAAAAATCAATAAAATAAGTATTTTAAAAAAAGAAAAGTCAAGATGGCAGCTACAACTGTGTGATTGAAGCCCCATCCCTTTTTACATGGGGAATAAGGAAACACAAGGCTGCCTAATGCTTTCTTCCCTGTGCAATGCAAACCCAAGGAAAAATCAGGGAGAGAATTCATTTTCCTCTCCTTAATTCCAACCCAAGAGCTGAGCCTTATTCAGCGACAGTAATAAGATCAGGAACTGGTGCTGTCCTTACTGATTTAAAACAGCAAGCGCATACCCCTATGCATCATTCTGGATGTCTTTGCTTATTTTGTAATTTGATTTTGTTCTGTTTAATCACTTTTCTGCATTCAAACTGTTCCATAACTATATCATCAAGTTTAAATAATTGAAACTGCACCTTAGTTTAAGTCAAGTATGAAGGGCGTAGACCAAAGGCATCAAGCAGACCATCTGACAACTTCAGACTCACCATCCTCATTTCTAGCATACCAGAAAGAAACATAACCTGGATGGAAGCTGATATGGAGTCCAGAAGTGACTGCAATTGTGGATGTAAATGCCTCTTTCTCAGTTCCATGAAAGACTATTATAGAACTTCCTATTCATAATTCATCAAAAACTGTATGATCTTAAACTGATAAGAACAGATACTATGCATTCTGAAAGTTTATGATGACAGTTTTTGATTAAATGGCAAAGTATGTTAATTTTATAAGCATATAAGTATGAAATTCCAATATTTTCCATACTAGTCTGTAAATATAGGGGTTTCAATTAAGTGTGTGTGCTTGTGTGCGTCCTATTATCATAGGTGAAAAATGCAATAATAAAATATAGGATTGGAAATCCAATTCTTTTTTTCTCCTAAAAAAACCCCTACAGGATCTTGGTATAAAGAAAGCATGAAGAAGACAACAGAGTGAACAAATCTCTCTATAAAGCAGGGGAGAGCAATCTTTATAGGCTATAGTCACCACTAACAAGATTTTACATGTTATTGCAGGACAGCAACAAATAAAAAAAATGAACAGATAGAAGGGGCGTTGTCTTACCTGAACACCTTTTCTCAGCATGGAGATGGAAAATCCACCAATGGTTTTTTTCTCTGTCTTCCTGCCCAATCAGATCACGTCAGCCAAACCTGCCACACCCATCCTGGACTAGGACCTCCCAGTGTTGACATGGGTGAAGCTACTGACTGACAGTATGACGTGTTGGCTCACAGGACCTAACCCTAGGCCTAAAGGACCTGAGAGGGAGGGAGTGGATTCTCCATCTCCATGCTGAGAAAAGGCGTTCAGATAAGACAATGTCCCTTCTCCAGCACAGGAGATGGCGAATCCACCAATGGGACATACCAAAGCCTACTGTCCCTGAGAGAGGGAAGCAGACAGGTCCAGTGTGACGTCTCGAGGTACCACCTGTTGGAGAACCCTCCTGCCAAAGGAGGCCTCTGCAGAGGTACTTGTCCAGTTTGTAATGGCCATATGAACGGCGAGGGTGAAGACCACATGGCCGCCCGACAAACATCCTCTATGGACGCCTGGATGGCCCAAGCCACCAATGTAGCCACACTGTGCGTCGAGTGGGCTGTGACACGATGTGGAACTGGCAAGGAATCGGACTGGTACGCCCCAGCAATGCAAGCCCTGATCCACCTTCCAATTGTAGAGGCGGACACCTTCCTACTCTTGGAGGAAAGGTGGAAGGAGATGAAGAGGACCTCAGAGTTGCGGAAGGCAGCTGTCCATTTGATGTAACAACGGAGTGCCCTGCGGATGTCCAGGGAATGCCATTGCCATTCCAGGTCATGAGACGAATTGGGGCAGAAATCTGGAAGCGCGATTTCCTGAGCCCTGTGGAATAGAGTGTTAACCTTAGGGATAAAGGTAGGGTCTAACCAAAGGACCACCCGGTCCCGGTGAAAGATGCATAAGTCCTCCCTGATGGAAAGTGCCACCAATTCAGATATTCACCTTGCTGAAGTGATTGCCACCAGGAAGGCGACCTTGAGGGATAAGGACCACAAATCACACGTCTTGAGGGGCTCAAATGGTGGCCTGATGAGGGCCTGTAGAACCCACGGCAGCTCCCAAGAGGGATACCTATGCACAACAGGGGGCTTAGTGTTTGTGGCACCCTTAAGGATGAGCGTATTAATGGGTGCTGACCTAGGGACACTGCGGTTTCACAGACAAGCAAGGTGGAGAGAGCTGCAACCTGTCTGCATAACGTATTTGGCACTAAGCCCCTATCTAGACCCTCTAGTAGATACTCCAAGATCCTTGGAATTGTCAAATCCGATATAGACAGGTGGTGCTTGGTGCACCACTGACAAAAATTCCTCCACGTGGCATCGTAGATGCAGTTGGTAGCAGGCCGTCGTGAGGCCTGGATCATGGAAATGACGCCCGGTGAGCAGGACTCCTGGGACAGGATCTGGCGCTCAAGTGCCAGGCGGCCAACTGAAGCCATTGGGGCTCCGGATGATGCAGAGGCCCTGGCTGAGTAAGACGCAATCCAGAGGGATCCTCTACGGGTGAGATATGGAAAGGCTCACTAGGTCGGTGAACCACAGTCTCCGTGGCCAGTATGGGGCCACGAGAATAACCTCGGCCCTCTCCTGCAGGAGCTTGCGGACAACCACCAGAAGAAGGGGGAGAGGAGAAAAGGCATACAGCAGGCCCTCCACCACGGACCCCGAAGAGCATCCGCAGTCTCTGCCCCTGGGGACGGAAAATGGGAGAAGAATCTCGGCAGTTGGGTGTTCGCCGGGGTGGTGAACAGGTTTACGATCGGTGTGCCAAACCTGTCTGAGATCTCCCTGAAGAGGTCTGAGTGTAGACGCCATTCCGAGTGGTCCACTGTAGACCTCCTCAGGAAGTCTGCCTGTCAGTTTGCTTCCCCCGAGATGTGGTCAGCTTTGATGGAGGCGAGGTTGGTCTCTGCCCAGGAGCCCAGCAGTTGGGCCTCCATCATGAGGGTCCAGGATCGGGTACCCCCTTGCCGGTTCACATGGGCCTTTGCCGCCACGTTGTCCGTGAGGACCAGCACATGATGCCTGGCAACCCTGTTGCGGAAGTGGCGGAGAGCCAGGTGTATGGCCTTGAGCTCTAACCAGTTGATGTTGTGCCTCAGGTCTGACCGGGACCACCGTCCTTGAGCTCACTGCGACTGAAGGTGTGCTCCTCAACCGAACAGACTGGCGTCCGTCATGAGCCTGAGCTGAATGGGCTCCTTGAAGGAAGACCCTCTGGCCATGGCTGGAGAGAGCCATCACTTGAGAGATCGCAAGGTCTGAGGAGGGATCCTTACCCTTCGGTTGGAGCAGCTGGTGCCCAACTTTTGGAAGGGGAGCAGGAACCACTGGAGGTTCCTGGAATGCAATCTGGGCCAGGGAATAATTGCTATGCACGATATCATCTTTCCCATTAACTGGGAAAGGATGGCCAACATCACTGTCTGGTCGCTGTATATTTTGAGGACCAACTCCCGAATACTGTCCCGACGTTCCTGGGACAGGTAGACCCGGGATTCTACCGTGTCTATGATGGCTCCTAGGTGCAATAGCCTGGTTGAGGGAACTGTCTGGCTCTTTTGAAAGTTTACCGAGAACTCATGGTCCTGGAGGACCTTTATCACCAGCCTGAGGTCTGACTGGGCGGCCGGGAGCATGTCGTCCAGCTAGCATTGGACACAGACCGGCACCAGTCTCAGGTGAGTGGCGAGTACCGCCAGGATCTTGGTAAACACCCTCGGAGCCGAAGACAGGCCAAACGGGAATGCCCTGTATTGATAATGATGGCCCATATAATTGAACCTTAGGAACCGGCGGTGGTCTAGAGGTCCATAAGGTCTATGGACGTTAGGAAGTCTCCCCTTCTCACGCTGCCCAAGATGGACTGAAGCGTTTGCATCTTGAATTTTTGATATGCAAGATGGTAGTTGAGACCTTTGAGGTCTAGGATCGCCCTCCATCCTCCTGAGGTCTTGGGGACCACAAAGAGGATGGAGTAGAATCCCCGACCCCTTTGATCTGCCGGCACCAGTTCTATGGCCCTTATGTCCAGGAGGTGATGAATGGCTTCTTGCATGAGGCCCCTCTTTACGGATTTTTTGGTTGAGGGCAAGAAATGAAATGCCCCGGTGGACTGGAGATGAATTCCAGGGACAGGCCTTGGTGAATGGTGTTTAGAACCCAGGCGTCTGTGGTGGTGACCTCCCACTGGTGAGCAAAGAGAGAAAACCTACCCCCTATGGGAGGGACTGCCTGAGAGTCATTTGGACTGTTTGAATGGGCGTCTCCTCCCTCGAAAGGGCCGTTTGCCCTGGAACTGTTGTCTGGGCCTGGAACCCAACCTGTCGGCCGGGCGATCCTGCCTGGCGTGAAGGGATGGGAGGGTTGTGTGTTGCTGGGGCTAGATCCTGACTGAAAGGACTGCCTGCGGGCGTAAGGATTGGCCCGTCTGTCAGCCCGCCTAGTCACACTCAGTCAGGTACGGTGATAAGGCTTCCCCAAATAGCTTACCACCCTGGTATGGGGCCGCTGCCAGGCGCCATTTGGATTTAGTGTCAGCGTGCCAGTGCTTTAACCAGAGCATGCAACATGCTGTTACGTTAGATGCCATGGTCCTGGAGGAAAACCTGACCGTGTGTAGTGTCGCATTGGAAACATATTCCACTGCCGCCACCAACTTGCTCAGGTCCTGATGTGTACGAACATCCTCCAGGGGGATCCTGGCTTGGAGTTGACGGAGCCAAAGGAGGGAGGACCTAGTGAAAAAGGATGCTGAAGTGGCAGCCCTGATAGCCCACGCCGCTGCCTGGTGAGTCCTGCAGAATGTCAGTTCCAATCTCCGGTCCTCCGCCTTCAGCACCTCAGACATATGTCCTGAGATCTTGGTTGAAGACAGGAGAGGGGCCAAGGGCTCATCCACTGTAGGCACCTCCAGCGCATCTGCCAAATCTGGAGCAACACTGAAAAGTTTCTTGTCGTTCCCACCTGGGAGAGGGAAGGTGCCAGGGGAGACCCACTGTTTCCGGACCGCAGTCAGGAATAAAGGTACGTGGTGCTGAGTTACTACCGGTTTGGTGAACGCCGGGTCCATGTCTGAATAGGGTGCAGGTGTTGCTGTGTGAGTCCAATCAGGGCCGATGTGGGCTGTAGAGCTGGCCTTACGAAGTAAGGGTAGAAAAAGAGAGGGGGTTAAAAGCCCACCAAATGGCGGCGGATCCGGAGGGGAGTCCTCCTCCTCCTACGACCATGGGGCATCTAGCGGTTGATCATACTCTGGAGGGGATCAGGCCCTGATGTATGAAGATCGGGATGGGGAGGGAGGCCCGTGGTATTCCACTGGTGTTCACTAGGGAAATGGAAGGGAAATCACCAAATCAGCCCTGGGCGTGTACAATGACCTGGCCACGAGAGCTTGGTCCACCACCTGAGCAATTAAGGCCTGAAGGCAATCCTCAGGGGGGAGGGTGTCAGACTCAGCTACCCTGAATCTCGCAGCCGTGCGGGCTTCTGGAGCCGGGCAATGGGCCCGTGGTACAGGTAGTGATTGGGGGGTGGCGATGCCCTGATCCAGTCCTGGTGGAGTAGGAGAAGCGGGAAGTCCCACTGGCAACCAGACCTCCTGGGCAGAAGTTGAGGGACCCAGTGGTAAATCGAAGGAGAAGGCCTCGGCTTGTTCAGCCTCAGCCCTGGCCTGCTTCTGTACTTTGGAGAACTCCTTCTCCAAAGCCTGGTGTCTCCTGTTGGCCTGTTTCTCCACCAATTTGGAGGTCTTCCTCCCAGAGATGGCCTTGCCTTTGGCTGAGATCCTACCTGCCGCCTCCTGGTTGGAGGACCTGCGCCACTTCCATCCCGAGGAAGGAGGAGATGTGTCCCTGGGTTGGGAGGCCATGTTGTCCGCCATCCTGGTGGGAGTTATCTCAGGGACGCTAAGAGGTAACTCAGGCAGTGGATCGATTGGCGGGTAAAATCAAGGGCAGGGAATAGAAATGACCACCCTGCCCCCCTGGCCACCAGACCAGTAGGAATACTAGGGTCCAGTCATGATTACGGCCGCGGCACAGTCACCGGGGTGATGACAGCCAGCTTGCTCGTAAGATGCATGGTGTGCCAAGGCTAGCAATGTAATAAATGGCAACATGATTTGAGCAGCGGGGGGATCTGTGGGGCGGCAAGAGCTCATGTGAAAACCCACAGTCCGAATCACAGCCCACCAAATGGTGGCCAGGAAGGGAGAACACCAGATTGAGGCCTAAATTTGGGTCCAATGGCCTATGCAGGGATGCAGAAAAAAACCTTCCCGGGGGGTGGGGTGTTTGTGACCTGAATTGGCCATTCGCCCTCAGGAGTACCCCCCAAGCACTGCCAGGAGGGACCCCCTCTATATTCCCCCAAAGGTAAAGTGCTGTCCAGGCCTATGGATCACTGATGCAGTTGTGAAGGCCATCCAAGATGGCAGCCACGGCCTTCATTAGCACCCGTTCCACTTTTATAGAACACGAGGGAGGACTAAGCCGTCCTTCCCCATCGATTCAGGGTCCCCTTGAAGCTCAAGCGTGGCAGCAGCAGCCAAGGGGGATCTACCCTTCTCTTCCCCCCCTTCCCCTGATGCTTCGGACGGGAGACGGCGGCATCCACGCAGCCGCAAAATGGCAGCCGCGGCAAATAGGGCCAGTTCCCCAGTGACTCCTCGTGGTTCCAGTCTGCACCAAGGGAGAAAGAGAGAGGAGACGATGGAAGAAATGAGAGCATAATGGCTCTCAAATGCTGGCCGCTAGAAAAGAAAATGATAGTAAAAAATACGGCCCCTGTGGGGAAAGATCAGAGCCGCTGGAGCCGAAAAAATGCCTGATCTGGGCGTCACGCAGCCGCCGGAGCTGCAGCCGCAATCTCTGGCGAAGGAGGAGGCCTCAGAGGGAGAGGAGGGGTGCTTCTACAGCGCTGATCCCAGCGCTGTCTGTAGGAGGGAAGGGAGAATGGAGGCCTCCGTTCTGCTCAAGAGTAAAGGAGAGGGAAAAAACCAGCAGTCAGACTGAGGCAGCGCTGAGCCCAGCGCTGCCCAGGAGACTATGGAACTGTGGAAAATCCACCAGTGGGATTGTGATCTACCTGCCTATGAGCCAAACTTGCACGTCTGTCCTGGGCGAAGATCAAGTCAAGACTGGGAGGTCCTAGTCCAGGACGGGCGTGGCAGGTTTGGCTTACTTGATCTGATTGGGCAGGAAGACAGAGAAAACCATTGGTGGATTCTCCATCTCCTGTGCTGGAGAACAAATTAAAGTGATGCAAATACTATGAAATTTGATGAGGTCCCTTGTAGGTTTTTGCGCAACACTAAGCAGGAACATCTGCCCCATTATGTCTTCAGGTGGCAGGTAGCTGATCTAGAACAATTATGGGTTCCTAGAAAATAGAATGTTGCAAAATCATTCATCCTTTTTTTCCCCATTAGTTTTATTTTCAAAGCCCTGGTGGCACAGTGGTTAAAATACAGGTAAGTACAGGTAAAGGTTTCTTCTGCTCAATCATGTCCAACTCTAGGGGGCAGTGCTTATCTCTGTTTCTTAGCCAAGGGAGCCAGTATTATCCAAAGACATTTCTGTGGTCATGTGACCAGTATGACTATACGCCAAGGCACACGAAACTCTGTTACCTTCCCACCGAAGTGGTACCTATTTATCTACTTGCATTTGCCTGCTTTCAAACTGATAGGTGGGCAGGAGTTGGCACAAGAATGGGAGCTCATCCCATAGGACAGCACTCAGGTCTCAAACTGAGCTGTCAGCTGTCATCTTTAACCACTGAACCATCACGTCCATGCACTAAAATGCAATATTGCAGGCAAACTGTCATCCATCCCATTTAGTTTAATTAGCAAAGAAACACTCCTGGTTCATTTCTTTTTCCAAAAGTATACTTTACTAAGAACAAAGTGGCTACACATTAGAGCAGGCAGAATCTGTTGAAAATGATGCAATTAACTTCCCCCTTTCCCCTGGGCATCCCCATTATCAATCAATGTCCAATTAAAACTTCTCAGGTTGTTTTGGAAATGGACTCTACCATTCATGCCTTTCCTATCTCCACGTTCCTTTTGCTAATCTTGTGTTTGATTGGTGCTTCTCATAGTCAAGGCTGTCTCTGCTTCAAACCCAACCCCTTCCCAACCACCCACATTCCAATCTTTCTCTCTCTCTCTCCCATCATTGGTGATGTTAAACTGGCAAAATGCAATGCAAAGCAAGCAGCAGAATGACAGCTATGACATAAACTCTACCCACAGCCTGGAGTTTAATCCTGACAGATATCAAGATTGACTCAGCCTTCCAGCATTCCAACACTGGTAAAATAAGGATCCAGATTATTTGGGGCAATTTGGAAATAATACTTCTAAATTGTAAACTGCCCAGAGAGTGCTGTAAAACACTCTGGGGTGGTACATAAGTCTAAGTGCTATTGCTATTAATTCAAGCAATCCTTCCAAACGTCCATCCAACCAAACGGTTAAATGAGTTTATATATTACAATTATTTGTGGAGAAGCAAGATCTCAAAAAAGCCTAGCCTAGCCTACCCTTCATCAAATCCTAAAATATAAAGGTAAAGCCCCTTTAGTCAAGCATGACTCTGGATAACTGGATGATTCAAGTTTCATTAGATTTAAGACAGAGATGGGTGGAAACTTGTAGTAATTGAAACTGCCATTTTTTAGTAGTTTGACATGGCTCATATGTCATACAGTAGTGGCCAAAATTGTGGAAACCTTTTGGGAAAAGTGTACATTTGAGGTTTGATGGCTAATAACACCACTTTCTTTTGGAGTAGTACCATAAAATTACATATCAATTGAAAGATAATTTAACCAAGAATGTAATGCAATAACTTTTATGAAGGATTTGCTATTAGAATAGCAGTTATAAAGAAGAAAAGTGAAACACAGAAAAAATGAGATATACCAAAATTATCACCATAGAAAAAACAAGATATACAAAAATTATCACTATAGAAAAAATGAGATATACAAAAATTATCACCATGTCAGTTAATACTTAGTTGGGTAACTTTTAGTATGAATTATGGCCTTACAATGTGTTCCCATGAAGTGAACCAAGTCCTTTAGTTCTGTGAA
Organism: Bothrops alternatus; assembly: GCA_034064705.1. Classification (NCBI taxonomy): domain Eukaryota; kingdom Metazoa; phylum Chordata; class Lepidosauria; order Squamata; family Viperidae; genus Bothrops; species Bothrops alternatus. Next base: position 16,027,752 of record JARGCV010000085.1, read on the forward strand.
ACTAAGATTGAATGATTGCTTCTATTAACTGGGTTTTATTGCTGGGTTGCTTCTGACAAGTTTCTTTAGTTGGCTCCGTAGATTTTCAATTGGGTTAAGGTCTGGGCTATTCCCAGGCCATTCCAGCAGTGGAATATGATTATCTTGAAACCACTTTTTGCACACAGCAGTTACACGTTATGGAACGAGCTCCCCCCCCCGAACTCCGTATAATAACAGATTTACGCACCTTCCGTCGGGAACTAAAATCATTCCTTTTCCGACAGGCCGGCCTGGCATAGAAGCTTCGGTTCCAATAGGGTCAAAATGTTTTAGGGGGACTGAGTATTTTTTAAGATTTTAAATTTTGTATGTTTTGGGTTTTAAATGGGATTTTGGCCAAATTATTTAATTTATTTTTAATTATTTTAAATTTTGTATATTTATATGTTTTTTAAATTTTAGGCTGTACACCGCCCCGAGTCCTTCGGGAGAGGGGCGGTATAGAAATTTGATTAATAAATAAATAAATAAATAAACATGACATTGAGCTGAATCCTGTTGAAATATAAGTGCTTCATTGTCTTGGAAAAGATCATGTGCTGAAAGCTTCAGTTTGGGCTCAAGTATTCCATTAATGTATTTTTGGCCATTTATATTCCCATTAATCACACAAATTCTTTTGATGTCATACAATTCCAGATCATAACACTGACTGGGTGTTTCATGGTAATCAGGATGCAAATCTTCTCCGATTTTTCTCCTTACATACTTTATGCCATCACTACCAAACAGGGAGATCTTGGTCTCATCACTCCAAATAACACTGTCCCATTGTTCCTCTGTCCAGGTAACATGGGTTTTAGCCCAGTTTAGTCTTTTCAACCTTTGCTTGAGAGATAAAAGTGGCTTTTTTTGTGGAATTCTAGATTTTAGGCCAAATTCCTGCAGTCTGCGCCGAACAGTCCTTGCACTCAACTTCAAATTGCATTGCGCCATTTCATCTTGTATATACCCAGATGATTTTCTTCTGTCACGTAGGCATAGTCTCTTAATTCTTCTATCATCACTTGCTGCTGTGCACCTTTTCCTGCCTTTACCAGTGTGGTTTCGTAGTGACTGAGTCTCCTTATACCTCTTCAAAAACTTAGAAATGCCACCTTTGGTTAAGTTTCCACCAATTTTCTTCTAATTTCTTTATAACTGTAGCCTTGTTCACTTAATAATACTATTTTACATCACTTTCTGGGTGACCAGTCAACTCTTTGCAACATTACTTTAATTTTATTACGTTTTACAAGCTCACTAAATGAAAGAATACAAAAAAACCCCAACCAACTTGATAGCAATCACATAACACACTGACAAATGTCCTCCTCTCAGATTTAATACATGACATCAACAACTGAATCATACTGAGATCTGATTGGCTCACTGCCAAAACAAGATGACACCTGATTGGTTCTCTACACACTCATGCTCATTTGCTACAATCAGATGAAGGAAAGCTACCTGATATACCGTGTTTCCCCGAAAGGAAGAAGTGTCTTACTTTCTTTTTATCCCCAAAAGCCCCACTATGTCTTACTTTCGGGGTACGGCTTATATTGATTGGAAAACAATTGTCAGTTTTATTTTAAGTATTTTAAGTATATTAAGTATTTTAAGTATTTAAGTATTTTAAGTATTTAAGTATTTTAAGTAGGAGGCGGAAGTGGGCAGGAGTAATATGTCTTACTTTCAGGGTACGGCTTATATTAGCAGACCCCCTGAAAACCCCGATACGTCTTACAATCGGGGGTGTCTTACTATCGGGGAAACACGGTAAACCTAAGCAAGTTGTGCTTCCTTTTTCTGGTTATTTGGCTATAACTTTTCATAGAATACAGATACTTGAACAAACTTCGTTGCATTACATTCCTGATTAAATCATCTTTCCATTGATATATAATTTTATGGTACTACTCCAAAAAAAGTGGTGTTGTTAGCTATCAAACCTCAAATGTACACTTTTCCCAAAAGGTTTCCACAATTGTGGCCACTACCGTATACATCTCAGCCTTTATGCAATGGCTGAAGTATGCTCAACTCCAGAAAATCAAGAGTTTTCTTTTTTTATTTTCAATCTTTTTTATTAATTTTTTTTCATCAATATATGTTAATTTTTCCAACCAACAAGTTGTCTGGAGTTTGCTAAGCTAATACATGTTCAATTCCTAGTCCTTCATTCTTTTCTCTAACCAAGAATAAAATAAACTCCAAATTTGATACCTAGTAGTCTGTATCTTCTTTGTCTTTTAGCCTCATAGTTAATCTGTCCATCTCTGCACATTCTAATATCTTCCTGATTATTTCTTCCTCTGATGGCAATCCTTCATTCTTCCAATATTGTGCAAAAATGATTCTTGCTGCTGTGGTAATATGTAGAGTTAAATATAATTTCTGCTTATTAGTCTTTTCAGACATAATGCCTAGTAAAAAAAGTTCAGGTTTAAAATCCACTTGTTCATCCAATATTTTTTCTAACCACATATGTATATTTTTCCAATAAGCCTTTGCCTTCCCGCATGTCCACCAAATATGATAATACGTGCCTATATTATATTTACATTTCCAACATCTATCTGACATATTTTTAAACATTTTTGCTAATCTTGCTGGTGGAAGGTGCCATCTATAAAACATTTTATACAGATTTTCTTTGTATGAAGTTGACATTGTTAATTTATAGTTTCTCTCCCATAACATTTGCCATTTTTCTAATTCTATGTTATAACCAAAACATTTTTGCCCATCTTATCATTGTTTCTTTCACTTGTTCACTTTCCATATCTAGAATTAACAAAAAATTATACATTTTCTTAATTAATTTCTCATCTGAGGTTAACAAAATCTTATCCAACAGAGTTTGATCCTTGTAAAATCCATACATTTTTACATCTTTTTCATATCTATTTTGTATCTGTAAATGTGCCCACCAGGATAGATTAATTCCTAAATTTTCCAATTCTTGTTTAGATTTTAATTTCCCATGAATATCTAAGATATCTTTATATGTCCATACTTTTTCAAAATCTACCAGATTCAGATGTATAAATGCCTCCATCGTTGACAACCACCCTGGAATTTTAAAATATATTTTAGCTTTAATTTTTTCCCATACTGTTAATAAGGCATTTCTTATAAAATGATTTTGAAAGTACTTATGAACTCTGTTTTTCCCATACCATAAAAAAACATGCCATCCCAATTGTAAATCATGTCCTTCTAAATACAATAACCTTTTATTTCTAAGTGTTATCCATTCTTTCACCCATATTAACACCGATGCTTGATAATACAATGTCCATTCCGGCAGCCCAAAACCTCCATTTTCCTTAGCATCTTGTAATGTTTTCATCTTAATTCTAGCTTTTTTCCACTGCCAAATAAAATTCAAAACCAATGAATTTAAATTTTGAAAAAAAATTCTCTCAAGTTCAATCGGAATCGTTTGAAATAAAAATAAAATCTTTGGCAACACATTCATTTTTACTGTAGCAATTCTTCCTAATATTGATAGTTGGAGGTTTTTCCATCTTTCGAAGTCTGGTTTTATTTGCTTCAATAATTTTATGTAATTGTCTTCTTTTATTGACGAACACCTAGCTGAAAGATAGATACCTAGATATTTAACTTTTTTCACTATTTGTACCTCTGTTTTCTCTAGTATTTGCCTTTTTTGTTTATCTGTGAGGTTCTTTACTATTACTTTAGTTTTATCTTTATTTATTTCTAGTCCTGCCACTTCTCCATATTCTTCTATCTTTCCCCATAGTTTAGGAATCATCTTTCTAAAGGTTCTTCCAAAATAAATACTAGATCATCGGCAAATGCTTCTAGTTTATATGTTTCATCTTTTACTTTCAATCCTTTAATTTCTGTGTCTTGCCTTATCCTTCTATTTAATACTTCCAAAGTAAAGATAAAATAGATTACCAAGAGAAGTGCATGTGAGGTTTATGAAGAAATCAACAAGAGATGAAATACTGAGAAAAGTGAGAGAGGAACCCTTGCAATATAAAAATAAAGAAATTGTGATCCTAAAACAGATACCCAGGAGAGTGAGGGATACCCGGAGACACTATCATTTTCTAACTACAAAATTGATTGCCAAAGGCATAAATTTTAGATGGCTAATGCCAGAAGGAATTTTAATAAATTGGAACAATACAAGATATCGACTGGATTCAATTTGGAAAGCAGAGAACTTTGAAGTAAGAAATAGAGTAATTTTGGATGAAGGACTGCAGCAACAAGAGGATAAGCAGACAGGAGAGACAGCCCAAGGAGTAACAGCACAAGTAGAGCAGCAGCAGGAGAAAAGTGAACAAACAGGTGAAGGAGAAGGAACTGCTAGAGAAGGGGCATTGTCTTACCTGAACACCTTTTCTCAGCATGAAGATGTAGAATCCACCGGTGGGTAATCTCAGCCAACCTGCTCAGCAGACTAGGTCAGAACTTTAGCCACGCCTCCTTCAGGGAGTGCCTTCTGGTTCCAGTTTTGACAAAGGCGAAGCTTCCATGACGAAGGTCTGACCCAAAGCTCCAAACAAACAACTAAAACAACCCCCCAAAAACACCTGCCTAGACTAATCAGAGGAGGGCGTGGATTCTACATCTTCATGCTGAGAAAAGGCGTTCAGGTAAGACAACACCCCTTCTCCAGCATGAGAAGATGTAGAATCCACCGGTGGGACATACCAAAGCCCTCCATGTCCCTATGGGTGGGAGTCTAGGCTGGTGACTCCGAAGAAGAAACAACCTGCTGCAGCACCCTCCTGCCAAAGGAGGCATCTGATGCCGCAAACCTGTCAATCTTATAGTGCCTAACAAAGGAAGAGGGGGTAGACCAGGTCGCCGCCCTACATATTTCCTCCACAGACGCCTGAGTGAGCCAGGCCACCGAAGTGGCCGCACTTCGCGTGGAGTGAGCTGTAATGTGTGACGGGACCGGAAGTGACAAGGAAACATAAGCCTTGGCTATACATGCCCTGATCCATCTGCCAATGGTCGAGGAAGAAACCTTCTGACCCATGGACGATGGCTGGAAGGAGACAAACAACGCCTCAGGTTTACGAAAGGCCAAAGTCCGCTTGACATAATGAAGTAGGGCCCTGCGAACGTCCAAGGTATGCCAACGTCTCTCCAGACGGTGGGAAGGACGCGGACAAAAATTAGGGAGCACAAGGTCCTGAGACCTATGAAACCAGGAATTAACCTTTGGCACAAAGGAGGGATCCAAACGTAGAGTAACCCTGTCATCAGAAAAAATGATCAGGTCCTTGCGAACCGAAAGAGCCGCCAGCTCCAAAATTCGTCTCGCTGAAGTAATAGCTACAAGAAAGGCTACCTTCAGCGAGAGGTAGCGGAGCGAACAGGACCCAAGGGGTTCAAAGGGCAGGGAGGTTAGGGCCTGCAGAACCTTGGGCAGGTCCCAGGACGGGAAACGATGGACTACAGGAGGCCGTACTGAAACATCCCCTTTTAAAAAGGCGCATACAGCTGGGTGCTGTGACAAAGGGGCCAGGTTATCACAAGAGAGAACAGTTTGCAAGGCTGCCACCTGCCTGCGAATGGTGTTAAGCGCCAGACCCTTATTCATGCCCTCTAAGAGGTACTCCAGGATATTTGGAATAGTAACCGAAAGAGGATCTAACTTATTCTTGCTGCACCATGTGGAAAAAATTTTCCACGTGGCATCATATATCCTGTTAGTGGAAGGGCGACATGAAGCCCGGATGATCGCAATAACGCCATCCGAAAAGGATTGCCTAATTAACCCTTCCCGCTCAAGTGCCAAGCGGCTAGCTGCAGCCACTGAGGGTCCGGATGATGAAGGTTCCCCTGACTGAGAAACACCCGATGCGGAGGGAGTCTCCATACTGGCGAGAGCGACAGGTCCACAAGGTCTGCAAACCACGGACACCTTGGCCAGTACGGAGCAATTAAGACCACCTCCACCTCCTCCAGAAGCAACTTGTGGATCGTTGCTTGCAACAACGGAAGTGGAGGGAAGGCATACAGTAGACCCCATGGCCAGCTGCACCTGAGGGTATCCGTTCCTTCCGCTCCCCTCTCTGGGAACCTGGAAAGAAACCGGGGAAGCTGAGTGTTCACCGGGGACGTGAAGAGATCCAGGAGAGAACGGCTGAACCTGTCCGAGATCTCCTTGAACAGAGTTGGATCCAGACGCCACTCTGAATGATCCACCGTGACTCTGCTGAGCGAAACCGCCTGGCGATTCGCCTCCCCCGAGATATGTTCTGCCGTGATAGAACCCAGATGCGACTCCGCCCACAGACCCAGATCCCTGGCCTCTTACATGAGGGCCACTGATCTGGTCCCTCCCTGCTTGTTCACGTGTGCCTTTGCTGCAACGTTGTCCGTCAGGACCAGAACGTGACACCCTGCCAGGAGGGAGGAGAAGTGAAGAAGAGCTAGGTGAATGGCCCTGAGTTCGAGCCAATTTATATTGTGAGACAAGTCCTGTCGAGACCACCTGCCCTGGGCTAGATGCGTCTGAAAGTGAGCCCCCCAGCCGAACTGGCTGGCATCGGTAGCCACCGTAAGTCTGGCTAGTTCCCTGAAGAGTGTCCCCCTGGACATGGCGGATGAGGACCACCACCGGAGGGACGAAAGTACCTCCTGTGGCACCCTGACCCTTCTTGATGACGCACTTTGATTGAGTCTTTGAAAGGGAAGGAGAAACCATTGAAGGCTTCTGGAATGAAGCCTGGCCCAGGGAACAATCCCCAGGCACGAGACCATCTTTCCCAGGAGCTGGGATAGCTGTGCTAGAGTTACCAATCTTTGTCTGCGAATGAGACGTGTGAGCTTTTGGATGCTCGCCCGACGTTCCTGGGAAAGATAAATCATGCACGCATTCGAATCTATGACCGCCCCTAGGTGTAGCAGACGTGTTGAGGGAACGAGGTGACTTTTTTTGTGATTGACAGAAAACCCGTGATCCTGAAGGGTGCGTAATGTTACCTGTAGATCTGCTTGGGCGGATTGAAGAGTGTTGGATAGTATCAATATGTCGTACAGATAGCATTGGACGCGCACCGGTAACGTGCGAAGATGGGCCCCTAACACCGCTAACACCTTTGTGAACACCCGAGGGGCTGAGGACAGACCAAATGGGAGGGCCCTGTATTGAAAATGCTGATTTGCATGGCAAAACCGGAGAAACTGTTGATGCCCTTGCCTGATTGGAATATGTAGATATGCCTCTGTCAGATCTATGGATGAGAGCATGTCCCCTTTTCGGATGCTGGCCAAAATGGATTTGAGGGACTGCATTTTGAATCTTTTGTAGACCACAAAGTAATTTAGTCATTTGAGGTCGAGGATCGCTCTCCAACCCCCTGATGCCTTGGGCACTACAGACAGAATGGAGTAGAACCCCTGTTTTTCCTGTCCTGGGGGGACCGGCTCTATGGCCTTTATTTCTATGAGATGGTCTATGGCCAAGTTTAGCAGACACGCTTTTGACGGATTGCACGAGACAGGGCATTTTATGAAGTGACTTGGTGGAGAATAAAACTCTATGACCAGGTCGTGAGTTACGGTCTCTCTTACCCAAGAGTCGGTCGTGGTTGCCTGCCACACGTCGCTGAACAGTGCCAGGTGACCACCAACAGGACTGTCCCTGGCGTCATTTGGACCGCCTGTAGGGACGGCCCCCCAACCCTCTAAAGGGACGTCTTGATGAGAACTGGCCCCTGCCTGAGGTAGGGCGGTCCTGGTAACGATCCTGCCTAAAGGAAAAAAATTGTGAGCTTCTGGGCCAATCCCAGGACTGCCCCCCCGAAAGGGCTGCCTCCATTCCCAGGAACAGCCCTGGCAGAAACCCTGTCGGTGGAACTCTCTCTGAGGCCGACTGTCCGACCTTTTGGAAGGATGGGCCAGTATTTTCCTCTTATTCTTGTCCTCTATAATGTACGGTTCCAGAATAGCCCCAAACAACTTGTTAGAGGTGGACAGCCGCCACTTAGCCTTCAAATCTGTCCTCCACAGTTTGAGCCATAGAAGCCTCCGAGAGGCTACTGTTGCCCCAATCGATCTGGCCGAATAACGAGTTGCAAACAAGGACAAATCTGCCATGTACTCTGCTGCTGCAAGCATTTTGGTTAAAGTTTGGTGAGTGCATACCTGGTCAGGAGGGACACTCGATTGCAGTTCCCGGAGCCACATAATGGATGCCCTAGCAAAGAAGGAGGCTGAGGTAGCCGCCCTGATTGACCAGGCCGAGGCTTAATGAGCCTGCCGGAGCGAGAACTCAAATTTCTTGTCCTCCGCCTTCATAGCTTCAGCCATGTCCCCTGGAATAGCAGACGTGGAAAAAAGAGAAATTAGAGGCTCATCTACTGACGGAACCTCCAAGAGAGAGGTGAAGGGAGAGGAAACATTAAACAGCTTTTTTTCCAAATTGTTTGGAGAAGGGGCAGTTGCCAAGGACGCCCACTGAGACTGTACCGTGGTGCGAAAAACTTTGGGACAAGGCATCTGCACCTCCTTCGACACCGGAGGAAGAAGGAGAGGATTAGAGTCATCCTCCTCCTCAGAGGAGGCAGACTTAACCACTTTAGCCTTGGCAGAAAGGTGCAGTGTAGCACATGCTTTGAGAAGGAGAGAACAAAAAGAAGCGGGGTCAAATAAACCTGAGGTCGATGCCTGTTCCGAAGCAGCGTCCTCATCCTCTGACATCGGAAAGTCAGTCATCTCCAGGTCCACAGATCCCTCCTCTGCCACCTGTAAAGAAGTCTCAGAGACCCCAGAAGCCTGGGTAGCTGCCCGCCCTGAACGGGGAGGGAGCGCAGCTGAAGGCAATGAACCTTGAGGGAGATAAGGATCCCTGGAGGAAGACATGAATTGATCAAGCGCCTGTCTCATAAATGAGTGAAACTGGTCAGACCACTGACTGTACTGATCCCTGGTACTAGGCCCCGCCTCAACCTGGGTGGCTGCAGAAGCCAGGTGTTCAGGAGAAGATGGACTAGATTGAGGAGAACCAACCTGTTCAGTTTCCCCCGGAGGAGACCATTGCCTAGGTCGCTGCCCAGCTTCCAATTGAGGCTCAAAGGGAATAGGAGTGTCCATAAGAACATAAGAACATAAGAAGAGCCATGCTGAATCAGGCCAAATCCCATTGAGTCCAGCATTCTGTGTCACACAGTGGCCCACCAATTGTACATGGGGATCTTGAGCAGAAAGAGAAGGCAAAACCCTCCCTTTCCCTTGACCCCCAACTAATGGTACTCAAGGGAATCCTGCCTGCCTCAACCAACATAGAGGCGGCACATGGACATCCGTTTTAATAACCACCGATACACTTGGCATCCATGAATCTATCTAACCCTGCCTTGAAGCTGTCAAGGCTGACAGCTGTCACGACCCCTTCTGGAAGTGAATTCCATAAATCAACGACCCTCTGGGTGAAGAAATATTTCCCTTTATTTGTCCTCACTTTCTTAGCTATGAGCTTTAGGGAGTGCCCCCTTGTCCTGGTATTGTGTGATAGAGAAAAGAATTTTTCTCTATCCACCTTTTCTATCCCATGCATGATTTTATACACTTCGATCAAGTCACCCCTTAAACGCCGTCTTTCAAGGCTGAAGAGACCAAGGCGTTGCAATCTGGTTTCATAAGGGAGGCGCTCCATTTCCTTGATCATTCTTGTTGCCCTTTTTTGCACCTTTTCCAGTTCCATTATATCCTTCTTGAGGTGCGGTGACCAGAACTGTACACAGTACTCCAAGTGTGGTCTCACCATCGATTTGTACAGAGGCAATACAACACTTGCTGACTTATTTTCGATTCCCTTCCTAATCATGCCAAGCATGGAATTTGCTTTTTTTTTTACTGCTGCTGCGCATTGGGTTGACATCTTCATCGAGCTGTCCACCAAAACCCCAAGATCCCTTTCTTGGGTTGTCTCAGAAAGTTTGGTCCCCATCAGTTGGTAAGTATAATTGGGGTTCTTTGCCCCAATGTGCATAACTTTGCACTTGTTTAGGTTAAAATGCATTTGCCACTTTGTTGCCCACTCACACAATTTCGAGAGATCCTTCTGGAGCTCTTGACAATCAGTTTCACTTTTCACAACCCGGAACAATTTAGTGTCATCAGCAAACTTGGCTACCTCACTATTAACTTCTATATCCAGATCATTGATGAATAAATTAAAAAGTAAAGGTCCCAAAACTGAACCTTGGGATACACCACTTCTCACTTCTTTCCATCCAGAGAATTGTCCATTTATTGCCACCCTTTGCTTCCTACAATTTAGCCAGTTACCAATCCAGGACAAGACCTGTCCTCTAATTCCGTGGCTGGAGAGCTTTTTTAGGAGCCTTTGGTGAGGGACTTTGTCAAAAGCCTTTTGAAAGTCAAGATATACAATATCAACTGGGGCCCCTTTATCTATGTATTTATTTACACCCTCAAAGAATTCTAACAAGTTAGTAAGACATGATTTGTCCAATGGGGTGGGGGAAACCACTTCAGCCCCACTGGCTCTGAGCCTCTGGGCCTTAGAAAATTCTCTTTCTAGCGCCTGATGCCTCCTCGTGGCCTCTCGCTCGGCTGCCTTCGATGGCTCCTTAACCAGATGCTTTGTTTTAGCCTTCTTCTTGCCCCCCCCCGGTTCCAAATCAGTAGATCTGCGTTTTTGCGAAGTAGGGGGGTGCCTGAGCCTTTGTATGCCTGGGACGAACCACTGTCTGCCATTGCTGTCTGGAAGGTCCCGTAAATATATCCAAACAAGCGGGGGGGGGGATTCCAAGGACACAGATCAAACAGGCAGGGAAGGGAGAAACCCTATTTCTGCACAGATGCAATGGCAGTTACAGTCAGACGAATCACTAAATTGCGTCTGCAAGGCCGGGTGACTAAAGGTCACAACTATGAAGGAACAGGTGGTATTAAATCTCCTGAGGACAGAAGCCCTGTAACCAACACCTGCTAAAGTTCTAAGAGTCAGTAACAATTAACACTCACAATAAATTTCGGCACTCCGGATGCAGGCCGGATGATCTCGTTACTCCCCCCAGTGAGGCCTGAGTACAGCAGGCACAACGGCGGCAAGCAATCAGGGACCAATTGTAAGAAGGCCTTCACCGGCCCCTAGGCCTTGGGCCACACCCTGTGCCAACAAAGGCAACCGCGCCTTGCGAAAAAAGACCTAGGCCGCACTCTCCAAAATGGCGGCCGAACCTTACCAAGAAGGACCAGGCCGCACCCTCCAAAATGGCGGCCGCACCTTACCAAGAAGGACCAGGCCGTCCCTTTCAAAATGGCCACCGCACCAACAAAATGTGATCCGGCTGCCTCCAAAATATGGCGACCGCGCCGAAAAAGGCGCTCGCAGACACGTGGCTCCAAAAACAGCCGCAACAGCTCACACACCGACAACGGCAACCGTAACAAAAGCAGACACCGGATCACCCCACCCACGCGGCAACCCGGCACTCTCCTCCCCAACCAAACAACTTGCAGTTAGTAGCCGTAGCAGCGAAGCCACTATCCGGGGAGGCCGCTTCGTCATTCGCGAAGCCGGTGGGGAGAAACCTTCTGGAAACGCTCCAGTGAGGGAACGTAAAAGTAATCAGCCCGGGCAGCGGCAGGGGCCAGAGAAGTCTCCCCCTGAAGCCTCAGCGGCCTGAGCCTTGAAGCCTGTGGAACCCAAGCCTACTCTGATGCAGCCAACCTTTTACAGATCAAATTTTAGTAATTTAGAATTTGTTTTAAAATAATCAATGAGAATCAATCAGATTGAGAAAGAATTTTTTCCTAACAAAACCAATATAAACTAGCCTAAAACTAAGGAGCTACCAAAATTGGATGCTGCTGAGCTGAAGACTAGGTCAAAACTGGAACCAGAAGGCACTCCCTGAAGGAGGCGTGGCTAAAGGTCTGACCTAGTCTGCTGAGCAGGTTGGCTGAGATTACCCACCGGTGGATTCTACATCTTCTCATGCTGGAGAACAAAGGATTACAAGATCAACTAGGCCTAAATATAAGTAATGAAAGAGAAAATGGAGAAAAAAAACGAGATTTTTTCGGTAAATGTAAATGGACTAAACTCCCCAACAAAAAGAAATAAATTTTTTAGGAAACTTCAGAAATTAAATATAGATATAATTTGTTTACAAGAGACACACATAAAAAAACAACATTATAAATTTTTGGAACACCCCAAAATGGGGAAGCTTTATTATACATCAGCACAACAAAAGAAACGAGGGGTGGCAATATATGTTAAAGAGACAATAGATTCTAAATTAATATATTCAGATGAAGAAGGAAGAATTGTTATGGTTGAAATATATTTGCACCAAAAACAAATACTGTTAGTGGCAATTTATGCTCCAAATGATAGTCAAGAACAATTTTATCAAAGATTACACAGGAAATTAATAGAAATGGAATACCAAAATATTTGTTTAATAGGAGATTTTAATGCAATAGTAGATGGAATAATGGATTATAAAAGTAGTAAAACAGGAAAACGTGGAAGAAGAAGACTACCCAAGGCATTTTTTGACATGGCAGAAGAAATTGGAATTCAAGATGTCTGGAGAGAAATCAACCCTCAAAATCAACAGTACACTTTTTACTCAAATAGCCATAAATCTTGGTCAAGAATTGACATGATTTGGATGACTTCTGAATTAAAGATGGATATACAGGAAATTGAGATAGAAATAGGCACATGGGCAGATCATAACCCTTTAAAAGTGACATGGAAAGGAATACAAAAAAAACCATGATGGATTTTAAATTAATCTATACTAAAAGATAAAGAATTCGTAGACTTGGCCAAAAGAGAAATGGAATTCTTTTTTAAAGAAAACAAAGAAGAAGACACATCACTACAAAATGTATGGGATACAGCTAAAGCATATTTTAGAGGCATAGCTATAATGTATATGGCAAAGAAAAACAAACAGAGAAGACAGCAATATTTATTATTAAAAGAAGAATTTAGAAAGTTAGAAATAGAATTACAACAAAACCCACAGGAAAAGACTTTGAAAAGAGAAATGGAAATAATAAAACATAAGCTGAATCTGTTGGACTCAGAAAAACTGGCGGAAAAAATAAAAAGAGCAAAACAAAAAAATTTCGAAAATGCCAACAAGCCAGGAAGATGGCTAGCCTATAAGCTTAAAAAGCAGAAAGAGAAGAAAATAATACATAACTTAGTAGATGGGAAAGGTTGTTTACAATTTAAAAAGAAATAAACAAGATAATTAAGAACTATTATATGGAATTGTATGGCAAAGAGGAGGCTGTAAAAGAGAGAATTGTTCAATATTTAGAAGAAAGTAAATTGCCAAAGATCCCAGAGATATTCAAAATTATGTTAGAAGAAAGAATAACAATCTGTCAGGCAAGAATCTGGAAGTGTATAACACTGTATGTGTAAAGATAACAACAGATCAATGGAACCTCTATGCTCAGATGAAATCGAACAAGGAGAAAGAATGAAACCTGAAATTCCACTATCAGCCACATGGTGGCCTAAAATGACGTCTGCAACATTGGAGGTGCAGGGCCTGGGACGCAATGAGGGATATAGAAGCCCCTATATCCCAGCAAAGGTGAGGAGATCCTGTCCCTCACTGGTCAAAATTCCTGACTGCTCCCCCCCCCCTTCCAGAGGAAGGTGAATGGCCAAAATAATAGAGGTCAGTTGGGAAGGAACAAACACGCGATGAGCCTCAAAATGGCAGCCGCAACGGTCTGGAGGGAAGAAAAAGCAAAAGAAACGAATCAGTGAGACGAACAGTAGAGTAGGGACTGGTAGAATCGACCAAAGCAAAGGGAAGGGGCGTTGTCTTACCTGAACGCCTTTTCTTAGCATGGTGGTGTAGAATCCACTGATTGATTGGGTTATTTCAGCCTTCCTGCTCAGAAAGACTAAGTCAGAGCTTTAGTCACGCCTCCCTCTGGGCGTGACTCCCCAGTTTTGACGAGGCGAAGGATCCTGACGAAGTCAGACGCAATGACTCCAAAAAATACAAAAAAACAACATACAAGCCTAGACATCTAAAAAGAGGGGAGGGTGTGGATTCTACACCACCATGCTGAGAAAAGGTGTTCAGGTAAGACAACGCCCCTTCTCCAGCATGGTGGATGTAGAATCCACTGATTGGGACATACCAAAGCCCCCCATGTCCCTAAGGGAGGGAAGGTCTAGGCTGGTGTCTCCCTAGAGGAAACAACCTGTTGAAGAACCCGTCTGCCAAACGCGGTGTCTGCCGCAGCAAACTTATCAATCTTATAATGAGCGATGAAAGAAGACAGAGACGACCAAGACACCGCCCTGCAAATCTCCTTTACAGAAGCCTGGGTAGACCAGGCCGCAGATGTCGCTGCACTACGTGTCGAGTAAGCTGTAATATGTGTAGGAACTGGGAGTGACTGGGAAACATAGGCCCTAGCAATGCAAGCCCTAATCCATCTACCAATGGTGGAAGAAGAGACCTTCCTGCCCATGGCAGAGGGCTGAAAGGAGACAAACAATGCCTCCGACTTGTGAAAGGTCGAAGTATGCTTGATGTAAAGACACAAAGCCCTGCGTACATCCAGCTTATGCCACTGATGTTCTAGGCGATGAGAAGGATTGGGACAGAAACTTGGCAGGACTAGATCCAAGGATCTGTGGAAACCAGTGTTCACCTTGGGAATAAAGGAGGGGTCTAATCTAAGGACCACCCTGTCCTCATGGAAAGTACAAAGATTGTCTCTGACTGAGAGTGCAGCCAATTCCAAAATCCTCCTGGCCGATGTGATGGCGACTAGAAATGCCACCTTCAAGGAAAGAAAATGCAGAGAGCAAGACTTGAGAGGCTCGAACGGAGAAGAGGTTAAGGCCTGCAATACAGTAGGTAAATCCCAAGAGGGATACCGATGTACTGTGGGAGGACCAGAATTGGCTGCCCCTTTGAGAAAGGCAGTGATAGCTGGATGTTGTGAAAGCGGACTCAGATTGTCACAGGTGAGAACTGTGGACAAAGCCCCCACCTGCCTATGGATGGTGTTGGTGGACAACCCTTTGGAAATGCCCTCCAGCAGATAATCCAAAATATTGTGAACAGTAACTGAAAGAGGGTCCAGCTTGTGTGTGATGCACCACTGGCAGAAATTTCTCCATGTGGCGTCATAGATTCGAGTTGTCGAAGGGCGTCTTGAGGCCTGAATCATAGAGATCACGCCCGAGGAATAGGCCTGCTTAGCTAAACTCTCCCGCTCAAGTGCCAAGCGGCTAAGTGAAGCCACTGAGGGTGTGGGTGCTGAAGATCCCCCTGGTTGAGAGCTACTCAGTCCGGGGAAAACCTCCACGGAGGCGAGAGCGATAGATCCACTAGGTCAGCAAACCACGGGCGTCGCAGCCAATGTGGAGCAACCAATATTACTTCTGCCTGCTCCAGAATCAGCTTGCGAACGGTGGCCTGCAACAACGGAGGGGGAGGGAAGGTGTAAAGCAAGCCCTCCGGCCACTTGCACCGAAGGGCATCCGTCCCCTCAGCCCCCCCATGTCGGAAATCTGGTGAAGAACCTGGGAAGTTGGGCCTTGGACGGGGAGGCAAATAGATCCAGGCATGGCCTGCCAAACCTGCTCACTATCATGTCAAACAGCTTCGGGTCCAGGCGCCACTCTGAGTGGTCCACTGTTGCTCAGCTCAGAGACTCTGCCTGTCGATTTGCCTCCCCCGAAATGTGTTCTGCTTTGATTGAGCCCAGGTTGGACTCTGCTCACAGACCTAGCTTCATGGCCTCCTGCAGGAGAGCCCAGGAATGTGTCCCTCCCTGTTTGTTGATGTGAGCCTTGGCTGCCACATTGTCTGTCAGGATCAACACGTTTCCCTGACACTAGGGAGGAGAAATGAAGGAGAGCTAGATGAACTTCCCTTAGTTCCAGCCAATTTATATTTTGTTTGAGATCCGCCCGGGACCATCGCCCCTGGGCCAATAGATTCTAGAGGTGAGCCCCCCAACCGAACAGACTGGCATCTGTGGTCAGGACAAGCCTGAGAGGCTCCTTGAAGATGGTCCCCTTGGCCATGGCTGAGGAAGCCCACCACTGGAGGGATGACATTATGTGATGTGGAACCTTGACTCTCCTGGTGGAGGCGCTGAGGTTCCGCCTCTGGAAAGGGAGAAGGAACTACTGAAGGCTCCTTGAATGCAGTCTTGCCCACGGGACTATCCCCATGCAAGATACCATCTTTCCCAGGAGCTGGGATACTAGTTTCTGGATGCTTACCCGGCGCTCCTGGGAGAGGTAGACCTTGCACAGGTCGGAATCTATCAAGGCTCCTAGATGGAGGAGCCGCTTTGTGGGATTTGTGTGACTCTTCTTGAAGTTTACTGAAAAGCCGTGATCTTGTAGGATCTGTATGGTGGTCGACAGGTCTGACTGTGCTGATTGGAGAGACCAGGACTGCACTAAAATGTCGTCCAGATAACACTGCACGTGCACCGGCATCATCTGAAGGTGGGCCGCCAATACCTTCGTGAAAACCCTTGGGGCCGAAGACAGATCAAATGGGAGGGCCCTGTATTGGTAATGCCGGTGTGTGTAATAGAAGTGCAGGAACCTGCGATGACCCAGGGAAATTGGAATGTGGAGGTAAGCCTCCGTGAGATCTATGGAGGAGAGGAAATCTCCCCTCCTGATGCTGGGCAGGATGGACTTTAGGATCTGCATCTTGAACCTTCTGTATACTAGAAAACGGTTCAAATCCTTTAAGTCCAGTATCGCCCTCCATCCTCCTGATGATTTGGGGACCACGAACAGGATGGAGTAGAAACCTTTTCCAATTTGATCCCTTGGAATGGCTTCTATGGCCCTGATCTCTAGGTGTTTGATGGCGGTGGTGTCCAGTTGTGCTTTTGTGGGGTTTCGCGATATTGGACACTGTAGGAAACGGTCATGGGGAAGTGACTGAAACTCGAGGACCAGACCCCCTCTGATGGTGTCTCTGACCCAAGAGTCGGTGGTGGTCTGCTCCCAGACCTGGTAAAACTGTTCCAGGCGCCCGCCTATCGGAAAGTCCCCTTTGGCGTCACTTAGAACGTCTATAGGGACGGCCTCCCGAACCTCTAAAGGAACGCTTGGCCTGTGACTGGCCCCTGACTCCACTGTTCGGGCGGTCCTGTTGCCGATCCTGTCTCTGCGGAAAGGATCACGAGCTTCTGGGCCAATCCCAGGACTACCCTGCCTGAAAGGGCTGCCTCCATTCCCAAGAGCCAGAGGGACGGAATGTCTGCCTGCGGTACTCCTGTTGTGGCCACCTGTCAGACTTCTTGGAGGGGTGCGCCATGACCTTGCGCTTGTCCTTACCTTCAACCACATGAGGATCGAGAATTGAACCGAACAGGTGTGCCACAGTGTACTTTGCCGTGGAAAGGCGCCATTTGGACTTTAGTAAGTCCTCTACTGTTTCAGCCACAGAAGTCTACGTGAGGCCACTGTGGTGGCAATGGATCTGGCCGAACACTTGGCTGAATGAAGGGATGCGTCAGCCATGTATTGTGAGGCTGCCACTAGTTTCACGAGTGTCTGGTGTACTCTAACCTGATCAGGGGGCCCAAGTGCCTGGAGATCGCGAATCCACATGATTGCCACCCTCGCAAAGAATGAAGAAGAGGTTGCTGCCCTTATGGCTCAACCTGAAGCCTGATGAGCTCTTCTGAAGGAGAACTCGAACTTCTTGTCCTCCGCTTTCAAGGCCTCAGCCATATCGCCTGGGATGGCAGATGTAGAAAATAAGGAAATTAGAGGGGAGTCAACTGCAGGCCCCTTTAATAAAGAAGCGAAGGAAGGAGAAACATTATACAGTTTCTTTTCCAGACTGCTTGGAGAAGGAGTGGTAGCCAGGGAATACCACTGCTTCTCAACCACAGCCCAGAAGACCAGTGGGCAAGGAACCTGTTTTTGTTCTACTACCTTCTCTGCAAATAAAGGATTAGACTCCTGCTCAGTGGAGGTAGATGGTTTCTCCTCCTGAACTGAGGTTAAGTTAGCAGTGTTGCAAGCCTTCAAAAGAAGGGATCTGAATAGAGAAGGGTCAAACAATCCTGAGGAAGAAGCTTGTTCGGGTGCAGCCTCCTCGTCCTCTGACATGGGCGTGTCAGCTATGCCTAAATCTACAGATTCCTCCTCCCCTAATTGAGAGGAAGTCTCAGAAATGCCTGAACCAGTTACCGTGTCACGTCCCGCCTGTGAAGGGGGACTAGTGGGAGGAGGCAATTGTTGAGAAGGGACCTGAGGACTCCTGGAGGACATAAATTGCACAAAAGCATGATGCATAAATGCCTGAAATTGGCTCTGAAACCACATATCACCTTGGTCCTTGGAGGTAGCCCCAACCACTGTTGGAGCATGAACAATTTCAGGGCTCTGATGGATGGAGGAAGAAGAGGAGTGAGGAGGACCTGCCTGTTCGGTTGCCCCCAGAGGAGAACTTGTCCAAGTGGCTTCCTGCACAGGTGCACAAGGAGGCTCCAATATAGAAGTATCCAGTGGAGCAGGAGGAACCGCTTCAGCCCCATTGGATAGGAGCTGAATTCCCTCTCCAGTGCCTGATGTCTCCTCGAGGCCTCTCACTCGGCTGCTTTGGAAGGCTCTTTGGTGGATAAATGTTTGGTTTTGGCTTTTTTCTTCCTCCCTGCTTCCAAATCAGTAGATCTGCATTTTAACTGCGCAGGGGGTACACCAGAGACTTGTGTTGCCTGGGGCGAAGATTGCCATTGCAATCTAGATAGAGCCGGCCAAGGATATCTAGAGGTGGGGGGAACCCAAGCATGCAGATCAAAGGTCAGAGATGGAAAGAAACTGATCCTCGCTCTGAACACTATGCAATGGCAGGGACAGTCAGGCAGGTATCTAGCACTGCCTGAGTAGGCCCAGTGGCAAAAGGCCACAACTAATGTTAACAGGTGGTCAGTAAGTAGAAACTCCATGCTCCAATCACAGGTTATAGGACCTGTGTCCCAGCAATAATCAAGGTATAGAGCCCAACAATGAGGGAGACCCTCAACAGAAACTATAAAATAATTGTAATTTAATTATTATTTTTATTTTTATATATATATTTAATATATTTTTTATGCAACAATCAACTGAATACTCCCCCTGTTCAGACCTGCCACCACAGGTCAAGGCAATAAGCAAATAAGAATTTCGGGCCTAGAAGGCCTCAACAAATTAAGGCTACAAAATGGCTACCACCTGTAAGCCTTTCAAAATGGCAACTGCCAGGAGACCATGTGGTCAAAATGGCGGCTGCGCCTCCCCGAACCTCCAGCAAGTGAGCTAAGTGCAAAGAAATCCGAATGAATGAGGAAATAAGTTCAGGACCCTGATAAGAAATCCTGTTCCCCCTCTCTTTTAGCAGAACATTTGCGTTTTGAAGAACATGCTCTGCGGTAATCCGGACAAGAACGGCTTTTTTGGAGCCTCGAAGCCGAAGATCCTCCCCAGGGAGAGAAGTGGAGCAAAGGCAGCTACCCGGTAAAAATAGCGGCTGATCGCCGCGATCGTGGTCTCGCGATTTGAAGCCAGGCGATGGGAAGCAAAGAAACCCCCAAGGGGCTTGTATCCGATCGGGCCGAAAGGCCAGGTGGGGAGGGAGCGGGCCCTGCGAGAGCCGAAAAAAGGCTCAAATCCTCAATGAGGTACAGTGTCCTCAATAGTCAGCCAAAACCACTCTAAACAATATAAATTTGGAAAAATAAAAGAAATAGAATATAATTTGAAGAAAAAAATACCAAATTGATCTAAATGTAAAAAAAACCTATCTGGGAGTCAATTTCTTGCATCCTGCTGAGCCTAAGACTAAGTCAAAACTGGGGAGCCATGCCCAGAGGGAGATGTGACTAAAGCTCTGACTTAGTCTTTCTGAGCAGGAAGGCTGAAATAACCCAATCAATCAGTGGATTCTACATCCACCATGCTGGAGAATCAGTAAAGACTATAAGGGGCGGAAAACCGATCACCTCACTGCTTAGAAAGCGGCGACTGCACCGATCAGCTGAGCAGCGGGCATATTTGCCAAAGGCAAGGAAGGCAATCTGATTGCCAGCTAGTTCTGCACTGAGCCCAACGCTAGCTATCTGGCCAAAGGAAATGAAGAATCCACGCAATAAGTAAAGGTAAATACAACCTGATCTAATCCTCTTTTTCAAACCAGGAGCCAAAGTGCACATGTCTCTTCTGGGCTGAGACCAAAAAGAAACTGGGGCATGGTCCGGCCCAGCAGGGGGGTGGCAACTTTGATTCTTTGGTCTGATTGGGCTAGAGGACTACTAATACCCATGCATGGATTCTACATTCCTTCCATGCTGGAGAAGTAAGCAGTGGGGTACCACAAGGCTCCGTCTTAGGCCTAGTACTCTTCAATATCTTCATCAATTACTTAGATGAGGGAATACAAGGGGAAATCATCAAATTTTCAGATGATACTGAACTGGCAGGAATAGCCAACACCCAGAAGGCAAGATTCAAGACGAGGATTCAAAAAGATCTTGCCAATGGGCCCTATCTAACAAAATGAGTTTTAAAGTAGAGAAAAGCAAAGATATGAGTACAGATTAGGCGAGACCTGGCTCAAAAACAGTAACTGTATGACTTCCGGTTCCAGTTTGTGGTGTCCCTAGTCGCACGAGGTGACTCGTCTCCTCGTCGGCTACTTTTCCCTCCACCGGTAGACACTTATGCGGGTCGAAAGTTGCCCTGGAGGGTGCGACTTCTGTCGATGAGATTTTGCTCGGCTGTGGAGGAGCGGTGGCTCCTCCAGCTGTCCAAGCCATCTCTGAGGGCCGACGGAAAAGGAAGATTGGCCAGTAAAATGGCCGATCACCCAGCTGCTTCAAACCGCAAGTCAAAGAACATCTAAGCATTGAGAACCACCATGGTGAATCCGGGTGAGACTGTTTTTTGGCTCCTCTCTTTACTCTCTTTTGCTTCTTTTTTGCCTGTAAGAGTTTTGTTGGAACTATTTCCCTGTTTTGAAAAAGCAGCTTCTATATGTTTGGGAAGAAAGGTGTTGAACAAAGGAATAGAATAAAATTTTAGAGACTATATTTTATTTTCATCTGTTTTGGGGTACAGGAAAAACTTTTTTTAAAGAGCTGTACTATTACTTTATGCTTGAAGATTATTTCTTTTTTCACATCATATTTTAAAAGATAGAAAAAAAGGGGGGAAATGGTGTCTGGAAAAGATTTTTTTAATCTAGTGAGGACATCTACTGGCGAAAACCTAATATTGCAACCTCTGGTTATTCTTTGGAGATGGAATAGACCTGACCTTCAAATTTTTTCAAGAGAAAAGATAAACTGATGTAACAGTGGGAATTGTGAGGGTGGATACTGCTCAACTAAATACAGCCTCCACAAAGAAGGAAAAAAGAGACTCTCTTCAATTATCAATATGGAGAAAGATCAGTTACAATTAAACTGCAAACTTATATTGGAAAAGATTTATGAGGCTACTGCAGAAATATGTGCTACAATAAAAAAGTTTACTACAGAATTAAGAACCAGAAGTTCCACTCCAAACCTTCAAACTGATCTCCAGACTATATCTGAACATTCTACAAATCAAAACTTACTAGAAGAGGAAACAACTGAGATAAAAGAGACTTTACCTTATAAACATATCATTTATAGTTTTGAGGATCAGAAGAACCAAAGATTAAGACTTGAAACTTTAAAGCAACGAAGCTTTAAAGTTTCCTTAAAGTTAAGGATGAGAGGCCTAATACAGAGGATGGGATTCCTATCGCTTCAAAGGGCACTGCAATCAATAAAGAGAGATCTATCGATTGAAAGGGAAGCTTGGTTATGGAAACCTGCCTGGCATAGAAAGGTCAGAATAAGACTGAAAATAGAAATTTAAAATGATGTGTAATGGATTAAAAGGCACTGTTGATTTATGGACTGTTTTAAGGACTAAGATTCAGACTTAGAAATAAGGGGACAATATATATATAGGGATTATTAGAACAGATATCTTAAAATATATTAAGAATGTAATTGGTGGAATAATAGGTTTATTTTGATCAAAATTATTATGTACTAGAATGGGGAAAATGGTGGTTTTTTAGATCTGGATTGTTTCAATAATCAATTGAGTGTTTTAAATTAGTGGATGATTTTTTGTATGATAATATAGATGTGGTAAGGCATGATAATCAATTGGATGAAATTTGAAATTTGCTTAACGAACTGAAATGATTTAAAGCTTAATATTATTTTGTCACTTTAATTATATAATGGATTAAAGGTAATCTAGAAGATTAAGAATGTATTTTTTAGAATGATAGGTTTATTTGTATGAAAATTATTATGTAATGGAATGAAAAAATTTGGAGAGATGTTTTAGATTCAGATTGAATTAATAATTAATTGAGTTAATTTAACAAGATGATGTGTTTGTTTGATGACATGGATGTTAGTAGTTATGATAATTAACTGGATGTAATTTGAAGTCTGTCTAATGGATTGAAATGATTTAAGGTCTGACATTATTTTGTCAGCTTAAAGAGATTAATTAATGGATTAGATATGTATAGGATAGATCAATATTTTATTTTAAATAGGGGATTTTAGTGGAAGAAGAAATAAATAAGATGTTAAAATTAAGGAATTAGAATATATTTGGAAGGGATACCTGAATTGATAATATTTTTATTTAAAGTTAATTTGATTACGGTATTTTAAATTCATAAAGCTTTAAAACAGGTTCAGGTAGAATAAATGTAAGCTAGAATTGGATTATTTTACATATACTATGCTATTTGAGGGGGAAAGAGAGGGAATATTTGATGTATTGATTGTACTATGTATATATGTTTTGTTTTTGGATGTTTGATTACCCCACCACTACAATGTGTCCTGAGTACTTTGTCTTAAGAATTAAAAAAACCAATAAAATTTGTTTTTAAAAAAACAGTAACTGTGAAAGGACTTTGGATTCCTAGTGAATGATCACTTGACTATGAGCCAGCAGCCAAAAAAGCTAATACAATCCTGGGTTGTATAAACAGAGGCATAGAATCAAGATCACGCAAAGTATTAATACCGCTTTATAAAACCCTAGTAAGGGCCACACCTGGAATATTGCAACCAATTTTGGTCACCATATCACAAAAAAGATGTTGAGACTTTGGAAAAAGTTCAGAGAAGAGCAACTAAAATGATCAAAGGCCTGGAGACTAAAACATATGAAGAGCAGCTGCAGGACTTGGGTTTGGCTAGTTTAAAGAAAAGAACAGGGGTAACATGATAGCAGTATTCCAGTATTTGAGGGGCTGCCACAAAGAAGAGGGCATCATCCCTGGAGGTTTTTAAGAAGAGATTGGACAGTCACTTGTCTGAAATGATATAGGTTCTCCTGTTTGAGCAGAGGGCTGGACTAGAAGACCTCCAAGGTCCCTTCCAGCTCTATTCTATTCTGTATAATTCTGTATCCATGCATTTGTGGGCAGGGTTTCAGAAATTCATTGTTCCTTTCTACAACCCCCCAATTTAACTACAATCCCAAATTTTCCTATTGGTTTCTTCTCCAAATATTAATCCAAACCATCCACGAGGTATCTTGGGAAAATTGGCTGAGTTCTGTCCTCTGCCTAAGCTTCGGACATCTACCAGTTCCATAAGTGTTAAGATCACAAAGTCTAGTCCATCTCAGATTGTAAAGGTCAAAGAACTGAACCTTTAAAGATGTCCCTTGTGCATTGGCGGACAGAACAACAGCTTTTGATTTCTTTTAAAAAGAAAAATCATATAGCTCTGGGCCCTATTTCTACATTTCCATTTTCCCAATATAGTTTAAAAACATCTCATTTAATTCTGAACAAGTCTATTCAGTTAAGAGATCCTAGGGAGTAGATAAAAGAGAGGTTTCTCTTGATTGCTGAGGATTTTATGGATACACTTGTATAATTTCTTCATTACAATCCTACCTTTTCTTGAGATGTTTTTCATTTCCCTGTTTTGCCTAAGTTCTACATAACCTTACTCCATCCAAACAGGAGGCTCACACAATTAGCTATGGTCACCCTGGTACTGATGCTTCATAAGAACACAGATTGGGTGTTTTCAGTTGATGGAGAGTAGGAATCTCACCCAACTCCTTTCCTAAGATTTCACCTTTTCCCTAGACGTCAGGGATATTCACATGGTATGGTTAAAAAAAAAAAATCAAGATTGTGGCCTGACCATGAGTGGGAAAGTAAAACTTTGAAACTTCCAATCAAAGATACAAACCAGGAAATTTTTCAGCTCAATAGGCTAAAATTAGCACACATGGGGAAAACATTCCAATCTCAGATTTAAACTACTTTTTCAAAAGCTTTGATTACCATTTTTCTTCCTTTATTTTTCAGGCATCTTATAACTCAAATGTAAAAAACAATCATGTGTAGAACAGCTCTTGCTTCTTTTATAAAAAGGGGAAAATGTATCGTGTAAGGATGGAGTTGGGGTTTAATTCACACTGACTTGGTCCTAGCAAGAAAGATGGTCCTCCAATTTCCATTTAAGTATGTCTCAATCACTTGGAGGACGAAACAAACAAAAAAATGATCAGAGGAAAATCCCAGATCATACATTTGCAACATCTAGCAATATTTTGATTTCTACTTTATGCCTGACTTCCAACTCAAATGTAAATTGAAAAATGCGGAAAAATGTAAACAGTTCCTCTAATTCTAAACACATTTACTCAGGAAACAAATCATGCACAATTCCAGAGCTCTTAATTTCAGATATGTTGGGGACTAGCAGCCACATCCTATCTTTGCCCCCCCCCCACAGTGAAATTCATTATATTGCCAGAGACCTGTTTGAAGGACTTATTTCCTATTTCAGACTGACAGAAATCTCAACATCTGTCAATCCAGCTCAATGCTACTATTGGTAAGTTTGATCCTGGTAAGCTTCTTACTGCTAGCACCACATCCTTGAAAGAAACACCATTATTGGTAGACAGGAAACAAGAGCCCCCAAAATGGGGTTCAGGAAACTTTTTCTACCACAAGATTTTAGGGTTTTGTTTTTACTGATTAATAAGCCTTGACCTTTCATATTTATCTGATGCTTTTGAAACTTCCAAGAACTGTATGTGTCATGTGTTCCAGACTTCCTTTGGCAGGGGCAGCAATTACTCAATCAGTGCTGAAGCTAAGTAGGATCAGCCCTGCTTGGTAACCCTGGGAATGTTAACCCATGTTAATGTTAATGGTATGGAACATTAATGGTAACCCTAGACAAAATCAGAGAGCGGAAAAACTCTGCATAAAAGGAAAAAGAGAGTTTCCAAAATTCTATGAAGAAACTTGCATGGATAGTGTAAGGACCCACCCCACTTTACATCTTAAGAAGACAGAACTCTTGGAATATCTCTTCCAACAGGCATCTTTATTAAGAGAAGATGGTTGCAGGCGTTCTAGACAGGATCTGAGGAGCCAACCCGTACCATTCAAGGTTTTAAGTGTTACCAAGCAGTCCCCACCCCACCGTCCTTCCAGCGACAATCCCAGGCGTTATATTTCCACCCCCTTTTCCTCACGGCCGGCAGAATGGGGACTTCAGAGAGTAGTAGATGAAAGGTGATGGCCATATTGTTATGGTCAGTCCTCTTGGTGAGATCCACATTCAGTCCCTTTGAAGTTTTAATGAAGGAAGTGAGAGCCATAAAACCCCTTTGCTCATCCCCCTTCATAGTATGACAGAATCCAGAGAAGGCAGAAATGGGGTTTTCCATAGTCGATAACTAGAAATGAAATATAATTGGATTCTGACATCCTGCCCCCTTAAAAATGAGAGAGATCCACCTGAAAAGAAAACAAAACAGGTATAAAAGTTAGTCTGGCTTGTTAGGATACTCTGTATGAAACTTCTTTAATAGCTTTGGGGCTCTGACATGACATTTATGGACCCACTCATTTTGTGAGGCAGGGAGGTGTTTCCATGCTACTAGGTACTGAGTTGCTCCATGATATCTCCTAAAATCTAGGATTTCCTTTATCTCGAAGTGTTGTTCGCCCTCCACCATGATTGGAAGTGCTGGTGGGGGGATTTTTGGCTGTAAAGGTGACTGATGCTCTATTTTCAGCAAACTGCAATGAAAAATTAGGTGTATTTGCCTGAGGTTTGTGGATAATTATAATTCTACTGTTACGGGTTTATGATTCTTTTAATTGGAAAAGGCCCTATATATTTTGGTCCAAGTTTTTTACAGGGTTGTAGGGATTTTAGGTATTTTGTAGATAAGTACACCATCTCTCCTATAATGAATGGTATAAGCTCAGCCCTTTTTTTATTGGCTTGTGCTTTGTATGCCTGCCTAGCTTCATCTAGTGCTTTTCTATTGGCCAGGTGTTTTGTAATTGTTCCATCCATTCTTTCAGTGATGGGATTGCCGGTTCGTTTGGGGTTAGATCTGGCATGGGGCTGAAACTTTGACCGGTAGCTATTTGAAAAGGAGTGTAACCTGTGCTGGAGTGGACTGCATTATTGTAGGCAACTTCTTCGAAAGGGAGGGGGTGTTGTCTTACTTGAACGCCTTTTCTCAGCATGGAGATGGATAATCCACTAATGGGTTAATTTAATCCTCCTGCCCAATCAGATCAAGTCAGCCAAACTTGCCACGCCTGTCCTGGACCTGTTTCCCAGTCTCGATGAGGGCGCAGCTAATGACTGATAGCAGGACGTGTTGGCTCACAGAAACTGACTCTAGGCCTAAGGACCTGAATGGGTGGGTGTGGATTATCCATCTCCATGCTGAGAAAAGGCGTTCAGGTAAGACAACGCCCCTTCTCCAGCACTGGAGATGGATAATCCACTAATGGGACATACCAAAGCCCACTTGTCCTATGGGAGGGAAGCGGGCAAGTTTGGGACCATGTCACAGGACACCACCTGCTGGATAACCCTCCTGCCAAAGGATGCCTCGGCGGATGCGTACCTGTCCAGTTTATAATGCCATATAAACAGCGAAGGGGAAGACCACGTGGCCGCCCTACACACTTCCTCGGTGGAAGCCTGCATGGCCCAAACCGCAGAAGTGGCCGCACTGCGCGTAGAGTGGCCCGTGACATGACATGGAACCGGTAAGGAATCAGACTGGTATGCCCCCGCAATGCAAGCTCTTATCCACCGGCTGATCATGGAGGCCGAGACCTTCCGACCCTTGGAAGAAGGGTTGAAGGAGACAAAAGAGCTGTGGAAGGCAGCCGTCTGTTTGATATAATAACAGAGAGCCTGGCGGACGTCCAGGGAATGCCATTGACGTTCCAGATCATGGGAAGGATTAGGGAAGAAATCAGGAAGGATGATATCCTGGGCCCTGTGAAAAAGAGAATTAACTTTGGAGACAAAGGTGGGGTCCAAACGAAGAGTGACCCGCTCCCGGTAAAAGACACACAGATCGTCCCTGACTGAGAGAGCCGCCATCTCAGAAATACGCTGGGCCAAAATAATAGCCACCAAGAAGGCGACCTTAAGGGATAAGGATCTCAAGTCGCATGAACTGAAGGGTTTGAAAGGAGCCTTTGTAAGATCCTGAAGGACCCGAGGCAATTCCCACGAGGGATACCTGTGGACCACAGGTGGCCTCGTATTAGTAGCACCCTTGGATCAAGGGATATTGACCCAGAGAGTTAACAGTATCTCAAGAAAGCAAGGTAGAGAGGGCTGCCACCTGTCTGCGTAAAGTGTTAGGTGCCAATCCTTTATTCAGCCCCTCCAGTAAATAGTCCAAAATATGTGGGATGGCCAATCCCGATAAAGGTAGTTGATGAGTGGAACACCACCGACAAAAGTTCTGCCATGTGGCATCATAGATGCAGTTTGTAGCCAGCCTACGGAGGCCTGAATTACGTCAATGACCCCTGGCGAACAGGACTTCTGGGATAGAAGCCGGCGTTCAAGTGCCAAACAGCTAACTGGAGCCATTGAGGGTCCAGGTGAATCAGATCCCCCTGGGTCAGTGATACTTGGTCTGGAGGAATTTTCCAAGGGCGCGATAGGGAAAGACCGACAAGGTTGGTGAACCAAGGTCTCTGCGGCCAGAAAGGGGCTACCAAGAGAACCTCTGCCCTCTCCTGCAGAAGCTTGCGGATGACCGCTGGGAGAAGGGGAAGAGGGGGAAAGGCATAGAGGAGGCCGTCCGGCCATGGAACCCGAAAGGCATCTACTCTCTCTTCCCCCTGAACTGGGAAGCGTGAAAAGAATCGTGGGAGTTGTGTGTTTGTCTGGGAGGCAAACAGATCTATGATGGGAAGACCGAATCTGTGGGTGATTTCCCTGAATAAATTCGGGTGCAGACGCCATGGGATCGGGTGCCCCCCTGCCGGTTCACATGGGCCTTTGCTGCCACGTTGTCCGAGAGGACGAGCACGTGTTGCTTTGCTATGCTGTGGTGAAAGTGGCAAAGGGCTAGATGTATGGCCCTGAGTTCCAGCCAATTGATATTGTGTCTCAGGTCCGACCGAGACCACCATCCTTGGGCCCACTATGACTGATGGTGTGCTCCCCAGCCAAACAGGCTGGCATCTGTCGTGATTGTGAGCCGACCAGGCTCCTTGAAAAGAGACCCTCTGGTCATGGCTGGAGAGAGCCACCATTTGAGTGAACGTAGGACCTGTGGTGGGATCCTTAGCTCTCGGGTGGAAGTGCTGGTCCCCTGCTTCTGATAGGGAAGCAGAAACCACTGGAGGGACCGCGAGTGTAACCTGGCCCAGGGAACGATTGAGATACATGATATCATCTTTCCCAGAAGCCAGGAAAGACCGGAGGGTGACAGAGTCTTTTCTCTGCAGACCTTGAGAATCAGGTCCCGTATACTGTCCCTGCGTTCCTGGGACAGATAAACCCAACATTCTACTGTGTCTATTATGGCCCCTAAGTGGAGCAATCTGGTCGATGGGACTGTCTGACTTTTCTTGAAGTTGACTGAAAAGCCGTGACTCTGTAGGACCTCGATCACCAGTCTCAGGTCTGTCAGAGCCCCCCGGGGAGAGGACGACTGTATTAAGATGTCATCCAGGTAGCATTGCACCCGAACTGGCATCAATCTCAGGTGTGCCGCAAGAACCACCAGAACCTTGGAAAAGACCCTTGGGGCCGACGACAGCCCAAATGGAAGTGCCCTGTACTGGTAATGATGCCCCATGTAACTGAACCTGAGAAACTGGTGGTGGCCGGGGATGATGGGGATGTGAAGGTATGCCTCTGTGAGGTCCACGGAAGTGAGAAAGTCCCCTTTTCAGATGCTGCCTAGGATGGACTGAAGGGTTTGCATTTTGAACCTTCAGTATGCCAAATAAAGGTTCAGGCGTTTTAGGTCTAAGATTGCTCTCCATCGACCCGAGGTCTTGGGGACAAAAAGAGAATGGAATAGACTCCGTGACCCCGTTGAGCCGCAGGCACTGGTTCTATGGCCCTTATGTCCAATAAGTGATGGACGGCCTCCTACATGAGACCTTTCCTTAGAGACTTTTTTGATTGGGGACAAGAAATGAACCATCTTGGTGGACTAGAAATGAATTCCAGAGACAGGCCGTGACAAATGGTTTCCAGGACCCAGGCGTCTGTGGTGGTGACCTCCCACTAAATGACAAAGAGGAAAAGCTTTCCCCCTATGGGAGGATCCACTGGGGAGTCACTTCCTGCAGAAGGGACGTCCCCCGGCTCGAAAGGGCCATTTGGACTGGAACTGCTGTCTGGGCCTTGGGGACGGTCTGTCAACTGGACGGTCCTGCCTGGGAGTGAAGGTCCGAGAAGGCTGTGTGATTGGAGGAGGAGTGGCAGACCGAAAGAACTGTCTACAATTGTAAGGAGTAGTCCGCCTATTGGACCGCTTAGTAAGGTGGGCCAGAATCTTCTTTTTATCCTTATTCTTGGTCAGAAACGGGGCTAAGGCATCCCCAAATAATTTGCTACCTTGGTATGGAGCTGCTACTAAATGCCACTTGGACTTGGCATCTGCCTGCCAGTGTCTTAGCCAGAGCATGCAGTGGGCTGTCACGTTGGACGCCAAAGATCTGGAGGAAAATCGAGCAGCGTGCAGAGTCGCATCGGAAGCATATTCCATCATGGCCACTGATGTGTGCGAACATCGTCTGGAGGAGTTCTGGCTTGGAGCTGACGAAGCCAGATAAGGGCGGATCTAGTGAAGAAAGAGGCTGAAGTGGAAGCTCTGATAGACCATGCCGCCGCCTGGTGGGACCTTCTAAATGCCATTTCCGATCTGCGTTCATCATATTTTAAGGCCTCAGCCATATCCCCAGAAATAGTAGAAGGGGGGAAAAGTGAGACCAGCTCATCCACCCTGGGAATGTTCAGTGCCTCATCTAATTCTGAGGCCACGCTAAATAACTTCTTATCATTCCCTTCAGGAAGAGGGAAGGTACCCAGGGAAGCCCATTGTTTCTTAACTGTGTTGAGGAACAAAGCTGGACATGGAACGTGGTGCTGAGTGACCACCGGTTCAATGAAGACTGGGTCCGCCTCTGAATCCATTGTAGATGCCGCTGGAGTGGACCGGTCAGGTTCCACATGCGCTGCAGAACTAGCCTTGCAAAGCAGGGGTAGAAAAAGGGATGGATTAAATAGACTGCCGAACGGGGGAGGATCTGGTGCTGATTCCTCCTCCTCTGACCACGAGGCGTCAAGCGCCTGATCCTACTCCAGGGTTGAGACCCCGCTAAAAGAAGAATGGGAAGGAGAAGGAGGGTCACGAGAACTGTGATGCACTGGACGCGAGGGAAAGCAAGGATTCCGCTCTGGGCAACGACGGAGTCCTGACCGCAAGGGCCCGCTCCACTGCCTGAGCCACCAGGACCTGGATCCTATCATCCAAGGATGGAAGGGAGGACTCCTCCCCTCTGAGCCCTGCGGCCTTGGGTGTAAAAGTGGCTTCCGAGGCCTGCTGGGCCCATGGGGTGGTAGGAGACCTGAATGTATGTGCTTCAGGTTCCAGAGCGGCTTGGCCGCAGGAAGTGGAAGGTTCTACCAGTGACCAGACTTCCTGAAGAGAAGAGGAAAGGCCGAGAGGCAAATCAAAAAAGGTGGACTCAGTCTAAGCAGTCTCAGCCCTGGCCTGATTTTGAGCCTTTGAAAACTCTTTTTCCACCCCCACCATCCTTCCAGCGACAATCCCAGGTGTTACATTTCCACCCCCTTTTCCTCACGGCTGGCAGAATAGAGACTTCAGAGAGTAGTAGATGAAAGGTGATGGCCATATTGTTATGGTCAGTCCACTTGGTGAGATCCACATTCAGTCCCTTTGAAGTTTTAATGAAGGAAGTGAGAGCCATAAAACCCTTTTGCTCATCCCCCTTCCCCTTCATAGTATGACAGAATCCAGAAAGGGCAGAAATGGGGTTTTCCATAGTCGATAACTAGAAATGAAATATAATTGGATTCTGACAGATAGGCCCAGTAAGGCACCTGAAAAATGGAAGCATTTTGGAAGACGACAGTTATAACTGTCTTCACAGTTACCAAGATCATTTGATGGATGTGCTTGTGAAGTCAACAAAAGTCAAGTTTAAATATTTATTTTATTATTTTATTTTATTTTATTTTTATTTATTTATTTATTTCACCTTTATTATTTTTACAAATAACTCAAGATGGAATAGAACATAGAATAATAGAGTTGGAAGGAACCTCAGAGGTCTTCTAGTTCAAGCAGGAGACCCTATAGCATTTCAGACAACTGCTTGTCCAGTCTCTTTTTGAAAGCTTCCAGTGTTGGAGCACCCACAACTTCTGAAAGCAAGCTTGGTTGATGGTTCTCACTGTTAAGTAGTTTCTCCTTAGTTCTAGATTGCTCCTCTCTCCTTGGGTTAGTTTCCAACCATTTTTTCTTCTCTTGCCTTTTGGTTCTTTGGAAAATAGTTTGACCCTGTCTTTGTAGGAGTCCCTCAAATATTGGAACAGTGCTATCATATTACTCCTAGTCCTTGGAATGTTTCAGCCTCCAGCCCACTAATCATTTCTGTTGTTCTTCTCTGCACTTTTCCCAATTCTTTTGTGTATTGTGGTGTCCAGAACATGATGCAGTATTCCAAGTGTGGTCTTACTAAGGCTTTGTGTTATGGCCCAAGAGGCTGGCTCAGAGGAGGAGGAAGAAGAATTGGATCTGGGACAATCCGACAGGGAAGGCAAACCAGGGGCTGAGGACGATGCTGTCCCTCAGGCATTGGGTGGCTGCCTACTCCACTTGATCCAAGGTCAAGGAGAGTCGACCATAGGCAAGCCCAGAGAAGGGCTGCAAGATTACACAAGAGTAGTAGTCTCCTCACAAGAAACACCTGAATAGGAGTAACTTGAGACGCAGTGGGGAGTTAGTCTTTGCCAGGAAGGTTTACGTTCCCCTGGCTTTTACTCATGCCTTTTGCTGTTTGCCTTGCCTTACTTGGAAGATTGCTCTTCACACTTTGTAAAGCAGTACTGGAAGTTCACGTAATCTTGATTCTATCCCTCTATCATATTTATGTGATTGTCCATTAGAACTCCAAGATCTGTCTCACAGTTAAGCCAAATTTCACCTACTCTATACCTATACAGTTGGGCTTTCTTGCCTAAGTGTAAAACATAATTTTTATGTATGTTGAATTTTATTTTGTTAGACTGGGCCCAGTGTTTGAGTCTGTCAAGATCTTATTGGATCTTGAGCTCATCTTTTGCTGTATTGGTTTTTCCTGCCAGCTCAGTGTCATCTGCAAATGTGACAAGTTCTCCTTCAGTTCCCTCATCTAGATCATTTATGAAAATATTGAAGAATAATGGGCCTAAAACGGAACCTTGGGCTACCCTACTGCTTATTTCCCTCCATGTGGATGTAGTTCTGTTGAGGACTACACATTGAATATGATTTGTTAGCCAGTTATAAACCCACCTGGGGGTGGTGTTGTCTATCCCACATTTTACTAGCTTACCAAGAAATAGGTTGTAGTCTACTTTGTTGAATGCCTTGCTGAAGTCTAAGTATACTATGTCCACAGCATTTCGCTGGTTTACTAATTTAGTCACTCTTTAAAGAATGAAATAAGATTGGTTTGGCATGATCTGTTTTTCACAAACCTATGTTGGCTACTAGTTATAAACTTGTTTGCTTCTAGGTATTCACAGATTTGTTTTTTGATTATCTTTTCCAGGATCTTCCCAAGTATTGATGTCAAGCTGATTGATTTTTTCCCCTTTTTTGAAGATGGGAACCACATCAGCACTTTTCCAATCCTTAGGTAGTTCCCTGGTGCTCCAAGAAATATGTTTCAATGGTTCTGAAATCACATCTGCCAGTACCTTCAAAACTCTGGGATGTAGTCTGTCAGAACCCATTAATTTAAATCCAACTAGAGCTGACAGGTGTTCTCTTACCTTATTTTCTGCATATTTTAATTTGCAAACATATGCAGCACACCTTCCTTTTATTTTTCCTATAGCAATTACCCTTTGAGTTGAGGTGAGGTGAGCTGTGAGAAAGTAACTGGCCCAAGGTCATCCAGATGGCTTTCATAGCTAAGGTGGGACTAGAACTCACAGTCACCCACTTTCTAGTTTGATGCTTTAACCACTAGACCAAACTGGATCTTATGATCACTGACATGACTCTTTAAAACACAGCAGTGTGATTTCTCCCATATTTAGGTTAGGGGAAAGAAAAGGTGAAACGGAAAGAACAAAGGTTCATTGCAGACAATCTTGTATGTTTGTGATGGATACAACTAGGAACATCTGAACAGGGAGAAGGGTTCAACAAAGTCAGGATGGCAGCATTGACCATGTGATCAAAGCTCCACCTTTCTTTTTGTACATATCTCAATAAACAATCCAGCATCTTCTAATTCCATATTTCACCTTTTCAGTTATTAAATGACAATAGCTCACTAATTGTTGGTCAACATTTCCATTCAACTAATCATCCAAATGTCAAAGTGTTTTAGAAATTCCTCACTTAACAACATCTTAGGAATCTGGAGAACTAAAGCATAGAAACGTATCATCTGAATGCCAGTAAATATGTTTTGTATAGAAGAGAGCACAATTCTGATTGTTATTCTTCTTAGGAAAGAAGTGATGGCAGGTAGTTCAGAAGTTAGTAGGTAGACCAGTAACAGAGGATGCTAACTGTTGGAAAAACATCCCATCCCAAATCACTAGGAATTTAAGAAATCAATGGTGTCTGACACATTTAGTCCTGTAAGGAGGTATTTAGATGTTATGGAAAGAAAAAAAATAAAGTTAGTTGTTATGATTCTGCACATGTTCTAAGGCACCATCATATCCCATAAGTTCTGGCATGAAAAGACTTTCCAGGACTAAATACTTAAGATCATTGACAAGTTCACAAAAGATGCTGTATGAAAATACAATAAAGTACACACACATTCATGTTTAATACAAGTTTCTCACTTTGTCATCCAAAATTGCCAAATTGTCTGAGAGGGCAACTGATATGGGGACACTTTAACATTTTTGTTTAGAAAGTTCCCAAAAATCGGACCACTGATCACACTTTTCAAATTAACAAATTTCATCATTTGTGGTGCAATGAATGTGATAGGCTTTCTTGTGCTTATTTATATTTCATGTACTTATAATTATATTTGTTAGTCAGAAAAGGTGTGGCCAATCCATCTTTGGATACCATTGATTAATATAGATTAACCTGTTTGGAAGTCCCTCTGATTGCTGATCCATAAGACACACAGTTGCTACATGTAATTACGGTATGAAGACTCGTTACCAAATGCAGAATGTTAATGACAAACATTTCAATCCTATTCACACATTTAACACTGATTATGATATGAAATCCTGTCATAGACTGTAAATAAACCCATTTATAGATAATGGGGCAGTGATCCCAAGTTCCTACATCTGATAAATTTTTGTGGTGAAGATTCATTCCTTATGAAGATGACATGCTGATGGAATGTTTATTTTCCCTCTCTATTGGAACCTGTACAAGAGCAGAACTAGTGGTGGATCTGAAATTCAGAAATACATAGTTTTGAAGTCATCGAAGTTTTAAAGAAGTCTGCAAAACTCAGAAACAGGGAAAAGATCTTAGCATTGTCCTTCCTAAGAACCAGACACACCAGCTGAGGCAATGGGTAACCAGGGAACAGACTCAATTGACTACAATCTTTATCAATTCATGCTAATAAACTTCAATCTTTGTAAATATATTTTCAAAACTTTCTTTAGTGTAAAAAGAAAGCCATCTCCAAAACAAAACATCTTGTAATCATGGAAAATATCAGTTACCAAATTCAAGCTGGATTGCCACAAATCACAAAATCTAGTTTGCAAGCTCAAGCAAGTGGAGGGGGGATCTAGGAACTGCTAGTAAAAATCTGCAGAAAAGTATCAGCAACTATGCCAAAGCTTTTCCTTATTATCAAATATTTCAGGAAAGCAGGATTGTCCAAAATGATGCGGAAATGGAATGGCTATCAGAGCACACTGTTGGTTTGGGAGCTGTATAAATATGAGAAACCTCGAAATCAACATTTTCCAGGAGTATTTGTGAGTCAACTTCACAGTGGAAGCGGCCACCAGCCCCACAATTCTAAACAGAAAGCACAACCACGGCTGGAAAGAAAACAAACCCACAAACCCATTTTAATGTCTGGAAATCTAAGCCATTCTCCTTAGATACCAGCCAGAAAGCAGATCACACCTTGATCCCCATATCCCGCAAGGTAGCCTCTGGTTCGAGAACTCTGAGTCCCTTGCACACCTCAGCCAACCTAACCAAACCCCAGGCTTTCTTTTGCCATTCCCCAACCACAAAAATGTAACTACCCCTCTAAGAGAAAAACTTGGAAAGTGACAGGAAAGTAACTGAGCTACTGAATTCCGCAAGACTTGTTCGGCCCTAATTCCTTCCTTGCCCCACGTATAAGAGAGACTTCAGCTAAAGCCAAGAACCATCCAGGACGCCCGTTTCTGCTCCGGGACCAGCAGGGGGAACCGCGTTGGGCGACCCTCCCGGGAGAGACACCCCGGCCCGTTTCCGGCCATCAGATCGTCCAAAGCAGAACTAGGAGGCAAAATGCGGCCAAAGCTTTACGGGGGCATTTCTGCTCCTCCGCCCCAACCCTCGGAAGCAAGTTGGCCCAAGTCGCCTCTTCCAATTCACGCAACTGGCGAGTGCGTGCGTGTGCGTGTTGATGGGGGGAAGGGGGTTGCAGCCAAGCAACTATAATACCCCACAACCCCGCCGCTGAAATCTTGCGACGATGCACGAGTGCCCGAGAAAAAGAGCGAAGCTGGCTGGGAGGTGTGGCCCTCGCCTACCTCCCGGTCTTCTAGGCGGCGTGGAGTTGCCGCAAACCGGGCCACTCAAATAGACGAGAGGAGCCGGTGCGAGGCGCAGCGGCTGGCCGGGCTGTGCGCACTCACCTCGGAGCGAGCCTGCAGCCGCTTGTTCATCTCGTAGATTCGGTACTCAGGCTGCACCATATAGGACATGTGGCGCCGGTAGAAGGGACCGAAGGGCGAGGAGTAGAAGGGGTCGTGCGACGTGGTTGACATCGTGCCTGTTGGCCCGTGCTGGAGGCGAAGCGCGCCGCAGGGGAGCACTGGGTGAGCACATGGGCTGGGGGCTCTGCGCCCTGCAAAGTAAAAGGCGCACGGGCGGGAGCAGGCAGCAAGGCGGGTAGGCAGGGAGGGAAGGGAGGCGGGGTACACGGCTGGTTGGGAAGCGCTGCTGCCGCCGCTGGAGAAGAAGAGGCAGGCAGGGAGGCAGGTGGGGGGGGGGCGCTGGGATGCAAGCTCTCCACCCGGGTTGGAAAACGGTGGCGACAGCAGGGAGGTCACTTCCCGACCACACGGGAGCCCCTGCTGGGACCGACCCTAAAGATGCAGGGAAAGAGGCAGAGTGGGAGATGTAGAAATGGAGAGACCGCGCAGCCGGGCGGGCGCGCGCAATGGCCCGAAGGAGAGCCGCCCCCCCTCCCAGTGCCAAGCTAGGACTTCGTTCAGCGTCACCCCGTCTCCTCGGAAGAGGGTCGTGCAGACCTGGTCTTGGTGGGGGGGCGCTGTTCTGCGCTGCCAGAAGAATGCCTTACCTCCCCGCCCCCTTGGCGTGGGCTTTAGGTTGGGGAGGGGTGGCCCAGCTTCCTCTGCGCTCCGCTCTCCAGCTTTGATTCCCACACCCGAAGCTGCGGCTTTCAAAGAAAGGGAGACCGGGAAGAGAGGAGGAGACACGTGGGTAAAAAAGAATCTGCGCCGAAAGTTTGGCAATTAAAATCGGTAGGGAGGGATCTGCCAGATATCCCCAAGAGGACTTCGCGCAGCTCCTGAGTTCGTTCCCTGCAGCCTGAAGCATTTGCAAATGCAAATATCCCTGGACGCAACTAAGTGCTTTGAAACTTAAATGTGCTCAAGCTACACAACAGCTCTGTGAGGTGTTGTGTGAAAGATGACCGAACCCCAAACAATGCTGTGCTTAAAGGCCTCGGGCGATCTCTCCCCGTTTTTTAAAGCCAAGCAAAACTCCCTGCCAGCGGCACCGTTTCTAATATTTTGAAATCTATTTTGGCCTGACAATTTTTTGGAGAGTTTTTCAGAATCTCTGTGGCATGCACATGCACACCTATGCCTACAACCCCAAGTTCTCAGAACCAGCAGAGTTGTTTTCAGAAGCAATAAATATACTTCCAGCTGTTACTCTTGTTATTTTTGGTGTTTATTAAAGGCTTAAACAGAAGCCTAAATAACTGCAGCTTCACCCCTATTTATACACTCAACCACTAGGTGGCAGCCAATAGGATTCAAGTATTAGTTCCTGCTTTAACACAAGATAATTAGCATGTAGACAGCAAGTCTGGCTCTTAACTGGCAGAGTCTTATGACCGTTTTTTCAACAATTCCAAGTAATTCACCCCAATACATTACACCCCTTTCGCCTAGATAGTTCATAAGGTCAAATGTTAAACATAGTCCCTTAAATATGTTGGTGACCTTTTCACCCATTCCGAACGCCTGGAACTGCTGGAGGTCCTTGGTCAGTCAGCTCGCCTGCCAGACTTGGAAGACCAGGGCTATGGGACCCATCTATCACAGGTAGACTTGAGTCTCTGTGGCTGGGCTGTCCTGGTAGGCCCAAGCCAGTGTCCACAGGTGGAACAGAGTTCACCAATCCTGAAAATGGAGCTGTCAGCTGGCATTGTCCATTGGTTGTGGTATCAGTGGTTGGGACTGACTCACCAGACACTTGAGTCTCCTCCCTTAGTCGGAAAGCTCCCCATTGCTGGCAGAGTCTGATGCACTACTGTCATCGTGCTGCTCCTGAGTTTGACTGTCACTAGAGTCATGAGTTATTGGCTGGCTTGCTAACCTCCGCTGCAGCTGGTCAATGTGCCTGCGTAGCATGCGACCATCTTCCAGGACCACTTTGTAAGAAAGTGGCCCAGTCACCTTACAAACCACAGTTATACCCACAGTGCCCCTTGCCTGTAGTTCCTCGCC
This sequence comes from Bothrops alternatus, assembly GCA_034064705.1. Taxonomy (NCBI): domain Eukaryota; kingdom Metazoa; phylum Chordata; class Lepidosauria; order Squamata; family Viperidae; genus Bothrops; species Bothrops alternatus. Next base: position 16,066,290 of record JARGCV010000085.1, read on the forward strand.
CAGACCGGGTCGCCAACTTGCAAGTGCCGTGGTGCCTTTGGCTGTATTGCTTGTGAGGCAACTCTATCTGGATGTGATCAAACGCCGGCCCCATCTAAATTCTGCTGGGCTTCTGCCCGTAGAAGTGCATAGGGTTGTACGTTGGCAGAGTAGAAAATCTGCCAGTCTGTGTTGCCGGTTGCCTGAGACTATCCACTTTAAGGATTCCTTCATTGTTCGGACCATGTGCTCCACTTGGCCGTTCGAAGCTGGGTGAAAAGGGGCTGATGTGGCATGTCTGATCATATTTGCCCTTAAAAAGGACTGAAATTCTGAAGCAGTAAACTGGGCCCCATTGTCAGAAACTATCATATCAGTTAACCCATGTGTGACAAAAATCCTGTGCAGTTCTTGTATGGTCCTGGCAGCAGTCATGGTGGGGAGAGATGCGACCTCTAACCACTTGGAGTGACTGTCCACCACAATGAGGAAGAGTTGTCCCTGGAAAGGCCCTGCATAATCGATGTGGATCCTGGACCAGGGGGTGTGTGTGGTTTCCCATTGGTGGACAGGGTCATGGGGCATCTTTGGTCTAGATTGCTGGCAAATATGGCAGCTGTGTACCTGAGCCTCAATATCTTTGTCCAGCCCAGGCCACCAAAGGTAGCTTTGCACACCTTCATCCAGACTATTCCTGGATATCCCTCATGCAGAGACTCCAAGACTCTAGTCTTCAGTGAGTTTGGGACTACCACCCGACTACCCCACAAGATGCACCCCCGTGGGCTGACAACTCATCCTTCCTCCAGCTGAAACTCTGAAAATTAGGCCTGGGACTATTTTCCGGCCATCCTGTGAGCATCCAGTTCAGCACGTGGCTCAGCGTCGTGTCTGAAGCTGTCTCTGCAACCACATTGCCTGCATTAAGGGGAGACTCAGGCAGGTCCTGAATAGCTAGGATGTGCATGGCTGGAGTGGGGGCGGGCTCTAACTGCGGCAGGGGCAGTCTGCTAAGGCCGTCTGCATGGCCCATTTCTCTACCTGGTTTATGAATCAAACTATAATCATACGCCGACAGGAAAATTGACCACCTCAACATCCTAGGGTAATATGATCTGGGGTGTTTGCTTGTTCATTGTGAACAACCCCCAGGAGTGGCTTATGGTCTGTGAAGACCGTGAAGGGCCTACCATATAGATAGTATGAAACTTCTTGATCCCTGCCACTATGGCCAAGGCTTCTTTATCTATTTGAGCATAATTATGCTCTGCAGAGGACAAGGTCCTCGAGTAATAGGCTATTGGAATTTGCCTTCCGTCAGCCATTAAATGACTCAATACATCCCCAACCCCATATGGTGATGCATCGCAAGCGATGCAGAGAGGCAGCTTTTCGTTAAAATGCATCGAAACTGAATTTAAAAACAGCACAGTGATTTGACTGCTGAGAAGCTCCTATTGTGGACGCTGGTCCACTTCCACTGTGCATGTTTGTCCAAGAGCTGGCTCTGCCACTGTGGCCTTGTGTCGTAGGAAGGTGTGATAAAAATTTAGCAGTCCAAGAAACACTTGAAGCTCCCCCTTTGATTTTGGACTGGGGGCCTTTGAGCTTGGATTCAGCAGGATGATGAATGCCTTGGGCATCTATATGGAAACCGAGGAACTCAGTTGAAGCTACTCCAATCTTACATTTCTCCTGCTTCAGCTTCAGTCCCGCTTCGCGAATGTGCTGAAGGATGGCCTTGAGCAGTTCTACCAATTTTTTGACTGATTCCCCAGCTATGAGGAATGCCTGGAATACCCTTGAGCGTGTGCTCCATCACTCCCTGGAAGAGGCCTGGGGCAACACTGATCCTGAATTGTCGGTGCTTATCCTTGAAAGCTCCTCTGTGAATAACTATGGTTTGAGCTTCCGCCGTGGCATCATCCACTGGCATTTGCTGATAGGCTTGAGCCAAATCTAACTTGGCAAAGATGTGACCTCTCTGTAGTGATGCCAAAATTTCGCTGACTACAGGCACCAGATATGCGTGTTGTTGGAGTGCTCTATTGATAGTGCACTTGTAATATGCACATATTCACACCTCTGTGTTGGCCTTAAGTGGCATAACTATGGGGGTTTCCCATTGACTGCTATCAACTGGCTGCAGGATGCCTTACTGCACCAGCTTGTCCAGCTCTGCATCGATCTTCTTCTTGAGGGCGAAGGGCACTCTACACGGCTCGATCCGTATTGGAGTTATGGCAGGATCAAGTCGAAGAGCTATGGGAGGACTCTTATATTTACCTAAGTGAGGGCTAAAAATGTCAGCAAACTCCTGGCAAACTGCCGCTAAGTCCACTGCTTGCATGCTGTTTATTCCAGTTACATTGATTCCCAATGCATCAAACCAATCAAGCCCAATGATGCTTGTGCGGTTGCCCTCAATTACTATGACTTCCAGGGGGCCTCAAATTCCTTGAAGTGCACCCTGAGTGTAGCTTCCCCCTTGTCTGTTACTCGGGAGTTTTGGAAATTGGTTAACATGAGGTTCAATGGCTTCAGCTTAACTTTTTTGCTGCTGCGGCTGCAAATGTGTTTGAAAGTCTCCTGGGAAATTATGGATAATGTGGGTCCCGTATCTAGTTCCATGTTGCATGGAACTCTCTGCAGCTTGACTTTGAGCCGCAGTTTTTCCTTAAGAGGGCGATGGGCACCTGTTCTAAGTATGCTCCTCCTAGTGGTGCAATAGCCCACCCTGTGTTGCCCTGGGGAAACTCCTTCTGGTGGACTCTCTCTCTTTGATGACCCTGACAGACTGCGGCAATGTAGCCTTGCTTGCCACACGCCCGACACGTTGCTGTGCTGAACCTGCAGTCTGTGCATTTGTGTCGGCCTCCATACCCCGCACATCAAGAGAAGGGAACTGCCTTGTCAACTGGGTGTTGTGGCCTTCTTTCTGGTGGCCGCTGTAATCTATCTCTTGATCCGATTCGGAGTCTTCAATCCTCTCAGCGCCCTTCTGGTGGATCGCCTCTGCGCAGGGAACATTCCTGGATAGCTGTAAGGCCTTGATGGCTCCCCCGGTGGCTTCTTCGGCTGTGATTTCTCTTAGGGTATCTTGAAATGAAATAGTCTCTTTGGCGAACAATTTGTGTTGGAGATCCCTGCTTCTTAACCCACACATTAAGTGGTCTCACAGCCTCTCTTCAAGATCTTTGAACTCGCAGGGTCAGGCTGCTTGACGAAGGGCAGCAATGAATTCAGCAGCCGATTTGTCCGGTCGTTGGTCTCTTCTTTCGAAGGAATGCCTCCAGGCGATTACCTGATAGCTTTGGTTCAAAGTGTTCTTTGAGCATTCTCTTAAGTTCGGAATAAGCAACAGATTCAAGCAGTGCCAGAGCTATTAAGTTTTCGGCGAGCTCAAACGTCGCCTGGCCACAAATGCACAGCAGCGTTGCGGCCTTCAAGCTGTCCTCACGAACTTGGTTGACTCTAAAGTAATTTTTGATGCTTGCGATGTACGAGCTCCACCTCTCTGGATGTGCGACATTGAATTCTGAGAGTTTTCCGAGTTTGGCCATGTGAGTTGCTCTCGTTTTCAGCCTCGCAATGCCTTGTGCTGCCTAGACTTCTTCTAATCTCCCAGGGACGGTTCCTTGGGAGCGCTCTTCCTCCAGTGTTTTTGTACTGGCAGGAATGGGGGGGGAACATGGTCCCAACCAAGGCGCTATCGCTTGGCTTACCCCCTTAGTGACTCAGCTCTTCGAGTTTGGCAGCACATCCCATCCTCGTCGCCACTGTTATGTTTGTGTTCTGTGAGGCATTGACAAGGCAGCAGGTGAACAAACAACTCTTTATTAAAGGTTTAAACAGAAGCCTGAATAACTGCAGCTCCACCCCTATTTATACACTCAACCACTAGGTGGCAGCCAATAGGATTCAATTGTTAGTTCCTGCTTTAACACAAAATAATTGGCATGTAGACAGCAAGTCTGGCTCTTAACTGACAGAGTCTTATGAGCATTTTTTCTACAATTCCAAGTAATTCACCTCAATACATTACAACTCCCAAATGAGGAAAATAGCAAAATAACCCATGGAGAAACAATCCTCAGAATTTTGTTGCAATCAAATAATGCATCCCCTTTGAAGCAAAGCAGTGCAAATTCATCATTTGCGCATTTATTTGAAAGGGTGTGGATGGCAGCTGTGCAAATCATTTTGAAGGGCCACAAGCAAAATTCCACTACCAATGATTTGCACAGCTCTGGCATGGCTAACGCAATCAACCCATAAATTCTAGATCAGAGAACTAATCTAGTTCAGGAAAAGATGCTACAGCTGAGCTCTTCCTCTTTCACTCAATACACTTTACCATTGGTATAAACAATCATTTTCCAATAATTCCAAGGATGGGAAGCATTTTAAAAACATCCAGTACATCTTAATGTTTATCTGTTTGTTCCTTAAACAGTAGTGGAGTCATGCACATTACCCTGGATGAAAAGTACTAGATTGAGTCAGATTTAATGTATTAAAGAAATACCACCAGAAAATCCCATTACTGTAGAATAGATGGAGAAATTGAGAGGGAAAATCTGAATAAATTGTAAGCTATTACTTGCAAGAATACTGTATTCAGTTCACTGGAATCTAAAAACTACATGAAGCTACAGGTATGGTAGTCCTCAAGTTATGAATGTAATGGAGCCTGCCCATTGATTTGTAAGAATGAATCTCATACCTTGAACGCAATCACTCCCTGCTTTTGCCCACGCATTCGCTAATTTAATGCGTGGGCGAATGTATTGAAGTGAACCTGAGGTATTTCAGGATGGGAAAAGCCATGGGGGGGGCTAGTGATGGAACAGGCTACCTGCTTCAGACCACCCAAGGCCTCCCCATACCAAATGAAATATATCATTCTCCCTCCCCCAGGGTCCCCACAATTGCTCTCCATGTCCCTTCCTGCAGCGCTCGGTCACTTACATTGTGGAGATCTGTCTCCTCTCCAGCCTGTTTCTTTGTCTGCTCCCTGAAAAAGCAGGAGGAGAGCAGGACGAGCACATCCTGCACAGTTTCTTTGACTCACCGGGCTGCCAGCCTTGGTGAGCCTCCTCCAAAGGGTTCCAGGCTCAGCCCAGAAAAGCGTTTGCATGCCGAAGTGAGTGCCCTGATCTCATGGGAAGCCAGGTACCCATACTCTGCAAAAGCAAATGGGTGCCTGAGCATGAGATCATGGCCCCCAGAACCTTTCAGCCTCTGTTTATCCTGGAGGAGGCCTACGCCACCCAGAATGGACCTCCAGAGCAATGCAGCCATCACCCCAACCTCTGTTTTGGGTAGCAGAGGCCTGGAGAATGGATGTCTGGAGCCAGGCAGAGGTTCTGATGCCCAGGACGGAGGTCAGGGGTGGCAACTGGCTCCAGAATTCCATTCTTTAGGAAAGGCCTCTGCCGGTGAAACGGAGGCTGGGGGTGACACATGAGTCAACCTGGAGCTCCATTCTCGGTGTCAGAGGCTTTTTGCAAGATGGCAAAAGGCTTCGCAAATGGAGGAAAGGCTTCGCTGTTTCAGCCCTTACCTCCATTTGCAAAGCCTTTTTGCCACAGATCTTGTCTAGGCCTCCATTTGCAAAGAACAGAGACCAAAGTACTGTGAGTCAGACGAGATCAGTAGCGTGAGATCTTGCACCCCTGATTTCACATGATCTTGCGGTACTTTTGGCCTCCATTCTCTGTGAATGCACTGAAGGCCTGAAGCACCAAAACATCCAAGAAAGCAAAGACTCTCTTGATCAGTGATGGCGAACCTTTTAGAGACCGAGTGCCCAAATCCTGCCCCACAACTGTGCTCCGCCTCCCGCCCTGCCTGCTCCGCCCCCCCACCCCTGCCCCGCCTGCCCACAGGGCCACACACTGCCTCCATGGCCCAATGCAGCAGATCACCCAGGCAGCCCTGCAGCGCCATGGAAGCCACGCCCTCCGCCCACACTCCGCAGCATCATCTGCACGGTATGGGGCACGAGGGCGGAGTCTTGTCCCTGCTTCCTGGCTATGTTCTTGGCTGCGCTGCCTGGGGGGGTGACTCTCCTCCAGGGGGGCTGCTTGTGAGGAGGGGGCTGTGGGGGGAGGCGGGGCTGGGGTGACGGCACGTGTGCTCACAGAGAGGATTCCAAGTGCTGCCTCTGGCACGCGTGCCATAGGTTCGCCACCACTGCTCTAGATCTTTGTAAGGTGGGTATCCATAGGCCTAGTATCAAATCTAGAAAAAGCATTGGTGCAGCCATTTTTCCTTCTCATTCTAGGTTGCCACATAGAATGGAGGGAGGCACCAGCCAGGTGCTTTATTCTGCTTTATTCGTCTCTGTTTGTCAAAACCTTGACATTAAACCAAGTCTCCTAAAACTGTGTTTTTCTCAGGGTGCTGGGCCTATCCATCCTTTGGGAGAGTGGTAAAGACTTGGTGAAGATTTGAGGATGGAAGAAAAGAATGGAGCCGTTGCTGGCTGCAACAGAACTTTGGCTGTCGGAGTGCAAGTAGCTGCTGCAGCCAGCGAGGAGGTATCACTGGCAGGGGCTTGGCCAAAGTCTCGGTTGATCCAACCTGGGAAGCTGGTATCACAGGGAGGAACTACGATCCTAGCAGACCTCTATCAAGCCGAAGCTATCCCTCAGCTCAGAAGCACTCCTGTTGCCACTGAAGAGGAATTCCTGTTGCTGCCATCACAGGGGTTTTTGTCCACAGAATACCAGAAGGGAAAGGGATCGATCAGAGGGGATGACTCTGGAGACTGAAACTTCCAGTCCGCAGTCGACAGCCCCTCTCTCAAGCAACTGAAGGAGAAGTTCAGCAGATTGGAGGTAAAAGAGATGGTTCCTGTTGCCCAGGATGTGTGCGCCATGGAAAGGAATGCCAAGAGCTACCTATCTCTTTTTCCCCCTCGCCGGAGTCCCAGCCTGATCGCAGGAGCCTGTGCTGCCTCACCTATTCACCAGCCAGTGATGTCAAGCTCTGTATCCCATCCAAGCCCACTGCCGTGGTCTCAGGCTGCCAATCCAGGAGCCCGGCCAAGGGAAGTCCGGATGGTGGTTCGGCCACATCCCCAGGACCAACAGGTAGCTCAGCAGCAAGTGCAGGTGGCCCTGCCACGATTTGATGGGAAGCCCAAGAAGCTATCCTTCCTGAACCAAGTGTGGGCTTATCTAGATCACTATGCTTATGCCTACTTGGATGATGCTCAGATAGTGAATGTCGTGGCAGCCAATTTTGAGTGGGAAGTGGCCAACTGGTGACCAACCTCCATGATGAAGGGGTTCCTGAACTGGAGGATGCTAACCAACTGAGAGGTCAATTTGAAGATGAATCCCAGACCCTGCTGGCCAAGAAGGAGATCCATCGTCTGAAGCAAAAAGGCTGCCCCAGTAGGGAATAAGTTTGAGAATTCAGGCAAGTTGCTGGTTGGCTAGGGCAGTGGCCAGAACGATCATTGATCAACTACTTCAAGCAGGGGCTAGACCACGACTTACTCCAAGCCTGCATCATTCCTAACCAATTGCATGAGTGGTATAGCATTGCAGTGATGCTGGACAATGAATTGAACTGCTCCAAAAAGTCAGGCCGAACCCAAGCCACCATGTGTCCAGGAGAAACGCCTTTTTGGCTGATGTTCCCAGGCCACTACAAACACCAGGATCCCCCAAGCACCAGCCAGGGCTCCTATCAAGTCCTACCGATGCGGTCAAATGGTTCACCACATTGTGGAGTGCCTGTCTCTCAAGCCCCAACCCAGAAGCACCCAACTGCCACTGCAAAGCCATGGCAAGCTCCCAGAGGAGGAAGAGAGAAGACAAACTGGGCACGTCAAGACCCAGTCATCGAGGCCTCCCCCCTCCCTTGAGCTCAAGGCAAAAGCCCGGACCGAGCCATTGCAGATGCCAGCGTCCTATGACAGTGATGAGGAAGTTGAGGAGGATCCAATGGTAAATCAACCCATCTCACCTTTTGCCATCCCCGCCAAGATAATCATATCCAAAATTGGAGCCCAAATGAACTTAAATGTGTTAATAGACTCAGGTTTCTCCAAATGCTTACTTAATCTATCCACAGTGCTCAAGCTGGGGATTCGGGCAAGACTGTTATCCCTAGCCATGAGATTTGAACAAGATACGGGTCCCTTATCGGCAGGGCACCTGCCACACATCTGGCAGAACCAGTGCAATTGGAAATGGGTCGGCACTGGGAAATCATCCATTTTGTGGTGGTCCCAAAAATGACTGAGGCTGTGATTTTGGGTCTGACCTGGCTCAACAAGTGGTGCCAACCATCTGGTGGGAGAACAGAGTGAGGAATTTAAGATTGGTCTCCCCTGCCACCACCAGTGATACAAAGGACTATACCATAAATGAGGCTCAGGAAGAGCACCCTAAGACACTAAAGGCTGTTGTGGAAAAGCTGCTAGGAATCCAGCTTGTCCCAATCAAATACTGTGATTTAGCCAAGGCATTTAGTGAGAAAGAGTGTGGCATCCTCCCCCTTCACTGGGCTACAGACTCTGCCATAGAAATCTTACCCGGGGCCAAGCTCCTGAAGCCAAAAATGTACTCAATGACTCCCAGAGAGATGAAGGAGTTAAGAGAGTATATTGATAAGAATCTGGCTCGGGGTTTCATCCAACCAGCAAAATCTTGTGTAGCCACCCCTGTATTGTTCAGAGAAAAGAAAGATGGGTCACTGAGATTAAACGTGGATTTTAAAGGATTAAATGCTGTCAGGGTATAGAACATATACCCCCTTCCCTTACTGAAGGACATGTTAGCCCAACCTGGCAAAGGGGAAAGTTTTTACAAAGTTGGATTTAAGGGAGGCTTATTACCGAGTCCGGATTAAGGAGGCGGACGAATGGAAAGCCGCATTCAATTGCTCCCGGGAAGCTTCCAATTTAAAGTGATGCATTTTGGACTGCAAGTCGCCCATTTGGATTCGGGCTCTACCCGATGTATGGTGAGCCCATTTATGCAGTTAATCAACCAGGTGCTCCATGATCATCTATATAAGGGGGTTTTGGTTTATCTTGATGACATTCTAATTTACATGGAGACTATGGAAGAGCACATTAAACTGGTCAAGGGGATGCTGAAGAAATTACTGCAGGCTAAACTGTACCCAAAGCTATCTAAATGTGAGTTTGATCAGACACACCTTGACTATCTAGAGTACTGAATTTCAAATGAGGGGATAGAAATTGATCCTGCAAAAGTGGAAGCTGTATTGGAATGGCAACCCCCTCACACCCGTAAACAACTTCAAAGCTTTCTGGAGTTTGCTAATTGTTCTCAAGCATCCTGATCCTGAAAAGCAATTCATCATTCAAGCTCAAGTGAGTGATGTGGCTGTGGGTGCTGTTCACTTACAAAAAATCACCAGGGGGAATTACAACCCTGCGCTTATACTTCCTGGAAACTAACCGACACAGAAAGGAGGTGGGCCATTTGGGAGAAGGAGGCTTTTTCGGTGTGATGGGCATTACTAATGTGATGTCACTTTTTAGAAGGAGGAGAGATACTTTTTTTTTCAAATATATTTTATTAATTTTATAATTTTAACAATAAATACATAAAATCCCAGAATAATAACCTATTTAAAAAAAAGAAAAAACCTAGATATACAACTCAACATAATACATCCTCTTCCATCTTTCAACATACATAAGTTTATAGGTGTTGCCCAGACAGCACCCCCTACATCACATCCACCCTCTTTCTTTCTCCCTATCTTCTCCTACTTCCCCCTTCCTCCATCTCCTTCCCTTTCTCTCCACTTCACCTCTTCTCCCCCAATCTTCCTACTTCCCTCTCCCCTCTCTTACTACCTCTCACCCCCCTTCAGATGTAGTCCAGAGGTACCATCCGAGCAACTCCCCTCTCTCAGTAAGCATTTTTTATTATATGTTACAAATATTACAGTTGAGTATAAAACAATCTAACACCCTCCCCGACGTACCCCCCCAGCTTCCCAAAGTGAATACAGGGTAAACAAAATTAATATATAAATCCTAATAAAAATTAACTATATGCTAAAAACAATTTCTTGGATTGATATTTCCCTTGGATATACTCTATCCATTTTTTCCAGTCCAACATATATTTTTCATTTGAGTGATCTTTCAAATAAGCAGATACTTTAGCCATTTCCACCAAATTTATAACTTTCAAAATCCATTCCTCGATAAATGGTAATTCTGCCTTCTTCCAATATTGTCCCACCAACAGTCTTGCTGCTGTAATCAAGTTCAAAATCAAGTTCATCTCTATGGTGGAGCAATCGTTTATAATACCTAATAAAAACAACTGTGGTGAAAATTCAATATGCTTTTTCAAAATATTTTGAAGTATCCACCAAATCTTTATCCAAAAAGCCTTCATTTTTTTACAAGTCCACCATACATGAAAATAAGTAGCATCCATACATTCACATCTCCAACATTTAGGTTGTAAATTGGGGTACATACATGAAAGTTTTTTCGGATCCAAATGCCATCTATAAAACATTTTATAAAAATTTTCTCTTAAATGTTGCGCTTGTGTAAATTTTACATTTTTCACCCAAATTGTCTCCCAAGTTTCCATCATAACTGGTTGTCCAAAATTTTGTGCCCACTTTATCATACAATCCTTAACTAATTCAGTTTCTGAATCAATTTCAATCAATGCATTATACAATCTTTTAATATGCATTGGCCTATGATCTCTAATTTGTTTAATTAAATTTTCATCTATTTGAGCTAAGCCAATCTTCTGATCTTTTTTCCATCTAGTCTGCAATTGTAAATATTGAAACCAAGTAAGAATCATTCCTTCGTCCCTTTAGGTGTTCAAGGACTTCAATTGTAAAACATTCCCTTCTTTAAATAGGAGTTTCTCATAACGCACCACATCATATAATTGTTCTCTTTTTATATTCTCTATTGCATGTCTGGGAACTGTCCAAACAGGAATCTTATCGTTTAATTTATACTGATATTTTTTCCAGACACGCAGCAGAGCATTTCTCAATAGGTGCTCTTTGAAACTCCTATCCAAGTTCTTATCATAAACTAAATATGCATGCCATCCATATAATAAATCATACCCTTCAATGTTCAATATTCTATCATTAGTTAAATTAACCCAATCACTTATTGCTACTAAAACAACTGCACCATAATATAACTTGAGATTAGGCATTTTCAAACCACCTCTTTCCCTTGTATCCTGAATTATTTTTAACTTGACCCTTGGTTTCTTCCCATTCCAAATAAATCTATTAATACCCCTCTGCCACTCCTCTAAGTTAGCATCTTTTTAAGTATAGGTATCATTTGAAAAAGAAATAAAAATTTAGGTAGTACATTCATTTTAACTGCTGCTATCCTACCCAGTATAGATAATTGAAGTTTCTTCCATTTTTCCAATTCTATTTGTACATTATTCCACAAAACTTCGTAATTATTTTTATATAACTTCCCATTGGAAGCTTCAATATCAACTCCTAAGTATTTAATTTTCTTAACTATCTCACATCCCGTTATTCTTTCCAATTCCTGTTTTAAATTAATATTTAAATTTTTAACTAACATCTTTGTTTTAGCTATATTTAATTTAAACCCTGATACCTTACCATAAAGTTTAATTATCTCCATCAATCTCTTAGCTGACAGTATTGGTTGAGTCAATGTCACAACCAAATCATCTGCAAAGGCACGTAATCTATAGTCTTGTTGTCTAATCACTATACCTTTTAAATCTTCTTCTTCTTTTTTTTTTTAAATAAATTTTATTGGTTTTTTAATTTTTACAGAAAAAAAAAGCTCAAGGCACACCATGGTATTAGGGTAAACAAATATCCAAAACCAATACATTTGTACATATTTCAATCAATACATCTAGTATTCCCTCTCTTAATCCCTTAGATAACATACCTTATTCCAAAATATTTAATTAATTTTATAATTTAAAATAAAAAAAACAAAGAAAAGGAAAAAAAATTCCCCTATCCTAGCCCCCCCCCGGACTTCCCAAAATGAATACAGGGTAAAACAAAGAAAACCCAGTACATCAAACAAAGTTCTTATCTTATTCAATAAAACTTCTAAAGTTAAAACAAACAACAACGGGGATAAGGGACATCCCTGTCTAGTACCTTTCTCTATATTAAACGAATCTGTTAAGTCCCCATTCACAATCTCTTTTTGAAGTATGGACTGATCACAAAAATTTGGAAGCTCTGAAAACCCCCTTGCAAATTATTCCTGAAACAGGTCTGGTGGACTCAATATTTCAACCATTTTAACTTTACTTTAAAGTATCTTCCAGGGGGTAAGAATGTTTTAGCTGACACTGTCTAGGATGCCTCAGTTCAAATGCCACCAAGAGGAAATCATTTTTTTTATATATATATAACATTTTTTTATTGTTAGATATCATTCCTCTACTGCAGTCTGCTTTTCAAATAACCACTAGAGCTCAATTGTGAAAGCAATCCACCGGTCCTAATTACCACCTACTGAAAAGACTCAAAGAGCAATTAGAGACTGACACCAGGTTCAAGGACAATAAATATCTATTAACCCTTTGAGGAGGGCTAGCCTGGAAGGGTTCTAAGTGTACCTCCCGAGTGCCCTCAGGATTGAAGCCCTTCAGCGCAGTCATGATGCAAAGCAAGCTGGCCACTTTGGGTTTCCTGAAAACATTACATTTGATGTGAAGGCAGTTCTTGCGGCCAGGCATGGACAAAGACATTGAGGGTTATGTGAAAAGTTGTGCCATCTGCGCTGCTATGAAGAAATATCCTGGAAAGCCTCCAGGGCTCTTACATTAAATAGCCGACTCTTCCCAGCCTTTGGAAGAAATAGCTATGGATATTATAGTGGACCTGCCTGAGAGCAAGGGAAATACTGTAATATGGAATGTGATTGATCTATTTTCTAAACAAGCCCATTTCATCACTTGTTCAGGGCTCCCCTCTGTGCAGAAACTGACCAAGATGTTTTTGAAGCACATCTATCGGCTCCACAGAGTTCTTAGGTGGATTATTTCTGATGGGGATTCAATTTACCATGAAGTTCTGGAGGAAGTTCATTAAGTTTATTGGGTCTACTCAGGAGCTGTCATCATGTTTTCATCCGAGTACTAATGGAGCAGCTGCATGTGTGAATTCAATGGTAGAGCAGTACCTCAGATGCTATGTTAATTACCAGCAGACTATCTTTTGCTGAAGTAACCTATAATAATACTGTGCACAGTAGCATTGCTTTTAAACCATTTAAGATAGCTACTGGGAGGGATTTTGTGCCTATGCCTGAATATCCCTAGGAGCCACCTGCCTCCCAAACTTTGGATCAGTGGGTGACCTCCTTCCAAAGTGTTTGAGCAAATGTAAAAAAAGCCTTAACCCAAGCCACTAAGGTTTACAAGGAGCGGGCTGATAAGAAACGCTCCCCTCAAGGACCATTTTATATTGGGGAAAAGGTTTATCTTTCATCTAAGTATTTGAGGTTGAAGTTACTCAGCAAAAAAATGGGGTCAAAGTTTCTGGGTCCTTTCTCTATCATCAGAATCATAAATCTTATTACCATGGAATTAAAGCTTCCATGGTTTTGGGGGAAAGTCCACCCTGTGTTCCATTGTAGTCTGTTGAAACCTGTGTCTGAATCCTCTTTAAGACCTATTCCAAAGAAGCCTCTGGGTCCAACAGTGGTAGAGGGGGAGACACATTATGAAATAAAACAAATTCTTGATTCTAGGTTGTACAAGGGGAAGTTACCATAACTCATTCAGTGGAAAGGCTATCTATTGTCAGAAGCTACGTGGGTGAAATGTACATATGTGAAAGCAGACAGGCTAATAAAGAAATTTTATAAATACCCTCATAAGCCTCGAGGAAATACTTAACATGCTTTTTGTTTCTCACACAGGAGACTCTTTCCTTTTGAGAGGGGCTGACTGTCAACTCTACAATGAGCATGGCTGCAGCCATTTTTTTCTTCTTGCTCTAGGTTGCCACATAGAATGGAGGGATGGGGGTTGCCCTGGTGCTTCGTTAGTCAAAATAATCTTCAGTCCCATGGGAACCAAAGTCATCTGCTGCTCCCACAACTAGGGACTGAGCATTGCATAAAAAGCCTGCCAAATAAATATTTATTTATTTATTTATCAAATTTGTATGCCGCCCCTCTCCCGAGACTCGGGGCGGCTCACAACAACAATATGGGTACACATAAAAATTATTAATAACAATAACAACATACAAACCAAGGATCCATACATACAACATTCAAACACACAATCAAGGATGGAAGCACATTCCTCGGCCCTGGGGGTAGAACACAGTTCATACCCCCCAAGCCTGCCGGCACAAATAGGTCTTCAAAAGCTTCCGGAAAGCTAGGAGGGAGGAGGCAGTACGAACCTCCAAGGGAAGCTGGTTCCAGAGGGCTGGGGCAGCAACGGAGAAGGCCGTTGTCCTAGGACCCGTCAGATGACACTGTCTGATGGACGGGACCCGTAGGAGGCCAGCCCTATGCGCCCTAACCGGTCACTGGGATGCATGAGGCTGAAGACGGTCCTGCAAGTAACCTGGTCCATTGCCATAAAGGGCTTTATAGGTCATAACCAACACTTTGAATTGTGTTTGGAGACCAATTGGCAGCCAGTGCAGCTCACGAAGGGCTGGAATGATATGAGCATGTCTTAGAAGACCCAAGACAGCTCGCGCGGCTGCATTCTGGACAACCTGCAGTCTCCAGACATTCTTCAAGGGTTGCCCCATGTAGAGAGCATTACAGTAGTCGAATCTCGAGGTGACAAGGGCATGAGTGACTGTTAGGAGTGACTCCCGATCCAAATAGGGTCGCAACTGGCACACCAGGCGAACCTGGGTGAATGCTCCCCTCGCCACAGCCGAAACATGATGTTCTAAGCTTAGCTGTGGATCGAGGAGAACACCCAAGTTGCGAACCCTCTCCGAGGGGGACAAAACTTCTCCCCCCAGGGTGATGGATGGATAGTTAGAATCGTCTTTGGGAGGAAAAACCCATAGCCACTCCGTCTTGTCGGGATTGAGTCTGAGCCTGTTGGCACCCATCCAGACCTTAACAGCCTCCAGGCACCGGTTCATCACTTCCACTGCTTCACTGTAATGATGCGGGGTAGAGATATAAAGCTGAGTATCATCAGCATACTGATGACAACTCACCCCGTGTCGACAGATGATCTCACCCAACGGCTTCATGTAGATGTTAAAAAGCAGAGGTGAGAGAACAGACCCCTGAGGCACTCCACACGGAAGAGGCCTCGGAGCCGATCTCTGACCTGCAAACACCGACTGCGACCGGCCAGAGAGGTAGGAGGTGAACTACCGTAAAACGGTGCCCCGCACTCCACACCTCTCCAACCGGCGCAGAAGAATACCATGGTCGATGGTATCGAATGCTGCTGAGAGGTCAAGAAGCACCAGGATAGTGGAATAACCTCCATCCCGGGCCTGCCAGAGATCATCAGTCAGCACGACCAAAGCAGTTTCCGTGCTGTAACTGGACCTGAACCCAGACTGCCAAGGGTCCAGATAATCAGCTTCCTCCAAGGACCGTTGGAGTTGGAGTGCCACCACCTTCTCAACAACCTTCCCTAAAAAGGGAAGATTGGAGACTGGCCGGTAATTATTCAAAACTGCCGGGTCCAGGGAAGGCTTCTTGAGGAGGGGGCGCACAAGTGCCTCCTTTAAGGGAGCCGGAAAGGACCCCTCCCTCAATGAAGCATTAATAACAGCCTGGACCCAGCTTCATGACACCTCCCTGCTAGCCGAAACCAGCCAGGAGGGACATGGGTCCAATAAACAGGTGGCAGAACTCACAGCTCCAATGGCCTTGTCCACATCATCAGGAGTTGCCAGGTCAAACTCATCCCATTCAACAAGACTAAGACGGGCCTCTGTCGTCTCGACTGACTCATTGTCAGCCGACACTGCATTCCAATTGGAGTCCAAGTCAGCCTGGATCTGAGCGATCTTGTCTGCGAAAAAGGTGTTAAATTCCTCAGCGTTGCCCTGCAAAGGTTCCTCCCTCCTCTCTGTATCAAGGAGAGAACGAGTCACCCTAAACAGGGCAGCCGGGTGAGAATCCGCAGACGCAATCAATGCGGAAAGATACTGAGATCTTGCCGCAGTGATCGCTTCCAAATAGGTCTTAATATAAGCTCTCAATTTGGTTCGATCAGATTCGGATCTGCTTACCCACCATTGCTTCTCTAGACGTCTCTTCTGGTGCTTCATCCCCCTGAGTTCATCGGTAAACCAAGGAGATCTCCTGGGTCTGCTACCACAGAGAGGTCGCAACGGTGCAATCCGGTCTAGAGCCCCCGTAGCGGCCATATTCCAGGCTGTCACTAGGGACTCCGCCGAACTGTATATGAGCGAATCCGGCAATTCCCCAAGCGCCCTTTGAAAACCCATAGGGTCCATCAGGCATCTGGGGCGGAACCATTTAATCGGTTCCACCTCCCTGCGGGAGAGGAGAGGTGTCATAAACTGAAGCCGCAGCAGAAAATGATCTGTCCATGACATAGGCAACACTTCTAAGCCCCTTAAACCCAGATCATATCTCAACTGCTCCAAGAAGAAAACCAGGTCAGGTGTGTGTCCCCCCTCATGGGTTGGGCCCTCAATTACTTGCGTCAGGTCCATGGTTGCCATGGTAGCCATGAACTCCTGCGCTAACCCAGAGGATTCACCGAGTGACGGCACATTGAAGTCCCCCAAGACTATAAGTCTGGGGAACTCAACTGCCAACCCGGCTACTTCCTCGAGTATATTGGGGAACGTAGTTGCTTGCATAGTTTTGTGGGTAGGACATTTAACTTTGTAATTGGGCAATTGTTACTTGTGTATTCAGACTTGTTTTCACTTTTGACCATGACGAATCTTTGTAACTAATAAATATGTTCTTTGAAGAATTTTCAAGCCTCAGAGTTCTGCTTTATTCGTCTCTGTCTGTCGGAACCATGACACGTAATGCCTAGGGAGACTAGGGTGGCAGGGGGTGGGGGGGAGGAGAGAAAAGCCAGGGTGAATGTTGTGTCATGCTCTGTGGTCATTTGTAAGGGTGAATGACTGATGTGGTGCGGCAACATTCATAATTTCGGGACTTTTTTGTAAACACTAGGGGGTCCTTATCGCGTAACTTCAAATGTTCACTAAGGGAACGTTCGTAACTTGGAAATTACCTGTAATTGTTATTTTATCTGGAGGCCTTAAAGGAAATGAGAGCGGTATCTCACATGAGGCTGTCAGGAAAGAAAGAAAGAAAGAAAGAAAGAAAGAAAGAAAGAAAGAAAGAAAGAAAGAAAGAAAGAAAGAAAGAAAGAAAGAAAGAAAGAAAGAAAGAAAGAAAGAAAGAAAGAAAGAAAGAAAGAAAGAAAAGAAAGAAAGAAAGAAAGAGAAAGGAAGGAAGGAAGGAAGGAAGGAAGGAAGGAAGGAAGGAAGGAAGGAAGGAAGGAAGGAAGGAAGATGGAGAAGAGAAGAGAAGAGAAGAGAAGAAGCATTTGTTTCCTTGCATTGGTAAAGATGAAAGACATCAGAGGATGTCATTAAACATGCTAAACAAAAGCCAGCAACTTTTTAAAAAGTTATTGCTTTAGTTTTTAAAACAAAACAATCTTCAATCTTAATAAAATTAAAAGTATAAACTAAAAACACCCTAAGGTATATGGGAAAAAAATGTGTGCATTTTTGGCACTCCTGGAAAGAAATGTTTCTCAATCTGATATTTTACATAAATGTTATTTGCTTGATTTCCTACCCATAGGAAGGAAATTCCTAGATTTTAAAAAGTAAATTTCCTACATTCTGAAAAGTAAGTTTCCTGAAGACTTGTCTAATCCCCTCTTCCTTATTTCCTTTCTTTTCTTTTCCCTTTCCTATCTTCCTTCCTTCTCACCATTTGTAGGCTTTCTGATTGTCCACTCTCAACAAAGTCTCATTGTAGTAAAACAGTACTGCAATTACAGTAAAACAACAAAACTACTAATACAATTCCTATAAAATCTATTTATTAAAAGCCATTATGATGTCTCCTTTCAGGCAGAATGAAGGAACTTTATTTTTTCATTTCCTTGCAAAAAACTAAGAGGGGCTATTGCCAGACCTCTAGAGGGAGCAGGTTTTACACTGTCATCATAAGTGACACTAGTCCCTTCACTATGTGATGATGAGAACATGCACACTTTTCTGCTGGAAGTGTTTAACTGTTATTCTCTTACCCCATCCACTACAGTCCACCTCACTCATCATTCTGGAGAACCAGCCCTGATGTTAGGGCAGGAAGACCAAACTTTTGATACAAAATCAGCTGGAGGTTTAGCTTTTCTCTTAATTGGGAAGGTACCCGTCATTGGAGCCAAATAGATTCCATCCTCCTATGCTTGGGTGATGTGCTTGGATGAACATGGAAGAAATGAATTAGCAAATATTTCTTATGAGATTTATGGACATGTTCTTCCAAAAAGGATAATGCAGGATAATGTAAGAAAAGGGTTTTGTGGCAGTCATCCAGTGTTGTCCCCCCCTCCCCCACCACACAGAAAATACAGTACATCTGGTGCATCTTTATTTCTTTCTGGCATTTTTTTTATTCTTCTGGATATTTTAATAACATTAATGTTGCTCTACTTTTCTATTGATCTGGTTTTATATTTTACTTGTTCTCCCTATTGTATTATTTATTGTATTTTGTACATTTTATATTTTAAATTGTTTTCAGCTTCTTGAATTCTTTGAATGTTATTATATATCTCCCTTAGATTTTTCTAATGCAAAACAATACACAGGTAGTCCTCGACGTACGACCACAGTTGAGCCCAACATTTCTGCTGTTAAGTGAGACATTTGCTAAGTGAGTTTTGCCCCATTTTACTACTTTTCTTGCCACAGTTATGAAGTGAATCATTGCAGTTGATAAGTTAGTAACATAGTTGTTAAGTGAATCTTGCTTCCCTATTGATGTTGCTTGTTAAAAATAATAACAACAACAACAATAATAATAAAGTTGGAAGGGACCTTAGTGGTCATCTAGTCCAACTCCCTGCTCAGACAGGAAACCCTTTACCATTTCAGACAAATGACTGTCCAAGTCTCTTCTTAAAAACTTCCAGTGTTGGAGCATTCACAGCTTCTGGAGGCAGGTTGTTCCACTGATTAATTGTTCTAACTGTCAGGAAATTTCTCCTCAGTTCTAGGTTGCTTCTCTCTTTAGGTGCTTTGGAGAATAGCTTGACTCCCTCTTCCTTGTTGCAACCCCTGAGATATTGGAACACTGCTATCATGTCCCCCCTCGTCCTTCTCTTCATTAAACTAGACATATCCAGTTCCAGCAATTGTTCCTTATATGTTTTAGCCTCCAGTCCCCTAATCATCTTTGTTTCAAAAGGTGATCACATGACCTTGGACACAGTAATGGTCATAAGTATGAACCAGTTGCCAAGCATCTGAATTTTGATCACGTGGCTATAGGGATGCCACAAAGGTTGTAAATGTGGAAAATGGTCATAAGTCACTTTTTTCAGCACTGTTGTAACTTTAGTGAATGGTCACTAAATGAACTATTATAAGTCAAGGACTACCTATACACATTTATAATAAAAAGTGGTATTAGATTGCTATTAATTTAATCTTTCTCAGAAATAAAATAGAAGTGTCAAAATAAATGAATGGTGAATAATTGGATAAGTAAAAAATAAAAAGGGAAAAATGCTTTGAAAGCCCTGAGCCTGAAGATTTTAATAAAATTGTCTCTTCAAGAAAGCATTGCAACAAAAGCTCTGAACCTGAAGACTTAAATAAAATTGTCTCTTTTCAAAATGAAACATGTAAAGGAAAGGTAAACAGGAGAAACATGAAGAAAGTTGATAAATTAGAAACTAATCTTATTAATTGGATAAAAGCAGTTAGAATTTAAAGCCTTTGAAACAAAAATATAAACAAAGAACAGGCACAATTAATTTCAGAATTTTGAGTAAATAATATAGAGAAATTTTTTTAAGGAAATAACAAACTGCAAATGAATCCATTAAAAATTCTTGAATGAATCAATCCAGAGCTTGTTCAGGAATAGGTTCCTATTCACATCATCTCCACTAGAGCTGTTCAAAATATTTCAAAATGAATATATCCCAGACTCAAAAGAATCATAGAATCATAGAGTCAAAAGGGACCCTGGAGGCCTTCTAGTCCAACCCCCCATTTGAGTAGGAGACCTTATACCATCCCAGACAAATGGCTACGCAATCTCTGCTTAAAAACTTCCAGTGATGGAACATCCATGACTTCAGAAGGCAAGTTGTTCTATTGATTAATTGTTCCTTGCCTTCAGAAATTGTGGGTGCTCCATCACTGGAGGTTTTTAAGAAAACCTCCAGGGTCCCTTCCGGCTCTATTCTATTCCTGGTGTCAGGAAATTTCTCCTTAGTTCTAGTGAGCTTTGCTTCTTGTCCTGCCCTCAGGTGCTTTCGAGAATAAATCCACTCAAGTGCAGGAAGATGGCTAATCCTTCTCTTTGTTGAACTAAACATTCCTAAGTGGACCTTAGTAGAAATTATTTTGGAAGAGATTTGAGCTCAAGCTGAATTTATTTGCAGGTTGGGATTAAAATCTGCAGGATGTTGTAGATTGCGCCCACCCAGGGGAAGCCACAGACAGCCAAGAAGGGGCCGTCCGGCTCCCAAAGATACTCCGGGCGCTGCGCCACGGGTCAAAATGGCGGGAGCCCCTGGAAGGGCCCTGAAGCAGCGAGGAAAGGAGTCCGCAGCGATCCTCTCCTGGCCCGGGAGCTGCTATGGTTGCGCTCCGCTGCGCGACTTCGGGATCCCGAAGTCGCGCAGCGGAGTGCAACCATAATACCTGAGCACAACAAAGCCCCCACCCAAACAGAACACTCCCCCAGCCAATCAGAGCACAGCCAACCCCCATCCAATCAGAGCACAGTCAAGCCCCTAACCAATCAGAACACACCTCCACCCAATCAGAACACAGCTGAGCTCCCAGCCAATCAGTTCAAACCCCCACTGGCAGTTAAAAGGAAGAAACAGCTAAAATCTCATTGCTCCTAGAAGCAGAAGCCAAAAGCACCAGCCTGAAGATGACGAATGAGACTTCGTCGAAACGTCGCCAAGACACTTCAAATTCTATGTGGGAGAAAACCCAAAGAACCAAAGACCTACATACAAACACCCGCGAAGAAAAAATAGGGCACGTAGAGGCAACTCTAGCCAAATTCCAATCTACAAAAGAAATCTACACCCAAACCAACCAAATAATGAACAAATAACTCCCAGAGGATTTGACCCTACTGATAAACCCTTGGAGGAGGTATGTCACACATAGAAGGAAACACAATACTCAAAGAAAGAAGCAGCATACAACTAACAAACCCCTTCTGCCCAATCCATCCCAACCAGAAGTAGCCCCATTAAAACTGAACAATCAGTTTCTCCCCTTAGATAGAAACACACAGACCACAACCTCCCCCTCAAAGAAAACATGCAGACCCCTAGCAAAGAAACAACTTCAAATATCCCTTAAAAAGTCACTTCAAATATCCCTTAAAAAGTCACATCAACAAACACACCTGAGACAAACAGAAAAACACCCTAGACTGCAGCCCTCAAAAAAGGAAGGTGAGTGTTGGTAATAGGAGATTCTGTCCTCAAAGGAACAGAATCATCCATCTGCAGACCAGACATACAATCCAGGGAGATATGTTGTCTCCTTGGAGCAAAAATCAATGATGTGGCTGAGAACCTAACCAAAATAATTAGGCCTACAGATTACTACCCTTTCCTTCTCCTCCACATTGGGATAATGACACAACAAAGAACCTGAATACAATAATGAGAGATTACAAACCACTAGGCAATAAAGTTAAAAGGCTAGAAGCAGAAGTAGTGTTCTCATCAGTATTCCCAACAAAAGGCCAACACCCACTGAGGGAAAAAAGAATTTTAGAAATAAAACATTGGCTAAAGAGTTGGTGTTACCAAGAAAACTTTGGTTTCCTGGATCATGGACTGAATTTCCTACGCAAAGGACTCTTGGCAAGGGATGGGCTGCGCCTCATGAAAACAGGGGAAAATGTACTCAGAAAAAGACTGGCCGAATTCCTCAGCAGGGCTTTAAACTAAAATTGACAGGGAAGGGTGACCAATCATAGAATCTCTACAACTCAAAACCAATCATAAATCCCAAGGAAACAAGTCAAACAATGAGGTAGGGAATGATGAGAAAAAAGAAAAACTCAAACAATCAGGAGATGCAGGAAACATACCCATGGACAGGCATAAAAGTCTTAAATACTTATATACAAATGCTCAAAGCTTGGGGAACAAAGAGGGTGAACTAGGAGCAATAGTACATGAGGGAGGGTATGACAATTGGCATTACAAAAAGCTGGTGGGACAAAACCCATGAATGGAATGGATTGATGGATGGATACAAATTGTTCAAAAGAAACAGGGCTACAAAAAGAGGAGAGGGAGTTGCACTGTATGTAAGAGAACACTACATATCTACAGAAATGCACATGATCCAACATAAAATCTCTCCAGAATGTATATGGGTCAATATAAAAGAGAAAAAAGTGACATTGTCATAGGTGTATATTACAGGCCACTGAATCAATCAGAAGAAATAATGTCAGTCCCCCAAACCCCTCGCCTACTCTCTTCTTTTCTTCTATTCTTTTGGGGCCTGCCATTCTGTTGGGGGGAGGGGATGCATGGGGAATTATGTTGGTAAATTTCATTTTCTTCTTTCTTTGTCTGGTCCTACTTTTGAGTATGGAATGCATCTCCTTATCTAGGAGACATTTGCAAGGAAATGAAAGCTGGAGAAGACCTTGAGATGCGTGCCTACTGTACCAGACAGCTGGCCATCAAGCCACCTGTGGATTGGCTGGATTTCAAACGGACATTATGACTTTGGTGGGAGGGGGCATATTGCTTGCTTTAATTATATAATTCACGCAGGCTTTTCTTCAGATCTCGCCTTACTCTGCCTATTGTCACTACTCCCTAATAAAAGTTCCTTTTGAGACAATGCCTGTTTCAAGAGCTCTGCTGCCTTGGGTGATTAATTGAAGTGGGTCCTGACAAATAGATGAAGTCTTTGCCAACCAGTTAACAAATGTATGTAGGAAGCAGACCACAGTAGTAATGGGAGACTTCAACTATCCAGATATCAACTGGGAGACAAACTCTGTAGCAAGCAGGAGATCAAACAGATTCCTAACCAACCTAGCTGACAACTTTGTCACCCAAAACATAGAGGAGGGAAATAGATGTAAAGCTATACTGGACTTAATTCTTACTAATAGAGAAGAAGTGATAGAGTGAGTTGAAGTTGCCGGAATCTTGGATGAAAGTGACCACATCATACTGGAATTTAATATAATGCAAACACAAGCAATAGAAAACAATCCAACTAGTGTCTTAAACTTCAAAAGAGCCAACTTTAACAAAATCAGAGAGACCTTAGGAAAGATCCCATGGATGAAAATCCTAAAGGGGAAAACAACCCTAGAAGTGTGGGAAACTTTGAAAAATGCAATCATAAAAGCCCAGACTAGCACAATACCACTGAAAAAGAAAACAAGAAATTCAAGAAGAAACCAACATGGCTGCACAAATATCTCTCTGACAAACTGAAAGACAAAAAGGACAAATACAAAAAATGAAAAGAGGGACACATAACTAAGGCCGATTATCAGCAGACAGCTAGAACATGCAAATATGAAGTCAGGAAAGCAAAGGCTCAGAACGAACAAAGACTTGCAATAGAAATCATGGATAATAAAAAAAGTTTGTTCCAACATATTAACAACAAGAAAAAAGTCAATGAAACTGTAGGCCACTAAAGAGAGAAGACAGCAAGGAAATAACAGTCAACAGGGAGAAAACAGAGTTGATTAACTCATATTTTGCATCAGTCTTCACAGAAAAAGAAACTATAGCCCAACATACAAAAAAAAAACACTGCAAAAGAAACTAGAAACAAAAATTAAAATAAGCAAGAAAATGGTAAGAGAACACTTATCCAATCTTGACTAGTATAAATCACCAGGACCCAACAGATTACATCCCAGAGTTCTGAAAGAGCCAGCAGATGTTATCTCAGAACCATTGCATCACATCTTTCATAAATCCTGGAGCAATAGGAAAGTACCTGAGGATTGGAAAAGGGCTAATGTGGTTCCCATCTTCAAGAAAGGGCAAAAATGGACCCAGGAAACTATAACCAATCAATTTAACATCAATACCTGGGAAGATCCTAGAAAAGATAATCAAAAAACAGATCTGCAAACAACTAGAAGCAAACAAAGTTATAACTACTAGCCAGCATGGATTTGTTAAAAACAGATCATGCCAAACCAATCTTATCTCATTCTTTGATAAAGTGACCAAATTAATAGACCAGCGAAACGCTGTGGATGTAGTATGCTTAGTTTTTAATAGGCACTTGACAAAGTAGACTACAAGCTACTCCTTGGTAAGCTAGAAAAAGGTGGAATAGACAACATCACCATCAGATGGATCTGTAACTGGCTGGCAAACCATGCTCAATGAGTAGTCCTCAATGGCACTACATCCACATGGAGAGAAGTAAGCAGTGGGGTACCACAATGTTCTGTCTTAAGCCCAGTACTCTTCAATATCTTCATCAATGACTTAGATGAGGGAATAGAAGGAGAAGTCATCAAATTTGCAGATGACACCAAACTGGCAGGAGTAGCCAACACCCCAGAAGACAAACTCAGGATCCAAAAAGATCTTGTCAAACTTGAACAATGGCCCTATCCAACAAAATGAGTTTCAATGTGGAGAAAAGCAAAGTTTTACATTTAAGAAGGAAAAATCAAAGGTACAAGTACAGATTGCGTGAGATTTGGCTTAAACCAGTAACTGTGAGAGGGAACTTGGAGTCCTAGTGGACAATCACTTGACTATGAGCCAGCAGTGTGCAGCAGCAACTAAAAAAGCGAATACAATCCTGGGTTATATAAACAGAGGCATAGAATCAAAATCAGTGAAGTATTAGTACCGCTTTATAAAGCCCTAATAAGACCACACCTCGAGTATTGCAGCCAATTTTGGTCACCATATCACAAAAAGATTTTGGAAAAAAATTAGAGAAGAACAACTAAGATGATCAAAGGCCTGGAGACCAAAACATACGAAGAACGGCTACGGAACTTGGGTTTGGCTAGCTAAAGAAAAGAAGAAATAGGGGAGTCATGATAGTAGTATTCCAGTATCTGATGGGCTGCCACAAGGAAGAGGGGGTCAGGTTGTTCACCAGAGCACCAGAGGGAAGGACAAGAAACAATGGTTGGAAACTGATCAAAGAGAGAAGCAACCTGGAATTAAGGAGAAACTTCCTGACAGTGAGGACAATTAACCAGTGGAACAGCTTGCCTCCAGAAATCATGGGCGCTCCATCACTGGAGATTTTTAAGAAGAGACTAGACAGTCATTTGTCTGCGATGATATAGGTCCTACTGCTTGAACAGGGGGCTGAACTAGAAGACCTCCAAGGTCCCTTCCAGCTCTATTCTGTTCTGTTCTGTTCTGTTCTGTTCTGTTCTGTTCTGTTCTGTTCTGTTCTGTTCTGTTCTAATTATTTTGTTTTCAAATGCAAAATCAAAAGTAAAGCAGGATTCCAAAATTAAGATTTTCCCCTGCCTCAGAACAGTCTGCCTAGGATAAAGACAGGAAAGCTGAAGTTCAGAATGAACTAAGATTTGCAACAAATGCCAAAAATAATTATTAAAAAATTTCTGGGGGAAATAGCCAACACTCCAGAAGACAGATTCAAGATACAGAAGGATCTTGACAGACTTGAACTGAGCCCTATCCAACAAAATGTAAAACTGTGGTGAGAATAGTAAGGTTTTACATTTAGGCAAAAAATCCCAAATGCACAGGTATAGAATACTGTAGATGGTACCTACTCAACATCAGTAATTGTGAGAAGGATCTAGGAGTTCTAGTGGACAATGACTTAAATATGAGCCAGCAACGAGCTGCAGCTGCCAAAACAGCCAATGTGGTCCTAGGCTGCACCAACAGAGGGATAAGAATCAAGATCATGAAAAGTGTTAATACTACTTTCTACTGCACTAGTGTAGATGACACTTGGAATATTGTGTCAAGTTTAGGTCACCACAATACAAAAAATATGTTGAGCCTCTAGAAAGAGTACAAAGAGCCATGAACATGATTAGAGACTGGAGGCTAAACCATACAACGAATGGTTGTGGGAGCTAAGTATGACTAATCTAGTAAAAAAGAGGATTTGGGGTGATATGATATCAGTCTTGCAATACAT
This sequence comes from Bothrops alternatus, assembly GCA_034064705.1. Taxonomy (NCBI): domain Eukaryota; kingdom Metazoa; phylum Chordata; class Lepidosauria; order Squamata; family Viperidae; genus Bothrops; species Bothrops alternatus. Next base: position 16,092,660 of record JARGCV010000085.1, read on the forward strand.
GAGGGGCTGTCACAGAAAAGAGAGGGTAAACCTGTTTTCCAAAGCACCTGAGGGCAGGACAAGAAGTAACAATGGAAGATTATCAAAGAGAGATCCAGTCTAGAATAAAGGAGAAATTTTCTGACAGAAAGGATAATTAATCAGTGGAACGGCTTGCCTCCAGAAATTGTGGGTGCTGGAGGTTTTCAAGAAGAGATTGGATAGCCATTTATGGTCTGCTTGAGCAGAGAGTTGGACTAGAAGACCTCCAAGGTCCCTTCTAATTCTGTTATTCTATGACTTCTGAGATAGATTTTTCAGAAGACAGTCTCTGCAATGTTTCAGAAGGAAGTGTCACTAAACTGAGAATTAAATCAGACAAAACAGAAATACTAGGTGTATTGTTTCCCTCTAGTTAAATGTTGTCCCAGACATTCCCACATTTAGAATCTTGTTTCTTTCCCATCCCCTCTCCCCCTCCCCCAGAACTGGATCAATCATTTTACAGTAAGCTTTTGTGGACTTTAATTGACTTTAATTGTCAATTCAGCTCACATCAGTATGCCACTTCCAATCTTATATGGAAAGAGCCAGCTTTGTCATTGCAATAATCTGACTTTGAAAATAGACTAGAAACTTCCTTTACATGTAGTTAGTCCCCAAACAGGATGCTTAAACAATGAAATGGAACTGGCAAATACAACTATGTTATCCTAAATATTAACTACGATTTTTTTTGAATTGGAGAAAAGGCATTAAGCAATGATAAATGTATTGTTATTCTTCCTTTCCATTTTTTTCTGTTTCCTTTTTTTTAAAAAAATAAAATAAAATAGACATTATCAAATACAAGATTTTTGAGAATGTCTTGAAAAGATTGAACAACAAAAGGTAGCAGACACATATCATGTACTTTGAGGAACAATATAATTGTTAGGAGAAACACATATTAAAACATTAGGGGGGAAAGGCACTGGGTATGTACAATACTTTAAATTAACTATAAATGTAGTTTCAGCAAATTCAAAGTCAAAAGCTTTTTAATTGACATTAGAGGCATTAACTTCATTGCAAAGAGAGAATCATAGGGCTGGAAGAGACCTTGGAGATCTTCTAGTTCAGGGATGCCAAACTGCCGGCCCACAGGACGAATGCATCATACCGAAACTGTGCCCACCCCATTGCTGGCAATGGCAAAAAAGTCATACTACGTCACGACATGTCACGTGATGTTGCGAGTTTGACACCCCTGTTCTGGTTGAACCCCCTGATCAAAGCAGGAGACTGGCTTAGACCATCTAGGACAAATGGCTAACCAGTCTATCCTTATAAACCTCCAGTAATGGAGCACCTACAACTCCAAGGATCACAAATGATGAAGATAAGTATACCTTAGATGAAGTGATGCATGTATGATTTTTAAAATTTTATTTTAAATAGGAAGGTCTAGATCTGGCCATAATTAAACATATAGTAATCAGTGATTAATTATAAATATGACATTATGCCTAAACACATATTGTTGATTTTTTTAAAAAATGTTATTGTGCTTAACTAATTAACAAAGGAAAAATGTAACTATGTATAATGGCATTTATTCCATTAATTAATTAATGTAGTTTCAAAGTCAATAACTGTCATAAAAAAGAGGGAAGGGCACGGAAAATTAGGTTTTATGCTTTAAAATGTTAGATTTATATTCTGCCTTTTTTCTAGGAACTCAAGATGATTTCTGCATGGATCTTTCTTCATTTTAACTGAAAAACAACCACAGAAGCTCCTATCTCAGCTCAATGCTTGAGTACCTGTTTGCTGTCTTGTACACATTGCAAACCATGCAACTGAGCTGCAGCCTGGGGCTCAGAGCCACAGGCACAGTACACAAAAAGTTTACTCTCTTGAAATCTCTTTGTCTCTGATCTTGTCACTGTGTGAGAGTGGGGAAGAAAAAAAAGATAAGAGTTTTTGGTAGACAATCTCTCATTTGCCTGACCCTCCAGCACAATCACATTGTTCTTGATGTGTAGAAGAGCTTGCTGTCTTGAAATTCCTCTTCAATCTCTCCACTTGGAAGAGATTGGATGGGGTGAGAAATATGCAAAAGAGAGATTGCCTATAAAATGTCTTGCTTTTTTTCTGCCTCCCCTTTTGCCGAATAGAGAAATTAGAGATAAAGAGATTTCAAGAGAGTAGTGCAAGTGTTTGTGTAGCACATCACAGTCCCTAGCTCTGAGCTCTGGATGCAATCACATTGCTTTCAATGTGTAGAAGAGCAAACTGCTTACTTTCTTCCAATCCATTTCTCTCCTATCAATCTGCTCTGCAAGGGAAAAAAAATACGACAGGTCAAGCACAGGACAACACATTTTGACTATAATAGTTATCACTTGACTGAGGGACCCTAAAAAGATCATAAATGATGTAAAAGTTATTTTTCACTATGGTCATAACTTTGAATGAATAACATTTGTTTATATGGTTGATTAATAAATACAGTATACAAGATATATGGAGATATTCTTCTTCTTGATATTTTTGCTGACATATTTATAAAGGCTATTTCATAAAGACTAGCTCTCTCTGAGTTCCATCAAGGGAATATATAGAGATGATACATTCTCTTCTCTTGTCTTTGATAACTGGTTTATTGATTATGTGCTATCAAGTCAGTGAGGTCACCAGATAGACAATCTATTCCTCCCCTGGTCTTTCAAGTCTTCTAATGGTCCACCTGTTGCCACTGTAACTGAATAAGGTAAAAGTAAAGTTTAATCAAGAATGACACCTTACAATTACATGATATGTAATTCATTATGGTTTTTTAATCTTAAGATCTAACCAGGTGTAATCCTAAGAAGCTTTTTTTCATTTCAGAATAGTTTGTCTTAATTGGTAGTTCCTTGATTGGGGTATTGTTTACTGCTTCATGATCTGTTATTGATCCTTGCTTATCTAGGTGTTGATTGCTGCCAAAGAGATGTTCTGATCAGAGTGAAAAATCTGCAGATTCAGACTCAAGTATATGTTCAAAATTAAACAAAAATAAAGAAATAGCTGCTTTAGAAGGTAACTTGTTTCTCATGGGACAGGAAGGAAGAAATGTGAATTATTTTACATCAGTCTAAAAACTGGCAAATGTTTTCATCTCAGCGACTGAAGCTGTTGGTGTTACTCAAACACAGGTTGAAACTGAAATAGAAATCAGTGATTAAACTTGACTGATTTCTTATTATTTTGTCTTTAGGAATAAATATTTAGTCAAATTGGAATCAGCATGTATGCGTTGATTTAGAATTCACAAGTCTACAGATTGGGAAAGTGTCACCAAGTAAAGGATTTATACACATACTTAGAGAGACAGATGGATTGTTTGCTTTTACAGAGAACCCCAGTGAATATTTTTCTAGCAAGAAGAAGATGCAAATTTAAAAGGTTGGTTGAACACAGCTGAGAAACAGGTATTTGTACAGCTCCATTGTCATTGCCCAGGATGCAAAGTAATATCAAAACAGGCTGAATCCTGGAATACCCTCCTTATTCTTGGATACCATTTTTGATGGGCTCTGATTTTGATTCTGCAGCTACAACCGGTGTTTACTGAAAGGCAGTGATGAAAGATTTGTCAAGTTTCTCCTTGTACTGGGTTTTCTTCAATAACCTTATTACTCTTGCACTTTACATGATAAGAAAGAATTATGCACAGCAAGGGATCTCTAATGGAAGGTCTTCAGCTACAGATCATCTGTACCATCTTACCATCTCAAAACCATGCAAGTTTTCATTCTAAGAAATCTGCCAATGGAACATTTTCCAGCATAATTCCCTTGGAAAAGATATACTCAACTCTGAATCTTCGTAAAACTTCAAAGGATCAAAATGGGGTGGGAGTGGGCAGTTCTAGCTGAAGGCATGGACAATGCTACTAATACTTATTCCAATTTTCTTTCTTTTTTTAAAACAAGTTTTATTGGTTTTTTAACTTTTACATCAAAGTGCTTGAGAAACGGGCTTCTGGTAGCTCCGTTTGGGGGCTTCCGGTGGCTCCGTTTGGCATCGCCATAGCCTCCTTCAGAGGCTTCGTTATCCTGGGATCTGTTAAGCCGCAAAACAGCGACCATCAGCTGTTTTTTGCGGTGGTAAATCCCCCCTTCGGGAGAAGAAGGGGTGAAGAGCATCGGGCGTGGGTTGAGCTCCTCTAAAAAACCCCTGAAAAAGTTTTCAGGGGGAAAGAGTGAGAGCTCCCCAGGCGCTCGAAGACGCTCCAGCCCGGGACGCTTCTGTCAGTAGACAGAAAAAGATGCCGCGACCACCCCTGCGGAAGATAAGTATCTAAGAGTGATCTATATGCAGGCGGAGTGAATGCAGGAGATCAACATTGAAAGTAACTTTTTATATTTTACTTCTGACCACAACTATTCTTACAATCAACATAATGACTTAAGATGGTGATTGCTTTCTAATAGAAGTGAAAGTGACTTTCTAGAACAAAGGCTTAGTGATCACTCAGACTTAAAGTTTAAAATTCTACAAATTTTAATTAAAAATTTAGGATTTGAAAGAAGAAAAGAAGGAAAAGAAGAGGAGGGGAAAATAAATATTATTTAAAAGCAATTTTTGAGAGCTTTTATAAAAAGTGGATATCACAGAATGGCTGCCAGACAAACTAAAATAACATCTGCGAAGGTTGCAGTATCCTCACCGGCTCAGCCCTCTAAATTACAAACACACAGTTTTTCTGCTCCCCCGGCCTTTTCAATATCTACACAGCCTTAAGCCCCCTTGCCTATTCAATCCCCTCCAGAAATGCTGACTATGAAAGATCTGCAGGCTGCATTATCAATAATGACTGACAATATAGAGAGAAGCATGGAGAAAATTGGGGATGAATTGGAGAAAAAGATTGTAACTCATGCTGAGGAACAAATTAAAGGAATAACTGATGAATTGGAGAAAATTAAAGAAACAATTGAGACTCATAATACTTTGATAAGAGAAGATATTGTGGAAGCTTTCAGGGGATTTGGGACTATACTTTGAGAGTGGAAGAGAAGGTGGAAGGGGTGGAGCAACAAATTGAGGAAAAGTTGGAAGGAATTAAAAGTGATATGCAAGATCAAGCTGTTATGGTACAATATAATCAAATGATGTGGGCTGTCAGAATAAGAGGGCTGAAAGAGGATGCAAATCAGACTCAGGAGGATTTGAGAAGGATTTTTGGAGAAGCTCTGGCACAATTTATAGATGAGGGGGTACAAGATGTGTCTTGGCAGATAGATAGGATCTACAGAGTTAACTCATGGATTGCAAGACAAAGAAATCTACCTAGAGACATTTTGATTTATTTTGTTACAAGGAGATTTAGAAATCATGTGCTTACAATATATTATAACAAGAAATTAACTGTGGCTGGTCAAGAGGTTGTGATTTTGAAGGAGATTCCTCCGAAGATGTTAAGAGCAAGAAAAGATTATGCATTTTTGGTGGAGGAACTTAGAAAACGTGGCTTACAATATAGGTGGGCGGTCCCAGCTGGACTATCATTATCTTACCAGAGTAATAGATACCGCTTGAATTCTATTTGGAAAGCAAAAGATTTTTTTGAAAATGTGATGAAGGCTGGTAAACCCCCATCTCCAACACCGAAAAGTACAGAATTACATAAAGAAGGAAACAAGGACCAAAAACTACAACTACAGCTTGAAGAGCCACAACCTCTTGGTGCAACAGGAGAAGGAGTTTTATTGAAGCTGGCTGAGCGGAGCCTTGATATTTTTCAGCCTCTGGAGGTAGAGATGTCTAAAGATCAAAGGCAAACTCGGGCAACTACTAAACGTAAGGAACAAAAAGAAAAGGAGCAACAAGAACGGTCTACAACTCACATAGCAGTATCTACAAATGTGGAAGCCATGGGAGCTCGACCAAAGAAGAAAGATGAAAATTTCGAACTGGTCATGCAAAGGCTTTCTGGATCTGGTCATGTCAAATAAATTTTTGACATGGAATGTCAATGGTTTAAATTCTCCACAGAAAAGGAAGAAGATATTTCATTATTTGATTCAATGTAAAAATGATGTAACCTGCTTACAAGAAACACATATTAGATCTAGTGATCAGAAATATTTGATAAATAACAAATTAGGCACACACTTTGTTGCAGCGACTGCTGAGAAGAAGAATGGAATTGTTATTTATGTTAAAAATCATATAAGAACTAAATTAATAGAATCAGATACACAAGGTAGATATTTAGCAATTGAAATTTTAAAAGATGGGAAAAAAGTACTTTTGATGGGTATATATGTGCCAAATCAACAGCAAGGAAAATTTTACAAGCTAATAAATAAAAAGTTAATACAATTTGATTATAAGTCTTGTATTATAATGGGAGATTGGAACGGTGTGATAGATACTGATTTAGATAAAAAGAAGATACTATCAATTCCTCAAACACTTTCTAAGTTGCCTAAATCTTTTTTTATATAAAGGATGATTTTGATTTGATAGATATATGGAGAGAAAGAAATGGTAAAGAGCAAGAATTTACTTTCTTTTCTGACAGGCATCAGTCATTTTCTAGAATTGATTTTATATTAACTTCAAGTGACTTACTTTTTAGTTTAAAGAAGGTGAAGATCCTACGTAAAGTTTTAACAGATCATAATCCGGTTTGGATGGAGCTAAAGGAAGGTCAAAGACCTAAAAGATCTTGGAGATTAAATGAAAATTTGTTTAAATATGATATAAATGTGAATGAATGTAAAAATGTAATGAAGGAATTTTTTATGTTAAATATGCATAAACGTACAACTATAGAAATGGTATGGGATGCAAGTAAAGCATATATGTGTGGGATTTTAATTGATTTGAATAAAAGGCATAGATGCAAACAAGAGAAAAAACGGAAGGAGTTAGAGGAGGAAATAAGAAAGAAGGAACAGTTATTAATAAAGAGACCAGACGATAGAAATATTAAAGAGGGGATTAAGGTCTTACAGAAACAATTTGATTTGTTGATGACAGACCAAGTTGCTAGGAATATACAATATGCAAAACATAACACGTTTTTTAATTCCAATAAGCCTGGCAGATGGCTGGCTTATACATTAAGGAAAAAACAAAAATCCCAAATAATTGAAAAAATAGAATATAAAGAGGTGTTCCAACAAGAAATTATTAAGAAAGTCTTTTTAGAATTTTATTCTAGGTTATATGCTGAAGAGAAGGTACAAGAGAATGATATAGATATTTTTTTGCAAAATGATTATGTATCAGTAATTAACAATGAACAAAGAGATAGATTAAATACATTGATTACATCAGAAGAAATAATTTCAGTGATTAAACAATTGAAAATGGGAAAATCTCCTGGGACTGATGGGTTAACGGTGGTTTATTATAAGCATTTTCAAATGGAAATGGTGGAACCTCTTAGAGAGCTATTTGTTAATATACAAAAGGGGGGGTCAGGTCCCACCTTCATGGAAAACAGCCTATGTTTCTTTAATTCCCAAAGAGGGAAGAGTTAATGTTTAACCAGAAAATTTTAGACCTATTTCATTGTTGAATACGGATTATAAGATTTTTGCAAAAGTGATGGCTAATAGATTAATGACAGTTTTACAACAAACAATTCATACTGATCAAACCGGTTTTTTACAAGGGAGGCAGATGAAAACTAATGTTAGACAACTTATTAATATAATAGAATTTTTGGAGAAGCATACTCAGCTGCCCGCAGTTCTTATGTTTTTGGACGCGGAAAAAGCATTGGATAGACTGAATTGGTTGTTTTTGAAAAAATTGATTGTTAGGATGGAAATGGGGGATCAGTTTATTAATTCTATACTGGCGATTTATCAGAAACAAACAGGACAGGTTATTGTGAATGGGGATTTAACAGATTCATTTAATATAGAGAAAGGTACTAGACAGGGATGTCCATTATCCCCTTTGTTGTTTGTTTTAACTTTAGAGGTTTTATTGAATAGGATAAGAGGAGCAGATGATTTAAAAGGTATAGAGATTAGACAACAAGATTATAGATTACACGCTTTTGCAGATGATTTAGTTGTGACATTGACTCAACCAATACAGTCAGCCAAGAGATTGATGGAGATAATTAAAATTTATGGTAGGGTATCAGGTTTTAAGGTAAATATAACTAAAACAAAGATGTTAGTTAAAAATTTGAATTTTAATTCAAAACAGGAATTGGAAAGAATAACGGGATGTCAGATAGTTAAGAAAATTAAATATTTAGGAATTGATATTGAAGCCTCTAATGGGAAGTTATATAAAAATAATTATGAAGTCTTGTGGAATAAGACACAAATAGAATTGGAAAAATGGAGGAAATTACAATTATCTATGTTGGGTAGGATAGCAGCAGTTAAAATGAATGTATTGCCTAAATTTTTATTTCTTTTTCAAATGTTACCTATACTTAAAAAGGATGCGAATTTGGAGGAGTGGCAGAAGGGTATTAATAGATTTATTTGGAATGGGAAGAAACCAAGGGTCAAATTAAAATTTATTCAGGATACAAGGGAAAGAGGTGGTTTAAAAATGCCTAACTTTAAGTTATATTATCATGCTGCTGTTTTAGTAGCGATAAGTGATTGGGTCAATTTAACTAATGATAGAATATTGAATATTGAAGGGTATGATTTATTATATGGTTGGCATGCATATCTAGTTTATGATAAAAAAAAGGTGGATAGGAGTTTCAAAGAGCACCTATTGAGAAATGCTCTGCTGCGTGTTTGGAAAAAATATCAGTATAAATTAAATGATAAGATTCCTGTATGGATGGTTCCCAGAAATGCAATAGAGAATATAAATAGAGAACAATTACATGATGTGGTGCCTTATGAGAAACTCCTATTTAAAGAAGGGAATCTCTTACTATTGAAGTCCTTGAATATTTTAAGAGAGGAAGGAATAATCCTTACTTGGTTTCAATATTTACAATTGCAGACTATATGGAGAAAAGATTTGAAGATGGGTTTATCTCAAATAGATGAAAATTTAATTAAACAAATTAGAGATCAAAGGTTAATACATATTAAAAGATTGTATAACGTATTGATAGAAATTGATTCGGAAACTGAATTAGTTAAGGACTGTATGATAAAGTGGGGACAAAATTTTGGACAACCAATCATGATGGAAATTTGGGAGAGGATCTGGGTGAAAAATCTAAAATTTACACAAGCGCAACATTTAAGAGAAAAATTTTATAATGTGAATGTATGGATGCTACTTATTTTCATATATGGTGGACTTGTAAAAGAATCAAGACTTTTTGGATAAAAATATGGTGGATACTACAAAATATTTTGAAAAAACGTATTGAATTTTCACCGCAATTGTTTTTATTAGGTATTATAAAAGACTGCACCACCATAGAGATGAACTTGATTTTGAACTTGATTACAGCAGCGAGACTGTTGGTGGGACAATATTGGAAGAAGCCAGAATTACCATCTATTGAAGAATGGATTTTGAAAGTTATAAATTTGGCGGAAATGGCTAAAATATCTGCTTACTTGAAAGATCATTCAAATGAAAAATATATGTTGGATTGGAAAAAATGGATAGAGTATATTCAAGGGAAATATCAATCTAAGAAATTGTATTTAGCATATAGTTAATTTTTTATTTGGATTATATAATAATTTTGTTTGATGTAGTGGTTTTTTTTTTGCTTTACCCTGTATTCACTTTGGGAAGTCGGGGGGGAGGGTAGGATGGGGGGGTATAATAATATACTCAACTGTAACACTTGTAATATATAAGAAAGAAATACTTATTGATATATGAGGGGTTGCTCGGACAGTACCTCTGGACTACATCTGGAGGGGGTTGAGAGGGAGGAGTGAAGGAGTGGAAGGAGGTAGGGTTGGAGGAGATGAGGGTGGAGAGAGAGGGAGGGAGAGAGGGGAGGAGGAGGGAAGTAGGAGACAGGGAGGAAGGAAGAGGGGGATGTAGCAAAGGGGGTGCTGCCGAGCAACACCCATAGTTACTTTATGTAAGCATCTAAAAGAATGTATGTTTTGTTTTTGTGTGGGAGAAAGTTAAAAAAGAATGTTTTAAGTTGAGTTGTATTTAATTTGATTCTTTGTTTAAAATTATAAAACCAATAAAATATTTGAAAAAAAAGTACTTGAGAAACACCGTGGTGGTGGGGTAATCAATCATCCAAAGACAAAGTCATATACACATAATCAATCATCCAAAGACAAAGTCATATACACATACATTTTTTAGATTGCTAACAAAGAATAAAGGGAGAACTGGAATAGCTATTTCGGCTTCTTAACTCTCTTCAGCCAGACATACCCTTCTGAGATTTGAACCTGGGCTGTGTGCATGTTAGGCAGCTGTATTAACCTCTAGGCCACAGGCTCTTTCCCTGTCAACCCAAATATGGGAGAAAGAAAACTTCTTTCTTTTTCTTTTTTTTCTTTTTCTTTTTTTATATATGTAGGTCTTTGGTTATTTGGGTTTTCTCCCACGTAAAATTGGAAGTGTCTTGGCGACAATTGGACGAAGTCCGATTTGTCATCTTCAGGCTGGTGTTTTCGGCTTCGTGCTTCTAGGAGCAATGTGTGATCATAGCTGTTTCTTCCTTTTAACTGCCAGTGGGGGTATGAACTGATTGGGTGGGAGCTTGGCTGTGTTCTGATTGGGTGGAGGTGTGTTCTGATTGGTTAGGAGCTTGGCTGTGCTCTGATTGGATGGGGGAGTGTTCTGTTTGGGTGGGGGCTTTGTTGTGCTCAGGTTAGTCTGAGTTGCAGGGGGATTTGAGATGGTGAGCTGCGTTGCTGTTGTTTGGCTTCGTGTTCGTGGTCGTGCCTCATCTTCATGGTGGGTGTCAATTTGCTTCATGTATGGATTGGAGGGGTTTAAAGTGGCTAATGATGCAGCTGTGGTCTGGCTTCTGGTTTGTGGTCGTGCCTCATCAGCAATAGTCACAGTCCAAATAACCTCCAGGCTTCGCAGCAACAGTAGCCACCACCAGTCTCTCTTCTCCTTCTGTTGCTTCTTCTTCAGTCAGGTTTCAGTGTCAAAGCCCTCCCCCGCTTTATCTTTATTTTTAAAATCTGAGGCTAGGAGCCTCAGCCAACTACTTTCTACACACTTTCTCTCTTGCCTCCATTTGAGATATCCTCCTTATGAAGGAAGCAATAAAATTCCCCTCTCTCCCTCTCTCTAGCCTCTGTTTAAAATATCTTTGTTATGAAGAAAAGCAAATAAAACTTCCAGTCCCTTTACCTTCACCTCAGGAACTGCAACAGCAACAGGCACCCCGTCCCTTCTCTTTCCTTCCCTTTTCTCTCCTTCCATGCCCACCACACCCTAAGCCAGCAGCAGCTGTGTCAATCTCTCCCTTCCCAACCGAGCTCCTGCAAACACTCTCAGACAGCCTCGCTACACACTCCCCCCACCTAACAGTTTCTTTGGTCCCCCAAAGAATAGGGAACTTTTCTGCTCGGCATCTATATTATCAGGGGCAGGCGTCACTCTTTCTCTAAACTGTGCCCTAGAGCATCATATGTTAGCCTCTTCACTGGGCGTATCACCTGCCTTGGTCTCTGCATTTTAGGCTCAACAGTATCATGGGCACCGTCCTCTGGTAACCCCCTACCCCTGGAGGTACCCGGGACTGGTGACTCCGCCTCTGACACTGGCGGTTGCCGACCCCGTGAAGTAGTCTGATCTGCCTCCAACAATTCCCCTGGCTCTACAATGTCTGGGGGCAACTATCCCCCAGACTGATCCCTGGCCTCAACTCTCTGGGGGGGTCCCCTTCTGTTCGCAAACTCTAGGCGCAAATTCCAAACCATCAGGCCCTGGCTGTTCTAACTCCACCTCACCACCCATAGCCTGGTGTATGCTCCCCATATCCCCTGATAACCATAACCAATCTATGCCCCCCTCTTCTTCTTCATAATCTTCTGCTTCCTTTTCTATAGACGAGGCGGGTTTTGCCCTGGTTCCCACTCCCCTTCCCATTACACAGGGCTCATCTATGGGAACTGGCTGAGTAGCTTGTACTGCCTTGTGCAAAAGCAATAGATGGTTCTGATGCCATGCTTTCGAAGGTCCTGTGCCTCCCTCCCGTCGTATTCGGTATACTGGCAGCCCCGGTAGTTTTTCACTAACCACATACAACTGAGAGCCCCACCGATCGGCCAATTTGTGCCTCCCAGTGGGGCCCAAATTTCTTAACAGCACTCGGTCCTCAAACTGTAAATCCTGGACCCTTACTCTCAGATTGTAATTTCTCTTGTTCCGCCGCTCCTGGACCCCTGCCGCCTCTACGGCTTTTTCATAAGCCCCCTTTAAGCTCCTTCTCAACCTCTCCACATAATTACAGTGAGACTTAAAAGAAGTCTCATCCATTGAGATACCAAAAGCCAGGTCCACTGGCAGGCGGGCTTCCCTGCCAAACATTAGCCGGTACGGGGAATACCCGGTGACGTCACTCCTTGTGCTGTTATAGGTGTGCATGACGGTGGAGATATGTTGGATCCAATGCTGTCTCTGCACTTCAGTGAGGGTTCCCAACATGTCCAAGAGTGCGGTTAAATCTCTTGGGCTGTGAATCGCCTTGTGGGTGGTACGGGGTGGTGCGAATACCCAAGAAGCCCAGCAGTTGCTTGACCAGCCTACTTTCAAAATCCCTCCCTTGGTCAGAATGTATGCGCTGAGGTAGCCTGTAGTGTACGAAAAATTTCTCCACTAATACTTTGGCCACCGTAACAGCACACTAGTCTTTTATTGGGAAGGCATGGGCATAACAGGTAAAGTGGTCGGTCATGACCAACACATTTCCTTGTCCACTGGCATCCGGTTCTAAGGAAAGGAAATCGATGCAGACCAAGTCCAAGGGCCCATGACTCTGTAAATGGCCCATTGGTGCAGTTCTAGATGGCAGAGTTTTTCTCTGAGTACAATGCAGACAAGATCTACAGTAGTCCCCGACTTCCTTCTTCATGTCAGGCCAGTAGAACCAATCCATTACTAAATTAAAAGTCTTTTCTGGCCCCAAATGCCCATGCTCATCATGGAGCGCCGTCAGTACTGCTCCTCTATGTTTCTCTGGAAGCAAGAGTTGCCACCTTCAAGCCCATCCGAGAAGCCCCTCCGATAGATTACTCCATCTCGAAACTGCAGCCAGTCCCACTCCTTGTACAACACTCATGCTCCTCTGGGCGCATCAGTGAGTAGAACCTCCCACTGGCCACTTCTTAGAGTTCTTCCAACCAAACCACAGAAGGGATCTTCCACCTGGTCCCTCCACAGATCTTTCTTAGTCAGGGCAAACCTACTCTCCCCCCTGAACTGAATAGGATTGCAGTATAATTTGGGGACACCTGCGATGGTAACCCCCACTGATTCAGCCCCAATTGCTCCCCTAGGTCAATGCTCAACCCCTCGATACAGCACTTGGATACCATCAAGGGCAATTGTACCCACTCCCTAGTACCTGCCCCTGGACCCTGGGGCCTCCTTGACAAAGCGTCTGCATCGATGTTTCCCACACCTGGATGATATCTTAAACCAAACCTAAGCCCAGATAGGGCAGCTAGCCACCGATGCCCCATGGCATCAAGTTTAGCAGTGGTGAGCAAATATGTAAGTGGATTATTGTCCGTTTTAACTTCAAACGCTGCCCCATACAAATAATCCCTCAACTTATCCACAACTACCCACTTGAGTGCCAAAAATTCCAGTTTATGGGTGGGATAATTCTTTTCCCTGGGAGTTAAATCCCTACTGATATATGCAATGGGCTTTAAACGTTGATCATGCTTCTCATATAACACTCCCCCAAGACCATCCTGACTGGCATCTACATGTAATTCATATGGCCAATTGGGGTCGGCATAAGCTAAGACTGGGGTGTTTGTAAGCCTTCACTTCAGCTGATCAAAAGCTTGTTCACAACGCTCAGTCTACTCTGCTTGAATAGATTCTTGCGACTTCCTGGGCCCCCTAGTTTTATGGATTGGATTCGAACGACCCACTGTGTTCTCTACCTCCTCATTTTTTAACAACTCATTAAGCAGGCGAGCTATCTTAGCAAACCCTTCCACAAATCTCTGATAGTATGAACAAAACCCCAGAAACGACTGCAATTCAGTGACACTCTGGGGCCTAGGCCAAGAAACCACGGCCTCAAGCTTGGCGGGGTCCATTGCCACTCCCTCGGCTGAGACGACATGCCCTGAATAGGTGACAGATGGCTGATAAAATTGGCATTTTTCTAACGACAATTTCAGCCCCTCCTCCTGGAGCCTTGTCAATACCTTCTCTAAACGCTCCTCATGCTGCTCAAGTGTCTCCCCAAAGACAATGATGTCATCTAAATAGACCAACACCTCTCTCATGTCCCCCACTTTCCGTTCCATAAGCCTTTGAAAGGTTGCTGGAGCCCCTGACAACCCTTGCGGCATTCGATTGAGTTCATAAAATTCCAATGGGCAGATGAACACAGTTTTCTCCCTATCCTCTGGATGCATGGGGATCTGATGGTAACCACTCCTTAAATCTAACACACTGAACCACTTTGCCCCTGACAAACACTGCAGAGCATCCTCTATCCAAGGAGTTGTATACTGGTCAGGGATGGTCCTTTGATTAAGAGTACAATAATCTATACACATCCTTAGAGTCCTGTTCTTCTTTCGGACCACCACTATAGGGGAAGCATAAGGACTTTGAGACTCCCTAATGACCCCAGTCCTTTTTAATTCTGCTAGGTGCTCCCGAAGATCATCTAAGTCGCTCAAAGGGATCCGCCAGGACCTTTCCCTAAAGGGTTTATCCTCCTTCAGTCAGATTTCATGTTTGGCACTCCTAGCACAGCCTACATCAAAATTGTCTCTCGAGAATAAATGCCTCCACTTCCAAAGCTGGTCCCTCGCTCTCTCTCACCACTCAAGAGGAAGTTGGGTATTCCTAGGATAAAACTGATCCATCGAGACCTCTCCCTCCATCTCTCCCTTACCATCCAGAGACTCAGTTGGAGTAGCTGGGCTCACCTGCCCCAACAACATCCGATCCTTCAGTCGCACCGGGAGGCCTGTGATATTCCGAACTCCAACCGAGATCCGCCCCTTTTCCTGCTTCAATACCCACGTGGGGATTACCTCTGGACTCAATTCCACTCCACCATTCTGTCCCCTCGGGCCAGGCTAAAGAATGAGATATGGCCCAGGCTGCTCCCCATCTAACTTAACGGAAGCCCTCAGGCACACCACTTCCCCAGGTTGTATTACCCTTTTTCTCTTATCCAATTTCCATAGCCACCCCACTCCCTTTACAGGGGCCTGCTGCTCCTGCACCAAACTCTGACATACTGTCTGCAGTGCAGGATGAACGTTCCTCACTATCGGGTCCTTCGCTAATGGAATGACTGGGTTAAGTAACCGCCTAACTAAACTGGTGTTAGTCCCCACAATCAATGAACCCTGGCTAACTCCTGGGGGGCGAGCACATACGATAGCCAAGGTATCCAAGGTCTCCGTATGCCCAGCAACAGAGGGCCCAAACATCAGCTGTATAGGCAAACATCCATCATAGGGGAATTTTTCAGTACAGATCTTCAAATCACCCAACTCCTGTATGGGCATATGTGTCAAATACCTATCATAAAAATCCCTATATAATAACGTCACCTGCGCACCTGAATCCAAAAGAGCCTTAGTATAAATACCTTCCACCTGCACCGGCACCACCGGGAAGGGGCCCACCAACTGCTGAGGAGCCATGGCTTTAGCCTCTGCCAGTTCAAGGGGACAGGGGTTTCTTATCAGAGGGGATACCCCATTACTCTAATTTCTGCTGAGGATTCCCAAGAAAACCCTCTCTCGCCGGGGCTGACTGATATCACTGGGCACCCAGCTAACTCCTTCACCCGGGGCCCTTGACAATTTCCTGAATGCACTGGGTTCCCTGATCTTCTATATGATTTTGGAAATGCATGCTTATAATGCCCCATGCCCCCACAATTATAGCAGACCACTGATCTCATTGGATTATTATCCCAGGCGGGCGTGCTCATCCTCTCATCAGTTATTCCAACCCAACCTCCATTCAGCGGTGAGCCACCCACAGTTGACCAGGAGGCTATTATCTTGGTTAGCTCCTGTATCTGGGTTTGCATCGTAGTTATCCAGTCATCCTTCTCCCTTCCCTCTCTCACTCCTGGGCCTAAAGACTGTCCTACTGGCAATTCAGCTGTCACCTCCTTAGCCTTCTCCACAACCTCAGTTGCCCATACCCTCCTTATAAGCTCATGATATCCTCAAGCATTCCCTCTAGCTTCAACCTTCATTTGGCTCCAGACAGCGTCCGGAGCCAAAGCATCCCGGGAGAGATTTATTTATTTATTTATTTGGGTTTGTATGCCACTCCTCTCTGGGGACTCGGAGCGGCTAACAATATATATAACAAAGAATTACAATACAATTACAATGTTTTATCCTGGCCTGTTCCACCCCAGCTAGATCCAATCCCCCCTTCTCCACTACCTGATATAATAATCTATTCAGGCGCCTTATATATTCGGACAGCTTCTCACCCCTCTTCTGCTACATATGTTCCAACCAGAACAGTAAACTAGATACCGTCTCAACTGGCCCAAACTCATCATGCAGCAAAGGGATGTAATCACGCACAGTAAACTGTCCCTGACCCAGTGTTAAACTTCTAATGGCTTCTGCAGCAGGGCTCTTTAAACTCTCTCTAACCCGTTGTCTTTTCTGGGTGTCCGGTATATCCCACTCCTCAACTGCTTATATTGCCTGCTCCATCCAGGCTTCATATTCCTCTTCTCCTTCTGGCACCGGTTGCATCCCTGAAAAAGTACATAATTTCCTATATCTAGCCCCTATACAATAACCCCCAATTAGATTTTGGACAGAAGCCAAATTTCCCCCCACTTGGGCAGCCCCTACTTCCGCTACCCCTGTAGATAGGGAAACACACTTCTCTTTCTTCTGGCCTAGTGGTTCGGTCAAAGGTATACCCCATACAGTAGGGAAAATCACCTCCACTCTGGCATCTTCTGTCAGTTGCAGACTTTAAACCTGAAAGCACTCTGGGACTCTCTCCTTCCATTCCAGCAGTACATAAAAATGGGGAGAATCCTTATCCACCCTCATATCTATCACATATACCCTCTGGTCTGGGACAAAACCCCTTAATGTCTGTAAAATTTGCTCCTCTGACCAGACATCACCAGGGACCTTAATTACTACACTTGTCCTCACTTCACTATTCTGCTCCTCACACCACCTGGTGGCCGCATTAGAGTTCATATTGTTCTCCTGGCTCATATCCCTACACAAGACTAACCCTTACTAAGGGGCTAGGCAGGAAATCCCAGACAAGCCCCCACGTGTAGCGTTACCTCCTCAGAGGCTGCCAAAAACCAGGCCCTCCCAGCCCCAGCCCCTTTGTCAAGCCCTGCAGTAGTGTTCTCTAGAGGTTGATAAGATGTCTCTTCCAGCCGGAGCTCATGCAGAATTAATAGGTAGCAGGCTCTTGTCGTCAAGGAGGGGCTTCCAGGAATGAAAATAACCAGTCATGATAGTCAATGCTATGATGATATCCAACAGCCCAAGGCTGGTGTCATGGTTCCAACTAATGAAACACTTCAAAGAACTTCCAGGCATGTTTATCCTAAAGCCTTTATTAACAGTGTTACAAACTGACAGCACATCATGGAAGTTTATGCCAGAATCTGAATTCCTCTTGCTGGCTTCTAACTTTTCTTGCTAAACCCCTCCCTTATCTTGCAGTCACAAGTCACATCTTCCAATTAGCCCAGAGGGCAGAGATTCACTTCCGTTCCCGGGCTTTTGTTATTTCCCCTCCCTTTTCTCTGTCATCTAAATTAACTCTAAAAATACCAGACACTTCTGCATATTGTCAAAGCAAGAATATACAGTATTTGCAGCATTGACATCCGCCCCCCCCTTACAAGAAGGACAGATCCTGTAGAGTAAACAAAAGCATATGTTAAGGGCTATCTTTCAGTTTGTTGGGGTGTTTCACATGAAACCTTTTGACCAATCTGTCAGCTTTCACTTCACTAGATTTCACCCAGGAGGCTTCAGACAACGGGTATCCCTTCCATTGTACTAGGTACTGCAATTTCCCTCTAAAGATTCTAGAGTCAAGAATACATTTCACTTCATAGTGGGTCTGTCCTGCAACTACAAGGAGCCCAGGTGCCTTCTTCGGGGGAGGTCTTAAAGTGGAGCCCTGATAAGGCTTCAACAAGCTACAATGGAAAACTGGGTGAATTTTCCCTAAAAGTCTAGGGAGTTTTAGTTCTACTGTGACCGAGTTAATGATCCTTACTATGGGGAAAAGCCCCAAGAATTTAGTTTCTAATTTCTTGCTGGGCAATTTGAGGCGTAGATATTTAGTTGACAAGTAAACCTTTTCCCCAGCTTGGAATGTTCTTTGGGGAGCCCTCTTTTTATCAGCCTGTTTTTTATAAGTTTCAAAAGTCTTTTTTAAAACAGGTTTTGTATTTTTCCAAACTTCTTCCCACCCTTTCACCCACTGATCAAGCGTCTGGGAAGCAGAGGGCAACTGAGGATATTCAGGCATTGGGCTGAACTCTTTTTCTGTGGCCACTCTGAAAGGCATGTAGCCAGTGCTGCTATGCACAGAATTATTGTACGCCACCTCCACAAAAGGTCAGTCCAGTTCGTCTGTTGGTAAGAAACATAGCATCTAAGATATTGCTCCACCATCTTGTTAGCGGCTTCTGCAGCCCCATTGGTGGCTGGATGAAAAGCAGAGGATAACCCCTGAGATGATCCAATTAATTTAAGAAAACTTCTCCAAAACTTCGCTGTGACTTGCACCCCCCTGTCCGAAATTATTCGCTTAGGGACGCCATGCAGCCGGTAGATATGTTTCAGGAACAATTTGGTCAGTCGTTGGGCAGATGGGAGTCCTTTGCAGGCGATGAAATGAGCCTGCTTTGAAAACAGGTCTATTACAGTCCAAATAACAGTATTTCCACTACTTTCAGGTAGGTCTACTATAAAGTCCATAGCTATTTCTTCCCATGGTTGAGAAGGGTCTGCCATGGGTTGCAATAACCCAGGGATTTTCCCTGGGATTCTTTTCATTGTGGCACATACAGTACAACTTTTTACATAGTTTTCCACATCCTTTTTCAGCCCCAGCCACCAAAATTGCCGGCGGGTGAGGTGTAGGGTTTTCAAATATCCAAATTGTCCAGCCTGTTTTACACGCTCTCACTAATGTACTAACATCCAACGGGTTCCAAAGCAATAAGATTACCAACCTAATCCAAAAAGAAACCCCCACTAAAATCCAAGACAGAGAACAAGAAAACGGCAAAGCCCTCCTCCCATACATAAAAGGCACCACAGACAGAATCAGCAAGACCCTCCACAAACACAACATCAAGACAGCATTCTGCACAAACAGAAAAATATCCACCATCCTAAGAAACCCCAAAGACAAAATTGAGTTAGAAAATCAAGGAGTACATGAAATCCCATGCACCGCTTGCCCCACAATATATATCGGACAAACCAACAGAAGAATAAGTGCATGCATTGAAGAACACAAGAACTCAGTCAAAAAAGAGGAACCAACTTCTTCCCTAGTCCAACACCTTAAAGCCACAGGACATGAAATTAACTTTAAAAAGACCAGAACTATCGCCAAAACTGAACACTTTAATAACAGAATAATCAGAGAAGCCATCGAGATAGAAAAACGCCCACACAGCATGAATAAATGAGATGATACCTCCTGCCTACCAGCCATTTGGAAACCTGCCCTTATTGACAAACGAGTCCCTAACACAAAGAATGACACCAGACCCACACTCACAAAAACCACACAGGATGTCACCACCACACATCCATGCAAAAAGCAAACCCAAACCCACACCGATGATGAGGCACGACCACAAACCAGAAGCCAGACCACAGGTGCCTCATTAGCCACTTTAAACCCCTCCAATCCATACATGAAGCAAACTGACACCCACCATGAATATGAGGCACAACCACGAACGCAAAGCCAAACAACAGCAACGCAGCTCACCATCTCAAATCTCCCTGCAACTCAGACTAACCTGAGCACAACAAAGCCCCCACCCAAACAGAACACTCCCCCATCTAATCAGAGCACAGCCAACCCCCCCATCCAATCAGAGCACAGCCAAGCCCCTAACCAATCAGAACACACCTCCACACAATCAGAACACAGCCAAGCTCCCACCCAATCAGTTCATACCCCCACTGGCAGTTATAAGGAAGAAACAGCTAAGATCACACATTGCTCCTAGAAGCATGAAGCCGAAAACACCACACCAACCTGAAGATGACGAATGGGACTTTGTCGAATCATTGCCAAGACACATCCTATATATATATATATATATATATAAAATTCATTAAATGTTCCCTTTGTGTTTCCCTCAAATAGTATAACATATTTAGGTTAATCTATTTCTACATTACATCTATATAGATCCAAATCCTGTTTTTAAGCTTTACTTATTTAGAATTACCATTATCCAATTTAATCTTGAATAAACATATTATTAGCACTTTGGGTACCCCTTCTAAAATAGACATAATATTCCAACAATAACATTCGAATATTTCCAGATATATTCTATTTCTTAGTCTAATAAGTCATTGATTAGTACCAATTTTTCTCTTATCATAAATCACTCTTATTTCTTCTTCCACTACAAAATAGTTATCCTAGTTAAGATAAAAAATATTACTCTACTCTATTTTGTATATATAATCTATCAGTCAATCTATTTCTATAACAAAACAAGACAAAAAATCATTTCAGTCCATTAGGTAAGATTCAAATCTCATCTGAATAATTATCATATCTAAAACAAACATTGTTACAGAAATATATCATCTTTTTAAAAATATTTTATTAATTTTATAATTTTAAACAACAAAAAGAAAAAACCAAATTAAATACAACTCAACTTAATACATTTTTTTCTCCCACACTAAACAAAAAACCAGCATACAATACTTTAAATAGCTATGGGTGTTGCTCGGCAGCTCCCCCCTACCACATCCCCTTTCTTCCTCCCTATCTCCTACTTCCCTCCTCCTCACCTCTCTCCCTCCCTCTCTCCACCCTCCTCTCCTCCAACCATCCTACTTCCTTCCCCTCTTTCACTCCTCCCTCACGACCCCCTCCAGATGTAGTACAGAGGTACTGTCCGAGCAACCCCTCTTCTATCATTAAAAATTTCTTTCTTATATATGGCAAGTATTACAGTTGAGTACATTATTACCCCCCCAACCTACCCCCCACTTCCCAGAGTGAATACAGGGTAAAGAAAGAAAAAGAAAAAACCCCCACTATATTAAACAAAATTATTATATAAATCCTAATAAAAATTTAACTATATGCTAAATACAATTTCTTAGATTGATATTTCCCTTGAATGTACTCTATCCATTTTTTCCATTCTAACATATATTTTTCATTCGAATAGTCTTTCAAATATGCAGATATTTTGGCCATTTCCGCCAAATTTATAACTTTCAAAATCCATTCCTCAATAAATGGTAATTCTGTCTTCTTCCAATATTGTGCCACCAACAGTCTCGCTGCTGTAATCAAGTTCAAAATCAAGTTCATCTCTATGGTGGTACAGTCTTTTGTAATACCTAATAAAAACAGCTGTGGTGAAAATTCAATATGTTTTTTCAAAATATTTTGAAGTATCCACCAAATTTTTATTCAAAAAGCCTTAATTTTTTTACAAGTCCACCATACATGAAAATAAGTAGCATCCATACATTCACATCTCCAACACTTAGGTTGTAAATTAAGGTACATACATGATAATTTTTTCGGATCCAAATGCCATCTATAAAACATTTTATAAAAGTTTTCTCTTAAATGTTGCGCTTGTGTAAATTTTACATTTTTCACCCAGATCCTCTCCCAAGTTTCCATCATGATTGGTTGTCCGAAATTTTGTCCCCACTTTATCATACAATCCTTAACTAATTCAGTTTCCGAATCAATTTCTATCAATGTATTATACAATCTTTTAATGTGCATTAACCTTTGATCCCTAATTTGTTTAATTAAATTTTCATCTATTTGCGATAAACCCACCTTCAAATCTTTTTTCCATCTAGTCTGCAATTATAAATATTGAAACCAAGTAAGGATTATTCCTTCCTCCCTTAAAATATTCAAGGACTTCAATTGTAAAACATTCCCTTCTTCAAATAGGAGTTTCTCATAAGGCACCACATCATGTAATTGTTCTCTATTTATATTCTCTATTGCATTTCTGGGAACCGCCCATACAGGAATCTTATCATTTAATTTATACTGATATTTTTTCCAAACACGCAGCAGAGCATTTCTCAATAGGTGCTCTTTGAAACTCCTATCCACCTTTTTATCATAAACAAGATATGCATGCCAACCATATAATAAATCATACCCTTCAATATTCAATATTCTATAGTTAAATTGACCCAATCACTTATCGCTAATAAAACAGCTGCATGATAGTATAACTTGAAATTAGGCATTTTTAAACCATCTCTTTCCGTTGTATCCTGAATTATTTTTAATTTGACCCTTGGTTTCTTCCCATTCCAAATAAATCTATTAATACCCTTCTGCCACTCCTCCAAATTCGCATCCTTTTTAAGTATAGGTAACATTTGAAAAAGAAATAAAAATTTAGGCAATACATTCATTTTAACTGCTGTTATCCTACCCAACATAGATAATTGTAATTTCCTCCATTTTTCCAGTTCTATTTGTGTCTTATTCCACAAGACTTCATAATTATTTTTATATAACTTCCCATTAGAGGCTTCAATATCAATTCCTAAATATTTAATTTTCTTAACTATCTCACATCCCGTTATTCTTTCCAATTCCTGTTTTGAATTAATATTTAAATTTTTAACTAACATCTTTGTCTTAGATATATTTAATTTAAACCCTGATACCCTTACCATAATTTTTAATTATCTCCATCAATCTCTTGGCTGACTGTATTGGTTGAGTCAATGTCACAACCAAATCATCTGCAAAAGCACGTAATCTATAGTCTTGTTGTCTAATCTCTATACCTTTTAAATAATCTGCTCCTCTTATCGTATTCAATAAAACCTCTAAAGTTAAAACAAACAACAAAGGGGATAATGGACATCCCTGTCTAGTACCTTTCTCTATATTAAATGAATCTGTTAAATCCCCATTCACAATAACCTGTCCTGTTTGTTTCTGATAAATCGCCAGTATAGAATTAATAAACTGATCCCCCATTTCCATCCTAACAACCAATTTTTTCAAAAACAACCAATTCAGTCTATCAAATGCTTTTCCCACGTCCAAAAACATAAGAACTGCGGGCAGCTGAGTATGCTTCTCCAAAAATTCTATTATATTAATAAGTTGTCTAACATTAGTTTTCATCTGCCTCCCTTGTAAAAAACCGGTTTGATCAATATGAATTGTTTGTTGTAAAACTGTCATTAATCTATTAGCCATCACTTTAGCAAAAATCTTGTAATCCGTATTCAACAATGAAATAGGTCTAAAATTTTCTGGTTGAAAATTATCTCTTCCCTCTTTGGGAATTAAAGAAACATAGGCTGTTTTCCATAAAGGTGGAACCTGACCCCCCTTTTGTATATTAACAAACAACTCTCTAAGAGGTTCCACCATTTCCATTTGAAGATGCTTATAATAAACAATTTTCAATTGTTTAATCACTGAAATTATTTCTTCTGATGTAATCAATGTATTTAATCTATCTCTTTGTTCATTGTTAATTACTGATACATTTTCATTTTGCAAAAAAATATCTATATTATTCTCTTGTATCTTCTCTTCAGCATATAACCTAGAATAAAATTCTAAAAAAGCTTTCTTAATAATTTCTTGTTGGAACACCTTTTTCCCTTTATACTCTATTTTTTTCAATTATTCGGAATTTTTGTTCTTTCCTTAATATATAGGCCAGCCATCTGCCAGGCTTATTGGAATTAAAAAACGTATTATGTTTTGTATATTGTATATTCCTAGCAAGTTGGTCAGCCATCAACAAATCAAATTGTTTCCGTAGGACCTTAATCCCCTCTTTAATATTTTTATCGTCTGGTCTCTTTATTAATAACTGTTCCTTCTTTCTTATTTCCTTTTCTAGCTCCTTCCGTTTTTTCTCTTGTTTACATCTATGCCTTTTATTCAAATCAATTAAAATCCCATGCATATATGCTTTACTTGCATCCCATACCATTTCTATAGTTGTACCCTTATCCATATTTAACATAAAAAATTCCTTCATTACATTTTTACATTCATTCACATTTATATCATATTTAAACAAATTTTCATTTAATCTCCAAGATCTTTTAGGTCTTTGTCCTTCCGTTAATTCCATCCAAACCGGATTATGATCTGTTAAAACTTTAGGTAGGATCTTCACCTTCTTTAAACTAAAAAGAAAATCACTTGAAGTTAATATAAAATCAATTCTAGAAAATCACTGATGCATATCAGAAAAGAAAGTAAATTCTTGCTCTTTACCATTTCTTTCTCTCCATATGTCTATCAAATCAAAATCATCCTTTATGTCAAAAAAAGATTTAGGCAACTTAGAACGTGTTTGAGGAATTGGTAATATCTTCTTTTTATCTAAACCAATATCTATCACACCGTTCCAGTCCCCCATTATAATACAAGACCTATAATCAAATTGTATTAACTTTTTATATATTAACTTGTAAAATTTTCCTTGCTGTTGATTTGGCGCATATATACCCATCAGAAGTACTTTTTTTCCATCTTTTAAAATTTCAATTGCTAAATATCGACCTTGTATATCTGATTCTATTAGTTTAGTTCTTATATGATTTTTAACATAGATAACAATTCCATTCTTCTTCTCAGCAGCCGCTGCAACAAAATGTGTGCCTAATTTATTATTTATCAAATATTTCTGATCACTAGATCTAATATGTGTTTCTTGTAAGCAGGTTACATCATTTTTACATTGAATCAAATAATGAAATATCTTCTTCCTTTTCTGTGGAGAATTTAAACCATTGACGTTCCATGTCAAAAATTTATTTGACATGGCCAATTCCAGAAAGCCTTTGCAAGACCAATTCAAAATTTTCATCTTTCTTCTTTGGTCGAGCTCCCATGGCTTCCACACTTGTAGATACTGCTGCTTGAGTTGTAGACGTTTCTTGTTGTTCCTTTTTTTCTGTTCCTTACGTTTAGTAGTTGCCCGAGTTTGCCTTTGATCTTTAGGCATCTCTACTTCCAAAGGCTGAAAAATATCAAGGCTCCGCTCAGGCAACTCCAATAAAACTCCTTTATCAACTCCTGTTGCACCAAGAGGTTGTGGCTCTTCAAGCTGTAGTTGTAGTTTTTGGTCCTTGTTTCCTTCTTTATGTAATTCTGTGCTTTTCGGTGTTGGAGATGGGGGTTTACCAGCCTTCATCACGTTTTCAAAGAAATCTTTTGCTTTCCAAATAGAGTTCAAACGGCATCTATTACCCGTGTAAGATAATGATAGCCCAGCTGGGGCCTCCCACCTATATTGTAAACCACGTTTTCTAAGTTCATCCACCAAAAATGCATAATCTTTTCTTGCTCTTAACATCTTCGGAGGAATCTCCTTCAAAATCACAACCTCTTGACCGGCCACAGTTAATTTCTTGTTATGAGATATTGTAAGCACATGATTTCTAAATCTCCTTGAAACAAAATAAATCAAAATGTCTCTAGGTAAATTTCTTTGTCTTGCAATCCATGAATTGACTCTGTAGATCCTATCTATCTGCCAAGACATATCGTGTGCCCCCTCATCTATAAATTCTGCCAGAGCTTCTCCAAAAACCCTTCTCAAATCCTCCTGATTCTGATTTGCATCTTCTTTCAGCCCTCTTATTCTGACAGCCCACATCATCTGATTATATTGTGCCATAATAGCTTGATCTTCCATATCACTTTTAATTTCTTCCAACTTTTCCTCAAATTGTTGCTCCACCCCTTCTACTTTCTCTTCCACTCTCAAAGTATAGTCCCAAACCCCCCTAAAAGCTTCCACAGTATCTTCTCCTATCACTGTATTATGAGTCTCAATTATTTCTTTAATTTTCTCCAATTCCCCAGTTGCTCCTTTGATTTGTTCCTCAGCATGAGTTGCAATCTTTTTCTCCAATTTGTCCCCAAATTTCTCCATATTTTTCTCCATACTTCTCTCTATATTATCAGTCATTGTTGATAATGCAGCCTGCACGTCTTTCATAGTCAACATTTTTGGAGGGTATTGAGTAGGCAAGGGGGAGAAATATATCATCTTGCTAACTTCACATACTCAGTTAATTGTTAAATCAGTCCAAATCTCTAAAGCCTCTATTATCACAATTCATTTTCTTATTCTCATTCCATTACAAGATAATTTTCATACATAAAATAAACATATTATTTCAAAAGATAAATTCTTACTCTATTTCACATATATATTTTACTAATCATGAGTTTTCCTCTCACTTCTAAGTCTGAGTCTTAAACCTTAAATCAATTCATATCTCTAAAAGGCCTTTTTAACCCATTACATGTAATTTTGGGATCTCTTTTTTCAGTCTTATTCTGGCTTTCTTTTTGTGCCAAGAATGTTTCCATAGCAGAGCCTCTATTTCAACAAATAGATCTCCCTTTATTCCTTGTGATATCATTTGGGTCAAGGGAAGACATCCCATCCTCTCTTTTAAGAGCCTGACTCCTTTGTAGTTCGACCCTTGTTGCTTTAAAAATTCAAGTCTCAATGTTTGGTTCAGCTAAGTAAGACGTTCAGTTGTGTCCGGTTTTGTGGTTAGTAGTTGGTTATTAAAGTTGTCATAATTCTCAGTAAATCATGTTTGTACATCAATTCCTGTTGTTTTTGGAGTTGTATATAGTTTAATTAAAGTTACCTTTTGAATATCAAAAATCTCAATAGGTTGCATATGAGGTGATATGAATTCCTCTTTGGTGTTGGTTAATTCCTCTTCTGGTATATTTGAAGTCTGAAAGTTAGTTTGAAAGTTTGAAGTAGGGCTTCTGACTCTTATTTCTGTAGTAATCTCTTTTATTTTAGCGCATACTTGCTCAGTGGCTTCATGAATTTTTCCCAGTATAAGTTTACAATTAAGTTGTAAATAGGGTTTCTCCATTTTGATGGTAGTTGGAAGCAGTCCTTTTATCTTTTAGTGGAGGCTATATTTAATAAAAGGTAACCAATGCCCACCCCCACAGTTTCTAACAGCTGCATCAACTTCTTTATCTTTTCTCTGTTATAGTAATTTGAAGGTCAAAACCAACCTCAATTTCAAACAAAAGCAGGCAATTGCAAAATTAAATTTCACCACAAGATGTCCCCAGTGGGTTATAGAATCTTTTCCCAGGCACCAATAAAATGAATATTTTTTCTTTTTTAGAAGGAAAATAGAAAAAGAAATATTCTCCAGATATAAACTAGATCAGATAGTAGAGCACTGTAGGGGTTTTTCGGGACCCCAGAGTAGATACAAGTAAAATATAGTCATTAAAGTTAGTTATTCTGTCCTTTTATTCAATGCTTTTCTTCCCACACAAACAAACGCCACTCTCTCAAGGCAGGGAAATAATTCCAAAAGGCTTTTTACAGGAAAAAAATAGGGTGAAGAGAGGAAAAAGAAAGGTCTCACCCGGATCATCCATGGTGATTCTTTACGCTTAGATGTTCTTGTGACTTTTGGCTGGTGCAGCTGCATGTACAGCCATTTTGCTGAGCTCTTTGCTCCTTCGGCCCTAAGGAGTTAGCTGGAGCCGCGGGAGAAGCTGCCGCCCTCCTGCAGTCACCAAAAAGCCTCCTCATTGGTGGTTGCCCCTCCAGGGCAACTTTCAACCCTCTTCAGGGTCTACCAGCGAAGAAGAACCGGCCGGCGAAGAGACGACTCTCTTCGCACGACCGCTGTCGCCACAAACCAGACACTTATTCCAATTTTCTGACTCTTCTGGGTTTATGTTTTAGGGCAGGGTTGTCAAACTGCTGGTGTGATGACCCAGGGCCCCAAACAGAGGCAAAGCAGTCAGCTGGCAAGAACAACAGTCTTTTAATCACTGCCAGTGTTCACCCAAAAGCTCCCACATATGCTGGCATGAGGTCAAACAATACAACCAGGGAAGTTTACACTGTTCTCAAGGCAGTGTAACTCAAGGCAGTTTTAACTCTCAGCTTGCCTGCAAACTGCAAACTGCAGACTGCAAGGAGAGATCAGGAATGTAGTCTGTGGTAGTGAAGTAGGAAACAAACTGGTCCGGAATACAAAGTGTCCAGGTTACAAGAGCACAAGTCACAACAATCTCAAGATTCCACATTTGTTCCTGGCAAATGCCCCACCCCATAGTGTCTCCTTAAATACTAATCCCCAGGTGTGCCTTGTGGAGTGGGGCAGGATACTCTCCTCCTGAGCAAGTGAGCCTGCCTCTTTTGTTCTCTTCTCCTCTCTGCTCTCCTTGCTCTAGGATCAGGTGGGGGGGCTTGCGCCTCGCTTGAACTCTGCCTTCCCTGTTCCAAACCTGAAGGGCCCTAGCCTGCCTCAGCCTGCTCCTCCCTACAGTCCTCTGAAGCCACAAACAACCCCTCCTGGGTCTCAACAGAGAACTCCATGTCTTCCTCAGAGTCAGGCTCAGACGGAGGCATGACACTATCCTCCCCTCCGCAGGATCCCCTCCCCTGGGACCATGCAGACTGGGATGGTGCGGGAACCGGGAATGAAAGTCATGGACCAGATGAGGGGCATGAATGTCGGTGGCATCGACCCACGTGTAGTCCACAGGTCCATAGCCTTTCCACACCATGAGATACTGAAACCGGCCCTGCAACTGACGGCACAATACTGTCCGCTTCATACTCCACATCTCCATGAGGGGTTGCCAGACCTGCGGTGGTGGAGCTGGCTGATGTGGATCATTGGTTGCGACCGGAACCAGCAATGACCTGTGGAAAACCGGGTGGATCCGCATGGTCCGGGGTAATGACAAGTGAAATGCCACCAGATTGATCACCGCTTCAACCGTAAATGGCCCCAAGTAACGATGATCAAGGTTTTTCGATGGCCGTGCTTTAGGCAGGTGCCGCGTGAAAAGCCAAACCGGATCGCCCACAGATAATCGAGGGACATCTCAACGATGACAGTCGGTGAATCGTTTGTAATCCTCCTTGGCTTTCTCCAGCTGGTGCCGAACTACTTCGTGCACTGCCTTCAGCTCCTGGAGGAACTGGGGAATCAGACGGAGCCAATGGAAAGAGCCATGGATAAAATCCATAACTGGCAAAGAACAGTGACACATGGATAGATGCATGCTGGGCATTTATAGGTAAACTCTGCCACAGCCAGCAGCTCCGCCCAACTATCCTGTTGGGTGTTGCTGAAACAGAGGAGGTTTTCAGACAGCGCTTGGGGAATTACCGAGCTCGTTCATCCACATTTCGGCAGAGTCCCTGGTAGCAGCATGGAATTCGGCCGCGAAGGGGGCTATTGACCGGATTGCGCCTTTGCGACCTCTCCGTGGTGCTGGCCCCACTTCCCCTTCATCATATGACAGAATCCAGAGAGGGCAGAAATGGGGTTTTCCATAGTTGATAACTAGAGATGAAATATAATTGGATTCTGACACACACACACATACAAAAGCACTACTATCTCTGTAGAATTAAGTTTATTTAGGCAATAGAATTTGCTTTTTAGGAAAGGATATATTGGGAAGCATTTAAGGAAACTTGCCTTCTCAAGATCACTTAAATGGTTCATGGAGTGCCAAGCCACTTTTGAGAAACCTAAGCACTTGTTTGCAGCTGAACTGGTCTTAAAACACCCTGATCCAGCTCACGTATAGCAGCACAAAGAAATTTGCCTAGAGATATTGTGATATATTTTAGTACAAGAAAATTTAGAAATTGGGTTCTTACTACAGCTTATAATAAACAATTAACTGTTGCTGGTCAAGAGGTACAGGTTTTGAAGGAGATACCTCCAAAGATGTTGAGATCAAGGAAAGATTATGCATTTTTGACGGAGGAACTTAAAAAACGAGTGATACAATATAGATGGGAGGCTCCAACTGGACTTTCTTTATTTTTTCAGAATAATAGATACTGCCTGACCTCAGTTGCTAAAGCGAAAGATTTCTTTGAGAACATATTGACGGGTGGTAAACACCCGTCCCCAAGATCCAAAAGGGCAGACCTCGTAAAAGATATGGAATCATCACAACTTATGGAACTACAACCATTGCCAGCATCAGGACCTGATAAAGGAGTATTGGCTGAACAGTCAGTGCAGTGTATTGATATTTTTCAACCTTTGGAGGTAGAGAAGGCCAAAGAACAAAGGCAAACACGTTTAGCTACTAAGCGTATGGAACAAAGAGAAAAATTACAGCCAGCTTATACAAAGCAAGTGGTATCTACATCTCCGGAAGCCATGGGAGCAAGACCTAAGAAGAAAGGCGTGGAACAAGTTGATTTGGCCTTCCAAAAGCTTTCACAAACTGGTCATGTCAAATAAATACTTGACATGGAATGTGAATGGTTTAAATTCTACACAGAAAAGGAAGAAGATATTTCATTATTTGAAGCAATGTAAAAATGATGTAATCTGTTTACAAGAAACACATATTAGAATTTCGGACCAGAAATATTTGATAAATAATAAGTTGGGCTCACATTTTGTGGCAGCATCTTTAGAGAAAAAAAATGGAATTGTTATTTATGTTAAAAACCATATAAGAGCCAAACTAATAGAAGCAGATACTCAAGGCAGATTTTTAGCTATTGAAATTTTACTAGACGGCAAGAAAGTTCTTTTGATGGGTATATATGCCCCTAATCAACAACAAGGCACATTTTATAAGTTATTACATAAAAAATTAATAGAATTGGATTATAGGTCTTGTATTTTAATGGGAGATTGGAATGGTATTTTTGATGTGGGCTTAGATAAGAAAAAGATTTCATCTGTCCCACAATCGCGTTCCATCTTGCCTAAATCTTTTTTTGATATCAAGG
Organism: Bothrops alternatus; assembly: GCA_034064705.1. Taxonomy (NCBI): domain Eukaryota; kingdom Metazoa; phylum Chordata; class Lepidosauria; order Squamata; family Viperidae; genus Bothrops; species Bothrops alternatus. The sequence continues at coordinate 16,123,783 of JARGCV010000085.1, forward strand.
ATGATTTTAATCTGATAGATATATGGCGAGAAAGACATGGTAAGGATCAAGAGTTTACTTTCTTTTCTGATAGACATCATTTTCTAGAATTGATTTTATATTAACTACTAGTGATTTTATTTTGAGGTTAAAGAAAGTTAAAATTTTACCCAATGTTTTGTCAGACCACAATCCGGTTATGATGGAATTAACGACTGGTCAGCCTCTTAGAAGATCTTGGAGAATTAATGAAAATTTGTTCAAATATGACATAAATGTGGAGGAATGTAAAAAGGCTATGAAGGAATTTTTTATGTTAAATATGAATAAAGAAACGACAATAGAAATGGTGTGGGATTCTAGTAAAGCTTATATGTGTGGGATCTTAATTGATATGAATAAAAGGTATAGACGTAAACAAGAGGAAAAAAGGAGAGTGTTAGAAGAGGAAATAAGGAAAAAAGAGTTATTATTAATAAAGAAACCAGATGATAGTAATATTAAAGAAGGGATAAAGATTCTACGGAAACAATTTGACTTGTTGATGACGGATCAAGTTGCCAGGAATTTACAATGTGCTAAACACAATACATTTTTCAATTCTAATAAACCTGGCAGATGGTTGGCTTATACATTAAGGAAAAAACAAAAATCTCGTATAATTGAGAAAATAGAATATAAGGGGAAAGAAGTGTTTCAGCAAGAAATTATTAAAAAAGCTTTCCTAGAATTCTACACCAAGTTGTACTCTGAAGAGAAAGTACAAGAGAATGAGATAGATGCCTTTCTACAAAATGAAAATGTTTTGAAAATTACTAAGGAACAAAGAGACAGATTAAACGCATTGATTACATCAGAAGAAATTATTGCTGTGATTAAGCAATTGAAAATGGGAAAATCTCCTGGGACTGATGGCTTAACAGCGACTTATTACAAGTATTTCCAAGAGGAAATGGTGGAACCTCTTAGAGAGTTATTTGTAAATATACAAGAGGGTGGCCAGGTACCACCTTCATGGAAAACGGCTTATGTTTCTCTGATCCCTAAAGAGGGAAGAGATAATGTCCAAGTGGAAAATTTTAGACCTATCTCATTGTTAAATACGGATTATAAGATTTTTGCAAAAATTTTGGCTAATAGATTAATGACAGTTTTAAAACAAATAATTCATTCGGACCAAACTGGTTTTTTACAAGGGAGACAGATGAAAACCAATGTTAGACAACTCATTAATATATTGGAATATTTGGATAAGCATATCCAAGTGCCTGCAGTTCTTATGTTTCTGGATGCAGAGAAAGCTTTTGATAGACTGAATTGGTTATTTTTGAAAAGATTAATTGTTAAGATGGGAATGGGGGATCAGTTTATCAACTCTATATCAGCGGTTTACCAGAAACAAAAAGGGCAGATTATTGTGAACGGGCAATTAACAGATTTATTTAACATAGAGAAAGGTACTAGGCAGGGTTGCCCTTTATCCCCTTTATTGTTTGTTTTAACTTTAGAGGTTTTATTGAATAGGATTAGAGCTTCAGATGAACTAAAAGGTGTACAGATTAGACAACATGATTACAGATTATGTGCTTTTGCGGATGATTTACTTGTGACATTGACTCAGCCAATACAGTCGGCTCAGAGATTGATGGAGATTATTCAAAATTATGGAAGGGTATCAGGTTTTAAACTAAACATATCTAAGACAAAGATGTTGGTTAAAAATTTAGATGATAAATTAAAACAAGATTTGGAAAGAATAACGGGTTGTGAGATAGTTAAGAAAGTTAAATATTTAGGAATCTATATAGAAGCTTCTAATGGGAAATTATATAAGAATAACTATGAATCTTTATGGAACAAGATACAAATAGAATTGGAGAAATGGAAAAAATTACAATTATCTATGTTGGGTAGGATAGCTGCAATTAAAATGAATGTATTGCCGAAATTTTTATTCTTATTTCAAATGTTACCAATACTTAAAAAGGACGGGAACCTAGAGGAGTGGCAGAAAGGTATTAATAGATTCATTTGGAATGGCAAGAAACCAAGGGTCAAATTAAAAATTATTCAAGATACAAGGGAGAGAGGTGGTCTGAAAATGCCCAATTTTAAGTTATATTATTATGCTGCAGTTTTAGTAGCAATAAGTGATTGGATTAACTTAACTAACAAGAGAATATTGAATATAGAAGGGTACGGGTTATTGTATGGGTTGCATGCGTACTTAGTCTATGATAAAAAGTTGGACAGGAGTTTTAAAGAGCACTTATTGAGAAATGCTCTGTTGCGTGTCTGGAAAAAGTTTCATTACAAGTTAAATGGAAAGATTCCCCTTTGGACAGTTCCCAGGCATGCAATAGAGAGTGTAAATAGACAACAAATTCAAGATGTGGTGTCCTATGAGAAACTCTTAACTAAAGAAGGGAATATTTTAGTATTGAAATCATTAAATAGGTTAAGGGAAGAAGGAATAGCTCATAATTGGTATTCACATGTACAACTTCAGACTAGATGGCAAAAAGATGTTAAGATGGGTTTTTCCTCAAAGGATGATAAATTAATTAAACAAGTTAGAGATCAAAGAACTATGCATATTAAAAGATTATATAATGCATTAATTGAAATTGATTCTGGAACTGAATTAGTTAAAGACTGTATGATTAAGTGGGAACATAATTTTGGACAACCAATTATGATGGAAACATGGGAAAAGATATGGGTGAAAAATGTAAAATTTACACAAGCACAACACTTAAGAGAAAATTTTTACAAAATGTTTTATAGATGGCATTTAGACCTGAAAAAATTATCACTTATGTATTCAGATGTGCAACCCAAGTGTTGGAGATGTGAATCTATGGACGCTACTTATTTTCATATTTGGTGGACTTGTAAAAAAATCAAGGCTTTCTGGATAAAAATATGGTGGATTCTTCAGAATATATTGAAAAAGCGTATTGAATTCTCACCACAGTTGTTTTTGCTTGGCATTATAAAAGACTGTACCACCATAGAGACTAAGCTGATTTTGAATTTGATTACTGCAGCAAGACTATTGGTGGGACAATATTGGAAGACGTCTGAATTACCACCTATTGAAGAATGGACATTAAAAGTTATAAATATGGCAGAAATGGCTAAGATATCCGCATATTTGAAGAATCACTCAAATGAAAAATTTATGATGGATTGGAAAAAATGGATAGACTATATACAAGGGAAATATCAATTGAAGAAATTATATTTAGTATATAGTTAAATATTTATATAATAAGTAGTTTAGTGGGGCTTCTTGCGTTCTTACCCTGTATTCACTCTGGGAAGTCGGGGAGGGGGGGTGGGAGGGTATTTATAATTTATACACTATGTTTTCTCAACTGTAATCGGGGTCGATGTAAGAATATGTAACAATAGGTATTAAGGGGTTGCTCGGGTGGCCTCTTGGCACCACATCTGTTGGAAAGAGGAAGGAGGAGTGAAGGTAGAGGTAAGTAGGAAGTTGGTAAGAGGGGGAAGAGCGGGGATAGAGATGGGTGGAGAATAGAGGAGGAGTGAGGAAAGTAGATAGATGGTAAGAGAGGGGGATGGTTAGGGTTAGGGGGATGTGGTGGGGGGGTACCGAGCAGTTATATTAATTGTTTGGCAAATGTGGTATATGATTGTTTTCAGTTGAGTTATTATGGGTTCTTTTCTTTTTTCTTTGTAAAATTTTAAAAATCAATAAAATTATGTTTTAAAAAAAAACACCCTGATCCAGCAAGACCATTTGTTATACAAGCTGACACTAGTGACATGACTATGGGAGCTGTGTTATTGCAGGAGAATGAAAGCGGGCAACTACAGCCCTGTGCCTACACCTCCATTTTTTTCTGAGATGGAACAACAATGGGCGGTGTGGGAGAAATGGCTTAGGCTGTGAAATGGGCACTCCTCATATGGAGGCATTCCTTAGAGAGGAATAAAATACTTTTCAAAGTATGGATTAATCACAAGAATTTAGAGACACTAAACATCTCTTGTAAGCTAAACATCTCTTGTAAGCTAAACAAGCATGGTGGGTGCAATATTTTAACTGCTTTGATTGCACCCTGCACTATTTTCTTGGGGGAAAGAATTTCCTGATGAACAAATTGTCGTGGATGGCACAATACAATTACTCTAAACCCCAAATAATTCAGTCAGTACTTCCTTCCCATCAATAGGCTGTCCAAATGATCACCAGGCTCAAGAAAGAGAAAATACTCAAATTCCAAAAAATGTGACATTTGCCTTAAAAGCAGCCTTGAATGATGACAAGAGGTTTCAAACACACAGCAATGTTTGCTCAGTTCGAGATGGACTAGCCTGGGTGGGGGCAAAACTTTATGTTCCGGAAAGCCACAGATGTATTTCCTTTACTTTGTTCTCTCTACCTTTTGATGTATCGCTTTGGCTGTGAAGAGGGGGAGGAATGTGCCAGGAGCCATCTGCCTTATCTCTGAGCCACTGTAAAAATAAAATACAATTCCCATAACAACTTCATACCAGTGGATTGGCTGGAAGAGCACTGGACAATTGGACACTGGCAGGAGGGGTTTTTGAAGGGAAGCTTTAATGTAATGATTTATGTGGGAACACCTCAGATCTTGTTTTGCCTTTCTATTTTCACTGACTCTCAATAAAAGTTTCTGTTTGAAACAATGCCTGTTTCAAGAGTTCTGCTTTCTTGGGAGTATTAGCTGAGGCAGGACCTTACAGATTTTAAATTTCAGGAAAAATCTTTTACATTTTTAAAACATTTTATAAACTTTAATTTTTTTAATCCTTAAATGAACTAGCAAAAAGAAACTTAGTCGTGGAATTCAAGACTTCCAGTTTGGCGTCTTAGTGAGATGGGTGCAGGAAGGCAAGGTTCTGCTTACCACAGCTGATTTTGCCCTGCTGGGGACCCGAAAAGGGTCTAAAGTTGCCCCGGTGAGGTGATGGAGAAGGAGGGGACCCTCGTTGATCATGGAAAGATGGTAGTTGATCCCTTTGATCTGAGGAAGCCCTCCCAACTGGCAGAGGAAAGACTGGCTGCAGTCTAACTACTGACAACCGAAGAAAGCGCTAATTAACAAACCTGAACATCATGGCTGGAACTGGGTGAGAACATTATCCTTTCTCCACAACCTTAAAACTTTTTCCCTGAAAAAGGATTTGCCAAAAGCAAGAAAAGCCCTCAGATGACTGGGAAGAGGGGCCACCGCCCCTTTCCTTATGAGAAAGGAAGCAGAGATTTAATTTCTATTGGGGGAAAAAACAGGGAAGACTGCAACTTTAACTTGGAAATAATACAGAGACATAGTCTTGATAAATTTGGGGTTTGAGAGAACTCTTGAATTTTTTTTTCTTTCTCTTTGGAAAATAACAGAGTGAACTTTATGAAATAACTTTGGGCTTAAAGATGAAAAACAGACATCTAGTGACATCTAGTGGTCAAAAGTGGAATAAAGAAAAAAACACTGAATTTTGTCAAGACTGGAGTGAACTTGGTGTGAAGCCCAGATACAGATAACAAACTAGACTACACTTTTTGATGTTCCTGGAAACTTTCACTTTTGTAGACTGCAGCTGGAAAAAGGAAAAAAAACTTTTTGGGTTGTTTTCCTGCATGATGGAAACTATAACCTATAAAACTATTTTGAAACAAGCCTGCCTGGATTATTAACATTGATTGACTCACAGCTTTAAGAACTACTTAGAGACAGAAAGAAAATTGATTCTTGGCTAGTTTCTTTACTAACTGGAGCAGCTGGACACTTTGGATTATAAAGACTGGTTGATTGAAATTTTTTGGGTTTTTTGAACTGAAGAGTCATTGTAGACTTTTTTTTCCCTGTTGGACTTGATGCTGAAAGACAATGATGGATTACAAATTCTTTTCTCTCTATTTTTTTTCTTCTTCCTTTGGTAGTGGATCTATAAACTGGACTATTGGATTACAAAGGCTACAGAACTACAAGAACTATTTGGGACAATTTAAAATACAAATGGGAATTTACATATTGTATTGTGATATTGTTTATAAGATTGCCTGTTTTCTATAAAACTGATAATTAGGGAACATAACAGATTTGATAGAAAAGTTTGAGAGTGGGAAACAAAAATGAGTGTTCCAAGCTTGACTAAAACAGCCAAGAAACCCACTTCAGCACTGTCTTCTGGTGCCTCCAGCCCGGTTCACTGGAGATCAACTGACTCAATGCTGCAGCAAGAAAAAAAACAATTTTCAGAAGGAAATGCAGACCACACTACAATTAATACAAGAGGCGATAACTTCACATAAAGAAGACACAAGAAAAAATCATGGCAAGACAAAAGACAACTTCAACAAAATAAATTTTAAAAAAATCACAATTTAAACTCACAATTAGAAAATTTTCAATAAATGATCACAAAAAATGAACAAAGAATTCAGAAAATAGAAGACAAATCAGAGGAAGGTGACCAAAAGATGGAAGAAATAGAAGAAGAAAACCAAAGGCTGATACAGGCTAATAAAGATCTGGAGGATTCAGTGGCAATTCTGGAAATGGACAAGGCATCTTATTTCTTAAGATGTCAGAATATAGTAGAAGATAAAGAAGACCTCCCAGATCTGATGATAGAGCTGCTAGCAGATGTGTTGGAAATTGGGAAACAGGAAATGGGAGATAGATCAAACATTTAAAGTTAATTCAAGTTATGCAAGAAAATACAGACTTCCCAGAGAGGTACATGTTAGATTTGTGAAAAAATCAACAAGAGACAAGAAATTGAGAAGAGTGAGAGATGACCCACTGCAGTATAAAGAAAAGGAAACTGTAGTCCTGAAACAGGTTCCTAGAAGGATAAGAGATTCACGAAAAGAATATCAATTTCTGACCAAAAAATTAATTGAAAAAGAAGTGAACTTTAGATGGCTGCTCCCAGAAGGGATTCTAATCAACTGGGATTCTAAGAGATACAGGCTGGACTCTTATCTTTAAAGCAAAGTAATTCTATGAGAAATACAGACCTTTCTTTGAAGAAAAAAGTTCAGAATTTCAAACAGACAAGGAACATAGAAAACAAGGATAGGTGGCACCAGAAGAGGCATCTGCATGAAGAGAGGAAGAAGAAATAGAAAATATAGATCAAGAAGAAGGGGCAAAGGCAAGAGAACAAAGACAGACAAGAATAACCAGGACAGTGGGGGCGAACCTTTTATTTTTATTTTATTTTTAAATATTTTATTGGTTTTATAGTTTTAAGAAAAAGTACTTAAGACACATCATGGTGGTTGGGTAAACAAAGATTCCAAAATAAAAACATACATAAACAGCTCAACTTAGTACATTCACTGTCCTCTCTCTATTTCCCTCAAATAACATATTAAATTTAGTATCTTCCATTTCTATCATAAATTTCTATTACTACTAAACCTGATTTAAAACTTTATCAATTTCAATTACCATAATCAAATATTGTTTTACATCAACAGATTAACACTTCAAATCTCTCTTCCACATATATTCAAGCTCTTACTCTCTCTCGACCCTCTTTTTATCACCAATCTTAATTATTTCTTCTTCCAATGATAACTAACTTATAATTATATAACCATATGTATATATATCTATATTTTTCCCTTAATACAATCCATAAAGCCCATTTTTATTGGTTATAATAATCTTTGACTTAATTCATTTCAATTCATTACACAAACTCCAAATTTCATCCAATTAATTGTCATACCTTATCAAGTCATATTACTATACACAAAAATCTCTTAGTTAATTAAGTTTCATTCCAAGTTTAACTTTCATATTTCCATATCAGACATGTTTCCATAAAACAATGAAAAATCATCAAAGTAAATTAAACAGACATATATATAATTGCAGTTTTCATACTTCTAAACCTAAATCATTATCCTTAAAACAAACCATAAAACCAGCATTGCATTTTAATCCATTAAAGAGTTTTAAATTTCTTTTTCAGTCTAATTCTAGGGTTTTTTCTATGCCAGACCGGCTTCCATAGCAACGTTTCCCTTTCAGGCAGTAAATCCATTTTTGTTGCTTGTAGAATTCTTTGAGGAAGTATAAATCTTTTCCTCTGCAATAGACACCTTTTTCTCTTCTCCTTGCAGCGTAGTTGCTTTATGGTTTGAGATCTTAGTCTTTGCTTCTTAAGATTCTCTAGATTGCAGAAGGGAGGGTTATCAAGTGAAATAAGTTCCTCTTCTGTCTCTATAGATTCCTCTTCTGGTATATTTTGATTTATACCATAATCAAATGTAACCTGGACATCAGTTTGAACAGATATAGTAGATTCTCTAAGTCTTAATTCTAGAGTACAGTTTTTAATTGTAGCACATATATCAGCAGTTGCCTCATAAATCTTTTCCAATATGAGTGCATAGTTCAATTGTAGCTGAGTCTCCATTTTAAATACTGATGCTTAAAAGAAGATGTCTTTTGTGAAGGCTATATTTAATGCAAACAACATCCACCTCCACAGCTTCCACAGCTGCACAGCTTATCTTTTCAAAAAATATTTTGAAGTTCAATGTTCCATCTTTAAAAAGATAGTCTGAACTTGCAGTATTAAACTTTTGCCACTAGATGTCCTCAATGGGTTAAAGAAACAATCAATTCTTTTTTTCTGTCTTTTGAAGTATGATATATAGGAAGAAAAATAATACAGTTCTTGCCAAGAGAGAAGAAAGAAAACCTTTTCCGTCTTTTTTTCTTTTTTATATCCAAAAAAGATGTATATAGAAGTAAAATATATTCTATTCCAATATTTAGAAAATGCCTTCTTTCCCAGAAAAAGCAGAAGCCGCCTTTCCAAGCCAGGGAAATAATTTCAAAGGCTCTTACAGGTATCAAAATTAAAAAAAATAGAAAAGAGAATTGTAAAGAAAGTTCTCACCCGGGCTCACCACGGGGGCATTCAAAGCTTAGATGTTGTCTGACGTATGGTCTGAAGCGGCAAGGCGATCGGCCATTTTACTGGTCGACCTTCTTTGTCGGCCCTCGGAGTTTTTGTCCGGACAGCTGGAGGAGCTGCCACTCCTCCGCAGCTGGACCACAGTCTCCTCGACAGAAGTCGCACCCTCCAGGGTGACTTTGGACCTGTATAAGGGTCCACCGACGGAGGGAAAACTAGTCGGCAAGGAGAGAAGTCTCTCCGCTCAACTAGCAACGTCGCGAACCTGGCACCACAAGAGGCATCTGCATGAAGAGAGGAAGAAGAAATAGAAAATCTAGATCAAGAAGAAGGGGCAAAGGCAAGAGAACAAAGACAGACAAGAATAACCAGGACAGTGAGGGCGAACCTTTTAGAGACCGAGTGCCCAAACTGCAACCCAAAACATGCATAGCCGGTTGCCAGGGGCATGGCCACCGAATGGGTGTGGCCACTGAATGGGCATGGCCGCTTTATGGGCATGGCAACTTAATGGGCGTGACCAAGTGGACGTGGCCACTAAGTGGGCGTGGCCACCAAGTGGGCATGGCTATAGTAGTCATGGCAGAGTGAGTGGATGTGACCAGGGTGGGTGTGGCCACCTTGATGTTGCTCCTGGGGAGGGATGCCTGTGGGGGCAGGGCAGAATTGGGGGTGATCCAGGGGTTCTCTGGCAGGTGGGGCAGTGGGTAGGAGGCTCGTCCTGCAGGGTGAGGTGAGGCAAGGGAGGGAGCAGGGCAGGGGTGCCATTGCTGTGGGGCAAGGCAAGGTGAGGCAGGGGCTGGGGTAGGTTGCAGACAAAGAGGGTTTAAGCAAACTTAACAACCCCCAAAACAAACGTGCTTCTTGGGTAACCTCAAAGCATGAAAGGACCAAAACCTGCTGCAACCACCCAGAAGACAGGAGGGGACTAAAAACCAAACAGCCCCCTCCAATCCTCAATGAAAGCCTCGGACAGGGGGAAGAGCATGGGCAGGCAGGTGTCTTGCTCAGCTGATGGCTTGGAGGAGAAGGGTAGCTACACCCCCTCCCAAACGCTGCCCTCTCATGAAAGCAAGATGAAAACTCCAAAAAGCAACAAGAAAAAAAAAGTTAAAACAGAAGAGTGTCTCATGATGGTTTTCTTCCCCACATTCTTCTAGCTGCAGGCTAAATATGTAAAGACCACAAAAGAAAAAACTTGGCTTTCTCTCATTTTAATTCAGAAGGAAGGAACGGGAGGATTGGGGGGTTGTTTGTTTCAAAGGAAGGAAAAGAGAGGCTGGGGGAGTGCGGTAGGAGAACGGCGATGGTGCAAGGCTTCTGGCTATGCAGGGGGGCATTGGAGCGCGTTCTTTTTAAAAGAGCAAAACGAGGCAAAAAGTAAAAATCCCCCACTCACTCTACCTCCCAAAAACACAACAGCAGAGCTTTCAATGATACAAACAAGTTTTTATTGAAAAGGAAAAGTTTGCATTTGGCATGCTTTTAAAGAATTAATGTGATTTTTGCTGTTATATGCCTGCTGATAACTTATCTACCTTTGGCTTACAGTCTACAAGTTTGAGAGCAACACATGCAGCACTCAGATCATCTGTTAGTCTGCTTCTGATGTCAGATTTTATATAATTCAAAGCTGAAAACAGGCTGCTCACAGGCGTAAGATGATCCAAACAAAGTAAGGAAAGCAATCTCAAGTGCTTTCATGGATTTAAAATTATCTGGCAGAGAATTCTACACTTTGAGGATTTCGTTCTCAGCACTAACTGTGCTGTCCTTTGTACTCCCTTCCATCTTCTCTAGTGTTTCATGCAAGTCACAGAATTTATTTTTCCAGGTAGTATTTTCCTGAAATTCCAGTAGCTCCATTTCTAGATTTCCTAAATCTAACCACTCTAAGCAGGAAAGATCAAGTTCTTCAAAATTGGCTTTATCTGGAGAAGTAAGAAAACACAGAGTTGTCTCCATCTTACAGAACTGTGAAAATCTGTTACTAAAATTTACCTTTGCAGCTGCTACAATGCTAGAAAATTCCTTGTAGATTTCCTGGTGGCTTGTAGGATTGTTTGCAAATGATGTAGAATTTTCTAAATTAACTTTTAGACTAGGAAAATATTTCAGCTGCCCACTTTCAAGGTCTCTTTCAAAAACCTGCAGTTTTCTCTCAAATGTTTTGATGTCACAAAACATCCTTTCTGCTGTTTTCCCTGCACCTTGTAATTGTTGAGCAGACTGAAGAGGTGTGTAAAGTCTGTAAAAACATGAGGTTGGTAAGCCAGGCCATATCAGTGAGCTGTGGATATTCTTGCCCTTTTTCATGCATAAGCAGCTGAATTTCATCCAAGCAGGCCACAAATCTCTCCAGGACTCGTCCTTTGCTCAGCCACCGGACATTGTTATACATAAACAAACAATCATACTGTGCCTGAACCTCCTCAAGTAGTACTTGAAACTGCCGACAATTAAGAGCATGAGCCATGATGTAATTCACTATTTTTGTGACATCTTTGAGGACATTGTCAATTTTTTTCTTGCTTTCCTTGGCACAAAGAATTTCCTGGTGAATGATGCAGTGGAATTGAATTACTTTATGTTTTGTTTCTTGAAGAAACAACTGTATGAAACCAGATGTTGCCCCCACCATAGAATGTGCTCCATCACTTGTAATTGAAACCACCTTTTCTGGTCTTATGTCTTGTGACAAAAAAGCTTCCTTCACAGCATTGTAGATATCTACACCTTGTGTTCTTTCAGGCAAAGACATAAGTTTCAGCAGCTCCTCTCTCATGATGTCACCAACAGCATAACGCAAAATTACTGCCAGCCTTGCATGGTTATTGATATCTGTGCTTTCGGACTTCCGGTTTCGTCATGCAGCCGCCATGGACGGTTGGGAGATCTGCTCTTTCTCCCCCGTTCAGTTTTGCATCGCTGGGGGGCCCTGAAAAGGGCCAAAAATCGTCCCGGAGAGGCGACCAGCAAGGAGGGGCTTTTGCTGGATCAAAGGAGAGCAGCAACTTTCCTGAAGACCTGGCATTTTCCTCCAAACCGGCGGACAAAAGGACCGGCCATAGAAATATGGCTCGTCCCTAGGCTGCTAACAGCCGAAGTCACATTAACATCTGGCAACTTCAAAGCAGCGTGGAAAGGATTGGGTGAGATCTGCCTCTCTTACATCCTAATTACTTAATTACCTGCATAAGCTGCTAAAGTACTTTCCCCCCTGTGGGGGGAAACAGGAACAGCGGCTATCAACCACTTGGGAGTTTAAAACATTGGGAAAAATACTGGGATCCTAATTGGAATTCTATTTTTTAAAACTGGTGGATTATAAGACTTGTAACTTTATGTTCTCTATTTTTTCTTCTTCTCTGATTTTTACTCTAACTATTATTGAAGATTTGGGTTCTTTTTCTCCCCCTTACAATAGAGGGGGAAAAGAAAACTGAAAAGATTTAACTAACTCTGAGATGATATTTGCTGGCTAAATTTGAGACTGTAACCTGCTATTCTTTAAGAAAGACTTGTTGATTGCCTTAAAAACAGATAAGATACAAAATAACCTTGAAGCACCATTTGCAAGAAACTCAGCTCAGCTTTTTACTTGGTGAACTTTCTGATTGTAAGTTTTTTGTTTAGTTTAATACACAACAATGGAAGAAGGACAGGAATGGATTTCTCACACAGAGGAAGTACAGGAACAAATTCTTTATATGTTAAAAGCAATTATCCAAACTCTCCATATGCAAGCTCAAACTATGACTTCAACTAAAAAATCATCTATACAGAATTCTATAGAAAAGGGGGAAAAACCAAATGTTATGACAGAAGACTTAGATACTCAACAAATACAAACCGTGGAAAACATGGGAAGGAAACTGATAATAGAGAACAAGGAAAGGACTTTTCTTATAAACCAGAAGGAATTTGAAGACAAAAAAGAAAAACAGATGAAAGACAAGATAAATACTTTGGGACAACTGCATTGAACTGGAAAAATAAAGAGACGACCTGTCAAACCAGCTAGCCCTCTTAAGAAAACAGCAACTGAACGCCTTTATCAATATCAAACAATAGTTACAACAATACAAGGAGATTTTTTTGATGATTTAAAAGTGAAGATACGAAAGATAATTTGGCAGAGGAAAAAAGCTAGAATTAGACTGAAAGGGATTGGGGTTTTAATCTATATATGAGATCTAAAATAGAGTATATTTAAATGGATAGAATATGTATTTTGAATATTATTATTATTATTATTATTAATCAAATTTCTATACCGCCCCTCTCCCGAAGGACTCGGGGCGGTGTACAGCCTAAAATTTAAAAAACATATAAATATACAAAATTTAAAATAATTAAAAATGAATTAAATAATTTGGCCAAAATCCCCATTTAAAACCCAAGACATACAAAGCTTAAAATCTTAAAAATACTCAGTCCCCCTAAAACATTTTGACCCTATTGGAACCGAATATAAGATATTGTAATGATTTGAGATAAAAAAAATTGGTTTTATAAAATTTAGAAATATAAATATTGAAATAAGAATATTATATTGTCTTATTAGTTTGTTAAGATATATGATAGATTTTACATATAAGGTCTGTATTTTAAATATTAGATCATATGTGGAATTTGACAAAGGAATCGTGTTTAATTAAAATTTGGAAAAAAGATAAATATTAAATGTTAAATTAAAATATTAAGGGAAAATCAATTACCAGGTTACTGATTTGCTAAAAGTTTGAATGTTTATAGATAACTAAGACTTGAATTTAAGATATTGTCATGAGTTGAGATACAGGTTAAATAAAACTTAGAAGTATAAATACTAATAATTAAATTTGTATATTAGCTTGTGGTATAAATGCTGATGGTCTATTTAATTATTTTTCTCTTTTTCTGGAAAGGAAGAAAGGAAAGAAGTAGAAAAAAGGAAAAGAAAATTATTACCTGTAAATATGAGATAGGAGACTGAGAAACTGGGATCATTTAAAATCTGGAAATGATAAAGATTAAACGTTAAATTTAAATATTAATGCAAAATTGAAGTTAAGAAAAACTTATTAGGTTATTGTCTAAAAGATGGAATGTCAAATTAATTAAGATATGTATAGACTGAAGATTATTAATGAATATTAAAAAGTATTTTTGTTTGATTGATAGAATAAGAACTGTATTGATCTGAATATGATAGTAGATCTTATGGGGGAAAGAGAGGGAATTTTGTTGTTGAAATACTTTGAGATTTGTATTGATGATATTTAAATGTAATGGAATCACGATGCTCAACCGCCACGCTACTTTTCAAATATATAAATGCAATATTGGAAAATTAATAAAAAACTTGGATACAGATATCTGTGCTTTCCTCCAAGCACATGGAGTAACAGGCTGCCTTTTGTAAGTCAGTGGTGAGCTGCTGACTAACATCACTTGCCATGCACTGGACTCTATCTTTAACGGTGTTTCTGCTCAATGATATCTCAGAGATGTGTTGAATAATTTTATCTTCTTTGTTTGGGAAATCATGAAAAAGATAATCACTTCCAGACAACATGGCCATTTTGATAATATCCCCATCAGAGAGGGGCTTACCATGTTTTGCTATGCACAGTGAAATTTTAAAACTGGCAGCTGTCAGATTATTCGTTCTGGAAAGATAGTTGGAAAAACTAAGATGCTGGGAATGATAGCTCAATTTACCTTCAAGAAACTCTTTCCTTTCATTATCATCAAGTTGGGCAACATTTCTGTGGTTAGTTTCAAAGTGCCGTCTGACACTTGATGTGCGACACACAACACTTTCATTGCATAGAACACATGATGCTTTCCCACTGTGTTCAATCACTCCAAATGACTGTGTCCAGGCCTCTTGGAATGATCTTCCACTATCTGATTTTGGTTTTGTGTCACCTCACACCCCACCTCGCACAGCCCGCCTGTTAAGCCCCCGTGGGCTCGACATTCACGGGGGGGGGGAAGATGAGCGGTCCCAGCCAAGCCAGCAAGCTCCGGATGGTGGCCGCCACACAGCTGATCGCCGGGAGCACCGCGTGGTGCTGCACAGCTCCAGCCACACCAGCAGGCTCCGGAGGGAGGCTGCTGCACAGCTGGTCATCAGGAGCCCGGCACAACAGACCTACCAGTTAGCACAGGAGGCTCCAGCGATGCTGGTAGTGCAGAAGGTAGTTTGGCGGCGGTGCCGAAGGGTGGGGGCATGTAGATTGGGAGCAAATCTACAGCTACCAAGAGGGAGAAGCACCTACCAGGTCCCCCACTTGGCCCTGAAGCAACCAGGTGAAGCCTTCCAGACCCGCTAAGAAATGGACAGAGGCAAGACACCGTGACCCGACAGGAGCAATACTTACAGAACAGTGATGCTGTGAGGCAAAGGCGGCAGCAGGCCTGGTTCTAAGCTCCGACCGGATAAGCGGAGGTGGCTGTAATCCAATACACCTCGCCGGCAAGAACAAGGTGTGGTGGCGGCACAAGTTTCCCCTTCAGCCTCCTGCAGGAGCACTTTCAACATCAAAGGTAACAGCGGCCTGAACCCCCCTGGGCTAATCTCCTTGGCTCACCACATTCTCCTTTCTCATCTTGTCTGCCGCCCCGGAGATCTAGTCGGGCTGCACAGCTGTGAACTGGCCTTCACACACTGTGCTTGCCTTCATGCAGGTTGAACAGGAGGAGCCAACCAGGGCCTGCTGAGTGCTCACGCACCAAACTCTAAAGGAGGGGGAGGGGAGGGGGAGGTACAGATACAGATACCAGAGATACAGAGTATTTTCAAATATGGGATGTATTTTACCAATGGCTGGAAAAACAGGATAGAGATTAGGCTCTTATTTCATGCTTTTAAAATAACAAACATGTTGTTTGTTAAACAGTTATGAAATGCAAACTTATAAATAAATAAATAATACATATTATAAAAAGACTGACACTGTTGTGATTTGCAAAATATGTTCCATGTATGTGCGTATGCACACGGAGGACCCAAATTACACATGTACCAAATGTAGACTAAAGAATTATTGGAAGAAAAAGTAAAGGGTCTAGAGGTGACTCTAGCTACTCTGAGATGCAACCTAAAAAATAAGAAATGCCAACATAATCAAGAAGACTATATCCAAACTGAACATAATAAGAAACAAACAATTACTGGAAGAAATTAACCTGTAAATGAACCTATAGAAATAGAACAATGGAAACATATCACTCATAGAAGAAAAAAAACAACAAAGAGCAATGCCCTTGTGTCAAATTCAGCATAGTCCAGTGCTGAATTTGCTCATTGGAGCTGAGCAACCAATTTCATAGCCTCCCCCTGGAAGAAAGCATGCAAGTATCTGGAAAAGAGACACCATCAAGTGTTCCTACAATAAGAAGAAAAGTAGCTCAGACTTCCCAAGGAAAAAAAGGCAAGTGTTGGTGATAGGAGACTCAATTCTCAGAGGAACAGAATCAGCCATGTGTACACCAGACAATCAGTCTAGGGAGGTATGTTGTTTCCCTGGGGCAAAAATCAAAGATGTGGCTGACAACCTTACTAAACTAATCAAACCCACAGATTGCTATCCCTTTCTTCTCCTTCATGTAAGGATGAGCAAGACAACAATAAACATAAAAACAATATCAAGAGACTAAAACACCTCAGCAAGAAAGTTAAGGAATTAGGAGCACAAGTGGTGTGTTCATCTGTACTTCCAACAAAAGGTTAACATCCAATGAGGGAACAAAGACATTTAGAAATGAAACACTGGCTCAAGGATTGGTACCATGAAGAGAACCCCTACACCACAGTCTGCATTACCTACAAGAAGGGCATCTGGCAAGGATGAATTGCACCTCACAAGAACCAGGAAGAATATATTTGGAAAACAACTGGCTCAGCTTATCCAAAGGGCTTTAAATTAAAATTGAACTGGGGAGAATGACCAATCTTTAGCATTTTTAGAACCTAATTACAAGCAAAAGTCATTGGACAACCAATCAACAAGGCAGTAGAGAGTGATGGGAAGGAAAAAAATCCTCAAATGCAAAATAGGAGATGTAGGAAGCATGCCCAGGGTCAGGAAGGAAAGAAATTAAATGCCTATACACTAATGCTCAAATTTTAGGCAACAAACAGGGTGAACTCAAAGTACTAGTACACGAGGGTAGGTGTGATATAATTGCCATTACCAAAACTTGATTGGATGAAACTCACAACTGGAATGTACTGCTGGAAGGATATAAACTATTCAAAAGAAACTGATCTAATAAAAGAGGAGGGGGAGCTGCATTATATGTAAAAAAAATAACTACACCTCTACAAAAATGCATAAAACCAAGGACAAAAGCCTGCTAGCATGCATATGGGTCAACATAAAAGAAAAAAAAAGAATGACATTGCCATAGGTATATACTACAGGCCACTAAACCAAGCAGAAGAAATAGATGAACTGTTTGCTAATCAGTTAACAAATGTATGTAGAAAACACACCACAACAATAATGGGGGATTTTAACTAACCTGACACTAACTGGGGGACCAACCTGCAATAAGTGAGAGGTCGAACAGCTTACTGACCAACCTAGCAAACAATTTTGTCACCCAAAAGGTAGAGGAGGGAATTAGAGGGACAGCTATATTGGACCTTGTTCTTACTAACAGAGAAGAAGTGATAGAGGGGGTTGAAGCTGCCGGAACGTTGGATGAGAGTGACCACATCATATTGGAATTTAATATAATGTAGACAGAAGCAGTTGAATAGAACATAACCAAACTGGTATCTTAGATTTTAAAAGAGCTGATTCCAACAAATTTAGAAAGCGATTGGGAAGGATCTCATGATGAAAATCTTAAAGGAGAAGTCAATTCAAAAAGCTTGGGAAACACTGAAAAATATGATTATAAAAGCCCAGTGCAGCTTAAAACCACTGAAAAAGAAAAACAAGAAAAACAAGAAAAAAACATGGTTGCACAAAGAACTCTCAGACAAACTGAAAGAAAAAAAGCGTAAGTACAAAGAGGGACACATAATTAAGGCAGAATACCAACAAATAGCCTGAACCTGCAAAACTGAAGTTAGGAAAGCTAAGGCTCAGAACAAACTAAAACTTGCAACAAATGTCAAAAATAATTTTAAGAAAGCTTCTTTCAACATATGAAAAATAAGGGGAAAAAAATCAAAGAAACAATTGGTCCACTAATGGAGAGGATAGCAAGGAAGTAATGACCAGTAGAAAGAAAGCAGAACTGCTTAACTCATTCTTTGCATCTGTCTTCATGCAAAAAGATAATACAACCTCACTTACCAAAAACAGAACCGTAAAAGACAGTCTAGGAATGCAAATTAAAATAAACAAAAACAAGGTAAGAGAACATCTGTCAGCTCTAGATGAATTCAAATCACCAGGTCCTGAACAGATTACATCCCAGAGTTTTGAAGGAATTAGCAGATGTGATCTCAGAACCTTTGAACCATATCTTTCAAAGATCCTGGAGCACCAGAAAACTACCAGAGGATTGGAAAAGAACTGATGTGGTTCCCATCTTCAGAAAAGGGGGAAAAAACAGAGCTAGGAAACTTCAGACCAATCAGCCTGACTTCAATACCTGGAAAGATCCTGAAAAAGATAAGCAAGCAGCAGATCTGTGAACATCTAAAAACAAGCAAAATTATAATAGAAGCCAACATGGGTTTGCCAAAAACAGATCATGGCAACATAACTTATTTCATTCTTTGGCTACGTGACTAAATTGCCGAATGAACAAAATGCTGTGGACATAATATACTTGGATTTCAATAAAGCATTTGACAAAATAGGCCACAGACTACTTCTTGGTAAGGTAGAACAATGTGGAATAGACAGTATCACCATCAGATGAATTCATAATTGGCTGACAAACTGCACTCAACATGTAGTCCTTAATAGAACTACATGTACATGGAAGAAAGTAAGCAGTGGGGTATCCCAAAGTTCTGTTTCAGGCCCAGTACTCTTCAATATCTTCATAAATGATTTAGATAAGGGAATAGAAGGGGAACTCATCAAATTTGCTGTCAACACTAACCTGGCAGGAATAGCCGACATCCCAGAAAATAAGCTTATGATTCAGATGGATCTAGGCAGCCTTGAACACTGTGCCCTATCCAACAAAATAAAATTCAATGGTGAGAAAAGTAAGGTTTTACACTTATGCAAGAAAAACCAGATCTATAGTTACAGATTAGGTGAAGCACTAGTAGCAACATGATAGTGGTGTTCCAATATTTGACTCCACAAAGAAGAGTGGAGTCAACCTATTTTCCAGAGCACTAGAAGGCAAGACAAGAAGTAATGGATGGAAACTAATTAAGGAAAGAAACAACCTAGAACTAAGGAAAAATTTCCTGACAGCAATTTCTTGACTGTGAGAACAATAAACCAGTGGAATGGCTTGCCTTCAGAAGTTGTGGGTGCACCATCACTGGAGGCTTTTAAGAAGAGTCTGAATAGCAACTTGTCTGAAATTATATAGGGTCTCCTTGAGCAGGGGTTGGACTAGAACAGGGGTAGGCAACTTTGGCTTTTTTATGACTTGTGGACTTCAACTCCCAGAATTCCTGAGTCAGCATGGCTGGGGCAGGAATTCTGGGTATTGAAGTCCACAAGTCATAAAAGAGCCAAGGTTGCCTACCCCTGGATTAGAAGATCTCCAAGGTCCTTTCCAACTCTTGTTATTCTGCTATTCTGTTAAGAATTCTACCATAGCTTTAAAAACACATAGGGAGGGAAACATTACTAGTAGAAGGATGAAAGTTCTGCACCTGAGCAGGGAGACAGTCAACCCTACAAGGTTGATAAGACTATGAAACCAATGGCATTTAAGCTAGGGCAGTATTTATTGTAAAATTGTAGTAACAGAATCTTGAAACTCTGAATATGCTTTCTTCTCCCTCCCTTTATCTTCATGCGAATTCAGGAGGTGCTTATCTGAGACTTTTTTCAAGTTAGTTTCTTGGCCTGGGCTCAAGTCTTGCTTATAGAATAGAATAGAGCTGGAAGGGACCTTGGGGGTCTTCTAGTCCAGCCTCTGCTCAAGCAGGAGAACGTATACTGTCTCAGACAGGTGAATATCTAGTCTCTTCTTAAAAATCTCCAGTGATGGAGTGCCCACGATTTCTGGGGGTCCAAAGTCGCCCTGGAGGGTGCGACTTCTGACAAGGAGGCTGCAATCCGATGGCGGAGGAGCAGTGGCTCCTCCAGCTGTCTGGATGAAACTCCAAAGGGCCGACGGAGAAGAAGATCGGCCAGTAAAATGGCCGATCGCCTAGCCGCTTCAGACCGTAAGTCAGACGACATGTAAGCTGTGAATGCCCCCGTGGTGAGCTCGGGTGAGAACTTTGCAACTTTCCTTTCTATCTTTTGTTTATTTGAACACCTACAAGAGCCTTTGGAATTACTTCCCTGGCTTGGAAAGGCGGCTTCTGCTATGTTTGGGAAAAAAGATGGATCCACTGGTTGAAAAGGAAGCGCTACTATGGAAGCCTGTTTACTATAGAAGAAAACCCAGAAATGAATTAAGTTAAAGATCATCATAACCAATAAAAATGGGTTTTATGAATTATATTAAGGAGAATATATATTCTCATACACACACACACACATATGGATAAACTCTTAAAACAGGATTAGTAGTAATAGAAATTTAGGCAATGCTGGATACACGGATTGTTTTAAGGATAATGATTTAGACTTAGAAGTATGAAAATGGCAATTATAGATATGTATGTTCAATTTAGTTTGATGATTTTGCATTGTTTTTTCAAAACTTGTCTGATATGGAAATATGAAACTTAAATTTAGAGTGAAACTTAACCAATTAAGAGATTTTGTGTATAGTAATATGATTTGATAAGTTATGATAATTAATTGGATGCAATTTGGACTTTGTGTAATGAATTGAAATGAATATTAAGGGAGAAAAAATATATTTAGATTTTACATATATGGCTATATAATTATAAGTTATTTATTAGTAGAAGAAATAATTAAGATTGATGACAAAAAGAGGGTTGAGGGAGGGCAAGAGTTTGAATATACGTGGAAGAGATATTTGAAACGTTAATCTGTTGATACAAAATAATATTTGACTATGGTAATTGAAATTGACAAAGTTTGAAAATAGGTTTAGTAGTAAAAGAAATTTATGATAGAAATGGAATACATTAAATTTATATGGTTTTTTTGAGGGAAATAGAAAGATGAAAGTGAATGTACTAAGTTGAGCTGTTTATGTGTGTTTTTATTTTGGAATCTTTGTTTACCCAATCACCATGGTGTGCTTTAAGTACTTATTGTTAAAATTATAAAACCAATAAAATATTTTTCAAAAAAAAAGTGTCCCCAAAACTTCTCACTCCATCGCCCCAATATTGCCCCTTTTTGTTCCTTCACCCCTGCGTCGCCCCTTTTTGTTCCATTGCCCCCCTGAAAAACAAAATCGCCCCCTGGGGGGCGATATCACCCAGGTTAAGAACCACTGGTATAGGTGGTACCTAGCTCAATAGTAGTAATTGTAAGAGGGATCTTGGAGTCCTAGTGCACAATCACTTAAATATGAGCCAGGAGTATGCTGCAGCTGCCAAAAAAGCCAACACAGTCCTAGGCTACATTAACAGAGGGATAGAATCAAGATCATATAAAGTGTTAATACCACTCTATAATGCCTTGGTAAGACCACACTTGGAATACTGCATCCAGTTTTGTTCACCACAATGTAAAACAGATGTTGAAACTCTAGAAAGAATATAGAGAAGAATAACAAAGATGATTAGGGAATTGGAGGCTAAAACATAGAAAGAATGATTGGTGGAATTGAGTATGTCTAGTTTAATGAAAAGAAGGACTAGGGGTGACATGATAGCAGTGTTCCAATATTTGAGGGGTTGCCATAAAAAAGAGGGAGTCAACCTATTCTCCAAAGCATATGAAGGCAGGACAAGAAGCAATGAATGGAAATTAAT
This sequence comes from Bothrops alternatus, assembly GCA_034064705.1. NCBI lineage: Eukaryota > Metazoa > Chordata > Lepidosauria > Squamata > Viperidae > Bothrops > Bothrops alternatus. The sequence continues at coordinate 16,145,699 of JARGCV010000085.1, forward strand.
CAAGAAGGAGAAGTTTCCTGACAGGTAGAACAATTAATTAGTGGACTTGCACCCAGAAGTTGTGAGCGCTCCAACACTGGAAATTTTAAAAAAGAGATTGGACAACCGTATGTCTGAAATGGTACAGGGTTTCATGTCTGAGCATGGGGTTGGACTAGAACTAGATGACCTCCAAGGTCCCTTCCAACTCTGTTATTCTGTTTTGTTATACATGTGGGCCAGTTGCTGAGCACCAAAATGCCATCACATTATCATATATTGTGGGGTGGGATGGTATCAGAACTTCAGAACCAAGTCATAAGTATCTTTTGAGTGGGTCCATTGTCACTTTGAATGGTCACTAAGCAACCAGTTACAAGTCGATGAGTATTTGAATTTGAATTTCTCAAGTTCAGCAACTTTAAGACTTCAACTCCCAGAATTCCCCAGGCAGTATGTGCTAGGGAGAATCTCTGTCTGGACACTGTAGGGTTCAAAATCCTCACTAAAATCTAGCACGATCATTCTTACATTCTGTTTTACTGCTTTTATAATTTATTGTCCCATCCACGATTGCATTAAAATCTCCTACTAAACAAATATTTTGGTACTCCAGTTCTATTATTTTTCTGTGTAGATTTTTATAGAATTCTTCCTGGTTATTACTTGGTGCATAGATTAGTACCAACAATATTTGTTTTTGATGTAAATATATTTCTACCATCACAATTCTGCCATCTTCATCTGAGTAGCTCATATTAGAGTCTATTGTCTCTTTAATATATACAGCAATACCTCTTTTTTGTTGCACTGATGCATGATAAACTTTCTGAATTTTGGGGTATTCCAATAGCTAATGAAATAGTTTTTATATGTGTCTCTTACAAACAAATTATATCTATATTTAATTTCTGCAGTTTCCTAAAAGTTTTACTTCTTTTTGATGGGGAATTTAGTCCATTTATGTTCACTGAAAATATTCTGTTTTCTTTCTCCATTTCAATTATTTATATTTAGGTCTAGTGGATCTTGTGATCCTCTGTTCTCTAGCTACTCCTTCACTCTCTTGCTCAAATTTCTCTTTCTATTCTCCAGATTGTATAGTTGCTTCTTCAGATGTCTCTTCCATTTGTTTCTGTTCCTTTCTCTCTCCTTGACGATGTTGCACTCCTTCATCTAGAAATGCTCTGTTTTTTTCCTCAAAATCTTCTACATTACAGACTGAATCCAATTGGTATCTTGTAATATTCCAGTTGATTAAAATCCCTTCTGGCATTAACCATCTAAAGTTTATGCCTTTTGAAATCAGCTTTGTCATTAAAAAGTGGTAATGTCTTCGAGTATCTCTTACTCTCTTAGGTATCTGCTTTAAAACCACAATTTCTTTACTCTTATATTATAATGGTTCATCTCAAACTTTCCTCAATATTTCATCTTGTGTTGTTTTCTTTATAAATCTCACGTGCACTTCTCTGGGTAATTTAAATCTCCTTGCATAGCTTGAATTCATTCAAAATACTTCATTTATCTCCATTTGTATCTCTGCTCTATCAGCTTTCAAAGCCTCTGCCAAAAGCTCAATGATCACAACTGCTATGTTTTCTTCTGTATCTTCAGGGATATTTTGAAATCTTAAGTAGTGTTCCACTTTTTCCATTTCTAGGATTGTGACTGCTCCTTCAAGATTTTGATTTGCTTGTTCTAGTTTCTCATTTTCTTGCAGTAGCATTTCCATTTTTATCAATATCTTCTGATTTATTTTCCATTTTCTGAATTCTTTGTTCATTTTTAAGCAACATTTGATGATGAACTTTAAACTGTGTCTTTACATCCAAAATTTCTTCATTTAGTTTATCAAATTTACTTTTTGTCTCTTCATGATTTTTGTTGCATTAATTCCTGAATCGATTTTAATGTAGTTTGCATCTCATTTTGAGCGGTGCTTATTTTTTCACACTGCAACATTGTTTCAATAGATCCCTGGGTTGTTGGACTAGGTGTTCCCACAGATGGTGCAGAGGAGATCTTTTTCATAAGTCTAGTAAGATTTGGTGCACTCATTCTTCCAGCCAACTATCTTAGGCTTAAATCCAAACTGTAAAAGGAACCAACTACTTTAGGCTAAATCCACTATCTCAGGGAGAGAAGACAGAATAATGCAAACAATAAGGGAACAAAAGAGAAAAAAGAAAAAGAAAAAAATGAAAAAAGCCAGCTATCTTCGATTTAAATCCAATTGAGAGGAAAAAGGGAAAAAAAGAACAAACAAACTTTAGGCCAAATCCAACTGTTCCAGTCAGATCTCAGATGTAAAACCTTCATTATCTCCAAATAATTTCTGTTTAGTTATATCCAGAGTCAACAAATCTGGTTGTGGAAAGTCTTCTCATTTAAAAACTCACACTAAGGCACTTTGTTTAGACCAGGTGTTGTTCAAGGTCACAGTCTTTCAAAAATATATTTTTAATTGTTTTATACTGCTGTGATATCTTTTTTCACCACTAGATGTCCTCTTTTGCTATTTAGTCAAGGTCTAATTAGAAAGTTATTGCAAAGTTTTCCTTTTAAAATTCTTTACAGGTTATTTACTCTTAGGATTGTAGCTAGAATTTTTTTCCCCACAAAACAAGTAATCTTTTTTGAATGAATCTGAGTCCAATTTTAAGAGATTTTTTTCTATTCCTTAAAAACCTTCTTCCTTGTAATTGCTCGCTGCTTTTAACTTCTCCTCTAGTCCTTCTGGGATCTTTGCTTTTTAGCTCTGCCCAGTCAGGGGATCAACATTTTCATTGTAATTCCAAAAGGAAAAGGAGCAAAGGCTGGCTCACCCAGTTTCAGCATGCTGTTGACAGTCAGCTGTTTGGCATAATGCCGTGGCTCCTCGCTTTCCTCCTCGCTGGTGATGACTTCGGCTGCCTGGGCAAGCTTGGCAGCCTTTCCTCCATCCTTTCAGAGGATTTCTTCAGTCCGCCTGGTCTGGGCTCCTGGAGTATCCCTCCTTCTTCATTGCCCCTCCAGGGCAACGTTCCAACTCCTTGGGGTCACTGGGCAGACCGAAATCAGGCTGGGAAGCCGGAGCCCCGGCTTCTTCCATCCATTTTGTCACACTCCAAACCGGAAGTCCTTAAAGGAAATGGGGGATTTGGCCTACCAGAGTGGGTTCTATACTATTAAGCATCCATATTAACATGGGTAAAAGAATGGATAATTCTTAAAAATAAAAGGTTATATCTGGAGGGGCATGATTTACAATTTGGGTGGCACGCCTTTTTATGATATGGGAAAAATAAAGTTCGTAAATATTTCCAAAATGACTATATAAGAAATGCATTGTTAACAACATGGGGAAAAATAAAAAGCAACATATATGAAAATTCCAGGGTGGTTGTCAACAATGGAAGCATTAGTACACCCAAATTTAGTGGACTTTGAAAAAAATCTGGACATATAGAGATATTCTAAACTCTGAAGGACACTTAAAATCTAAACAAGAAATGGAAAATCAGGGCATCAACTTATCATGGTGGACACATTTACAAATACAAACTAGATACGATAAAGATGTTAAAATGTATGGGTTTTATAAGAAACAAACTGTGTTTGATAAGACTTTGTTAACTTTGGATGAAAATTAATTAAGAAAATGTATAATTTTTTATTAACTCTGGAAATGGAAGGCGAACAAGTTAAAGAAACAATGATAAGATAGGTGAAAAATTTTGGATACAATATAGAACTAGAAAGATGGCAAAACTTATGGGAAAGAAATTATAAACTGACAATGTCAACTTCTTATAAAGAAAATTTATATAAAATGTTTTATAGATGGCACTTGCCACCAGCAAGATTAGTGAAAATGTTTAAAAATATGTCAGATAGATGTTGGAAATGTAAACATAAGTCAGGCTCATATTATTATGTTTGGTGGACATGTGATAAAGCAAAGAACTATTGCAAAAAGATACATACTTGGTTAGAAAAGATGTTAGGAGAACATGTTGATTTTAAACCTGAACTTTTTTTTATTAGATATAATGCCAGAAAAGATCAATAAACAAAGCTTATATTTGGAATTTCCAGTTTGCCATTGCAGCCTGGGCAGACACATGGAGGCGAGTCTCGTATCCAGCATCTGGTTTTATCCTGCTGGAGGACCCTGGAAAGGGTCGAAAGTTCACCCTGTAGGGGTGATGAGCAAGGAGAGGACTCCCGCTTGATAGCAGAAGAGAAGCAGCTCTTCCTCTAGATCCGGGGCAGCTCTTCAGACCGATGGGGAAAAGACCAGACATAGTAGTATGGCTTGTCACTAAGCTGCTGACAGCTGAAGTCAAATTTACCACCAAGCACTTTGAAAGCAACGTGGATGAAGCTGGGTGAGATCTTATCTTTTCTTTACCCTTCTTCCTGTAAAAGCTCTTTGAAGTATCTTCCCTCTGCGAGGGGAGAGGGAAATGAATTTCTATCCCACCTTCTAAAAATAGCAGTGTCTGACTACCCAGGGGAATCAAAGCATTAAAAAGAACAACTTTAATCTAAGTGTCATGTGTCTGACTAATGAAACATTTCAAAGAACTTTCAGGCATGGTTTAACCTAAAAAAAACCTTTTATTACTGTAGAGGGGTGTCAGCATGGCATGGTGGATGCCAAGATCTGAATTTTCCTTCCTTTCACATAACATTCCAGGCATTTCCCCTCCCCTATTTTGGGGTCATGATTCACATCTTCCAATTAACCTGGAGGGCAAAGATTCACTTCCATTCCTTTTCCCGGACTTTCCTTATAATTCTCCCCCCTTTCTCTGTCATCTGAATTAACTCTAAAAATACCAGACAGTTCTGCATATTTTGTCAAAGCAAGAATATTCAATATTAGCAGCGTTGACATTCGGCCCCCCCTTACAAAAAGGACAGATCCTGTAATGTAAACAAAAGCATATGTTAATGACTAGTTCTCGGTTTGTTGGGGTATTTTGCATGAAACCTTTGATGAGTCTGTCAGCTTTCACCTCACTGGATTTCACTCAGGTGGCTTCAGACAACGGGTATCCCTTCCATTGTACTAGGTACTGCAATTTCCCTTTAAAAATTCTAGAGTCAAGAATACGTTTCACTTCATAGTGGGTCTGTCCCACAACTATGTAAGGCCCAGGTGCCTTCTTCAGGGGAGGTCTTAAAGTGTAGCCCCGATAAGGTTTCAACAAGCTACAATGAAAGACTGGGTGAATTCTCCCTAAAAGTCTAGGGAGTTTTAGTTCTACAGTGAGCGGATTGATGATCCTTACTATGGGGAAAGGCCACAAGAATTTTGGTCCCAATTTCTTGCTGGGCAATTTGAGGCCTAAATATTTAGTTGACAAATAAACCTTTTCCCCAACTTGGAATGTTCTTTGGAGAGCCCTCTTTCTATCAGCCTGCTTTTTATAGGTTTCAAAAGTCTTTTGTAAAGCAGTTTTTGTGTTTCCCCAAACTTCTTCCCACCCCCTCACCCATTGGTCAAGTGTCTGGGAAGCGGAGGGCACCTGAGGATATTCAGGTATTGGGCTGAACTCTTTTCGTGTGGCCACTCTGAAAGGCGTGTAGCCAGTGCTGCTGTGCACAGAATTATTGTACGCCACCTCTGCAAAAGGAAGGAGGTCAGTCCAGTTTGTCTGTTGGTAAGAAACGTAGCATCTAAGATATTGTTCCACCATTTTGTTAGCGGATTCTGCAGCCCCATTGGTGGCTGGATGAAAAGCAGATGATAAACCTTGAGATGATCCAATTAATTTAAGAAAACCCGTCCAAAGCTTCACTGTGAATTGCACCCCCCTGTCCAAAATTATTTGCTTAGGGGCGCCATGCAGCCGGTAGATATGTTTCAGGAACAATTTGGTCAGTTGTTGGGCAGATGGGAGTGCTTTGCAGGTGATGAAATGAGCCTGCTTTGAAAACAGGTCTATCACAGTCCAGATGACAGTATTTCCTCTACTTTCAGGTAGGTTTACTATAAAGTCCATAGCTATTTCTTACCATGGTTGAGAAGGGTCTGCCATGGGTTGCAGTAACCCAGGGGTTTTCCCTGGAATTCTTTTCATTGTGGCACATACAGTACAACTTTTTACATAATTTTCCACATCCCTTTTCAGTCTTAGCTACCAAAATTGCTGGCTACCAAAATAGGATTTTCAAATATCCAAAGTGTCTGCCTGTTTTACATCATGGCTGTGTTTGAGACCATTAAGATGGAGGGCTTCTGGCAAATATAGTTTCCCCCTTTGTAAGCCAAGCACGTTAGGGAGGGTTGATTATCTTTAAACCATTGATCGGTGAGGAGCTCTCATTTTATTTTCTTTACCCCAGGGTCATCAGGATTGGGGACCCTGCGAAGCGTAAGTTGAGTGGCAGTTTGTGGATTGGGGATAATTGCCTCGTTAACTTCCTCCCGTTCACTTTTGTATTGGGGTAACTGGGACAGCGCATCAGCTAGGAAGTTTTTTCCTTCTGGGATGTACTTTAGAGTGAAGTTGAAGTGCTTAAAGTAATGTGCCCACCACACTTGCTTTGGGGACAATTTGCAGGGAGTTTTCAGTGCTTCTAGATTTTTGTGATCTGTCCATACTTCAAATAGCACCTTGCTCCCTTCTAGTGTCGCCAGTTTAATAGTGCCCACCTAATCACAAAGGCCTCTTTCCCAGATTGCCATCTCCACTCGCTTTCAGTAAATTTCTTAGAAGTGTAGGCGCAGGGTTGCAGGACCCCACTTTTGTTCTTTTGTAGTAACACAGCTCCAACTGCCACATCGCTGGCATCGGCTTGAATCACAAAAGACTCCCTTGGGCAGGGGTGCTTTAGGACCAGTTCAGCAGCAAATAGTCTCTTTAAATTCTCAAAAGCTAGTGGTTGGCGCGGTCGTGGCTTCCCTCCTCCTTTGCCTGTTTTGAGTAGAGGACTCTGGGACTCTGGGTGGACCCGCCCCTGCTCTACCCTCCTATGACAGCGATGATGAAGGAGAGAACGACCCAATGGTGAGTCGACAAATCCCGCCTTTTTCACTGGCCACCAAACTTATAATCCCTAAATCTGGGGCACAAATGGACTTAAACGTGCTAATCGATTCTGGATGCACCTGCTGCATTATTAGTCTGGCATTTGCCATGAAAATGGGCATATGGGGAAAACAGCTTTCCAAACCTGTGAGGTTTGAGCAAGCCGATGGCTCCCTGATGAGAGGGACTCTTGTCACTCAAGTAACTGAGCCCTTACGCCTAGAAATAGGTGCACACTGGGAGTTTATTTGCTTCCTAGTGGCTCTAAAAATGACTGAGACTGTGATCCTAGGGCTAGCATGGTTGGACAAATGGAAGCCATTTATCTGGTGGGAGAAAGGAATGAGAACTTTGAGACTACCTATCGGGCCTAAATCTCCCGCTGATTCAACCGATGTTGCGGGACACCTTAGGCCACCCAATGAGCGAGCGCACATGGCTGCCTCACCACCGACAGGCAAACCACTCATCCCCAATGAATACTGGGACCTGGCGGAGGCATTTAGTGAAAAAGAATGTGATGCTCTACCCCCTCACAGACCCAATGACTGCTCCATTGAACTGGTGCCAGGAGCCAAATTCTCATGACCGAGAATGTATGCTATGTCCTCCTTTGAAGTGGAGAAGATGCAGTGATACATGAATAAAAACCTAGTGAGGGGGTTTATCAAATGGGCCAAATCTACTGTGGGAGCCCCTGTGTTGTTGAAAGAGAGAAAAAGATGGATCTCTTCATCTCTGCGTAGACTATAAGGGTCTCAACGCTGTGAGTGTGGAAAATAAATATCCCCTCCCCCCCCTCCTAAAGGACTTATTAACCCATCTGGCTAAGGGGAGTATCTTCACTAAATTAGACCTGAGAGAGGCATATTACTGGGTGAGAATAAAAGAGGGAGACGAGTGGAAAACTGCCTTCAACTGTCCTAATGGAAGCTATCAGTTCAAAGTCATGCCATTTGGACTACAGGGGCCCCCAGCCATATTTATTCAGTTGATTAATATAAAACACTTGGAAATCAAATAACAAATGTTAATTTGAATATTGATGGGAAATTAAAGCTTGGGGGGAAAAGAAATAACAGGACATTGATTATATATAAGGATCAAATGCAAGCACAATTAAGATATGTATAAGCTAAAAACTATTGATAACTGTAACAAAGATGTTTTTATTTAGTTGATAATAATAATAACTGTATTAGCCCAATATGAGATAGTAGATATTAAGGGAAAAAGAGAGGAAATATCTGATGTTGTAACATGAGGTCTTTACTAAAGATTTATGTATGCAATTGAACTATTGATTAACCCAGTCATCATGTTGCTTTTTAAATACTCAATTGTAAAATGAGAAAATTAATAAAATATATATAAAAAAAGAAAATGGCAGGCTTTCAAATGCACAATTATGTCCCCCATCTTGACTTTTAAACCACCTGTAACTATTGATACCAGATATTTGCTGAATTTTGGTGCAATCTAATTGGCATTGACTAATGGTAACGTAAGGTCTCAGCCTCATCATATTGACCTGCCTTTAGTAATAAGTCATAACTCTTCTAAAGACAGACCAATAATTTGTTTGATACCATCATTTTGCTTTGTTTTCCCCTCTTCCTTTGTACAAAAGGGAGGAAGGTACTGTGGTCAACCCACATGCCAGTAAAAAAAAATTAAGTGACCCAACTTATTTTTGGGAAAAATATCCTACATGAAGAGGATCCTAAAAACAAGAAAAGAATATTATTCAAGTTTAAATAAAGAATAATGTTTCAATATACTCTGCCAACCCAACAAATGTGTAATTCAGGATCCAGGTTAAGTGTATAGTAACAACATAGCTACTAAGTGAGCCATAATTTACGTTCCATGAGAGTTGGATATCAAGCTCCTAAATTCCCATAGCCAAACTTTTTCTTTTTAGGGGAGCATTTTTATTCCCATCCACTTCCAAAAAGAGGGCCCTCCTTATCACTTTTAAGGAAAGGCAAAAATTTGGCATTTCAGAGATGTAAAGCTTAGCAGCTGCTGCAGAGCAAGATTGTAAATCATCATGGTTGGAAAAAGATCTCACTCTGCCTCAAAAGATGAGCTTGGTCCAAAATCTAGGGGAAATGAAAAGATTTCTCTATCTTGGCAGAGCCACTTCTCCCTTTCCCTTGTGTGAGGGGTACAAAGGTGGCATCTCACTGAACAACTGTTTAAATGCTCATTGTTGGCTGATTTCATCTAGTGTGCTTGGTTCCTCTGCCCCAAAGACCAGATATCCAAGGAACCAGAACTGGCTTCAAGAATGATTCAATTCTTCTCAGCCCCAGGCCTTGTTCTTCCACCATACACTACCCTTTGCCAATCAGGTGCCCACCAAATTGGAGGTCCTGTTCTCAGAACTCCAGGCAGAGGAAGGCTGGCATCAGTTCTCAGAAAAATGCAAAGAGAGCATGGAAGAAGGGTGCAATTATATGGTCCTCTAAGCATGTTGGGCAAATCTCCATTGCTAGAGGTTTTCAAGAAAAGAGTGGACATTCATTTGTCCAAGATAGTATTCCTGCCTTGGGCAGGGGATGGATTAGAAAACCTCCAAGGTCATTTCCAGCCCTAGGATACTATGATTTTATATCATGTTTACATCATGTTAGCCTAGGATATTATGAATTTTGGACAGGAAGGTTATTAATCCAGCAGTTTTTATTTCTGACTCCAAATTACAATCTGCATTTCTTTGGACACATTTGGTTCCTCCCCCCAATGACCTGAACCTACCCTCTATCTCCATTCTATCCATGGCATTGGAGGGGATGGTGGTAAAAGTAAAAATGGTGGCTTGTGTGATATAATGAAATCCTTGCCCTCTTTTAGTAGCTCAGGGAAACGGGCTGTAGTCACAATGCTGCATGCAACCCTCTGCATATTTTCATCTCCTTGCATAGACATTTTCAATTTGTAATCATCCATCAACATTTATTTACGGTCAGCACCAAACACTATAAAACACAAGTAACTACAATAACTACAAAAAGAAATTTAAAATTGCAAGAAAATCCTAAACAATTAGCAGTTAACAATTAATACCATAAGGGAGGAACCAGTTGTAAAAGGTGTAACTATTGATAAGTATTTTGCAAACTTCTTAGAGATTTCTGAAGTGTGGTCATCCAGGAGAAGGATAAACTTCCTGGTCACAATGGCAATTAGAGTTATTAACAATTGGAAGTATTAAATGTGATCACCACTGGGTGTGCAATAAACATATAAATAGCACTTGTGAGACAGATATCTGAACAGAAACAAGTTCAGTTTTCATATGAAAAGTTAATATATTAACCAGTTGTTGCCCTAACAGGTGGCACCTCAGACTAAAGTAATGTTATGTATTAAGCAATTCAAAGGGTCTGTTATAAAGAAACGGTTAACTGATTGCTTTATTTGAATGATATACTGACTGTCTGTATAACTTTAAGCCTATTGTTTTAGGCGGGAATGAGTACTTTAAACTGATTGGCCGCCGCTTAGTGGCGGTCCATATAAATATAAGTTAGGCAGCTGCTAGAGCTTGCTTCTGTGTGAACCTAATAAAGAGCTCCATGTCTTCAATGCCTCGCTGTTCCCACTACACAACAGTGGCGACGAAGGTGGATTATGCTGCTAGGAAGAAGAGAGCTAAGTCACTAAGGCAGCGGTTCTCAACCTGTGGGTCGCGACCCCATTTGGAGTCAAACAACCATTTCATGGGGGTCGCCAAACAATGCAGTCCGCCATTTTCCCCCCTTTTCCTTAGCTGTGCTACGCCATTTCCCCCCCTTTTCCTTAGCTGTGCTACTCCCTCTTATTCTATTGGCTTTTGAAAGCAAATAGAATAGACTCTTTTGAATAGAGTCTAATTCTATTGGCTTTCAAAAGCCAATAGGAATTGTCCAGGCTGTCTCCGCCCTGCTGAGCCTGCCAAAAGTCCCAGTCTGCAAACGGTGCTGCAAGTTGTCTGCAGCGAAGGCGAGCTCTCCGAAAGTTTCCACCCCTCCCTGCTAGAACTACTAAAACTGTAAGTCAAAGAGGGCCAGGGGTGGGAGGTGGGAGGCCGGCGGGTGCAGGGAGGTTTTTTGGTGCACGTGGGGCCCGGCAGGTGGCTTACCTCCCTTGGGCTGGGGCAGCTGGTGGCCCAGCCCGTGGTCGCCCTGCACCGTCGCTGCCGCGGCCGCCCAGGAGCACCTGGGCCTGCCTGCCGCCGCCCCAAATGGGCGGCAGCGAAGGCAAGGCTAGTGGGGCAGCGGCGGGCGCAGGGAGACTTTTTGGCACGCGTGGGGCCCGACGGGTGTCTTACCTCCCTTGGGCTGGGCCAGCTGGTGGCCCAGCCCATGGTCGCCCTTCACCGTCGCCGCCGCCGCAGCCACCCATGAGCACCTGAGCACCTGAGCACCTGGGCCTGCCTGCCGCCGCCCCAAACGGGCGGCACAGGGGGCAGCACCGCGCATGCGCGGGGTAGCACCACGCATGCACAATGCGGGCTGTTGCGCCACGCATGCGCGATGCAGGCCATTGCGCATGCGTGGCGCAGGTCGGGGTCGCGGCCTGAAAAAGGTTGAGAACCACTGCACTAAGGGGTAAGACCAGGCATCAGCGCCCTGGTTGGAACCACATTCCCCCTTCTGCCTGCCAGTACACAAACGCTGGAGGTAGCACCTTCCTAAGGGACCCATCCCTGGGAAACTCACAGAAGCCCTAGCAGCATAAGGCATTGTAGTCATAGCAACAGCCAACCATGGCCAAAGTAGGCAAACTTTCAGAGTTCCATGTGATGCACCCTGAACGATGGAGTTCATACGTCTCAAGAATAGAAAACTACTTCAGAGCAAATCAGGTCAGAGAAGATAATTTAAAGGCTGCAACTTTGTAATGTGTTTGTGGCCAAGCCACCTTCGAAATAGCTGAGAACCTCATCGCTCCTGCTCCATTGGAGTTAGTCACCTTCGCTGACTTAAAACTGTTATATCTTCAGCTCTTTAGGCATTGATCGAGGCAGAGTGTTGAAATAGTGAACAAGTTTATTAACTCAGAGCAGAAGCAGCCCTAAAGGCTGCTGCACAGCTATTTATACAGTTAGCCTCTAGGTGGCAACCAATAGGTTTAAAGTAACAGTTTCCTGCCCCAAACCACATTATCAGCTTGGAGACAGCCAGTTTGGCTTTCAGTAACAGCAACTGTTAAACAATACAGCAATGTAGGTCAGACGTTAAGCAAGTGATCTAAAACAGTTGTGGCCAATACATTACACCCCTTCCCCCTAGATGGCTCAAACTCTCAACTGATGGATATAGTCCTGCAGATATTTAGGCAGCCTTCTTGACCGTTCTGAACATCCAGGGGTTGCAGGGGTCTCCCGGTCTACCTTCTAGCCTACTCGGCTGGGTAGACCAGGACTCTGAGGTTCAGTGAAGTCAAACCAAAGTCCAATCATGCAGCAATGTCTGCAGGGCTGTCCCTCAGCACAGTTTGCCAGTCTGTTCAGCAGATACTGTCTGTCTGGGGGAAGCTCTCCTACGGCCTTTTCCCCATCTCCTTGAGTAAGAGTTCTGCTGGAGCGTGCAAGCTCCTCTGTTGGGCCGCTGTCGTGCGGCCCTTGTGTGCAGCCCTCTTGAGAGGCCTGAGCCAGCTAGTTGGTCAATGTGCCGGCAAATGACTCGCCCATCTTCCAGGACCACCTCATAAGAGAGTGGTCCCGACACCTTAACAACCATGGCTGCCACTCACAAAGCCCCTTGCTCGTAATTCTGGGTCCAAACCCGGTCCAAACCCACTTGCAAATTCTGAAGTGCCTTTTGACGAGCAGAGTCGGAGGCAACCCAGTCAGGGTGCAGCCTGTCCAGCTTGGTGATCAAACGGCCCCATCTGAGTTCAGCAGGGCTTCTGCCCATGGCGGTACAGGGAGTTGGGCATTGGTAGAGTAGAAAATCTGCCAGTCTGTGGTGCCAATCCCCTGTGAAAATCCGTTTTAGTGATTCCTTTGTTGTGTGGACCATGTGTTCTGCTTGGCCATTCGAGGCCAGGTGAAAGGGAGCCAACGTGGCATACTGTATTAGATTTGCCCTGATGAAAGACTGGAATTCAGAAGCGGTAAACTGAGCCCCATTGTCTGAGACTAACAGATCTGGAAGTCCATGTGCCAAGCAAAATCGATCTGGATTACATAAGAACATAAGAAGAGCCATGCTGAATCAGGCCAAAGCCCATCGAGTCCAGCATTCTGTGTCACACAGTGGCCCACCAATTGTACATGGGGATCTTGAGCAGAAAGAGAAGGCAAAACCCTCCCTTTCCCTTGACCCCCAACAAATGGTACTCAAGGGAATCCTCCCTGCCTCAACCAACATAGAGGCGGCACATGGACATCCGTTTTAATAACCACCGATACACTTGGCATCCATGAATCTATCTAGCCCTGCCTTGAATCTGTCAAGGCTGACAGCTGTCACGACCCCTTCTGGAAGTGAATTCCATAAATCAACGACCCTCTGGGTGAAGAAATATTTCCCTTTATTTGTCCTCACTTTCTTAGCTATGAGCTTTAGGGAGTGCCCCCTTGTCCTGGTATTGTGTGATAGAGAAAAGAATTTTTCTCTATCCACCTTTTCTATCCCATGCATGATTCTATCCCATGCAGGATTCTTGACCACAGTGTGTGTGTGTCCTCCCATCGGTGGACAGGGGCTTGCATCATCTCCAGTCTGGATTGCTGGCATGTGTAGCAATGTACTTGGGCCTCGATGGCTTTATCTAGCCCTGGCCACCAAAGATAGCTCCTCAGAAGTACCTTCATCCAGACTATTCCTGGATGACCCTTGTGCAGAGACTCTAGGACCCTGGGCCTTAAAGAGCTTGGGACTATGACCCTACTTCCCCAAAGGATGCACCCCTTATGAGCTGAAAGCTCATCTTTTCTCATGAAGAAACTCTGAAATTCTGGCTCTGGACATCTGTCCAGCCATCCTGTGTGTACCCAGTTTAGCACACGACTCAGTGTTTTGTCAGCTGCTGTCTCAGCAGCTATGTCCCCAGCATGAAGGGGAGAGTCCGGCAAATCTTGGATAGCCAGGATGTGTGCAGTCAGAGCTGGATCTTGGTTCCACATGTAGCAGGGGCAACCTGCTCAGGCCGTCTGCATGGCTCATTTCCTTGCCCGGTTTGTGAATCATCCTGTAGCTGTAGGCTGACAGGAAGATAGACCATCTTAGCATTCGAGGAGACAAAATCTGAGGTGTCTGTTTGTTTGTGGTGAACAACCCTAGGAGTGGCTTGTGATCTGTGAAGACCATGAACTGGCGGCCATACAAGTAGTCATGGAACTTTTTAACTCCGGCCACAATGGCCAGAGTCTCCTTATCAATTTGTGTGTAGTTGTGCTCTGCGGACGATAGGGTCCTGGAGTAATACATGATGGGCTTTTGCCTCCCATCAGCTATTAAGTGGCTTAACACAGCCCCAACCCCATACGGGGATGCATCACATGCAGTGCAGACAGGCAGCTGCTCATTGAAATGAGTGAGAACTGAGTTCAACGACAGCAGTGATTTGACTGCTTGGAAGCTACTCTTGTGGACACTGGTCCACTGCCACTGACCTTGTCTATCCAAGAGCTGGTGTAATGGCTCTGCCACTGTGGCCTTGTTTGGGAGGAAGGCATGGTAAAAATTCAAAAAGCCTAGGAAAGCCTGAAGCTCTCCCTTTGACTTCGGCCTTGGGACCTGCTGGATTGCTTTTAATTTGGATTCTGCCGGATGAATGCCTTCGGTATTGATGTGGAAACCAAGGAACTCAGCTGACTCTATCCCTATCTTGCACTTTTCTTTTTTTAGTTTAAGTCCTGCATTGCAGAACTGCTGAAGGAAGGCCTTAAGCCATTCAGCCAGAATCTCAACCGATTCCCCAGCAATGAGGACATCATCGAAGTAGGGGAAAACCCCTGGAATTCCCTTGAGTGTGCTCTCCATCACTCCCTGGAACAGCCCTGGGGCTACACTCACCCCAAACTATAGGCGCTTAACCTTAAAAGCTCCCCTATGAGTGACATGGTCTGGGCTACCACCATGGTCTCATCCACGGGCATTTGCTGATAGGCCTGTGCCAAATCTTATTTGGCGAACACATGGCCTCCTTGCAATGACACCAAAATATGGCTGACAACTGGCACAGGGTACGCGTGCTGTTGAAGTACCCTGTTGAGGGTGCACTTATAGTCAGCGCATATTTGCACTTCCCCATTGGCCTTTAATGGCGTTACTATGCGGGTCTCCCACACCCCACTGTCTACGGGCTGCAATACCCCTTGTTCCACTAGCTTATCTAGCTCTCCATCGATTTTGGGTTTTAACGCAAAAGGCACTCTATGAGGCTTGATCCGTATTGGAGTTACCATAGGATCAAGCTTGAGGGCGATCAGACTAGAACTGAAAACATCCGCAAACTCTTGGCAGACTGCAGACAGATCTGCCACTTGTGTTCCGTAAATGCTGGTTACTTGAATGCCCAATGCATCAAACCAGCCCATGCATCTAAGGAACGGAACTGCCTTCTCAGCTGTCTGCGGTCCCTTCTCTGGGTACTTTCGTAGCTGGTGGACTTCATAGTCTGAGTCAGTGTCTTCCATCCACTTTGCGTCCTTGTGGTGGATGGCCTCGGTGCTTGGCGCACTTTTAGAGGGCCACAGTGCTTTAACAGCCCCTCCGGCAGCTTCGTTTGCCATGAATTCCTTCAAGGCCTCCTGTAACGAGAGAGTATCCTTAGCAAACAGTTTTTGTTGGAGCTCTCGATTCCGGAGTCTGCAGACTAAGCGGTCTTGAAGTTTCTCCTCCAAATCTGCGAAATTGCAGAGTTGGGACGCTTGACGAAGAGCGGCAATGAATTCTTGTTGCTCCCGCTGCTCAAAAGCGTGCATCCACGCTATAAAGGATAACTTGGGCTCGAAGTGGTCTCAGAGCTTTTTTTTCAAGTTCGCGTAGGTGACCGACTTGAGCAGTGCCGGGGTGACCAGGTTATCTGCAATGTCGAAGGTGGCGGGGCCGCACATGCAGAGGAATGTCGTGTCCTGCAATCTGTCTTTGGTGACCTGGTTGGCGTGGAGGTAATTTTTGACACGTGAGATGTAGGACGCCTATCTCTCCGGATGAGTTACATTGAATTCTTTGAGCTTCCCGACCTTTGCCATGGAGGTTTGTTTCTTCATTCAATGCTGTGCTGCTGGCTTCTGTGTAGGCCCTAGGACAGATCCTTAGGGCGTGGTGGTTTCCAGCATGGCTTGCTGGCAAACCGAGGGGGGAACATAGTTCCTGTCAGGCTCTGTGCTGACCTCACCACTTAGTGACTTCAAGCTCTCTCAATGAAGCAGCACATCCCACCTTCATTGCCACTGTTATATCTTTGGTTCTTTAGGCATTGAACGAGGCAGAGTGTTGAAATAGTGAACAAGTTTATTAACTCAGAACAGAAGCAGCCCTAAAGGCTGCTGCACAGCTATTTATACAGTTAGCCTCTAGGTGGCAACCAATAAGTTTAAAGTAACAGTTTCCCACCCCAAACCTCATTATCAGCTTGGAGACAGCCAGTCTGACTTTCAGTAACAGCAACTATTAAACAATACAGCAATGTACGTCAGACGTTAAGGAAGTGATCTAAAACAAGAGTTATAGTCCCACACACATTAAGGGAAACAGTCTTAGAATCTCTGCACGAGGAATAGTCAGGATGATGGCACTCGCAAGAAGCTACCTGTGATGGCCAGGGTTGGATAAAGATATTGAGACTCAAGTTAAAGGATGCCAGGTTTGCCAACAGTCCAGACCTGAAATGCCTCAAGCCCCAGTACATCGCTGGGAAACTACGCAAACTCCCTGGTCTAGGATTCACATAGACTATGCAGGACCCTTCCAAGGACAGGTGTTCCTCATCGTAGTGGACAGTTACTCAAAGTGGCTTGAGGTAGCACCTGTCCCTTCTATGACTACTGCCAGGACCATCCAGGAACTGCGCAGAATCTTCTCCACACATGGCTTACCTGATGTAATTGTATCAGATAATGGGGCACAATTCACTGCTGCAGAATTTCAGTCATTTCTAAGGTCTAATATGATTAGACACACCACCTCTGCCCCATTTCAACCGGCCACTAATGGCCAAGCTGAAAGGATGGTCAGGATGACCAAAGAAGCACTTAAAACAGGGCTTTTCAACCTTTTCATCGACTCTACCACTTTTAGGCTACGGCAATATTTGAGTACCACCTAGCAAGGTGTCAAAAACTTGATGACTTAAAAAACCAAAAAACCAGTTCAAAGTTGCAATTGCATTGAAATGACTTATGGCCATTTTTCACACTTATGACCATTGCAGCATGCCCAGGGTCATGTGATTTATATTTGGGTGCTTGGCAACTGATTCACATTTATGATGATTACAGTGTTCCAGGGTCATATGATCCCTTTTTGCAACCTTTTGACAAGCAAAGTCAATGGCAGGGCTGCTAGTGGCTAAGTGCTAAGTTAATAAGCGCAGCCGGCACTTAAGGAAGAAAAAAAATGTAGTAAGTATTGGCTGCCGGCTAAGACAGCCTCCCCAAATGGCTCCATTCATAAGTAAAGGAATGCTACAGGCAAAATCCATTCAGCAGAAAAATACTTCAAAATCCCTTGCAGCAAAACTTACAGCTAACAATAGCAGAACAATAGATGCTAACACAAGACATCAGCCATCAGCCAAATAGAAACTGTACATATTCATTTAGATAAGCAGGTGGCTTCCGCAATCGTTTTGATTGCATTTCTGCCTGAGGTTCCTGGTCTACCCTTGGTTGGCTGGGTAAACCAGAGTCTTTTTGACAGCCTTGGTCAGGTAGACCAGTCTCTGTTTGCCTTGCCTGGCTGGGTAGACCAGTCCCTGTTTGTCTTTGCTGGCCGGGTAGACCGGTCTCCTTTCGGTTGGTTTGTTTGGGTAGACCTGCACATCTGTCTGTCAGCGGAGCACCTCTGTCTTTCCTCTAAGCAAGTAGCAAAACCCATACCTGCTGTAATCATCAACAATTACCAGTACATTCTTTGCTCCTCCCAAACTGGCTTGCATAGGTCCCACCAGATCTGCTTGGACGAGCTCTAGAATCTCTTTTTGTTTGTCTTGTGCTATATTTACTAACTGGGAATGCCTTTGACTTCGATGCTTTGCATACTGCACAGTCCAAACATGTTTTGCATCCCTTCAAATTTAGCCCTTCTGCAAACTCTTGCATTTGCTGCAAAACCTTAAAGCTTGCATGGCCAAGTCATCTATGTAGAAGATGAACGCACGAATTGTGTTCTGCAACATTCTTAAATATATGGGAACATTGAACCTTTTGTCCCTGCAATACATATAGATTATCTTCCTTTTTGCCTTCTGCACAAATATTCCCATTCCTTTTGACGAGACACTTCCCATTTACAAAAATGGTCTCAAAACCTTGTTTGTCTAAATTAGACACACTTAACAAATTATGTTCCATCTCAGGTACACAAAGCACATTGGTAAACTTTGATTCCAAATATGGAATTTTTACATCGCCTCTTCCGAATGACTTTTGCTTTCTGGCCATTTGCCAAAGCCACAGCTTCTTGTGCTACTGGAACAAACCTGCAAAATAATTCAGAGTCATTAACAATTGTTTGACTTGCCCCACTATCTATTAGCCACTTGTCTCTGTTGTTGCTATAGCAAACTTTTGCAACACTAAAATGTTCCTTTTGCAAATCAGTCTTCTTTGCTTGCACAAATGTCCTTTGCTGCAAATTGTTCCTCTGCAAACAGTTCCTTTTCAGATGTGTGCTTGCACCGCAAATGTAGCATTTTTCTCTTGCTGAGCCCTCTGCTTGCACAATCTTTCCTTTGTTACAACTTGGTCCCATCTGCTGCTTGTTTCTTCTCTGGAGACTTGCAGTCTGGACCCCCTCCTCAGGAATTTCACCTCCTCATGGCTGCTCCTAAAATGGCACTTTTCTTCTTTATTAAGCAAACATGCCTTTAAAGCCTCAAAATTTAAGTCTTGCTCTTCCTTACACTCAAATATCACAGAAACTGTGTCCCAGGTTTTATCTAAACTGTTCAATACCACTAAAACCTTCTGGGACTCAGGGAATTTAATCCCATGTTGTTCTAAGTCCAAAAATAAACTTTGCATTTTATTTAAATGCTGTTCCACAGATTCGCCTGGTTGCAAACAGGCCCTGTAAAGTTTTCTTGACAATTGCACTATATTGCATGCAGATACATTCACGTGCACAGCTCTCAACTTCAACCAAATCTCCTTTGCAGTCTTTATATTTGCAACATTTAGAAATTGTTCATCATCTAAATTCAAGATGAGATAAGCCATTGCTCAATCATGGCTTTTCTGATCAGCAGCTGCAAACACTTTTGGTGGATTTTCTATGATATACCACAGTTCTTTAGCTTTCAGCAAACATTCCATTTTTGCAGTCCACACAATGTAATTCTTCTGACCCAAACGAGGCACAGAGCTTTCCTTAAATTCCATTGCAGCCATTCTGCTAATTCTGCCTTGTTCTTATACTTTCTAAACACATGCAATTTTTTCCAGCTTTAAATTACAATGCAGTCCTTAGTAAGCTCTGGGCCCATAACTTATTAGACAATTTTTATTTCTCTGTTGGTAAAAATAAATCAGAAGCTTTCACAGTTGACTGCATTTAGCTGATTCAAATAACCTCTTTATATTCATATCAAAATATTTACAATACCATACATTCTTCTTTACAGCAACATAGCACAATGAAGACTTCTTACAGAGAGATAGAGAGACAGATCTTAGACTGAATAAAAATCCAGCTCCTAACTCAATACCTTTTTTGCACAGACTCAGTAGCACTTTTCTCACATTGGCTGACTGAGTTACCACATGACTCTTCCTGCTCATGAATATTCCAACACTTTAGCTGTATCCCACACATTTTGAAGCGATGTCTCTTCTTTTTTGTTTATTTTAAAGAAAAATTCCATTTCCTTTGTTGCTATTTGTATAAATTTTTTCTCTTTCACTAAAGATTGATTCAGAGAGCATCTTAGTTTTTTCTTACCTCCTCTCCAAGTCATCTTTATCGGATTATGGTCTGCCCATATATTGGGTTCTATCTCATTCTCTTGTATAATCATGCTTAGGGCTTTTTTTGTCATAGAACACACCAGAATGGAGTTCTGGCACCTTTTTTCGACAGATTTTCCAGAGTTGTGTTCTTTTTCTATTGTTTCCCTTCCTATCCTAATTTGATTTTGAAAATGCCCCACTGGTGGTACAGTGCAGTGCTGTCTGTCTCCTCTAGGAGGAGCCATGAGGCACCGGAGCACCACAGCCAGAGCATGGCTTGATTGGCTGGGTCAGACCATATGGTGTGGAAGCCGATAGTGGCATTGGGAGACACATAATCATGGAGGCCATCTTTCACGAGAGGATGAGTGAATATTTTGCCTTCCCTTACAGAAGGTGGAGTGTGAGGTTAAAAAGAGGTGAAGCGAAAGGAAAGAAAAGTGGCTGGCATGGAAGCTTGTCCGACAGCGAAACTTTGCTGTTTTGGTTCCTTGGGTAGTTCAAAGGCTGGGATGTCTAGGAAAATCTCTTTTTAGTCTTTTATATTTTATATTCAAACTGCGGGGGGGGGGGAATAAGAATAAAGCCAATGTCTTGTGATTTGGAGGTATTATTAATAATAATAACATATATTAATTATGTATTGGTCAGATGTAAAGGTAGACCTACAGTATGAGGTTTAATCAGATCTATTTATTAAATTGGGTTTAATTTAAAGGTAAATTAAAAGTAATCTGTTCATTGACAAAATTTAAACTTTAATTTGTTTCAAGTCAATATCCATATTAAACTCCAAATGTAAATTTTTCCACCTTGTTTGACAACTTCTTAAAATAATTCAATCTTTTACAAGCAACCAAATTTTGTTTTATTGGGCCAACTTCATTCCACATAGAAAGCTGACATTTCCACTCATTAAACTAAATGGGTATGCCAGTGGTAAATGTCCCAAAAGATTAATAAAATGCCTTCTTGTAATTTAAAGCCACACAGTGCATGGTAACATTAATAGTATTAACTTACCTTGAACAAAATTCTAATCTTTTAGATACACTAAAAATTGGAGGATTTTTTTTCAACTACAAAGGTAAACCTTGTAGGGTAGGCAAGGCAGGTTGTATAACATGTGTGAGTTCTGGCACCTTTTTCTTTTTTCTTTTTTACAAAAAAGCACTGATCATATTTAATTCAGGGGATATCCATATCATATCAATTCTGGACCATGATTTGTGTCTGTTTGAATAAAATGTATATTGTGATTTTTTGGGGGGTTATTTTCTCTCCATATATCCTGTTGTGAGTGTCTCTAGACCAGCTGGGGACATATCAGAGGATGACGAAGCACAACCAGGCCCCTCTGGGTATTTTCCCCTCCCGGCAGCCGAGCTAGACAATGAGAAGATTTGTATGCCATCTGAGTCAGACTCTCAAAGTGATGAGTCAGATTTGGAACAGGAAGATAGATGGCTTGATCCGAGATTCCGAAGGTTTGATAGGCGGAGGTGTCAGTTAAGTGGAAAAAGGAAGTGACGTATTGAAAACTATATTAGAAGAGGAAGAAGAGACTAATTCTTTGTCACGAGCAACGTTAATATCAAGAGGCAGTCTGATGCATCACCGAGTTCGTTTGAACTCAGTTTTCTGGTGTTCTTGAAATCTACGGAAGATTAATGAAGTCTTGGACAATGTGAGATAAAGAGTGAGTTAATTGGAAGGTGGGAGAATGTTTAAACTAAATGTACATAAATCAGACTGGGCCGTTCCGGCCAACAAACTGCCAGCAGCTTGCTTTGAAGTGAATCTTTTGAAATGTGTTAAATAAAACTCTTAAAGAAATATTTATGTGGATTTTACTAAGCTGAGAAGGGCCAGATACAACATATCCTATATACAGATTTCTTTTGCCATTTTGAAGAAAGTCTTAGGTAGTATATTCCTTCCTTTCCCCCCTATTTTACTACTTCTGTAATCTAGCTTCCTGTCTACAATTGCGGTAAAGTCTCCCATTAAGCAAATATTTTGATATTCCAATTCCACTATTTTTAATGTGATTTTTGATAGTCTTTTTGTTTGTTATTAGGTACATATATTGCTACCATCAGTATCTGTTTTTGATTTATCATTATTTCCACCATTAATATTCTTCCCTCTTCATCTGCATAGATTTGTTTGGGGTTCATTGTCTTTTTAATAAATAAAGCTATTTCTCTTTTCTTTTGCTGTGCTAGTGTGAAGTAGAGTTTCCTGATTTTCGGTTGTTCCAACAGTTTATAGTGTTGTCTCTTATTATGTATTTCGTGGAGACAAATTATATCCATTTTTAATTTTTGTAGTCATGTAAAAAAATCTTTTTGCAGGGGAGTTCAATCTATTTATATTCATTGAAAGAATCCCATTTTCCTTCTCCATTCCTTCAGTTATATTTAGTTGTTATTCTCCTAGTTGTTCTTATCTGTCTCTGTTCTCTTGCTTCTGCCCTTTTTTGTATGTCTGTGTTTTCTGTTTCTTCTTCTTCCCTTGGTTTGGCTGCTCCTTCTATTGCTATCTCTTCCTGTTTTTTGCTTCTCTCTCTACACAAAATTCCGGACTTTCTCCTTCCAAAAAAGCTCTGTAACTCTCATAGAACTCCATTGCCTTGAGTACAGAGTCCAATCAGTGGTGGTATTCAAATATGTGAACAACCGGTTCTCTGTGTAGATGCCGCTTCTGGAAGTCCATTCTGGGCCTGGGCAACAAAAAAAATAGCTACCGGTTCTGCTGAAGTGGTGTGAACTGGCTGAATCCCACCACTGGTCCAATCTGTATCTTTTCATGTCCCAATTAATTAAAATCCCTCTGGAATCAGCCATCTAAAATTCACTCCTTTTTCAATTAATTTTCTGGTCAGGAGTTGATATTCTCTTCGTGAATCTCTTATTCTCCTGGGGATCTGCTTCAACACTACAATTTCCTTTTCTTTATAATGCAGAGGATGATCTCTCACTCTTCTCAATATCTCATATCTTATATATCTTTTTATATATATAAATGTTTTATTTGTTTTATTAATTTTCTATTTTCACAAACAAGTGCTCAATAGACAACATGATGACTGAGTCCATTAGTAATACTGTGGTACATACAAGCTTCTTCCAAATAAGTCCAATATTACACCAGTACATCCTCTCTTCTTCTGGTAATAACCATTTGTCATGGTTCGGAAAGAAGAAGCTTTTCAAAGAACTTTGAGGCCTTGTTTACCTTAAAGAATCCTTTTATTGCTACATAGCTTGGCAACCAAATTATACTCAAGTCCCCAGTTGGATCTCATCATTAGAAATGCATGTACACCCAAAGTTTATCTAACTTGGAAAGATTATAACATATAAAAATGTTCTAGACGAGAGAGGGGAATTGAAACCCAGGAAAATTCTTCAAGACGAAGGGATAGAATTAGAATAGTGGGCATACCTTCAATTACAGGCAAGATATTGGAAAGATAAAAAAAGAGTTAGGCATAAAATTAGAACCGATAGGGCTGGATAAAATATTATTAGGTATGGAGGAGAAAATGGTTTAAAAACTATATCATTATTTGTTAGATCAGGCAATGTATGAGGAACAGGTAAAAGATACCATGTTAACGTGGAGCAGGGATTTTGATCTCAACTTTGATCTGCACATCTGGCAAGAATTATGGGTAAGAAATAGGAAGCTCACTCTGACCACCTCCTATAAAGAAAATCTCTACAAAATGTTCTACAGATGGCATCTCCCACCCATAAGATTAGCTAAAATGGGTCCAAATGTTTCTTCCAAATGCTGGAAATGTAAATTGGCAATAGGGACATACTACCATATGTGGTGGGAGTGCCCATGAGCCCGTGATTTTTGGAATAAGGTTAAAAAATGGCTGGAAGAAATATTAATGTTAGTGGTAGAATTAAAACCAGAACTCTTTTTACTAGGCATAACCATGCAGAAATACGACAAAGGGGTATTATATTTGATGTTACACATTCTCACAGCTGCTAGATTGGTGTATGCTCAAAATTGGAGGAATAAAGGAATCCTAACAGAAGAAGAGATTTTATATAAAATTTTATCGTGTGCTGAAATGGATAGGCTAACAATGGAAATGAAGGATAAGACAGAAATCTGGGACAAATTTTATTACTGGTGTGACTCAAGGAGAACTGCTCGGATTCCAAGTTAATGTTAAGACAGAAGTATATATAACTGTATATATAACTGTATTGTATAGAAGAATATGTTTATATAGAGATCAAGAATTATGTATTAATTTTACGTATTAAGAGGAATAAAATGTTAGGAATATTTATTCTGGAACGTCACGTTATGTCCATCTTTATTAACTGTATTATAAATAAAAACTTTTTTTTAAAAAAGAATCCTTTTATTGCTACATAGCTTCGGCACGTACATAATGAAGCCAAAAACTGAATTCTCCCTCCCCCAATCACCCGTAATAAAGCATAACTCACTGCTTCATTTAACATTCACCAATCACATTCTCCAATTAGTTTGAAGTGTGAACTTTCCCTCCCGTAACTCCTCTGGTTACAACTGACCTTGGAAATACTGTACTGAAATATTGTTATGGCTAACTATCCCCCAAGTACATACTTTCCCCCTCCCTTCTAACATTGTCTGATTTTAACTCTAGAAGTGATACACAGATTAAATAAAACATGTCTGCTTCTTCATATAATGTCAAGCAAGAACATCCGATGTTAGCAGCCTTGACATCATTTTTCTGCACTAAGCAAATACAATTCTTATAATTGCATATCAACATTTGTTACGTTTTTCTAATAATATCAATAATATCAGTTTAAAATATCTTTTCTAGCCAAAGCATATCTTAATTGCATTTGCACTCAATTTTCACTTATTTAATCCCTATCCTAGTTTCAAAACAAGTTATATTTGGGCAACCAAAAGCATCCCTTATTCAAAGTTCTTAACATATTCTTATTTCCCTTTTCATACCAAGATATAATATTCTGATTACAAATCCTAACTATCTAGTTATAATAATACTTATTTCTAACAATCTATTCTTAACCATATTCAACTATCTAATTAATAATATAGCATCACTAATAGGTCAAAGCTTCTGTTTCCTTCAATCTTACTCTAACTTTCTTTCTTTGTCAACTAACTTTCAAGGTCAGTGCATTTGGATAATCAAATAATTCTTCCTCTATTTTTGTGTATATAATTTGAAACAAGAGAAACAATTTGGTTGAAGTGTTTTTGGAAGAGCTAGCCCATTGATATTCATTAAACCGCCTCCCTCCTCTCCAGTTCCCCACAGTTCTGTTAATAACTTTTCAAGTCTTTTTTTTAAAAAAGGTCTTAAAAACAGTTTTAGTCCCCAAATTTTCAAGCTGTATGTATATATTAATTCCAGATAAGTCTTATAGATTTTGCCATTTTCCCCAAGTAATTAACTCACTGCTTTTTTCCCCTGAGAGAATGAGGCAGAAATTCCCTTTACCTCTTTCATCAGGGGGAGTGCTTTGGGCAGATTTTCAGGAAGAGGTCTTAAAATCATAAAGAAAGGATCAGGTCTCACCCAGTTTCATCTACATTGCTATAAATTTGCTTGGTAGTGCTTGTTGATGTCTGTTGTCAGCAACTTCGGACTGGCTACACGAATGCAGCCGGTCTTCCCCCTGATGTTTGGATCAAACAGGAAGGCTGCCACCACCACCCGCAATCCCCTCCTTGCTTGCCGCTTCTACAGGGCGACTTTCGACCCTTTCCAGGGTCAGCAGGGTGAAACCAAATGCCAAAGACAGAGCCCCATCTTCCTGCATCTGCATCACTGCGATATCAAAACCAGAAGTCATCTCTTATAGATCTTTTGATGAATCCAACATGTACTTCCCTAGGGACTTTATTTCTCCTCGCATAGCTTGAATTGACTCGAAATATCTGGTCTACCTATCCTTCCATTTCCTGTTTCCTGATTTCCAGTGCTTCAGTCAATAGCTCTGTCATCAAGTTTGCAAGATTGTCTTCCTTATCCTCTATTATGATTTTCATCTGTTATTTCTTCCATCTTCTGATCAGTCTCTACTGACTTGTCTTCTATTTTCTGAATTCTTTGTTCTTTCTTTGTAACAATCTGTCAGAAGCTTTCTAGTTGAGAGTTTATGTTATGAATTTCTTGATTCATTTTATCAAAGTTGTCTTTTGTCTCCTCATGATTTTTCCTTGTATCTTCTTTGTGAGAGGAGATTTCCTCTTGGATTGCTTGTAATGCCGCTTGGATCTCCTTCTGAAAATTGTTAGATTTTTCTTGTTGAAGCATTGATTCGATTGATCTCTGATACACAGGGTTTGCAGAGGTGGAGGATGGGGCTGAGGGTGTTTTCATGCCAGTTTTAGCTAAATTTAGAACACTCATTTTTGTTTCCACCCCCCAAATCTTTTATCAGCTCTAATACTTTCCCCAAATGCTTGCCTTAAGCAAAACCATTAATCTTATATTCAATACCAGAATATATCATTTACATCTGTCTTAAATATCTCTTATAGTTCTTGTCTATAGCTTCTGTAATCCAATAAACTCCCTGAAATAAAAAGGAGAACAAAGAAAAAAGATTTGTAATCCACTTCTGTTTTTGAGGCTCATTTCTGGAGCAGTTGTCCAAAATCCAAGGTTATAGCTCAGTCAGAATTTATAATCTGCAAGGTCCTACTATTCAAAGTTAATAGTCCATAAGGCCTTCTCCAAGGGAAATCACCAACAGTTGAGCTTCCACTGTCCTTAAATTTCTGTTGCAAGTCTTTGTTCATTCTGAGCCTTTGCTTTCCTGATTTTGTCTTTGCATGTTCTGGCTGTCTGCTGATAATCAGCCTTAGTTATGTGCCCCTCTTTCCATTTTTTATACTTGTCCTTTTTGTTTTTCAGTTTGTTTGAGAGATCTTTGTGCAGCCATGCTTTCTTGTTTTTCTTTTTCAGTGGTATTGTGCTGGAGTGGGCTTTTATGACAGCATTTTTCAGAGTTTCCCATGCTTCTTGAGTTGTTTTCCCCTTTAGGATTTTCATCCATGGAATCTTTCCTAGGTTCTCTCTGAGTTTGTTAAAATCAGCTCTTTTGAAGTTTAAGACATTGGTTGAATTATTTTCTTTTTAAAAAATATATATATATGTTATTGATTTTTTAATATAAACATCTTGATATTTGGTAAACAGCATGTTGTCTGGGTTTATATTTACAAAGTAATCACTAACAGTTAATTTCTATATTCCAAAATCCACATTATAAGTTTGCTTGATTTTATCTTCTTCTTTGCAACCTAAATTAATACAATTCTTATTAATTTGATAGGTAACAATTAAATATAAAGATTTTTCTAAAATTTCTACCAATAATAATCTCATCAATATCATGCTTCTTTTCTATCTGGTCATCTTGGTTGCCTCATCATAAATCCTCTTTACAATTCTTATTTAAATTTATTTTCCCTAAAATGTTCAAAACATTTCTACTGGTTAAAATTTTCCCAGAATTAATCACCTTAAAGTATTTAAATCTATTTTCATATCTTAAAAAATAAGTAAAAAAAGACACAAAAGAAAGACATAGAAAAAGAAAAGATGTGAGAGAGAAAAGGAAAAAAAGAAAAAAAGAGAAAAAGAGAAAAAAGGAGAAGAAAAAATATACTACTTAAAATATATATCCCTCTTGAATTAGTATACACTTATTTCCAAATTCTTTCTGTTCTTTTTACCCATAATTAAACCTATGTTTAATCTTTAAATGTTCCATTTAATATATCCAATCATATAATCTTTTAACTCTATTCAAAACATTTCCCCCCATTTTTAGCTATCCATTGGAATTTTCTTAAAATCAATTACATTTAAATATCTAAAACATTTTCTTTATGTTAATCATCCCACACATTTTTATAGTTCTCATACTAAAAAAAGAAAAGAAAAGAAAGAAAAGAAAGATACTGTCTTACTTAGAGAGTTCATCCCCCTTAAACTAAAATATTTCAATTTATTCAGCCATATTCAAACAAGTGTTTAATTTTTAAATATTCCCTCTGATACACCCCATCATCTAATTCCTCAATTCTCACTTTAGCCCTCTTCTTTTGCCAAGCATCTATCCCAATCAATATATTCCGTTGCATCAAAGAGTCTTTCCATAATCTTGTAAATGTTGTTGTGGATATAGTAGACAAATCAAACATCATAAAAAGATTTTGCCCCTTCATATTCATTGAAGATTTCTCTCATCATCCCTTGTCTCCCCATTTCTTGTGGTACTCCCAACGGCTCAGCAATCCATTTTGTCAAATCTTTTTCCTTATCCTCAAATTTACTTTGTGATCTTAGAGTTATCTTTTCAATGTTCAATGATTCTTGTACGTCCTTCTCCACTTGAGTCTCCACTAGCTTATGTTCAGTTGTCTGCTTTACATGATCTCTCTCATTTTTTATTTTCTGATCATTTGATTGCTGTGGCGTTAAATTGAGAATACATTCATTTACATTTTCAAATTCATTTTTAATTTCCTCATGGTTTGAAGTTAATATCATTTGCATTTGTTGTAACAGAACAATCATTTCCTCCTGGTAAATATTTATTTTTTCTTGGTATGTTCTTTCTGCAGATCTCTGATGCTCCATAATGACCAAAAGTCTTTTCTCTGTCAATCATTTTAAAGTCGCAATTTAAAAAATATTTATAATCCAGGAAGGTCAATTTTTCCAAGTTTTGTAGTTCTCACTTTGTAGATAGTCCAGCTACTGTTTGTTTAATCAACACTGGTGCTGACATCTAATGGTGGATGAAAATACTGCCCTAAATATACAGCCCAGAAAGAGAAGTGACCTTCAGGTCACGACAACAGGCTTCTCTTTCTGGGCTGTATATTTAGGGCAGTATTTTCTTCCTTCTTTTTTTTCAATCTTTTTTATTAATTTTTTTCATCAATATATGTTAATTTTTCCAACCAACAAGTTGTCTGGAGTTTGCTAAGCTAATACATGTTCAATTCCTAATCCTTCATTCTTTTCTCTAACCAAGAATAAAATAAATTCCAAATTTGATAGTAGTCTGTATCTTCTTTGTCTTTCAGCCTCATAGTTAATCTGTCCATCTCTGCACATTCCAATATCTTCCTGATTATTTCTTCCTCTGATGGCAATCCTTCATTCTTCAATATTGTGCAAAAATTATTCTTGCTGCTGTGGTAATATGTAGGGTTAAATATAATTTCTGCTTATTAGTCTTTTCAGACATAATGCCTAGTAAAAAAGTTCAGGTTTAAAATCCACTTGTTCATCCAATATTTTTTCTAACCACATATGTATATTTTTCCAATAAGCCTTTGCCTTCCCGCATGTCCACCAAATATGATAATACGTGTCTATATTATGTTTACATTTCCAACATCTATCTGACATATTTTTAAACATTTTTGCTAATCTTGCTGGTGGAAGGTGCCATGTATAAAACATTTTATACAGATTTTCTTTGTATGAAGTTGACATTGTTAATTTATAGTTTCTCTCCCATAACATTTGCCATTTTTCTAATTCTATGTTATAACCAAAAATTTTTGCCCATCTTATCATTGTTTCTTTCACTTGTTCACTTTCCATATCTAGAATTAACAAAAAATTATACATTTTCTTAATTAATTTCTCATCTGAGGTTAACAAAATCTTATCAAACACAGTTTGATCCTTGTAAAATCCATACATTTTTACATCTTTTTCATATCTATTTTGTATCTGTAAATGTGCCCACCAGGATAGATTAATTTTTTCAAAATCTACCAAATTCGGGTGTATAAATGCCTCCATCGTTGACAACCACCCTGGAATTTTAAAATATATTTTAGCTTTAATTTTCCCCATACTGTTAATAAGACATTTTTTATAAAATGATTTTGAAAGTACTTATGGACTCTGTTTTTCCCATACCATAAAAAAAGCATGCCACCCCAATTGTAAATCATGTCCTTCTAAATACAATAACCTTTTATTTCTAAGTGTTATCCATTCTTTCACCCATGTTAACACCGATGCTTGATAATACAATGTCCATTCCGACAGCCCAAAACCTCCATTTTCCTTAGCATCTTGTAATGTTTTCATCTTAATTCTAGCTTTTTCCCCCTGCCAAATAAAATTCAAAACCAGTGAATTTAAATTTTGAAAAAAATTTCTCTCAAGTTTTATCGGAATCGTTTGAAATAAAAATAAAATCTTTGGCAACACATTCATTTTTACTGTAGCAATTCTTCCTAATATTGATAGTGGGAAAATTTTCCATCTTTCTAAGTCTAGTTTTATTTGCTTCAATAATTTTATGTAATTGTCTTCTTTTATTGATGAACACCTAGCTGAAAGATAGATACCTAGATATTTAACTTTTTTCACTATTTGTACCTCTGTTTTCTCTAGTATTTGCCTTTTTTGTTTATCTGTGAGGTTCTTTACTATTACTTTAGTTTTATCTTTATTTATTTTTAGTCCTGCCACTTCTCCATATTCTTCTATCTTTCCCCATAGTTTAGGAATCATCTCTAAAGGTTCTTCCAAAATAAATACTAGGTCATCGGCAAATGCTTGTAGTTTATATGTTTCATCTTTTACTTTCAATCCTTTAATTTCTGTGTCTTGCCTTATCCTTCTATTTAATACTTCCAAAGTAAAGATAAATAATAATGGAGATAGTGGATACCCTTGTCTCGTGACTTTTCTTATCTCAAAGCTCTCAGTATAATCTCCATTCACTATCACTTTTGCTGTCTGGTTACTATATATTGTTTTTATCATATTTATAAAGTTCTTTCCAAAATCCATTATTTGTAATTGTTGAACCATAAATTGCCAAGAAACATTATCAAATGCTTTTTGGGCGTCCAAAAACACTAATGTTAACTGTTTCCCTGGGTGTAATTCATAATATTCTAATACATCCATTATCACCCTTAAATTATTTTTTATTTGTCTCTTCGGTAAAAAGCCATTTTGGTCTGGATGTATAAACTCAGCTAAGTATCTTTTCAGTCTCTCTGCCATTATTGAAGTAAAAATTTTATAATCCACACTGAGTAATGAAATCCGTCTATAATTCTTAATATACATCAAGTCTGAGTCTTCTTTTGGTATCAGAGTAATATTTGCTTCTATCCATGTGTTTGGAAGTTTAGCCTCTAACAGTAATCCATTGCAAACCTTTTTCAGCGGTTCGCTTAATATGTCTTGTAGCTTTTTATAAAGTTCCACCGGTAGCCCGTCTGGGCCTGGTGATTTCCTGTTCTTTTGTCGTTTTATAGCCTCTAATATCCCCATCATTGTTATTCTTTCTTCTAACATAATTTTGAATGTCTCTAGAATCTTTGGCAGTTTACTTTCTTCTAAATATTGAACAATTCTCTCTTTTACAGCCTCCTCTTTGCCATACAATTCCATATAATAGTTCTTAATTATCTTTTTTATTTCTTCCTTTTTAAATTGTAAACAAACTTTCCCATCTACTAAGTTATGTATTATTTTCTTCTCTTTCTGCTTTTTAAGCTTATAGGCTAGCCATCTTCCTGCCTTGTTGGCATTTTCGAAAAAAAATTGTTTTGCTCTTTTTATTTGTTCCGCCAATTTTTCTGAGTCCAACAGATTCAGCTTATGTTTTATTATTTCCATTTCTCTTTTCAAAGTCTTTTCCTGTGGGTTTTGTTGTAATTCTATTTCTAACTTTCTAAATTCTTCTTTTAATAATAAATATTGCTGTCTTCTCTGTTTGTTTGTTTTTGCCATAAACATTATAGCTATACCTCTAAAATATGCTTTAGCTGTATTATATTTAGGGCAGTATTTTCATCCACCACTAGATGTCAGCACCAGTCCACCTTTCAATTCCCCCCCCCCCAAAAAAAACTTAATTTGCTGCTTCCGTTTAGAGGAGGGTGGAACAAAGACACCCCCCTCACTTTTGGACGATTTTTACTTCTGGTTTTTTTCTTTTTTTCTCAGGAAATCAGTCAGGTAGAAGAGAGAAAATCAATATTCTTACCCAGTTCAGTCACACTGTTTAATCATGCTTAGTTTAGTGCTTTTTGGCTTCGGCTGCATGTAGCTTGGGCTAGATTCATGAATGACGCTAGCCTTTCTTCTGTTGGTTTTTGGAGAGCTTTCCCCAGATGTCCGGATCTCCCCAGGATCGGTGGAGCTTCCCTCCTTCCTTGCCATCTCTCCGGGGGGGGCTTTGGGCCCATTTAGGGTCCAAAACAGAGAGAAATTAGCCATAGGGATCGGATCAGATCGATCCCTTGGCTGGTGCGCTAGCTGCACAGAACCAAAAGCTGGTTGAATTATTTTCTATTGCTTGTGTTTGCATCATATTGAATTCCAGTATGACGTGGTCACTTTCCCCCAAGGTTCCGGAAACTTCAACTCCCTCTATCACTTCTTCTCTATTAGTAAGAATTAGGTCTACTATAGCTTTACTTCTAGTTCTCTCCTCTGTCTTTTGGATGACAAAGTTGTTGGCTAAGTTGGTTAGGAATCTGTTTGATCTCCTGCTCACTGCAGAGTTTATCTCCCAGCTGATATCTGGATAGTTGAAGCCTCCCATTACTACTGTGGTATGCTTCCTACATACATTTATTAACTGGTTGGCAAAGAGTCCATCTATTTTTTATGATTGGTTGGGTGCCTGTAGTATACCCCTATGGCAATGTCACTTTCCCCCCTTTTATATTGACCCATATGGAGACCTCTCTCTCTCTCTCTCTCTCTCTCTCTCTCTCTCTCTCTCTCTCTCTCTCTCTCTCTCTCTCTCTCTCTCTCTCTCTCTCTCTCTCTCTCTCTCTCTCTCTCTCTCTCTCTCTCCAGTTTATCTTCACACAATTGGTTTTCCTTCAAAAATGAGAAGTTGAATAATGCAACAATATGTTTAGCATTTCCTGGCACCAAGAGCACCTGTTATTAAAGAACTATTTATCCTATTTAGCTATTCATATAAGAGAAGATGTTACTGTTTAAATCAGGAATGGGCATCCTGTGCCAGCATAAGATGAAAATACTTTTTGTATATAAATTTTTCATCAGAAACAATGGCAGAGATCTATCAGCAGCACTAGTATTAAATTTCTTATAAATCAATAGGTTTGCTATATAGATTTCAGAAAGAAAAGTATGCATATTATCTCCATGAACAAAAACATTATCAAACTTAAAAGTGAAAAGGATCACATTGCTCTCTACAAACAGTTTTGAAATAATTTACTAATATGAAATCTGCTCAGTAATATTCAGTGTTCCCCAGAATTCTTTTTAATTTTCAGTGATTTTTCAAATTTGTTTTCATTGTCCAATTCCACTTTCTCCTCCCCTCCCCCAATCCCCTCCTCTCCTCTTCTTGTAATCATGGACTCGTGCAATGAAAAATTTAGACCAGTGCTTATCAATCTCAACAACTTTGAAATATGTGGATTTCAGCTCCCAGAATTCCCCAGCCAGAATGCTGAGAGAATTCAATTCTGGCAGTTGAAGTCCACACATCTTAAAGTTGTTGAAATTGAGCAACACTGATTTAGGCCATCAAATCTCCTCTAATCCTCTCTCCTTTTTTTTAGGCAGCCAAATTTATTGCAATAAATGAAGCTAGGCTTGGCCTCCAGGTCAATATCCAGGGGACATGCCAAGAAACAGCAACAGATAGGATGAGGGGTGTCTAACTGTTGCAATATTATATTTTTCTATTTAAAATATTTTTCAATTGTGGAATGAATACCCAGGCATACTATGCTAACTTTATTATCTGATGTAGTGGTTAGGCTAGAAATCAGGCTAGAAATCAGGAGACTATGAGTTCTAGTCCTGCCTTGGGCGCAAAGACAACTGGGTGATCTTGTACCAGTCATTCTCTCTCAGCCCTAGGAAAAACAAGGCAATTGCAAATCACTTCTGAAAAATATTGCCAAGAAAACTGCAGGGACTTGTCCAGGTAGTTGCCAGAGTCAACTTTGACTTGAAGTCACTATATCTATCTCTCTGTCATTTTATTTTATCACCTACAAAATGTCAATCAACTTTAAGTAAGACTTATGGCCAGCTATCAGATAGTTAAGTCCAGGAACTCAAATTACCCAGCTGCCCCATTTACTTGGACAGATGCAGTTGAATATTGTCATACCTTTGTGCCATTTCAACAGCCATCTGCCATGTAATATATATGGCAGAAACACTCTTCTTGATTATACAAATTTAAAAGGTACATGCTAATTTAATTTTGAATTAAATATTGAGAGTGCAAAACATGAATTGGATTTTATGCATGCCATTTGTAGAGGTACTTTCAGCTCTTTCAAAAGAAATGATGAAGTACTGAATTTGTTTACTCAGCTAAAATCCTTAACATTTAAGGGACTGACCTTACATGACTCTTAAATTATAGGTTATAATCTGAAAAAAAGAAGCCACAAAAACCAACAACTAAGTGCCATTATGAATCATACTTTCCTACTAATTTAATTTGCTAATTTCCTCATCCTAATCACCCAGGAAACATCCAATCCTTTTACCTAGCTTCATGTGGCTAAGATAATTCTACCCATAATGCATAAAATAAAGAGGATTCCAGGTACAGAGGGAGGCATTTTACCAGGAGAACTGAATGTAGCACA
This sequence comes from Bothrops alternatus, assembly GCA_034064705.1. NCBI lineage: Eukaryota > Metazoa > Chordata > Lepidosauria > Squamata > Viperidae > Bothrops > Bothrops alternatus. Next base: position 16,180,487 of record JARGCV010000085.1, read on the forward strand.
CATCTATATTCATTATGCTTCAGACAGTATTTCTAACTGTGCTTATCATACTTAGCTTGGTTTACATGGTTCTCATTTTTACTTACATTGTGCAATTGTTTGCTTTATATTAAATGAGACTAAAATAATTTTAATAAAAGCTTTGAGTGATTTGAAATTGGTACAGTGTGTTCAAGGATTTGGAGAACATCCTACTAAGCTACTAACTGGTTTAAAATCCTTACAGAAAAGGAGCATTTGGCTCAACAATAACAACTCACCACTTAGGTGTTTCTCTCCTGCAGGTAAAAGGGACAAAGAATCAGGCAGAGCTAGAGGAAAATGGGAGATGTCTAAAAGTCTTCTTCTAAACCTTTTCTGTCTTTGAGCCTTTTGGGCTGAGAACCAAAACTCTAAGAAATACTAACAATAAAAAAAGGTACACAGAGTAAAAAAATGTGCATTCCAAACGCGCTAGACCAGGGGTGTCAAACTCAATTTCATTGAGGGCTGCATCAGCATTGCGGTTGCCCTTGGGGGGCCTGGTGGGTGTGGCCAGGGTGGGTGCTGTTATGTCCTGGGCTGTGATTGACACAGCAGGTGCAGGAAGCTGCAGAGAGACCCGGGCAGACCACATGGCTGCCCGGGCCAGACAGGCTGTCTTCAGCCTATTGCGCATGCACAAGGCAGGAAAGATACGTTGCATTGATTAGTTGATGCTGCTCCCTGTAAGGGGGTATAAAAGGGATCCACACCACTTTGTGTTGTTCTGTTGAAGATTGAATAAAGAAGCAACTGTTGTTACTCCTGTCTCATCTCAATGCCTTACCAACGCTCAGAACAGAACATTGGTGACCAAGGTGGGATTGTGTTGCAAGAAAACAATGAAAAGAAAATAGGCTGACTCACCATGGAAGGCCCGAAGCACTTGGAAGTGCTGCGTTCCAAACTATTGTGACTCTGCCTGCTAGTACGAAGATGCTGGAGGAGAGCTTGGCAAGATTCATCCTTGGAACCCCTTTGCAAGCTGGAGCAGCACGAGGCATTGATGAGGCCATCAAGAAGTAACGATGTCCAAGATAGGCCATCTGTCTGAGTTTGATACATCACACCCTGAACATTGGAGCTCATACGTGGCCTGGATAAAAAACTACTTTCGGGTAAATCAAGTTCTGGAGGACGGGCTCAAAGCCTCAACATTACTGTGTGTCTATGGGCAAGAGACATTTGATATTGCCGAAAATCTTGTTGCCCCAGTACCTCTGGAATCCATCGCTTATACTGAACTTAAGAAAATGTTAAGGGAACATTTTGAACTGAAGCTATTGGTGATTGCCTAGCATCACACATTGGAACAGCAGGACCAATGGCCACGAGAGTCTGCTGCGGACTTTATTGCTGTGCTGTGACAAGCTGCTAGGCCCTGTGAGTTCAAAGACCTGGAGGAAAGACTTTGAGATTGTCTAGTTAGTGGGTTGAGGAGCTGTGAGCTGCAGCAAAAGATTTTTTCAAAAGAAGACATTTCCTTCCAGGATGCACTAAGGGAGATCACGGCTGATGAAGCAGCGGGAGGAGCTGTTAAGGCCTTGCGGCTTTCCAAGCATCCTAGGAGTTCAGGTTCCATCCATCAAGAGGTTGCTCGAGAGGTAACTGAACTGGATTTGGAAATTAAGGTCGACCGTCTACAGCAGCCAGTGGAGAGAAGGCCCCAAGAGCCTGACAAGGCAGTTCAATTCCCTCAGTGTTTCGGATGTGGAGGAAACCACAAGCGCTCCAATTGCCGATTCCGCTCTTGGGTCACAAGAAAGACTATCCTTTGGTCTTGGAAAGGTATCAGGGTCCCCAGGCAGAATAGGGTGGGTTTCTGTGCGTCCCGTAGAAGTGTTTTGTGAACTGGGGCCCACCGACCATTGAAGAAAAAGCTGCGCATTGATGTCAAATTGCAGGGGGTCCCCTTAACAATGGAGTTGGACACGGGTTCAGCTCTGTCAATCATATCCCAGGACACCCTTAAGCAAATCTGCTGTAGAAGTGGCCAGCGAGTTAAACTCAGGCCGTCAAATCTGGTCTTAACAGATTTTCAGAATTCCCGAGTCAGGGTGAAAGGGGAGGCCATGCTCAAGGTGCAGCATAGGAATTTTGAAGGGTTCCTGGATGTTGTTGTGGTAGAGGGTGACCGCACGAGTCTAATTGGACTTGATTGGTTTGAGGCACTTGAGATTCAAGTGACTGCGCTACACAGCTTGCAAACGGCAGGCCTTGCAGAAGTTTGCAAGGAGTTTGCTGATGTGTTTAGCCCAGAACTAGGGTCATACAAGGGGACTCCAATTGCCTTGCAGTTGGACCCATCCATTGCTCCGATTAGAATTAAGCCTCGTCATGTGCCTTTTGTGCTGAAGCAAAAGATTAATACCGAGTTGGACAATATCAAATTGCTCCAGCAAGGTATTTTGGAACCTGTGGATAGCAGTCCATGGAAAACACCCATTCTTACGCCACTGAAGGCCAATAGGGAAGTCCACATTTGTGCTGTCTATAAATGCACGTTATACAAAGCATTACAGCAGCACTCGTATCCAGTGCCTGTGGTGAGCCACATTTTGGCCTCGCTTAAGGGAGACCGAGTTTTTGCCAAACTTGATTTGGCTCAGGCCTATTAACAGCTACCGGTTGACGAGACAACAGCTGAGGACCAGACGATTGTAACACACTGGGGAGCTTTCAAAGTCAAAAGACTGCAGTTCAGGGTTAACGTAGCCCCTGGCATTTTCCAAAGTGTTATGGAGCGAATGCTCCATAATATTCCGGGAGTTTTCCCATATTTTGATGATGTTCTCATCGCAGGGGAATCACCCGAAAACTTGGCTGAAGCTGAAGCAAGACAAATGCAAAATTGGAGTCACTTCCACTGAATTCCTGGGGTTTCACATAGATGCTGAAGGCATCCATCCTGCTGAATCTAAGCTCAAAGTGATTCAGCAGGCCCCAAGCCCCAAGTCAAAGAGCAAGCTTCAAGCCTTCCTTGGGCTTCTAAATTTCTATCATTCCTTCCTTCCTTACAAGGCTGCAGTGGCAGAGCCATTACACCGGCTCTTGGACAAACAGGCTCCATGGAAGTGGACACAAGTCCACAAAAGGAGTTTTGCAGAGGTCAAGGCATTGTTGTCTTCAAATGCTGTTCTCACTCACTTCAATGAGCAACTGCCTGTGTGTATAGCCTGCGATGTATCCCCTTATGGGATCGGGGCTGTCTTAAGTCACCTCAAGACTGATAGGACACAAGTCCCTGTAGTCTACTATTCTAGGACTCTGTCATCTGCTGAACATAATTATGCACAGTTAGACAGAGAAGCCTTGGCCATAGTGGCTGGCATAAAAGAAGTTCCATGACTTTTTGTATGGTCGCCACTTCATGATCTTTACAGACCACAAGCCACTGCTGGGGTTGTTCACAACCAACAAGCAAACCCCACACATAATTTCTCCTAGAATGTTGAGATGGTCAATTTTCCTTTCTGCAAATAACCATTCACTGGTTCACAAACCAGGCAAAGAAATGGGCCATGCAGATGGCCTTAGCAGGTTGCCTCTACAGCTTGTTGAATCAGATCCTGCTCCAGCTAACCAGATACTAGCTATTCAGGAGTTGCCTGAGTCACCCCTCAATGCAAGGGATGTGGCTGCAGAAACAGCAAATGATCACACATTAAATGATCGGAGAGGAGCGGCATACAAATCCGAATAAAATAAAATAAATAAATAAACACATGTGTTGAACTGGGTGCTGTCAGGATGACCTGACACGTGTCCTGGCACTAATTTCCAGAGTTTCTAGAAAAGGAAGCATGAGTTATCCATCTTTAAGGGTTGTGTCCTATGGGGTAGCAGGGTAGTGATCCCAACCTCATTGAGGACTAAAGTCTTGCAATCTCTGCATGAGGCACTTCTGGGCATAGTCCGGATAAAGGCTCTTGCATGCAGTTATCTCTGGTGGCCTGGGCTGGATAAGGAGATTGAGACCAGGTCCAGGGGTGCCACGTTTGCCAATAGTCTTGGCCTGAAATGCCACAGGCTCCTTGGTGGGAGGAGCCTGTGGCATGTGGGAGGAAACACATGCTCCTTGGTCGAGGGTTCATATCAACTACGCTGGCCCCTTTCAGGGGCAATTCCTCTTCATTGTTGTGGACAGTCACTCTAAATGGCTAGAGGTCATTCCACTACGACTGCCAGGATGATCCAGGTGTTGAGGGGAATCTTTGCCTCCCACGGGCTCCCAGATGTTCTTGTCTCTGACAACGGCCCTCAATTCACTTCTTCTGAGTTCCAGGCTTTCCTACAGGCCAACATGATCTGCTATGCTACTTCGGCACCCTTTCATCCAGCTTCCAATGGCCAATCTGAGCACATGGTGCGCACAATCAAAGACGCCTTGAAGAAACTCACTCATGGGAGCTGGCATCACAGGTTAGCTGACTTTCTTCTTTGCCATCGTACCACACCTTGCACAGCTACTGGGAAAAGCCCAGCTGAACTCTGCTGGGGTCACCGTCTCACTACCAAACTGGACAGATTGCACCCAGATCAGGTGGCTTCACAGGTGTCACAGCCGCGGGCACCTAGGGGACTACAGGTGGGCGATCGGGTTTGGGCAAGGAACTATGGACCTGGACATCTCTGGGTGACAGCAGTGGTCTGCAAAGTCACTGGGCTGCTGTTATACGATGTGGCCCTGGAAGATGGTCATGTGTTGCGTTGACACATTTACCAGCTGCGCTGGAGGCTACCCAGTCACCCTTCCACTCCTGACTCTGCTCTGGGGGGGGGAGGACCACGATCATGATCATGGATCTCAGTCTTCCTGCAGAGGCAGGGGTCTGCACTCTGCATATAGGGGTTTTGCCAACGAGGCAGCTCCTGACTCTGGCATTGGGTCCATGGGACATTGCATGCAACCGGCTGTTCAGGTCACTCCGTCTGCTGGCTTTGTGCCTATGGGACAGTACTCCCAAGAGGGGTCTGTCATGGATCTGGGGAATTCCACCACACCAAGGAACTCTAGTCTGTGTTTACAGGACTCAGCCAGTCAGCATGATGTGGGTTCGCCTGTACCTAGTGGGCATCAAAGTCCCGGTCTGCCGGGGCCTGGCAGGCGAGCTTGTAGACCGGGCACTTGCAACCGCTCCAAGAAGATCAGAGCGGGCCAGAAGCCCACCAAAGTATTTGCAAGACTATGTGAAGTTCCTGTTAGTAGGTGGGCAGGCTTAAGTGTTCCTTAGAAATAATAACACACTCAAAAGAATTGAAATAATGCATTTCAGCATAGATGGCCACCACAAAATTGTACATTGGCTCCCAGCCAGCCTGGCCAGAGCCAAGACAGTGGGGGCTGTTCCCTCACTGTTTCCAGGGTGGCTTCATGGGCCACATGAAACCACCTCGCGGGCCGCATCTGGCCCCTGGGCCTTTTGTTTGACATGTCTGCACTAGACAAAAGATTTCTTTAAAATTCTGAATATGTTGAGAGATCATATTGTTGAAGGAAAGGTCTTCATCAAGGTCCAGTCCAAGCTGAGAATAAACTACAACCTTTTTTCTAAAGCAGAAGTCTTCATCAGGGTCCAGTCCAATTCATCAGGGTCCAGTCCAAGCCGGGAATAAACAGCATGATGACTGCTTTAGAAAGAAGGTTGTAGTTTATTGCCAGCTTGGACTGGACCCTAATTAAAATTTTTCCTTCCACAATATCAAAACATCCTTTTTGTTTAAGTCCATCAACACTTTGAAATGGACTAAGAATCAGTATTTATAATATCATGAGTCCCACGTTTACCTAGTAGTAGTATGTACAAGCCAGAGGTGAAATTTTAGCTGAACACTTGCTGTTCTATAACTTAGCTATTAGCCACATGCTGCAGAAGCTACTAAAAAAGAATTAAGGACAAATTATCCAAACCACAATGGGAAATGTAATCAGATATATGAGAAATACTATTGTTGCTTTTTTAAGCTGTGAAATAGGAAAAATAGTCTCCAGTCTCTGGGATCTACTATTAATACAAACTCAAAAGTCATTTGTGTTTATGGTCTAGGGCAGGGGTAGGGAACCTTGGCTCTTTTGTGACTTGTGGACTTCAACTCCCAGAATTCCTGAGTCATGGCTGGTTCAGGAATTCTGGGTATTGAAGTCCACAAGTCATAAAAGAATTAAGGTTCCCTATCCCAGGTCTAGGGTAATGCCAGAGGGATGCTCCCCTCCCCCTCTCCACATGCGCTTGTCTAGTGGGAACTGTAGAGAGCAAGGAAATCGAATCCAGTAGTGCCCTCGCAGGAACAGCTGCGAGAGCTGGGCGGGGAGAGGAGAACATATAAAAGCAGGTTTTGGCACTCTGTGCATCCCCATGCATTTGTGCGCCCCCATCCTGACAGGCAAGTGGAGCCATGGCAGCTGCCTGACTGCGCTCTTCTGCCGCAGATGCCGCGGCTTCGCTTGCCTGGCAGGACGGGGGTGCACTCGTGCACAGGGATGCACATGGGGCTGCTGCCTCGCTTTCTGTGCCGTGCTGGGGCTGGGAGGGACTGGGCACGGAGCTTCCATGCCACTTCTTCCTCTGCAGACATCGGGAGCACCCACCCCGCCTACCCCTTGTCCTGGGGCAGCTGCCACCATCCTGTGCTCTGCAGCCCATCACCAGCCATTTGGGCATGCCAAGCTCGGGCCTTGGGCAGATGGATGCCGGAGGGGAGTGAGCGCTGCAGCTGCCCAGCTCCTCCACCTGAGGACACATGCAGGGAGTGGCATTGCCCAGCTCAGTAAGCCACGGTTCGCCTGCAGAAGGAGGAGGGTGGAGGAGGAGGGCTGGCCAGGGACAGCCCCCTGGGGGGATCTGACCAGCCCCAGACTGGAGGGGGGAGAGGCTGAGAGAGCCTTAAGGGAGCCAGGCATGGTGCTCGGGGGTAGCCACTCTCCCCCTCCCCCTGCGCTCCCATCGAAGGGCTGGCTGGCTTCGGCGTCACCTGGGCAGGCCTGGCCGTGCATCTGCACAGCAGCGCTCACGAGCCCGACCTTCCTTCCTTCCTTCCTTCCTTCCTCCCCTCCTTCCTTCCTCTCTCTCCCTCCCTCCCTTTCTCCAAAGTCCAAACTTATGTATCCTCCTTCCCCTGCTAGCCTTCTGCAAAGTGCAAACAGACACCACATCCTACTTGTCTTCTCCAAACTCATGCCCACCATCGCTTCCAAAGGCCATCTGTTCACTCACTCTCTCTCTCGCTGCACTCCTGCCAAAGCCTGCTTTTATAGATTCCCCTCTCCCTGCCCAGCTCTTGCAGCTGTTCCCACGAGAGCACTGTTAGACAGGCACACATGGAGAGGGGGAGGGGAGCATCCCTCTGGCATGCGTATCGACAGAAAGGGCTCTGTATGCCCAGTCTGGCATGTGTGCTATAGGTTTGCCACCACGGCTATAGATTATTGATCAGGGATGATAAATTCATAAGAGGAATTGTGCTGAAGTATTTCAAGTCCTAACTAGTCCAGCATTCAGTTTCCATAGGATACTAAGAATGTGCAGATAGCTTACACCAGAATGTAAATGCAATACTACAGTGCTCTCTCTCTTGTGTTTGTCAGTGATTGGTACTAAGAGAAGTTGACTGCAATTAACTTCCTAGTAAATTTGGAGCAGATTAAGCAGAAAACCATAGCCTGAAACACGGCTAGATCTGAATTACTGTCACCCACCCACTAGGAATCAATCCCAACAGAAAGCTAAAACTGTTTTTATTTAGAGTGGCTCTAATAACACAATCTAAAAGAACTGATTGTGCTGTGCCTCCTCCCCTGCTTACATCCATGTGAACTGGGGAAGTGTCTATCTGAACGACTTCCTTATACTTCCTGCTTTTCCCCTTGTTGCTTGGGTTACAGAACTGACCTGTATCCATCAAGGTTATCCTCCTCTGTATAATTACCTATTATACCATAGTAACCTATTTCTGATGAATCAAACCAGTTTCTCAGAATTCACAATTTTTCCTTCAGCAGTAAAATTGGATACATAATCTATACACGATAGATTATACATAATCTAATCCATCAAGAATGGCTACACCTCAAATGTCCTATAATAAAACATGTTGGTGAAATGTGGATATTAGAAAAGCAACATATTCTTAAACTAACTGCACTTAAATCTACATTTCTACATAAAAGTGCAGTTGACATTTTCACATTAAACTTCAGTATTGTATTTCTGGAATTCATGATTTTTAAAATGTGGCATGTGCCTTAAAAACAAAAAAAATGAACTAGATAGGCATTTTCATAATTTCTGAGTCTGTTCTCACATTCTGTTGATTATCCATCGTATCATACATAGTGCACCATGCATGATGTACCATGTATAATATTCATGATCATATTAATTGATTAATATTTTCATTAATCACTCCAATACCAAGAACACATCTTTCTATTGGCCAATCAACCTTCAGAAATTCAAAAAAGGTAGAAAAAATAATGAAATAATATATAGGAATTTTTTATTCTGATATGTCATATTCTTTTTTTTTTTAATAAAAAATTTTTTTATTAAAACAATCAACATTAAATATAGGATCATATTAAGAAGCAATCATCATAGAACCTGAAATACAACACTAAGTATTAGTCTTTGTAAATGTTTGATTTGGTAAACATTCCTCACTCCTCGCGTCAAGCCTCAACTATACGCCTGTTACATTATGTTTGATTGATGTTTCTCTTGTATATAGTCTATCCACCGTTTCCAGTCTATCACATATTGTTCATTCGAGTGATCCCAGAATTAGATTCATCTCAGTAGTAGTGCAATCTTTTATGATCCCTAACAAATGATCCTGAGGTAGAAATTCAATAACCTGAGGTTGAAATTCAATCCGCTTTTTCAATATTATGGCAAACAACATTAAACATAAGATCATATTAAGAAGCAATCATCATAGAACATAAAATATAACATTAGGTATTAGTCTTTGTAAACGTCTGATTTGGTAAGCATTCTTCCCTCCTCACGTCAAGCCTCAACTATACGCCAGATGCATTTTATTTGATTGATGCTTCTCTTGTATATAGTCTATCCACTGTTTCCAGTCTATCAAATATTGTTCATTTGAGCGATCTTTCAAGTATGCCGATATTTTCGCCATTTTCGCCAAATTTATTACTTTCAAAGTCCATTCTTCCATAGGTGGTATGTCTGGCTTCTTCCAGTATTGTCCCACCAGCAATCTAGCCACTGTGATCAAGTTCAGAAATAAGTTCGTCTCTGAGGTAGTACAATCTTTTATGATCCCTAACAAAAAAATCTGAGGTAGAAATTCAATACGCTTTTTGAAAATGGTCTGGAGTGTCCACCATATCTTCCTCCAGAAGGCTTTAATTTTTCTACATGTCCACCAAATGTGAAAATAAGTAGCCTCCCCATTACCACACCTCCAACATTTAGGTTGGGTGTCTGGATAGATGTATGATAGTTTTTTCGGATCTAGATGCCACCTATAGAACATCTTGTAAAAGTTTTCCCTTAGCTGTTGCGCTTTCGTAAATACTACGTTTCTCACCCAGATTTCCTCCCACGTGTCCATGGTGATAGAATGCCCAAAGTCTTGTTCCCACTTTACCATACAGTTCTTGACTAGCACTGATATGCCAGATCCCCTGCTCTCTAATCTGTTCAATTAAATTCTCATCAGTCTGGGATAAACCCTTCTTCTTGTCTTTATGCCACCTTGACTGCAGTTGTAGATATGATAGCCAGGTACCTCCTATTCCTTCATCTGCTAGTGTTGTTTGAGGTTTTAAGGAGAACCCATTGTCCTCTTCCAGTATAAGTTTACTGTAGGGCACCACTTCCTGCCCTTGGGATATGTTTATATCCCCTATTGCGTGTCCAGGGATCGTCCAGGTGGGGATCTTATCATGTAGAAGGTACTTATATTTCCTCCAGACCCACAACAACGGAGTTCGTAGTGGATTTTCCCTGAAGTTCTTGTCAGCTTTTTTGTCGTAGACCAGGTATGCGTGCCATCCGAATAGTAGCCCATGCCCTTCGACATTCAATATTCTTTCGTTCGTCATGTTGATCCAGTCACTCAGCGCCACCAGTGTCGCAGCGTAGTAATATAGCTTTAAATTGGGCATTTTTAGTCCCCCTCTCTTCCTTGTGTCCTGGATGATTTTTAGTTTCACCCTCGGTTTCTTGCCGTCCCAAATAAATCTGTTGATGCCCTTCTGCCATTCCTCTAAGTCCGTGCCCTTTCTAAGTATGGGTAGCATTTGAAAGAGAAATAGAAATTTTGGCAATACGTTCATTTTTACTGCTGCTATCCTGCCCAGCAGAGACAATTGTAGTGTTTTCCACCTTTCCAGATCTGCTTGTATCTTGTTCCACAGCACCTCGTAGTTGTTTTTGTATAATTTCGCATTCGTTGCTTCTATCTCCACTCCTAAGTATTTGACTTTCTTAACTATTTCACAACCCATTATTTTTTCCAAGTCTTGTTTTGCTTTGTTGTCCAGATTTTTGACTATCATCTTCGTTTTCGATATATTCACTTTAAAGCCTGATACCTTGCCGTAGTCTTTCATTATCTCCATCAATCTCCTCGCTGATTGTACTGGTTGCGACACTGTCACCAGCAGGTCGTCTGCGAAGGCACATAGTCTGTAGTCCTGTTGTCTAATCTGTATGCCCTTTATGTCCTCTGCTGCTCTTATCTTGTTCAGTAGAATCTCCAGCGTTAGAACAAATAGCAAGGGTGACAGCGGGCAGCCCTGTCTCATGCCTCTTTCTATGTTGAATGAGTCTGTTAGTTCACCATTCACAATGATCTGGCCTGTTTGTTTCTGATAAATTGCCATTATGGAGTTGAGGAACTGCTTTCCCATTTTCATCCCCCGGACCAGGTTCGTCAGGAACGGCCAATTCAATCTGTCGAAGGCTTTTTCTGCGTCCACAAACATGAGAGTGGTGGGTACCTGGTTGTGCCTTTCCAAGTACTCTATTATGTTCAACAGCTGTCTCACGTTGGTTTTCATCTGACGTCCTTGTATAAACCCCGTTTGATCCGGGTGAATTATTTTTTGTAGTACAGTCATTAATCTGTTGGCCAGAACTTTTGTGAATATTTTGTAGTCTGTGTTCAGTAGTGAGATGGGCCTGTAATTTGCCGGTTGTGCATTATCTTTTCCCTCTTTGGGGATTAGAGAACTGTAGGCTGTTTTCCAGGAGGGTGGGACTTGGCCTCCTTCTTGTATGCTGACAAATAGTTTTCTGAGGGGTTCTATCATTTCCTCTTGGAGATGCTTGTAGTAGGTAGCTGTTATCCCATCCGTCCCGGGTGATTTTCCTTTTTTCAGTTGTTTGATCGCTGAGTGTATTTCCTCCTTTGTGATTAAGGCATTCAGGGCATCTCTTTGTTCATCGGTGAGTACCATTAACTTTTCGTTTTGTAGAAACTTTCCTATCTCTTTGTCATGTGTCTTCTCCTCGGCGTATAGCTTTGAGTAGAACTCGGTGAAAGCTTTCTTGATGGTTTCCTGTTTAAATTCTTCCTTGCCCTTGTACTCTATCTTTTCAATTATGTGGGCTTTCTGCTTCTTTCTTATGCTATAAGCCAGCCATCGACCCGGTTTGTTGGCATTACAGAATGTCTTGTGTTTTGCGTATTGTATATTCCTTGCTACTTGATCTGCCATCAGCAAGTCAAATTGTTTTCTTAGAATCTTAATTCCTTCTTTGGTGACTTTGTCCTCCGGTCTTTTTATTAATAGCTGCTCCTTTTTACTTATCTCATCTTCTAACTCCCTTCTTTTTTGTTCTTGTTTACGACGGTGCCTGTTGTTCATGTTCATGAGGATCCCGCGCATATATGCCTTGCTGGCGTCCCAAATCATTTCAATGGGTGTTTCATTGTTCATATTTATACTAAAGAATTCCTTCATGGCACTTTTGCATTCAGCCACTTTTTCCTCGTGTCTAAACAGGTTTTCATTGATTCTCCAGGATCTCCTCGATTTCCGATCCTGTCTTAATTCCATCCCTACCGGGTTATGGTCTGTTAGCACTTTGGGTAGGATTGACACAGCGTTTAGGCAAACTAGCAAGTCGCTAGATGTTAGGATAAAGTCAATTCTGGAGAATAATTGATGTCTGTCAGAGAAAAAGGTGAATTCTTGCTCTTTGCCGTGCCTTTCCCTCCATACATCTGTCAGTACAAGGTCCTCCTTCATGTCGAAGAAAGATTTAGGCAATTTGGAGTGCTTTTGCGGGTTAGGTTTTGTCTTCTTCTTGTCCAGGGCAATCTCTATGACACCGTTCCAGTCTCCCAATATAATACATGATCTGTAGTTGAGCTGTATTAACTTCTTGTGAATCTTTTTGTAGAATTTTCCTTGTCGTTGATTTGGTGCATATATGCCCATCACCAGAATCTTCTTGTCTTCCTGTGTTACTTCGATTGCTAGGTATCTACCCTGGAAGTCCAACTCTATTAGCTTAGCTATTACATGTTTCTTTACATATATAACAATCCCGTTCTTCTTTCCTGGTGCCGCTGCAACAAATTGTGTGCCTAGTTTGTTGTTGATTAAATATTTCTGATCCGCCGCTCTGATGTGTGTTTCTTGTAGGCAAATTATGTCATTTCTTCCTTGATACAGGTAGTGAAATATTTTCCTCCTTTTCTGAGGGGAATTTAATCCGTTAACGTTCCAGGTCAAATATTTAGTTGCCATCATCAGTTTCAGGATACTCTTGCAAGACCGCTTCTGCTCTTTCTCCTGTTTTCTTCTTTGGTCTCGTTCCCATGATATCCGGATTGGTGCTCATGTTGCGTAGTGGGGTCTTGTCTTGCTGGTCTGTGCGTTTGGTAGTGGATCTTAGTAGCCTGCCCTCTGCGGTCTGCCCTGTTTCCTTGTTTTTGTTGCCCTCTGTTCTCTGTGCCATCGTATCTCGAGGTGGTCCATTCCTTTCTCCTGCTGCTGCGCCGGTCTGTGCTTCTGAGTGGTTTGCTCGTTGTTCTGGGTCCCTTCCGCCTTCAAGTGGTCCGTCTGCGTTGTCCCTCATTGTGGTTTGCGGTCCGTCCGTCTTCAGTTCCTTTTCAAGGAATTCTCTGGCTTTCTGGATCGAGTTCAGGTGATACCTCTTATTTTTATAAAGGAGTGACATTCCTGATGGGGCCTCCCATCGGTATTTCAGAGCGCGTGATCTCAACTCGTTGACCAGAAACTTGTAATCCTTTCTATCTCGTAGCATCATCGGGGGGGAACTCTTTCAGTACCTTCATCTCCTGCTCCTCTATGTATAATTTTTTGTTGTAGGATGTTGCGGAGATAAGGTTCCGGAACCCCTTTGTTGCGAAGTGGATGACCACATCCCTTGGTAGGTGCCTGTTTGCTGCTGCCCATGTGTTAACTCTGTAGACTCTGTCGAATTGCCACACGATATCTTCGGCTTTCCTTCCCAGAAATGCTGCCAGGGCCCCTACAAAGAGTCTGAGCAGGTCTTCTTGGGTTTCATTTGTTTTCTCTTTCCAACCTCTAAATCTGATAGCAGACGCCATTTGCCAGTATTGCATCATAATGGATTGGTCTTGGGCCACACTTTTCATCTCTGCTATCTGTCCCTCCATGTAGTTCTCCTCTTCTTCCATCCTCTTTTCCACACTCTCCCTGATCTCCTGGAGGTTTTTCCCCATTTCGTCCCCCAGTCCCTTGTATTGTGCTTGCATTGCCTCCTTAATTTGGTCCAGGTCTACAGCCATCGCTCTGCGTTGTTCTTCCAACTTTCTCTCTAGGTCTCTGCCCTGGTCCACCAACATCTGTTTTATATCTTTGCACCTTTCCTCCATCTTCTGTTCTGCGTCTATGCACCATCTCTCCAACCTTGCACCCACTTCCTCCAACTTTTTATCCATTCCATCCATCCTTTTTAGCAGCATCTCCATCATCTCTTTTAATTCTTGTATCATGTGTGCTGTTGGGCAGGCTTGGGTTACCAGATGGGTCTGGGGGCCTGTGGTTGGATGGGAGGGTGTGGGGGTGGGTAAGGTGTTCCCTGGTGTTTTAGGAAACTGGGCTGGGCAGGATGCAGGTCCCTTTATGGGTACCAGTTTGGTCTGTTTGTATGCCATCCTGGCCTCTGCCTATTGTTGGCCCTGCTTGTCTGTTGATTTTTAGAATAGTAGATAATGATCCAAATTTCTCTTTCCCAGCTCCAGAGCTATTACGTTCTGGCTGCTTTCTCTCTTTTCCCCTGCCTCCTCCCTTTGTGGGTTCACTGTGTTGGCCCTGGGGTTCTGGGTCACTTGGTTCAGGGGTGCAGCTGAGGGGGCTTCTCTCTTCCCGTCTCTCTGCTGGTTCCTTCAGGCTTTCCACCTTCTCCTTCCTTGCTTTTTCTTTGTCTCTGCCTCCCTCTGTGCTTTCCCCCTGTGACTCTGTGATGCACTCCAGGCCCCCTCAGGTCTTCCCGCAGCCCTCTTCTGCTTTAACTACTCCTTGGGTGGTCCTCTTCCATCTGTTAGACCCTCCCAGCGGCCCGCTCACCTCTTTGCCTCTCTCTGCTTGCTCTGTTTGCCTCTGTTCATACCTGCTTTCTGTCAGCTCCGCTCGTCTCCTCCTCTGTTCTCTGCGCCAGGCTCTCTCCTCTGCTCTCCCGGCTTTCCTCTCCTCCTTCGGCTCGTCCGGGGGTCGTCTCCAGGTCGGCAGACCCTCCCGGCGGCCCCCACTGCTCTCGCCGGCGTCTTTCTCCTTCTTCGCTCCACTCACGCTGGCTCCCTCCGACAGCGTGGCCTCTTCGGGCCTGCCGGCCGGCCGGCCACCACCGGCTTCCTCGGCCCCGTCCGCTGCCTTCTCGGGTCCCTCGGCGGCGATTTCCGCTTTGTCGGATCGGGCCGAGGGTCCTCTTCGGTTGCACCTTCTTCCCCGGCGCTTCCCTCTCCCGGTGGCCCGGTATTTTAAGGTAAAAAGAAAGCCCCGTCTCGGAGCTTTCTTCGGATGGCTCCGGTCCTCGTGACCGGAACCGGAAACCTGATATGTCATATTCTGATATGTGATATTGGCTATATTCTTTTCAACATTTTAGTTCATAGGTTGTTCTTGCTATTTTATATTTATATTTTGACTATGACCATAAATAAAGAAACTTAGGAACTTTGAAATAAAAGAGACAACCTGCTAGTGAAATAGTAAATAGAAGCAGGATAAAATACTCAAAGGGAGTGAAAATTGCATCCCATTGTCTGATAGAAGGCAAGCTGTGAGTAAGCCAAAGGAGAATGTTTGAGGAACCAGTATTCAGGTTTATTTAAAGGATTTCTACATCAGTACAATATCTAAAACCCCATCATACATTAGTCCCTGACTTACAACCATTTATTTAATGACCAAAGTTATAACAGCAAAGAAAACAGTGAATTCTGACCAATTCTCACATTTTACAACCATTGTGGCATCTCCACATCATGTTATCAAATTTCAGGTACTTGGCAACCATCATATATTTACAATGTTTGCAGCATCCTGGGGTAAGATGATCACCAATTGCAATCTTCCCAGCAATCTTCCAATAAGCAAAGCTAGTAGTAACAGTGAGAGGGATCTCGGAGTCCTAGTGGACAATCATTTAAATATGAGCCAGCAGTGTGCTGCAGCTGCCAAAAAAGCCAACACAGTGCTAGGCTGCATTAACAGAGGGATAGAATCAAGATCACGTGAAGTATTAATACCACTTTACAATGCCTTGGTAAGGCCACACTTGGAATACTGCAGTTTTGGTCACCATGATGTAAAAAAGATGTTGAGACTCTAGAAAGAGTACAGAGAAGAGCAACAAAGATGATTAGGGGACTGGAGGCTAAAACATATAAGGAATGGTCGCTGGAATTGAGTATGTTTAGTTTAACAAGGAGAAGGATGAGATAGCAGTATTCCAATATCTTAGGGGCTGCCACAAAGAAGAGGGAGTCAAGCTATTTTCCAAAGCGCCTGAAGACAGGACAAGAAGCAACGGGTGGAAACTAACCAAAGAGAGAAGCAACCTAGAACTAAGGAGAAACTTCCTGACAGTTAGAACAATTAACCAGTGGAACAATCTGCCTCCAGAAGCAGTGAATGTGCCAACACTGGAAGTTTTTAAGAAGAAACTGGACAGCCATTTGTCCAAAATGGTATAGGGTTTCCTGCCTGAGCAGGGCGTTGGACTAGATGACCTCCTAGGTCCCTTCCAACTTTATCATTATTATTATTATTAATGGAGAAAGCTGGGTACGCTTAATGACTGTGTGATTCACTTAACAACCGTGACAAAAATCATAAAATTGGGTGTGACTCACTAAACAACTGCCTTACAATAGAAGGTATTGTAGCAATAGAAATTCTGGTCCCAGTTGCTGGGCTGTAAATTTAGTATTACACACATAGATTCCATAGTGATATGGTACAGACATTTTAGGGCAGACTAGAAGTCGCTCACACCATTTTTTCAACACAATGGCATGTGTATATGTGGAAGTGAATGAATCAGTATATAAAAATAAACTTCTGTTGAATTCCAACATTCAGTAAAGTAGACATCAGCTTAAATGTCCAGTTATTGCATCTTGTAAGCCTCAAAAGGTAACATTAGCATGAGTGTTTTATGATTCTCTGAAGGTACTTCAATTGTACTTTGAATTGCATAGTCCAAAAGATGAAATTACACACAGTAGGATTATATTCAATTATATTTCTTCTGTATTTAAGGAAGTGGCTGATAATTGCACTTCAAAGCTCTCCAAAGCTTGCTCCAAAGAAGACCAGAAACTTTTTAATTATTTAGACATTCAGCTACCTGAAAGAAAGTTGAGACCTTAAGCTTCCTAAGCTGGATCCAGTTGTCTTTGTCAGTGGAGGCAAGGCTTGGAGGATCTCTTATTGTACATTACAGTTAGAGCAAACTTGGAAAAGTTTGTTTATAAATTGCCCAGAGTCACTTGGATGAGTTGGTCTAGTGTAGAAATTTGATAAATAAAGAAATAAAAGAAATAGAAGCTGTGTCAATAAACACAGGAAAGTCTGCTTTTTATAATATACAAGATTTCATTTTAATGTCTTGATGCCTCATTTCTCACATATTCTGTATTACATGATGTAATTTGGCTTCTTTATTTGCTAATTTAGATTTAGAGGGAAGGGAAACAAAGGTATAAGCAGTAGTGGATGGGGTAAGAAAACTGTAGGTCATTATTTTTCTTTCTTCTTTGTACTGATCTGCTAAGAACACCACAAAATTATTTGTTCCCTGCAGGATAGAGATGCAATGGATTAACACTAATAAATCAGAAGCCAGAGAATACACATAACTCCTTCTAGATTCATAATATTTGGCTGTATTCAGTGAAATTTAGATTTTCAGCCATGATCCTTCTGCTGTCCTCTCTCTGCCTCAACTCTAATATTCATAAATATATTAATATATATACCATATGATACTCTTGGGAAGCATTAAAACAAGTGCTATTAATAGCATTGAGCGCTTTACTGGGCATGCACTAAGGCACCATTTTCCTTACATTTATTTTAATGGGATTTGTGAAGTGGACCTTCTGAAGAGATAGTTCAGGTTTCTGAGCCTTTATCTTTCGACCTAAGTCAGTTGGATGGAACCTTCTCTTCAACTAAGTCCTGTGGCTTTGCAAAATGGCTTTGCATAAAGCAATTGATTTACTTTCTGCTATCTATAAATCATGGATTTTCAAAACCTACTGTCTCCCAATCTGCTAATGTAAGGATAATTACAGTATATTTTGTTTAGAATGCCGATGAGTGATAGAGATTCTGCAGAGAAGTGAAATTCCCTTCCCAAATAGAACAGGAATAGATACTTTCCATCAGACATGGGACTCAATCAGATTTATTGAAGGCAAAACTCCCCAAGTGCGCAGGCAGAAGGAGCAGTGTAAGAAGTGAAACAATTATCTTAAGTATATTCATTTTGCTCTTTAAAGAAAAATGCCATTTAAAAAAAAGCCACAAAAGGGGTAACTTTTGGAGAGGGACTCTGAAGATTCACCAAAAGAATCCTGATATAGTAAAAAATTCTCTCTTTTAGGAGGAGAGCTGTGTTACTTTAAGATGGCAAAAATCAGAAGTCTGGGTGCATTTTTTCTGAAAAAAGATAATAGTAATGATAAACCTTTGTTTATGCACTTTAATGTAATTTGTTAGTTGTAAATGATTTGACCACACTCCTGAGGTTGTTCCTTGTGGCTTCTGATGAACAGAAGAATATTGCTACTATTTGCCTTCCAACGTTATCTCCTCCTCTCTATCTCACTGTCAAAGTAAAGCATTAAACTTCTGAACACTGCCTGGTGTGTAACCACAAGGGGATAAGATTAGATGGCTCATTGCATTGTACAACTGGACTCCATTGGATCTTCCAGCTCCTTAAATTCAGCATCAGAGCTGCAGTGTCAAACCTGACTCGATTCCACAAAAATACACATATTAAAAAAATCCTCTTTTTTTTTTTGGCCTTCCTTGATTTTAAGCAGGCCTTCGACTCAATATCTAGGAACACCCTATGGGAGAAATTAAAAGGCACTACTATCGATAAACGCCTGCTTTTCCTCATACAAAAATTGTACGCCAATTCCATCTTGAAAGTGAGGTGTAATGCTCAAGGGACTTTAACCTGCTCAGTAAGGGTACAAAAAGGGGTATGGCAGGGTTGTATCCTGTCTCCCTCCCTTTTTAACTTCTATATCAACCCCCTGATCTATCTCTTACAGAACCCTGGTCTGCATCCGCCCAACCTAGCACATGCAATCATTATTTCACGAACTCCTGTAGGACTGAAGAGAGCAATTAGGGCAACACTTGGCTATTGCAGACAGAACAAGTTGGTCCTTAACTCTAATAAATCAAAAATTTTAGTTTTTGCTAAAAGACCCAGCCAATACTCCTGGAAAATAGAAGGACATAGTTTGGAACAAGTTAGAACATTTAGATACCTTGGGGTGGTTTTCCACTTGCAAGGGACATGGAAGGTGTTGTATTCTTGGGTTCATTCACAAAGATGACGACACATGGTGTATCCAACAATCCTTTAATACTCTCAGTGTTCTCTCTCCTCACAACACAAGCAAAAAGGAAAAGGCACGCAGGCCTTTTATATCACCAAAACCCCAAACATTGACAACCAATAGGAATATAGCATTTTTGCGCCTTGCGCATGCACACAAGGCTGGCGCCGCTTTGTCTGGTCCCGGGCAACTTTTGGAATTGCCCGGGACCTTTTGCAAAAGTTCTGGGCCTGCTGAGTTTCCTCAGCAGGCCCAGGACACAACACCCCTCCCCCCTAGATAGAACACACACTTCTTATTTCTTACAATCAACTCAAATAATTAAAATAATATATATATATAAATTAAATAATAATCTAACTACATACAAGCCACTCTCTAATGTGACTTCGTGTGTTCATCTTTTACCCTCATAGGTCTCACCTCCTGCCAAGACTTGTATTGTTCTCATACCAACAAGAACCTCACATACTCGCCTAGGTGTTTAGGAGGGGCCTTAGCCCATTGTGACCTACGCAAGGTTAGGGAGGGTGCCTGACCTGACAGCTCACCTGCATGGCTGGACAGGCCAGGACTTGACCTTAAGGGAGCCTGGCCTACCGGCCGTATGTTGGGCTCGCTAGATCAGGACTTTTATACACAGGTTTTGCAGGTGACCCCTGGTAGGTCGAGCCAGCTGAATTGTCAGAGCCTCTCTCAGACTCCATAAAAGAAGCTGAATTTCCCCAGCCTTCTGAAGGGGCTGAGGATTCCCCTACTATTCTGGGTGGCTCCAGGGAACTTAGTTCCTCAGACCAGCGACCAGTCTCAGACATGCCCTGCGTTTCAGGTGTACCCCAACACTACCAGTTCCCTGTGGCCGAGGTGCCAAAGTCAGGAGTTGCCTCCATGGCTAACCTCGCCTTTGTGAAATCCCTGTTTGGAGCTCTTGCAGATACGCATGACTCCCTATTTGGCGCAATAGCTGAACTCTGAGGATGTCCTTGCACCTCCCCTGGGAGATCCCTCGTGACCTGGGGTATGTCCCAGGACCAGTGACCTTGTGCCCCGTCAAGTTGACCTGAAGTGTGAGATTGTATCTCAGGATGTTGAGCTGAAGTGCGACTTAATTCCTGAGCCTCCTCCCCCCAGACAGCGGAGTCAGGGGTGGCAGCCCCAGGCGACAACTGCCAATGCAGTTGATCGATATGACGCCGGAAAACGCGGCCATCGTCTAAGATCACTTCGTATGATAGAAGATCGTAGAAATGACAGCAGGCACCCACAGATGCCCAGGAGCGTAGTTCCTCGCCCAGACCGGATCGCCCACTTGGAGTCTCCTAGGTGCCCACGGTTGTGATACCTGTGAAGCCACCTGGTCAGGGTGCAGCCTGTCCAGCTTCGTGATTAGGCAGCGACCCCAGCAGAGCTCAGCAGGGCTCTTCCCTGTGGCAGTGCATGGTGTGGTGCGGTGTGCAAGAAGGAAATCTGCTAACCTGTGATGCCAGTTATCGTAAGTCAGTTTCTTGAGGGCATCTTTGGTGGTGCGCACCATTCTCTCAGCCAGTCCGTTAGATGATGGGTGGAAGGGAGCCAAAGTTGCATGCCGGATCATGTTGGCTTGAAGAAAAGCCTGGAACTCAGAAGAGGTAAATTGAGGGCCATTATCTGAAACTAGAACATCTGGAAGGCCTTGTGATGCAAAAATACCTCTCAACACCTGGATGGTCCTGGAAGTAGTCGTGGAGGAAACAGGAACAACTTCTAGCTACTTGGAATGGCTATCCACAACAACCAGGAAGAATTGCCCCTGAAAGGGCCCAGCATAATCTATATGCACTCTAGACCATGGTGACTGTGTTTCCTCCCACCTATGTACTGGTGCCTGAGGCATTTCAGGCCGGGACTGTTGGCACACTTGGCACCCGTGCACCTGGGCCTCGATGGCTTTGTCAAGGCCAGGCCACCACAGATGGCTATGCGCAAGCGCTTTCATCCTGACTATACCAGGATGTCCCTTGTGCAGAGAGATCAAGATTCTAGATCTCAAAGAGGCTGGGATTACTACTCTGTTTCCCCATAACAGGCAACCCTTGAAGGTGGATAACTCATGCCTCTTGTCCCAGAAGCTTTGGAACTCCGGATCTGGGCACTTGTCAGGCCAACCTGACAAAACCCATGTCAGCACGCGTGCAAGTGTATGACCAGTGGCAGTTTCTGCAGCCACATCCCTAGCATTGAGGGGAGACTCAGGCAGCTCTTGGATAGACATAATATTAATGGCTGGAGCAGGATCTGGCTCTACTTGATTCAATGGTAATCTACTGAGGCCATCTGCATGGCCCATCTCCTTTCCTGGTTTATGAATTAATGTATTTATTTATTTATTCGGATTTGTATGCCGCTCCTCTCCGAAGACTCGGAGCGGCTCACAACATATATATAGTATAGTCATATGCTGACAGGAATATGGACCATCTCAGCATTCAAGGAGAGATGATGTGAGGGGGTTGTTTGTTGGTAGTAAACAACCCCAACAGAGGCTTATAATCAGTAAAGACAGTGAAATGGCGGCCATACAAGAAATCATGAAATTTCTTGATGCCAGCCACTATGGCCAGAGCTTCTCTGTCAATTCGAGCATAGTTACGCTCAGCAGAAGACAGAGTCCTTGAATAATATGCCACAGGAACCTGAGTTCCATCAGCCTGCAGTTCCAACCCCATAAGGAGATGCATCACATGCGATGCACACAGGTAGTTGCTCATTAAAATGAGCTAAAACAGCATTGGAAGTAAGCAAGGCCTTAACCTCATTGAAACTCCTTTCATGGATCTTAGTCAACTGCCAAGGAGCTTGCTTGT
The DNA here is from genome assembly GCA_034064705.1 of Bothrops alternatus. Classification (NCBI taxonomy): domain Eukaryota; kingdom Metazoa; phylum Chordata; class Lepidosauria; order Squamata; family Viperidae; genus Bothrops; species Bothrops alternatus. Next base: position 16,202,410 of record JARGCV010000085.1, read on the forward strand.
CTAATAGCCTATGTAATGGTTCTGCCACAGCAGCTTTGTGTGGAAGAAATGCATGATAAAAGTTTAATAATCCTAAAAAGGCTTGCAACTCACTCTTAGACTTAGGGATTGGTGCCTGTTGGATAGCCTTTAGTTTAGTTTCAGAAGGGTGTATGCCTTGAGCATCAATCCTCAACCCTAGAAAATCAGTAGAAGTAACTCCTATCTTACATTTATCTCTCTTAAGTTTGAGGCCTGCTTCTCGAAAACGAAGCAAAACAGCCCTTAATCTTTCAGTTCTTAGATGATTCCCCAGCAATGAGGACATCATCAAAGTATCGGCAGACCCCAGGAATACCTCAAAGTGTGTGTTCCATGACACTTTAGAATATGTCAGGGGCTACATTTACCCCAAATTGCAGCCTCTTTACTTTAAATGCCCCCCTATGGGTTACAATAGTCTGTGCCTCTGCAGCAGCCTCATCAACGGGCAACTGTTGATATGCTTGTGCCAAGTCAAGTTTTGCAAAGATATGTCCCCCCTTGAGGGAGGCCAGGATGTGACTTACCACAGATACTAAGTAAGCATGCTGCTGTAATGCCTTGTTTAGTGTGCACTTGTAGTTTGCACATATACGTATGTCCCCGTTAGCCTTTAAAGGCATTACTATGGGAGTTTCCCATAGACTGAAGTCCACAGTTTCCAGAATACCTTGCTGGAGCAACTTGTCCAGCTCAGCATCAATCTTTCCTCTGAGGGCAAAAGGTACCCTCCTATTCTTAACCCTTCATGGGTGTAATGCTTGGACCTAAGCGCAGCGAAATGAGAGGCCCCTTATAGGATCCAAGCTCAGAACTAAACATATCTGCAAACTCTCTGCAGACTTCTGCAAGACTAAACGTTTGCAAACTGTGTAGTCCTGTCACCTGGATTCCCAAGGCTTCAAACCAATCAAGTCCAGTAAGATTCATACATTCACCCCCATCAACCACCACATCTAGGGGACCTTCAAAATCCTTATACTGTACTCTAAGAGTGGCCTCCCCCTTAACACACACCATAGAATTTTGAAAATCTGTGAGTATTAAATTGGATGGCCTGAGTTTAACTCTAAGGCCGCTTCTACTACAAATCTTTTTAAAAGTGTCACTAGAAATAATGGAGAGAGCGGACCCAGTGTCCAACTCCATTGCTAATGGAACACCCTGCAATCTTATGTTAAGAGTTTCTTTTTAAGGGGTTTATGTGTTCCTATCCTTAATATGCTTCTGTGCGATGCGCAAAAGCCCACCCTATGTTGGCTGGGAACCCTGATACCTTTCAGATGCAATTCTTCACGAGGTTGAACCTTCTGTTGACCCAAACAGATGGACGTTATGTGGCCTTGCCTGCCACACACTCTGCAGATGGCAGTACGAAATCTGCAGTTAGCTCGCTTGTGACGACCTCCACACCCGAAGCATTGAAGGGCTGCTTGAGCTTTGTCTGGATGTTCCTTCTGCCTTCTTTCAGCTGGCTGGGAAAGTCTATTCACCTCATCTTCAGGATCTGTGTCTGATCCTTCTTGAATGTCCTCTTGATGGACTGTAGCAGTTTCTGTAGAACTTTTAGTCATTTGCAAGGCTTTCACAGCCCCGCCTGCTGCTTCCTCTGCGGTAACCTCTCGCAGTGCATCTTGGAATGAAATCTCTTCCTTAGCAAATATCTTCTGCTGCAAGTCTCTGTTCCTTAGCCCACACAAGAATCTATCTCGCAGCCTCTCTTCTAAGTCTTTAAACTTGCATGGCCTGGCTGCTCTTCTTAAGGCTGCAATATAATCAGTAGCAGATTCTCCTTGCTTCTGGTCCCTCTGTTCAAAAGCATGCCTCCACGCAATGATGGACAGCTTTGGCTGAAAATGTTCCTTTAGCAACTTCTTTAAATCGGTATATGCCACCGACTCTAGTGGTACAGGAGCCACCAAGTTTTCCGCAATTTCAAATGCTTCCTGCCCACAAACACACAACAAGGTTGCAGCCTTCAATCCATCTTCTCTGATTTGGTTCACCCTAAAGTAATTCTCTACTCTAACCACATAAGAGTTCCACCTCTCAGGGTGTGAAGTGTCGAAATCAGAAAGCCGGCCGATCTTTGCCATTCTGAACTGCGAACTTCCCACTTGTTCCTCTGCAAACCTTCTGGTAAAAGGGAAAGGGTCTGGTAACCAAACTCACCCTCCAGCAACTCTGTACTGGCAGGCTGGATGCTAATTAGACGCCATCTTCCCTCTGCACTTCTTCAGCAATTACTGTTCTTTTGTTGCACAAGAATCCCATCCTCGTCACCAGTATTGTATTTTTGGGTTCGTTCGCAAAGATGATGACACATGGTGTATCCAACAATCTTTTAATACTCTCAGTGTTCTCTCTCCTCACAACACAAGCAAAAAGGAAAAGGCATGCAGGCCTTTTATATCACCAAAACTCCAGACATTGACAACCAATAGGAATATAGTGTTTTCACGCCTTGTGCATGTGCACAAGGCTGGCACCGCTTTGTCTGGTCCCGGGCAGCTTTTGGAATTGCCCGGGACCTTTTGCAACAGTTCTGGGCCTGCTGAGTTTCCTCGGCAGGCCCAGGACACAACAGAAGGCACACCTGGATCATACATTGCAAGCAGCCAATAGGTCCTTAAATGCAATTAAACATTACTTTTACACAGGTGGAGGTCAATTAGTACCTGCTGCCTTAAAACGTTTTGAGGCCAAAACATTGGCACAAATTCTATATGGGGCACAAACAGGAATCCTTGCAAAGAAAAACTTGCTAGAAACCATACAAACCAAATTTCTGTGAGCCATCTTAGCTGCTAACAAAGGAACCCCAAATGCCCAATTAAGAATTGAGACAGGCATGCCCCAAATTCAGGTAAGAGCCTGGAAGATGATGATCATTCATTGGCTTAAAATGCATTTCTTTCCAGAGGGACTGTCCCCGTTAGTGCTGACTGACAACTTCCCCTCCCCCTGGAAGCAAGCAATAGATCATAAACTGGGCTCTTATGGGCTCTCTTCGGAATTCTTAATGTCCCTAGGCTTTGACTAAGCAAAGCAAGTAGTATTCAATAGAATGAAGGACATGGAGTTCCAAGAAGAACTAAATAGGTTGCCTCGCCACAGTAGGGATAGAATCAAACAGGGTGTGTGGGAATCGGCAAGATATCTGAATGATCTGACCTTCCCAAAACAAAAAATAGCTTTCTTCAGAGCCAGATCTAACATTCTTCCCTCAGCACTCCTCCAGGGCAGGTATAAGAGAACACCAATAGCAGAACGGGTATGTATATGTGGTAAAGGAGAAGTTGAAGATATCTCATATGTTTTATTGTACTGTGAGTTATAACGAGTTTATAGGACAGTATATATTCTCCCCTTATTAGAGAGATTGCCAGGGAGGGCAGACAGTTTTTATGTAGGCTTTCTCCTCCAGGACTCAAACCCTTCCATCACTCATGCAGTGGCAAAATACTGTGTTGCGGCAATGTCCACAAGAAAAAAATTGGTTACAGATTTATAGCCGTCAACTTGTGCCAAGTTTTTGGAGATATCTCTAATAATATTTGGAACATTATATTTACTCACACACTTATCAGCTTTTGTTGATATGATGGCCTATGCCCTAGGATCGTGTAAGAGCTGGATGGCGCATAGGTGGGACAAAGAAACTGCCATGAGGCTTGGAACAAAGGAAACAAAGGAACACAAAAGACCATGAGGCTTGACCATGAGGTTTGGGAACAACAGGAAATGAGGGAGGGACTGATAGGTGGAGGAAAGTTGTACCATGATTTGAATCTACCGGCTACAGGTGTAGCTTTGCCATTGGCCACAGGTGTAAGCTTTGTCATTGGCTACAGGTGTAACCTCGTCATTGGTTGTTTGTAATCATGTGATGCATTGTGTAACCGCCCACTGTAACAGGTAATAAAAAGGGAAGGCAGCCCTTTGTCTGGGTCGCTTCACCCCAAGGAATGTGCAAGGCAGCATGTCTCTTTAATTAGGCTATCGTGAAGGATCCGCCATTGATTGGGGCACAGTTAAGTGCTTCAAATGGTGACCCCGATGTGATTCGGGTCGGTGTCGTATGACTACGACATCCCTGACACCCTCATACTCATCTCGCGCATTCGTGGCTTCTTTCACAAGAACCGACCTCCCGTGAGTATGTGGACAGAATTCTCCAAGGAACAGATAGCACATCTGGAAGGGCTTGATCTGGAAGGGCTTGGTGTAATTGTCAGGGCCTCAATTATGCAACTAAAAAAATTCATAAATTGCCTTCACTTAAGGAGTTAAAAAATGTTAATGTTTATTTGGTATTGTCCCTCTTACCCCTTAAAGGGACCATTAAAAATTGCTGATTGGATTAAACTTGGCTTATGTGAGGAGCCTTGTGCTCCTTCCCAAATTCTCCTTACGTGGAAGACGGATCTTGCTTGTTTGCAGGTCCATTTTCAAGATCTGCCTTCTTCCTTTTCTTCTTCTCTAGCTATTGGTTTGGAACATAGTCATTATTATCAGGATTCTCTTTCTGTTCCTTCTGCCCTGTCTCCTGTGCATCAGGAAATTCTTCAGGCTCCTATACAGGGAGCTTTTACTTCTACTGAAGACTTAATAACTGCTTTTGCCTATCCAGTTGATCTTACTGGCACTAATCCAGTCTTTACTCCCTTACCTTTTAACTTGTTAAAAAATCTTAAGTCTGTTGTTTCTACTTATGGTTTTAGCAGTCCATATGTCCAGGAATTTCTTGCCTCACTTTCTGCTACTCACACTATGATTCCTTATAATTGGAAAAGGAGAAAATACCTCCTGGCCTCCCATTGATTCAAAACTGCCTTAATAATGCCTTGCTCACTGTTAAACTTTCTTAACTTGTGACAGGCTCCCCTGAGACGTCTGCAGCAGAGAGCCATTTCCCAGCCATTTCCCCCCTGCAGCAGAGAGCCATTTCCTCCCCCCCTCTTCTCTTGCAGCAGAGAGCCATTTCCCCCCTTTTTCTCCCCCCCTTCTTTTGCCCTAAAACTGCAGGTTTATTATCGATGGTTGCCATGGTTGCCAGATCTGAAGACCTTGTTTGTTGCAATCATCGTCGCCTGAAAAGGATGGCTGTAAATGAGATCCCATCTCCATTTGCATATGACTCTGTGTGCCATCTCCATCTGCATATGAATCTGTGCTTGTGTTCCCTTCTCTCTCTCTTATACCCCCCAGTTGTTTTGTTTAATAAACCACAGCCCCCTCCCTTTCTTATTTCTCTATGATGGCCTGTTTTGAATTTATGTTTTCTAGTCTTGTTAATGATTTTTATTTTTATGACAATTTTTGCTGTTTTGTATTTTATGTTTCTCACCATTCTATGTTGCTGAATGCATCCAATTGTTGGATCTGTATATACATGCCAGCACAGAACAAGCGTGCTTTTCCCCTTCATGGTGTGCCTTGTGTGTTTGATAACTCTCTTTCACTTTGAATCTTTCCTTACAGGTCTCTCTTGCTTTGTGTTACCCTGCTCAAGTATGCATTAATCACACAGCTTCGTCAGTTAGTAATAACACCTTTCTAGGTATTTGGCAATCTTGTAATATAACTATCCCTTGGCAGCTAGACTATAAAACTAGATATTATAATGAGACAAACAATGGCAACAGGAAAGCATTTGCTGGTTGTGTTCCCTTGTTTGATTTTGGTGAAATTTTTGAAACTTTGTATAACTCCCCTAAAGACAATGTACTCATGTCTGATAAGGTTTGGATCTTATGTGGAAAAAATGCATATCGGTCAATACCCCAGAATTGGTCTGGCATATGTACATTTCTGACAACGCACCCAATATTTCTGCCACAGTCGCTCATATGGAAAGTATGGTACAAAACAATCCCTTATCACAAGAAACTGGTGCCTTGTTTGATTGGGACAGTTTGTTTTCCTGGCTACCTAATGCTGGGTGGCTCAAAAAATTGATCACTGCTATTATAATGCTTGTAATATTCTGTGTAACAATCTGTTGCTGTGTACAATGTATTCCTCCCCTATTGAACCTGTGTAAGCCTCCCTCTTCTGTCCATTTCCTGGATAAGAACCAACTACAGCCTCTGATGACTGGACAAATTCACATAGACTGGCAGAAGACAAAACCATGTCCCGTTTTCTCGGAAGAAAGACAGGACTCTTATTAAAAGAAAAAGGAGGAGATGTTGATATGATGGCCTATGCCCTAGGATCGTGTAAGAGCTGGACGGCGCATAGGTGGGACAAAGAAACTGCCATGAGGCTTGGAACAAAGGAAACAAAGGAACACAAAAGACCATGAGGCTTGACCATGAGGTTTGGGAACAACAGGAAATGAGGGAGGGGCTGATAGGTGGAGGAAAGTTGTACCATGATTTGAATCCACCGGCTACAGGTGTAGCTTTGCCATTGGCCACAGGTGTAAGCTTTGTCATTGGCTACAGGTGTAACCTCGTCATTGGTTGTTTGTAATCATGTGATGCATTGTGTAACCGCCCACTGTAACAGGTAATAAAAAGGGAAGGCAGCCCTTTGTCTGGGTCGCTTCACCCCAAGGAATGTGCAAGGCAGCATGTCTCTTTAATTCGGCTATCGTGAAGGATCCGCCATTGATTGGGGCACAGTGAGGTGCTTCAAGCTTTCCACTCACGCAAACTAGGGAGTGACCCTAACATTTTGAGAACATGTATTTTCTTAACAGGGATGTTATTATTTACTATTAATGTCAGTACTATTTTTTTTTAATATATTGTAAAAAGTGATGTCTGCTTTTGGTCTATGACCATAATAAAGTTATTAATTAAATTAAAATTAAAAAGTTAAATTAAATCATTTTGTTAGATAGCGCCCAGTGTTCAAGTCTGTCCAGATCCTCCTGTATCTTAAGCCTGTCTTCTGGAGTGCTGGCTATTCCTGCCAGCTTGGTGTCATTTGCAAATTTGATGAGTTCCCCATCTATCCCCTCATCCAAATCATTGATGAAGATGTTGAAGAGCACTGGGCCCAGAACAGAGCCTGGGGCACCCCACTACACACTTCCCTCCATGTAGATGCGGTTCCATTGAGGACCACACGCTGAGTACGGCCGGTCAGCCAGCTACAAATCCATCTGGTGGTGATGCTGTCTAACCCACATTTTTCTATCTTATCAAGTAATAGGTTGCGATCTACTTTATCAAATGCCTTACTGAAGTCCAAGTAAATTATATCCACAGCATTCCTCTGATCCACTAATGTTGCCACTTGGTCAAAGAATGCAATAAGATTTGTCTGGCATGATCTGTTTTTGACAAACCCATGTTTTTAGTAATGACTTTGTTTGCCTGTACGTGTTCACTGATTTGTTGTTTGATTATCTTTTCCAGAAACTTCCCAGGTATTGAGGTCAGGCTGGTAGATCTGTAATTTCCTGGATCCATTTTTTCCCTTTTTTGAAGATGGGAACTACATCAGCTCTTTTCCAATCCTCTGGTAGTTCCCCAGTTGTCCAGGATCTTTTAAAAATATAGTTCAGTGGTTCTGAGATCACATCTGCCAGTTCCTTGAGAACCTTGGGATATAATCCATCTGGTCCTGGTGAATTGAACTCGTCTAGGTGCTCACTTATCATTTTCTTGCCTATCTTAACTTGTGTTTCTATTCTGTTTTTTATGGCACTATTTTTGATAGGTTGGTCTGATTTTCCCTTTGTGTAAAGACAGATGCAAAAATCAAGTTAAATAGTTCTGCTTTCTCCCTGTTGCTTGTCACCTTCTTGTTACTTTCCTTCACTAGTAGACCAATCATTTCCTTAACCTTTTTCTTGTTTTTTACATATTGAAAGAAGATTTTTTTTATTATTTTTGACTTTGGTTGCAAGCCTTGGTTCATTTTGAGCCTTAGCTTTCCTCATTTCATCTTTGCAGGCTTGGGCTATTTGCTGATATTCTGCCTTAGTTATGTGCCCCTCTTTCCACTTTTTATACTTGTCCTTTTTATCTTTCAATTTATCAGAGAGTTCTTTATGCAGCTATGCTGGTTTCTTTTGAGAGCTGTTATTTTTCTTCTTTATTGGTATTGTGCTAGACTGGGCTTTTATTATTTCACTTTTCAAAATTTCCCAAGCTTCTTGAGTTGTTTTCCCCTGGAGGATTCTCATCCATGGAATCCTTCCCAAACCCTCTCTAAGTTTATTGAAATTAGCTTTCTTAAAGTCCAAGGCTCTAGTTTGACTGTGTTCTATTGCTTGTGCTTCCATAATGTTGAATTCCAACATTGCATAATCACTTCCTCCCAAGGTTCCTTTGGCTTCAACACCTTCTATCATTTCATCTCTGTTAGTGAGAATTAGGTCCAAAATGGCTAATCCCCTAGTTTCCTTCTCTACTTTTTGGGAGACAAAGTTGTCTGCTAGATTTGTCAGGAATCTGTTTGATCTTCCACTTGATGCAGAGTTTGTCTCCCAGTTGATGTCAGGGTAATTAAAGTCCCCCATTACTATTGTGATGTGCTTCCTACATACCGGTACCTTAGTTAGCTGACTAGCAAAAAGTTCATCTATTTCCTGTGTTTGGTTGGGTGGCCTATAGTATACACCTTTGGCAATGTCATTTTCCCCCCTTTTATATTGACCCAAATGCATTCAAGACAGTTTTCATTGTTGTTGTGCTCTATTTCTGTAGAGATGTAGCTATTTCTTATATAGAGAGCATCTCCACCTTCTCTTTTATTTGGTCTGTTTCTTTTAAATAATTTAAATCCCTCTAGCTGTGTGTTCCATTTGTGAATTTCATCCCACCATGTTTCCATAATGGCAACAATATCACATGTGCCCTCATTAACCTGAATTTCTAGTTCACCCTGTTTGCTGTTCATACTCTGTGCATTGATGTATAGACATTTGAGTCCTTTATGACTGACCCTGTGTTTACTTTCTACATAACCTGTGTGGTGCGTGAGTTCCCGTATTTTCTTACCACCTATTTGGTTAGTGCACTTTGTGTGGCACTCGCTATTAAATGCTTGCTTTTGCTTGACAGCAAGGTTGATATTCTTGTCCACACACACATCTATGTTACATGCACTGATAGCCCTATAGATTGCTGGGGACAGGGATGTTCTGTATCAATTCATTCACTGTCTCTGCTGTTTAGTTTAAACATTCCTCCAGAAAATCTGTAAATTTGTTGCCGAGTAACTCAGTCCCTTTCTTTGATGGATACAAACCATCTCTTTTGTACATTTTTTCATGGGACCAGCTACGGACATCGTGACTAATATAACCAAAGCCTTCCCTTTTACACCACTCCTTTAGCCATATATTGAATTCTGCTATATGCTGGCCTTTTCCATTTTGCTGGTAAAACCTCTGAAAAAGTAAGCCTACAGCCTATCCTGCTAAGTTCCTGCCCCAAGCTCTGGAAATCATTCTGCACAGAGAGTACATCTTTTTGGAACAGATTGTTAGTGCCAAGATGTACAATAGCCTCCACATCACAGTCCTTGCTGGTATTCTTGATTATTTTAGAAATACGCTTGTTGTATATCAGATATTGATGGTAGCAATATATGCACCCAATGATAAGCAAGAGCAATTTTATCAACAACTATGCAAAAAATATTGGACTTAAATTACCAAAATCTTTATATAATGGAAGACTTTAATGCAATAGCAGATGCGACTCTGGACTATAAAAACCATAAACAAGGGAGAAAAGGAGGAAATATATTACCTAAAGCGTTTTCAAAAATGAAAGAAGAATTGTGTATTCAAGACATAGGGAGAGAGAGAAACCCAGAAAAACCACAATATACATTCTATTCAAATAGACATAAGTCATGGTCTAGAATCGGTATGATATGGACATCCCTCGACTTGAAAATGATGATACAAGAGGTAGAGATAGAAACTAATGTTTGGGTAGACCACAACCCAATAAAAATGACTTGGAAAGGAACCAAGAAAAAACTAAGATGGTCTTTGAATAAATCCATAGTGAAAGAAAAAGAATTTTTACAACTAGCAACAAAGGAAATGGAATTTTTTTTAAATAAACAAGAAAGAAGAAACATCCCTTCAAAATGTATGGGACATGGCCAAAGCATATTTTAGGTTGGCTATAACTTATGCCTCTAAAAAGAATAAAGAAAAGAAACGATTACAGTTAAACCTGAGATAAGAACTTAAGAAAATGGAACTAGAGTTACAAATAGACCCACAAAAGAAAATCCTTAAGAAACAAATGGAGATAATAAAACATAAATTAAACCTGGCAAAGATGAATATAATGGCACAACAGATTAAACGGGACTAAACAGAATTTTTTTGAAAATGCCAATAAACCAGGGAAATGGCTAGCATATACTGTAGATTGAAGAAAGAAAAAGAAAAAAGAACAATAAATAAGCTACAAGATTCAAAAGGAGAATTGCAGTTCCATAATGATGCAATACAAAAAATCATTAAAGGCTATTATGAGATACTTTATAAGGCAGAGGAAGTTCCTAAAGAAAAAATACAGTCATACTTAAAAAAAAAAAGACTTGCCAAAAATCCCGGGGAATATTTGGAATATACTAAATGGGAAAATATCAACGATGAAGATTACAGAAGCTATAAAAAGACAAAAGAAAGATAATACTCCAGGTCCAGATGGACTTCCTGCAGAATTTTATGTAGCATTACAAGATGTATTAAGTCCGACGCTGAAAGAACTGTGTAACAAAATCTTTTTGGAGACTAAAATACCAAAGTCGTGGACTGAAGCTAATAATACTTTGATACCCAAAGAAATAAAAATCTACAGACCAATATCGTTATTAAATGTGGATTATAAAATTTTTGCTTCGATAATGGCAAAAAGAATTAAGAATTTTTTGACTGAATTCATACATACAGATCAAAATGACTTTTTACCTAAGAGACAGATAAAAAATAATTTAAGAATGATTTTGGATGTTTTAGAATACTACGAAAACCACCCAGGGAAACAGATGGCATTAATATTTCTTGATGTGCAAAAAGCTTTTGACAATTTAAATTGGCAATTTATGTTTCAGCAACTGATAGAAATGGACTTTGGGGGAAAATTTATAAATGCAATTCAAACAATTTACCATAAACAAACGGCTAGAATAATTTTAAATGGAGATTATACAGAAACCTTTGATATTAAAAAAGGTACAAGACAGGGATGTCCACTATCCCCACTGTTATTTATACTAACATTGTAAGTACTGACTAGAAATATTAGACAAAACATCGAAATTAAAGGATTGAAGATGAACAAAAATATAAATTACAAGCCTTTGCAGATGACCTGGTTTTTATCTTGGAGGAGCCACTTGAAACAACTACCAAACTGTTGGAGAAAATAGAAAAGTTTGGAGAAATGGCAGGTTTGAAAATATAGAGAAAAGACTAAAGTATTAACAAAGAACTTAACAGACAAACAGAAAACTCAACTCACAAAAAAGACAAATTTACAAATAGTTAAAAAAGTTAAGTATTTAGGAATCTACTTAACAACAAGATGTATAACATTAAAAGAAGACAACTATGAAAGATTGTTGAAACAAATAAAATTGGACTTGGAAAAGTGAAAAAATCTTCAATTGTCACTGTTGGGAAGAATAGTCACAGTGAAAATGAATATTTTACTGAAAATACTCTTCGTATTCCAAACGATTCCTGTAAAATTGAGAAAGGTCTTTTTTGATGACCTAAATGCAACAATATTGAGATTTATTTGGCAAGGGAAGAAAGCACGAATTAAAGTGAAAATGTTACAAGAAGCTAAAGATAGTGGAGGATTTGGACTCCCGGACTGGAGACTATATTATCAAGCAGCTATTTACTATGGCTTAAAGAATGGATAACGCTGAGAAATAAAAGACTATTGTACCTAGAGGGGCATGACCTACAAATTGGTTGGCATGCCTTCCTATGGTACAGGAAAAATAAAACAAATAGATACTTTCAAAACCACTTTATAAGGAATGTACTTCTCTTAGAATGGGAAAGAATAAAGCAGAAGATTTATATTAAACTACCTGAATGGCTTTCAACAATGGAAGCTTTTGCTTACCCAAATTTAATTAACTATGATAAAGTTGTCACTTATAAAGATATCTTGGACAATGAAGGAAAATTGAAAGACAGACAAGATCTACAACGACAAGGTATTGACTTAGCATGATGGCCATATTTGCAAATCCAAACGAGATATGGAAAAGATGCAAAGACAATGGGATTTTATAAAGAACAGACAGAATTTGATCAAATATTGTTTAAAACAGATGAAAACCTGATTAAGAAACTTTATAGATTTCTATTAAAATTGAAGATGGAAGAAGAACAAGTAAAAGAAACAATGATAACATGGGCAAAAAACTTTGGATATTCTATAGATTTGGAAGACAGGCAAAAACTATGGGATAGAAATATTAAACTGACTAAAGCAGTCTCATATAAAGGAAATTTGTATAAAATGTTTTATAGATGGCATATGACACCAGTAAGACTAGCGAAAATGTTTAAAAATACTTCAAATTGTTGGAAATGTAAACAAAGGCCAGGCACTTACTACCATATCTGGTAGATATGCCCTAAAGCAAAAACATTCTGGCTTAAGATACATACATGGCTGGAAAAGATGACTAAAAGACAGATAGAATTTAAACCAAAACTTTTTTTGTTAGGAATATTGGAAGCTAAGTATGAGAAGGAGAATGAGTATTTAATATTGCATGTACTGACAGCAGCGAGAATAGTATTTGCCCAGTACTGGAAAAATGAAAATTTACCAACTGAAGAGATTTTAATTAAAAAAAATTAGAATGTGCGGAAATGGGTAGATTAACCTTAGAGATCAAAGAGAAAGAAAATTCAGTTTATTTTAGAATATGGGAAAAAAATTACCAATGGTTAGGAAAACGAACTACTGAGAAATGAATGTGATATGTTATTTTGAATATATATTAGTAAGAAGAATGATGTTATTGACCAACCGATACTGTTTATGATTATCGTCTATCATATTTATTACAGCTATTTACCATTATATTAATCAGTGTTAATTGAACATATGTAACCCGGACAATAATCTGCTTGCTAAAACTTGAAAATGTTATTGGGGGGTAATCCCGAACCTAACCCAACCCCGAACCTTAATCCCTATCCCGGTCCTAACCCTTCCTAACCCTATAAAAATCAATAAAAACTTTTATAAAAAAAAGATATTATGAATTTGTGCTTACTTTAATAAAGGCATAAATAACAATACAATTTACAACTGGCAAAGCAATTTATCTCCTCCTCATTTGCTCCCAGATTTCAGCACCTCTAAGAGCCTCAATGAAAAAACAAGGATTTATTCTCAGTTAATGCAACTCTTGCACCATATATCACTGTTTGCAGTATTATGCATCAGGGGAAAACAATTAGAAATACAGCTCCCAGATACAATTTGTATGTCCTTAATCAGTGATATAAATTGCTTGCTCCTCCCCATCAGCAATTTATATCACTGATTAAGGACATAAAAATTGTATCTGGGAGCTGTATTTCTAATTGTTTTTTATTTAAATTTTATTTTTTCAAGAAACCTAAGAGGCACCAATGCCTGCTCCGGGAATATTTATGTGGAATATTAATCTGCCATAGATTCATGAATGAAATGCTCTGGAAAACTAATTACCATTTGTATGCAAGCAATATCACCAGGTTTAGCATACACATGCAGCCTTATATAACCCATATCCACAAAGGAAGAAAGTGCAGAATGTTGATTTACTGCCCAGAAAGATTTACTGCCCACAAAGATAAGATTTTATGAATGAGATACATTATAAACATGGCCATAAAATGTGATACAAGTGGGATATGGCCTTATCAGCAATAATCCAGTGTAGGTTTGGAGCAAGTATATTGAAAATAATAAAATGGTAATCAAAAGTACTGATTCACAAAGCTGCATCAACACCAAGACAACCAATTAGAAAGGAGGTAGAGAGTGATAAGAAGATAGAAAAACTCAGATACAAACTAGGAGATGTAGGAAGCATACCTCAGGTCAGCTATAAAAGACTCAGATGCCTGTACACTAATGCTCAAAGTTTGGGGAACAAAAAGGGTAAACCTGAAGTACTAGTACACAAGAGCAAGTATGATACACACAGGGCCCACATAACAGCAGTCCAACAGAAGGGTTTGCACGTTACGACAGGACCCTCCCTCAAGGAGATGAGGGAATGGCCATAGTAGAGCCTCCTCCAGATGCACAGACTGCATCGGCTGAACAGGACAGGCAAACGGTGCTGAGACACAGCCCTGCAGACTTTGCTGCATGAGTGGACTTTGATTTGGGTTGACCAGGACTGGCCAGACAAAGGGACTCGAGTCAAACCGACTCCACTGAACCTCTGAGTCCTGGTCTGCCCAGCCTGGCAGGTGAGCGGGTAGACCGGAGAACCCCGGCAACCCTTAGGCGTTCTGAACGGTCAAGAAGGCCACCTAGGTATCTGCAAGATTATGTCAAACAATTAAGAGTTTGAACTATCTAGGGGAAAGGGGTGTAATGTATTGGTCACAACTGTTTTGAATCACTTGCTTAATGTCTAATCACTTGTTTGAATGTCTGACCTAGATTCTGTTGTTATGTAATGGCTGCTGTTACTTAAGCCAGACTTTCTGTCTCTAGGCTGGTAATTAGGTTTTGGGCGGGAAACTTTTACTTTAAACCTATTGGCTGCTGCCTGGAGGCTAACCATATAAATAGCTGCACAGCAGCTATTTGAGCTGTTTCTGTTCAGAGTTAAATAAACTTGTTGCTGTTTCAACTCTTGTCTCGCTTAATGCCTTCAAGAACCGAATACTTAACACCCACCGCTGTCACTTTCCACAGATGGCTTCGGGTCTTTGGAGTTCTCTCATCTTCACTTGATGACAGAGTGAAGGTACGTGGGCGCACATGCATGCACATACCTATTTTTTTTAAAAAAATAATCACCTTTAAAATAAAAGCAATGCAGTTGTATTGCTGCATGGTGTGCACTTATTTACATTTGATTTCTATTGACCTCACATAGGCTGGACAGGGCTGGATGTTGTCTTGAGCTACAAAATACCCAGGTGTGCTCTAGCTCTAGCTCTAGCTGATAGATGTTAATGAAATGTTACTTCTAGCAGGCAAAGGTACAAATTAAGTAATAATTCATAGCTTACAAAAGCTTCTACTTACTTATTAATAAGTTAATAAGCCACAAGATCCTCAAACTGGAGAGGTTCATTATCAGTAAAAAATAGACAAATTTCCACTTGTCCCACAATGTGAAGCCAATCATTTTGAGATCATACAGTACTGTAACTGGTTGCTGACAATGGTGAATGGCTTTTCCTATATTCTTGGGTTAATAACATTATATTGATGAATACATTTCAAGGCTAGGAATTCTCTCTACAGGGTGACACCATATTGCCTTGGACTTAGAGACATGATCTTTGCTTCTATTGAAACAGATTCTGCCTTTTATTTCTTGGGATCCATTGGAAAAAGTGAAGGAGGGCAGAGATATATCTGCTAGGATGCCAAATGAGATGTTACCAGTGGAACTTATGAACCAGAGGATTTTTTTCATGGTTCCTGAGAAATTGTAACTCTTTCTGTAATGCCTGGACAGCAGTGTAATTACACATTACATTGATGTGTCACTGGCACATCAATGGCATTTCACTTAAATTCTTTGGGTTGTTTTATTTTAATTAAACTTTTTTAAGAATATAAAAGACAGATAAATACAATAACAGTAAATTTCAGCTAGAAAGATAGAAGAAACATGGGATCTAAAATGTCATGGAGATTACAGATTTTCAATACATTTTTCTGTGTTGGTCTCATGCAGTTTCCTTGTCGACGTTTTTAGAAGTGGTTTGCTCCTGCCTTCTTCCTGGGGCTAAGTGCAAGGGGCTAGCCCAAAGTCACCCAGTTGGCTTCATTCTAAGGTGGGACTAGAATTCACTTTTCGCCTGGTGCTTTAATCATTAGACCAAATTGGCTCTTTCTCTTTAACCTACTCCTGCCCCCACCCTCTCAAGTAAATATCTTATCTTCATTTGATCCATTTGTTCTCTATCTTGGGGCGCTCTAATTCATTTTTGCTGTTATGGTCCTTTGAATCAATCTTGATTCCTGGGAAATATACAGACAAGCCTCTACACGTATTTTTGGACATGTTTTCAGAAATAGTTTGCCCTTGCCTTCTTCCTGGGGCTGAGAGAATGGTACCGGTCTAAAGTTATTTTGTTGTCTTTGAACCTAAAGTAGGACTAGAACTCATGATCTCCTGGTTTCTAGCTCAGGGCCTTTAATGACCACAACAAACTAATTCTTAAATATGTAGAATACTCAGAAAAAAAGTAGTAAGACACCAAGACCAATATCATTAGCAGTGAAGGCGAATTAAAGTAGAAATGTTCTCCTTCCATTTTTCTCAATTAAAATAATCTGCCACAGTCATTTCAGTATCAGATTTGGGTCTTAAGCCAGTGGGAAACAGATCTACATAATCTGAAAATCATCTAAGCATTGGGTTTTTTTTAAACTTCATCTCTTATAACAAAAGGAAACTTGTCTGCTAGTTTGGCCATCTCTATACCATCCTTCTTTTATGCTCACCATGCTTACGAGCACTTCATTCTTATTTAACCAGCTTTCAAAGCAGCTCATTCCACAAACTATTTCTGTCCCAGTAGAGAGAGTTTGCACATTCAGCAAGAATCAAGCAATGAAATCATGTACAAAAGTGAACTACATTACATATGTTACCTATCTAACCTTCATTATTGCTGGAGGGTAACAGCATGAAAAGATTGAAACATGGCCCTAATATGAGTCTAGCATCCCATTTAGAAGTTACCAGCAAAAATTGGTTCTATATCTAAGACTTTTTGAAGCAGTTTCTCAAGTAACTGAAATGTGGTGGAAAAGAATCACCCACATTTCATCCCTGTAGAATTAGTGGTGCAATTATTTTATATCCTTATGTCTTATTCTTTGCATTTCACCTGAGACTGGATTCAGAGGAACTGATAACAGTTCAACTCAATCTCATATCAGGCAGGTTCTTCAAATACTTAGATTGATGATACAAAATATAAACTGAGTAAAAACCTTCTGGGTAACCCATGACTTTATAGTATTGACTTTTATCCATGCTGTAAATTGGTTGTTTTCTCAAATTTATTTGATTATTTATATCCTGCCATTATTATTTTTTTACAACTAACTCATGGCAGTGAACATATGCAGTACATCTTCCTCTTCCAATTTTCCCAAAAGCAACAACCCTGTAAGGTGGATTGGGCTGAGAAATAGTGAATGGCCCAAGTTCACCCAGCTGGCTTTCATGGTTAAATTCACCATCTCTTTTTTCTAGTCTCATGCTTTAACCACTAGACCAAACAAATTATCTGCGTTTCATTCAGAAAATCTTCTAGATCTCATGTCTCCAAAAGCAATATCAGCTTGCCTCTGCTTTCCACTTCTTACAGCAGAATGAATAACAGTAAGTAACTGAATCACAGGATATGGAAAGTTTAGGACTTCTGGTTTTGCGCCATAGTGTGCGGCTGCAGGGGACCTTAAATGGGTCTGAAGTTGCCCCGAAGAGGTGACTGTGAAAGAAGAGCACCCCGTTGATCACAAAATGATGGTGGTCATTCAGTTCAATCCGGGGGAGGCCCCCCAACCTGACAGGAGAAAGACTAGCTGTACAGCAGGGTCTAGCCCAAGCTACTTGCAGCCAAAGTCCAAGAGCACAAACCAGAACATTGGTGAACAACGTGTTTGGAACTGGTGAGATCATCAATCTTCTCTCTTCTATCTTTTAACTGAATCCTTGGGAAAGACCCCCAAAGCAAGAAAACCTCCGAAAGTGAAGGGAGGGGACTGCATTTCCACTCCCTCATAGATGGAAGCGGCAAATTAATACTAAGAGGGAAAGAAATATATTAGAATTAAATTTAAAATACTACAGTCTGGACAAATCTAGAAACTAAAAAAAACTGTTAAGACTATACCTTAAAGGGTTTTGTTGAAATTATAAAAAATATATAACAATAATAACTTTTTGTCTGAAAAAACTGGAAAATAAACAACTACTGACACCTAGTGGAGAATCAGAGCACAGAACACTAACAGTAATGACTCAGAAATTGGCAGGATGCCCAGAAACAAAGAATAATTTGTTCCCTTGAACTTTAAATAACCTTCAAGAAGGCAGCTGGGAACAAAGACAGAGCTGGGCCAGCCATAAGATTAAAAAGTGTCTGAAAGAAAAATACCTGGACTGTTGTCTAAATCTAAGAATTGTTTATAGAATAAGAAAAACTTCGGCTCTTGGCTAATCTTTTAGAGGAGAATTTACAGGAAGGACTTAAAGTGGCTAAACATGCTGAATTGCAGCTCTGACTGATTGATAACTGACCCCTGAAAAAAAAACTGTTACAAAATATTGCCTGTATTGAGGCCTTGACAATTGGAAATACATTGGATTACAAAAACTATATATAAAGATAAGAATTATATAAGATTGGATTGTGTGACTCAGAGACTGATAGGTTGGATAACTAATTATAGAAACTAAAATATTGATGAAAGACTATTTGAAGGGGGGAGACAATATGGATATCGTACACCTATCAAAAAATGACAGAACACCACACTTAATATTTACCCCTGAATGATTTAGCCTGGAACATCAAAGACCCCCAGAAGCAATATTTCAAGGCAAGACAAATACTTTTCAAGAGGAAATGTACGCAATGTTATGACAGATACAAATGACATTAGATTTAAACCATAAGGAAATCAAAAGCAACTTTGATGACATAAATAAGCATATCTCTAACCTAAATCTACAATCAAAAAACACCCAGAAAATGATGGCAAATGAACAAACAAATCAGATAACAGAACACAAATTAGAAGAACATGATCAAATCAACGAAGCTATAAATGAAAAGAACTACAATTTAATACAAACAGGAAAAAAATTACAAGACTTTGATATAACAAAAAAACCTGGAGTGGATTATAGAATTCCCAGGAGAATCACCAGAGTTTGGGAGACAGAAAGTATATATTTTACCTATTGTATCTTCTTTATTCCCAATAATACTTACAAAAACACAGGAACAGCCAGGTAAGCGAATATATCACCTTGGAAACCTTACTCGGCAAAAGAAGAAGGCTAGAGACAGATTCAAGAGATTTGACTCGCCCTACCAGATGGAGTATTACACGAGGGAACACTTGTTTGAATATGTTTAAAAGAATAGAGAACTTTGAACATTAACCTGCTCAAGCTGGTTAGTGCATTTATACATAATAAAAAGAGCATAACCCTAGAGCAAGATATTCTGAGAAGAAACAGCTATTTTCACTGCAAAACAAATAGTTATGTCTCTTGGATCTGAAACTCTCTCAGCAATTCAGACAACATAAAAACTGCAAAAATTAAGCTTCCCCTCCTAAAGACTTTCCTTCCATAAGCTAAGCTGCATTTTGCTCTCAAGTGGCTGCAGAGAATTGCAAACAGGGTTCAAAAATAAGAGGGAGCATTGGATTAATGCTGTGATGGTTTTTATTTTAAAGAAATGCTCTAAAGAGACGTAAGTGTAGTTAATACTCCCTCTTATTTTTTCCCCATAAAAATAATCTGGTGAGAGAGATGGGGCCAAGAGGAAGGGGACACTCAAAGTCCCCAGGACATTTCCATGGCTGAGAGGGTACTAGAACCTAGGCCTCCCCCCCTCATATTCTAGCACCTTCCTCATTAGACCCTGATTGGCTGTTGGGCTGAGAAGGAGGGACTAGCTCAAAGTAAACAATAAGCTTCCACGATTAATTGGGATTAGAATCTAGGGCCTCCCTATTCTGCCCCCCCACCTCTGCCTCCATGTTGGACTTACCTGCACTGCTCCAACGGGCCGGTGGGCTGCGGTTGCTACCAAATACTGTCAGCCCCAGCATGCTCATTGCCACTTGTGTTGGCCAGGCCCATCCCCCTGGGCTTAGTTTTGGGATAGGACTTATATTAGGCCCACCCAAAAAAATCAGGCCAGGGTTTATTTTTGCAATGGGTCTTATTTTGGGGGAAACACAGTATAAACCTAAACACACACACATACACACACACACACACACACACATTAATCAATGTCCATTTTGAATACATAGCAGAAGGAGAAAACTTGACAGTACACAAGGTTGATATAGCCAAGATGTAACTGCTACTTTATTTCCCGTACCTTTGCCTACCAGTGGAGCCAGATCTCTGTTAACTAATTTCAAAAGAGATAATTTGGTTTTTACAGGATCTCTTTTTAATAGATACTGTATATACAAAGATAGACATGCTGCTATCTCTGTGAGCTTTCATTAACAGAGTAATTTCCCTCCCAGAATTTATATTTATGTTTTTCAAGCTATAGTTGACCCTCCTAGGCAACATGCAAAATATTATAATAACAACAATAATAAATAGTATTCTTATAGAAGCTTTACCCAACCTTTCCGGCTTTGTGGACCAACAGAGGGGGGAGAGGCAATGGTTCCACACAAGTGGCCAGCAAGCGTGTGCATGCAGCTCCATTTGCGCAAGTGGCAAGCATGTGTGTCCTTCACTCACAGAAATGGAGCTGTGTGCACATGCTTGCCCACTACAGCCGCATGCATATGCACACTCACCTGCCATTTCTGTGGCCCAATTCCGAACAGGCCAAGGTTCAGTATTGGGCCACGGTCTGAGGCTTGGGGAACCCTGGTCTATAGGATGGTGCTCCAGTGTGCCCCCAAAGGTGGGAAATGTTGCACTGATACTGTTTTCTACTGTTAACAATGAAATTATATAGAGTTGCTTCTCATTTGTGCTTGGGACTAGTAACAATTCCTATCGAAAGCTAGAATTAAATGTTGAGCAAAATTGCTCAAAATAACTAGGAAGAAGAGGAAAGGGTGGATATTCTGTAGAGCAGAATATGCAAATAGATAATTTTCTTCAGGTTCACTCTTTGGAGCAAATGAACAAGTTTCTTGGAGGGCTCAGATTTCAAAGATAAACAGAAAGAGATAAATAGCCAAATGCTTACAAAAAGAGAAGATACTGCCTGTTCATCGCACACTTCCAGGAAAGATAATTATTCTTCAAACCCCAAGAAGATGTAATGCAACATTTTGTTTCTATCTGCTCAGATCTCTTAGTGAAGCATGAAGGCAAACATTAACTCACAGCCACGCTCTAGCACCTCATATTCACCTATCATGCCTGAGGCTGAAGCTGTCATTTAATTTTTATGCTTAAATAAGTAAATGAACATCTAGGCCACTAGGATATAAGACTCTTGGCATTGGCAGGATAAAAGCAACATAAAACACCCATGTAAAAATGACTAAAACTTCTGTAAAACTGTAAGATAAATAATCACTAAAAAGAATCAACTTTCAGTCAACATGTAATATTCAGAATAAGCTAAAAATTTAGCTAAAAAGACCCTTTGGAACAGGTTCGACTTAGCCAGCTTCCAGAAGCCAATTAATGTTCGGGTCAGTTTTAACTGTTAGAAGAGAATGTTTATCTAATTATTAGAAAGTTAAATAGATCAAAGTAGAAGATGTTCTCTTGTCTGCTACTTTTCTATCTGTATAGCCATTTGAAAATGTTCATCCCTCTGTACCATATTACATAAATGAGACCATTATTCAAAATGAGATCTTTCTTCCTTATCAGCTTCACTGATGTTAGAGCATGAAACAAAACAAATGACTCCCAAGTGTAACTAAATGCAAAAATAAAAAGTAACCACTCAACTTTAATAGTTTTTTTTAAATGCTATTAAACATAATGGCTCTTTGAAATTCAAACAACTGTTATGTTTAAAGTGATTTTCATTTTTGGAGCATACTATTTTATTCACATTTTAAATATTTATAGTGTGTAACGTTGCACTCACATAGCAAAATAATAGCCAAAAGTATTTAATATGACTACAGTTCCAAGTCAAAAACTTTCTGCTCACATTTCTGGGGAGACCTCAAATAAATGCAAAACACTTGTCTTTACTTCACATAAGTATTTATTCCAAAAGAGTAGAAGAAAATATGAATGAGCAGGTAATATATTTTGATGTCTTCCTATGGGAGAATTATAAACTTCAACTTAATATAATTAATATTTATTTAGATTTCAGATTTTTTTGTTTTAATTTTTTTAAAAAATCATAGCAAGTTGGCAAGAATCTACCCACTGGTTTTGGAAAACAATTTTATAATGTCATTTTTTAAAATTTTTTCAAGATTTTTCAGTAAATCATAATATATTTGCCAAATTCATTGCACTTTTTGGCAATTCCTTTCCCCCACAAGTCAAAATGTCATAATGATGGTTGTGATGGTGTGATTGAAGCTGTGTCTTCTTTTTTCTGCATTGCTCACAAGCTGATGACTGCAATTTGCTTTTTGTGACCACATCTTGTGGGCATCCTGTCTCTGTTTAGAATAGAATAGAATAGAATAGAATAGAATAGAATAGAATAGAATAGAATAGAATAGAATAGAATAGAATAGAATAGAATAGAATAGAATAGAATAGAATAGAATAGAATAGAATAGAATAGAATAGAATAGAATAGACAGAGCTGGAAGGGACCTTGGAGATCTTCTAGTCCAGGTGCCTGCTCAAGCAAGAGAACCTATACCATCTCAGACAAGTGACTGTCCAGTCTCTTCTTAAAAACCTCCACTGATGGAGCACCCACAATTTCTGAAGGCAAGGTGTTCCACTGGTTAATCTACATGAAGCCACTGGGAGAGATCATCCACCGGCATGAAGTGAGATACCATCAGTATGCTGATGATACCCAGCTGTACATTTCCACTCCTGGCCAAATCAGTGAAGCGGTTGAGGTGATGTGCCGGTGTCTGGAGGGTGTGAGGGTCTGGATGGGCGTTAACAGATTGAGGCTCAACCCTGACAAGACAGAATGGCTGTGGGTGATGCCTCCCAAGGACATTTCAATCTGTCCTTCCATTACCCTGGGGGGTAAAGTTATAAACCCCTCGGAGAAGGTGCGCAACTTGGGAGTCCTCCTCAATCCACGGCTGACATTGGAACATCATTTGTCGGCTGTGGCGAGGGGGGCATTTGCCCAGGTTCGCCTGGTACACCAGTTGCGCCCTTATTTGGATCGGGAGTCTCTACTCACAGTCACACATGCCCTTGTCACCTTGAGGATCGACTACTGCAATGCTCTCTACATGGGGCTACCCTTGAAGAGTGTTTGGAGACTACAATTAGTGCAAAATGCAGCTGCGCGAGCAATTGTGGGCCAATACAGCACAAAACTCCTGGTTCCTCCTAGCCCTCCCCCCATAGTCCACCTGTGTGAAGCCCATCTAGCACTACCAGGATGTTTTGGGAAATGCTGAGGTGTTTGGGCTGGTGAAATTCCACTCTCAGAGTAAACAGCCTTGAAGATGCCAGCAAACCACTCTATTCTTCCTCAAATGTCAATTCTCCCTCCCAATTTCCCATCATAAAGATATACAGCTTTATTGCCCATTTGTTTTCCCCCCACCCTTCCTCAATTGATGGCAGAATGCCAGCAAGGTGTCAAGCCGAAGGTGGTGGATCTGACAGCAACTCAAGGTGACGAGCTTTTCTAATATTCCTTCCTCCTCCTATTCTCCTGATAACAACAATTCTGTGAGGTGGGCTGGGCTGAGGGAAAGTGACTGGCCCATATACCCATCATTTTCAAGGAAAATATCCAGAATTGCTTTGAAATTCTGAATTTCATTGATAAAGAACAAGAAAAACTGCTGAATGAAATTAAATAAACTGTTAAAACTGAATGGGAAGGGAAACTGCCAAAGCTCAAAAACAGGAGAATGTTCTGAATGGATGTCAGGACAAATGGTAGAAATAGCCAAAGAAGAAAATCAAAGCAGAGGAAAATGAAGATCTCAACAAGAAACTTCCAGGAGAGGTCCATGACAATTCGCCATAGCCAGCTTGCCACAGCCAGCTCACCTGGCCAACTAGCCACAGCCAACTTGCTGCAGCCAACTCACTGCAGAACAACTCACCGTGCCCAACTCGCCACAGGACAACTCACTGAGGGACAAGAGTTACACTAATATCAAAGGAATGGTGGAATAGAATCATCAAAGAGAGGATGCAAACAGGGAGAAAATGAAATGTGAATGACAAAATTTAAAGTTATTTTTTAATTTATTTTAAATAATTAAATTGAATTGTTAAATTTCCCCACAGCAAGTTGTCCTACAACAAGTCGGCCATGGCGAGTTATCCTGCAATGGGTTGGCTGTGTGAATTGGCTGTGGCAAGTTGGCCGCAATGAGTTGGCTGCAGTGAGTTGTCCCATTCCGTCCCAGAGATGTTGGAAAAGACAATAAGCAGTATTACAATGAATCTGAAAAGACATTAAAAGTGAAAATAAACAGAAAATACAAGGGAAGTCTTCCAAAAGATCTTTGAGCTCAAAAAGAGGCTTCAACCTTAAATTGGTATGCCGAAGAATGCCAATGGATAGATAGTTTGATTGTATACACCAGTGGTTCTTAACCTGGGCAATATCGCCCCCCAGGGGGCAATTTTGTTTTTCAGGGGGACGAGGGAACAAAAAGGGGTGATACGGGGGTGAAGGAACGAAAAGAGGGCGATATGGGGGCGATGGAGCGAGAAGTTTCGGGGACACTTTTGAGTCTTCCCCTGTGGCTCCGAGCCTCCTCCGCCATTTGCAGAGAGAGATACAGAGAGAGGCACTTGTGCCTCTCTCTCTCTCTCTCTCTCTCTCTCTCTCTCTCTCTCTCTCTCTCTCATGCAAATTTGCCCCCTCGCAGGCTCCTGATTGGCCCTGCACCTGGGTGCCCCACCCCCTGGGAGAAGCACAGCCACGAAGTCCCTTTCCATGGCTGGCCCCGTCCGAGGTGCATGTGGCCGGGGAACCGCGCAGGGAAGCCCCTGGATCCCCACTGGGAGCAGCCCGCCGGAGCCTCAACTGAGCAGGCCAGCCTTCCCGCAAGCCATGGCCCTGAGGGAGAGCAGCCCCTGCGATCCCCAGCTGTGGGATCGTTGGCCCAGCTGGCCAGGAAGGCACGCCAGAGTCTTTGTCGGCGAAGAATGTGAGGTGAGCAGAAGATGGGGGGGAAAAAAAGACAAGATGGTGGCCATGTGCTCAAAACAATGCATATAAAAAAGGAGGTGGCTTTTGATCAGATACTTCTATTTTTATTCTAAGATTGTAGTACTATTAGTCCTCACTTAATGACCAGTTGCTTAGAGGCAATTGCCCCAGAGTTACTTACAATCTGCTTTTAAAGTTAAGACAGCCGTTTGCTGTCACACAGTCCCATGACTATAATTTATTATGTTTTTGCCAGAAATCATCATTTAACTTTCAGTTTCTGGCAAAAAAACAAACAAACAAACTTTGTGGTATAATGGGTTTATTTACTGACAGCCTTCACTTAACAATCAGGTGTGTTAAAAAGATTGTAATATCAGGCACAGTGATGTCTTAACAACCGGAATGATTTACAACTGTAATTCTGGACTCATTTATGGTCCTAAGTTGAGGATTACCTGTAACTGAATCTTCCAAGTTTAAATGTGCTTCCCCCTCCCTGCATTCATCTTTATGAGAACTAGAGAGGGCCATGCTTGATTACAAAATACACTTCTGCCCTGAACTCAGATTTATCTAACCTTTGTCTTGGTTGGGGCTTTTACTTTTGTACCTCAGCAGACAGACAGAGAGATATCCTGGTTGTCCCACATGCTTATAGGAAACTGTTGTCTTTGTATGGGAGTCTTTCATAGAAGGGGGTGGGGGGTGGGTTTGTATCCATTTGTGTTCTCCAACCATAAATTTTTCTAAAAGATGTTTTGTGTTATGTAGTCTGTGCAGTTTGATGGAGTCTCAATCCCAACACCTGTCTCCCTTGACAGGTGATGAGAAAAAATACCATGGCAGCCATTGAGTTTAGAACCTATGGAAGCATCTTTATTTGGGGTCAGAAACTAGGAAAGGTTGGGCACAATTAGCTAATGGATACGAAACCAGAGCTGTTGAAGTTGAAGAAGCATCCTGGATGAAGACAATGCAATGGAAAGTCACTTCTATATGTTGCTAGGACGAGAATCCAGATTTGTCCGTAAAGTTGCTAAGTATTCATAATATGAAGGAGATTGTTGCTTTTCATGACTTTATTACATGAAGTGCAGCATTTGAACAACCTTCGCTGATCTCATTGAGCTAAGCAGACTTTGACTTTGCTTAATATAGAAGATCACTATGGAACTGCAGCCTACACTGGGAATTATTTAAAAAATTGTTAGAAGGAAGTGATGGTAAGCAACTTCTATATTAAAGTCACTAGAAATTTGAGCACAACTGACAACAGACTTTATTTCTTATGATGCTTAATATAATCATAAATCCCCTGGGAAATGTTGGTTTCTAAGTATCAACTTATATGCTTGCCAGTGGATTTTAGAAGTTAATTGTGACCTATGATGAAAGCTTTATCTTCAGAGGAAGCTCAACAATGCCATCTTCAGTATCTGAGAATTTCGAATATTGTCATATAGCCTGAAAAAAATCCTTCTCTGAATAAATATCCTGAACTTAAGCTCCTTTTCTAAATACTCTCTTCAGTTGGAACAGACCAGTTCTTTATACAATATAAATAATATGAACAATGGATTGGGGGGGTTGCATAGGCTAGCTGGATCACTGACATCAGATACTGAGTTTTTCTCTTTACTGGTAGAATTGTAGCCTTTCTTCGTTAAGATTAAGAAGGATGATTTTACTGACCTCTGGTCCCCAGAAATATTGCAGAGGTTACCCTCAGATTTTGTCTTCGTGAGAACATCAGGCATCTCAAAATGAGCTCTCACAAGGAACTTTACCCAGGCAAATTTTGTGTTGAGCAAGTAAAACATACTTGTTTATTTCATTGATTTTTCTACTTAGAATTGTCAGTGTGCAATTGTCTGTTGGTGCACATTCTTCTCTAACTTCTAGAATTATTCTTTAAAATCCACTAGCAAGCACATAAGTCTATACTTAAATACCCGCCCCCCAGTCAGCTTTATTTATGTATTCAGCCTTCTGGCTGTTCTATTCAAAAGGGAATTTCATAGTAAGAATTTCCCTACCTGCTAGAAAGCCCCTTTGCCAAGCTACCATAGAAATTCTT
Source organism: Bothrops alternatus (assembly GCA_034064705.1). Taxonomy (NCBI): domain Eukaryota; kingdom Metazoa; phylum Chordata; class Lepidosauria; order Squamata; family Viperidae; genus Bothrops; species Bothrops alternatus. The sequence goes on from JARGCV010000085.1 coordinate 16,229,703, forward strand.
AGGAGTTAATCAAGTGGAGGGCTCGGAGGGAAGGAAAATGGGATCTATTTTGGATATTAGAAATGCATCTTGCCTGCTTGAAAGGGAGTTTTAGCGCTTTTTAAAAAACATACTTCATTATTAGGAAGCTAAATTCCATAGCTTGTAGTGTTTTTAACTTTGTAAGCCACTCCGAGTCTCATATGTGAGATGGATGGCCATATAACTTGAGCAAAGAAGCTAATAAATAATGCTTTTGCTCAAATGTATATTTTCTTTTAGGTGATTACCAAATGCAAAAAAAAGCAGTGTGCAATGCATATGCATTACAAATATCATTATGCTTTGAGTTTTAAAAGTCACGAATGAAGCACTTGGTTCCTTTGCATAATCTTGAAGATAGCAAACTAACAATTATGTATTTATTGTACATAGCTGTGTTGAAATGAATCTTTTTGTTGTTGTTATTTGCCTCTTGCTGGGCTGGTTCTGTGACTGTTCAGCAAGCCAGTCAGACTAAAAGTCCAGCTTTTTACGATAGGATTTCTTTCTAATGTTCTACATTTTTAAAAGTAATTCCAATGGCCAAGTTAGGAGCTGCTAGCTTACACTCAGCATGAAGTTCCATTCATTTACTATTGTAACTAAGGATAAAAAAGTAGTAGGAAGAATCTTGTTTAAAGGGATTTGTTACAAGCTCATATTGTGTTTTGTGACGGAACTTTTGAAACCTTTCCAGGTTTTTATTAATCAATACAAAATGTTTCTAATATTGTTCTGTCTACCTTTAAGGCACTGAAAACATTCTGACAAAAACAAAACATACTGGTGGAACCTACTGATGGAACCTGCTGATGGAACCAATTTTTTTTCCATTTTCCATGCAGCCCCCAAATAGTCCCAATTCAAATTCATAACTGTCAGGCCCATAAAATCTTAAAGACAGATTCCCACTTTCCCATCCAGCTCTCTCTAGATCTGCTGTCCAGAGTTTCCTGTTCTGGAATTCTGTGCCCCTCCCTCCCCCAACAAGGTCAGGTGGTTAGACACATGAGTGTTCTGGGTTGTCCCTAGAGCCTATAAACATGAGTAATCAATCACATGTCACACAAAGTGTTTCCCTCAGTCCATATCTAGGATGCTGAGTAGCCTGAACCTCAGAATTATCTCCTTTAATAGGTGCCGGGCTGTTTCAAGTGTGGTCACATGATGACAGGGGAAAGCCTGTACCCAGTGGGTAAGCTGCTCCCTACATACTAAAGTGTATTGGAAACCGTTAGCCATAGGTAGTTATATAAAGTCCAGCTGTAGTTTTTTAAAAGGGTGCTGTGCTCATGGTCTCCCTCCCTCATGAATCACCTTTTGTGATGAAGCATTATTGGCCTGGCATGTTTGACAGCTTTTTGCTACTTGCACAGTTTCACTATAAATTCCAGGTGCATACCAGATTTGTCTTGTAGCATCTATTATAGCTTGAATCCCACAATGACCCTTTGAGTGTAACTGTTGGCATATGAGTTGCAGAAGGTGGCGGGGAGCAATGGGCCTTCCATCTGGGACTTGCCAAACCCTTCCTGAAAAAAATGTTCCATATTTTTCAACCCATAACTCTACCTCCTAATAGAGGACTTTTGAGTAAAACTTGATTGAGGGGGGTGACAATAGGTGTGGGGAGAGCTTGTGTGGCAACCCACTTGGCTGTGTAGTCTTTATATTGGTTACCTTTGGTGACCTGGATGCCATCCCTTTGATGCCAAGACTGCATGGCAATCGGGTGTCTGCCAAGGTTAGAAATCCCCATTGTTTTCAAAAAGTCCTGTGGCATGTCAAACCAGGTGCTATGGACAGCGGTAGACCAGGGCCTACAGACGGCAGCAGACCAGGTGCTATGGATGGTGGTAGACCAGGGCAACAGACGGCAGCAGACCAAGTGCTATGGCTAGCAGTAAACCAAGGCCTACAGATGGCAGCAGACCAGGTGCTATGGATGGTGGTAGACCAGGACCTACAGATGGCAGCAGACCAAGTGCTATGGCTAGCAGTAGACCAAGGCCTACAGATGGCAGCAGACCAGGTGCTATGGACAGCAGTAGACCAGGGACTACAGAGGGCAGCAGACCAGGTTCTACCAGGACTTGACTGGGAGCCCTGCAGGTGGCAATGAGACAGCATGACAGAGGCGGCGGAAAAGTAGAGGACCCGACCGGCAGGTCAAGAGAACCTGGCTGAACATTGGAGATGGAGCAACGGCCGGAGATGGAGCAGCGGATGGAGGCAGTTGGTAGGAAGGCCAGCGGAGAAAAACCAGTTATTAAACCTGCTCAGCAGAGTAAAACCAACTAGCAAACATGCCCAGCTCAGAAAGACTGGCTATTAGACCAGCTCAGCATAGAAATCTAGCTGAACATAGAAGAGACCTCAGCAGTGGTGGGATTCAAATATGTGAACAACCAGTTCTCTGTGTGGATACTGCTTCCGGAAGTCCATTCTGGGCATGGGCAACAAAATATTAGCTACCAGTTCTACCGAACTGGTGGGAACCAGCTGAATCCCACCACTGGACCTCAGAGGAGCAACAGCTGGAGGCAACTGTAGGAAATTCGAAAGACCGGCTGAGCATAGGAAGGCAGTCAAAAAGCAAGGCAGAGAGGATAGAGATAAATAAGGAGTAAATTAAGAAAAGGAAGGATAGAGATGACTTTTTAGGCAGAGAGCAGAAAGCAAAAAGCAAATCCCTTGTTGCGGAAAAAGCAGCCCATACCTTCGTTAAATAGCCCTATCCTAACATTAATTTTTAACTTCAACATAAACTGCAGTTTTTTTTTCATTAAAACCAAAGGGCATACTGCCACATACTTTTATCTATACCTAAATAACAAGGCAAAAAAACCAAGCACAAACAAGCAGAAAAAAAGGATAGAAAAAATAGGCAAAATTACCCAGAACAGAGAAGCTAGAAACAAGGCTAACAGCAAAGCACATCCACCAACCAAAAAGAGGGATTTTCAAACAACAAATTCATGGAACAGGTGACTGATACTATTGTGGTATGCAATACATGTTCCATGTATGTGCTTATGCCCAAAGAATACCCAAACTATACATGCATTAGATGTAAACTATGTAAACTACTGGAGAAAAAAGTAAGGAACTTAGAGGTAACTCTAGCCAAATCCCAATGTACAAAAGAAACCTCTACCCAAACTGAACCAATTAATGAACAAGTAACTCCCAGAGGATTTGACCCTACTGATAAACCCTTGGAGGAAGACAAATGGAGGTATGTCACACATAGAAAGAAACACAATACTCAAAGAAAGAAGCAGCATACAACTAACAAACCTGTTCTGCCCAATCTAACCCAACCAGAAACAGCCCCATTAAAACTGAGCAATCAACTTCTCCCCTTAGATGGAAACATGCAGACCCACAACGTCCCCCTCAAAGAAAACATGCTGATGCCTAGCAAAGAAACAACTTCAAATATCCCTTAAAAAGTCAAATCAACACACATACCAGAGATAAACAGAAAAGCACCCCAGACTGCAGTCCCCCCAAAAGGAAGGAGAGTGTTGGTAATAGGAGATTCTATCCTCAAAGGAACGGAATCATCCATCTGCAGACCAGACATACAATCCAGGGAGGTATGTCGTCTCCCTAGAGCAAAAATCAAAGATGTGGCTGAGAACCTAACCAGGGTGACTAGGTAGCCTCCATCGCAGCTGGTCAATGTGCTGACACAGCACATGACCATCTTCCAAGGCCACTTCGTATGACAGTGGCCCTGTGACCTTGAGGACCACTGCGGTCACCCAGAGATGTCCAGGTCCATAGTTCCTTGCCCAACCAGATCGCCCACCGGTAGTCTTCTCGGTGCCCACGGCTGTGACACCTGTGACGGCACCTGGTCTGGGTGTAACCTGTCCAGTTTGGTAACGAGACAGCAACCCCAGTGGAGTTCAGCTGGGCTCTTGCCTGTAGCTGTGCAAGGTGTGGTGCGGTGGCAAAGGAGAAAATCAGCTAACCTGTGGTGCCAGCTCCCGTGAGTGAGCCTCTTCAAGGCATCTTTGGTTGTGCGCATCATGCGCTCAGCTTGGCCATTAGAAACTGGATGAAAGAGTGCTGAAGTAGCATGATGAATCATGTTGGCTTACAGGAAAGCCTGGAACTCCGAAGAGGTGAATTGAGGCCCGTTGTCGGAGACAAGGATATCTGGCAGCCCATGAGAGGCGAAGATCCCTCTTAGCACCTGGATGGTCCTGGCAGTAGTCGTAGTTGACACTGGAATGACCTCTAGCCATTTAGAGTGACTGTCCACAACAATGAGGAAGAATTGTCCCTGAAAGGTGCCAGTGTAGTTGATATGAACCCTCGACCAAGGAGCATGTGTATCCTCCCACCTGGGTACAGGAGCCTGTGGCATTTCAGGCCTTGACTGTTGGCAAACATGGCACCCCTGGACCTGGGTCTCAATCTCCTTATCAAGCCCAGGCCACCAGAGATAGCTGCGCGCAAGAGCCTTCATCCGGACTATGCCCGGATGTCCCTCATACAGAGATTGCAAGACTCTAGTCCTCAATGAGGTTGGGATCACTACCTTGCTACCCCACAGGACACAACTTTTAAAGGTGGATAGCTCATGCTTCCTTTTCCAGAAACTCTGGAAATTAGTCCCAGGACACATGTCAGGCTATCCTGACAGCACCCAGTTCAACACGCGTGTTAGTGTGTGATCAGTGGCTGTTTCTGCAGCCACATCCCCTGCATTGAGGGGAGACTCAGGCAAATCCTGGATAGCCAGGATGTGGTTAACTGGAGCAGGATCTGATTCTACAAGAGGCAACCTACTAAGGCCATCTGCATGGCCCATTTCTTTGCCTGGTTTGTGAACCAGGGAGTAGTCATACACAGAAAGGAAAATTGACCATCTCAACATTCTAGGAGAAATTATGTGTGGGGTTTGCTTGTTGGTTGTGAACAACCCCAGCAGTGGCTTGTGGTCTGTAAAGATCATGAAGTGGCGACCATACAAAAAGTCATGGAACTTCTTTTATGCCAGCCACTATGGCCAAGGCTTCTCTGTCTATCTGTGCGTAATTACACTCCGCAGAAGACTGAGTCCTTGAATAGTATGCTACAGGAACTTGTGTTCCATTAGCCTTGAGGTGACTTAAGACAGCCCCGATCCCATAAGGGGATGCATCGCAGGCTATACACACCGGCAGCTGCTCATTGAAATGAGTGAGAACAGCATTTGAAGACAACAATGCCTTGACCTCAGCAAAACTCCTTTCGTTGACTTGTGTCCACTTCCATGAGCCTGTTTGTCCAAGAGACAGTGTAACGGCTCTGCCACTGCAGCTTTGTGAGGGAGGAAGTAATGGTAAAAATTTAGAAGTCCAAGGAAGGCTTGAAACTCGCTCTTCGACTTGGGACCTGGGGCCTGCTGAATCACTTTGAGCTTAGATTCAGCAGGATGGATGCCTTCGGCATCTATGCAAAACCCCAGGAATTCAATGCAAGTTACTCCAATTTTGCATTTTTCCTGCTTAAGCTTCAGCCCCGCTTCGCGGAAATGCAGCAAACCAGACCAAAGCCTTTCAGCCAGGTTTTTGGGTGATTCCCCTGCAATGAGGACATCATCGAAATATGGGCAAACTCCCTGAATGTTACAGAGTGTTCGCTCCATCACGCTTTGGAAAATGCCAGGGGCTATGTTAACCCCAAACTGCAGGCTTCTGACTTTGAAAGTTCCCCAGTGCATTACGATCGTCTGGGCCTCTGCCATTGCATCATCAACCGGTAGCTGTTGATAGGCCTGAGCCAAATCGAGTTTGGCGAAAACTTGGCCTCCTTTAAGTGAGCCCAAAATATGGCTGTAGCCCAGGTGGAAATGACCCTTCCAGATCCTCCTAACAACTCAAACAGCCATAAAGGTAGCTGAGAAGGATGGCTGGCTCCATTGGACCCACATAAAGCCAGCAGTTTTTGATTACAGCATTGAACCAGTCCTGACAGTGAAGGTCCAACCTCTGAGACTACATAAGATCCCAGAGACAGACGAGTGGGCATTAAGGATTCTATATTTTGTGACTTCCGGTTCCGGTACGCGGCGATGCCAGTCGAATCTGGGGACTTGTCTCCAGCCCGGACGGGTTTTCTTCGTCAATAGACCCCCCAGTGGGTCAAAAGTTGCCGTGGAGGGGCAACCACCGAGAAGGAGGCTTGCTGGTGGCTGCAGGAGAGCAGCAGCTTCTCCTGTGGCTCCAGCTATTTCCTTAGGGCCGACGGAGCAACGATCGTCCTGCAAGATGGCCGATTATCCTGCTGCACCAGCCGAAGTCACAATTACAACTAAGTGATATTAGACCCACTGCGGAGGATCTGGGTGAGATCCCTCTCTTTCCCTTACTTGTTTTTTTTTTTGCCTGAAAAAACTTGGGTTGGAATTATTTCCCCGTTTGGAAAGGGCAGCTTCTGTATGTGTGGGAAGAGAGGCGTTGAGAATAAAAACTTTTAAAAGACTACACTCTATTTTTACTCACTTTGGGATACAGAAAAAAAACCATGCTTTTTTGAATTTTATTAAGAGTTAATATTGGAAGAATATTTCTTTCTCCACTCTTTAAAAGAGAGAGAAAAAGGGGGGGAAATGGTGTCACCACTGAGGACATCTAGTGGTGAAAAGTCAATGTTGCAACTATTCTTTGGATAGAAACCTGACCTTCAAAATATTCCTGGAAGAGATAAGCTGGTGCAGCTGTGGGAACTGAGGGGGTGGACACTGTTTAATTACAGCCTTTATTAAATAATAATAAAGACTTTATTTGATTACTTTTAAAATGGAGAAACTCCACTCTCATTTAAATTGCAAGCTTATACTGGAAAAGATTTATGAGGTTTCTGAAGAAATATGTGCTATAAGGAAAAGGATTACTACAGAACGAAGAGTCAATGCTACCCCAAACTTTCAAACTGACTTTCAAATCACATCTGTTTATGCTATAAACCAAAACTTACCAGAACAGGAATTAAAGGAAATTAAAGAGAAGTTTGTTACAATGAAAGAGATCACCACAGAACTAAGAACCAGAGATTATTCTTCAAACTTTAAAAGTGACTTTCAGATTACACCTGACTACTCTACAAACCAAAATACACTAAAAGATGACTTTATTGAGGATACAGAGGAACTTATTTTATCCTACAAGCATCTTATCTATATTTGTGAGGACCAGAAAAAACAAAGATTGAGATTTGAACCTTTATTGCAGTGATGAGGTAGGAGAGAGTAAGATAATAATAATGATAATGAAAAATCACTAAAAATCACTAAAGCAAAATAGATGTGTCTGTATAATTACTGGAAGAAAGCTGTGTCAGCAAATGTATGACTAACCCAAAAGCACATTGCGTTCAGCAACAATGTATTGAGCATAACTCCCTTCATTGTATGTCCATGAGAACTAACCCGATGAAATACAATGTAGATTTGCATGTGTGCTCCTTTGTTCCTGAGAATGAAAAGCTATAAAACTGTAGTTTGAACCCCCCCTCGGGGTTCAGAATCGCTTGTTAACTGCTTCTGAACCATGTGCACATAATAAACTTCTCTGCGCCCCTTGGAAATCGTAAAAGTTTATTTCGTTTTCCACAAGATTTATGGCGACTCCTCCGCTGGGACTGAGACTTTTAGGAAGAGGCCGTTGACCTTCCAGACGGATTGCCCTGGTGGAATTGCCCTCTTTTGACGACGACATCTTCAAGCCGGCTCCGTGGCCTTTGTCTACGGGGAGACCTCGACGGGAAGGGAGGGGAATTAACCCATCAGCGAAGCACTCCAGTCAAGGATCCGCGGGGGTAGCAGACGGGTCGTAAATCAACAAAAGGGTCTGGAACGCCTGCAGGCAAGTATTGTAAAAAGGGGATACCTGATCCCATTTGGATCGGAAGAGGGGAGTAATTACCCCCTAGAAGACAAGGCGGCGTCCTTAAGTCTTCAATAGGTAGGACTGTGTGGGTGGTTAAACCATTGCATTTCCTGCTGAGTGACTGTTGGAACGTCCAGCGCTCCAGGTCAATGGTATTGTGTTAGGAGAGATGGGAGGTAAACAGACAAAGAAGGGCGTTGGTCAGACGCCACTTCAGTGCATGTTAGAAAATTTCAAAAAGGGTTTTTCTAGGGATTATGGAGACCCAAAACCAAATCCAGCCATGTTAAAAAGATTCTGTGAATCTGAATGGACCACCTTTGGCGTAGGGTGGCCCAAGGAGGGATCGGCGAATCCCTGAACTCGTGGCACGGGTTCATCAAAATGTGACTGGAAATGGTCATTGGGACCAATATCCCTATATAGACCAATGGCAGATCAATATTGCAGAAAAGCCTCGATGGTTAGCAAGGTGTCAGTTAGAATGTGCTAAGATATATTTGGCAAGCCAAAAAGCCAAGCCTCAGACAAAAGCTAAGATTTTCAAACAGGAAGAAAGGGAGGAATTAGCCAGACCACCTCCCTATGTTCCTAGAACAGAAGAAGGGGGAATAAATCAGCAAATTCCACCCCCTCCGGTTGAAAGAAATGAAGTCCAATTTCAACCAGAAGAGGAAAGAAAAATAAAAATAAAAACAGATGAAACCATTCAAAAGAATGAAGAGGAAACCCCTGTTTCTAGCCGGACTAGAATTAAGGTGAAAACAGGAAAAAAAAAGCCCCTTTAAGAGAAATCGTCCCTGGAACAAGCAGCACCAAAAACTTTGTTGCAAAAGTTACAGGCTTTTTGTGTTTAAAAAAGCTTTGAGACAAGCCGCAATTCGTCCAGTTAATTATGCTGCAGTAACTAATGTTCGGCAAGAGAAATAAATCACCAACTGCATTCCTCAGCCGACTGATAGAAGCCTATAAAGTAAACACAGGTCTTGATATGGAGTTAGCACAACATCACCCACTCCTAATTGAAAGATTTATTACGTAAGGCCCCTTCTGTGCGTGCCTTAGGAAAGAACATAGCAGAGATTATGGAAATTGCACTTAAAACGTTCCGTAACCGTGATAAGGAGGTGGAACGTAAATCAGATCAGAAAGAGAAAAAAAGAAAGCTGAAATGTTAACAGTAGCATTGGGAGGGATGCGTATTGGACCCAACCAATGTGCCATCTGTAAACAGGAAGGACACTGGCAAAGGGAATGCCCCCAGAGGAATGGCCAGCCTAGGGGACAATCCCACCAGTATGGAAGAGGAAGAGGAAGAGAATTTAGAAGGACTTTCCAGAGAGGCTACAGAAACAGCTTCCGAGGAAGAGGGCATCCAGCCTATCCCCGTCAGGCAGGAGAAAGAGAAGGAAACATGATCGGCTTAGCTGACATGGAATGGGAAGACTGAAGAGGACAGGGTTCTAGGGCCCCACCTCCAGAGCCCATTGTTAAAATACAGGTGGGAGGACAGACTGTCCCAATGTTAGTTGACACCGGGGCTACCCGGTCTGTCCTAAATAAATTTATTGGCAAAAGTTCAAACCAGACCATTCAAATTCAGGGAGTATCTGGAGAAACTCAAATCTGATCACTCCTGGAACCCCTAACATGCCAAGTGGGACAAGGAATCATTAATCATCAATTCCTGTATGCTCCCAAATGTCCCATTGCATTACTAGGCAGAGATTTGCTTACAAAGCTAAAAGCTACAATATCCTTTGACCATGGCAAACAACTAATGCAAGTGCGCCACCCAGTGGAAGAAATATGGCGCTTGATGATAATAACAGAGAGAGAAACAGGAAATTCTAATTGGCAACAATTTAATGTCCCTCTCCTGTGGGCAGAAGACAACCCCCCTGGGTTTGCAAAATATGCCACGCCAGTTATGGTAGAACTAAAACCTCATGCATATCCTGTTAGGGTGCCTCAACGATATTGTACTCCAGAGGCTACAATTGCTATTCAAGAATTAATCCAAAAATACTTAATAGCAAAAATCATTAGAAAAATTCAGTCACCTTGGAATACTGCAATTCTACCTTTTCGTAAGCCAGACGGACAGTGGAGGCCGGCACAGGATTTACGGATCATCAATAATTTGACCTTGACCCTACACGCAACTGTTCCTAATCCATATATTCTTTTGAGCACAATACCTGCTTCTGCTAAATGGTTTTCAGTTGTAGACTTAAAAGATGCATTTTTCACCATACCCTTAGCTGAGAGTTGTCAGCCAATCTTTGCATTTGAATGGGCTGACCCAAAGACACAGGTTAAGACTCAATACACCTGGACTAGGTTACCACAAGGCTTTAAGAATTTGCCAACGTGTTTTGGTAAAGCCCTAGCCCAAGATCTTGCATATTTGAAGTTAGTCAGGCAAGAGGATTGTTGCCTTCAATATGTAGATGATGTTCTGATAACTGGACAAAACAAAGAGGATTGCTTTGAAAATACATCCAGATTGCTCCAGTTGTTACAAGACTGTGGCTATAAAGTGTCCAAAAAGAAAGCCCAGTTAGTCCAAAAGACTGTAATGTATTTAGGTTATGAACTATCACAAGGGCAAAGAACTTTGGGCCCCCAGAGAAAGCAAGCTGTGCTACAGATTCCCATACCCAAAACAAAACAGGAAGTTAGAGCCTTTTTGGGAATTACAGGCTTCTGTAGAATTTGGATTCCTAACTTTGCTCTCACAGCTAAACCATTGTACCAAGTTTTAAAAGGACCAGAAAAAGAACCTTTGTTGTGGCAACAAGAACAAACCCAAGCGATGAAACAGCTCCAACAGGCTTTAACCACAGCACCTGCTTTAGGACTACCTGATATATCTAGATCATTCTCACTTTATGTCGATGTGAGACAGAATGTAGCTTTAGGAGTTCTTACCCAAAAGCAAGGAAATTGGAACCGACCAGTCGCTTATCTGTCAAAACAGCTAGATATGACCTCGCAAGGTTGGCCACAATGTTTAAAAATTCTAGCAGCAGTTATGTTGTTACTGCAGGAGGCAAACAAGTTAACCTTTTCAGCTCCAGTAGTTGTTTATACTAGCCATGCCCTGCAGACAATTATTGACAATAAGGGACATTTATGGATCAGCAATCAAAGGATGCATAAGATACAGGCCTTTTTATTAGAAAATCCACAAGTCACATTGCAACAAAGTTCAACTTTAAATCCAGCTACTTTAATGCCAATACCAGATTCAACTAGGCCTGTGCATAACTGCATACAAACAATAGAGCTACAATATTCTTGCAGGCCTGACCTTACAGATCAACCCTTGCACAATCCAGACTTCCAGTGATTCACTGATGGATCCAGCTTTATGGATCAAGGAATTAGATACTCTGGCTACGCAGTTGTCTCTCAAACTTCGATTGTGGAGTCAGCACAGTTACCTAGCCAAGCAAGTGCACAATTTGCAGAATTATATGCCTTAACCAGAGCATTAGAAATAGCTGCAGGAATGACTTTAAATGTATATACAGATAGTAAATATGCATTTCTGACAGTACACGCTCATGCGAAAATATACAAAGAGAGAGGATATTTGGACTCAACAGGCAAGATTATCCAATATGCAACTTTGATTAAAAGACTTATCAAGGCAGCACAGTTGCCATCTAAAGTTGCAGTCATCCATTGTCCTGGACATCAAAAAGACTTCAGCCTTATTACCCAGGGCAATAGGAAAGCAGACAAAGAAGCCAAAAGAGCTGCGTGGGAAGGCCCCCCTCTCAACTCAGATGTCACTAGGTTCATGTATTTAGACACTTACTTAGAACAACTTGATCCTACATATACACAGGAGGAAACCCAAAAATTGAAACAGGATGTACAAGCTGAACTAGTTAAAGGCTGGTACACACTTCCCGATGGACGCATCGCTATTCCTCTTGCACTTGCCCGCCCCCTTCTTTTTCAAGCCCATAAGCAACATCATTTAGGAAAAACTGCATTATTACAACAGCTTGAACGTTTTTTTCTATCTTCCTTTTGCTTCTTCGCTAACAGCACAAGTATGTTCTCAGTGTTCCACTTGTGCCCAAACCAATGCACGCCAAGGACCAGTACTACCACCTGGTCAACAACCAATCGCTTATTTTCCAATGGACTATGTCGTTGTTGATTTTACTGATATGCCCAGAAGTAAGAAATACATAGCTCTGTTAGTTATAATTGATACCTATTCAGGATGGATTGAAGCCTTTCCAACTGTAAATAAGAAAGCTATACAGGTTGCCAGAATATTTCTGAAAGAAATTATTCCTAGGTTTGGTTGCCCTTCTAGGATTTCATCAGATAATGGCCCTGAATTTGTACACCAAATCAATAAGTCTTTAGCCCAAGCATTAGGAATCAAATGGAGATTTCATTGTTCTTTCCACCCTCAATCGGCTGGAAAAGCAGAACGAGCTAATCGCACAATTAAAACACTTATTACCAAATTTTGTTTGGAAACTCATCTTCATTGGCCAGATGTTTTGCCTATGGTTTTGTATGCAATAAGACTGGCCCCCCGCACTAAATTACAACTTAGTCCTTATGAGCTCATGTTTGGCCGTCCCCCTTGTTTATTTAAACCTGACAGTCAGGGTTGGCCGGACTTGGCTCATAAGGGGGGTATAGACCAACAGAAATTGTTACATCAGTTACAGCTTCATAATTTGGCTGTTTCAAACTTGCACCATTATATGATGGAACAACAACCCCCTCCCGTAGTTACAGCAACACATGGGTTCAAACCAGGAGACAGAGTGTGGGTGAAGCACTGGAAATCAGATCCCTTGAGCCCAAGATGGAAAGGACCGTATACTGTTGTCATGTGTTCTCCTTTGGCAGTGAAAACCTTGGAGGGAAAATCCTGGATCCACTGGGGTAGATTGAAAGCAGCTGCACCTGCAGATCCAGTAACTTACAAGGTGGATAAGACTGACAAACCTTTGGTATTGAAGTTTACAAGAAATACACCCTGTCGAACCCTACCGGCAACGGGTTCTCAACACACGGTGTGAAGAAAGACCTTGCTGAGACACTCCGGACGCTGTCTCTCTACGCACGGTGGAAGATATGAGGATTCAACAGCTCATCATACCTGTTAGTTATTTAATATGGGGAATATATACACACATTCCTACACAAATCATTGCAAAGGCTACACGAGAGGTCATAATGCAAAAACCCTCTAACAAAATATTGAGTACCACACACAAAGAAATAACAAATACACAGGGAAACCAAGGTTGTCAAAACTGCATTAAGACTACCAAACAAGGAAACCAGATAACCAAGACTTTGATTTATCATACAATAAAACCAGAAGGGTGCCAAGATAGCTCCCCTAGCTCTTGTACATACAACAGAACCACATACAAGGTTTGTAGAAAAGGAGTCCAAGATCAGTGTTATAATCCCAAGTCTGATCCAGATCGTTGGGCCTTACAAATAAAAACACATAGAACAAGAAGTAGCTATAAGGACAAGGCACTATTAGGGATCTCTCAATGGAAATCCAACCCAGACTCCAGTTTTAGCGTCATCTTTGATGTTTGCAAAGCAGCTAATTATTGGGCTGCAACATATGGTTGTGGAGGGATCAGTAATATCCACAGCTATATCCCAAACCATAAGTACTTGTGCCCACCAGATGGATGTGAAGTCTCTGCGGTCAAATGTAAGTGGTGGTCATGTATTAAGTGGCATACCCAAGACCCAAAAGAGATGGACCACATCTTGTTTGAAAAGAATGAAACAAAAGCAGATTCCTGTGGAACAGATAACTGTAATTTAGTGACTCTCACAGTCAAGAATGGCAGTTGGTTCCTGGAACAAAAGAGATGGGAAAGAAATTAATGGATGTTTGGGATAGGAATAGATGGCAAAGGGTATGACCCAATGTCAGAGGTGGAAGTCAAAATTATAACTACAACCAAAAGACCAGAACAAAAATCATTATTTTGGTCCTATTATGAGGAAATGGAAAACATAAATATTCCTGAAGTATCTAGACAAATAACCAATACCTTTGTTAAGTTGGCTGAAGACATTGCTCATACTTTAGGCGTGTCTAATTGTTTTGTGTGTGGAGGAACAAATATGGGAGAAAGATGGCCATGGGAGGCACAAGAGTTAAATTATACCAAGGTACTAGAGATGTCTAATAACAATAATTTAACCTATACAAGTGGGAAAGATGGTGATTGGACTCTCATTTCCAACTTGGTAGGACATGTCTGTTACTTAAGAAACAAGACAGAATCTTGCATAGCAGTAGGTGACCTCCTATGCACAGGGACATGGGAAAATGGTAAATGGTGGTCTGGAATCAATGAGACCACTGATATGGACCATCATGCCCTTACTAACATACCTGGGATGTCATATCTAAAAGACCCCACAAATACCAGTCTCCATTGGCTAGCACCAGATGGAATGTACTGGATTTGCGGAAAAATGGCATACGGACAACTACCTGAGAATTGGTGTGGATCTTGTGTATTGGGAATAATTCGACCAGGATTTTTTTCTGTTACCATTAAAAACTAAGCAAATTCTTGGAGTTCCCATCTATGATGAAATTGGCAATATAAGACAAAAAAGGGAACCAAGTGCATACACCCAATGCGCAGGAATCACTTGGCAAAAAGATGAATGGCCACCTTGCCGCATCATCCTAGTTTATGGCCCGGCTACTTGGGCTGAGGATGGAATGTATGGCTACCGTACCCCTATTTATATGATCAACAGGATCATTAGGTTACAAGCGGTGGTAGAGTTAATTACTAATGAGACTGTGAATGGACTAACTGAATTGGCCAAAGAGAATGTGAAATCCAGAACATATATCATGCAAGATAGGTTAGCCTTAGACTATCTGTTGGCTAAAGAAGGAGGGGTATGTGGAAAGTTCAACCTAACAAACTGTTGCATTGAAATAGATGAAAGTGGAAAAGTATTGAAAAGCATAACTGACAAAATTATCAAATTAGCACATGTTCCGGTGCAAACCTGGAAAGGATTTAATTTAGAAGATGTATTTTCAGGATGGTGGCCAAAGTTACCAGGTCTACAAACCATCATAGTTATAGCAGTTTTGTTAATTCTAGGATGTATTTTGATTCCTTGTTTAATCCCCTGTCTGATAGCAATGATTCGAAGGATCTCAGAAAGTACAGCCCAATTAACAGCAAAACATGAAACAATGTTAGCCTTATGGGAATATAAGATGGTACCCACTCAAGAACCTGAATCCGACGTAGAATAATGGAAGTTTAAGCTGGAAAACTTCCAAAGGGGGGAAATAATGAGGTAGGAGAGAGTAAGATAATAATAATGATAATGAAAAATCACTAAAAATCACTAAAGCAAAATAGATGTGTCTGTATAATTACTGGAAGAAAGCTGTGTCAGCAAATGTATGACTAACCCAAAAGCACATTGCGTTCAGCAACAATGTATTGAGCATAACTCCCTTCATTGTATGTCCATGAGAACTAACCCGATGAAATACAATGTAGATTTGCATGTGTGCTCCTTTGTTCCTGAGAATGAAAAGCTATAAAACTGTAGTTTGAACCCCCCTCGGGGTTCAGAATCGCTTGTTAACTGCTTCTGAACCATGTGCACATAATAAACTTCTCTGCGCCCCTTGGAAATCGTAAAAGTTTCTTTCGTTTTCCACAAGAGTGAGGTTTCAAGAATAAGAGAAATGGAGGTCCAATCCAGATGACAGGAAGCTTATTAGTGCCTCAAATATCATCACAAGCAACAAAGAGAGATTTACCGGTTGAAAGGGAAGAGAAATTTATATATATATATATATTTGCGATCACCAGGAGATTAAAAAAGAATGACTTTAATATAACCTAGCTTTCGTTGGGAACTTCCAACATCATCAGGGTTAAAAGAGCCAGTTAATAAGGTGTCTTAGATAGGATTAGCCAATGCTTGCACATGGCTCCTAGACTGCACCAATGGTCTCAGCTGTTCAAATTTGCATTCCGGATACTCCTCCCTCTCTGTCATCACTTCAAGCCTTCCCACCTATCTTTCTAATGGTAGTTCCTAAGTGGGTCAGGATCTTTGCATCTTCACTCACTCCAATGGTGTTAATTCTCGTATTATCTTTCTCTCTACTGTGAATTTTGGTGCGGGTGTTCGGTTTTTCTTTTATATTTATCCTATTAGGGCTCCAGATAGTTTTCTCCACCCCTCTCAGCCATGGGTCGATGGTTTCTCCCCGCTCTGTACTCATCTTCCTCCTTCCTCTTCTTATGTGGGTAGTACCTAACCGGGTATTATGTAGTCTAGTGTGTGTGTCTGCACACCCTACATCGGCACCGTCCACACCAGATATCCCTGGCAATTCTGTTCGCTGCCAGCAACCATCACTCTTGTCCAGGATAGGTGTCTTGTATTTTGTTAGAGAAGATCTCACATGTGTATTGCTGCTGAATACAGGTTTTTCACTGGCAAAACCGTCACTCTTCCTCCCCTTAGAGGGTGGGGGTGCATTGGAATGCTTCTGATTCGCACTCCATTTCCTTAGTGCCTGTTGTGTTGGGCAAAGGTCTATATGCCGGTTAATGGAATTTTTGTCTGAAAACCAAGCCTCTTTTAATAGCCGTCCCCCTTTTGTGGCGTCGCTGGATACAATCCTTGTATTATTAAAGTCAAAATGATGACCATGTTGTGCCATGTGAGTCCAAACCTGGGAGTGTTGTTCACCTCTTTTTATGGCTATAAAGATAGGTGGGAAGGCTTGAAGTGATGACAGAGAGGGAGGAGCATCCGGAATGCAAATTTGAACAGCTGAGACCGTTGGTGCAGTCTAGGAGCCATGTGCAAGCATTGACTAATCCTATCTAAGACACCTTATTAACTGGCTCTTTTAACCCTGATGATGTTGGAAGTTCCCAACGAAAGCTAGGTTATATTAAAGTCATTCTTTTTTAATCTCCTGGTGATCGCAAATTATTTACTTCGTACCATGAATATACCCAGGAGTCGCATCTTTACAGATATCGTTAACCACATATATATGGTTAATGATATCTGGATGTCTTAGTCTACAAGAAATCCAATGGCTCCCTAGGACACACCATCTACCAGAAGAAAACACACACAAACCGCTATCTGCACGCACGCTCACACCACCACCCAGCACAGATCAACTCCGTAGCCAAGACACTCATCTCCAGAACCAAATGCCTAGCTGACGAACAACACCTAAAAACCGAACTACACACTCTTACTAATGTACTAACATCCAACGGATTCCCAAGAAATAAGATTTCCAACTTAATCCAAAAAGAAACTCCCACTAAAATCCATGACAGAGAACAAGAAAACGGCAAAGCCCTCCTCCCATACATAAAAGGCACCACAGACAAGATCAGCAAAGTCCTGCACAAATATAATGTCAAAACAGCATTCTGCACAAACAGAAAAATATCCACCATCCTAAGAAACCCTAAAGACAAAATTGAGTTAAAAAATCAAGGAGTATATGAAATCCCATGTACTGCTTGCCCCACTACATACATTGGACAAACCAACAGAAGGATAAATGCACGCATTGAAGAACACAAAAACTCAGTCAAAAGAGAGGAACCAACTTCTTCCCTGGTCCAACACCTTAAAGCCACAGGACATGAAATTGATTTCAAAAAGACCAGAACAATTGCCAAAACTGAACATTTTAATAACAGAATAATCAGAGAAGCCATCGAGATAGAAAAACACCCCCACAGCATGAACAAACGAGATGATACCTCCCGCCTACCAGCCATTTGGAAACCCGCCCTTATTGACAAACGTATTCCTAACACAAAGATTGACACCAGAAACACACAGGATGCTACCTCCACACATCCACGCAAAAAGCAAACCCAAACCCACACCAATGATGAGGCAAGACCACAGACCAGGAGCCAGACCAGAGCTGCAACATTGGCCACTTTGAACCTCTCCAGCACAACAAAGCCCCCACCCAAACAGAACACTCCCCCAGCCAATCAGAACACAGCCAACCCCCCAGCCAATCAGAGCACAGCCAAGCCCCTAACCAACCAGAACATAGCCAAGCTCCCAGCCAATCAGTTCAAACCCCCACTGGCAGTTAAAAGGAAAAAACAGCTTAGACCACACATTGCTCCTAGAAGCAGAAGCCAAAAGCACCAGCCTGAAGATGATGAATGAGACTTCATCGAAACGTTGCCAAGACACTTCAAATTCTACGTGGGAGAAAACCCGAAGAACCAAAGACCTACATACAAACACCCGCGAAAACCTCAGAAAACATATATATATATATATATATATATATATATATATATATATATATATATATATATATATATATATATATATATATATATATATATATATATATATATATATATATATATATATATATATATATGGACTGAATAGAAATAAGAAAAAATGGGTGATTAATGTATGAAAATTACTGTATAATGGAATGAAGAAAAATGAAGAGATGTTTTAGATTGGGATTGAATTAATAATTCATTGAATGTGATTTTAATAAGATGATGTGCTTTGTCTGATAATATGGATGATATTAGGTTTGATAATTAATTGGATGAAAACAGAACCTTGTCTAAAGGACTCAAATGATTTAAGGTTGTTATTATTTTGTTAACAAAAAAAATTGATGGATTGATGTATATGTATAGGATAGATTAACATTTTATTTTAATTGGGAGATATTTGTGGAAGAAGAAATAAATAAGATTTATGATGAAATTAAAGAATTAGGACATATTTGGAAGGGATACCTGAACTGATAATGTGTGTATTTGAAGTTAAATTAGATTATGGTCTTGTAATTGCATAAAGCTTTAAAACAGGTTTAGGATTAATAGAAATTTAAGGTAGAAATAGACTAGTTTAAATATATAAGCTATTTGAGGGAAATAGAGAGGGAATATTTGATGTACTGATTGAATTACTTATATATGTTTTGTTTTTGGATTTTTGATTACCCCAGCCCCACAGTGTGTTTCGAGCACTTTGTATTAATTAAAAAACCAATAAAATTTGTTTTTTTTAAAAAAAGGATTCTATTTTGTAATAAGGACCTTGGGGAAGGTTGTGGAGAGGAAAAGGAAATGTGTTCTAGCATTGTATCTGATATACTCTGTGACACAGTTGACTGACAGGTTTATGGAAATGAATTTTTTCCCTGATGAGGGAAATAGTTGGGAATATTTGGCAAGGGAAGTATTAACCACTATGGAATTTTGCTTAAAAGGGGGAGGTCAGTTAAGGATATTCTGTCAACTTGCCTCATATGAGTAGCCATAAACCCACAGACCATCCAAAATTTTACTAGACTCAGGGATTTCCATTTAACAGCTTCATATTCTACCATTTTTGACTGGGGACTCAGCACAGATTTTAAAGACAAATGTTCACACTGTTATGTAACTAGTGCAAATGCATGCTTCAAAATGAAAGGTTGTGTAACTTCCAGGGTACCAGATTACCAAAACCTGAATAATATTTCCCTCCCTGCAACTATACTGAGAAAATTCCCTTTGCATATAGTCATATTAAACTTCCCTTGGAGTGGTTCATGGTCTATGGCTATGGTGGCGAACCTATGGCTTATGTGCCACAGGCGGCATGTGGAGCCATCCCTGTGGGCACATGCACCATCACCCCAGAGGGAGGCAGGGCCAGGCTACTCCCCTCCACCTCTCCACGTGCGCCTGTGCTCGCTCTCTCTTTCTCTCTCTGCACTGTGAGTCGGAGCAGCTGCAAGAGCTGGGTGGATGTGGGCTGGATGGTGGAGGCAGCTGTCAGCATGAGTCCAGGTAAGCCTGCAGAGTGATTTCGCAACCCCACCCCCGGCCAATTCGGGCGGCAGATGCCTTTTCCAGGCCTCCGGAGCCCAGATCGGCAGTTGGGGCACTACAAAATCGCCCCGGGGCCATGGGTGCAAGCTTGAGAGGCTTGGAAAAGGCCTCTGCCATCAGATTGGCTGTGGTGGGAGGAGCGAAATCACTCTGCAGGCATAGATCCGGGTGGCACAAGCATTTTCCAGGCCTCCGGAGCCCAGATCAGGCAGCTGGGGCGTTACAAAATTGCCCCGGGGCCATGGATCCGAGCTCAAGAGCCTTGGAAAAGGCCTCTGCCTCCCGGATTGGCCGTGGGGGGGAGCGAAATCTCTCTGGAGGCATAGATCTGGGTGGCAGAGGCCTTTTCTAAGTGGCAGCGGCAGCGCGATCTATACAGTGGGGGGAAATGGCAGTGGCAGCGTGATCCATGTGGCGAGTGGGGGGAAGTAGCGGCGGCAGCAGCACCATCCATGTGGCATGTGGGGGGGGGGAACAGTGGCAGCAGCACAATCCATGCAGTGGGAGGGAAAGCTGCCCTACTTGTTCTATGGCTGCTTTTTAAAAAAAAATATATTTTATTAGATTTTATATGGGTAAGGAAAAGGTGGGGTCAGTGCGGGTACAGGGAAATCGGGATAAGGGGATAGGGTGTGGATAACTACAGTAAATATGTAATTCAACAAACAAGCTGTCGTCTGGGTCTTCATATTGAGTATTATTGTTTATATAATACTAGACATTTATAAGAATAAATCAGTATAGTTACAACTGACATTTGGTAAAACAGTAATATTCCTTTAAATAATTAACATAGTTGATAGCATAACAACTATTTCCAATCATCAAGCTTAATACTTAATATAATAAAGCTCTAAAATCTCTTCTTATTCTAATGTGTTTCAACCCACTGATAAAATTTTCCCCAGGTTTTATAGAAGATTGAATCTTCTTTCTCCTTCATCTCTAACGTTAATCTATCCATTTCTGCACAATCTAGGATTTTCAAAATTATAATCTGGTCTGATGGTAGGTTTTCATTTTTCCAAAATTGGGCGAATACTATTCTTGCAGCTGTTAATACATGTAATATTAAATAATCATTTTCTTTGCCATAATTAGGTCTTAATATACCTAACAGGAACAGTTCTGGTTTAAATTCTATCTGGATTTTCATTATTTTTTCTAACCATCTATGAATCTTAGACCAATATTTTTTTGCAATAGAACATGTCCACCAGGCATGATAATAAGTACCCGGTTTTTGCTTACATTTCCAACATGTATCCGATAAATTTTTAAACATTTTTGCTAACCGAACTGGTGTCATATGCCATCTATAAAACATTTTATATAAGTTTTCTTTGTATGTTACTGCTTTAGTAAGTTTGATATTTTTATCCCACAGTTTTTGCCAGTCTTCTAATTCTATAGAATATTCAAAGTTCTTCGCCCATATTATCATTGTCTCTTTTACTTGTTCTTCTTCCATCTTCCAATTTAATAAGTATTTATAAAGCTTCTTAATCAAATGTTCTGTTTTTAAAAGAATTTTATCAAGTGGAGTCAGCTCTTTGTAAAATCCCATTATTTTTATGTCTTTTTCATATCTTGTTTGAATTTGCAAATAGGACCACCATGTTAAGTCAATACCTTGTTGTTGAAGGGCTTGCCTGTCTTTGAGTTTTCCGTCCTTATCCAAAATGTCTTTATAACTAACAAGTTTATCATAATTAATCAGATTCGGATAAGCAAATGCTTCCATCGTTGAAAGCCACTCAGGAATTTTCATATACATTTTGTGTCTAACTTTCTCCCATTCAGAGAGTAAAACGTTTCTTATAGCATGGTTTTGAAAGTACTTATATATTTTAGCTTTCTCATACCATAAAAAGGCATGCCAGCCTAGTTGAAGGTCATATCCCTCTAAATAGAGAATTCGCTTATTTCTCAGAGTAATCCATTCTTTAAGCCAGCGGTTCTCAACCTTGGGGTCGCAACCCCATTTGGGGTCGCACGACGATTTTGCGGGGGTCACGGACACCGCGGGCCGCCATTTTGTTTTTTTTAATTTTTATTTTTTTTATTTTTTTTTAATTTTTATTTTTTTTAATTTTTATTTTTTTTAATTTTTTTGGTGCGCGCACTGCACATGCGCAGATCCGCCCGTCGCGCCGGGAAAAAAAACAAAAAACAAAAAACAAAAAAAATTTAAAAAATAAAAAAAACAAAATGGCGGCCGCGACGGGCAGATCCGTGCATGCATGGCACGTGCAATGGGCCAATCCATGCATGCGCAGATCCGCCCATCACGCTGAAAAAAAAATAAAAAAATTAAAAAAAATTTAAAAAAAATTTTAAAAAACAAAAAAAACAAAATGGCGGCCACGACGGGCTGATCCGCGCGTGCGCAGATCTGCCCGTCGCCATTTTGTTTTTTGTTTTTTTTTATTTTTTTAAAAAAAAATTTTTTAAATTTTTTTCGCATGCACGTGCGCCCACCCGGGTCGGGGTCGCGGCGCACATGGGCGGGGCAAGTGGGGTCTCAACCTGAGAAAGGTTGAGAACCACTGCTTTAAGCCAAAGCAAAGTAGCTGCTTGATAATAAAGTCTCCAATCCGGAAGTCTCTTTCGAGTCTTGTAGAAGTTTACATTTAATTCTTGCTTTCTTTCTTTGCCATATAAATCTTAATATCATTGTGTTTAGATTGTCAAAAGATTTCTTACCCAGCTTTACAGGAACTGTTTGAAATAAAAAAATTAGCTTTGGTAAAATGTTCATTTTAACAGTTGCTATTCTTTCTAAAAATGATAGTTGGAGATTTTCCCATTTTTCCAGGTCGATTTTTATTTGTTTTATTAGTCTCTCATAGTTATCTTCTTTTAGTAATGATTTGTCTTTTTGGCAAGTTGAGTTTTCTGTTTATCAGTTACATTTTTTGTTAACACTTTAGTTTTTTTCGTATTTATTTTCAATCCAGCCACTTCTCCAAATTTCTCAATTTTCTGCAAAAGTTTAGGGGCTGTTTCCAAAGGCTCCTCTAAGATAAAGACCAGATCATCCACAAAAGCCTGTACTTTATATTTATGGTCTTTAATCTCAAGACCTTTCATTTCTATGTCTTGCCTGATGTTTCTAGTCAATACCTCCAGAGTAAAAATAAATAGCAGGGGTGAGAGTGGACATCCCTGTCTCGTGCCTTTTTTAATATCAAAGCTCTCTGTATAGTCTCCATTTATAAGTATCCTTGCTAATTGTTTCTTGTAGATCGCTTGGATTGCTTTAATAAAGTTTTCACCAAAGTTCATTTCCTGTAGTTGTTGAAACATAAATTGCCAATTTAAATTATCAAATGCTTTTTGTGCGTCAAGAAATATGAGTGCCATCTAGTTCCCTGGATGATTTTCATAATACTCCAAAACATTTAAAATAATCCTTAAGTTGTTCTTTATCTGTCTTTTAGGAAGAAAGCCATTTTGGTCTGGGTGAATAAATTCTATTAAAAAGCTTTTCATTCTTTCTGCCAAAATTGCAGCAAAGATTTTATAATCCACATTTAGTAATGATATTGGCCTATAGTTTTTAATTTGTGTAGGATCTGTATCTTCTTTAGGTATCAAGGTAATATTAGCTTCAGTCCATGAATATGGAATTTTTGTTTGTATAAAAGTTTCATTACACAAGCCCTTCAGAAAAGGAGTCATAGTATCTTGTTGGCTTTTACTACGTTGGGTTTAACAGCTACAGCAACAGCTACTGTTTTTACAACTACTGCTTTTACAACTACTTCTGCTTTTACAATTACTACTGCTTTTACAACTACTACTGCTTTTACAACTACTCCTATTGTGGGCTTTGGTTTTGGACCTTTTAGCTCAAAGCCTACTACACGTTCTATCTTAGGAGGGACTAATACGGGACCAGTTACAACTACTTCGGCAGGATTAACATCTGGTACGCCTGTTTCCATTATTTCTCCTACTACGGGCCTTAGTTTGGGTTTTAGTAAACCTGCTGGATTAGCTATCCTAATTGTTCCAGCTTTTATTCCAGCTTTTTTATTCATACCTCTTCTGGACTCCCATTGTTTTTGCTTTTATTTTTGTTCCAATAGCTGGTTTTTCTGGTTTATATTAAACCAGATTTATATGAACCACGGCTCCAGCTATAACATTTATAACTGCATACATAGGACTTCTCTGAGGGGAGCCCGGACTCGTTTAGGAGGAATATGTTTTTAAATTTTATGTAAATTTTAATTATTAATGTTTTAATACTGTTAATTTTTAATACTGTTTAGTTTTTATTTTAACTTATGAATTGATGTGGGGGGGAATGACTGTGGAATGAATCGGGTTGAATGGATGGGTGGTTGTGGACTTGATGAATGGACAGCCCTGCCGGGCTTGAGGGAGGCCGGGGACTGGGGGGATGCGGACTCGGGAGTCACAGAGGGTTGGAGTATACCGGTCATTCAGGGAAGAGGCAGATATGGCGGGAGCAGGAGGGTAGGCCGCACTCGGGGAACTCGGTCCTGCTGTCTCGTAGCAGTTCCTTGTTCTGGCCCTTCTGAAAAATCTAGCTCACCCCATGAATCTGGTGATGGGTGTAGCTCGGGCCCCGGGCTCAGGCTGTTGCTGCTTAACGCCAGGTCGGTTAATAATAAGGCCCCCCTCATTCATGACCTTTTCATGGACAAGGAGACCGACTTGGCATGTGTGACTGAGACCTGGTTGGGCCCTGAGGGGGGAGTTCCCCTCTCGGGTATGTGCCCACCAGGTTATCAGGTATGGCACCAGCCACGACCCCAGGGAAGGGGGGGAGGAGTGGCTGTTTTGGCCCGGGAGAACCTCAGTCTACGCAGGCTCACTGTTTCCGAAATTCCGGGTTGCGAGTCCATCTTTATGACGTTGGCCCTAGGGGTTCAGGTGGGTTTAATGCTTACGTACCTGCCTCCCAGCTGCGTGACATCAGCCCTGCCTGTGCTACTCGAGGAGGTTGCTGGGCTGGCGGTGGAGTTCCCCAGGCTTATGGTCTTGGGGGACTTTAATCTGCCGTCGCTTGGCGAATCCTCGAGGTTGGCACAGGAGTTCATGGCCGCCATGACAACCGTGGACCTGACCCAAGTAGTATCGAGTCCAACGCATGAGGGTGGACACGCCCCGGATATGATTTTTCTTTCGGAACAGTTGGGTAATGATCTGGTTTTAAGGGGCTTAGATACTCTGCCTTTGTCATGGACCGATCATTTCCTGCTTCGACTGAATTTTACGGCCCCAATCCTTCCCCGCAGGGAGGCGGAACCGATTAGGTGGTTCCGCCCCAGACGCCTGATGGATCCAGTCGGTTTCCAGACAGCGCTTGGGGAATTACCGAGCTCCCTCATTCACAATTCGGTGGAGTCCCTGGTCGCTACGGCCGCGAAGGGGGCTATTGACCGGATTGCGCCTTTGCGACCTCTCTGTGGTGCTGGCCCCAGGAGGTCTCCTTGGTTTACCAAGGAGCTCAGGGGGATGAAGCGCCATAAGAGACATCTAGAGAAGTGATGGAGACGAAGTAAGTCCGGATCTCATCGAACCAGATTGAGCTCACTCATTAGAGCCTATCTGAAGGCGATTAAAGCGGCAAGATCTTCGTATCTTTCTGCTTTGATCGCATCTGCGGAATCTCGCCCGGCCGCCCTGTTTAGGGTGACCCGGTCCCTCCTTAAAACAAGGGGTCCGGGGCCTCCCTTGCAGGGTAATGCCGAGGACTTTAACAACTGCTTCGCAGACAAAGTAGCTCTAATCCGGGCTGACCTAGACTCCAATTGTGTAGCAGAGTCAACTGATAATGATTCAGTTGAGGGGACAGGAGCATGTTCTTGTCCGATCATCTGGGACGAGTTTGAGGCTGTTACACCTGATGAAGTGGACAGGGCCATTGGAGCGGTGAGTTCCGCCACCTGTTTGTTGGACCCGTATCCCTCCTGGCTGGTTTCTGCCAGTAGGGAGGTGACACGTACCTGGATCCAGGAGATTGTCAACGCTTCTTTGAGGGAGGGGTCCTTTCCGGCTCCCTTAAAGGAGGCACTTGTGTGCCCCCTCCTCAAGAAGCCTTCCCTGGATCCAGCAATTTTGACCAACTATCGTCCGGTCTCCAACCTCCCCTTTGTGGGAAAAGTTGTTGAGAAGGTGGTGGCACTCCAGCTCCAGCGGTCTCTGGAGGAAGCCTATTATCTGGGCCCTCTGCAGTCTGGGTTCAGGCCCAGCTACTCCACCGAAACTGCTTTGGTTGCTCTGATGGATGATCTCTGGCAGGCCCGGGATGGAGGCCAGTCCTCTTTCCTGGTGCTTCTTGACCTCTCAGTGGCGTTCGATACCATCGACCATGGTATCCTTCTGCGCCTGCTAGAGGGTTTGGGAGTGGGGGGCACCGTGTTGCGGTGGTTCTCCTCCTATCTCTCTGGTCGGTTGCAGTCGGTGTTTGTGGGGGGTCAGAGGTCCACCTCTAGGTCACTCCCATGTGGGATACCTCAGGGGTCGGTTCTCTCCCCCCTACTTTTTAACATTTACATGAAGCCACTGGGTGAGATCATCCACCGGCACGGAATGAGATACCATCAGTACGCTGATGATACTCAGCTGTACATCTCCACTCCTGGCCAAATCATTGAAGCGATTGAGGTGATGTGCCGGTGTCTGGAGGCTGTGAGGGTCTGGATGGGCGTTAACAGATTAAGGCTCAACCCTGACAAGATGGAGTGGCTGTGGCTGATGCCTCCCAAGGACATTTCAATCTGTCCTTCCATTACTCTGGGGGGTGAATCTATAGACCCCTCGGAGAAGGTCCGCAACTTGGGAGTCCTCCTCGATCCAAGCTGACATTGGATCATCACTTGTTGGCTGTGGCGAGGGGGGCATTTGCCCAGGTTCGCCTGGTGCACCAGTTGCGCCCTTATTTGGATCGGGAGTCTCTCCTCACAGTCACACATGCCCTTGTCACCTCGAGGATCGACTACTGCAACGCTCTCTACATGGGGCTACCCTTGAAGAGTGTTCGGAGACTACAATTAGTGCAAAATGCAGCTGCGCGAGCAGTTGTGGGCCTTCCACATCGTGCCCACTTCTCACCAACTCTCCACATGCTGCATTGGTTGCCTATTGGTCTCTGAGCCCAATTCAAAGTGTTGGTTATTACCTATAAAGCCCTTCATGGCATGGGGCCAGGATACTTACGGGACTGCCTTCTGCCACATACTTCCCTACGACCGGTGAGAGCACACAGGGTCGGCCTCCTCTGGGTCCTGTCAGTGAAACAGTGTCGTCTGGCGGGCCCTAGGGGGAGGGCTTTCTCTGTTGTGGTGCCCGCCCTCTGGAACCAACTGCCTCCTGAAGTCCGCGTTTCTCCCACACTCCTGGCCTTCCATTAAAATCTTAAAACTTACCTTTGCCGGCAGGCCTGGGGATGATTGTGGATTGAATGATGAATATGAGTGGGTGTTAGTTTGTTTTTTTAGATATTTTTGTTTGGACTTGTATTGAAATTTGATGTTTATATACATGTTGTTAGCCGCTCCGAGTCTCCAGAGAGGAGCGGCATACAAGCCCGAATAAAATAAATAAATAAAATAAATAAATAAAGCTACATAAAATTCTGCAGGTAGTCGTTCTATGGCTGCTTTTGGCGGCAAACAGCTGCGTCATGCCAAAACCAGCCATTTGCCACCTCCTGCTCAAAGCCACTGCCATCAGCTGCAAGAGTAGTACCAGACAGCGGTGAAGCTAGATGTTCAGCTCACCCGCTATAAGAAGCCTCCCCCATCCGAATCCGAGCAGCCACCAAAGCAACCCGAACAACAATCACCCCCACGAAAACCTCCAACTACTGCAATGGCTGAGAAACCCAGGCCACCTGCAGCCCTGTCAATTAAGTGTTTCTGGTGTGGACAGGAGGGACATTGAGCAACAACCTGTCCAGTCCCCTACCCCCGACTACAGAGCAGACCAGAATCAGTGGCGAGAAGGAAACCTGCCCAATGGCTAACAAGAGAAAAATCCAACCAGGTCACACAAGAACCTGTTGCCCAGATAACACCCCACACATAGGAGGATGCCAGGACTCCGGGTGGACCTGCCTCTGCTCTACCCTCCTTTGACAGCGATGACGAAGGAGAGAACAACCCGATGGTGAGTCAACAAATACCACCTTTTTCACTGGCCATCAAACTTATAATCCCTAGGTCGGGGGCATAAATGGACTTAAAAGTGCTAATCGATTCTGGATGCACCCGATGCATTATTAGCCTGCCATTTGCCATGAAAATGGGCATACAGGCAAAACAGCTCTCCAAACCTGTGAGGTTTGAGCAAGCCGATGGCTCCCTGATGGGAGGGACTCTTGTCACACAATTAACTGAGCCCCTACACCTAGAAATAGGTGAGCACTGGGAGTTTATTCGCTTCCTAGTGGCCCCAAAATGACTGAGACTGTGATCCTAGGATTAGCCTGGTTGAACAAATGGAAGCCATTTATCTGGTGGGAGAAAGGAATGAGAACTGTGAGACTACCTATAGGGCCTAAGCCTCCCACTGATTCAACTGACATTACGGGACACTTTAGGCCACCCAATGAGCGAGCGCACCGCCACCAGGTGAACTACTCATCCCCAATGAATACCGGGACCTAGTGGAGGCATTTAGTGAAAAAGAATGCGATGCCCTGCCCCCTCACAGACCCAATGACTGCTCTATCGAACTGGTGCCAGAAGCCCAACTCCCATGACTGAGAATGTATGCTATGTCCCCCCTCGAAATGGAGGAGATGCAGTGATACGTGAACAAAAACCTAGTGAGGGGGTTCATTGAATGGACCAAATCTACCATGGGAGCCCCTGTGTTGTTCAAAGAGAAAAAAAAATAGGTCTCTTCATCTCTGCATAGACTATAAGGGTCTCAGCACTGTGAGTGTGGAAAACAAATACCCCCTCCCCCTCCTAAAGGACTTATTAACCCATCTGGCTAAGGGAGTGTCTTCATTAAATTAGATCTAAGAGAGGCATATTACCAAGTGAGAATAAAGGAGAGGGACAAGTGAAAAACTGCCTTCAACTGTCCCACGGGAAGCTATCAATTCAAAGTCATGCCACTTGGACTACAGGGGGCCCCAGCCATATTCATGCAGTTGATTAATTAGGTCCTACATAATCACTTGTACAAAGGGGTTCTGGTGTATCTTGATGATATTCTGATATACAGCATGAATATGACTGATCACATAAAGCTGGTGAAAGAAGTGTTAAAGAAACTATTGAATGCCAAGCTTTATGCCAAATTGTCAAAATGTGAATTTCACCAGACCCGATTAGATTATCTTGGCTACAGAATTTCCAACAAGGGCATTGAAATTGATCCAGCCAAGGTGAAAGCTATAATCGAATGGCAGTCCCCAAAGACTCGCAAACAGCTCTAGAGCTTTCTAGGTTTTGCCAACTTCTATCGTCAGTTCATCCCCTCTTTTGCTGAGATAGCCCTATCCCTTACAGAACTACTCAAAACAGGCAAAGGAGGAGGGAAGCCATGACCGGGCCAACCACTAGCATGGACGATGGGCTGTCAAACAGCTTTTGAGAATTTAAAGAGACTATTTGCTGCTGAACCGGTCCTAAAGCACCCATGTCCAGGGCAGCCCTTTGTAATTTAAGCTGACACCAGTGACGTGGCAGTCGGAGCTGTATTACTGCAAAAGAACAAAAGTGAAGTTCTACAACTGTGTGCCTACACCTCTAAAAAATTTACTGAAAGCGAGCGGAGATGGGCAATCTGGGAGAAGGAGGCCTTCGGAATTAGGTGGGGGCTGTTAAACTTGCGACACTATCTAGAAGGGAGCAAGGTGCCTTTTGAAGTATGAACAGATCACAAAAACCTAGAAGCACTGAAAACTCCCCACAAATTGTCCCCAATGCAAGTACAGTGGGCACAGTACTTTAATCATTTCAACTTCACTCTAAAGTACATACCGGGAGAAAAAAACTTCCTAGCTAATGCGCTATCAAGATTGCCCCAGTACAAAAGCGAACGCGAAGAGGTTAACGAGGCAATTATCTCCAGTCCACAGACTGCCGCTCAGCTCACGCCTCGCAGAGTCCCTAATCCTAATGATCCTGGGGTAAAGAAAATAAAACTAGAGCTACTCACTGATCAATGGTTCAAAGATAATCAAACCTCCCTAACGTGCAGGGATGGCTTGGCTTACAAAGGGGGGAAACTATATTTGCCTGAAGCCCTCCGTCTTAATACTCTCAAACACAGCCATGATGTTAAACAGGCTGGACACTTTGGATATCTAAAAACTCTACATCTCATCTGTCAGCAATTTTGGTGGCTGGGGCTGAAACGGGATGTGGAAAACTATGTAAAAAGTTGTACTGTATGTGCCACAATGAAAAGAATCCCAGGGAAAACCCCTGGGTTACTGCAGCCAGTGGCAGACCCTTCTCAACCATGGGAAGAAATAGCTATGGACTTTATAGTAGACCTACCTGAAAGTAGATGAAATACTGTCATCTGGACTGTGATAGAACTGTTCTCGAAGCAGGCTCATTTCATTGCCTGCAAAGGACTCCCATCTGCCCAACGACTGACCAAATTGTTCCTGAAACATATCTACCAGCTGTATGGCGCCCCTAAGTGAATAATTTTGGACAGGGGGGTGCCGTTCACAGCAAGATTTTGGAGGAGTTTTCTTAAATTAATTGGATCATCCCAAGGCTTATCATCTGCTTTTCATCCAGCTACCAATGGGGTTGCAGAATCCACTAACAAAATGGTGGAGCAATATCTCAGATGCTACATTTCCTACCAACAGACAAACTGGACTGACCTCCTCCCTTTTGCTGAAGTGGCTTACAATAATTCTGTTCACAGCAGTACTGGCTACAAGCCTTTCAGAGTAGTCACAGGAAAAGAGTTCAGTCCAATACCTGAATAATCTCAGGTGCCCTCCGCCTCCCAAACACTTGATCAATGGGTGAGGGGGTAGGAAGAAGTTTGGAGAAACATGAAGACTGTGTTTTAAAAAGTCTTCCAAAACCTATAAAAAGCAGGCTGATAAAAAGAGGGCTCACCAAAGAACATTCCAAGTTGGGGAAAAGGTTTATCTGTCAACTAAATATTTACGACTCAAATTGCCCAGCAAGAAATTGGGACCAAAATTCTTGGGGTCTTTCCCCATCATAAGGATCATCAACCCCGTCACAGTAGAATTGAAACTCCCTAGGCTTTTAGGGAGGATTCACCCTGTTTTCCATTGTAGCTTGTTGAAACCTTATCGGGGCTCCACTTTAAGACCTCCCCCTAAGAAGGCACCCGGGCCCCTCATAGTTGCAGGACAGACTCACTATGAAGTGAAACGTATTCTTGACTCTAGAATTTTTAAAGGGAAATTGCAATACCTAGTACAATGGAAGGGATACCCTTTGTCTGAAGCCACCTGGGTGAAATCCAGTGAGGTGAAAGCTGACAGACTCATCAAAGGTTTTCATGAAAAACACCCCAACAAACAGAAAAATAATCCTTAACATATGCTTTTGCTTACATTACAGGATCTGTAAGGGGGGGCCGGATGTCAATGCTGCTAACATCGGACGTTCTTGCTTGACAATATATGAAGATGCAGACATTTTCTATTTAACCTGTGTGTTACTTTTAGAGTTAAAATTAGATGTTGCTGGAAGGGAGGGGGGAAGAATGTGCTTGGGGACTAGTTAGCCATAACAATATCTCAGTAGAGTATTCTTCAAGGTTAGTTGTAATAAGAGGAGATAACGGGAGGGAAAGTTCACACTTCAAACTAATTGGAGAATGTGATTAATGACTGTTAAATGAAGGAGTGAGTTATGCTTTGTTATTGTGTGTCTGGGGGAGGAGAATTCAGATTTTGGCTTCTCTATATACATGCTGAAGCTGTGTTGCAATTTAAAGATTCTTTAAGGTAAACAATGCCTCAAAGTTCTTTGAAGAGCTTCTTCTTTCAGAACCATGACACTCGCTTTCCGTGCCGTGCCGGGGCTGGCTGGAGTGGGCACAGAGCCTCCATGCTGCTTCTTCCCATGTAGACATTGGGAGTGCCCACCCCTTGTCCCGGCTATCCGGGCTCAGGCCTCGGGCAGGTGGAGGCTAGAGGGGAGCGAGAGCCATGGCTGCCTGGCTCCTCCGCCTGAGGACACATGTGGGAAGAGGCGCTACCCAGCTTGGTAAGCTGCGGTCTGCCCGCAGGAGGAGGAGGATGGAGGAGAAGGACTGGTCAGGGACAGGTGCAGTGCTGCCCATGGGGGGAATCTGACCAGCCCCAGCCTGGAGGGGGAAGACAGCAGCGTTTGGGAGAGGGTGTAGCTGCCCCCTTCCCCCCAAGCCATCAGTTGAGCAAGATGCCATCCTGCCCATTGCTTCACCCGCCAGAGACCCCCTGGATATCCCCCAACCCTGCCCAGCCCCCACAGGCATCCCTCCCCAGGAGCAACATCGACCTGGCCATGTCCACCCTAGCCATGCCCACCCAGTCTGCCATGACCACTGTAGCCACGCCCACCCAGCATCCAGTGGGCCATGCCCACCCAGCGGGCTATGCCCACCCGGCACCCAGTGATATATAAGTGGGTTTTGGGTTGCAATTTGGGCACTCGGTCTCTAAAAGGTTCGCCACCACTGCTCTATGGCATGAAGGCCTATTCTTACTTTCCCGCCAATGCCACCAGGTGACCATGCACCTTTGGACAGTTAACAATTTTTATGCCCTCCCTACAGAGATGGCGGAGAGAGAGATCTTCAAATCCTAACATCTGGTTGTGACTCCAAAATGGCCTTATTCACAAAAACGGAATATATGGAACTGGCAATATCATTGATTGGGGTGCCAGCACTTGCTGTGAGTAATGCAAGAAATGTAGACAGTGTGGCATGCAACCTCGCAAAAAGTCTAAATTCAACCTTCCAAGCCCTGGATGCCCTGAAAAGGGAACTGAGACATGTTAGGGAAGCCACACTTGAAAACAGGGCAGCCATTGATTACTTACTACTGAGACAAAATCATAGTTGCACAGAGTTTCGAAGTATGTGTTGCTTTAACTTAACTGAAAACTCAGAACTAGTAGGGAGCAACATAAAATATCTGAAAGAACTATCACAAGATATTGACTATGACAAATTCCCCTTGACCTCTCTGGGGTCTTCTCTTGGCTGCCAGACCTCCATTAGTTAAAGGCCATCCTCTTGGGGGCTGCTGCTGTAGTCACCTTGGGGATCATTCTCTGCTGCCTTTGTCAGTGCATACCCCCATGCTTAAATAATTTGAAAAACTGCTTCCCCGCTTCATCAAAAAGCAGGTATCACTAATGATGTATGAAATAGACAAAAAGTATCCACTTTACCCCAATTGAACAGGATTGTGCTGAATATTTTTTCCCACAAATATTAGCACAATATGGAGGAGAAGGAAAAACACCCCAAGAAATAGACAAGACTTTCTACAGCAAGAAATTCAAACCGCACTCTCTCACTGACTAGAAAAACTGCTTGGAGCAGTTTTCACAACAAGTATCCATGAAAGAGTTACTTTTGTATCTCCTTCACAGAAGTGGAGTGCTTATTGAATGGGGCTACTCCAAGTGTCTGGAGCAGCTCCATTCAGAAGGAGAAAGTGCCACCGACTATAGTCTATTCACAAACAGAACGGTTGCCGGCTACAGGTTTCGCAAGAAGCCAAAGGCTAAAGAGATTAAAACACAAACAATAACATTTAATCTACATTCCCCCCTTTGACTTAGGATACTGGACATGACCCTTCAACCTCAATAAGAGTTGGCCCATCACAATTAAAATATTAAAAAGCACACATACAAGCCATTGCACAACAAATCTGGATATTTATTTATTTATTTTATTTATTTGATTTGACTTCTATGCCGCCCTATTCCGGAGAACTCAGGGCGGCTCACAACATAAATAGAAATCACAAGTTAAAATACATATATAAAAACCCCTAAGTTAAGAGAAAACCAATCATTCAACAAACATACACACAAACATACACTGGCTAGGGGCAAGATGTTAACTGCCCCAGGCCTGCTGGCAGAGGTGTGTTTTAAGCAGTTTACGAAAGGCGGAGAGGGTGGGGGCGACACGGATCTCCGGGGGAAGTTCAATTACAAAGCACAGAAACCATATAAAAATCCATCTGCTTACCAGTTGTCAGCCATCCCAGAACCGATGCTGAGTCACTTTGCTTCTGAATAAATCAACCTCCTTTCTAGAAGCTGGCTTCAATCTCCTTTATTTCTGCTAAGGCGACATTTCTACCTCTTGTTTCCTGGCTGGAAGAAGAAGCCCAGGATTCAACTTCCAAAAATACATTTAATTATCTGGATTCATTACCTGCAGTGATGTTGAGGGCTTTATATAAGAAGCAGTCTGATCAGAAGAGGTCTCCCCAAGAGATGTATAGGATTGAGGATCAGGTGTACCTGTCTACTAAGTATCTCAAGCTAAGGCAGCCTTGTAGGAAAGTATATAGGACCTTTCTCAATTGTGAAAGTCATTAATCCAGTAACTGTTGAGCTAAAGTTGTCAAAAGTATTGAAGCAAGTCCACCCAGTATTCCATTGTAGCTGGAATCATTCACAAGATCTAGCTTAAAACCAAGAGGAGAGGAACCTCCTCCCTCTATATTGGTGGAAGGTGAGAAGCATTATGAGATTAAGAAAATACTAGATTCAAGAATTTTTAGGGGGAAGTTACAGTATTTAGTCCTGTGGAAAGGTTACCCCTTAGCTGATGCTGAATGGGTAAGAGATCATGATGTTAAGGCTGACAGATTAATAAGAAAGTTTCATGATAAATGCCCTCAATATCCAATGGGATGATGTTTGAATGTTTGGTTAATTGTGCTTACTGTTTTCCTATATTTACCCCTCTTTCAAGGGGCCGGCATATCAAGGTTGAATTGCTAAGATACCTGCTAATTTTTATTGCTACTCAACTTGCCATAGAAATGGGGGGGAGGGTAAGAAGTGTGGGAAGGAAATAGGATTCTAAGAAGCTATCCATGGACTGTGAGAGCCAAGGCCACAAAAGCAGGTGTCTGATAGAGAAGTGGAATGTTCTCATAACAAACCAAAGAACTATAATTGGACAACGTGAACACTTGGTGGGTAGGGATATGGAAAGCTATTGTTAACTAACCAGATTTTCATACAGGGAAACCAGAGCTGGTTTTGCTTCTTCAGTTCCAAGATGTATATTCAATAAAGTTTATAGAATAGAATAACAGAGTTGGAAGGGACCTTGTAGGTCATCTAGTCCAGGGCTTTTCAACCAGTGGTACGTGTACCACCTGTGGTACATTGGCACCTGGCAGGTGGTATATGACCATCCTAGAAAACTGGTAGTGGGGGAGGGGAATGAGCTGAACCGGTGGCAACACTGCACAAGCCTGAGCGAGAGATGTGGGGAATAAACACCAAACACCCCCCGCCCCCCACTGCCAATCCTCAACAGAAATGCTCACAACAATGAAAACCTCGGACAGGAGGAAGAGTGTGGCCGGATGGGCAGGCAGATGTCTTGCTTGGCTGTGGCTTTTTTCAGTGCCATTGTAACTTCGAACAGTCACTAAGCGAACTGTTGTAAGTCGAGGACTACCTGTACTTTATCACCTTTTTCCTTTTTTTTTGATCATCAAGTTTTTGACACCTTGCTAGGTGACTGGTGGTACTCGGATATTGCCATATCCTAAAAGTGATACAATGGGTGAAAAGGTTGAAAAGTCCTGATCTAGTCCAACCCCCTACCCAAGCAGGAATCCCTACACCATTTCTGACAGATGACAGTCCAGTCTCTTCTTGACAGCCTCCAGTAATGAAGCACCAACAACATCTGAAGGCAGTCTGGTCCATTGGTTGATTGTTCTCACTGTCAGGAAATTTCTTCTTATTTCCAGGTTGAATCTTTCCTTGATCAGTTTCCATCCATTATTCCTTGTCTGGTCTTCAAGTGCTTTGGAAAATAGGTTGACCCCCTTCTCTATGTGACAGCATCTCAATATTGGAACACTGCTATCATGTCTCCCTGGTCCTTCTCTTCTCTAGACTAACCATACCCAGTTCCTGTAACCGTTCTTCATATGTTTTAGCCTCCATACCCTAATTATCCTTGTTGCTCTTCTCTGCACTCTCTCCAGAGTCTCAACGTTTTTATAGTGTTATATTTTATAGTACTTCAAAGCCTTGAAGATTCCTTGATTTTGAATTCACTATTCAGATGGTTGATACCTATGAGATTATCCTATTAGGAGCTGTAGCTGACAATATTTGATTGCTATTCACCATGAAAGGAATTAGTTGAAGAGAAGGCAAACAAGGCCATTCCTGAAAGAAAGAGAAAACTGGATGACCTGAAGGTTTAGGCAGAATTCATCCTTACTTTGGAAGAGGACCCTCTGAGTCACAAGTTACACCACAAGTGCACTTTATTTCATCAGGTATAGTTTGAACTCCTGAGAAGGAATAACAGAATTGGAAGGGACCTTGGAGCTCTTTTAGTCCAAGCCCCTGCTCAAACATACCATTTCAGATAAATTGCTGTGTCATGTATGTAATTTGTGTATTTTTATTGCTATTGTTGTTCTTTAATGTATCTTGAACTCCATCTAGTAGCCAAACACAAATCTTTTATTGTTTGATAATTGATTTGACCCTTCAAGGCATCCATACTTCGATTAACCCTCATTCTAAAAACAAGTGCATCCTGGAAAGCCAGACTCCATTTTTTAATATTCTGGGGAAATAAAAGCATCAGGAAGAATCCAGCCTGATCCATGACACATATTCATCTGAGGACAAAAATCCATGTCCCATACACACAGCATCATTAGTGAGGTTTTGATTTATCTGTATTTGTTAATTGTTATGTTCACCAGCAACTCAACACTGTTTATTTTGTAGTTGGGTTCTTACTATATGTATTTCTATTTTTTCCAGGTTCACCATCATGTTCCATCTATGCACATAGTCTGGTTTACTGAAAGATAGATGGGTCTAGTTGCATGTCAAGCTGCACACATGTAACGAGGACAGAACAGATTGTCCAATCTCTTCTTTAAAACCTCAGTGATGAAGCACCCACAACCTCTGGAGGGAAGCTGTTCCACTGATTAATTGGAAATTTTACTTCCTGACAGGAAATTTCTCCTCAATTCTAGTTTGAATCTCTGCTTAATGACATTAGTTCTTGTCCTGTTGTCAGGTAGTCTGGAGAATAAGTCAACCCCTCATCTCTGTGACAACCCCTCAAATATTGGAAGACTGCTATCATGTCACCCTTAGTCTTCTTTGTTAGAATAGACATACCTATTTCCTGCAACCATTCATCGTATGTTTTAGCCTCCAGCCTGGATTATTTAAGAGTTCTGAGACCTGGCCTGCAGGCTAACCAACTGACTGCAAGACATGCCAATAGAGTGCTTTTAGGGTGGCCTGAATGATGATGTCTACAACACCAGATGCATCCTTCATGGTTGGTGTTATGTATTAATACTGATATTATGGTACTGTAAAGCTAGGCTACCTCCAACAGTTTGGAGAGAAATGTCAAAAGATTCAAGTTTGAGCGGGAGCAAGCTAACATTGTGATTAGTTGACACCCTAGAGGTAAAACATAAATAGCAGGCATATTGCCAGTGTTTGACAGTTCTGTTCTTGGTTGAATAAATACTTTTGTATAATACTGGTCCGGTTATTGCCTTCAAACCCACTACACAATAGTGGCAACGAAGGTGGGGTTCTGCAGAGGAGAGAACTGTTGCTAGCTGAAGTCACTGGGTGATAGGCTGGGTAAAGAGCCCCGGCAAGCCTAGTTCTCAACCCTCGCCTACCAGTAAGTCACACTGGAGGCACACTGAAGTCACTGGGTGTCAGACTAGGCACAGAGCCCTGGTGGGACCACATTCCCGCCCTGCCTGCCAGTAAGACACACTGGAGGCACAGAAATCCTGAGGGATCCATCCCCAGGATCAAAAGGCAACACAGCTCTTTCCGTAGCAGAGAAGGTAGTAACTAGGACCTCACAGAACTCCCAGAATGGCTAAACTCGGCGTCTCAATGAGTTCGATATCACCCATCCAGAGCAGTGGAGCTCCTATGTCTCCCATGTTGACAATTACCTATGGGCAAACCAGGTCAGAGACGATGGCCTGAAGCATGCAGGCAAGCGACATTCGACATCACAGAAAACCTGGTGGCACTGGCAAGCATAGAGTCAGTGACATACGCAGACCTCAAGAGGAGGTTAAAAGATCATTTTGAGCTAAAACTCTCCATAATTGCTTGGCGCCACGCTTTTGAGCAATGTGAGCAGAGGTCTGGAGAATCAGCAGCTGAGTTCATGGCCGCACTTTGCCAAGCTTCACACAACTGTGAGTTTCCAGATTTAGAAGACTGCCTCAGAGACAGACTTGTTTGCAGTTTGTTAAATAGAGAGCTACAGCAGCGCCTATTTGCCATGGAAAAACTGACATTTCAAGATGCATTGAAGGAAGTCATGGCAGATGAGGCTGCTGGAGGAGAAATGAAGGCTCTCTGGCCACCAAAAACACACACCAGCCCTGCAGCGATCCACCACAAAATTGCTGAGGGACCCAGGGAGACCGATGAAGATGACGAGATCGACCGGTTGCAGAGGGAGCAATCCAGATGGCAATGCTCAACAGAGCAAACAATGGCCCCAGCTGCGCCAGCTGTGGGGGACAGCATAAAAGGGCAGAGTGCAGATTTCACACAGCTGTGTGCCACACCTGTGGAAAGCAAGGGCACATCGCCAGAGTCTGTAGAGGCTGCCAAAGAGAAATGTGAACTGCACCCTCACAGCAGAAAGGTAACGGGCTAGGGGAAGAACAAGGTTGGATATTGCTCAGGTAGGCGAAGTATCCAATGAATGGGAGCCCAATGCCCCCTCAAGGAGAAGCTAAGACTCCAAATTAGATTGCAGGTAGTCCCATGCTCTGTGGAGCTAGACACTGGGTCAGCCCTATCCATCATTTCATACCAGACTTTTAATTATATTTGCAGACAAGTCAAAAGGCAAGTACCACTGAAGCCATCAAGCCTCATACGAATGGACTTCCAAAATTGCTGTTTCCGTAAGGGGAGAAGCCACTGTTAGAGTTAAGTTCAAGGATTTTGAGGGTCCCCTCGCCATTGTGGTCATTGATGGATAGCACATCAGCCTCATCGGACTGGATTGGTTCTAAGCCTTGGGCATCCATGTGACGGGCATCCATCGCACACAAACAGCTGACCTGGCAGCAGTTTGCCAACAATACGCTGATGTTTTCAGCACAGAGTTGAGACAATACAGGGAGGTGCCCATTTCACTCAACCTTGACCCAACAGTAACTCCAATCCAAGAGAAACCGTGCAGAGTGCCTTTCACACTAAAACCAAAGATAGATGCGGAACTTGACAAACTAGTGCAGCATGGAGTGCTCCAACCTGTGGACAGTAGCCTGTGGGAGACTCCCATAGAGACCCCAGTAAAGCCAAATGGGGAAGTTCGCATCTGTGCAGACTACAAGTGCACAATCAATAAAGCACTACAGCAACATGCTTATCCAGTTCCGGTGGTAAGCCACATACTCGCCTCACTTCAGGGAGGTTGAAGTTTTGCCAAATTAGACCTCGCACAAGCATACCATCAGCTGCCAGTTGACGACATCACCGCCGAGGCACAGACCATTGTCACGCACAGAGGGGAATTCAGAGCACGCCGCCTGCAGTTTGGGGTAAGCATAGCCCCCAGGTTGTTCCAAAGCATCATGGATCCACCATAGAGCATTTAAAGTAGTCAAATCACTGCTGTCATCAAATTCCGTGCTGGCGCATTTTAATGAAAAACTGCCAGTAACACTAGCCTGCGATGCTTCACCTTATGGCATTGGGGCAGTGCTAAGCCATCAAATGCCAGACGGTTGCAAGGCTCCCATTGCATGCTACTCACAAACCTTATCAGCAGCTGAGAGGAACTATGCACAAATCGATAAGGAAGCTCTCACCATTGTTCCACGACTTCTTGCATGGCCGACCCTTTACTGTCTTCACATACCACAAGCCACTTCTTGGTCTTTTTACGGCTGACAAGCAGACTCCACAGATCCTGTCACCATGGATGCTGCGATGGTCAATCTTCGTGGCAGCCTATTCGTACAGGTTAGTCCACAAGCCAGGGAAGGAAATGGGCCACGCCGACATGCTCAGACGACTGCCTCTGCAGCAGATGGATCCGGACCCAGCTCCAGCAGTGCATATCCTGGCAATCCAGGATCTTCCAGAAACACCCCTACCCGCAGGGGATGTGGCTGCTGAAACTGCCACTAATTGCTCAGCCACGTTCTCAACTGGGTGTTGAGAGGGTGGCCAGAAACCCAGTCAAGCTCAGAGTTCCAGCACTACGCGTGCAGGAAAGATGAACTATCAGCCCACAAGGGCTGTGTACTATGGGGAAGCAGGGTTGTCGTCCCACCCAGTCTTCAAGCCAGGGTGCTAGATTCTCAACATGAAGGGCACCCCGGAATCATAAGGATGAAGACTTTAGCCAGGAGTTATTTGTGGTGGCCAGGCCTGGACAAAGACATTGAAACCCAAGTAAGGGGCTGTCAGGTCTGCCAAGAGACCCGTCCAGAGATGCCCCAAGCACCCGTGCACCACTGGGAGACCACACACACCCCTTGGTCTTGTGTACAAATCGACTTTGTGGGCCCATTCCAGGTACAGGTATTCCTCATTGTCATGGACAGCTATTCCAAGTGGTTGGAAGTGGTACCTGTCCCATCAATGACAACTGCCAGGGTCATCCAGGAGCTATGCCAGCTCTTCACCACACACAGTCTGGCAGACATCATCATGTCTGACAACAGGGCATAATTCACGGTGGCGGAATTCCAATCATTCCTAAATGCCAACATGATACGGCACGCGACTTCTGCTCCCTTCCACCCAGGTTCCAACGGTCAGGCCGAACGAATGGTGAGGTCCACCAAGGAATCGCTCAAGCGAATGACAATGGGGGATTGGAATCATC
This sequence comes from Bothrops alternatus, assembly GCA_034064705.1. Lineage (NCBI taxonomy): Eukaryota > Metazoa > Chordata > Lepidosauria > Squamata > Viperidae > Bothrops > Bothrops alternatus. The sequence goes on from JARGCV010000085.1 coordinate 16,270,633, forward strand.
GCCTGGCAAATTTCCTTCTGTGCCAACACATGACTCCTAGCACCGCAACGTGTCGCAGCCCTGCAGAACTACGGTGGGGCTGCAGGCTCACAACAAAGCTTGACTGACTCCACCCAGACAGGACGGCAGCAGAAACAGCTCAATCCAAGCCTCCCAGGAACCTACGGCCAGGTGAAATGGTATGGACCAGGAACTATGGGCCAGGAGATCCCTGGGTTGCCGCTAAAGTGACTAGGGTAATGGGGCCATTATCCTACGAGGTGGCCCTGGAAAATGGTCATGTGGTCACACACCACATTGACCAGTTAAGGCATCAGCAGGCTGGCCCAATCCCAGGGGAGGAGTTTGAGGGAAATGCAGACACACCAGGTGACCATGTTTTCCCAAATCTGCCCACACCTGCAAGGGCCGCCCCCGCAGAAACAGAGGCACTCCAGGTCATAGAACCACATCTCCCATCAGATGACCTAAATAGCCACCACGGCACGGGGCAACCTGGGTCAGACAATCATGCGGCCGCACAAGACGCCAAAACAACATTACAGCAATCTGCCCAAAGCCACAGGCCCCCAGCATACCTTGAGGACTATGTGCATTGATCAAAAAAAGAATGACAACTATACTAGGGGAGAGGGGGGTTATGTATTAATACTTATATTATAGAAAGCTAGGCTACCTCCAACAGTTTTGGAGGGAAACATCAAAAGATTCAAGTTTAGACTTCTGGTTCCAGTTCGCGGCGTTGCTAGTCGGGCAGGTATACTTCTCTCCTTGCCGACTAGATTTCCCTCCATCGGTGGACCCTTATATGGGTCCAAAGTCGCCCTGGAGGGTGCGACTTCTGATGAGGAGGCTGCGATCTGATGGCGGAGGAGCGGTGGCCCCTCCAGCTGTCTGGACGAATCTCCAAGGACCGACGTAGAAGAAGATCGGCCAGTAAAATGGCCAATCGCCTAGCCGCTTCAGACCGTAAGTCAGACAACATCTAAGCTGTGAATGCCCCTGGTGACCCAGGTGAGAACTCTGCAACTTTCCTCTCTATTTTTTACTTATTTTAATACCTGCAAGAGCCTTTGGAATTATTTCCCTGGCTTGGAAAGGCGGCTCCTGCTTTTTTGGGGGGGAAAAAGGCATTTTTACAATATTGAAATAGACAATGCTTTATTTTTATATTTATCTTTTTTGGATATAAAAAAGGGAAAAAGTTGGAAAAGGTTTTTTTTCTTTTTCTTCTCTCTTGGTAAGAATTGTATTTTTTTTTTCTTCCTATATATTACATTTTAAAAGACAGGAAAAAAAGGAACTGATTGTTTCTTTAACTTTAACTCATTGAGGATATCTAGTGGCAAAAGTTTGAGACTGCAAGTTCAGACTATTTTCTTAAATATGGAATACTGAACTTCAGTGTACTTTTGGAAAGATAAGCTGTGCAGCTGTGGAAGCTGTGGAGGTGGATGTTGTTTACTCTAAATATAGCCTTCACAAAAGAGACTTTCTTTTAAGCATTATCATCTAAAATGGAGACTCAACTACAATTGAATTATGCACTCATACTGGAAAAGATTTATGAGGCCACTGTTGACATATGTGCCACAATAAAAAACTGTACCTTAGAATCAAGATTTAGAGAGTCTACTATATTTGTTCAATCTGATGCCCAGGCTACATCTGACTATGGTATAAATCAAAATATACCAGAAGAGGAATCTACAGAGATAGAAGAGGAACATATCTTGCTTGACAACCCTTTCATCTGCAACTTAGAGAATCAGAAGAAGCAAAGACTAAGATTTCAAACTATAAAGCAACAACGCTGCAAGAAAAACACAGAAAGGTTTCTATTGCACAGGGAAAGATTTATATCTTCTCAAAGAATGCTACAACTAACAAAAATCTATCCACTAGCTGAAAAGGAAGCGTTGTTATGGAAGCCTGTCTGGTATAGAAAAAAACCCAGAATTAGACTGAAAAAGAAATTTAAAACTGATTCAGTCGAGAGCACAGGGGCATGTTCTTGTCCGATCATCTGGGGCAAGTTTGAGGCTGTTACGCCTGATGAAGTGGACAGGGCCATTGGAGCTGTGAGTTCCGCCACCTGTTTGTTGGACCCGTGTCCCTCCTGGCTGGTCTCTGCCAGCAGGGCGATGACACGTACCTGGATCCAGTAGATTGTCAACGCTTCTCCGAGGGAGGGGTCCTTTCCGGCTCCCTTAAAGGAGGCACTTGTGCGCCCCCTCCTCAAGAAGCCTTCCCTGGATCCAGCAATTTTGACCAACTATCGTCCAGTCTCCAACCTCCCTTTTGTGGGGAAGGTTGTTGAGAAGGTGGTGGCACTCCAGCTCCAGCAGTCTCTGGAGGAAGCTGATTATCTGGGGCCTCTGCAGTCTGGGTTCAGGCCCGGCTACTGCATCGAAAATGCTTTGGTCGCTCTGATGGATGATCTCTGGTGGGCCCAGGATAGAGGTCAGTCCTCTCTCCTGGTGCTTCTTGACCTCTCAGCGGCGTTCGATACCATTGACCATGGTATCCTTCTGCGCCGGCTGAAGGGAGTGGGAGTGGGGGCACTGTGTTACGGTGGTTCTCCTCCTATCTCTCTGGTCGGTCGCAGCCGGTGTTTGTGGGGGGTCAGAGGTCCACCTCTAGGTTACTCCCATGTGGGGTGCCTCAGGGGTCGGTTCTCTCCCCCCTACTTTTTAACATTTACATGAAGCCACTGGGAGAGATCATTCATCGGCACGGAGTGAGATATCATCAGTACGCTGATGATACTCAGCTGTACATTTCCACTCCTAGCCAAATCAGTGAAGCGGTTGAGGTGATGTGCCGGTGTCTGGAGGCTGCGAGGGTCTGGATGGGCATTAACAAATTAAGGCTCAACCCTGACAAGATGGAGTGGCTGTGGGTGATGCTTCCCAAGGACACTTCAATCTGTCCTTCCATTACTCTGGGGGGTGAATCCATAAACCCCTCAGAGAAGGTCCGCAACTTGGGAGTCCTCCTCGACCCACAGTTGACACTGGAACATCATTTGTCAGCTGTGGCGAGGGGGGCATTTGCCCAGGTTTGCCTGGTGCACCAGTTGTGCCCCTATTTGGATCGGGAGTCTCTCCTCACAGTCACACATGCCCTTGTCACCTCGAGGATCAACTACTACAACGCTCTCTACATGGGGCTACCCTTGAAGACTGTTTGGAGACTACAATTAGTGCAAAATGCGGCTGCGCGAGCAATTGTGGGCCTTCCACGTTGTGCCCACATTTCGCCAACTCTCCGCATGCTGCATTGGCTGCCTATTGGTCTCCGAGCGCAATTCAAAGTATTGGTCATTACCTATAAAGCCCTTTATGGCATTGGACCAGGATACTTACGGGACCGTCTTCTGCCACATACTTCCCTACGACCGGTGAGAGCGCACAGGGTTGGCCTCCTCCGGGTCCCGTCAGCGAAACAATGTTGTCTGGCGGGCCCTAGGGGGAGGGCCTTCTCTGTTGTTGCGCCCGCCCTCTGGAACCAACTACCTCCTGAAGTCCGCGTTTCTCCAACTCTCCTGGCCTTCCGAAAGAACCTTAAAACCTATCTTTGCCGGCAGGCCTGGGGATGATTGTGGACTGTGGTGTGAATGTTGAATGTGTGTGGGGTTTCTTATTTTTTTAAAAATATTTTTGGTTGGATTCAGATTATGATCTGTTGTTTTATATAGATGTTGTAAGCCGCTCCGAGTCTTTGGAGAGGAGCGGCATATAAATCCAACAAATAAATAAATAAATAAAACTGATTAATGGATTAAAGACAATGCTGGTTTTATGGATTGTTTTAAGGATAATGATTTAGGCTTAGAAGTATGAAAACTGATTTAAAATTCTTTAATGGATTAAAAGGCAATACTGGTTTTTTGGGGTGTTTTAAGGATAGTGATAATGTGTGTTTAATTCAGATTGATGATTTTTCATTCTCTTATGGAAACTTGTTTGATATGGAAACATGAAAGTTAAATTTAGAGTGAAGTTTAATTAAGAGATTTTTGTGTATAGTAATATGATTTGATAAGGTATGATAACTAATTGGATGGATTTTGGAGTTTATGTAATGAATTGAAATGAATTAAGTCAAAGAGCATTATAACCAATAAAAATGGGTTTAATGAATTGTATTAAGGGGGAATATATATATATATATATATATATATATATATATATATATATATATATATATATATATATATATATATATATATATATATATATATATATATATATATATATATATATATATATATATATATATATATATATATATATATATATATATATATATATATATATATATATATATATATGAGAGAGAGAGAGAGAGAGAGAGAGAGAGAGAGAGAGAGAGGGAAATACATATGAATAAACTCTTAAAACAGATTTAGTAGTAATAGAAATTTAGGCAATGCTGAGTACATGGATTGTTTTAAGGATAATGATTCAGACTTAGAAGTATGAAAACGGCAATTATATATATGTATGTTTAATTCAATTTGATGACTTTTCATTGTTTTATCGAAACTTGTCTGATATGGAAATATGAAAGTTAAATTTGGAGTGAAACTTAACTAATTACGAGATTTTTGTGTATAGCAATATGATTTGATAAGTTATGATAATTAATTGGATGGAATTTGGACTTTGTGTAATGAATTGAAATGAATTAATTCAAAGACTACCATAACCAATAAAGATGGGCTTTATTAAGGGGGGGAATATAGATTTACATATATATGGCTATACAATTATAAGTCAATTATCATTGGAAGAAGAAATAACTAAGATTGATGTTAATTGAGAGAGAGCAAGAGCTTGAATATACGTGGAAGAGACATTTGAAATGTTAAACTGTTGATATAAAACAATATTTGACTATGGTAATTGAAATTGATAAAGTTTTAAAACAGGTGTAGTAGTAATAGAAATTTATGATAGAAATTGAATACATTAAATTTGTATGTTTTTTGAGGGAAATAGATGATGGTGAATGTACTAAGTTGAGCTGTTTATGTGTGCTTTTATTTTAGAATCTTTGTTTACCCAATCACCACGGTGTGTCCTAAGTACTTTTTGTTAAAATTATAAAACCAATAAAATATTTTTCAAAAAAAAAAAGATTCAAGATTGAGTGGGAGCAAGCTAACATTGTGATTGGTTGATGCCCTAGAGGCGAAACGTATAAATAGCAGGCATGTTGCCAGTGTTTGGCAGTTCTGTTCTTGGTTGAATAAACACTTTTGCATAATACCAGTCTGGTTATTGCCTTCAAACCCACTACACAATAGCTGGTATGTATTGGCCAAAGAGGTTGAGATCGATCTGACCCAATCCTGTAACTGACCCAATCATGGATGGTGGAGGTCCTTTCCAGAAAAGAGGGAACCCCAAAGCCACTGGCCTGTGAGCAAAGCCTGTGCTGATGTTCTACTGGCTGTTTCAATTGCTGAAAGGAAGAGCACCAAGCTGCTGACTGATGAGCTGCATACCCAGCCCAAAAAGTTGCCTCAGGGCTTACCAAGAACCAGTGAAGGAGTAGAGAAATGGCCCTGGAAGGAGTAGAGGTCATCAAAAGTAAGCTGGAGGGGAGGGGGAGGAGGGGAAGAGGAAGGAGAAGGGGAGGGAGGGAAGAGGAGAAAATGCCAAATCCAGGCTAAGCTTTGTTACATTTCTATGTTAGGTTAGGTCAGGGATAGGCAACCCAAAACACTCAAAGAGCCACTTGGACCCATTTCCCACCGAAAACAAAACACTGGGAGCCACATAACCCTTTTGACATCTAAAATGAAGATAACACTGCATATATCCTTTTTACCATATGGTAAAAAAGGATATATGCAGTGTTATCTTCATTTTAGATGTCAAAAGGATCTCTCTCTGTGTGTCTCTCTGTGACTCTCTCTGTTTCTCTCTGTCTCTCTCTCCCTCCCTCTGTCTCCCTCCCTCTCCCTCTCTCTCTTTCTGCCCTTGGTCTGCCAGTCCTCTTCCCCCACTCAGTGTGTGTGTGTGTGTGTGTGTGTGTGTGTGTGTGAGAGAGAGAGAGAGAGAGAGAGAGAGAGAGGCACTTGTGCTCCCCCCTCTCTCTTTCTCACTGTTTCCTCTCTCCCTCCCTCTCTCTCCCTCTCTCTTTCTCTCTCTCCTCTCCCTCTCTCTCTTTTCCCTCTCTTTTTCTGTTTTCTCTTTCTCTCTCTCCCTCTCCCTCTCTCTCTCTTTCTCTCTCCTCCCCTCTCTCTCCCTCTCTTCGATCTTCTGCTCACCTGGCAAGCAGGCTTCAAGCTGTTGTGCAACAGGCTGGCTCTCTCCTCCCCTTCCTGCTTCCTGCTTCCTGCAGAGATGCAGCAAAGGGAGGAGCCCCGCCCAATAAGCTTTTCAGCTTTTTCTCTTTTTTTGAAAAATATTTTATTGGTTTTATAATTTTAACAAGTACTTAAAGCATACCGTGGTGATTGGGTAAACAAAGATTCCAAAATAAAAACACACATAAACAGCTCAACTTAGTACATTCACTTTCATCTTTCTATTTCCCTCAAAAAAAACATATAAATTTAATGTATTCCATTTCTATCATTAATTTCTTTTACTACTAAACCTATTTTAAAACTTTGTCAATTTCAATTACCATAGTCAAATATTATTTTGTATCAACAGATTAACATTTCAAATGTCTCTTCCACGTATATTCAAACTCTTGCCCTCTCTCAACCCTCTTTTTGTCATCAATCTTAATTATTTCTTCTTCTACTAATAAATAACTTATAATTATATAGCCATATATGTAAAATCTAAATATATTTTTTCTCCCTTAATAAAGCCCATTTTTATTGCTTATGAAGATCTTTAAGTTAATTCATTTCAATTCATTACACAGACTCCAAACTCCATCCAATTAATTATCATACCTTATCAAATCATATTACTATACACAAAAATCTCTTAGTTAATTAAGTTTCACTCCAAATTTAACTTTCATACTTCCATATCAAACAAATTTCCATAAAACAATGAAAAATCATCAAACTAAATTAAACACACATTATCCTTATCCTTAAAACACTCCAAGGCACCAGTATTGCCTTTTAATCCATTAAACAATTCTGAGTCAATTTTCACAGTTCTAAAGCTAAATCATTATCCTTAAAACAGTCCATAAAACCAGTATTGCCTTTTAATCGATTAAACAATTTTAGATTTCTTTTTCAATCTAATTCTGGGTTTTCTTCTATAGTAAACAGGCTTCCATAGTAGCGCTTCCTTTTCAACCAGTGGATCCATTTTTATTAATTGTAGGATTCTTTGAAAGAATATAGACCTTTCCCTCTGCAATAGAAACCTTTCTGTGTTCTTCTTGGAGCGTTGTTTATTTATAGTTTGAAATCTTAGTCTTTGCTTCCTCTGATTTTTAAGTTGCAGATGAAAGGGTTGTCAAGCAAGATAGGTTCCTCTTCTGTCTCTGTAGATTCCTCTTCTGCTATATTTGAATTTATATCATAGTTAGATGTAGCCTGGGCATCAGTTTGCACAGATATAGTAGACTCTCTAAATCTTGATTCTAAAGTACAGCTTTTTATTGTGGCACAAATATCAACAGTGGCCTCATAGATCTTTTCCAGTATGAGTGCATAGTTCAGTTGTAGCTGAGTCTCCCTTTTAGATGATAATACTTAAAATACAGTCTCTTTTGTGAAGGCTATATTTAACGTAAACATCCACCTCCACAGCTTCCACAGCTGCACAGCTTATCGTTCCAAAAGTATTTGAAGTTCAGTGTTCCATCTTTGACTTACAGTCTCAAACATTTGCCACTAGATGTCCTCAGTAAGTTAAAGTTAATGAGTTAAAGTTTAAAAAAAGGAAAAAAACAATCCGTTCCTCTTTTTTTTGCCCTTTAAAATGTAATATATAGGGGGAAAAATACAGCTCTTACCAAGAGAAAGAGGGGGGGAAAAGCCTTTTCCAACTTTTTTCCTTTTTTTGTGTATCCAAAAAAGATAAATATAGAAATAAAGTATAGTCTATTTCAATATTTTAAAAACTCCTGTTTTCCCAAACATAGCAGAAGCCGCCTTTTCAAGCCAGGGAAGTAATTCCAAAGGCTCTTGTAGGTGTTCAAATAAACAAAAGATAGAAAGGAAAATTGCAAAGTTCTCACCCGAGCTCACCACGGGGGCATTTACAGCTTAGATGTTGTCTGACTTACAATCTGAAGCGGCTAGGCGATTGGCCATTTTACTGGCTGATCTTCTTCTCCGTCGGCCCTTTGGAGTTTTGTCCAAACAGCTGGAGGAGCCGCTGCTCCTCCGCCGTTGGATTGCAGCCTCCTCATTGGAAGTCGCACCCTCCAGGGTGACTTTGGACCCGTATAAGGGTCCATCGATGGAGGGATATCTAGTCAGCGAGGAGAGAAGTCTCCCCGTCCGACTAACAATGCCGCACACCGGAACCGGAAGTCAAGCTTTTCACCTTCTTGAACAGGGTGAGGCCACTCTCTTTTTTTACAGAGAGAGAGAGAGAGAGAGAGAGAGAGAGAGAGAGAGAGAGAGAGAGAGAGAGAGAGAGAGAGAGAGAGAGAGAGAGAGAGAGAGAGAGAGAGAGAGAGAGAGAGAGAGAGAGAGAGAGAGAGAGAGAGAGAGAGAGAGAGAGAGAGAGAGAGAGAGAGAGAGAGAGAGAGAGAGAGGAGCAGGAGAAGGCTCAAAGAGCCGCATGCGGCTCCAGAGCCACAGGTTGCTGACCTGTGGGTTAGGTTATGTACAGTATTTCAGAGCATATGCATTAGAATTCCTAACAAGTAAAAGCTGCATCTTATCTGCTGCCATATATCTCTAAAAGGCTATAAAATCTGTTAGGAAAATAATTGGAAATATAGCAAATTCAACCACCACAGTCCCTTCAGATCTAATCTGCTCTCTAAGAACATATAGCTTTTACTTAATGGATTGTCACGCAGCTCTCTATAGAAAATCCAGCGCCTGTACCATAAACCAGAACTGCCAAATGCTCATTTCAACTCCTGTATTTTTCTATGCCACATCACTGGCAGATGCATCAGACTATTAACAAAGGATGGCACCCTCTCTTGAAACAGTTCCAAATTGTCCTGTGAAGTAAGAAAGAAAATATTGAGGCACTGGCTGTCCTCTGAAAATTTATTTGCTTTCATAAATACTTTCAGGTTTATATGGCCAAGATGCCAAGCAAAGGCTCTGGGGATTATTGGGCAGTCTAAATTATATATATATATGTAGGTCTTTGGTTCTTCGGGTTTTCTCCCACGTAGAATTTCAAGTGTCTTGGCGACGTTTCGACGAAGTCTCATTCGTCATCTTCAGGCTGGTGCTTTTGGCTTCTGCTTCTAGGAGCAATGTGAGATTTTAGCTGTTTCTTCCTTTTAACTGCCAGTGGGGGTTTGAACTGATTGGCTGGGAGCTCAGCTGTGTTCTGATTGGGTGGAGGTGTGTTCTGATTGGTTAGGGGCTTGGCTGTGCTCTGATTGGATGGGGGGTTGGTTGTGCTCTGATTGGATGGGGGAGTGTTCTGTTTGGGTGGGGGCTTTGTTGTGCTCAGGTTAGTCAGTGTTACAAGGGGATTAGAGATGGTGAACTGTATAGCTGTTTGGCTTTGCATTCGTGGTCGTGCCTCATCTTCATGGTGGGTGTCAGTTTGCTTCGTGTATGGATTGGAGGGGTTTAAGGTGGCTAATGATGCAGCTGTGGTCTGGCTTCTGGTTTGTGGTCATGCCTCCTCATCAGTGTGGGTTTGGGTTTGCTTTTTGCCTGGATGTGTGGTGGTGACATCCTGTGTGGTTTTTGTGAGTGTAGGTCTGGTGTCATTCCCTGTGCTATGGACTCGTCTGTCAATAAGGGCGGGTTTCCAAATGGCTGGTAGGCGGGAGGTATCATCTCGTTTGTTCATGCTGTGTGGGCGTTTTTCTATCTCGATGGCTTCTCTGATTATTCTGTTATTAAAGTGTTCAGTTTTGGCGATAGTTCTGGTCTTTTTGAAATCAATTTCATGTCCTGTGGCTTTGAGGTGTTGGACCAGGGAAGAAGTTGGTTCCTCTTTTTTGACTGTGTTTTTGTGTTCTTCAATGCGTGCACTTATTCTTCTGTTGGTTTGTCCAATGTATGTGGTGGAGCAGGCAGTACATGGGATTTCATATACTCCTTGATTTTCTAATTCAATTTTGTCTTTAGGGTTTCTTAGGATGGTGGATATTTTTCTGTTTGTGCAGAATGCTGTTTTGATATTATGTTTGTGAAGGATCTTGCTGATCCTGTCTCTGGTGCCTTTTATGTATGGGAGGAGGGCTTTGCCGTTTTCTTGTTCTCTGTCTTGGATTTTAGTGTTGCAAAAGTTTGCTATAGCAACAACAGAGACAAGTGGCTAATAATAGATAGTGTGGCAAGTCAAACAATTGTTAATGACTCTGAATTATTTTGCAGGTTTGTTCCAGTAGCACAAGAAGCTGTGGCTTTGGCAAATGGCCAGAAAGCAAAAGTCATTCGGAAGAGGCGATGTAAAAAATCCATATTTGGAATCAAAGTTTACCAATGTGCTTTGTGTACCTGAGATGGAACATAATTTGTTAAGTGTGTCTAATTTAGACAAACAAGGTTTTGAGATCATTTTTGTAAATGGGAAGTGTCTCATCAAAAGGAATGGGAATATTTGTGCAGAAGGCATAAAGGAAGATAACCTATATGTATTGCAGGGACAAAGGTTCAATGTTCCCATATATTTAAGAATGTTGCAGAGCATGATTCATGTGTTCATCTTCTACACAGAAGACTTGGCCATGCAAGCTTTAAACTTTTGCAGCAAAAGCAAGAGTTTGCAGAAAGGCTAAATTTGAAGGGATGCAAAACATATTTGGACTGTGCAGTATGCAAAGCATCGAAGTCAAAGGCATTCCCAGTTAGTAAATATAGCACAAGACAAACAAAAAGAGCTCTAGAGCTGGTCCATGCAGATCTGGTGGGACCTATGCAAGCCAGTTTGGGAGGAGCAAAATATGCACTGGTAATTGTTGATGATTATAGCAGGTATTCGTTTTGCTACTTGCTTAGAGGTAAGACAGAGGTGCTACAACAATTCTGGGTCCCTTACAACAATTCTGGGTCCCTTATCTGGGTCCCTTGCAGTCGGGATTCAGACCCGGTTACTCTACGGAAACTGCTTTGGTCGCGCTGATGGATGATCTCTGGCGGGCCCGGGATAGGGGTCTATCTTCTATCCTGGTGCTTCTTGACCTCTCAGCGGCTTTCGATACCATTGACCATGGTATCCTTCTGCGCCGACTGGAGGGGTTGGGGGTGGGAGGCACTGTTCTCCAGTGGTTCTCCTCCTACCTTTCTGGCCGGTCGCAGTCGGTGTTGGTAGGGGATCAAAGATCGACCTCTAGGCTCCTCCCTTGTGGGGTGCCGCAGGGGTCGGTTCTTTCGCCCCTGCTGTTTAATATTTACATGAGGCCGCTGGGTGAGATCATCCATAGACACGGGGTGAGTTACCATCAGTACGCTGATGATACCCAGCTGTACGTTTCCACCCCGTGCCAAGTCAGCGAAGCAGCAGAAGTGATGTGCCGGTGTTTGGAGGCTGTGAGGGCCTGGATGGGTGAGAACAGACTAAAGCTCAATCCTGACAAGACGGAGTGGCTGTGGGTTCTCCCTCCCAAGGACAAGACCAACTGTCCGTCCATTACTCTGGGGGGGGAAACTTTGAACCCCTTGGAGAAGGTTCGTAACTTGGGTGTTCTCCTCGATCCACAGCTGCACTTAGACCAACATTTGGCGGCTGTGACGAGGGGAGCATTTGCCCAGGTTCGCCTGGTGCACCAGTTGCGACCTTATCTGGACAGGGAGGCCTTGCTCACAGTCGCTCATGCCCTTATCACCTCGAGGATCGACTACTGCAATGCTCTCTACATGGGGCTACCCTTGAAGAGTGTTCGGAGACTTCAATTAGTCCAGAATGCAGCCGCGCGAGCAATCGTGGGCTTACCTCGGTATGCCCACATTTCACCAACGCTCCGCGAGCTGCACTGGCTACCTATTAGTCTCCGCTCGCAATTCAAAGTGTTGGTCATTACCTATAAAGCCCTACATGGCCTAGGACCAGGTTACTTGCAGGACCGTCTTTTGCCTCATACCTCATCACGACCGGTCAGAGAGCACAGAGTTGGTCTTCTCCGGGTCCCGTCGACCAGTCAATGTAGGCTGGCGGGCCCCAGGAGAAGGGCCTTCTCTGTTGCGGCCCCTACCCTCTGGAATCAGCTCCCTCCGGGGATTCGGACCGCCCCCACTCTTCTGGCCTTCCGAAAAGAATTAAAAACTTATTTGTGTCGGCAGATCTGGGAATGATTGGTGTTGAATGTTGGATGAATGTTTTTTTTTTTTATTAAAAAATTTGGGGTATTGTTTTAACTTTATGATCATCTTAATTTAATTTATATTAGACTTATTAAATGCGATTGTTATTTATCTATGTTGTAAGCCGCTCTGGGTCCCCTGGAGAAGAGCGGCTTATAAGTCTAATAAATAAATAAATAAATAAATAAATAAATAAATTCAAACAGTGGGTAAGTTTTATAGAGAGAAGGTACAGACAACAAGTATGTCAGTTGCAAACTGACAGAGGTACTGAATTTATGTCAACTAAATTCCAACAATGGTTGGGGCAGTTGGGGATAAGACACAGACGTACAAATCCTTACACAGCAGCAGAGAACAGTGTAGCTGAAAGAAGGAATGGTGTTTTGCAAACAATGAAAGATTCATTATTAGAGGATTCTGGTATGAGCAGGTCATATTGGGGAGAAGCCATATTGACTGCCAATTATATAGTTAACAGCTGTGGAGTTCCTCCATTAATAATACTCCATATTCCATTCTATATGGAAGAAAGCCATCACTGGCACATTTGAGAATTTTTGGAAGTACTGCATGGGTACATATTCTGAAAGCAATCAGAAGAAAGGGACAGCAAAAGGCAAGAAAGCTCAGGTTTGTGGGCTATGAACCAGGGTCAAAAGGATATCACTTTAGCAATGGAAGTAAAAGAATTGTAATTTCAAGGTCTGCTAATTTTGCAGAACAAAATTGGGACAGAATTAATGCAAATTCTTGGTATGTCTCACTTAATGACAGTGATCCATTTAATGACAATAACTCATCTAATGATAAAAAATGATTATTGAAGATGTCAATGTTCAGGGAGGAAAGGCTGAACAAGACATGAAGCCAGAAAGACTTGAGACACAGGAGCAGTTAATACCACATAAGTCAGAGTGATGTAATAAAGGAATTCCACCTGACAGATATTCTGCCAGCAAGGTAAAGGTTTGCAATGTGTGGTATGAGCCAAGAAGTTATAAAGAGGTGTTGGCAATACCAAAAGCTGAACAAGAAAGATGGAAGGAGGCCATGGATAAAGAGATGAAATCCATGGGAGACCATGAAGTATTTAAATCAGTGACTTTGCCACAGGGAACCAAAGCTGTGGGTTGTGAGTGGGTATATAAGAAAAAGGTATTGCCAAATAATGATGTACAGTATAAGGCCAGGTTAGTGGCACAAGGTTTTTCACAATTAAAGAATGTGCATTACGATGAAGTATTTGCGCCAACTGTGAAAAGTGAAAGTATAAGATTAGCACTGGCATTGGCAGCGGCATATAAGCATAAAATCTGGCACTTTAATATCACAACTGCATTCCTCAATGCTGAGTTAGAGGAAGAAATTTATTTGATTCAAGCACCAGAATATGAAATTGCAAAACCTAACATGGTGTATAAATTAAACAAGGCTATTTATGGGCTGAAGCAGTCAGCCAGAAACTGGGATGTCTGTTTAGATACTGTTTTAAAGGGTCTTGGATTTAAAAGTTGCAAAGCTGATAATTGTATATTACATACAGTTGCAAATACTGTATACTATATACAGTTGCAAATCTGTAAAGTACAATACACATATTTAACACACGTTTTATGGTTTCTGTTATGTTTATTCAAGATGGCCCTCAAAAGGTTTCACTAAAACTTCTTGGTGTAGAAGAAGGGGATTAGGCCATTTTTGTGGTCTCCCAACAACACACAAAATAGAGTTGCATTACTTTTCTCCCTATTCAAGACTCTAACGAGTGGGGCCTGTTCAGATAAATCAGCTTTTCATGCAACCTCACTGATTCCCAACAGAAATGCCCTTAATCTGATGGAAAGAACCATGGATACTGCCATATTTCTCTAGCACTTTGAAACAAGTGTTTGTTTTACAAGAGCAATGATCCATTGTACATATCTCATGCTCATGAGTTCATTGAAGCCTGGAACTCCACAAGCAATTCCATCAACAGACACATTGACCTACAACCAGCCTATGAATCCCTCAGAATCCAAATCAACCGCATTTTGATCAGATGTCTTTTCTCATTTGCAAATGCATATAGGTACGCAGAACAAAAATAGGATTTCATTAAAATTTTGATTACCTTTTTCTTTATAATAATCTTATGAAACTTTGGGGCACTTGAACAAGACTATTTTTTTCCTAATTTGCTCTTGGCTTCTGCTAAACATGCCTCATGTTAAATTGTAATAGTTACAGATTTTGGTCAGTGGAAGCGAATATTTTCAGGTATGAATTACAGAATGTGTTTCTGCACAGGTAGTCCTTGATTTACAACTATTTGTTTAGTGAGTGTTTGAAGTTACAACAGCACTGAAAAAAGTGACTTACAACCATTTTTAACATTTACAACCATTGCAGCATCCTCATGGGCGTATGATCAAACTTGGGTGCCTGGCAACTGAAATGTGTTTGCAATGATTGCAGTGTCCTGGGGTCATGTGATCACCATTTGTAACCTTCCCAGCCAGCTTCCAATAGTCAGCTGCAGTGATTTATTTAACATCTGTGGCAAAAAGGTCAAAAATGGAGTACAACTCATTTAACATATTCCTTGCTTAGCAATGGAAATTTGGGGGTTGATTGTGATTGTAAGTTCAAGACTACCTGTAGTAAATGGCTTCTTCCTACCACCATCTACAACACTGCAAGTTTTAAAAAAAACCTGAATAAATTAGAAATGATTGAACTCTTGCACCAACTCCAGGTTTGCATCCAGAAAGCACCACAACTGCAACATGCTCTTTTGTGTTTGGACTTCATCATTCTTGGATATGATTCCAATTCTGCAGTGTCTGAGTTCACAGGGAGCACCAATGACCTACCCTAACAAATAATCAGTTGTTAGGTATGAGAAGAATCCAATCAATCAATGCTGCAATTCCTGAGTCCTCTCTCCATTCCCAAAATTTCCATGCCCTACTACATCATGCCCCATACTGCCAGATGGCTTTACTGTATTCCATGTTTTAGGCAGGGCAGGAGAAAAAATTCTATAGCTGCAGGCTTTGACTGTCCATATTTAGGGAGATTGGTAGCTGAGTCCTTATGAGATAGGGCAGAAGCTTGGACATCTTCTGAGTAATGACTATATCTAGTCCCCAACTGCTGTTGAGATTTTGAAAGAAATAGTAGCAGCCAATATAATCCAAGAGAAATTTCAACAAATGATGGGTGATCATTTGCTCAGCCAAGGTATATAGTTATACATGTGCATATATATTTGCAAGAATATGTGGGATGGTGTGTTATTAGTTTGCTTGATTTTACAACTTTTGTGCTCCTTCAGAGCTTTATTCCTATTTGAATGTAGTGTTCTACTAGATTTAAAAAGCAATTTTTATCCTCAAAGTATAGGTAGATACCATCTCATTGATTTTGTTATGAGAAATGTTAAATTGTTTTCTAAAAACTACTTACCTGGTGCAAATTAGTTTCCTATAAATCAGCATGTTAGACTGCATATCTTGTTTGGTCTGCCTGATTACTGATGCTTAAAAAAAGATGTTTCTTAACTGCTGAGATCAAGTTAATTAAAAATAAAAATAGAGTGCTTTATCCTTATTGCAAGAAGAGGTTTCTCCCCAAGGAACCAATTATTGAAATTATAATCCCTGCATTTTAATAGGAGATTCACAACCCCTTATAATGTCCACATCAAAAAGGAAATAAGAATACAGGTAGTCCTCAACTTAACAGCAATTCATTTAGTAACCATTCAAAGTTACAACAGCATTGAAAAAAGTGGCTTATGACTTATTTTCATACTTATGACCATTGTAGTGTCCCTGAGGGTATGTGATCAAAATTTGGACACTTGACAACTGGTTCATATTTACGATGGTTGAAGTGTCCTGGGGTCATATGATCACTCTTGCAACCTTTTCATAACCAAAGTCAATGGGAAATCAAATTCATTTAACAACTGTGTTAATAACTTAACAATTGCAGTGATTCACTTAACAACTAGTGCAAAAATGGGGCAAAATTCACTTAACAAATGTCTCACTTAATGTCAGGCCCTTCTAGATCCCTGTTGAGATGCTGCCATTCTGATGAGGGGGGGGCCTTGAAGCTCTCTTGTGATATGCTTAGCTTTTACTTTGTTTCTCTTTGCTTTTATGTACCTTTCTGGGGAATGGGAAGGTGAGGGAAGAGTCTGGGCCCATCTGCTTTGCCTCACCAAGGACGCGACACCTGGGAAGATGCCCGGTAACATCTCCTTATCACATCCTCCATCTGGAGTCTCACAACACCTTTACACCTCTGGATTGGTTCCCTATGGACCAGTTGGGAGGGATTTTGAAAAATGGAGTTTAATGTTTTTGTGTGAGAAACTTCAGATCTTGCCTACTTTCTCTGCTTTCACTGTCTCTCAATAGAAGTTCCTTTTAAAATGATGCCAGTTTCAAGAATTCTGCTTTCTTGGGCAGGACCTTACACTTAACAACAGAAATTTTGGGCTCAGATGTGGTCGTAAGTCGACGACTATCTGTATTTTTTTCATAGAGAAATGACCCATTTGTTTGGTGGTTGTTGTAAATAGGAATCTCAGAAATTCAGGCGCTTGCATGACATCTATAATTTCTAACTTTACTTCCAGTCCACCCAGATGTGGAGCTAAGAATGTCTGCATTTTAGTCACAGCAATTAGAGTAAGATAATATGAAATTAAACCTGAAAAGAATCTTTTTTCCAAATGAAACCTCCTGCTACAGTTGTAGTTTGCAAAGTGAAATAACAAACTTCACAATAAGCATCAGTCCTGCAATGCTACCTTTTTCTGAGACATTGAGATTTATGTCCTTTAATGGTTGGTCTATTTCCTTGGTGGGATTGAGGCCAGTTCTGTGGCACTAGAGGATATGGCATCTGGCTAATTCCCCCTTCCCAATCTTCATTTACAATGATTATGTTATCAGCCCAGCCAAGAAAAAAGGGAGGAGCAATTCTAAATTCAAGACAGGATTAGGTTGAAATAATGATGTCACCAAGTATGGTTGCCATGGCAACATCACATCTAAGAATATGGGCTGCTTCTAGGAGGAGAAAAAAGACAGAAGTTTCTTTCTCTTTTCAAGAGAGACAGAGACAGAGACAGAGACAGAGAGACAGAGAGACAGAGACAGAGACAGAGACAGAGACAGAGACAGAGAGAATCCCATTTTTCTTCAATTAAAAATGCTCCATTGCTTTTGAAAACATTCTGATTTTTTTCACAGCTTCTTCAACACAATTGGAAATCAAGATATGGCAATATTTTTTTAAATAAATTAAATTAAGAATTAAGTGGTAGATATGTGTTTTTGCTGCTGCTATTATTGTTGTGATTGTGGACCAATTTGTGGGTGTGAAACACCATGTAATAATCATGATGGGGTGGATTCTAATTCTAATATTCCTGAAGACAATACACCAGACCAGCCTGGGAAATGAAGGTTAAAAATGTGTTTGTGGGATTTAGAAATAGATGACAATCATGAAGTAATAATGGATATTGCAAAAGGAATCAGGAAAGTGGCTAAAGCTCCTGAACAAAAGTATGAAAATATGTGGAGTGATGGTTAAGACAAATGTTTCTTGGCCTAAAATTTTTAGTGGTTACAAGAGTTATGTGTTGTGCATGTCTGCAATGTATTCCTCTATATGCATTTGCTCTAACCAAAGTTGTAGGAAAAGCTTTAGCAAAACCTTAGGAAAGGAAGAAATTATACAGTTAATGGTTACAAGACTTTTCAGAGTAATAAAAATTAAAAAGGGGGATTTGATAGAAGTAAATGAAAGGTCTTCAAAATTTAATATTGAAAGAAAAATTTAAAATTGAATTTGCTGCAGTGGAAACTTATTGAGTAGAGAAACAAGCTCACCAAAGAAACTATAATGGATGGGAACTAGGAAAG
The DNA here is from genome assembly GCA_034064705.1 of Bothrops alternatus. Classification (NCBI taxonomy): domain Eukaryota; kingdom Metazoa; phylum Chordata; class Lepidosauria; order Squamata; family Viperidae; genus Bothrops; species Bothrops alternatus. Next base: position 16,288,957 of record JARGCV010000085.1, read on the forward strand.
GGTAGCATAAAAGGAAGATGTAAGATAAAAACCATTGCAAGAGGAAAGGGCTAGCCAGGGAAAACTGGCTGAATGAGATAACAGGAAAGGCAGATTAAACTGAAAAACAGGAAATAACCTATTTTTCTAAGAAGTCATAAAAAGGGGGGGCCAGAACTCAAAACAGACAACTGAGGATGTGTAATTAGTTGATGAATAACAAATGACACACCTTACATAAATTATCTCCTAATTTTAATGTATGTGTGATGTATGATTTAGTATATAGCAGGAAATACATAGGAGTAGTAATCTTATAGTATCTCAGCCAATGGGGAACGAGGAGGGATGTGATGGCCGGGACAAGGTTGTATAAAGAAGGTTGTATATTTTTCTTGGACAAGTCACTAAGGAAGATTTTAGTGCTGCTCTATAATCCAGAGAGATGAAGAGAGAGAGGGATTGTAATCTATATCTTTGAACTTCTGAGAGAATTTTGTCCCTTCTTTCATTAACAGAACTTCATTAGATTTCTCCAGCATTCCTTTCCTTCTTTTCCATGGAAGTGGAGCCATTCTGCCTTGGGCAGTCCTACAAAAGTATTAAGTCCCTCTCAGCAAAAGATATACCACATGCATTACTTTCATAGCCTCCCCCAGAAGAAAATATGCAGACACCTATAAAAGAGCAGTCATCTAGTGGTTTTTGTTTGGAATTAGGTTTCATCAATAGTTTCTAAAAAAAATAGACATAGCACAGCATTCCTGTGTCAGAAAGAAAAGTATCCCAAACTTCCCTAGGGAAAAAAGGCGAGTATTGGTGATAGGAAATTCAATTCTTAGGGGAACAGAAACTATAGTCTGCAGACCAGATAGTCAATATAAGCCAGGGGTCGGCAACCTAAAATGGTGAAAGAGCCACTTGGACCCGTTTCCCTAAAAAAAAAAAAACCTGGGAGCCGCAAAATGTGCGTATGCGCACACGCATGTGCACATGCATGCGCACGCATGCGCGCACACATACCGGAGCTTGATTGAAGAGTGGAGCCTAAGGTGACACATGTACCGGCCCTGCCCGCGTCCAGTTCTGCCTGGCTTCTCCCCTCGGAAAAGACTGCTCTCTCCCCTTTGCTGAAGCGGCGAGTGGGGAAAGGCTTGCCTTGGGCACGGTGGGGCTGCTGGAGGCTGAGGCCCCCAAAGGCGTGGACCAGGCTATCTTCCATAGCGGGGGAAGGCAACCGTGGGAGCAACAGCCTGCTCATCTCCCCCGGTGGTGGCAGCGGCAACTGCGGAGCCATCTGGTGGTGTTTACATGGCCCTCCACATGACTGAGATAGGCAGCGCTGCCCCGCTCCACCCCGCCCTAGTTTCCCCGGAGCAGAATTGGGGCCGCGCCAAAGGAGCCAGCTGAAAGTGGTGCCTTGGACTACCCCTCTGAGGATGGTGCTTTGGAGGAAGGCCGGAGCTTGGCACCCTTGCCAGAGAACTAGTCAGCCCCACTAACTAACATGTGAACCCCACGCTAAGAACGGCCCTGCCTAAACTAAGCTCAATCGGACAGAAAAGTTCCAATCCAATGGAGGCTCCTGCAAAGTCAGCTCGGTCATTGGGATCACGCAGTTCAGTGGGCTTCGCCCCCCCCCAAGCTATTAATTCAGAACCAGGCAGCGCTTGGCTTGCAATCGGTTGCACAAAACAGGTCGATAGGATTGCAGCCAACGATAGGATGTTAGAGCTGCCAACTCTGGTCTCCACCCGGGCGGGCGAGCAAAACCCTGAAACCTTTTGCGTTCCTTTACAAAGAGAAGACACCGGTGGCGCATGGCCCGAGGGGAAAGACAGCTCTGGAGGGAGGCAGCCATGCAGCCAGAAGCCGGCAGTCCCAGCGGAGCGGCATGGGAGACCTGCTGGTTGGTGTGGGAGGCTCCAGCGTTGCCAGTGAGCAAGGCTTGGCATCCACAGCCCAGTTCCGCACCCCAACGACCAGCTGGACCGGCTTTCACTTCTTTGCAAACGTTTTGGGGTTATGCTCGCCGCTTAGTTCGTGCTGCCCAGCGTCTGCCTGCCTGCCTGCCTGCCTGCTTGCAGGCCTCCGTGCTCCTTCCCCGAAGCATGCAATTGCTCAGAGCCCATCCAAAAAGGTGCTGCTTCCCTGGCAGGAGCCGAGTTTGCAAGCCTCGTTGGCAAGCCAAGAAAACCGAAGGTCCGGAGGATTCCCTCCTGCTGCGGAGCTACAGTGCCTGGTCCTGGGCTGACGGGGGAGGGGGTTGGGGGTATCCGGGGTCTAAAAAGTCCTCCAGGACAGGCTCAGGGCCGGCCCTCTTTCCCCAGCCACAGGAGAAGGGAAGGCGCAGGCTCTCCACCTGGGCGGGCAGGCAAGAAAAACCCCAAAAGCAGGAGGGAACCCTCCGGACCTTCGGTTTTCTCAGCTTGCCAACGAGGCTTGCAAACTCAGCTCCTGCCAGAGAAGCTCCTTCCCCGAAGCATGCAATTGCTCAGAGCCCATCCCAAAAGGTGCAGCACCTTTTGGGACGGGCTCTGAGCAATTGCATGCTTCGGGGAAGGAGCACGGAGGCCTGCAAGCAGGCAGGCAGGCAGACGCTGGGCAGCACAAACTAAGCGGCAAGCAAAACCCCGAAACGTTTGCAAAGAAGAAGTGAAAGCTGGTCCAGCTGGTTGTTGGGGTGCGGAACCACCAAGCCTTACTCACCGGCAATGCTGAAGCTTCCCACGCCGACCGGTAGGTCTTCCGTGCCGCTCCGCTCAGACTGCTGACTTCTTGCTACAGGGCTGACTCCCTCCAGAGCTGTCTTCCCCCCCCCCTCCTGTCTATGTCGAGCCCATGGTGAACAGCATCCCACAAACCAAAGAAGTTGAACCAATCAATTCAAACTTCTTTCGTGTCCTATTTTTTTTGGCACTGCACGTGGCTGGGAGTCGCAGGAGACGGCTGAAAGAGCCGCATGCATCTCTGAAGCCGTGGATTGCCGACCTGTGATATAGGCAGTTATGTTATCTCCCTGGAGCAAAAATCAAAGATATAACTGAGAAGCTTACTAAAATAATCAACCCCACAGATTATTACCCTTATTCTCTACACAAGGACCAACGACACAACAATGAATCTGAAAACAATAACATGAGATTACATACAGCTAGGGAAAAATTTAAAGAATTAGGAGCATAAGTGGTGTTTTCATCTATATTTCCAACAAAAGGCCAACATTCAGTGAGGGAGCAAAGGATTTTGAATCACTGGCTTAAAAACTGGTGTCATTTGCATTACCTACATGAAAGGCTCCTGGCAAGGGATAGAATGCACAAAACCAAGGATGAAAACCTCCTAGAATGCACATGGATCAATATAAAATGAAAAAAGAATGACATTACTACAGGCATATACTATATAGGCCACCCAAATATGCAGAAGAACTAGATGAACCTTTTGCTAATCAATTAACAAAGGTATGTAGGAAACATACCATAGTAGTAATGGGATACTTTATTTTAGAGAATTTTAATTTCTCTGTTGGTGAAAAAATAAATCGGAAGCTCTCGCAGTTGACTGCATTTAGCTGATTCAAAATAACTTATTTATATTTATATCAAAATATTTACAATACCATACATTCTTTACAGCAACATACCTTAATGAAGACTTCTTACAGAGAGATACAGAGACAAACCTGAGACTGGAAATCCAGCTCCTAACTGAATACCCTTTTGCACAGACTCAGTAGCACTTTCTTCACATTGGCTGACTGAGTTACCACATGACTCTTCCTGCTCATGAATATTCCAACACTCCTCCCTTCATGACAAGAAGAGACATCAGACCTATTGACTTAATACATTCTCCATAGTGAACACCACCCAATGGTTTAGTCATCATGTCTCAGAAGAACAATGATGTAAACTAATCAATTTTCCTTTTACAGTTTCCCTGATGTTACAATACTTAATGTCTACATGTTTAAGAACATAAGAACATAAGAAGAGCCATGCTGAATCAGGCCAAAGCCCATCGAGTCCAGCATTCTGTGTCACACAGTGGCCCACCAATTGTACATGGGGATCTTGAGCATAAAGAGAAGGCAAAACCCTCCCTTTCCCTTGACCCCCAACAAATGGTACCCAAGGGAATCCTGCCTGCCTCAACCAACATAGAGGCGGCACATGGACATCCGTTTTAATAACCATCGATACACTTTGCATCCATGAATCTATCTAGCCCTGCCTTGAAGCTGTCAAGGCTGACAGCTGTCACGACCCCTTCAGGAAGTGAATTCCATAAATCAACGACCCTCTGGGTGAAGAAATATTTCCCTTTATTTGTCCTCACTTTCTTAGCTATGAGCTTTAGGGAGTGCCCCCTTGTCCTGGTATTGTGTGATAGAGAAAATATTTTTTCTCTATCCACATTTTCTATCCCATGCATGATTTTATACACTTCGATCAAGTCACCCCTTAAACGCCGTCTTTCAAGGCTGAAGAGACCAAGGCGTTGCAATCTGGTTTCATAAGGGAGGCGCTCCATTTCCTTGATCATTCTTGTTGCCCTTTTTTGCACCTTTTCCAGTTCCATTATATCCTTCTTGAGGTGCGGTGACCAGAACTGTACACAGTACTCCAAGTGTGGTCTCACCATCGATTTGTACAGAGGCAATACAACACTTGCTGACTTATTTTCGATTCCCTTCCTAATCATGCCAAGCATGGAATTTGCTTTTTTTACTGCTGCTGCGCATTGGGTTGACATCTTCATCGAGCTGTCCACCAAAACCCCAAGATCCCTTTCTTGGGTTGTCTCAGAAAGTTTGGTCCCCATCAGTTGGTAAGTATAATTGGGGTTCTTTGCCCCGATGTGCATAACTTTGCACTTGTTTAGGTTAAAATGCATTTGCCACTTTGTTGCCCACTCACACAATTTCGAGAGATCCTTCTGGAGCTCCCGACAATCAGTTTCACTTTTCACAACCCGGAACAATTTAGTGTCATCAGCAAACTTGGCTACCTCACTATTAACTTCTACATCCAGATCATTGATGAATAAATTAAAAGTAAAGGTCCCAAAACTGAACCTTGGGGTACACCACTTCTCACTTCTTTCCATCTGGAGAATTGTCCATTTATTGCCACCCTTTGCTTCCTACAATTTAGCCAGTTACCAATCCAGGACAAGACCTGTCCTCTAATTCCGTGGCTGGAGAGCTTTTTTAGGAGCCTTTGGTGAGGGACTTTGTCAAAAGCCTTTTGAAAGTCAAGATATACAATATCAACTGGGGCCCCTTTATCTATGTATTTATTTACACCCTCAAAGAATTCTAACAAGTTAGTAAGACATGATTTGCCTTTGCAGAAACCATGTTGATTTTCATTCAGCAATGCCTGTTTTTCTATGTGCCCTGTAATTTTATCTTTAATAATGTTTACTTCTGTTCTTCACCCTGTCACCAGTTGCCATTTTTATACAGGCAGCATTGTCTTCAAATACCTTTACAGATTCTTTTACATTAATATTTAAATCTTGCAACAACTATACATACCATGTTACTTCAGAACACAATTCAGATAAAGCAATAAACTCTGCTTCCGCTGTTGAAATAGCAACAGTTGTTTGTTTTCTGGACTTCCATCCAATCAGAGACCTTCCAAACAATATTATAATCCCAGAATTTGATTTCCTTGTGTTTATGTCATTTGCATAGTCACTATCGACATAACACTTTAATTTCAATTCCTCAGTAATCTATATTTGAAGACCCAAATTTATAGTTCCCTTTAAATATCTGAGAACTCTTTTTACACCCATCCAATGTAACTTTGTAAGTGCAGCAGTAAAACGACTCAAAATGCTTACTGCGCAAGCTATGTCTGCTCTGGACCACTGTGATAGATATAACAAACTCCCTATTGCTCAGTGATATATCTCTTGATCACAGGTTTCATCTTTGTCCGCACTTAAACTATTATAAAAATCCGTACTCATGGGTGTGGGAGCAGTATTGCAATCTTTCATATTATATTTTTCCAATAACTACTTAATTTTTCTCCTTTGATTGAGAATTATTATTATTAGTATTAGTATTAGTATTAGTATTATTAGTATTATTGTTATTATTATTAAATTTCTATACCGCCCCTCTCCCGAAGGACTCGGGGCGGTGCACAGCCTTAAAATTTAAAAAGCATATAAATATACAGAATTAAAATAATTAAAAATGAATTAAACAAATTAGGCCATAAATTCCCATATAAAACCCAATATGTACAAATCATAAAATTACACAATCCCCCTAAAACATTTTAACCCGGTTGGAGCCGGAGCTTCTATGCCAGGCCGGCCTGTTGAAAAAGGAAAGTTTTCAGTTCCCGACGGAAGGTGCGTAAGTCCGTCATCGTACGGAGTTCGGGGGGGAGCTCATTCCATAGCGTGGGAGCTCCCACAGAGAAGGCTCTCCCCCTGGGGGTCGCCAGTCGACATTGTCTGGCTGACGGCACCCTGAGGAGGCCCCCTCTGTGGGAGCGACGTACCAGACGGTGGGAGGTATTTGCTAGCAGTAAGCGGTCCTGTAAGTATCCGGGTCCGATGCCATGGAGCACTTTAAAGGTGGTCACTAACACCTTGAACCGCACCCGGAAGACCACCGGCAACCAGTGCAGCTCGCGCAGGAGCGGTGTTACATGGGAGCGCCACGACGCTCCTGTCACTACCCGTGCGGCCGCATTCTGGGCCAGTTGGAGCCTCCGGGTGCACCTCAAGGGGATATAACCCCCTTTTTCATTTTTCTGTATCTCTACACCGAGATAATTTTTTATTTCTCCCAAATTCTTAAATTCGAATTTCTTTCCTAATTTATCAGCAAATTCCTTGACTTGTGATGCATCCTTTGCGATGAAGCAAAGATCATCCACAAATGATAACAGTAGACAATTCCCTCCTTGTAACTCATCATTGCCCCTTAATAATACAAAAGGATGAGCCAATTTTATCTAAATATATCTGATCTATCTCAATATCTTCACATTACCATTATATTCACCCAAATGGTGTTGATATCTTAGATTACTACTTCAACAGATATTTATACAGGTAGTCCTTAATTTACAACATTCGTTTAGCGGCCTTTCAAAGTTATGACAGCACTGAAAAAGTGACTTGTGACCAGTTTTTACACTTATGACTGTTGTAGTGTTCCTGTAGTCATGTGATCAACATTCGGATGCTTGGCAACTGGTTCATATTTATGATGGTTGCAGTGTCCCAGTATCATGTGATCATTTTTTGTGATCTTCTGACAAGCAAAGTCAGTGGGGAAGCCATATTCATTTAACAACTGTATTACTAACTTAACAACTGTCAAAATTCATTTAACAACTTTGCAATGAAAATTTTGGGCTCAGTTGTGATCGTAGGTTGAAGACTACTTATATTTTGTTTGGTCTTTTGCTATGGCATTCCATTTGGGACTGAGATCATTTCATAGTCCATATCTCCCTCTTATAGGAGCTCATCCAATACTAGCCCACCTGTGGTCAGGTAAATGTTCAATGTGTCCTGAACTTTATTTATCATGTTTAACGCAATTATTCTGACTTCTTTGTAGTTAATTTCTGGTCAAATTTCTTCATTTCTGATTCAGTCTCTGGGCAAGAAAGTTAACATTTGTTTTTCTATGACACACTGAGTGCTTTGAAGCTTTTCTGCATCTGTTTTCCAGGGTTTCATACTTATTTGTGTATATCGTTGCTGGTATAACAATGATATTGAAAATTCTTTCTCTAGTCTTGATGTTGTCCATCTTTGGAGAATTATTTTTATGCAATTAAAGTAGAACTATGCTGCTATTCTTCTGTGTGCTATTTCTCGGGCAGTTTTATATATCTTATTGATTTCTTGGTCACGATAGATGCAAGAATTTACCTGTTCTAACTTCTCTGAATGATACTGCTGTAGGAATATTCCTGAATAACAGAAAGGTATTGGCAATTAGTATTTGTTTTTGATGGACAACATATTTAAATTTGGACAAATGTAAATTTAAACTATTGAGCCTTTCTTTAGGGTGCATACAGGCTTATTTTAGAAACCAAAAGCTTATTCTGATCACATATTAGTGATTTTATAAACTTATTTCTTCTAAGCAACGTATTGTTTCTAACATTGCCTTATGGTAAAAATTTACACTGAAATGTAAAATATGTTGAACAAGGTTTGTTATGAAGAACTTTAAATCTGATCTGAAGCTGTATGACAAGCTATTCTGGAATGTGAAAAGTTTGTCAATAAACCAATATTTCTATTATTATTTGAATAATTTATCTGTAGCCAAGAAAACAATAACTGGATTGTCAAACAAATCAGCACAAACAAGCAGGTGTAAATTATCCTACTTTGGACACATTATCCCAAACCTAGCTCCTTGGAAAAGACATTATTGCTGGGTATGATGGAAGAAAAAAAAGGATGAGCAGAAGGTGAATGATCTCAGTTACAGTGGTAAAAGGTTGGAAGACCTGAAGGATTAACTTAGGCACAGATAATCATGAAGAAAATCTACCTGTGTGGTAATTAAGAGTCATCACTGAATTTATGGCACATAATCAACCAATTAGTCAACTATTTCCCTATAAATTGCAATGATGGATGATTCTGATTATGCACCAAGAGCCATACTTACTCAGGTCTATGACAATAATCTGTTGTAGAATCATCTCTTTTGCTGCAAAATTCTGCCTAAAAAACTAAGGATGACCATATTGATCTTCTTAAACAAGTAAAACAGAAAAAGGCTATACATATATTCTTACAAATGTTTTGCTTTATTCTCTTTTCTCTCCAAATAGAGAAAGAGAAAAGAATTACCCAAATTATATCAAATGCTGATAGCATTTGGTACACAGCAGTCACTTGAATTCTTTTATAATAAATTAATTAATTTTGCTACAATAAATGTAATATCAAAACTTTGGTTTCCTTGCAAATTTTTTCTTGCAGTTTCTTGTTTACCCAACTGAGAAATATCTAGCACATATATAGCCTCTGAGCCATGGGTATATGGCCTCTATATATAGCCTCTAATGTTCTAAAACTTTAGAAATTGTTTTAAATAAAAAAATTTCAATCACATTGACCCTGACACACAGAAGACCCTTTGTTTAAGAAGTAATTTTAAATTAACATTATTTGTCTGTCTATCCATCCAACTTGCAATATACATTTATTCATCCTTCTATCCATCTATCTATCTTACTCAAATATTTACATTAGATTTAAAAATAAATAACCAGTAAGAGTAAAGTAATGATGACTCAATAAGGAATAATGAACACCAAATCATTGATGAAGATGTTGAAGAATACTGGGACTAAAACAGAGCCTTGGGATACCCCATTGCATACTTCCCTCCATATAGATGCAGTTCCATTGAGGACTACAAGTTGAGTGTGGTTGTTCAGCCAGTTAAATCCATCTGGTGGTAAATCCATCTGGTGGTGATGCTATTTAACCCATATGTTTCTATCTTATCAAGTAGTAGGTTGTGCTCTACTTTATCAAAGGCCCTACTGAAGTCCAAGTAAATTAAATCCACAGCATTTATCTGGTCCACTAATTTTGTCACTTTGTCAAAAAATGTGCCTCACCCAAAACTAGGGGTTTTATTTTAGGGATAGGGCTTATATTAGGCCCACCCCCAAAAATCAAGCTAGGGCTTATTTTCAGGATAGGTCTTACTTTTAGAGAAACATAGTATTGCATGATCACACCGCCCCCCCCCCAAGGTTCCTGTTACTTCAACACCTTCTATCATTTAAGCTCTGTTAACGAGAATTAAGCCTTTATGGCTGATGCCCTAGTTCCCTTCTCTACTTTTTGGGAGACAAAGTTGTCTGCTGGGTTTGTCAGGAACCTATTTGATATTCCATTTGGTGCAGAGTTTTTCTTTCAGTTGATGTTGAGATAGTTAAAGTCCCCCATTACTATTCTGATGTGCTTCCTATATACCTCATGATTTTATCTTCTGCTGTCTTTCTTCAGTGAGATCCTTCCACTGACCTCCACCTACTCTTCCTCAATTTAGATCAGACAGGGGGAGAGAGGCAGCCACTGGAAAAGGGGAAGAGACCCAATCTTCATTCATCTAACAGCTGAAGCAGAAGCCGGCACTCCATGATCATAAAAGCAGCCATTTTGTTTGTCTCATTGTGGAGGCACAAAAAAAATGGCTATTTTCCATTCTCCTCCAGATTCAAGGTGGGGGAAAACCAGTTGCTGGGAAGAGACCTGAGAGCACTTCCATCTAATGTGCAAATTGTCTTGCAACCTTGCTTTTGACTTAGAATCCAAGTGTGGTTTTCTGTAATTTCTGTGTTTTCTTTTTCAAAGGAAAAAAACTAAATACTGCAGAGGAAAAGATGAAGTGGTTGTTCAGTGCCTTTTGACTGGCAGGGGACAATCTAACTGTCTGGAAGCATGCCTGCATGAAGGAATGAAGAGTTGGCTGAGCAAGAAAGCAGCAAACAAATAAGAAACAAGAACATGAGTAACAAAGCCAACAACAATTATCCCAGATCAGTGAGGGAAGTAACTCCACTGCAACATTCTTAGCGTTTCTGAAAATGTCCAAACAATTTCTTTTATTTTGATGTTCTACAAGCACACAGACATTGAAGAAACACTCCTACAATGTTCCTTTAAGGGTCACACACCCATGCCAGTGACTTTCCCAGGTTAATAAGAACAATTGAGAACTTGAAAATGCCTCTCAATACTGACAGGGGAAGCAACTGATTTATTGTGGCCAGCTACAATATCAGATGTTTCATTCTGTTACTGAACAGAACAAAAGTTGAAATCTGGAAGGGTGGGTTATCAGTGAATGAATTGTTGCAAGTGCCAGTGGAAAATGCCAAAACTGGAGTATATTATAAACTATCACCCAAGAAAAGTTATGTGTGGCTTATTTGAATTAAATATGCTAATTGTGCATTGAACTATGGAGGGAAATTTTAGAAGCACAGATTTCCAGCTGACCCAAATTCTCTTGGCATCTTTTAATGCTGGAGTCTCCAAATTTGGCAACTTTAAGACTTATGGACTTCAGCTCCCAGAATTCCTCAGCCAGCCCTGTTAGTTAAGGAATTCTGGGAGTTGAAGTCCACAAGTCATAAAATTACCAAGTTTGGAGACCCCTGCATTAATGTATCTTTTCTATTTAATGTATAGGCTTGCCAATAAATCTAGAGTGTAAAAGCTCACCAAAACCACAGTCATGCCTTCTGTTTATATTATATATTAATATAGCCTATATTAAAGTGGTGGCATAATAAAAAGGAAAGAAGACACCCTTTGCAAAGCTTCGTGCTCTTGAGGAAATTCTTAATTCCAGCTGATGGAGTGCTAGTGCTTGGCAAAGATATTATTTCAGGAATAAAATCTACCTCTGAATTTTCACTGCCTGTGGTCAACCCAGGACAGCAGTGATTATGTATGGTTGTCACACAAGATAAAAGATTTACCCCAAAGAAACAGCTAACTGATCAGTCATGCAAGGCAAACACAAGTACCTAAGGAATAATAAGGTAATTTTTTATTTTACTTTATTTCATTGTTTTATTTTTATTTAAATTATGTGGGTTCAAACTTTGCCACAATATCTGCATCCCCTTTTTATTTATTTTTTTATTTATTTTTATTTTTGAACTTTTATACTGCCCCTCTCCCATAGGACTCGGGGCGGTTAACAGCCAAATTAAAACACATAACAATAATAAATATTTAGAACTGAATTAAATTTATACCTAGGCTGTCACTAAAACCAATTAAAATCCCATTCTTAAAACCCTAGCTACCTTGTTTAAAAAATTTACTTAAAAAACCCGAGGAGATCTAGGAGATCTAGGCCAGGCCGGCTTGATTGAAGAGATGAGTTTTCAGTTCTCTTCTGAAGGTGCGGAGATCATGACAGGTCTGGAGTTCCGGGGGGAGCTCGTTCCACATCGTCGGTGCCCCCACAGGAAAGGCTCTCCCCCTGGGCACCACCAGCCGACATTGCTTAGCCGATGGCACCCTGAGGAGGCCCTCCCTGTGGGAGCGAACTAGTCGGTGGGAGATATTTGCTGGCAGAAGGCGGTCTTGTAAATAACTGGGTCCTATGCCATGGAGCGCTTTAAAAGTGGTAACCAACACCTTGAAACGCACCCGGAAGACCACCAGCAACCAGTGCAGCTCACGCAGGATGGGGGCTGTTCGTGCCCGCCAGGGCGCCCCCAGTACCACCCGCGCGGCTGCATTCTGTGCCAGTTGGAGCCTCCGCATGCACCTCAAGGGGAGCCCCATGTAGAGAGCATTACAGTAGTCCAGTCTGGAAGTGACGAAGGCATGAGTGACCGTGCGTAGCACGTCCCGATCTAGGAAGGGGCGCAACTGGCGTACCAGACGAATCTGGTAAAACATCCTCCCGGCCATGGCCGTCAGATGGTCCTCAAGGGACAGCCGTGAATCCAGGAGGACTCCCAAATTGCGAGCCCTTCCCGTGGGGGCCACAGACTCACCCCAATAGACAGCGATGGAGTCAGCTGACTATACCGGGATGACAGTAACCACAGCCACTTGGTCTTGGAGGGGTTGAGCTTGAGACCGTTCCTCCCCATCCAGATCCGCACAGCCTCCAGGCACTGGGTCAGCACATCAAGGGCTTCATTTGGGTGGTTCGGGGTGGAAATGTACAGCTGAGTGTCATCAGCGTACTGATGGAATTCCACCCCAAAACCTCGGATGATCTCACCCAGCGGCTTCACATAAATGTTGAACAACAAGGGTGAGAGGACTGACCCCTGAGGCACCCCACAATCAAGGGGCCTCGGGGTCGACCTCTGACTCCCTGTCAACACAAACTGCGTCCGGCCAGAGAGGAAGGAGGAGAACCACCGAAGCACGGTGCCCCCTATACCCAACCCCTCCAACCGGCGCAGCATGATACCATAGTCGATGGTATCAAAAGCCACTGAGAGGTCCAATAGCACCAGGACAGAGGAGCAACCCCTGTCCCGGGCCCACCAGAGATCATCCACCAATGCGACCAAAGCTGTTTCCGTGCTGTAGCCCGGCCTGAAGCCCGACTGGAGCAGATCTAGATACGACGATTCCTCCAGGTGCTGAGGGAACTGTCGAGCAACCACACTCTCAACAACCTTCGCAACAAAGCGAAGGTTGGAGACAGGACGATAGTTGGATAAGACAGCCGGGTCCAGGGCGGGCTTCTTGAGGAGGGGTCGCAGGGAAGACACCCTCACTCAACGAAGCATTGGTAATCGCCTGGAGCCAGCCTCACATCACCTCGATGGAGGCCAGTACCAGCCAGGAGGGGCACGGGTCCAGTAAACATGTGGTTGCTCTAAGACCTCCCAGCAACCTGTCCATGTCATCAGGTGTCATGGAGTCAAACTCAGCCCAGATAACAGTCTCAAGACCAGCCTCAGCCACTCCCGCTGGACCCCCTTCGTTGAAGTTAAAGCCTTCCCGAATCTGAGCGATTTTGTCATACAGATATTGCACAAAATCCTCAGCTCTTCCCTCCAAGGGATCCCCCCTCACGTCCCGTTGAAGGAGGGAGCGGGTTACCCTGAACAGGGAGGCTGGGTGGTTATCTGATGACGCAATAAGGGCAGTGACATGAGAACACTTCTCAGCTCTTATTGCCACTAGGTAAGTCCTAATATGGTCTCTTACCCGTGTTCGGTCAGACTCAGAGCGGCTCGCCCTCCAACTGCTCTCTAGGCATCTTTTCCGGCACTTCATCTCCCTCAGCTCCCCATTGAACCAGGGAGCCGATCGAGAACCACGCCGGTTCAGAGGCCGCAAAGGCACAACCCAATCCAAGGCACCAGCAGCCGCCCTATTCCAGGCCGCTACCAGTGCCCCGACCGAGTTGTGTGTTAGAGCCTCCGGTATTGGCCCAAGCTCCGTCTGGAACCTCTCGTGTTCCATCAGTCACCTGGGGCAGTACCAAACAATTGGTTCCGCCTCCCTGTGGCGGGGTGTAGCGGTCTGAAAGTCCAAGCATAGGAGAGAGTGATCGGACCATGACAGAGGTGTAATAACTATATTTCCTGTATCCAGATCACTCAGACACTGACCAGAGACAAAAACCAGGTCAAGCGTGTTTCCCCCCGTGTGTGTGGGACCTTGAATTACCTGGGTCAGGTCCATGGCTGTCATGGAAGCCATGAACTCCTGAACCTCCCCAGACGCCTCGCCAGCAGACAGCAGATTGAAGTCACCCATGACTACCAGCCTGGGGACCTCAACCGCCACCGCCGCGATGACACCCAGGAGCTCGGGCAGGGCGGTTGACATGTGGCAGGGAGCCAGGTACGTGAGCAACACAGCCCTCGGGCCCCCAAGGTCCCACCTCACGTGGAGGGATTCACAGCCTGCCGTCCCCTTAAGGACTACAGGAGTTCTTGGCCCAAACAACAAATAAAATGTTCTTCTGCTGTTATCTTGAATAGCCTTCTAGCTTGTGGAATCCATCTCCCTATCCATTCTAACAATGTATATTAGTCTCAATATTTAACATTACTTGGCATTACTTGGATTATTTGATGATGTTATTATATGCCATTCACCAATTTCAACGACCCACCAGATCTAATATAATGGGCATATTGTGGTTCCATCACCTTGGTGGGGCCTTAGTGGGGCTATTTCTGCTGTGGCCCCTGCACTGTGGAATCTCCTCAGTCCCCACCCCTCCTCAAGGTGAAGATGACATTCTCACTTCTAAGCTTCCAAAGGTACCTCAGGACCTGGTTATGCCAGCAGGTTTGGGGACCCCAGGTGTGCTGTCCCACTCACTCTCTCACACACATAACTGTGGTTTAGTGAGTTTATTAATATTCCCCAGCAATTCCCTTTATCAAAACCCCAGCACTGTCCCAATTAAGTCCAGCCACAAGCAGACCAATGCTAGTCCACAGAGCAATGGCCAAAAAATCCACAAGACACTTGAAAGTTTCTCTATCAAAATAAATCCACCAGGCAAATTTAACACAACACAAGAGAGCTCACGCAAGGAAAATCCAGTTTCCAAGGCACGGTGTCAATTCAAAGTGAGGCAGGAATCACAACAACCACAAAACACATACTTAGGAAACAAACACATTGTTCCCAGCATTGCCTCCATTTGTCTGCTGTGTTAAATAGCCAGCTTCTGGTGCATCCCATAAGAAGGGTGAGGCTTTCTCCTTGCGAATAATGTGGCTGACCTTCTCTGCTCCTGTCTTTTCTTTGCCCTACTTGTTCTTGGATCAGGTGCAGAAGGCAGTTCCTCTTCCATATCACTGACCAGCTGTATCTGCATGCTTTCCCCCACCTGGAGCCTCAGGACTGTTCTGCTGCAGCTGCGCTTCAGCCAACTCCCTCCCTCATAGATGGCTGCTCAGAAACATCAATCAACTCAACTCTTGATGTGCCAGGAACTGGTTCATCCTCCCCAAAGCTGACATTTAGAGCAGTATCTGGGGAAGCGTCCAGGGGAGTCATCACACCAGGAAACAATTGAACTAGTGTGGTGGCTCCATTACTGTAGATAATCCTCAATTTACAACTATTTGTTTAGTGCCCATTCAAAATTACAACAGGACTGAAAAAAGCAACTTATTACCATTTTCACATGACCATTGCATCATCCCCATGGTCATATAATCATAATTCAGATACTTTAGACCAAACTCTGATGGGGATCCAATCCAGAGAAGCAAAATAATTAAGCCAAAAATGGGCAAAGGCAACAGAGGATTTTGAAAGCACTAAAAACTTTTGAGGATTTAAAATATGGTGTTTCTATTTGCCTAGCAGAGGAAATCACTATTTAGCTCCTGGAACACATATTTTTCTCCCTGGTAGATTTTTTCACAGAAACCTCTGTATATTTATAAGAACTTGAGCAGCAGGCAAGTTCTTTAACCTAGATTAAATCAACTTACTGTTTTAATTTTCTTAATTTTAAATTTCTTACATTTTTGAAACTTTATGCAGTGTTTAATCCACTCTCAGCTATATTTCAGCTATGGGTTAGCTATATTTTAACTATTTTTCATATCCCGAGCTGGGCCTCAGCTATGGGAATGCCTTGCTGCTGCTTTTTGCTGCTTCTTGTTGTTGCTATATAGGTTTCTCTGCTTTGTCAGGAAAGCTAGTATTCTCTAGTTTTGAGTGATTTTTATTTGATCTATTTATTTATTTACCTACTACTTTTTATCATTTTTCTTTTTACTATTTTCTTTTTACTATTTTACTATTTTGTGATTTTTATTCACTCCCTACTCCCTGCTTTCGTGGGAGGGTAGGATTCTTGCCTTACTTGTGAGGAGCCTTGTTATTGTTTGCATCGGGACCTGCTTTTTCTTGACTCTTGGCCCTTGGCTTCTTTTTTTGGATCCAGGACTTGTCTTGGGGATTAGTCTCTTGTTATATTACACTGCTCCTCTTTATTGTGTTATTTAACACAATGAAGTCAAAGAAAAGGTGCAGATCCCTTACTGACCTGGTTCCTCAACCTTCTTTGAAGCAATCCAAGATGGAAGATTTTGTTTTGGCTCAGCCTCTTTGTTTGAAAACTCCAGCTCCTTTTTTTCTGGCTGCTGCCAGTCATGGCGATCCTTCAATGGTTGAGGGTGTCGCCCCATTAGTTGAGAACAAAGGCTCCCCTAAAGCTACGGTCCCCAATCGATCTTTAAATGAGCCCACCCTTACAGAACTTCTGGCTCAGCAATGTTTCCTGGTTGCAGATACAACAGCGAGCATACAGCTCCAGCTTGATAAAATAATATCAATACGGCTGGCAAGGGATCATATACTACAGCTATTGGGGTTGGAAGCTGATGATTTGAAGAAGGTTGAATTTTTACCCTCCTCTATATACTGCACTCGAGTGTTACTTAGTTTTGACAATTCTAACACCCCCAAACTATTCTTCAGGAGAAGATCTCTACTAAGGTCTTTCGGCATTTTGCCAAAAAGAGTCTTCAAAGATATGTCGACTAAGCCTCTTTTAAGTAATCGACCACCTGTGAGTGTTAGGAGATCTACTGCCCCTAAAAGATTTTCATTAGCACATGTTAATGTGCCAACCTTGAACGTCACCTCTGATGTTAGTCCATTTACTAAATATACATCTATGCTTGTAAAATCTCCTGATGGTGCCCTCTCTGATGGGGTTTTGACTGATCCTCCTACTGTCAATCAAACCAACCCCCCTCAGCGAGTAACATCTCATCAGGATCCTTGCCTTGACTTGATCAGCTGGGAAGAAATGGCCTCAAAGGAAGCAACATCAGCCCAGGTTATTCAAGGCTTCTTAGCGAATAAGCCCCAGGCCAGTGACTCTGGGATTCCATCTATTCATGTGACTGACTTATCTCAAGATAATTTCTGGAACCAGGAGGAGATACAGCTCTTTGACTCCTTTTGTGCACTCCCACATTCAGAAAGGGCCCAAATTATTAAGCGTCTGGCTGCAGTTAAAGCCAAGCTTTGGAGTCTCTCACTACCTGATAAGGATTTCCCTGGATTCCAGGGAGCCCATACCGATTCATCAGTGGAAGTTCCCCTGGCCCTTTTTCCAGGATGACTAACTTGTCAATATGAAGATCTTGGGCTCCCTCAGACCCCGTCTGCTGATGCCACTGAATGCTTGCCAGCCAAGCATCCAACTAATGCTACAAGTACGAACTGGAGTGCGTTTAGAGTTTTACAGCCCCATGAACAAGGTTTGCCTCCCTTCCCCCCCCCCTTCCCTGCCTTTATCTCCCATGAGGATGACACTGCCTTTTAATAACGGGTGTATCTTTTTGGACCAGAAGGGCTCTCTTGAAAAAAAATAATTATATAAAATGACTATCAAATTTGGCAAAAAAAAAAAAAACCCTCTGTACTCTTAAATGTCTTTCGTGGAACATAGCAGGTTGGGGGAGAAGGTGTGGTACTATAGAATTTACCAACTATATTCAGGCATTTGATGTGGTTCTGCTTCGGGAGACTTGGGCATGTGATAAGATATCCCTTACAGGGTTTACAGCCATTTCCTTGGCCGCCATCAAACAATCAGCGATGGGAAGACCCAAGGGTGGCTTGGCTTGTTTGGTCTCTACCTCTTTAAAGGTGGAGACAGTGGAGCTGTCCCCCTGTGGCTCTTTAGCTATGGTGCTCCTAATTAAGAGAAGATGCAGCAAATTGCTAGTGTTTAACATCTACCTTCCTCCGACGGTGAGACTCAATGGGATGAACTGGAGAACTATACTACTTGTATTGAAACTAAATTTCCAGGGCTATACACCCTTATAGGGGGCAATTTTAATGCCTGATTGGGAGTTCAAGTTCCTCCATCAATTGAAGCACTTTACTCCCAAGAAATTCTTCAGGAAATAGCCATCAGATTTCAGCTAGACATTCTAAGGATGAACTAACAAATTTTGCTGGTATTCAGTTAGCACTTTTAGCATCCCAACATGACAAGATAATCCTTAACAGGAGTACCCCAGGTGATCTAGTCGGTGAGTTTACTTTTAGTTCCTCATGTGGGAGTAGCATTATTGATTTTGTGCTGGTTTCTCAGTTACTAAGAAAGGCAGTCCATGCTTTCTATGTGGACTGCCGCACGGAGAGTGATCATTACCCCCTGGTTACAATTATTGGGCTTTCCTCAAATATACACTTATCTAAAGGCTCCCAGATATTGGATCCCCATGTGGCCTTCTATATAAAGAGGATCAAATGGTCTTCTAATACTGAAAGAAAGTTCCACACCTTTTTATCATCTCCGGAATGTCTCAGCCTTTATAATCAGGTGCAAACAAGTAGTGGCTCAGAGATAATCTTGGCCTTTGAATCACTAATTAATAGTGTTCAAAGGGAGTTAGGAGCTGATTGTAGGCCAAGGGGTCCATATCACTTAAGAAGCAATTCCTGGTTTGATAAAGAATGTCTGATGCTTAGGAACCAGATTAACCGGACTTACTTGCTTTACCATAACCGAGGGGACAAATGCCCACCAAAGGACTATTACCACCTGAAGTGGGAGTATAAAGGACTAATTGTTAAGAAAAAGAGGGCTAAAGAGAGAGAGAAGTGGGATTTACTTCTCTTCTCTATCCAGCAGAAGAACACTCGACTATTTTGGCAAATTGTTGCAAGCTCTCTCCCTGTTTACCAAAAACTCCCTCTCTGCTGTATTTCTAACAGAGATTGGGAAAATCATTTTTTGTCAATTTTTCAGGCTTCAATAATTTCGACCGAACGTGGATCACAGCTGCCTCTTGCAATTCCTATATGGCAACCCGTGACTCATGCTGAAATCGCTGAGCTTATCTCAGAACTTAAGTCAGGCAAAGCCTCTGGCCCCGATGCTATACCCCCCCCCCATTTTGCTAGAATCTAATCCCGAGTGGTGGATTCCTCTTTTGGCAACACTTTTCACCCATATTAATTCCTCTGGTAGGATTTCTATCTCTTGGAGTCTAGCCATTATTATTCCAGTTTTTAAACGAGGAAACAGGAACAACCCTGTCAATTATCACCCTATAAGCCTGCTTTCCATCATTGGGAAATTGTATGCTAAATATCTTCAATGTAGACTCCACATTTGGGTTGAGGAGTCTAACATTATTGGTGCAGAGCAGATTGGGTTTAAAGCGGGCTGTGCCACATTGGACCATTGTTTTGTCTTAGCACACCTGGTTGACAAATACGCTATTACACCAGGTGGCAAACTCTTTACTGCTTTTATCGATTTAAAGGCAGCGTTTGACTCAGTCTCTAGGGAACTGTTGTGGTCAAAATTGCACAAAAGTTCTATTGACAGACGTCTTTTGTTCTTAATCAGATCTTTGTATAATCAGACCTCTAGCCAGGTTAGGTGCAGATTGCAGGGAGAACTTTCAAATCCTATCCCGATTGAGAGCGGAATTAGGCAGGGTTGTGTCCTGGCCTCTCTTCTGTTTAATTTATTCTTATCCGACCTGGCCTCTTACATTGCACGCATTCATATTTCTATACTTTAACCATCCCCAAGTATAGAAGAGTCTTTTCCCTAGCCCGTTTCAATGTCTTGCCCTCAGCACTACTCGACGGGTGATTCAAGAGGCTCCTGTTTAGTGAGAGACTATGCCCCTGTGATAGGGCTGAAGTTGAAACTGTGGAGCATGTCTTATCGTACTGCCCTATGTATAACAC
The DNA here is from genome assembly GCA_034064705.1 of Bothrops alternatus. Classification (NCBI taxonomy): domain Eukaryota; kingdom Metazoa; phylum Chordata; class Lepidosauria; order Squamata; family Viperidae; genus Bothrops; species Bothrops alternatus. The sequence continues at coordinate 16,309,171 of JARGCV010000085.1, forward strand.
AGCCAGAATTAAATTATTGTCTCTCCTTGGAATTGATCCCTCTGGTTCTAATATTAGTAATTTGGTCTTATATTGTCTAGGGGATGGCTCCTCCTATATTACTTCTCAGGTTTCTAAATTTCTTTTAAGAGCTGTAGCTATTAGAGGAGAACGTTGTAATTCCCTTTAGCCAAGGCTTCTGGTGTTAATTGTTTGTGATTATATTTTTCTTGTGTTTTCTTTTGTTGCACTTGCATTTTGGTCTGTGACCGCAAAATAAAAATTATTATTATTATAATTCAGATACTTGGCAACTGATTCATATTTATGACAGTTGCAGTGTTTCAGAGTCATGTGATAATCTTTTGCAACTTTCTAACAAGCAAAGTCAAGATTCACTTCACAACCATGCTATTAACTTAACAACTGAAGTGATTCACTTAATGACTATGGCAAGGAAGATTGTAAAATGGGGCCATACTCACTTAAATGTGTTGCTTAACAACAGAAATATGGGGCTCAGCTATGGTTGTAAGTTAAGGACTACTTGTATTGACATCTCTTCATTTACCCTTCTTCTTTTTAGCTGTTTTTATATTTTTTAATGCTTTTAATATTAGTTAATTATAATGATTATAGGTATTCATTGTTTTAGTTTTATTTATGCCACCCAGAATTACTTGCTTGTGTGATGGCAGCTATATAAATACGATAAATAAATAAATTAGCTGTATTGCATAACTGAACACAAAACCTTTCAAAAAAGTTTCAAGTTATCTGAAAACTGAAAATATAGACGACAGATTGTTTGGCAAAAACATATGCATTGCTTATGAAAATCTCTCTTATGATTGATCCTCCACTGTGCTTGTTGACTTTACCAAATACAGTTACTAAAGTTGCTTGATTTACCATCACTTGTTTATAGATAATAATACTAAATCTCTTGAAAAATAGATAATACACTTAGAAGCTGTTTGTCAATGCTGCTAACATCGGATGTTTTTGCTTTGACAACATATGGAGATGCAACCATTTTCCTTCTTATGTTTTATTCTTAGAATTGGAGTTACAATTAGATGGTGCTGGGGGGAGGAATGCGCATGAGAGTTTAAATAGACATAATAATACTGGACTTTGTGTGAGAACCAAAGTTAATAAAATAAGAGATGATAAGAATTGGCAGGCTGGAGAACTGAAGGGAGAGCCTGCATTTCAAACTAATTGGAGAATGTGATTTATGACTGTAAATTAGAGGAGGGAATTGTGCTTTGATACTATGTACTCAGGGGAGGGAATTCAGATTTTGGCTTTGGCTATGTAAGTGCCAATGCTATGCTTCTCGAATAAAGATTATTTCAGGTAAACAATGCCTCGAAATTCTTTGAAGAGTTTCATCTGTCGGAACCATGACACTGTTGTCTGATGCACAGACATACATTCCAAGAGGAGTTACTGTTTTTTCTGCCTGTTTTCTATATGATATTATGAGTCATAAATCTAGCGTTAAGTTAGCATTTGGTTTACAAGTTGCTTTGCATGTCTGAGAATTAACAGAGTAATCAACATACACGTACATAAAATAAAGCCTCAGAAGACTGCTTCTGCCATAATAAACTAGACTTACAATATTAACATTCTGCATTGCAGGAGTAGAATAGGAAATCATTGAAAAGAAATGAAATCAAATAAAAATATGCCATCAAGACAGGGCACGTTGAACAGATTGCTTACTGTACCTGTTTGCTTGCTTGCTTGCTTGCTTGCTTGCTTCCTTGCTTCCTTGCTTCCTTGCTTCCTTCCTTTCCTTCCTTCCTTCCTTCCTTCCGTCAGTCAGTCATTCAGTCATTCAGTCACCTATTTTGTATGAATTTATATAACCATCCATCTGTCAAGCTTAAAACATATACACGAGGTTGCCACTCTTACTGCTTCTTAGCTTGCCAATGCATTAAGGGAAAGGGGAAAAATGGAATGCAGACTCCAGGCAAGAAATCCAACCATGTGAACCAAGGACATTTCAGCAGGTGTTTACCAACTCACAGAGACACTTTCTCATAACAAACTTTTGACACTTGATTGGACATGCACTAATAGCGGGAGGGAGTATTGTGTGTTTTAATTATAGCAGTTCATGCAGGAAATAACCAGAGTTAGCTTTTCTTTCAATTGTGCCAAAATGATGTACTCAATAAAGTTTTGAATAAAGAGATTGGATCATCTCATCAGTGCTTATTTGGTTGGGTTCAGAACCTTGACATTAAAGAAGCTCTCCACTAAAAGAATTATACCCCAGGATCGATAGAAGCTCCTACAGTCTGTCTGGTTGCCTCTGGAAGAGCTGTGACGACTCAGAGGAAGATGGCCAGGGTAGAACGTAAGGGAGAGCAGACGGCTAAGTCTGGGATGGGACTGGTGAAGGAGACCCTGATCACAGACAATGGTGACCCACCTAAAGGAGTAAGTAGAGAAGACCAGGAAAACAGAAAAAGACTGGAACAGCAGGGGGCCTCTGCCAGATGGGACTAGACTGTGGCAGGCCATCATGCCAAAGGCGGCTAAGGTTGAATTCTCTCTGATCTCCCCAGGGATGACATTCAGTCAGGAATTTAGACGTACAGAAAAGAGAGCAGTGGAATGGAAAGAACCGGTGGATTTGCAGTATCTGGCAGCTTGCCATAGCCCATTGGTCGAACAGCTGCAGGAGAGGTTCAGTGGATTGGAGATGCAAGGAATGGAGCCAATGTGGAGGAAGAAGCAGCCTTCCAAGACCGTGGCCAACCTTCAGTAACCATCCCGGCTCTGTTATTGCAACCCCAACAGAGGACCAGGGTTGCTACAACTGGAAAAGTGGCCAACCCCCTGTGGACCCCCCCCCAGCCTGGCCCAGCTTCAGGGCAGGGAGCCATCAGACCCCAGTGGCGTGCAGCCCCACCCTGTTGAACTGCTGGCCAATCATTGCTGCAGCCAGTGGCTGCCAACACCCAGCCATGGCCTTTCCCTCATGGAGTGGGGTGGCTGCACAGATATTGGGCTGTCCTGGGGGTCCTGGAGCCCCCACCAATCAAGGCCACATTCAATGGGTGTCCAGAGAAATTAGCATTCTTCCTGAATCAGATGTGGGCACACCCGGATTGATACGGACCAGTGTATGTCAACAATGCAACCTGTGTGAATGCCATTGTGGCAAATCTCAAGGGAGTGGGTAATGGCCCTCCACAACAAAGAAGCCCCCAAGTTGGGAGACCCCAATGCCTTCCTAAGGATGCTGAGAGCCAGGTTCAGAGATGACACGCAGGTCAGACAAGCAGAGTTCAAGATCCACACCATCAAACAAGGGAGCAGGCCAGTGATAGAGTACATTCTTGAATTTTGGAGACTGGCAGGGAAGCTGCGACAGTGGCTGGAACGGCTCTTGATCTACTACTTCCAAAATAGACTAAACAGAGAATTATACCACATGTGCCTGCCCCAAGAAATACCAGAGTGAATCCATGACTCTGAAGACCCCGACTCCCCAAAACCAAAAAATGTGCACAAGAAAGAGAAGATATCACGAATGGTGCAGCAGATCATCAAGGTCTCCCCCCCAGCAGCGAAGGGGAGGGAACGCTGACCAGAAAGACCCAGCAATTAACCATCTATGAAAGTGACAGTGAAGGGGAAGATGGTCCAATGGTAAGTGAAACCTTCAACCCTTCCTGGCCCAAATAGAGATCATAGTACCCCATTCAGGGGTGAAAGGGGAAGTAAAGGTACTAATAGACTCTGGATCCACCCAATGCTTAGTCAGCTTACAGACAATATGAAACCTAGGGTTGAGCATGAGGAAGCTGCACCACTCCATGATGTTCGAGCTCTCTGGTGGGCAGGCTGCCTGCTTCCTACCTATCTGAGTCAGTGCATCTAAAGCTGGGGAGCCACAAAGAAATCATTCTGTTCATGGTGACCCCAAAGATGGTAGAGGCTATGATACTGGGATTATCCTGGCTGTCCAAGTGGAACCCTGCTGTGCACTGGGGAAAGAGACTCTAGAGACTCTAGAAAGAGTACAGAGAAAAGCAACAAAGATGATTAGAGGACTGGAGGCTAAAACTTATAAGGAACGGTTGCTGGAATTGGATATGTCTAGTTTAAAGAAGAGAAGGACAAGGGGGGGACATGATAGCAGTGTTCCACTATCTCAGGGGTTTCCACAAAGAGGAAGGAGTCAAGCTATTCTCCAAAGCACCTAAAGGCAGGACAAGAAGCAATGGATGGAAAGTAATCAAAGAGAGAAGAAGCCTAGAACTAAGGATAAGTTTTCTGACAGTTAGAACAATTAATCAGTGGAACAATCTGCCTCCAGAAGCTGTGAATGCTCCAACACTGGAAGTTTTGAAGAAGAGACTGGACAGCCATTTTTCTGCAATGGTATAGGGTTTCCTGCCTGAGCAGGGGGTTGGACTAGATGACCTCCAAGGTTCCTTCCAACATTATTATTATTATTATTATTATTATTATTATTATTATTATTATTATTATTACTATTATATGCAAGACATGTGGTGATGGAAGGGACAAGCCCTCTCTCCTCCCTAAAAAAAAGTGATGAGCCTAAATAGCATAGAGACAAGGGGAAAGGGAGTGAGCACAAGAGAGTGGCATCCAAGAGATCACCGAAGACACAGCCTATCCCTAAAGAATACCAGGACCTGGCGGAGGTGTTCAGCAAAATGGAATGCAACACCCTACCCCCCCCCCATCACTCCAAGCCTAAGATGTACTCTTTGACACCTAGAAAGATGGGGGAGTTAAGGGAATACATTAACAAGAACCTAGCCAGGGGTTTCATCCAAGCCGCTAAGTCTCAGTTGGTAGCCACCATGCTGTTTAAAGAAAAGAAAGATGTGTCTCTAAGATTATGTATGGATTTTCATGGGATATATGGCATGTGCATGGAAAATATATATCCCCTCACCTTCATGAAAAGCATGTTGGGCAATCTGGCAAAGGGGAAGATATTCACGAAGTTAGATCTGAGAGAGGCGTATTATCGGGTAAGAATCAAGGAAGGCAATGAATGGAAGACTGCCTTTAACTGTCCACTGGGATGCTACCAGTTCAAAGTAATGCCTTTTGGATTACAGGGGGGCCCTGCCGTGTTCATGCAACTAATCAACAAAATACATGAGCACCTATACCAAGGGTTCCTAGTATATCTTGATGACATCCTCATCTATTCTGAGACAATGGAGGAACATGTGAAATTAGTGCAACAAGTGTTGAAAAAGCTCTTGAAGATTAAATTGTATGCCAAGTTGTCAAAATGGGACTTCCATAATATCAGTTTAGACTACCTTGGTTATAGGATATCTTGCAAAGGGGTAGAAATAGACCTGGGGAAAGTAAAAGCCATTTTGGAGTGGCAAACCCCACTAATCCGCAAACAGCTACAAAGCTTCCTGGGGTTCACAATTTTCTACAGACAATTCCTTTATGAAAATTGCATTGCCAATTATGGAGCTATTAAAAACGGGAGGGGGTGGAGAGAAACCTTTGCCCAGCCAGCCACTAAACTGGACAATGGAATGCCAAACAGCATTCAAAAAGCTCAAAAGACCATTTGCGGCTGAACTGGTCCTGAAGCACCCTAACTCTGAGGAACTGTTTGTGATTCAGGTGGATGCCAGTGATGTGGCAGTGAGGGCAATACATCTTTAAAAGAATAAAGATGGGAGACTACAACCATGTGCCTACACATACTGTAAATTAAATGAGACTGAGAAATGTTGGGCAGTATGGGAAAAATAATCCTTTACTGTGCGATGGGCATTACTGACATGGAGGCAGTTCCTAAAGGGAAGTAAAAATCCCTTTGAAGTGTCCACAGAAACCTGGACACACTGAGAACTCCTCCCCCCCCAAAAAAACTTTCTCCTAAGCAAGTACGATGGGCCCAAATTTTAATCAATTTTACTTTAACTTAAAGTATATTCTGGGAGAGAAGAATTTCCTAGCCGATACACTGTCCCGCATGCCCCAACACAAAAGGACTTGAGAGAAAGTGGTGACCTCTATTATCCTCACAAACAGCTGGCTACATAAGTAACCACTAGGCAACAGGTGAAAAGGAAAACCCCAAATAGTAATGATGTCCTAACACAGCAGATGAAGAAGGATGGTTCAGTGCCCACCAAGGAGAATTAACTAAAAGAGAGGAGATGACCTGGAAAGGGAACAAGCCTGCAATATCAACTATCAGCAGTCTAATTGGGCGGAGCTCCTGCCATTCACTGAAGTGGCATACAACAATGTAGTACATAGTAGCACAGGACTCACTCCCTTAAAAGTAGCTACAGGAATGGAATTCCTATCAATGCTGGGATACCCATGGGATCCCCCTTCCTCAGTGACACTAAGTGAGTGGGTATATTCCCTCCAAAAAGCATGGGGAAATGTAAAAAAAGTCTCTCATTAAAGCCATAGAGAGTCAGAAAAAACAGGCAGATAAGAAGCAAACTCCCCAAGGAATATTCCGCCTAGGACAGTGGTGGTGAACCTATGGCACGGGTGCCAGAGGCAGCACTCAGAGTGCTCTCTGTGGGCACCCACACCATCGCTCCAGTCCTAGGCCTTCATCTGGGTTTTATAAAACCATTTTGCTTTAGGCCTCCGCCGCCATATGCAAAAAAAAAGGTTCAATCAGTCAATTTCAACTTCTCGCAGGAAGAAAAAAGATCTTGCAAAGTTGGAATTGATTGATTGAACTTTTTAGTCCCACCCAGTCTGCTGTTACCACTGAAGCCACGCCCACCCAATTGGCCACACCCAGCTAATGGGCCACACCCATCCAGCACCCGACAATGCATAAGTGGATTTTGGGTTGCAATTTGGGCACTCGGTCTCTAAAAGGTTCGCCATCACTGGCCTAGGAGATAAAATGTATCTATTCATCAAATATTTAAAACTGAGATTGCCCTACAGCTTTTGATACAGTTACAAGGACTAAGCTATGGGAGAAGCTGGAAACTGCTTCAATTGAACACAGGCTTCATTTGTTACATGCCTTCCATACTAAAACATCCCTCAAGGTGAGGTGCAATATGCAAGGGTCCCTCTCAAGGTCAGTTGAAACTCAAAAGGGGGTTAAACAGGGGTGCATTTTGGCCCCCTTGCTTTTCAATTTTTATATAAATAACATGGTAAAATAGTTAAATAAACCACTCCCAAAAAATAGGTGACCAAAGCATTGCCCTCCTGCTCTATGCAGATGGTGCTGTGATCCTCTCCAGGACACCAGTAGGCCTTAAAAGAGCCTTGTGAGCCATTGTCCAGTATTGAAACTATAATAAACTGGACAGATATCCAGCTATCTAGATATCAACTGGGATACAAACTCTGCAGTGAGCAGAAGATCAAACAGATTCCTAACCAACCTAGCCGACAACTTTGTCACCCAAAAGGTGGAGGAGGGAACTAGACATAAAGCTATACTGGACTTAATCCTTACTAATAGAGAAGAAATGATAGAGGGAATTGAAATTGCCAGAACCTTGGGTGAAAGTGACCACATCATATTGGAATTTAATATAATGCAAACACTAGCAATATAAAACAATCCACCCACTATCTTAAACTTCAAAAGAGCTGACTTTAACAACTCAGAAAGAACCTAGCAATGATCCCATGGATGGAAATCCTAAAGGGGAAAACAACCTAAAAAGCATGGGAAACTCTGAAAAATGCGATCATAAAAGTTCATACCAGCACAATACTGCTGAAAAGGAAAAACAAGAAATTCAAGAAGAAACCAGCATGGCTGCACAAAGATTTCTCTGACAAACTGAAAGACAAAAGGGACAAATGCAAAAAAAAGGAAAGAGGGGCATATAACTAAGGCCGATTATCAGCAGAAAGCCAGAACATGCAAAGATAAAGTCAGGAAAGCAAAGGGTCAGAACAAAAAAAGACTTGCAACAGAAATCAAGGATAATTAAAAAAAGGTTCTTCCAACACATTAACAATAAGAAAAAAGTCATGGAAACTATAGGTCCACTAAAGAGAGAAGGTGGCAAGGAAATAACAGGCAACAGGGAGAAAACAGAGCTGCTTAACTCATACTTTGCATCAGTCTTCACACAAAAAGAAACTATATCCCAACATACCAAAAAAAACACTGCAAAAGACAAACTAGAAACAAAATTAAAATAAGCAAGAAAATGGTAAGAGAACACCTACCCGACCTTGATGAGTATAAATCACCGGGACCTGACAGATTACATCCCAGTGTTCTGAAGGAGCTGGCAGATGTTATCTCAGAACCATTAAACCACATCTTTCATAAATTCTGGAGCAACAGGGAAGTACCTGAGGATTGGAAAAGGGCTGATATGGTTCCCATCTTCAAGAAAGGGAAAAAAATGGACCCAGGAAACTAGAGACCAATCAGTTTAACATCAGTAACTGGAAAGATCCTAGAAAAGATAATCAAAAAAGAGATCTGCAAACAACTAGAAGCAAACAAAGTTATAACCAGCAGCCAGCACGGGTTTGTTAAAAACAGATCATGCCAAACCAATCTTATTTCATTTTTCAATAAAGTGACTAAACTAGTAGACCAGCAAAATGCTGTGGACATAGTATACTTAGATTTCAGTAAAGTAGACCACAACCTACTCCTTGGTAAGCTAGAAAAAGGTGGAATAGACAGCATCACCACCAGATGGATCTGTATCTGGCTGGCAAACTATACTCAAAGAGTAGTCCTCAATGGCACCACATCCACATGGAGAGAGGTAAGCAGTGGGGTACAACAAGGTTCAATATCTTCAATATCTTTGTAGCAGGGCTGGCTGAAAGGCTTTGCAGGAACCTGCCCAAGAAGAGGGAAGCTCGGACAGCTGCTCTGGATTTTGAGCATGCTGGGCGTGGATTGGGCGGAAGGAAAAAAGGAGGAATGAAAGGGGGTGGGGGTGGTTGCTGTTGCTGTTGTCGGGGAGAGACCAGGTGAAGCCAAAGAAGGATTTGAGGTTTTAGCTGATCCCTTTCTTTGAAGAAGAGGGAAGGAGAGAGTGAGAAGGTGGAATTTTATTGCTTTCTTTCACAGGGAGGATATCCTGAGCGGAGGTAAGAGAGAAAGTGAGAAAGTGAGAAAGTTGCTGGGGTTGCTAAATTCAGATTTTAACAATAAAGGAAAGGGGGAGGGGTTTTGACAGCGATGAGACCTGAGACTGCCAGCGACAACGGAAGAGAAGGAGAGGCTGGTTGATATTGCTTTGGAGACCAGCGGCCATCCAAACTTTGATTACTGTTACTTGTGCAAGCTATAGACATTGTGGAGGATTGCCCTCACAGGACGAGCTGTTACTGCAGAGCGCTGACTACCTTCGTTGTATATCCATTGCTGCCTGGAGCCAGGGTTCCCCCCCCTTGTTTCCAAATGGTCGCTGTAAAATCCTTGATTATTGCTGCTATGACTCCTGGGGCTGTTAAATACCGCCATGCATTTACTATCGGGGCTAGGGGCTGGTCATCGTTGTTCCTGAAAGGCTCCCCCCCTGATGATGAGTATCTGCCACCTCCTCACTTCATGTGAGCTCCTGCTGGAAAAGACACTTTATTAACACCTTGAGAGGGTAGCTTCAGAGCACGACGGAGGGGAGTGGGGCTGGGAGGGCCTGGGTTTTGGCGGCCTCTGAGGGGGTAATGCTACATGTGGGGGCTCATCTGGGATTCCCTGCCTTCTCCCCCCCTCTTTAGCAAGGGAGGGTTGGTCTCATGTAGGGATATGAGCCAGGTGAACAAAATGGACTCTAATGCGGCTATCAGGTGGTGCGAAGAGCAGAATAGTGAAGTAAGGACGAGCATAGCAATTGATGTTCCTGGCAATGTTTGGTCAGAGGAGCGAATTTTACAGATATTGAGGGTTCTTGTCCTGGATCAGAGGGTATATGTGATAGATATGAGGGTGGATTGGGATTTCCCCCCATTTTTATGTTCTGCTGGAATGGAAGAAGAGTATTCCGGAGTGCTTTCAGGTTGAAAGTTTGCAACTGACAGAAGATATCAGAGTAGGGGTGATTTTTCCGAATGTATGGGGCACACCTTCAACCAAACCACTAGGCCTGAAGAAGGAGAAGCATGCTTCCTTACCCATAGGGATAGGGGAAATAGGGTTCACACAGGCAGGGGGAAGTTTGACTTCCATCCAAAACCTGACTGGGGGTTGGGGCTGGATATAGGAAATTACGTACTTTTTTCGGGGATGCAACCGGTGCCAGAAGGGGGAGAGGAGTATGAAGCTTGGATGGAACAGGCAATACAAGCAGTTAAGGAATGGGATATACCGGACACCCAGAAAAAGCATAGGGGCTGGATATAGGAAATTACGTACTTTTTTCGGGGATGGAACCGGTGCCAGAAGGGGGAGAGGAGTATGAAGCTTGGATGGAACAGGCAATACAAGCAGTTAAGGAATGGGATATACCGGACACCCAGAAAAGGCAAAGAGTTAGAGAGAGTTTAAAGGGACCTGCTGCAGAAGCTATTAGAAATCTAACATTGAGCCGGGGGCATTTTTTTGTGCTTGACTATCTCTCTTTGTTGCATGATGAGTTTGGATCTGCAGAGACGGTCTCTAGCTTACTGTTTCATTTGGAACACATGTATCAGAAGAGGGGTGAGAAGCTGTCTGAATATATAAGGCGCCTGAATAATTATATCAGGTTGTGGAGAGGGGGGGTTAGATCCAACCAAGGTGGAACAAGCCAGGATAGAACAAGTCTCCCGGGGTGCTTTGGCTTCGGACCCTGTCTGGAGCCAAATAAAGGTCAAAGCTAGAGGGAATGTTTGAGGGTATGACGAGCTTATAAGGAGAGTGTGGGCAACTGAGGTAGTGGAGGAAGCTAAGGAGGTGTCAGCCAAGTTGCTGGTAGGATGGTTCTTAGGCCCAAGAATGGGAAAGGTTAGGGAGGATGATGATCAGTTAACAACGATGCAAGCCCAGATACTGGATTTAACTAAGATAATGGCTTCCTGGACAGTAATGGGTGGCCTGCCCCCAAACGGAGGTTGGGTTGGGCCAACTGATAGGGGGATGGGCCTGTCCGCCCTGGTTAATAATTCAACAAGGCCAGTGGTTTGTTACAATTGTGGGGGTGTGGGGCATTATAGGTGTGTGTGTACAAAACTGTACAGAAGATCTGGGAACCCAGTGTAGTTGGGAAACTGAAGCTTTGCCTTCCGTAGGCAAGCTTCAATTCTGATCTGGGGCACCTCATTGCGCCCCAGATCAATGGCGAGGTCCTTCACGATAGCCGAATTAATGAGACACATGACAAGCACATTTCTCTGGGCGAAGCAACTAGTGACAAAAGGCTGCCTCCCCTTTTTATTAACTGTTACAGTGGGCGGTTACACAATGCATCACATGGTTACAAACAGCCAATGACAATGTTATTTCTTCAGCCAATGACAAGGCTACACTGCAGGGCCACCCTGTGGCCAATGGATTCAAATCTTGGTACAACGTCCATCCACCTCTTAGCCCCCCTTATTTCCTGTTCCTAGGCCATATGGCCTTGTCTTTTGTTCCAGAGCACATGGCCTGTGGCTCTGCTGTGGGCAATGGACTCCATCTCTTGGCTCTGCCTCCATTTCCTGTTGCTCCAAAACAGCATGGCAAAGTCACATGGTACAGTCTTTGTCCCAAGCCTCTCCAAGCCTCATGCATCACAACATATTACAACAGGAAACTGTCAAGGGCCCCAGTGAGGGAGCTAGCTGGATGCCTGGTGTTATCAGTCAGCCCTGACAAGAGAGGGTTCCCTTGGAAATCCTCATCGAAAATGGGAGTGATGGGAGTACCCCCTTTAGTGAGAAATCTCCGTCCCCTTGAACTGACAGAAGCTGAAGACATGGGGCCCCAATGACAGTCTTTGGAAAATCAGGTGTGGGTCATTAAACCAGACACTGATTTTGCCACTAATGAGGCTCCCCAGCAGCTGGTGGGCCCTTCCCCAATGGTGTCAGTGCAGGTGGAAGGTATTTACACTAAGGCCCTTTTGGATTCGGATGCGCAAGTCACATTATTATATAGGGATTTTTATGACAAATATTTGATGTATATGGCCATACAGAAACTGGGTGATTTGAAGATCTGTGGTATTGGGACTGAGAAATTTCCCTATGATGGATATTTACCCATATGGCTAAAGTTTGGGCCTTCTATTGCTGGGTATACAGAGACCTTTGATACTCTGGCTATTGTGTGCACTCGCCCCCCGGGAGTTAGTCAGGGTTCATTGATTGTGGGGATGAAAACTAGTCTGGTTAGGCAGTTACTCACCCCAGTTGTTCCCTTGGGGAATGACCCTGAGGGAAACAGTTCAAGGGGAAAGGATGTTTTAAAAATAAACAGGAGGAGTGCACCAAAACCAAAGAATAAACTGTGACTTTCTGCCAGAACAACAACATGCCTATATATGGTAGTATGTCGGATGTTGAGGTAACCTGAGCAGACAAGGACAGAGATAATGTATTCTGGTTAGGTGCTTCTGATAGATTTTGACCTCTGCAGGCCTATCCAATAGGGAAGGGAAATAGGGTGTCGTGATAGGATGTATAAAAATGACTGCTCAACGTGGCTCGCATGTGATCCATTGCTTGGAAACTTCCTGCATGGTGTCTTGACTTGGATCCACTGCACTTTGCAAACCGCTCTTTTCTTTTCTTTGTTAGCAATAAATTTTGTTTTCTTTGCAACCCAATTAGTGGATTTAATTTGTTTTTTAATTCATGTGCAACAGTTTTGGCGCCCAACATGGGGCTCAAGGAACACTCGTTTCCAGATCCCAGAGAACCTGGAGATGACATTGGAAGGTATGCCCTATTGAGTTTGACGGTCTGATCTCGAACTCCAGGAACCAAGGTCTGGAATCGACGCTCAGCTTCCATGGACCCAAATAGAAATTGCTAAGAAAATAATGAAAGGAGGGATCAGTGATGGATTACCATCCTCAGTGACTGGACAACTTCGTGCACAAACCTAGGTGAGTTATCTGGGGTAAACCAGAGGAAATAACTGTCTAGGCCACAGGTCAGCAACCCGTGGCTCCAGAACCGCATGTGGCTCTTTCTTTTTTAAAAAAAACAAATGTTATTGTTTTTTTTAAAGTTCTTAAAGGAACATATTCAGGACACACCGTGGTGCCAGGGTAATCAAACATCTTAAAACAAGACATATATACATAATATAATCAATACGTCAAATATTCCCTCTTTTTCCCTCAAATAGCATAGTATATTTAGAATATCCAATTCTAGCTTAATTGTATTCAACCTGAGCCTGTTTTTAAGCTTCATCAATTTCTACCATAATCAAATTAACTTTAAATAAAAACATTTTCAGTTCAAATATCCCTTCCACATACGTTCAACTTTCTTAATTTTATCAAAATCTTATTTGTTTCTTCTTCCATTAATCTCCCTTATTTAGAGTAAAATATTAATCTATCCTATACCTATCAAATCTATCAGCTGATCCATCTCTTCAAGCTAAAGAAAAAAATAATATCATACCTTAAATCATGTCATTCCATTAAGCAAAGTTTAAGTCTCCAGTTAATTATCATAACTAATAACATCCATATCATCAGAAAATCGTATCATCGTATTAAATTTCAATTATTAGTACTTCAAATCTGAAACCTCTCTTCAGTTTTCGTCATTCCATTACATAGAAATAAACCTAACATTCTAAAAGGAACATTCCTAGTATTCTAAATTGTCTTTAATCACTTATACAGAAAAATATCTCGTCTTTAAACAAACATATTAGTCTATCCTAGACACATCTAAATGTATATATTTATCAAACTGTTCTCTAAATATCTAATCCTTCACTTAATCAATCTCTTTAAGTTAACAAATTAATCTTAAATCTTAAATCATTTCAATATTTAATTAACATTCAATTAATTATTGATTTAGACCAACTGTAAGACATCTTTTTACTTCAAACTCAAAATCTCAGTCCTTAGATCAGTCCATAGTTCTAGGTTGCCTTTAATCCAATTTAAGAAATTTTCATTTTCATTTTTAAATCTTATTCTAGCTTTCCTCTTTTGCCAAGTAGGTTTCCATAACAGGACTTCCCTTCCAAATAATAGGTCTCTTTTTGTTGCTTGTAGTGTCACTTGATTTGATATAAACCATCTTGATCTCTGATTTAATCCTTTGTTTCTCTTATCCATAAAGCCTCATTGCTTCAGAAGTCCAAAGTTCGGTCTTTGCTTTTCCTGGTCTTGCTTGTAAGGCAAAATAAAATTATCCTTATCCTCAGTTAAAACCTCTTCTTATGTAATCTGTTTTGTAGAGTAGTCAAGTGTAATCAGGGAGTCAGTTTTAAGTTTTAAAGTAGAAATTCTAGCTCTTAGTTCTGTAGTAGCCTCTTTTATTGTAGTACATATTTCTTCTTTAGCCTCATAGATCTTAAGAAGAATCCTTTTCCTTTTTAGTGAAGGTTACAGTTGAACAGTTGAACATTATCCACCCCCACAGATCACACAGCTGGCTCAAATTATCTTTTTTCTTGAAAAACAGTTTGAAGGCCAGAGCTGTCTCATCTCCAAATAAACAATCCAATATTAAATTTTGACCAGTAGGTGTCCTCAGTGAGCTACGAAGACTTCTTCAAACACCATTTTCCCCTTTTTTCTATCTTTAAAGGGAGAATAGAAAAAGAAATACTCTGCCAATATAATACCACTCCAAAAAGCACAAAAACAGTTTTTTCTACCTCACAATGTAAGTAGGAATAGAATATAGTCTTTAAATGAATATTTATTTATTTTTTCTGTCCTTTTTGTAAAACGCATTTGTTCCCATGATTACTAAAGCCGCTTTCTCCAGACGGGGAAATAATAGCACAAACAGCTTCTACAGGCAAAAACAGCAGGGGTGTAAAGAAGAACAAAGGGGATCTCACCCGGATCATCCGCGGTGGGTTGTTAACGCTTAGATGACGATGTGACTTTTGGCTGGTGCAGCAGGGTGATCGGCAGGCCGATCTTTGCTCCGTCAGCCCTAAGGAGAAGCTGGAGACTTGGGAAAAGCTGCTGCCCTCCCCTATCTACCAGCTGGCCTCGGTGGTCGCCCCTCCAGGAAACTCCAGACGGCCTGGAGAGAAGTTTCCAGGTGTGACCGGCGTCGCCGCATTCCGGAACCGGAAGTCCGCATGTGGCTCTTTCAACTGTCTCCTGCGGCTCCCAGCCATGTGCAGTCCCCCCCCCCAAAAAAAAGTGGGGCTAAAAAAGTTGAACCAATCAATTCAAACTTCTCACGAAAAAAACCTCACAAAGTTGGAATTGATTGGTTGAACTTCCTTGGTTTGTGGGACGCCGTCTGCCTATGAAGCCCCATGGACTTGACATAGATGGGAGTGGGGGAGACAGCTTTGGAGGGAGGCAGCCCCACAGCCAGAAGCCAGTGGTCCGAATGGAACGGCATAGAAGACCTACGGGCCCAATTCCACACCCCGATGACCAGCTGGACCGGCTTTCACTGCTCCAGCCCAGGGACGCCAGCGGCATAGAAGGCGGTTTGGCGACGCTGCGTTGGGCGGGGCATCCTTGCAGCAGACAACTCAGGACAGGATATTTCCCACAGCTCGCAGCTCGGGACTGGAGACACTGGTGGCACACAGCCCAGACTGTCGGCGTTGCTGTGGGACCACTCCCTGCAGTGCCAGCTAATGTAGCATGCTTCCAGTGGTGAAAAAGGGGCCTGAGCGGTGGTGGAATGAAAGATGCTGCGCAGCATGAACTGAGCATGGTCTTTTTTTTTTAAATATTTTATTGGTTTTTTATAATTATTAACAAAAAGTCGAATTAAATAAAATACAACTCAACTTAATACAATCATTTTCAACTATGTCTCACACAAAACAAAACATAAAGACTTATATAAAATAGAATAACTATAGATGTTGCTTGGCGGCACCCCCTCCACCACATCCCCCTCTTCCTACCTCCCTATCTCCTACTTCCCACCCCCTCCCTTTCTCCCTCCCTCACTCTCCATCCTCCTCTCCAACAACCTCCCTACTTCCCTCCACTCCTTCACTCCTCACTCTCCACCCCCTCCAGATATGGTGCAGAGGTACCGCTCGAGCAACTCCTCTTATATCAATAGGTACATCATCCTTATATATTGCAAGTATTACAGTTGAGTGCATTATAATACATTAGTAAACCCCCCAACCCACCCACCCACCCCCGACTTCCCAAAGTGAATACAGGGTAGAATAAAAGAAAACCCACTAAGTTAAACTAAGTTATTATATAAATCCTAATAAACATTTAACTATATGATAAATAGAATTTCTTAGATTGATATTTCCCTTGAATATAATCTATCCATTTTTTCCAGTCCAACATATATTTTTCATTTGAGTGATCTTTCAAATATGCAGATACTTTGGCCATTTCCGCCAAATTTATAACTTTCAAAGTCCATTCCTCGATGGATGGTAATTCTGCCTTCTTCCAATATTGTCCAACCAACAATCTTGCTGCTGTGATCAAGTGCAAAATTAAGTTCATCTCTATGGTGGTGCAGTCCTTTATAATACGTAATAAGAACAACTGTGGTGAAAATTCAATACGTTTTTTCAAAATATTTTGCATTATCCACCATATTTTTATCCAAAAAGCCTTGATTTTTCTACAGGTCCACCATACATGAAAATAAGTAGCCTCCGTACAATCACATCTCCAGCAATTAGGTTCAAAATTAGGGTACATACATGATAATTTCTTTGGATCCAAATGCCATCTATAAAACATTTTATAAAAATTTTCTCTTAAATGTTGCGCTTGTGTAAATTTTACATTTTTCACCCAGATCCTCTCCCAAGTTTCCATCATAATTGGTTGTCCAAAATTTTGCCCCCACTTTATCATACAGTCCTTAACTAATTCAGTCTCAGAATCAATTTCTATCAATACATTATACAATCTTTTAATATGCATAGGCCTTTGGTCTCTAATTTGTTTAATTAAATTTTCATCGGTTTGAGATAAACCCATGTTCAAATCTTTTTTCCATCTAATCTGCAATTGTAAGTATTGAAACCAGGTAAGGGTTATACCTTCCTCTCTTAAATTATTCAAAGACTTCAATAATGAAAGATTCCCTTCTTTAATCAGGAGTTTCTCATAAGACACCGCATCTTGTAATTGTGCTCTATTTATATTCTCTATTGCATGTCTGGGAACCGTCCAAACAGGAATCTTATCATTTAATTTATACCGATATTTTTTCCAAACACGCAGCAGAGCATTTCTCAATAGGTGCTCTTTGAAACTCCTATCCACCTTTTTATCATAAACTAGATATGCATGCCAACCATATAATAAACCGTACCCTTCAATATTCAGTATTCTATCATTAGTTAAATTAACCCAATCACTTATTGCTACTAAAACAGCAGCGTGATAATATAACTTAAAATTAGGCATTTTCAAACCACCTCTTTCCCTTGTATCCTGAATAATTTTCAATTTGACCCTTGGTTTCTTGCCATTCCAAATAAATCTATTAATACCCTTCTGCCACTCCTCCAAATTCGCATCCTTTTTAAGTATAGGTAACATTTGAAAAAGAAATAAAAATTTAGGCAGTACATTCATTTTAACTGCTGCTATCCTATCCAACATAGATAATTGTAATTTCTTCCATTTCTCCATCTCTGTTTGTGTCTTATTCCACAAAACTTCATAATTATTTTTATACAACTTCCCATTAGAGGCTTCTATGTCAATTCCTAAATATTTAATTTTCTTAACTTTCTCACATCCCGTTATTTTTTTCCAATTCCTGTTTTAAATTAGTATTTAAATTTTTAACTAACATCTTTGTCTTAGATATATTTAATTTAAACCCTGATACCCTACCATAATTTTTAATTATCTCCATCAATCTCTTGGCTGATTGTATTGGTTGAGTCAATGTCACAACCAAATCATCAGCAAAAGCACGTAATCTATAATCTTGTTGTCTAATCTTTATACCTTTTAAATCATCTGCTCTTCTTATCCTATTCAATAAAACTTCTAACGTTAAAACAAACAACAAAGGGGATAATGGACATCCCTGTCTAGTACCTTTCTCTATATTAAATGAATCTGTTAAATCACCATTCACAATAATCTGTCCTGTTTGTTTCTGATAAATCGCCAATATGGAGTTAATAAACTGATCCCCCATTTCCATCCGAGCAATCAATTTTTTCAAAAACAACCAATTCAATCTATCAAATGCTTTTTCCGCATCCAAAAACATAAGAACTGCGGGCACCTGAATGTGCATCTCCAAATATTCTAATATATTAATAAGTTGTCTAACATTAGCTTTCATCTGTCTCCCTTGTAAAAAAAACCAGTTTGGTCTGAATGGATTATTTGTTGTAAAACTGTCATTAATCTATTAGCCATCACTTTTGCAAAAATCTTGTAATCCGTATTCAGCAATGAAATAGGTCTAAAATTTTCTGGTTGAACATTATCTCTTCCCTCTTTGGGAATTAAAGAAACATAGGCTGTTTTCCATGAAGGTGGAACCTGACCACCCTCTTGTATATTAACAAATAGCTCTCTAAGAGGTTCCACCATTTCCATTTGAAGGTGCTTATAATAAATTGCCATTAACCCATCAGTCCCAGGAGATTTCCCAATTTCAATTGTTTAATCGCTGAAATTATTTCTTCTGATGTAATCAATGCATTTAATCTATCTCTTTGTTCATTGCTGATTACCAATACATTTTCATCTTGCAAAAAAGTATCTATCTCATTCTCTTGTATCTTCTCTTCAGCATATAACTTGGAATAATATTCTAAAAAAGCTTTCTTAATAATTTCTTGTTGAAACACTTCCTTCCCTTTATATTCTATTTTTTTCAATTATGCGGGATTTTTGTTTTTTCCTTAATGTATAAGCTAACCATCTGCCAGGCTTATTAGAATTAAAAAATGTATTATGTTTTGCATATTGTATATTCCTAGCAACTTGGTCTGTCATCAACAAATCAAATTGTTTCCGTAAAACCTTAATCCCCTCTTTAATATTTTTATCATCTGGTCTCTTTATTAATAATTGCTCTTTCTTTCTTATTTCCTCTTCTAACTCCTTCCTTTTTTCCTGTTGTTTACGTCTATACCTTTTATTCATATCAATTAAAATTCCATGCATATATGCCTTACTAGCATCCCATACCATTTCTATTGTTGTATCCTTATGCAAATTTAACATAAAAAATTCCTTCATGACATTTTTACATTAATTCACATTTGTATCGTATTTAAACAAATTTTCATTAAGTCTCCAAGATGTTTTGGGTCTCTGTCTTTCCGTTAATTCCATCCAGACTGGATTATGATCTGTTATAATCTTTGGGTAGGATTTTCACCTTCTTTAAACTAAAAAGAAAATCACTTGAAGTTAATATAAAATCAATTCTAGAAAATAACTGATGTCTATCAGAAAAAAAAGTAAATTCTTGCTCTTTACCATTTCTTTCTCTCCATATATCTATCAAGTCAAAATCATCCTTTATATCAAAAAAAGATTTAGGCAACTTAGAACGTGTCTGAGGAATTGGTAATATCTTCTTTTTATCTAAGCCAATATCTATAACACCATTCCAATCTCCCATTAAAATACAAGACCTATAATCAAGTTGTAATAACTTTTTATGTATTAACTTATAAAATTTCCCTTGTTGTTGATTTGGTGCGTATATACCCATCAAAAGAACTTTCTTCCCATCTTTTAAAATTTCAATTGCTAAATATCTACCTTGTATATCTGATTCTATTAATTTAGCTCTTATATGATTTTTAACATAGATAACAATTCCATTCTTCTTCTCAGTGGCCGCTGCAACAAAATGTGTACCTAATTTGTTATTTATCAAATATTTCTGATCAGTAGTTCTAATATGTGTTTCTTGTAAACAAATTACATCGTTTTTACATTGAATCAAATAATGAAATATCTTCTTCCAGTGGCTCCGTTGGCGTTGCCGCAGCCTCCTTCGGAGGCTCCATTCTCCTGGGTTTTGTTAAGCCGCAAAACAGCGAACATCAGCTGTTTTTGTGGTGAAAAATCCCCCCTTCGGGCGAAGAAGGGGTGAAGAGCATGGGTTGAGCTCCTCTAAAAAACCCCTGAAAAAGTTTTCAGGGGGAAAGAGTGAGAGCTCCCCAGGCGCTCGAAGACGCTCCTGCCCGGGACGCTTCTCTCTGCAGACAGAATAAGACGCCATGACCACCCCTGCTCAAGATAAATATCTAAGAGAGACCTACATGCAGGCAGAGTGAATACAGGAGATTTATATTGCAAGTAATTTTCTATATTTTACTTCTGACCACAACTACTTTTACAATCTACATAATGCATTCAAGATGGCGATCGCTTTCACTGTAAAGTGAAAGTGACTGGAAAGGGAAAGTGATTTTTTTTAAAGCAAAGCCAAAGCAATCGCTTGGACTCAAACTTTAAAATCCTATAAATTTCAACTAAACTTCAACTAAATTTAGATTTGAAAGAAGATAAGAAGGAAAAAGAAGAGGAGAAAATGGCAACATATGTGTAAAAAATTTGTTTATTTAAAGTAATTTCTTGAGAGTTTTTATAAAAAGTGGACTGATTATAGAATGGCTGCCAGACAAACTAAAATACCCTCTGCGAAGGTGGCAGTATCTTCTCCAGCTCAGCCCTCTAAATTACAAGCAAGTAGCTTTCCTGCTCCCCCAGCTTCTTCAACATCTATACAGCCTCAAGCCCCCCTGCCTACTCAATCCCCTCCAGAAATGTTGACTATGAAAGATCTGCAGGCTGCATTAT
The DNA here is from genome assembly GCA_034064705.1 of Bothrops alternatus. Classification (NCBI taxonomy): domain Eukaryota; kingdom Metazoa; phylum Chordata; class Lepidosauria; order Squamata; family Viperidae; genus Bothrops; species Bothrops alternatus. The sequence goes on from JARGCV010000085.1 coordinate 16,330,035, forward strand.
CAACAATGACTGATAATATAGAGAGAAGTATGGAGAAGTTGGAGAAAAAGATTGTAACTCATGATGATCAAATTAAAGGAGTAACTGATGAATTGGAGAAAATTAAAGACATAATTGAGACTCATAATGTAGCGATAAGAGAAGATATTGTGGAAGCTTTTAAGGAGGTTTGGGACCATACTTTGAGAGTTGAAGAGAAGGTGGAAGGGATGGAGCAACAAATTGAGGAAAAGTTTGATGAAATTAAAAGTGACATACAAGATCAAGCTGTCATGGTACAATATAATCAGATGATGTGGGCTGTCAGAATTAGAGGCCTCAAGGAGGCAGCAAATGAGAATCAAGAGGACTTGAGAAGAATTTTTGGAGAAACTTTGGCACAATTTCTAGAAGATGGAGTACAAAATATCTCCTGGCAGATTGACAGGATCTACAGAGTTAATTCATGGATTGCAAGACAAAGAAATTTACCTAGAGACATTGTGATTTATTTTGTTACAAGGTGATTCAGAAATCACGTTCTTACAATATCTTACAACAAGAAATTAATGGTTGCTGGTCAGGAGGTTGTGATTTTGAAGGGAATTCCTCCAAAGATGTTAAGAGCAAGAAAAGATTATGCATTTTTGGTGGCTGAATTTAAAAAACGTGGTTTACAATTTAGGTGGGAGGTTCCAGCTGGACTATCATTATTTTATCAGGGTAATAGATATCGCCTGAATTCTGTTTGGAAAGCTGTATGAGGAGCAGGTTAAAGAAACAATGGTGATGTGGGCAATAGATCTAGGATATAATATAAATATGGATCAATGCCAGCGAAATAACAAAACCACATTGGCGACATCATATAAAGAAAACCTGTATAAGATGGTTTACAGAAGGCATCTCCCTCTGGCCAGATTAGCCAAAATGTATAAAGGATATTCTTCTATGTGTTGGAAATGTAAAAGAGAAAAGGGTACCTTTTTTCATATATGGTGGACATGTAGAGAAGCACAGGTGTATTGGCGTATGGTCTGGGAATGGGCAATAGAAATGACTAGGCAAAACATTCTATACAAACCTGAGGCATTACTATTAGGAATATTAGAGAAAAATGTAAATAAAGAGGACACATATTTAATTATTCACGTGGTTACGGCGGCAAGGATACTATTTGCTCAAAAATGGAAAGCAATGGAAGTACCGAGTGAGGAAGAACTAATAAAGAAAATTATGTATTGCACAGAACTAGATAGGTTAACTAAAAGATTAAAAAATCAGGAAGAAACAGAATTTTATCGAATATGGAATAAATTTTATAGATGGAGGGGGAAAAATGGAGGTCACAAATAAAGAGATAAGTTAAGATAGAGACCAGAAATGTATAGTTTGTATATAGATATATTATTTGTAATTAATGTACAATATGGACTGAGATGTCAGTCAAAGACGATTTACCATGTTCAATGTTTTTAATCCTTTTTTTCTTTGTATTGAATAAAAAAATTTTAAAAAAATTTGCCTTTCCCTAAAGACAAAGAAATGGAGGACCCAACTCTGTTCCCTTTAAGGGAGGTACCCAATGGAGGGGGTGCCCATAATTAGTTTTGTACAGGAACCCTTTTGGACATCTGAGGCATGGGCCTTTAAGAAGGAACTTAAAAACCTGACAGACGATCCTTTAGGAACAGCAGAAATGCTAGAGAATTTATTAGGGCCAAATATTTACATGTGGGATGAAATTATGGCCATTTTGAATACATTGTTCTCTGCTGAAGAAAGATAATTCATTCGTACGGCAGCAATGAAGATATGGGACAGGGAACATCCCCAGGGAGGGAATAATCCATCGCCTAATGGGGAAGCTAAATGTCCATTAACAAGACCAAATTGGAATAATAATAATCCAGTAGATAGACAGAATATGGAGGATCTAAGGACTATGATTATACAAGGAATGAGGGAAGCTGTGCCAAAGGCATAGAATATGTCAAAGGCACTACAAATAGAGCAAGAAAAAGAGGAATCCCCTGCTACCTTTTTACAAAGACTTAAAGATGGCATGCTGAAGTGGTCCGGAATGGATCCAGATGAAGCTGCAAATGTGCCACTAGTTAGGGTGCAATTTGTTACTAAATCTTGGCCAGACATCTGAAAGAAGGTACAGAAGTTGGATAACTGGACAGGGAGGTTGATTGATGATTTACTGAAAGAAGCGCAGAAAATATATGTTCAGAGAGATAATGAAAAGGCGAACGAAAAGGAAGAATGATGGTTGCAACAGTAAATGAACTCTTAAAGAGGCAACCTGAAAGATCTCAGATGGACCCCTCACCTCGAGTCCCATATGGCAGGGGGAGAGGAAGTTTTGGAAACAGAGGAGGAGGACAGTATCGATATCTAAATGGAAGAGGTAGAGGAAGTTTTGGAATGGGATTCAGAGAAAGAGCATGTTTTGAATGTGGACAGAAAGGCCACTTTAAGAAAGATTGTTCACAAGTGCAGAAGGATCAGCAAGTGTATAAATTAATGGAGGAAGATGAAAGTCAATTTTAAGGGTGTCAGGGGCAATTTACTTTAAGGTCCCACGATGAGCCCTTGATAAATTTAGAAGTGGGACCCGATAGAGAAGAGATAGTGTTTTTAGTGGATACTGGAGCAGCGTGCACCTCTGTGTCTACCTTAAGCCCTCAAATGCAACTAAGTGAACAAACAATCAGAGTGTCAGGGGTAAAAGGAGAAGGCTTTCAAGTACAGAAATTAAAGTCATTACAAATGAAACAAAAAAATAAGGAGTGGGGAATTGAAATAGAAATGTTATATATACCAGAGGCAGGTGTGAATTTGTTAGGAAGAGATGCCTTAAATGCTCTCGGCTTAAGCATAACATTTGGACAATAGATTAAAATTAATGTGTTAACAGATAAGGACGAAAAGAAGATACAACGTGAAGTATGGGTAAGAGAAGGAAACAGAGGAGGACTTAGAGTTCCCCCTTTGAAAATAGAACTTAAAACACCAGGAGAAGTAGTGCAACAAAAACAATACTCCATTTCAATGGAAGGGAGGAGAGGATTGCAACCTGTCATCGACCAATTGATTGAAGACGGACTTTTAGAGCCAACAATGTCTCCCTTCAACACTCCCAATCTGCCAGTAAGAAAACCAGATGAAATCTTCAGAATGGTACAAGACCTTAGGTTCTTGAATAGAATTGTAAGGATTAGGCATCCAGTTGTCCCTAATCCATATACTTTAATGGGACATATTCCACCTATACATAAGTCGTTCAGTGTGATAGATCTAAAAGATGTTTTTGGGGTATGTCTTCTGGATAAAGAGTCAAGACCCTTTTTTGCCTTTGAATGGGAAAACCCATTTACTGGCAGAAAACAACAATATCAATGGACAGTGTTACCTCAAGGATTTACTGAATCTCCCAATTTATTCAGACAAATATTGGAAAAATTTGAGATCCCAAGAGGGATTTATTTTATTCAATATGTGGATGATTTACTGTTGTTTGGAGAGAAGCAACAGGAGGTAACACTGGCCACTGATAAGCTGCTGAATTTCTTAGGAGAACAAGGACTAAGTATCTAAGAAGAAATTGCAATATGTAGAAAAGGAAGTAAAGTATTTAGGACATTTAATTAAGCAGAAAAATAACGATGGAACAAATAGAAGGAATAGCTAAACAGCAGCTACCTAAAGGTAAGAAAGAATTCAGAAAAATTTTGGGATTAGTGGGTTATTGCTGATTATGGATAAATAATTATGCCAATTTAACTAAACCCTTGTATACCAGATTAATTGATGATGAGCCATGGGAAATACAATGGGATGAGAAAGGGAAGAAAAGTATTGAAGACCTCAAGCAGGCTTTAGTGCAAGCACCTGTTTTGAGTCTTCCCAATTTGGATAAACCATTTCACCTATTTGTGAATGCAGAAGATGGGGTGGCCCAAGGAATATTGACTCAAAATTGGGCTGGACAAAGGAAACCCGTAACCTTCCTTTAAAAAATAATGGATCCAGTAGTTAGAGGATGGCCTAGCAGCTAACAGGCCATAGCAGCCACTGCCCTGTTGGTGCAGGAAAGTTGGAAATTGACTTTTGGAGGAGCATTAGTGGTCAGTACTCCATACCAAGTACGAACTATATTACAACAAAAAGCCAGTCGGTGGTTAATGGATTCTCGCATTTTGAAATATGAAGGAATATTAATGAAAAAGGATGATTTGGTTTTAACCACAGACCATAACTTAAACCCCACCCAATTTTTAGCCAATAACCATCAAATGGATATGGAAGGATTGGAATATTACTGCAGAGAAATGATACAATTACAAACAAAATCCAACCTGACCTGGAAGAGCTCCCCTTAATAGAAGGAGAAGCATTGTTTATAGATGGTTCTTCTAGAGTGGAAATGGGTGAAAAGAAGAATGGATATGCAATAATAAATGGACATACCAAAGAATTATTGGAAGCAGGAAAACTCCCTAAGAATTGGTCCACTCAAATTTGTGAAGTGTATGCTTTGAATCAGGCACTAAAATTGCCTTCGATATAGTCCATACATTCGGAAAAAATTGGGAAGAAAGAGGGATGATAAATAGTAAAGGGAAAGCGTTAACACATGAAGAATTAATTAAACAGATACTTAAATCATTACTTGAACCCCACTGGATTGCTGTAATACATGTGGGTGGGCACCAGAAAGGGAACTCATTTGAAGCAATAGGTAATAGAATAGCAGATGAGGAAGCTAAAAGAGCAGGAGAAGAAGAAGAACAAGTAGAAATGAGGTTATTAATCCCAACCATTAAGGATAGTCCCATCCCATTTTGTTCTGAAGAACAAAAGATGAAGTTAAAAGAGATAGGAGGACAGGATGATGAAGTAGGAAAATGATATCTTCCAGATGGAAGGCAAATCCTGAATAAAGCCATTGCAAGGGGGCTGTTGGAAATTTTACATGAAGGTAGCCATTTGGAAACACAAGCACTTGTAGACATCTTTTTGAAGAATTATGCTTGTATGGGTATTTACACTATAGGACAACAAACAACGGAAAAATGCTTAATTTGTAAAAAGATAAATAGACTTTGCGTAAACAACCTCAAGGAGGAAGACCACCTGCATATAGACCTTTTCAGTGTATCCAGGTACACTTCACTGAATTACCCCATAGTGGAACTTATAACCATATTTTGGTGATTATTGACCATCTAACAGGGTGGATTGAAGCATTCCCAGTAATTAGTGCAACTACTTGGACAGTTGTGAGGATATTATTAGACCAAGTAATTCCCAGATATGGATTAGTAACTCAAGTAGATAGTGATCAAGATAGTCATTTTACAGGGACAATAGTACAAGAGGTAGGAAAAGCTTTGGGAATAGACTGGAAGTTTCACACCCTCTGACATCCTCAGTCCACTGGGAAAGTGGAAAGGACAAATTCCAAACTAAAGGAATTCATAAGTAAATTGGTATTGGAAACAAGGATGCCTTGGACAAAATGTTTGCCTTTAGCCTTACTAAGATTACGCACTCAGCCTAGAAAAGATATTGGATTATTCCCTTAGGAATTATTATTTGGTGTTGGATTCACCCCAGGGAATATATGTATAGACTCATTTAAAACTAAAGATAATGTACTAAGACAATATGTGCATAAACTGTCCCAGTATCTTGACCATTGCAGGAAGCAAGGATTGCTGGCTCAAACGCCACCTCTGGAGTTTCCTGTACACAAATTCAAGATTGGAGATCGGGTTCTGATCCAGAGTTGGAAAAGGGAGAAATTGCAACCCAAGTGGGAAGGCCCATTCCAAGTATTGCTGTCCTCTGAAACAGCTATCCGGACTGCTGAAAAAATGTGGACCCATTATACAAGAACTAAGGGACCAGTGACTGAACCTCATGAGGACTAGACCATTGTGACTTCTGACGATCCTTTGAAACTGGTCCTGAAAAGGAGATATCCTTCTTCTCTTAGGGATAGCCATTGCTTACTGGGCAAGAGAGGAGTGGGTTCCTATCCTTTGTCAAAAAGGAAGCCAAACAGTGGATGAAACAGAATTACAGAATTTATCTGATGTGTTGGTATTGTGACTGCAAATGTATATTTGATTGTTGTTGTCAGCATTGTGTAGACTGTGGACCAGCTCACAGTTATTGCAAACAAGAGTGTGACATTGTAATCATTGAAGATTGGGTACCAGACTATTTCAAGGTCCCAAAAGAGAAGAAGTAAAGAAACTTTTAAAAAACAGGCGAGAAGTTTAAAACATGGCAAGAATGGCATGTGCTCTGCCTGTCCTTGGTTACAATAATAGCTAGTATGAAAGTTGATCAATGGGGTGTATGGAACGAAAAAGGACAATGGGAATTTAGTAATAAGGTCCTAGGGTTTTATGGTAGAAATGCAACAGTGGAATGTATAAAAGAAAATCAAATAATCCAAAATTGTCAGTTTGTAAAAGCTATTAGAGAGGAAATAGGCACTCTTTGTGATAAAGACAAAACAAGGAACACACATATTTGTTGGACCCTTTATCACAATTCTTTAAAAATTAGGCCAGGGAGAAACACTAGTAAAAAGCAGAGTATAAATAACTCTGATAACTGCAATGCTTGCATAAAATCACCAAAATGGGTAATTTAATTTTATTTTTTAAAAAATGGTATAAAAAGAAAAGGAGGGAATTTGAGGGAAACAGTTCAAAGGAAAAGGATGTTTTAAAAATAAACAGGAGGAATGCACCAAAACCAAAGAATAAACTGTGACTTTCTGCTGGAACAAAAATATGCCCATATATGGTAGTATGTCTGATGTTGAGGTAACCTGAGCAGACAAGGACAGAGATAATGTATTCCGGTTAGGCGCTTCTGATAAATTGTGACCTCTGAGGGCCTTTCCAATGGGACCAAAGGGGAAGGAAAATGGGGCGTCACAATAGGATATATAAAAATGACTGCTCAATATGGCTCACATGTGGTCTATTGCTTGGGAACTTCCTGCGTGAAGTCTTGACTCGGATCCACTTTGCTTTGCAAACTGCTCTTTTGTTTTCTTTTCTTTGTTAGCAATACATTCCCTTTTTTTGCAACCCCAATAGTGGATTTAATTTGTTTTTGAATTCATGCACAACAACCCGATAGCAAGGGATGCTCACCCTGCATTGCAGACAGTATGTCAGAGTTTGGCGCAGGATCATCAGGACCCTGCAGAGGGGGTGGGGCGGTTATGGAACTTGGATAGGGAAAAGAGGATAATACAACCAGGAGAAGTGGTGTGTCTGAGGGCTTTCATTAAGTTAGATTGGGAACAGCCTGGCCCGTACCTCATTCTTGAATCCAGCCCTAAGGGATGGAACAGTGGAGTGGAATTAATTCCAGAAGTAGTCTCCATGCGGGTTTTAAGGCAGGCAAAAGGGCAGATCTTGGTTGGGGTTCGGAATATCATGGGCCTCCCTGTATAGCTGAGGGATCGGATATTGTTGGGGCAGGTCAGCCAAGCTACTCCAACTGGGTCTCTGGATGGTAAGGGAAAGACGGAGGGGGAGGTTTTGGTGGATCAGTTCTATCCCAAGAATACACACCTTTCTCCAGAGCGGTGGGAGAGAGACCAGCTTTGGAAGTGGAGACGTCCATTCTCGAGAGATGATTTTGATGTGCGCTGTGCTAGGAGTGCCCAGCATGTAATTCAACTGAGAGAGGATAAACCTTTTAGGGAGAGATCTCAGCAGATCCCCTTAAGTGATCTGGATGATCACAGAGAGCATCTAGCAGAGCTGAAAAAGACTGGGGTCATTAGGAAATCCCAAAGTCCTTATGCTTCCCCTATAGTGGTGGTCCCTGAGGATATGTATAGATTACCACACTCTTAACCGGAGGACTATCGCTGATCAGTATACAACCCCTCGGATAGAGGATGCCCTGCACTGTTTGTCGGGGCAAAGTGGTTTGGTGTGCTTACCATCAGATCCCCATGCCTCTGGAGGATAGGGAGAAAACTGCGTTCATCTACCCACTGGGTTTTACGAATTTAATCAAATGCCCCAGGGGCTGTCATGGGCTCCGCAACTTTTCAAAGGCTCATAAGAAGAGCCATGCTGCATCAGGCCAAAGCCCATCGAGTCCAGCATTCCGTGTCACACAGTGGCCCACCAATTGTACATGGGGATCTTGAGCAGAAAGAGAAGGCAAAACCCTCCCTTTCCCTTGACCCCCAAACAAATGGTACTCAAGGGAATCCTGCCTGCCTCAACCAACATAGAGGCGGCACATGGACATCCGTTTTAATAACCACCGATACACTTTGCATCCATGAATCTATCTAGCCCTGCCTTGAAGCTGTCAAGGCTGACAGCTGTCACGACCCCTTCAGGAAGTGAATTCCATAAATCAACGACCCTCTGGGTGAAGAAATATTTCCCTTTATTTGTCCTCACTTTCTTAGCTATGAGCTTTAGGGAGTGCCCCCTTGTCCTGGTATTGTGTGATAGAGAAAAGAATTTTTCTCTATCCACCTTTTCTATTCCATGCATGATTTTATACACTTCGATCAAGTCACCCCTTAAACGCCGTCTTTCAAGGCTGAAGAGACCAAGGCGTTGCAATCTGGTTTCATAAGGGAGGCGCTCCATTTCCTTGATCATTCTTGTTGCCCTTCTTTGCACCTTTTCCAGTTCCATTATATCCTTCTTGAGGTGCGGTGACCAGAACTGTACACAGTACTCCAAGTGTGGTCTCACCATCGATTTGTACAGAGGCAATACAACACTTGCTGACTTATTTTCGATTCCCTTCCTAATCATGCCAAGCATGGAATTTGCTTTTTTTACTGCTGCTGTGCATTGGGTTGACATCTTCATCGATCTGTCCACCAAAACCCCAAGATCCCTTTCTTGGGTTGTCTCAGAAAGTTTGGTCCCCATCAGTTGGTAAGTATAATTGGGGTTCTTTGCCCCGATGTGCATAACTTTGCACTTGTTTAGGTTAAAATGCATTTGCCACTTTGTTGCCCACTCACACAATTTCGAGAGATCCTTCTGGAGCTCCTGACAATCAGTTTCACTTTTCACAACCCGGAACAATTTAGTGTCATCAGCAAACTTGGCTACCTCACTATTAACTTCTACATCCAGATCACTGATGAATAAATTAAAAAGTAAAGGTCCCAAAACTGAACCTTGGGGTACACCACTTCTCACTTCTTTCCATCCGGAGAATTGTCCATTTATTGCCACCCTTTGCTTCCTACAATTTAGCCAGTTACCAATCCAGGACAAGACCTGTCCTCTAATTCCGTGGCTGGAGAGCTTTTTTAGGAGCCTTTGGTGAGGAACTTTGTCAAAAGCCTTTTGAAAGTCAAGATATACAATATCAACTGGGGCCCCTTTATCTATGTATTTATTTACACCCTCAAAGAATTCTAACAAGTTAGTAAGACATGATTTGCCTTTGCAGAAACCATGTTGATTTTCTTTCAGCAATGCCTGTTTTTCTATGTGCCCTGTAATTTTATCTTTAATAATGGTTTCCATCAGTTTGCCTGGAACTGAGGTTAGACTGACTGGTCTATAGTTTCCTGGATCACCTCTGGATCCTTTCTTGAAGATCGGGGTTATATTTGCTTCCCTCCAATCCTCCGGTACAGTGCCTGATCTTAGAGAAAGATTGTATATTTTAGCTAGAAGTTCAGCAATTTCACACTTGAGTTCCTTGAGAATTCTAGGGTGGATGCCATCTGGACCTGGCGATTTGTTGACATTTAGTTTAGAAAGGCATGCAAGAACATCTTCCTTGTTTATCTCTATCAGGTTTAATTCTTCTATTTCCCTCCCTGGGAAAACTAATTCAGTGGCAGGCAAATGTTTTCTATCCTCCTCGGTGAAAACGGAGGCAAAGAAGTCATTTAGCCTCTCAGCAATCTCTTTGTCTTCTCTGATTATCCCCTTCTGACCATTGTTATCAAGTGGCCCAACTGATTTTCTGGTTGGGTTCCTGCTTCTGATGTACTTAAAAAAGGTTTTGTTATTATTTTTAATATTCTTGGCTATATGCTCCTCAAAGTCTCTCTTGGCTTTCATGACTATCGCCTTGCATTTGGTCTGCCAGAGTTTGTGATCCCTCCTGTTCTCCTTGGTAGGAAGAGCCTTCCATTTCTTAAATGAGTTTTTCTTCTTTCCAATAACCTCCTTTACCTCATTCGTAAGCCATATTGGTATCCTCTTGGACTTTCCAATCCTCTTTCTTCTTTTAGGAATGCATTTTATTTGAGCCTGCTGTAACGTATTTTTAAACAGTTTCCAAGCATTTTGGAGGGATTTGACTTTTTTTACTGCTCCTTTTAGTTTATTCTTTACTATTTTCCTCATTTTGTCAAAATTCCCTCTGTGAAAGTTTAAGGTCTCTGTGTTAGTTTTCACTGACAATTTGCTATCCATGGTTAAGTTGAAGGTTACTGTGTTGTGATCGCTGGTTCCTATGGGCTCGGTTACAAGGACATCATGAACCAAATCCTGTGCGTTAGTTAGAACCAAGTCCAGGATCCCCTTTCCCCTGGTAGGTTCCATGACCATCTGCTCAAGGGAATAATCGGCTAACATGTCGAGGAACCTTGTCTCTCTTTCATGTGTAGAACAAGAATTTACCCAATCTATTTGGGGATAGTTGAAGTCCCCCATTATGACTACCCTATTTCTTTTTGAGGCCTCCTTAAATTCATTTTCCAAATAGCAATCTGCCTCTGGAGTTTGGTTGGGAGGGCGATAGCAGATCCCTAACGTCAGACTAGTTTCCTGTCCTGGGATTTTTATCCACAATGTTTCTGTGGGTGAGTTTGAATTTTCTTGAATTTCGAGTTCATGAGATTCTAACTCCTCATTTATGTACAAGGCCACGCCACCACCATTTCTCCCTCTCCTGTCCATCCTATACAATTTGTAACCTGGAATCCTTGTGTCCCATTGGTTTTCATCTGTCCACCAGGTTTCTGTTACGCTCATGGAATGGACAGTGGGGGATATGAACCTGATAGAGGTGTTGGTCTACATAGATGATATTATTGTATTTGGTGAGCTCCTTGAACAGCATGAGGAGCGTTTGGAGAAAGTATTGACAAGGCTCCATAAGGAAGGGCTGAAATTGTTGTTAGAGAAATGTCAATTTTACCAATCTGTTACTTATTTAAGTCATGTTGTCTCGGCCGAGGGGGTGACAATGGACCCCCCAAGCTTAGGGCAGTTGTTTCTTGGCCCAGGCCCTAGAACATAGCCGAATTGCCATCGTTTTTGGGATTTTGTTCATATTATTGGAGGTTTGTGGAAGAGTTTGCAAAGATAGCTCACCTACTCAATGAATTGCTAAAGAATGAAGAAGTAGAGAAATCGATGAGTTGTTCGAATCTGATCCATAAAACCAAGGGACCCAGGAAGTCTCGGGAATCTATTCAGGCAGAATGGACTGAACGGTGTGAGCAAGCTTTTGACCAGTTGAAGTGGAGGCTTACAAACAGCCCAGTCCTGGCTTATGCCAACATGAGTTACATGTGGACGCTAGTCAAGATGGCCTGGGGGGATTATATCAGGAACATGATTAACAGTTGAAGCCCATTGCATATATCAGCAGGAGCTTAACCCACAGGGAAAAGAATTATCCCACTCATAAGCTGGAATTTTTGGTACTCAAGTTGGCGGTTGTGGATAAGTTGAAGGATTGTTTGTATGGGGCAGAGTTTGAGGTTAAGACAGATAATAATCCACTCACATACTTGCTCGCAACCACTAAAATTGATGCCACATGGCATCAATGGTTGGCCACCCTTTCTGCCTTTAGGTTCAGTTTGAAATACTGAAATGTGAGGAACATGGATGCAGATGCTTTGTCAAGGAGGCCTGGGATTCAGGGGCAGGTGTCAGAGAGTGGATACAATTGCCCCCTGATGGCATTCAAGCGCTGTATCGAGGGGTTGAGCATTGAGGTAGGAGAGCAATTGGGACTGAATCGGTGGAGGTTACTATTGCAGGTGTCCCCAAATTATACTGTAATCCCATTCAGGTCAGAGGGGAGGGTAGGTTTGCCCTGACTAAGAAAGATCTGAAGAGGCACCAGGCTGAAGATCCCCTCTGTGGCTTGGTTGAAAGAGCTTTGAGAAGTGGTCAGCAGGAGGTTTTACTTGCCGATTCTCCGGGAGGAACCTGAATGCTGTATAAGGAGTGGTTTATCAGAGGGGGCCTTTGGATGGGCCTGAAGAAAGGTGGCAACTTTTGCTTCTGGAGAAACACAGAAAAGCAGTGTTGATTGCGCTACACAATGAGCATGGGCATTTGGGGCCGGAAAAGACTTTTAAGTTAGTAATGGATTGATTCTTTTGGCCCTGTATGAAGACAGAAGTCGGAAGCTATTGTAGATCTTGCCTGCATTGCATTCAGAAGAAAACCCTACCTTCAAGGAATGCACCGATGGGCCATTTGCAAAGTTATGGGCCCTTGGATTTGATTTGCATTGATTTTCTTTGCCTGGAACCAGATGCAAGTAGGCAAGGAAACGTGTTGGTCATAACTGATCATTTTACCCGTTATGCTCAGGCCTTCCCGACAAAAGATCAGCGTGCTGTTACAGTAGCCAAAGTATTGGTGGAAAAGTTTTTTGCACATTATGGGCTGCCTCAGCGCATACATTCCAATTTTGGGCACAGCGGGTGTGGATCGGGTGGAAGGATAGAAAAAGGAGGAAAGAAAGGGGGTGGGGGTAGTTGCTGTTGCTGTTGTCGGGGAGAGACCAGGGAGTTGAAGAGGGATTTGAGGTTTTAGCTGATCCCTTTCTTTGAAGGAGAGGGAAGGAGAGAGTGAGAGTGAGAAGGTGGAATTTTATTGCTTTCTTTCGCAGGGGGGATATCCTGAGCAGAGGCAAAAGAGAGTGAGGAGAGAGAAAGTTGCTGGGGTTGCTAAATTCAGATTTTAACAATAAAGGAAAAGGGAGGGGTTTTGACATCAGTGAGACCCGAGACTGCGAGCAACAACAGAAGAGAAGGAGAGGCTGGTTGCTATTGCTTTGGAGACCAGCAGCCATCCGAACTTTGGTTACTGTTACTTGTGCAAGTTATAGACATTGTGGGGAGTTGCCCTTGCAGGATGAACTGTTACTGCAGAGTGCTGACTATCTTCATTTGTATTTCTATTGCTGCCTGGAGTCGGGGTTTTCCCCACCCCCTTGTTTCCAAACAGTCACTGTAAAATCATTGACTATTGCTGTACGACTGCCTGGGGCTGTTAAAAAACACCAGCATTAACTATCGGGGCTAGAAGCTGGTCATCTTTGTTCCTGAAAGCCCCCCTCTTGACGACGAAATCTGCCACCTTCTCACTTCATGTGAGCTCCCGCTAGAAAAGACACTTTATTAACACCTTGAGAGGGTAGCTGCAGAGTACAATGGAGGGGAGCAGGGCTGGAAGGGCCTGGGCTTCAGCGGCCTCTGAGGGGGTAACACTACATCTTCATAAATGACAGATGAGGGAATTGAAGGGGAACTCATCAAATTTGCAAATGACACCAAACTGACAGGAGTAGCCAACACCCCAGAAGACAAACTCAGAATCCAAAAAGATCTTGATAAACTTGAACAATGGGCCCTATCCAACAAAATGAGTTTCAATATGGAGAAAAGCAAAGTTTTACATTTAGGCAGGAAAAGTCAAAGGTACAAGTACAGATTGGGCGAGACTTGGCTCAAAAACAATGACTGTGAGAAGGACCTTGGAGTCCTAGTGGACAATCACTTGACTATGAGCCAGCAGTGTGCAGCAGCAACCAAAAAACCTAATACAATCCTGGGTTGTATTTGGGGTCGAACGACCATTTCACGGGGGTCGCCAAACAACGCAGTCCGCCATTTTTTTCCCCTTTTCCTTAGCTGTGCTACGCCATTTTTTCCCCTTTTCCTTAGCTGTGCTACTCCCTCTTATTCTATTGGCTTTTGAAAGCCAATAGAATAGACTCTCTTGAATAGAGTCTAATTCTATTGGCTTTCAAAAGCCAATAGGAATTGTCCAGGCTGTCTCCGCCCTGCTGAGCCCACCAAAAGTCCTAGTCTGCAAATGGTGCTGCAAGTTGTCTGCAGCGAAGGTGAGCTCTCCGGAAGTTTCCACCCCTGCCTGCTGAGAACTACTAAAACTGTAAGTAAAAGAGGGTCAGGGGTGGGAGGTGGGAGGCCGGCGGGCGCAGGGAGGGTTTTTGGCACGCGCGGGGCCCAGCGGGTGGCTTACCTCCCTTGGGCTGGGCCAGCTGGTGGCCCAGCCCATGGTCGCCCTGTGCCATCGCTGCCGCGGCCGCCCAAGAGCACCTGGGCCTGTCTGCCGCCACCCCAAACGGGCAGCAGCAAAGGCAAGGCTAGCGGGGCAGCGGCGGGTGCAGGGAGAGTTTTTGGCAGGCGTGGGGCCCGGCGGGTGGCTTACCTCCCTTGGGCTGGGCCAGCTTGTGGCCCAGCCCGTGGTCGCCCTGCGCCGTCGCTGCCGCGTCTGCCCAGGAGCGCCTGGGCCTGCCTGCCGTCGCCCCAAATGGGCGGTGGTGAAGGCAAGGCTAGCAGGGCAGCGGCGGGCGCAGGGAGGGTTTTTGGCGCGCGTGGGGCTCGGTGGGTGTCTTACCTCCCTTGGGCTGGGCCAGCTGCTGGCCCAGCCCGTGGTCGCCCTTCACCGTCGCCGCTGCAGCCGCCCAGGAGCACCTGAGCACCTGGGCCTGCCTGCCGCTGCCCCAAATGGCCGGCAGCCTACGCCTCAGCTGGCACGGGGGGCAGCACCGCGCATGCGTGGGGTAGCACCGCGCATGTGCGGTGCAGGCCATTGCGCCATGCATGCGTGGTGCAGGCCGGGGTTGCGCCGTGCATGTGGAGCGCAGGTCGGGGTCGCGGCCTGAAAAAGGTTGAGAACCACTGGACTAAGGGTAAAGGACATCAAGAGGCAAGCAGACTTAGGGAGAGCTCCACTGTTTCTGGCTCCAGACTCTGTTCGATATGTTGTTACTCCTGCCAGTTATCTTAGCCAGTTGGAGTTGGCAAACCACCAGAAAGCATTTTCACTTGCACGGTGCCATGTGCTTCCATCAGCCATCCTGTATGGCAAGTATAAAAAGATACAATTGACTGAACGACTCTGCTGCTGTGGTTCAGGAGAGGTGGAGACCATTGGACACATACTCCCTCAATGTTCTTTCTATAAAGATATTTTTAAAAAACCATATCCTCCCAATAATCGATAAGTATCCTGGCCATTCTGACACTACTTATCTCCAATGGATGCTTAAGGACAAATAGGCTGTGATTACAGTGTAGGTGGCTAGATTCTGCACAGCAACACTGGGGATTTGTCGGAAACATAAATAAGATAAATATTTATAGATCTTTTTAATAATCCTTTTTAAATTAATTTTACTATATGTGCCCTTACTCATCATTAGATCATACTTAGTGCATTTATATGTATGTATGTAAGTAGCCTACAATTGGATATTTTACTGTTTCTGGCCATATGGCTGTAACAAACTGATTTGATTTGATTTGACATAGGATAGAATTTTCCTATCCTTTAAAACTCTGGTGCCCCAAGTGGTGAAATTTAATAACACTGAAACACATACCTGTGTACAGT
Organism: Bothrops alternatus; assembly: GCA_034064705.1. Lineage (NCBI taxonomy): Eukaryota > Metazoa > Chordata > Lepidosauria > Squamata > Viperidae > Bothrops > Bothrops alternatus. Next base: position 16,345,676 of record JARGCV010000085.1, read on the forward strand.
TGCAACCAGACAGAAAGACTGATTCCGATCAGAGGGAAAGCTTCCCCTTGCTTAATTTTTCTATAAATTTGACAAAACAATTCTTAAAAATATGTCAGATAAATTTAACAATCTTTCTGAATTCCTTCTTTTTCTTATAATTCTAGGTGAAAACATCTGGTGTTCTTTGAGACATTTATTTGCAATCTTACATGGGAGAAAATGGCCAACTAACCCAATTGTCAGCCTTTTCTCCATGTGCATTCAAAGATATGCTTAATGGATGGCTTCAAAAAGGGGGATACTTGGTGGGATTCTCCATGCCAAGGATTTTTGAGTTCTGCAGCTTCTAGGGATGTCTACTAATAGAAGTGCCTTTTCAAATCCCTGCAAGCTTTGAGAATCTTTTCCAGTCCTCAGGTCTTTCTTTAAGATCCTGCTATAGCGTATATTTTGGCAAGTTTCCTCATACTTCATGAGGGTACCATGAGGCATTTGAGAATGTTGAGGTAGAAAAAGTCAAGATAAAGATTAGATGCATGACACCAAATATTTGAACACTTTCATATGAGGGATTGCCACAACAGAAGAAATAGGCTGGCAAGGTGTTTAAGATTCACACAATTTAACATTATTTGATGAAATCTGAAGGAGAAACTATTATTTCCTACTTTCACACCTCCACATTTATTTAATTTAATTTAATTTAATTTTTCGGACTTATATGCCGCTCCTCTCCAAAGACTCGGAGCGGCTTACAACATAAACAAAACAGTACTTCAAGACTAAGTCCAAATCTAAAAATCATTAAAAATAAAACCCCAGACGCATTCATCATTCACTCAACATTCCACATTCAACCCCAGGCCTGCTGACAAAGATAGATCTTAAGATTCCTCCGGAAGGCTGGGAGAGTGGGGGAAGCGCGGACTTCAGGAGGCAGTTGGTTCCAAAGGGTGGGCGCCACAACAGAGAAGGCCCTCCCCCTAGGACTCGCCAGATGACATTGTTTCGCTGACGGGACCTGGAGGAGGCCGACCCTGTGCGCTCTCACCGGTCGAAGGGAAGTATGTGGCAGAAGACGGTCCCGTAAGTATCCTGGTCCAATGCCATGAAGGGCTTTATAGGTAATAACCAACACTTTGAATTGCGCTCGGAGACCGATAGGCAACCAATGCAGCATGCGGAGAGTTGACGAAATGTGGACACAACGTGGAAGGCCCACAATTGCTCGCACAGCTGCATTTTGCACTAATTGTAGTCTCCGAACACTCTTCAAGGGTAGCCCCATGTAGAGAGCATTGCAGTAGTCAAATTATTCTAGAATAATTTTAGTCTATAGCAATGTAAGAAATTATGCATAATTAGCACAAAGTTAGGGGAAACTATCTGAGAAATGAAGGATCTTGGCTAGACTGTGGCACTCTTGGAAACCATATCAAACTACCTCATGATCCTGCAGAAAAATTGCATGAAGTCACCTCAACTTAAGGACATCTTAATATTCTTCTAGGGAACTGAAATATCTGGCAAATTCTGCAAGAGCAAATAGGACCCTTGCAAGAGACAACTAGGTCCAAAGGAGGAAGGAAGACTCAAAACCAGTTAAGACTATCAAGATTCTGCAACAATGTCCAACTAGCAATAAAAATTTTAAAAAGTACTTGTTTCTCAAATTTTCTACATCAAAGGGATTTTTCTTTTACTAAGCCTGGAAATAAAACAAAGTGCAAAATCTTAACAGCCAGGATGCAGATGTTTAGACAAATGGTTTGGCATGCATTCTGCCAAGGGGAAGGCAAGTGCACAGACTGTGTAAGGTCTTGCCTCAGCTAGTGCTCCCATGAAAGCAGAACTCTTGAAACTGGCATTGTTTCAAAAGGAACTTTTATTGAGAGATAGTAAAAGCAGAAAAGCAAGGCAAGATCTGAATATTTCCTGTGCGAAACGTTACATTAAACCCCTCTTCAGAATCCCGGCCAAGTGCCCAAGTGCCCAGTCCGTTTCCAGCCAATACATAGGTGTGAAGTTGTTATGGGAACTGGAAGTGAAAGAGTGATAAAACACTGTTCCCAGGCATTGCATCTTCCTCCCAGCAGAGGAGAGCAAAGGCAGATGACCCCAGGCACATTCCTCCCTCCCTTTCACAACAAAGAAATACATCAAAATGTAGATGAACAAAGCAAAAGAAACACATCCCAGGGCCCACACATCTCCCCTCCAAACAGAATGGCAGTGTCCCGATAAGGATATGGGGGGCCTGACATGCCAACCCCCTTAAAAGAAGGAGACATCCACCTGGAGAAATAAAAAATAATAATGTGGGTAGAATTCATAGATTAATCAGGTTTATCAAAGTAATGTGCATGAAAATGTTTGAGTAACCCAGGGGCTCTAATATGTTTCTTGTGAACCCATTCCTTTTGGGAGGCTGGAAGATCTTTCCAGGCCACCAAATACCAGGTGGCTCCATGGTGTATGCATGAGTCTAGGATTTCCTTAATTTCAAAGTGTTGTTCGCCCTCTACCATGATGGGCTGTGGTGCTGTGGAAGTTACTGGCCATAAAGGTTAGATTATTTCAGCTTTTAACAGACTGCAGTGGAATACAGGGTGGATTTGCCTTAGGGTTTTGGGGAGCTCCAACTCCACTGTGACCGGGTTTATAATGTGTTTGATTAGGAAGGGTCCCAGAAATTTTGGCCCCAATTTTTAGAGGGTTGTAGGGACTGCAGGAACCTAGTAGACAAGTATACTCTGTCCCCAATGTGGAATGGTTTAAATTCCATTCTCTTATCTGCCTGAGCCTAGGGTAGCCTAGCCTACCCTAAGGACTTTCTGACAACTGGCCAAGTATTCTGCAGCTGATTCATCCATTCCTTAAGGGAAGGGATTGTGGGTTGGTTAGTTGGCAGTTCAGGATTGGGTGGAACTCTTGTCCTGTGGCCACTTGAAAAGAGGTGAACCTGGTGCTGGAGTGAACAGTGTTATTATAAGCTACTTCAGCGAATGGTAGGAGGTCAGTCCAATTGTCCTGCTGGTAGTTGATAAAGCATCTTAGGTACTGTTCTAGAACCATTTGTTCATTCTGTCCCATCATTCATTTGAGGATGATTACAACTCAGGCCCTGATCTGTTCCCAGGAGGCCCAAAAATGCCATCCAGAACTTGGAAGTAAATAGGACTCCTGTCCAAAATTATGCGACCTGGAGCTCCATGTAGGCAGTAGACATGGTGGAGGAACAGTTTTGCTAGCATCTTTGCTGTCAGGATTTGACAAGGAATCAAATGGACCTTCTGCAGCCAGTTTGCGGCCAGCTGCAGAAGGCCAGGCATTTTTCCCTGCCTCTGTTTTGCAGCTGCACATGTAGGGCAGCTAGCCCCATAACCCTTGATGCCCCTTTTGATAGAAGGCCATCAAAATTGTCTCTTTACAAACCCGAAGTGTCCCACCACCTTTGAGTCATGGCATGTTTGCACAGTCTTTAGTCTCTGGCTGGCTGGAATGTACAGTTTCCTTTCTACCCATGATAGCCCCTCCTGCATGGAGCAGAGGTTTTTATGACTAAGAAATCATTTGTCCTTTTCCAGGGCTTGCTTAAAGGCCAAGGTGACAGTGTTGTCTAGTGGTGGGGTGCCTTTCGATTGCACCCTCGTGATTATTGGGGCTGCCAACTGCTGCGTTCGCAGTAGTAGCTTTAGTATTTCAGCCCTTACACTGTTGTGTTATGGTAGCCTGAATAGGGTGTCCGCCAGGAAGTTTTTTCCTCCTGGTAAATGGTGGAGGGTGAAATTGAAATGCTGGGTGTTGGGCCCACAGTGCTTTCTCGGGGTTTTCAATGCTTCTAGGTGTTTGTTGTCAGTGCAAACTTGAAAAAGGATTTTGCTCCCTTCTAGAAAATGCCTTGCAGTGAGGCCCACCTTACTGCATAGGGTTCCTTTTCCCATACCGCCCAGTGTTGTTCTGTCTCTGTCAACTTTTTCAAAGTGTATGCACAGGGCTGCAGTTGGCCCTTTTTGTTTTCCTGGAGCACTACTGCACCTACGGCCACATTGCTAGCATCAGCCTGAATGACAAACAGCCTCTCTGGGTCTTTTCAACTTTTCTAATACAAATTTTTTATTAGTTTTCCAGTTTTACAATTGAGTATTTGGAAAGCAACATGGTGGTTGGGTTAGTCAATAGTTCAATAACAACATCTTTAATACATATCTCAGGTTGCATCATGCAACATTCCTTCTTTATTTCCCTTAACATTTGCTATATCATAATTAATATTTCATAAACATTTTCTATTTCTCATCCTAGTATATCGCCACAACAATGGAGTATCCTTTATTATCTCAAATCTATAATCTGCATTAACTGGGCTAAACAATAATTCAAAGCATAAGATTTGATAAAATTAAAAAAGTAGAACATATGTGGAAGGGATATTTGAACTGAAAATGTTTTTATTTAAAGTTCATTTGATTATGGTAGAAATTGATGAAGCTTAAAAACAGGCTCAGGTTGAATACAATTAAGCTAGAATTGGATATTCTAAATATACTATGCTATTTGAGGGAAAAAGAGGGAATATTTGACGTATTGATTATATTATGTATATATGTCTTGTTTTAAGATGTTTGATTACCCCAGCACCACAGTGTGTCCTGAATATGTTCCTTTAAGAATTAAAAAAAAACAATAAAATTTGTTTTAAAAAAAACAATAATTCAAAGCTGTTTCCTGATAATTCATTTTCATTTCCCTTATAAATCTAAGTCCTCAATAATAAGCCAAATAATCCCTTGTTTTTTGTTATTTTTCAACAATATTTAAATCTAATAATCAAAATTCCCTTCATCTGCAAATGGCAGAGGAAACTGGGAGCTGCAGGAGAAGGCTCTTTGAGCCGTCCCCTGCAGCTCCCAGTCTCCTCTGCCATTTGCAGAAAGAGACAGAGCTTCTCTCTCTCTCTCTCTCTCTCTCTCTCTCTCTCTCTCTCTCTCTCTCTCTCTCATCTCTCTCTCTCTCTCTCTCTCTCTCTCTCTCTCTCTCTCTCTCTCTCTCTCTCTCTGTGTGTGTGTGTGTGTGTGTGTGTGTGTGTGTGTGTGTGTGTGTGTGTGTAAAAAAGAGAGTACCTTCACTCTGTTCCGATGAGCTAACAAGTTTATTGGGAGGGGCTCCTCCCTTTGCTGCATCTCAGCAGGAAGGGCAGGAGAGAGCTAGCTAGCCCAGCTATGCTGACTCAGGATAATAAAATAAAATCATCGCAAGGCCATGGATGCAAGCTCCAGAGGCCTGGAAAATGCTTCTGCTACCTGGATCTAGGGCTGCAGAGCGATTTCGCATTCCCCCCCCCCAATGGCCAATCCAAGTGGCAGAAGCATTTTCCAAGCCTCCGGAGCTCACATCCATGTCCTCGTGGCAATTTTGGAATGCGCAAGCAGCCCAATCCGCACTCCAGAGGCCTGGAAAATGCTTCTGCTGCCTGGATCTAGGGCTGCAAAGCAATTTTGCATCCCCCCCATGACCGATCCGGGCGGCAGAAGCATTTTCCAGGGCTCTGGAGCCCAGATCAAGCCACTGGTGCACCCCAAAATCACCCCACGGCCATGGATGCAAGTCCCGAGGCTTGGAAAATGCTTCTGCCACCCGGATTGGCATGAGTTGAAATTAAAAGGTAGTTTTAAACATAAAGTACAGGTACTCCTCACTCTCCTTTAATATATCTCTTCCCCCACCCCCTTCAATATCATCTATTCCCCTACCAATATCTCTTCCCCCACCCCTTCAATATCTCTTCCCCCAATATCTCTTTCCCCACCCCCTTCAATATCATCTCTTCCCCCACCAATATCTCTTCCCCCGCCCCTTCAATATCATCTAGTCCCCCACCAATATTTCTTCCCCCATCTTCAATAGCATCTCTTCCCCCATCAATATCTCTTCCCCCACCCCTTCAATATCATCTATTCCCCCACCAATATCTCTTCCCCCACCCCTTCAATATCTCTTCCCCCAATATCTCTTTCCCCACCCCCTTCAATATCATCTCTTCCCCTACCATTATATCTTCCCCCGCCCCTTCAATATCATCTAGTCCCCCACCAATATCTCTTCCCCCACCCCCTTCAATATCATCTCTTGCTCCATCACTGGAGGCTTTTAAGTAGAGATTGGATATTCCCTTGTCTTGAATGGTATACGTCCCCTGCTTGAGGTCTCTTTCAATACTCTTTGAGAGAAGCGTTGCCAATCTCTCCCCTCCCCTCATCTCTTCCTGGGCACAGAGAGAGGGAAGGAAGGAAGGAAGGAAGGAAGGAAGGAAGGAAGGAAGGAAGGAAGGAAGGAAGGAAGGAAGGAAAGAAGGAAGGAAGAAAGGAGGGAGGGAGGGAGGGAGGGAGGGAGGGGAGGGAAACAGGAAGAAAGGGAAGGAAAGAAGGAATGAAAAGGAGGGAGTCAGGGAATGAATAAAGGAAGGGAGGGAGGGAGGGAGGGAGGATGGAAGGAAGGAGATTGGAATAAGAAGGAGGGAGGGTCTGAGGGAAGTCCTGCCTTAGCACTTGGCCACCAGCAACCCCGTTGCCCTTTCGCCATCCCCTGGTGGTTTCCCATCCTATTGCTGAGGATGCTTTGGTTACAAAGCCAGGTCTTCTTTGCATGGAGAGGGAGTGGGTCTCCCTCTGACCCACACACTTTGCCCTCCTGCACCTACCACGAGCAACCTGGCCAAGGAGAGTGAGCACAGAAGCAGTAGCCTTGAGGAGGAGGTAAACGCAGCTGGGCACCCCCTCGGGGAAGTGCGGTTAGGATAGACAGGGCTGTGGGGTCCTGGTGCCATGGGAGCTCAAGGGCCGGGCTGGGCGCTTGACCTCCACTGTCTAGGGCTCCAGGCAGTCCGTACCACCATCCAGGCCCCCCTGCATGGCCTGAGGCTCAGTAAGGCTCCTCCAGTGGACATGTCCCAGCGCTCGCCCTGGTCCCACCCACCCCTCAGCCAGAGATCCACCTCAGTCCTGCCCAGGCCCACACAAGTGCCTCTGATGTTGAGGTGGCCACACTCACCCAGTAGGCCACGCCCATGCAGCCATGCCCATCCAGTGTGCCATGCTCAGCCGGCACCCAACGATAAATAAGTGGGGGTTTGGGTTGCAGTTTGGGCACTCGGTCTCTAAAAGGTTCGCCATCACTGCCTAAGTAGTCAGACACCACCATTTTAGAGGGGGAAAAGACGTCCCCTTCCCTCTCTCCTCAGAGGGGGAAGAAATTTCAAGAGGCTTTTTACAGGAAAATAGTTGAGATACAAAGAAGGCAGGATCTCACCAATTCTTCCATGGTGCTTTCAAAAGTGCTTGTTAGTGATTTTGGCCTTGGCTGGTAGCGGCTTAGTGATGGGCCATGTTAATGGCCGATCTTTTCCCTGTCGGTCCGAAGAGCTGTCCAGGATCAATTGGGAGGGCTGCCACCCTTCTGCGATCACTTGGAGGTCCTCTTCACACTTGCCGCCCCTCCAGGGTGACTTTTGACCCCGGCGGGAGAGAACTGGACGGCGGAGAGAGCGATCGCTCCACATGTCTGCCAGCACGACGATTGCAAACCGGAAGCTGGTCTTTTCAACTTTTCGAATGCATTCCATAGTCCACTTTAGTGGCTGGCTAGGTTTCAGCTTATCTATTCCCTTGGTTTTTAATAAGTTCATAATGGGATGTACAATCTGCGCAGAGGAGGGAATGAACTACCTATAGAAATTGGCGAAGCTCAAGAAGCTTTGCAATTGGTTCCTGGTACGTGGGGGCTCCCATTCTAAAATGGCTTGCACTTTCTCTGGGTCCATTTGCACCTCCTCATTCAAAATCCAGTAGCCTGGATCAGGGCTTTTCAACCAGTGATACGGGTACCACCTATGGTACATTGGCACTTGGCAGGTGGTACACAACCATCCTAGAAAAGTGGTAGCGGGGGAAGGGAATGAGAGCACCGCCGGGCGGGCAGGCAGGTGTCTTGCTCAGCTGTGCCTTGGGAAGCACTTTTTGTAAGTCGAGGACTACCTGTACTTTATCACTTTTTTCCTCTTTTTTTGGTCAAATTTTTGACACCTTGCTAGGCAACTGGTGGTGCTCAGATATTGCCATATCCTAAAAGTGGTACAATTGGTGAAAAGGTTGAAAAGCCCTGGCCTAGATAGTCAATCTTTTCATTGTGGAATTCACACTTCAAAAGTTTGGCATATAGCTTGGTAGTGTGGAGTTTGTTTAGGACAACTCTGACCAATTTTACATGCTCAGCTTTTGTCCAGGTACACTAAATATATTGTCCAGGTAAATATATTGTCCAGGTACACTAAAACTCCTTTATACAGGTGCTCATGTAGCACTTCATTTATCAGTTGCATAAACACTGCAGGGGCTCCTTGTAATCCAAATAGGAGCACTTTAAATTGGAAGCAACCCAGGGGCCAGTTAAAAGCAGTTTTCCATTGTCACCCTCTTTAATAAGCCTCCCATAAGTCCGGTTTGGAAAACACCTTCCCCTTAGAGACGTTGGCCAGCATGTCCTTCATGAGGGGCAAGGGGTACACATTTTCTACACACACCACATTCAGACCCCTGTAGTCAATGCAGAGATGAAGAAACCCATCTTTCTTCTCCCGGAAAAGCACCAGGGCTGCTACCCTGGTTCTGGCCAGCTGGATGAAACACCGAGCCAAACTTTATCTGGTAGTTTGTCTAATTCCTGGGGGGGGTCATGGAGTAAAGTTTAGGCTTTGGTATTTTGGCTCCGGGGACAATCTCAGTGACATAGTCTGTGGGTAGGTGAGGAGGGAGTTCATCTGAGCCCTTCTCGTTGAACACTTCAGCCAAATCGTGGCATTCTCTGGGTATGTCTCTCAGCCACTTGCTCTTTGAAGCAGCCACCATTTCTCAGTTTGGCTTCCTTTTGGGACTGTTGCAGTTGTTAGGCAGGGGTTTCTGTTCCTTTGGGAATCTTAAGCACCCCTTTCACCAGTCCACCCACGGGTTCCATTCTTTCAGCCAAGCCAACCCTAGGACAGGGGGTCATTCCATGCCAGGTGCCACTATAAAGATTAAAGTCTCGGAGTGGCTCCCCACGGTTAAGCCCAGAGGTTCAGTGGCAAAAGTGGCTGAGATGCCTCCTGCGGTGGACCTATCTAGTTGGCAGAATGCAATTGGGTTCTTTAGTCTCCTCAGATGGAATCCCAGTCTTCCACTAGGGTGGGGCTTATTAAGCGTCTGGTGTACCTCACATCTAGTAGGGCCTTTAGGTCCACTTTCTTCCCTATGCCTAGGATTAACAGTTCTATGGGCATGGTTAATGGCGTGATCAGCCCACTTACCAGGGGGTCATCATCATAGTCGATGTCGGACATCCCTGGTTCTTTCTCTGATGGGGTCGGAATTCCCCCTCCCTGTTTTGGGGAGGGATGGAACTGTACAACCTCAGTGCTCTTTAGGGCCATGTTTTTGGGGCATTGGAAAGGCTTGGTTTTCCCCTTGATTATCGGCCTTTCTTCGCAGGAATTTTCATGCAGCATTCCACAGCCTGGTGGCCTTTCTTGCCACATTTGAAGCAGGCGGTTGAGCACAGTGGTACTGCCAAGGGTCTTACTGCCTTCCTTTTCCTCTCTGGTGGGTAATCGCTTCCACACTCTAAGCAGTACTGGTTCTGTGCCTGGTCAATTTCCGCTTCTTTGACTAAGATGCACCAGTCGAAGAGGCTGGCCGGGGCTTCTTGGGCAATGAAGACATGGTATAAGTCATTGTTAAGCAGTTCACCAGGATGTCTTCCAACTAGTTGAGGCGACAAGCCAGGTCCCAAAATTCTTCAGTGTACTTGGCTACTGAGCAGCAGTCTTGCCTCACCATCTTAATGCGGTCTCGTGCCTTCCAATTGGCCAGGGAGTGTTCGAAATGGCACCCCAATGCTGTCATGAAGCAGTTGAAGTTCCAGAGCTCTGGTGTATCAGTGTTATGCAGGGTCGCCATCCATCTGGCCACAGCACCTTCCAAATCTAAGGTGATGAGCCTAACCCTGACTCCTTTGTTGGGGAGGTCTCGCCCATATTCTTGCATGCACACAAGGACATGAGTGAGGAAAAGCCCCAACTGCTGAAGGTCCACATCAAACTTTGTTAAGGTGTGTGTGTGTGTGTGTGTGTGTGTGTGTGTGTGTGTGTGTGTGTATAGACACACACACACATACCTATAATAAAGGTAAAAAAGGATATATGCAGTGTTGTCTTCATTTTAGATGTCAAAAGGGTCTCTCTCTCCCTCCCTCCCTCTTTCCTCTTTCTCTTTCCTCTTTCTCTTTCCTCTCCCTCTTTCCTATCTTTCTTCTCCCTCTCCCTTTCTCTTTCCTCCTTCTTTCCTTTCTTTCCTCTTTCCTCTCCCTTTCCTCTTTCTTTCCTCTCCTTTTCTTTCCCTCTTTCCTCTTTCCTCTCCCTCTTTCTCTTTCCTCTCCCTTTCTCTTTCCTTTCCCTCTCTTTCCTCTCCCCTTTCTCTCTTTCCTCTCTCTCTCTCTCTCTCTTTTCTCTTTCCTCTTTTTCTCTCTCTTTCCTCTCTCTTTTTCCTCTCTCTAATTGTGTCGGATATGCACTGAGAAATCTATTTGCAGATTGACAAAAAAGTAACAAAAACCTATTTATTGTATATAATGTTTTATTATAAATCGTGAATTGTATATTGCATCTGTACATCTGCTGTGGTTTTGTGATGTGCAAATGTCAGCATGGGTTTCATTGAGGTTTTCAGTTGCTTTTCTGTTGTTTGGGGTAGTTTAAAAAATTGTTTTGGGTTTGTTTGGGTTTTTTTTGACAGAACACAGCCAAAGACCCAAGTTTATATTTAAAAAAACTAGGGGAAAAATAGACACGCTAATACACCCTTTTGCTGAAGGAGGGGGGGGGGGAAAGGGAGCGAAATTTTCTGAGTTCTCATTGGCTACCTGTAAGCCCAAATGAGTACGGTATTCCTTCCTCCACGTGTGCCCCTTTATGCCAGTGCTGAGTTCAGGGTGTGTGCGTGCGCGTGTACGCATGCGTGCAACTCCCCGGTCCCCCCGCCCAGGGGAATCGAGCCCAGTTTCCCAGTGCTGGCATCCAGGAGGCCAACGCGGTTTAGTTTGCGCCGCGACAGAAAACTAGCCAAGTACCGCAGGTGTGAACACAGTCACTGCAGCAGCCTTTGCAAGTGGGGCAGCCGAACGCGGGGCCGAGATTTGGGCTGCTTGCAAGACAGCACCCCTGAAAAGCAGAACCTCTCTTTTCCCCCGTTGATGCTCCTGCTCCAAAGCCTCCAACCCCTTCATTCTAGCAAAGCGCTGCCTGCTTTCCTTTTTTCTCCTCCTTTCCCTCGGTCCCAACTCAGTTTGGCGGGATGGATGAGATTTCTCCTGGCCCGTTTCAAAGGCGTGATTAGACACACAACAATGCCCACAATAATTGGGCCACAAGGCGCAACTTCCCCAGGAGGCAGAAACAATTCAGGGCAAGCGGCATTTTGGAGGTCAGGCCAGGGCTCGGTCGGGCCCTTGCAGGGCACAATTAGGGGCGGCTCTGTGGAATTCTGGGTGCCTGACTCACGGAGGAAGCCAGCCGGGAGCCCACAATTAGCGGGCCCGCCAGGAGGCAGTTGACGTGAACACCCCCACAGGATGGGATTCATGGCCAGCCGACTATGGGGCGGGAGCGGCTCCCTCACCGGGGCCGCTCGGCCTCCCCGGCCGTCCGGCCATCCTGGCCTTTCCAAGGCCAAATCGTGCAGGAGGGCGAGCAGAGCCAGGCTAGGTGGCAGGAAAGGAGGCACATTGCGATTCGCACAGCCCTGGCCTCGCTTCCTCTCCTGTTCAGATGTGGGGAAATGGGCGGAGGTCCCGGGAAAACCAAGCATGGGGGAGCAGGAGGCAGCAGAAGGCACCCGGGCACCACGAACCGGCCCGGGGACGGCCCAGGGAGCGATGCCCCCATCGGCCGCTACCCCTGCCGGGACTGCCGCCCGGACCGGCTCGGGGAGATGCATGGCTGGCTCAGCTGCCCAGGGAGCAATGCTGGCGCGTCGCCCCCCCAGCCGGGACTGCCACCCGGGAGGCAGCAAGAGGAAGAAGAGGAGGGCGAGGAAGCTGCCCCCGCCGCCCCAGCCGGGAATCCGCACTGCCCAGGGCTCACCCTCCACCCATCCAATGTAGCTGTGGTGGGGGCTGGTGCCGCGCAGCCCGCTGGCCCTTGCTGCGATGCTGCGGCTGCTCTGCTGGCCTGGCTGCTCCCCCTTGGGCACTCCTCTTGCCCCGGCACCCACCTGAGCCGCCCGGGGGCAGTAGGAAGGGGAGGAGGGCAAGGAAGCCACCGCCACCAGCCCAGCCAGGACTCCACGCTGCCCAGCCTCACCCTCCACCCATCCGATGTAGCCATGGTGGGCCGCTGCGGGGGCTGGTGCCACGCGGGCCACTAGCCCTGGCCACGATGCTGTGGCTGCTCTGCCTGACCGGCCCCTGCCATCCCCTCCGCCGGCGCGGCTGCCCCCCCCCCCGGTGCCTCTCTTGCCCCGGCACCCGCCCGAGCCGCCTGGGGGACAGAAGGGGAAGAGGGCAAAGAAGCTGCCGCTGGCGCCGGGCCCCACAAGGAGACTCTCCTACCATTGCTGCATCTCTCTTCCTTCCCAGCAGCTGGGACTCCGGCGCGCCTTCCCAGCCAGCCAACAGTCGCTCTGGCTGGGGATTGCAGGGACTGCTCTCCCTTGGGCCGCAGGGATCACATTCTTCCCTGGGCAGCTCCACAGCCATGTGCGCCTGGGATGGGGTCAGCCCAGGAAAGGGACTTCCTGGCTGCGCTTCTCCCAGGGGGTGGGGCACCCGGGCACAGGGCCAATCAGAAGCCCTGGGAAGGGGCAAGTCCGCATGAGAAGGGAAGCGCAAGTGCCTCTCTGTCTCTCTCTGCAAATGGTGGAGGAGGCTCTGAAGCCACAGGTTGCCGACCCGTGGAATATATCATCAGAAGTGATAAGAAAAATCCTGGACTGTGCTGAGATGGACAAATTAACAAAGAGATAAAAGAAAATGAAGACACAGTATTATCTAATATGGAATAAGTGGTATGACTGGTTGGAGATTAGAAATAATAAATGTGGAAAGCTCAAAAATGGAAAATATGTGTATAATAATGTATAGTAATAATAATATGTATTATTTTTAGTATGAAGTATAGCATGAAGGAAGAAAAATATAAACAAGAAACAACGGGACAACAAGGACAAATATATCTAAAGAATAATAAGGGAGGAAAATGTAAATAATAGAAGATTACTGTTACGAAATTGCTGTTAAAAAAAGGAAGTATACACTGTGTGTGTACGTATGTTATGCGTTGTTGTTTTAAAAATTAAAAATAAATTTTTAAAAAAGAAAGAAAACAGAACTCTTGAAACTGGCATTGTTTCAAAAGAAACTTTTATTGATAGTGAAAGCAGAAAGGCAAGGCAAGATCTGAACATTTTCCATGCAAAACGTTACCTGAAACCCCTCTCTTCAGAATCCCTCCCAAGTGCCCAACTGCCTAGTCCATTTCCAGCCAATCCAAAGGTGCAAGGTTTTTATGGGAACTGGAAGGTGAAAGAATGATAAAGCACTGTTCCCAATCATTGCATCTTCTTCCCAGCAGAGCAGATATAAGGCAGATGGCCCTAGGCACATTCCTCCCCCCTTTCACAGCCAAAGAGATACATCAAAATGTATAAGACCAAAGCAAAAGAATCACATCCCAGGACCCACACATTCCCCCCTCCCAACAGAATGCCAGCTTCCCGATAAAACAGTGGTTCTCAACCTATGGGTCGCGACCACATTTGGGGTCGAACGACTGTTTCGCGGGGGTCGCCGGACACCGCGGTCCGCCATTTTGTTGGTGTTTTTAATTTTTTTTTATTTTGATTTTTTTAAATTTTTTTATTTTTTTTCGGCGTGCGTGCACCACGCATGCGCGGATCCGCCCGTCGCGGTTCGCCATTTTGTTTTTTTAAATTTTTTTAAATTTTTTTTAATTTTTTTTTCGGCGTGCGCATGCGCAGATCGGCCCGTTGCGTGCGCGTGCCGCGCATGCGTGGATCCGCCCATCGCGGTCCGCCATTTTGTGGGGTTTTTTTTAATTTTTTATTTTTTTTATTTTATTTTTTTTCGGCGTGCGCGCGCCGCGCATGCGCAGATCAGCCCATCGCGTGCGTGTGCCGTGCATGCGTGGATCCGCCCATCGCGGTCTGCCATTTTGTTTTTGTTTTTTTTATTTTTTTTATTTATTTTTTTTTTGGCGTGCGTGCGCTGCGCATGCGCAGATCAGCCTGTCGCGTGCGTGTGCCGCGCATGCGTGGATCCGCCCATCGCGGTCCGCCATTTTGTTTTTGTTTTTTTGATTTTTTTAATTTTTTTAATTTTTTTTTCAGCGTGCGCGCGCCGTGCATGCGCGGATCGGCCCATCACGCACGCGCCGCACATGCGCGGATCCGCCCATCATGGCCCGCCATTTTGGTTTTTTTTGTTTTTTTTTTATTTTATTTTTTCGGCACGTGCGCCCTACGCATGCGCGGATTGGCCCAGCGCGCGCATGCGCACCCGGGTCTGGGTTGCAGCGCGCATAGCCGGGGCAAGTGGGGTCTCAACCTGAAAAAGGTTGAGAACCACTGCGATAAAAGATCTGAGGGGCCTGAAAGACTGCCTCATAGCTCCCAAGCTAAGGTAATACAGTTGGTAAATAAAGGTCCCAACATCTTGGTGAAGTGCTTTCCCCATTAAGTTCTTCAGAGACTTGCTGGCCTCATCACCTGCCAATGACCTTCTGGAAATAATCAATTTTTAAAATGCTTTGTGCTTTGTCAGGATTTTAGGCCTCAGCTGGTTCCAGTCCAAGCAAAGTCTGACATATGCATAGGAATGCAGACATTTCAGATATGTTTTAACTGGTGAAATAATTTGATTTGTATTTTAAGATAGTTGCATTAAATCCTTTTCTGTACGTTGCTTAAATATGCAGGGAGATGTAAATAGTTTATCACAAAGAAATAGGATTTGGATGGTCAAGACTTTTGGGAAACAGCCAATTATCTCTTCTTACTTGCATTCTCAAACTAAGGATTTTTTTTTCTATTTTGCCTTCAGCATCACTTATACAGAAAATTGTCTAAAATCATATTTGAAAAACATGTTTGTGTTGAACAGAAAATGTTGAAACAGTTGAACACATTTTATTATATATCATCTATAGGGATATTGACAATGCTTATATACTGCCTTTTATATCAATATCCTTGTGCAGTCTTACAACATTTGTTTATTCATTAAATAAATTTATTTAATATAAATACTTCTATGTCCATCATTTTGCAGATTGTAAATCATTAAAAAGAGTTTATCCAATATGAAGATAAATTTTCAAGGAGCATTTGAGGAAAAGCAACAAATAGTAATAGCACTTAGACGTATATACTGCCCCATAGTGCTTTACGGCACTCTCTGGGCAGTTTACAATGTCAATGTATCGCACCCAGCAATCCAGATCCTCATTTTACCACCCTCAGAAGGATAGAAGGCTGAGTCAATCTCGAGTCCCATAAGGATCTAACTCCAGGCTGTGGGCAGAGTTAACCTGCAATATTGCATTCTAACCACTGCACCACTAGGGCTCATAAAAGACCATGAAAGACTACTTACACTTTCTCCTATTAAGCACATTTATTAAGTACACATTCTATATGGAGATAACAACATTTTGGCTATTTCATTGTTTTAAAGCTCAACTTTAAAAAGTTATATATGTGGAGAGTATTCATTAAGTTGTTTGTGGATGGGTAGACCCAACTGATTCTTACAATTGCTCCGGGGAGATAAAAGTAGAAAATGCTGGATCAAGAATGAAGAACTGCATTTCTTCTAAGGTGAGATAGTTGTTATCTATCTCAGTGAGCTTCAGGTAGATAAAAACCATTTCACATCTGATTTTTCTAGAAACACATCAGGAGATCCAGCAGTTTTCTGAAAGTGAATCTTTTACATCCCAAGCATTTTTTGTTCAGATTTACTTCTGAAAAACTGCCAGATCATCTTCAGAATGACACCATTTAGACATAAGATTTTGGGGCCAAAATCTAAACATTCTGTACCTGTCAAATGCTTTCAACACCAAGCAGTTGTAAGTCAATCTGCAACCCATGTGTGTATATGACATCATCTCTTCCTGTTGGTTACTAGGAAAATCACCATTTTTCCTCCAGATGCACAAATCAAACATATCAAAGGTTAAACCTTTTGCCCTGAGTCAGGAGTTGTAGGGAATTTGTAGACTTTGAAACCCTTAGCTACAACTTAGCAACATCACTGGTATGGGTTGAAGAATTCATCTGAAGGATTACTTTCCTGAAAAAAATAAGGTCAACAGCTTTCTTTGTGGACATGGTAGCAGGAATACGCCAGATATACCAGCCCTGAGAATTGGCACTCTGCACTGACAATTTTTGTTGCTTTTAAGGCAAATGACAACAACAATAATGTCCATGTTAAATGGACTCTTCTTTCTGCATTTGTAAAGAAAATTCAGAAAGTACTCAGGAATGAAGAATTAAGTGCAGCACTCATTCTTTAGGTTGTTTTTAGGGTATTTTTTGTGAAGGGGGAAGGCAGAATACATATCCCTGTTTTGGTCATAGTTATTCAAGGAGAGTAACAGTATGGCATCTTAATATATGACAACTGAGCACATCTACTTGGATAACATTCAAGATGGCCACTCACAGAAATACAAGTATTCTTACAAGAGGACAATTTTCCATTCCATTCTCCTATAAATGAGGACAGAGATGTCCCATGCAAGCTTCATTCTTCTGTACTTGCACACCAACATTAGATACAAATACATAAGTTGTGGGATTTGCCTCATGAGCCATGTTTTGTCACTTGCTTCCTGCTTGCTCTCCCTCCCTAGTTTTCGTTCTGCAAAATTAAGTCATTAATCCATTTTGAAACTCATTTCTCTAATTAAATACAAGATGCCTTGCACCTTTGAATAATTAAGTCTCACTGGGTCACATTTAGCAACATAACACAACTGAGATCTGGTTCCACAAATAAGGCCAGATAATGGGCAGGAACAGAAGGTGATCAAACACACTAGACAGATTTTATATCTTTATGACTTCATTCCTGTTTGCACAAATGTCACTCCTTGGTCAGAGATGGGCTGGTGAAAGTTCAGATTTTCCTCCAGTTGTTGCCACTTCGATCAAACTTCCAGAATCTGGCCGGTTTTTACCGATGATCCAGTCATAAAAGGTTCTGGCAGAACAGATGGAAACAACTGCATGAGTTAATTTTATTGGAAAGTTTCACATTCCAAATCTCATTGAGCTTCCATAGTTATTCCATAACGTCACTATTAATAAAGTTCTGAGATAACAAGCTGAAAAGCAATTTGAATCCCCCATTCAGAGGACCTTGTAAAATATTGCAGTGCAGAAGTTTCCATTTTAATGGGCTGGAGATGCATCTCTTTATTTTCCTGGAAAGACAAACCTCCTAACTCCAAAGATTTGTTAAGATGTAACATTATTTTTGTCATGCACAACATTCTCAGCTTCATCAGAGTTACTAATAAAAGAAGCTAAACCACCTCCTAATACAAGGAGATAAACCATCATTATTCCCAATCTACAATTTAAAAGAGGCATTATGAAGTTGAAGTTGGTACAAGACATCTCAGCTAAAGGAGATCCCTCTTCTGTAGTTCAGATTATCCTGCTTGGACAAGGCAAAAAGTATAAATAAATAGATCAGATACACAAAGGAACAGGAAGGAACTGATGCAAGACACTCTTCTTTCCAAGAAAAAAAATTAATCTATGTAAAGTATCTGTCTGCTCATCAGTCCGTCTATCTGTCTGTTTATCCATCCATACTCCATAGTATAAGATTTTGAGAACATGTCAATCAATCAGAATAGAGCTGGAAGGGACCTTGAAGGCCTTCTAATCCAGCCCCCTGCTCAAGCAGGAGACCCTATACCATTTCAGACAAGTGACTGTCCAGTCTCTTCTTAAAAACCTCCAGTGATGAAGCACCCACAACTTCTGACGGCAAGCTGTTCTACTGATTAATTGTCCTCACTGTTAGGAAGTTTCTCCCTAGTTCCAGGTTGCTTCTCTCCTTGATTAATTTCCATCCATTGTTTCTTGTCGTGCCTGGTAAATAAGCTGACCCCTTCCTCTTTGTGGCAATCTCTCAAATACTGGAACACTGCTATCATGTCACCCCTAGTCCTTCTTTTCTCTAGACTAGCGAAACCCAAATCCTGCAACCGTTCTTCATATGTTTTAGTCTCCACACCTTTAATCATCTTAGTTACTCTTCTTTGCACTTTTTCCAACATCTTTTTTGTAATGTAATGACCAAAACTGGATGCAGTATTCCAGGTGTGGTCTTACTAAGCCTTTATAAAGCAGTAATAATACTTCATGTGATTTTGATTCTATGCCTCTGTTTATACAACTAAGGATTGTATTAGCTTTTTTGGCTGCTGCTGCACACTGCTGGCTCATATTTACATGATAGTCTAATAGGACTCCAAGGTTCCTCTCACAATTACTGTTTTTGAGTCAGATTTCACTTAATCTGTACTTCTACCTTTGGGATTTTCCTGCCTAAGGTCTATTTATTTAATTCTTTATTTTCCTGGAAAGATAAACCTCCTAAATCCAAAGATTTGTTAAGATATAACATTACTGATTTTTAATCAAACATTAAAAAACCACATGAGGAAGGGAGCTGAGCAACATCTGAGGCATACTTGAATCACAGGTGAAAGGAAAAAATATCTTAATAATTCTTTCTGTATAAATCAAACATATTTCTTTGATAGTCAATTAAAATAAAGGCCAGTGTCTGCTGAGAAATATTTAGTAAAAGAAGGAACTGTGACCTTTGCAGTAGATGGTGAAAGATTGTGGTTGGCACACATTTCTCCACAGGAACAGAGTGCAGAATCAGATAGCATAAAAATTAAGGAACTGAGCCTTGTTCATAGGTACAATGACACATGTAGAACAGTAGTGAGGAAAGTAGTGGTTAGAGCAAGGACAAGGAAGAACAGGAAACTGGCAGCCAGGGCAACCAAATAAGAATAAGGAACTAAAGCAGTGGTCAGTACCAGGAATAGGGAACTGACCTGGAGGTCAGTCCCGAGAAAGGGAAGTAGCAAAGGAAGTGTTTCAGAAAATCATATGATGATGGGTTTAACAAGAAGAGGGAAATAGGATGGCTATTGGATGGTACCAGAATGTCAAGGGGTGGGCACAGTGCTAAGGTGTAAAGCCTGCCTCAAAGATCTGGGTGTTGCCACCTGGCCCAGCCATCATACTTAATGACTGCTGTCCATTTGGTCCTTATTGCAATAAGTTATTGAAATGTAAGTACTGAATTGTGTATCAAATTTAAATAAACCTCTGGATCCCAAAGTGAGAATTTTGTTATGTATTGTCTCTTGTTTTTCTTTAACAAGGGCTTGTGCATAAAAAGCCTTGCTCTTTATATTTAAAAAAAAAGAGGCAGGTCTTCTCAATGCCCCTGCTGTCAAGTCCAGTCCCTCTGGAGCTGAACAATTAATTTCACAGCCTCCCCCGGAAGAAAGCATGTAGACACCTAGAAAAGAGGCATCAAGTACTCCTGTGAAAGGAGGAAAAGTAGCTCAGACTTCCATAGGGAAAAGAAAGGTAGGTGTTGGTGATAGGAGATTCAATTCTCAGCGGCCAAAACCAGCTATCTGTAGACCAGACATTCAATCTTTGGAGATATGTTGTCTCCCTGAAGCAAAAATCAAAAATGTGGCTGAGAACCTTACTAAAATAATCAAACCCATAGATTTCTAGCCCTTTCTTCTCCTTCACACAGGGATAAACGAAAAGACAATAAATTGGAAAACAATATCAAGAAATTATGAGCAGCTAGGCAAGAAAGTTAAGGAGTTAGGAGCACAAGTGATGTTTTCATCTATACTTCCAATGAAAGGCCAATATCCAATGAGGGAACAAATTTTTTTAGAAATGAACCATTGGCTTAACAACTTAAGAGTTGTTGTCACCAAGAGAACTTCGGATTCCTAGACCATGGTCTGCATTATCTACATGAAAGGCTTCTGGCAAGGGAAGGGCTGCACCTCACAAGACTCAGGAAGAATGAATTCGGAAAATGACTGGTTCAATTTATCAGAAAGGCTTTAAACTAAAATTGAGGGGAGAGGGTGACCAATCCTTAGGATCTTTAGGACCTAATCCCAACCATAAACCCCAAGACAATGGCACCTTCCACCAGCAAGATTAGCAAAAATGTTTAAAAATATGTCAGATAGATGTTGGAAATGTAAACATAACATAGGCACGTATTATCATATTTGGTGGACATGCGGGAAGGCAAAGGCTTATTGGAAAAATATACATATGTGGTTAGAAAGGATATTGGATGAACAAGTGGATTTTAAACCTGAACTTTTTTTATTAGGCATTATGTCTGAAAAGACTAATAAGCAGAAATTATATTTAACCCTACATATTACCACAGCAGCAAGAATAATTTTTGCACAATATTGGAAGAATGAAGGATTGCCATCAGAGGAAGAAATAATCAGGAAGATTTTGGAATGTGCAGAGATGGACAGATTAACTATGAGGCTGAAAGACAAAGAAGATACAGACTATTATCAAATTTGGAATTTATTCTATTCTTGGTTAGAGAAAAGAAGGAAGGATTAGGAATTGAACATGTATTAGTTTAGCAAATTTCAGACAACTTGTTGATTGGAAAAATTAACATATATTGACAAAAAAAATTAATAAAAAAAAGATAATGAAAAAAACAAAAAAAAACCCAAGACAACCAATTAAACAATGAGATAGGGAATGATGGGAAGGAAGAAAAACTCAGAAATAAAATAGGAAAAATAGGAAGTAAACCCAGGATCAGCCATACAGGACTCAAATGCCTACACACAAAAACTCAACGTTTGGGAAACAAGGTGAACGTGAAGGGCAAGTACAGGTAATCCCCAAATTACGAGCGTTCATTTAGCACCCATTCAAAGTTACATGATAAGCATCCCCTAGTGCCGTGATGGCGAACCTATGGCACACATGCCACTGATGGCACGCAGAGCCCTTTCTGTGGGCACACACGCAATGCCCCAGAGGGATGTGGGGCAGGGCCATTCCCCTCCCTCTCTCCATGTGCGCCTGTCTAGTGGGAGCTGGAAAGGGCAGGGAAACCAAATCCAGCAGCACTCTCCGTCTTTCTCTCTCTGCACCGGGAGTCTAGGAGCAGCTGTGAGAGCTGGGCAGGGAAAGGGAAACATATAAAAGGAGGTTTTGGCTTCGCTTATCAAAAAGTTGCAAAAGGTGATCACATGACCCTGGGACACTGACCGTCATAAGTATGAATCAGTTGCCAAGCATCCAAATGTAAATCACATAACCCTAGGGATGCTGCAACAGTCATAAGTGTGAAAAATGATCAAAAGTCACTTTTTTCAGTGCTGTTGTAACTTTGAACAGTCACTAAGTGAATTGTTGTAAATTGAGGACTATTTGTACTTTATCACTTTTTTACTTTTTTTGGTGAAGTTTCTGACACCTTCCTAGACAACTGGTGGTACTCGAATACTGCAGCCACGCTCACCCAGCGGGCCACACTCACCTGGCACCCAGCAATAAATAAGTGGGTTTTGGGTTGCAGTTTGGATACTCGGTCTCTAAAAGGTTCGCCATCACTGCCCTACTGTTTACAAGCAAGTCCCGAAATTATGAATGTTGAAGCACCATAGCAGTTGTTCGCCCTTACGAATGACTGCAGAGGCTCTGCAATATTCACCCTATTCCCCCCCCCTTCCCACAACTGCTTCCATCTCCCATCCTACCACTCCAGACTCACTTACCTTGCAAAGATCTGTCTCCTCTCTGCCACGGTTTCTTTGCCTTTGAGGAAAGGAGAGTCGATGGAAGCTCTTTTGCAGAAAATGGATGCCTGAACTCTCATGAGATCACAAACCCCAGAAACTTTCATTCTCTGCGTGAAAAGTGCTTGCAGTGCCTGTCTCCTGCTCCTCCTCCCCCCCCCCATTCCTTTCTGCCACCATCGGAACACAGACCCCCCTCCAACCAAGAAGAAGAAATAGTTTCTGTTTCAGGCCCAGTACTCTTTTAACATCTTCATAAATGATTTAAATGAGAAGGGGAACTCATCGAATTTTCAGATAACACTAAACTGACAGGAATAGCCAACAGCCCAGAAGATAGGCTCAAGATCCAGATGGATCTCGACAAACTTGAACACTGGGCCCTATCTAATAAAATGAAATTCAAGATAGAGAAAAATAAGGTTTTATACTTAGGCAAGAAAAATCAAATGTACATGTAGAGATTAGGTGAAACCTGGCTCAATAGCAGTAACCGTGAAAGGATCTTGGAGTCCTAGTGGAAATCACTTAACTATGAGCCAGCAGTGTGCAGCAGCAGCCAAAAAAGCCAACACAATCCTACGTTACATTAATAGCAGAATATAATCAAGATCAACGCCTTAGTAAGACCACACATAGAATATTGTATCCAGTTTTGATCAACATATTGTAAAACAGATGTAGAGACCCTGGAAAGAGTGCAGAAAAGAGGAACAAAGATGATTTGGGGGCTGGAGCTAAAACATATATAAAGAACAGTTA
Source organism: Bothrops alternatus (assembly GCA_034064705.1). Lineage (NCBI taxonomy): Eukaryota > Metazoa > Chordata > Lepidosauria > Squamata > Viperidae > Bothrops > Bothrops alternatus. The sequence continues at coordinate 16,368,393 of JARGCV010000085.1, forward strand.
CAGGAATTGGGTTTCTCTAGTCTAGTTAAAAGGACCAAGGATGATGTGATAGGAGTGTTCCAATATTTGAAGCACTGCCACAAAGAAGAGGTCAACCTATTTATCAAAGACCCAGAAAGCAAGAGAAGAAAAAATGGATGGAAACTAATCAAGAGAAGCAACCTAGAACTAAGCAGAAATTTCCTAACAATGAGAACAATTAACCAGTGGAACGGCTTGCCTTTAGAAGTTGTGGGTGCTCCATCACTGGAGGCTTTTAAGAAAAGACTGGACAGCCACTTCTCTGGAATGATATAGGGTTTCCTGCTTAAGGAAGGGATTGGACTAGATCTCCAAGGTTCCTTCCAACTCAGTTTGTTATTCTGTTTTTCTTCTGCAATCACGGCCACCATAATGGCTTTTCCCCCCTCACTGTCTTCCTCCAAGACTCCCAGCATCAATTTGCAGATTTACAAAAAAAAAAACAGATTTCATTATTCCACAAAACTCTGACCCAAAATTGATGTTCAAGGCACCATTGGGAGCTGGAAAACAGTTTCCTCAACACAGTCTTGTTTGCTCACCCTGCGATGAAATCTAGTGGCGTCCAGGAGCTGAAGTCAGCATCTGGCATGGACTTCCTATTCATCGGAGTATCCAAGGTAACCCTGTAACAGAGAGAGAGAGACAAGCTCCTTTGTTTGCTGTCTGGTTCATCTAATCCAGTGTTCCTCAACCTTGACAATTTTAAGGCATGTGGACTTCAACTCCCAGAATTCCACAGCCAGCATTGCTGGCTGTGGAATTCTGGGAGTTGAAGTCCACATGCCTTAAAATTGTCAAGGTTGAGAAACACTGATCTAATCAATCCTGCCTGTGTTTCTTCTGTGCTCTAACAAAAGCACCAGGCTCAACCCAGAATAAGAGCACTTTTTTTTTCAATCCAGTTTCCACGAAAATGCACTTTCATTCATTTACAATGTTCTTGATTGAAGCAAACATGTTATTCAGAATAAAATATTTCATCCAAAATTCACCAAAGATCCAATAGTTTTTTCCCCCAGATATGGAAAATACAGTTTTACAAAGAATCATAGGGCTGGAAGGGACCTTGGAGATCTTCTAGTCCAAACTCCAACCCAAAGCAGCAGGCCTTATATCAGGCATGTCAGACTCTCGATGATGTTGCGTGACGTATCAGGACTTTTCCCCCATTGCCAGCAATGGGGTGGACACAATGTTTCGCCATGACGCATCCGGCCCACGGACCGGCAGTTTGACATACCTGCCTTATATCATCCCAGACAAATGGCTGTTCAATCTTTTCTTGAAAACCTCGAGCAATGAAATACTCACAATTCTGGGTGGCAAGCTGTTCCACTAATTAACAATGTTCTGAATGTGGAGTGAACTGGAGATAAAGAGAGGCTGTTTATGTGCTCAAATGTTAATCATCAAAGCGTTTAGATCACTGTTTCTCAACCTTGGCAACTTTAAGATATATGGGCTTCAATTCCCAGAATTCCCAAGCCAGCATGATTGGCTGGGGAATTCTGAGAGTCGAAGTCCACACATCTTAAAATTGTTATGTTTGAGAAACACAGTTTTAGACAAATAAAATGGAAAGTTAATAAATGTCCTTTCACCTCTTTGGATTCACATGTCCTAATCAGATTAAAAATGTCAAGATTGCAGCAGAGACCACACTATCAAAGTCCCACCCTCTTTTTGTATGTGTGGCACATGCTACTGGATCTATACCCAATGTTCAAGCCACTTCTCTATGAGGTTCATCCAACCCTGCAGGAGTTTGGCACCCAGTGAATTTCGAGCCATCCCTTGAACTACATAACTCCCACGTGATTCCAGAATGACTTACGGGAGGATCGCAACAGCTGCAGCGCCAGCGGGGAGGCCACTATTTGAACCAGATAGACTCTGGCAGAGTTGATGGACAGCTCCTTTGGCCATGCCATATGCAATCATTCCTAGAATACAGAATACAAAATAACAGAGTTGGAAGGGACCTTAGAGGACCTAGTCCATGGGTAGGCAAGCCAAAACACTCAAAGAGCCACTTGGACCCATTTCCCACCGAAAACAAAACACTGGGAGCCGCAAAACCCTTTTGATATCTAAAAGGAAGATAACACTGCATATATCCCTCTAAGCCACAGGCTCTGTCTCACTTTGTTAGCAGTATCAGGGAGGGAATAGATGTGTAACGAGTGTTTCTTTTTTTTTTTTTAAATTGCACCCTGTAAACCCAAATATGGGAGAAAGAAATCTTTCTTTCTTTTACCTGTTTCAGCTAACAAAGTGAGACAGAGCCTGTGGCTTAGAGGTTAATACAACTGCCTAACATGCAGACAGCCCAGGTTCGAATCTCATAAGGGTAAGTTCTGGCTGAAGAGAGTTAAGAAACTCGAAATAGCTATACCAGTTCTCCCTTATTCTTTGTTAGCAATTTAAATAAAAACATATATCTATATTTGTTCCTGTGGATGGTGTTTGTATGTAGGTCTTTGGTTCTTCGGGTTTTCTCCCACGTAGAATTTGAAGTGTCTTGGCAACGTTTCGACGAAGTCACATTCGTCATCTTCAGGCTGGTGCTTTCGGCTTCGTGCTTGTAGCAGCAATGTGTGATTGCAACTGTTTCTTCCTTTTAACTGCCAGTGGGGGTTTGAACTGATTGGCTGGGAGCTCGGCTGTGTTCTGATTGGGTGGAGGTATGTTCTGATTGGTTAGGGGGTTGGCTGTGCTCTGATTGGATGAGGGGTTGGCTGTGCTCTGATTGGCTGGGGGAGTGTTATGTTTGTGTGGGGGCTTAGTTGTGCTCAGGTTAGTCTGAGTTACAGGGGGATTAGAGATGATGAGCTGCATAGCTGTTTGGCTTCGCGTTCGTGGTCGTGCCTCATCTTCATGGTGGGTGTCAGTTTGCTTCTTGTATGGATTGGAGGGGTTTAAGGTGGCTAATGATGCAGCTGTGGTCTGGCTTCTGGTTTGTGGTCGTGCCTCATCATCGGTGTGGGTTTGGGTTTGCTTTTTGCCTGGATGTGTGGTGGTGACATCGTGTGTGGTTTTTGTGAGTGTAGGTCTGGTGTCATTCTTTGTGTTATGGACTCTTTTGTCAATAAGGGCGGGTTTCCAAATGGCTGGTAGGTGGGAGGTATCATCTCGTTTGTTCATGCTGTGAGGGTGTTTTTCTATCTCGATGGCTTCTCTGATTATTCTGTTATTAAAGTGTTCAGTTTTGGCAATAGTTCTGGTCTTTTTGAAATCAATTTCATGTCCTGTGGCTTTAAGGTGTTGGACCAGGGAAGAAGTTGGTTCCTCTTTTTTGACTCAGTTTTTGTGTTCTTCAATGCGTGCACTTATTCTTCTGTTGGTTTGTCCGATGTATGTGGTGGAGCAAGTAGTACATGGGATTTCATATACTCCTTGATTTTCTAACTCAATTTTGTCTTTGGGGTTTCTTAGGATGGTGGATATTTTTCTGTTTGTGCAGAATGCTGTTTTGATGTTATGTTTGTGCAGGATCTTGCTGATTCTGTCTGTGGTGCCTTTTATGTATGGGAGGAGGGCTTTGCCGTTTTCTTGTTCTCTGTCTTGGATTTTAGTGGGAGTTTCTTTTTGGATTAAGTTGGAAATCTTATTTCTTTGGAATCCGTTGGATGTTAGTACATTAGTGAGAGTGTGTAGTTCGGTTTTTAGGTGTTGTTCGTCAGCTAGGCATTTGGTTCTGGAGATGAGTGTCTTGGCTACGGAGTTGATCTGTGCTGGGTGGTGGTGTGAGAGTGCGTGTAGATAGCGGTTTGTGTGTGTTTTCTTCTGGTAGATGGTGTGTCCTAGGGAGCCATTGGATTTCTTGTAGACTAAGACATCCAGGAAGGGAAGTTGGTTATTAGCTTCTGTTTCCATGGTGAACTGTATTTTGGGGTGTAGGCTGTTGAGGTGTGTGAGGAAGTTGTCCAGTTTTTCTTTCCCATGTGGCCAGATTACGAAGGTGTCATCTACGTATCTGAGCCAGAGTTTGGGTTTGTGATCAGATTTTTCTAGGGCTTGGGTTTCAAAGTGTTCCATGTAGAGGTTTGCAATGACAGGTGAGAGGGGTGATCCCATGGGTGCTCCTTCTATTTGTTTGTATTTCTGTCCGTTATAGATGAAGTATGTGTTGGATACACAGTGGTTGGTCAGATCTAGGATGTGTTTGGGGGGGTTATATTTGTTTTGGATAGCTGTTAAGGCTATATATATATATACATATATATATATATACATACATACATACATACATATACATATACATACACACAAACACACATATCTCATAAAGGTAAAAAAGGATATATGCAGTGTTATCTTCATTTTAGATATCAAAAGGGTCTCTCTCTCCCCCCCCCCATCTCCTTCTCTCCGATCTTCTGTTCACCTGGCAAGCTGGCTTCAAGCTCTCCTCCAACAAGCTCAGAGGTAGGCAACCTCGGCTCTTTTATGACTCATGGACTTCAATTCCCAGAATTCCTGAATCAGCATAGCTGGGCTAGCTAGCTCTCTCCTGCCCTTCCTGCTTCCTGCAGAGCGCAGCAAAGGGAGGAGCCACGCCCAAAAATATTTTCAGCTTGTCGGAGGACACAGTGAGTCCACTCTCTTTTACACAGAGAGAGTGAGAGAGAGAGAGAGACAGAGACAGAGAGAGAAGCAGGGAAGCGCAATTGCCTCTCTCTGTCTCTGTCTCTCTCTGCAAATGGCAGAGGAGGCTGGGAGCCACAGGAGAAGGCTCAAAGAGCCGCATGTAGCTCCGGAGCCGCAGGTTGCCAACCTGTGACCTAGTCCAACCCCCTGCTCGCTTGAGACCCTATACCATTTTAGACAAGTAACTGTCCAGTCTCTTCTTTAAAAGCCTCCAGTGATGAAGCAATTCCTGAAGGCAAGCCGTTCCACTGATTATTTGTTCTATTAGGTAATTTCTCCTTACTTCTAGGCTGCTTCTCACCTTAATTAGTTCTTGTCCACTGTTTCTTCTCTTGCCTTCTGGTGCTTTGGAAAATAGGTTAACCCCTCTTCTTTGTGGCAGCCCCTCAAATATTGGAGCACTGCTGTCATATGGCTCCTAGTCCATCTTTTCACTAGACTGGACATACCCACTGTGACTGTCTTCATGTGTTTTAGCTACCAGGCCCCTTATCATTTTAGTTGCTCTTCTCTGCACTAGTTCCAGAGTCTCCACATCTTTTTTATAATGTGGTGCCAAAAACTTGATGCAGTATTCCAGGTTTCATAAGTATTCTAAAATGCAGTATTCTAAGGTTTTATAAAGCAGTAATACTTGATGTGATCTTGAGTCTATCCCAGTTTATGCAACTTAAGATTGCATTGCCTTTTTTATTGCTACACATACTACTGACTCATATTTAAGTGGCTGTCCACTAGGACTCCAAGATCCTCTCAGTTACTGCACCTAATCTATACCCTTGGTTTTGCTGCCTAAGTGTAAGTTCCCTTACTTTTTCATTTTGTTGGATAAAGCCAGTGTTCAAGCCTGTCAAAATTCATCTGGATCTTGAGCTTATCATATGTGTTGACTATTCCTGCCAGCTTAGTGTTGTCTATTGCTGCTGCTGAATTACCCTTCTACTACGTCATCTAAATTGTTAATGAAGATATTGAAGAGTATGGGACCTAAGACAGAACCTTGGGGTATCCCACTGCTTACTTCCCTCCATGTAAATGTAGTTTCATTAAAGACTAAACATTGTGTGTGGTTTGTCTGCCAGTTACAAATCCATCTACTGGTGATGTTTATCCTACATTTTTCTAGCTTATCAAGAAGTAGGTTATGGTCTACTTTGTTGAATGCTTCACTGAAATCCAAATATACTATGATCACTTGATCAAATAATTAAATAAGATTTGTTTGGCATGATCTGTTTTAAACAAATCCGTGTTAGATTCTGGTTATAACTTTGCTTGTTTCTAGGTGTTCGCAGATCTGTTGCTTGATTATCTTTTCAAGGATCTTCCAAGTATTGATGTCAGGCTGATTGATCTGTAATTCCCTGTACCTGTTTTTTTCCCTTTTTTGAAGATGGAAACCATATCAGCCTTTTTCCAGTTCAGTTCAAAAGGATCTTTGAAAGATATGGTTCAATAGTTCTGAGACCACATCTGCCAGCTCCTTCAGAACTCTGGGATGTAATCCGTCAGGTCCTGGTGATTTGACCTTGACTAGAAGGGACACCACTTTCTTGCTTATTTTAATTTTTATTTGTACTCTGTCTTTTAATGTTTTTGGTAGGTTGGGCTATATTTTGTATGTGTGTGTGTGTGTGTGTGAAGACAGATGCAAAGAATGAATTAAGCAGCTATGCTTTTTCTCTATTACCCATTAACTTCCTTACAGTCTTCTCCCATTAGTGGACCAATTGTTGCCTTGACTTTTTCCTTGTTTTTTATATGTTGAAAGAAACTTTTTATTGTTTTTGACATTTGTTGCAAGTCTTACTTCATTCTGAACCTTAGCTTTCCTGAGTTCATGTTTGCAAGCTCGGGATATTTGTTGGTATTCTACCTTAATTATGTGTCCGTCTTTGTATTTTTTGTACTTATCCTTTTTATTTTTTAGTTTATCAGAGAGAGCTTTGTGCAATCATGCTTATTTCTTCTTGGATTTCTTGTTTTCCTTTTTCAGTGTTATTGTACCAGACTGAGCTTTTATGATCATATTTTTAGAATTTTCCAAGTTTCTTGAGTTGTTTTGACCTTTAAGATTTTCATCCATGGAATCCTTCCCAAGCTCTGAGTTTGTTAAAATTAATTCTTTTAAAATCTAAGACATTGAGATTATGTTCTATTGTTTGTGCTTGCATTATATTGAATTCCAATATAACATGGTCATTCTCCCCCAAAGTTCTGGCAACTTCAACCCCCTCTATAATGTCTTCTCTGTTAGTAAGAATTAGGTCCAGTATAACTATCCCTCTAGTTCCCTCCTCTAACTTTTGGCTACAAAGTTGTCAACTACATACATTTGTTAACTGGCTAGCAAAAAGTTATCTATTTCTTCTGCTTAGTTGGGGGGGGGGGCTGTATTATATACCTATGGCAATGGCATTCTTTTTTCCTTTTATATTGACCCATATGCATTCTAGGTGGTTTTCATCCTTGGTTATGTGCATTTCTGTACAAAAATGATATCTTACGTATAATGCAATTCCACCTTCTCTTTAATTAGGTCTGTTTCTTTTGAATAGTTTGTATCCACAAATGAAGACGAATATATGTATCCCAATATAATGTTGCAGGATCCAATCTGGGTCGATCACTGGGACCAGAAGTTTTGTCTTCTGAGCTTTCAAACTCATGCTGAAGCCCATCTTCAGGGAACTACTCTCTAGCAGAATGTGTGCTGTTCTGTATGTGGTATTTATAATGCCTGTTGTATGTGGCTTTTTAGACATTGATTGGGGTGTGTTGATGGCTGGTTTTTAAGTTGTTGGCTGTCATTTGCTTGTACTGCCCAGCCCTCACCTTCTAAGTACTTGATAGACTGGTGGTAAATCAGCACTGCTGTTGACTGATAAGGGGCCTGTTTCCCAGGCTTCAATCACTTCCCTGGCTGTTTTTGTGCCTGCTCATCCAACAAACTTAATAGCTGCAGAATTGAATGTATGTCCTTGTTCATTGTAGTGTGAGGTTACCAATGAGTTCGGGTCTCCTCGACTGATTGCTCGCTTGTGTTCTTGCAATCTGATGGTTAGCTTCCTCCCCCTCTTCCTACATAGTCATTAACTTAACAACTGTAATAATTCATTTAACAACTGTAATAATTCACTTAACTGGAAAAAAGTTCATAAAATGGAGCAAAATTCACTTAACAAATGTTTCACTTAGCAACATAAATTTTGGACTCAACTGTGTTGTAAGTTGAGGACTACCTGTGTATTTCCTAACCATTCAACCCCATGACATTGGATTTTTCTGTTTTCCACAGAAATAGCCTTGATGGCAACCGTAACTTCCTCAGTCATCTCATGGCTAAGAATAAAGTTTGACTTTCAGCTGAAGCCTGTTATGAAATGCACCTTAGTGGATATAAGGCACTACCTGAAAGCTGACCACATCAGATGGCCTCTTGAAGCCCACCTTCATTGCATCAGTGTGGGAACATAAGAGCAGGTTCAAAAAATGACTTGCAAATATGTTAATTTTAGCTATCATTTTAATATATTATGGACTGTTTCATGTTGCTGTTTTTAATGGGTTTTTGTAACACATTAAAATTAGTATTTAGCAATACCAATGCTTCAAATTATGTTTTATAGATAGTCCTTTGACTTACCGCCACAATATTTGTTGTTAAGCAATCTAGTTACTAAGTGAGGTATCATGTGACCCATTTTTATAACCTTTTTTGCTATAGTTGTTAAGCAAGATATAATGTAACTGCAACTTGGGATCTCCCCTGCCAGCTTCCCCATTGACTTTGTCTGTTTTTTTCAAGAGGCAACTGGACTTTCTTGTTTTTCTTTGAAGATGTTTCGCTTCTCATCCAAGAAGCTTCTTCAGCTCTGACTGGATGGTGGAGAATGTAAGGATTTATATTCCTTGCAGCCAGTTGGTCATTTGCATTCTTTTAGAGTCGTTGAGGCCACTTGGAGGTTTATCTGTGTCTTCAGGTCCTGAATAGTGCAAATGGGTGTAGAGCAGCGGTTCTCAACCTTTTTCAGGCCGCGACCCCGACCTGCGCCTTAATCCTCCACCTTTTCTTTGAGCTGGAGTTCTGTATACAAGAGCAGATTCCCTGATCTGAACTAGAAGCTGTCTGCCAATTCAGCAAAAGATGGTGAAAACTGCTAGTATTTCAATGGTCAAAGACAGATTTTTTTCATTTTCAATTTTTTAAATGTTATTAACATTGATTTTATTATATTAGTCACTGTTTCAATATGGATTCCCGTAGCAGAATGGGGATTTTAATTTTTAGCAGAAAGCACAACATTTCTGTAGACTTTATACAAACACAAAACTACTAATAGAGCCAGGCCTATTTTATAAGGATTGAGTCAGAGTGCTGAAGGTCATTTGAAGCAAAAAAATACAAAGGTCTAATCCAAAGTAAACCAGCAGAATCAGCATTATTACTTAGGGAACAAAATACAAGCTTAGGTCTTAGCCTTTTTGCAACTTATATTCAAACTAAAGCACTTTCTGTACAAGCTAAAAGCTTTCCACAAACATACATACATTCTTCCTAACCTATACACTCAACCCTAACAGAATTTTAAAAGTTGTCACTGGAGGACAGAATTTCTACAACTGAAATTTCCAGTCTGAATATTAAAGGCCAAAGAAAATGTTGACCAAACCAACATGCACACCCCAGGAACATTTCCATTTTACCTGGCGTTCCAACTAATGCTGCTTTTGCACCTGTTAGAGTTAATAGGCCCCCTTCCTTCAGGTATTTCGTAGCCAAGTGACTAGAGATGGTTGATGTCCAAACACTTTGCTTCCACATCAGGTCACTGTTTTTGTATAAAGCTAATGGATGGACAAGAAGATATGGAACATGTTAGACATCATGAAACATATCCATCTTCTGCAGAGAGCATCACCAACTGTTCTCTTTGCCTGATGAGGTCTTGTTCTGCAGAAGACACCTGAGAACTGCTCCCTAGCTTAGCTGCCAGACATGAAATAGAAATTTAACTCCAGCCTGCCCAGTCAGATACCTATGGGTTTAACAATGGGATGGGCATACATTAAAAAACAACTGATGGCATTCAGTCACCTGTAACATTCAAAGGAAGTCTCAAAACATCTAGATCATTCTCCCAGTTCAAAAATAAATTGTCAAGTGCAATCTAATTATGCTCATTTCTCAACACTTCTTTTTAATCTGTTTTAAATTTAATAAGACACGGATGACTCAATACTGCTTCAAGTTCAGATACTCCCTTATTAACCATCTGGTTTCAAGACACAGACAGGAGTGAAAAACAGAAAACATACACCAATTCGTTTGATCAACTTCATAGCTTGCTAACTCCATTTCCCATAACCAACAAACTGGGACTTAAATCTTCTTACATACTAAGATTGCAAGTTAAGGGAGGCAATTTTATTTTTCAGGAAGCACATTAACAATGCCAGGTCTGCAGTTCAACCATTATACAGAAGTTGCATTTGAACAATCTGAACTATTTCTACTCACATCAGGTTATGTAAAGGGACTCTACACTAACCTATTGCTGCCCTACAAGGCCCATGCAAATCTTTTTGTTAAATATTATGAGTATGCCAAGAATTTGGAATATAAACTATATCTGAGAGCCAGTAATTAAAGTGCTGGCCAACAAACCAGGAGGCCTGAGTTCTAATGCCACCTTATATATGAAAACTGGCTGCATGACTTTGGGCCAATCATCAGGAGACTGTAAGTTCTAGTCCCATGAATGAAAAGCCGGATGGGTGACTTTGGGCTAATCCAGTGGTGGCGAACCTATGGCACGGATGCCAGAGGCGGCACTCAGAGCCCTCTCTGTGGGCACGCGCACCGTTGCCCCAGTCCTAGGCCTTCAGCTGGGTTTTATAAAACCTTTTCGCTTTAGGCCTCCGCCGTGTACAAAAGAAAAAGTTCGATCAGTCAATTTCAACTTCTCGCAGGGAAAAAAAGATCTTGCAAAGTTGGAATTGATTGATTGAACTTTTTAGTCCACCCAGTCTGCCGTTACCACTGCAGCCACGCCCACCCAATGGACCATGCCCACCCAATTGGCCACATCCATCCGGCACTTGATAATGCATAAGTGGGTTTTGGGTTGCAGTTTGGGCACTCAGTCTCTAAAAGGTTCTCCATCACTGGGCTAATCACTCTCCACTCTCTCTCAACCAACCCACTTCACAGGGTTGTTACTGTGGGAAAAATAGGAGGAAGAAGGTGTATTATGTATATTCACCGCCTTGAGTTACTTACAGTTTTTTTTCTAATAGATTTACAGACATTTCTAAAATTCTGTTTTCAATTTGTCATTATGGGGTACTAAGTGTAGATTAATGATAAAAAATAAATTTCAACTGCAGAATCAAACTACAGCATAACAAAATTGACTAAAGTGAAGGGGAGCTGAATATTTTCTGAAAACACTGTATAAAGTAATAAAGGTGGGATAAAAATCAAATAAGTAAAATAGAAATCCCAAATACTTTCTAGTCGCTATCTTGGCAATGATAGACAGCTTCAGGCCAGACTCAACTGTGCAACACAGCCCTAATGAAATGCATTTAAACTTAGAAACTTAGAAATCTGCTGTGAGGTCTTCTATTTTTCTCCAACAGGCTTTGTTTTCAATGCCAGCCAGTCCAGGACACTGCTGGAAATCAGGAAACAGATGTTGTCTCACAGCTACTATTGTATCAATGGAATTTCAGGGCTGGAGACATCAGGAAGGCATTAAATGGGGCAGCTACAGCATTCTTTGCTGAGCAGCTCCATCACACACCAGAAAGAGGCCATTCTGAATAACCACGGGAAAGAGAAAGCAGAGAGCATTTTGTGAACTTACATTTCGCCTTGGCACTGCCTCCAGCCCATCCACCAGCCACACAGAGGATAGCCTCCACCTTGTTTTCACCCAGGACTTTTCTGATATCTTCTGTTACCTTTCAAAAGTCAGAGTTGGGGGAGCATAGTTACAGAAGAAGCACCAGCAACTTTAATGTGTAAACATTTCAACCAGCCCCCACCAAAGTGGTACATTGACTCTCTAAAACAGTGGTTCTCAACCTATGGGTCGCGACCCCATTTGGGGTCGAACGACCGTTTCGCGGGGGTCGCCGGACACCGCGGTCCGCCATTTTGTTGGGGTTTTTTTGAAATTTTTTAATTTTTTTAATTTTTTTCGGCGTGCGCGCGCCGCGCATGCGCGGATTGGCCCGTCGCGTGCGCGCGCCACGTATGCGCGGATCCGCCCATCGCGGTCCGCCATTTTGTTTGGGTTTTTTTTGAATTTTTATTTTTTATTTTTTTTTCATCGTGCGCGTGCTGCGCATGCGCGGACCGGCCCATCGCGTGCGCGCGCCACGCATGCGCGGATCTGCCCGTCGCGGTCCGCCATTTTGTTTGTTTGTTTTTTAGTTTTTTTTGGCGCGCGTGCTGCGCATGCGCGGATCGGCCCATCACGCGCGCGCCGCACATGCACGGATCCGCCTGTCGCGGTCCGCCATTTTGTTTTGTTTGTTTTTATTTTTTTATATTTTTTTCCCGGCGCGTGCGGCCTGCGCATGCGCGGATCGGCCCAGCGCGTGCGCGCGCCCGGGTCGGGGTCGCGGCGCGCATGGGCGGGGCAAGTGGGGTCTCAACCTGAAAAAGGTTGAGAACCACTGCTCTAAAACAAGATAGATAAATATTTCTGCATATGGAATCATTAGAAGCCTGGCTTTGTTGGTGTTAAGCTTTCGGCAGTTCTTAACCTGTAATCTGAAATCATCCAGCTTTGGCACAGATTTTATTAAACTAAAGTAGCCGGGCTGCAGTTTTTCTCTTACTTCTCGTACTCAGATGTAAAGGAGTAGAAAGAGCTCTACTTGCCTGGTTAACAAGGAGAACTTTCCAAGCGCCTTCCTTACCTGCGACAGAGCAATCGTCATATTCTTTTCACCATTTTGCTGTTATTAACAACATTGAGAATTTGTAAAATAACAGATATAAAAATAACAGAAAATGGGATTCTAAGGGAGGGAAACATGGATTCTTTTCCTGGGGGTGGGGTAGGAGGCCAGGAATGTCACTTTGGTATGAAGAAGATACATCAAAATTTGTTTGGATGAGTTAAGACTGAGCGAGACTTACAAAACAGGTTTTGGAAAGCTACTGGGAAAAATAAGACTGATTGTTTCAGGAGTGAAATATGACAGATGCAGAACAGATGCTAATGTTGTAACTAATGGAATGGGGAATTTTGCAAAACTTTTCATGGTCTTTTTTCCCTGAATTTTCATCTTGTTAACATGCATGAACCATACATCCCTACCACTAAATAGGAGCAAGAATGCAAAGTATAATGCTTAATATAAGCCTGTGCTTTGTAAGGCTGGTCTGGCCCTCTTTTCCATTCTCAGCTGTGGATCTCCCAACAGGACTGTCAAAAAAGTCAGGACGGCAACTTTGATGGCATCACAAAAAATCCTTTATGATTTAATATGCACTGAAAATACAGATACTGTAGTCCTTAACTTATACCACAGTTGAACCCAAAATTACAGTTGAACAAAATTACAACTGAACCCAAAAAACTTACAGTTAAGTAAGTTTTGCCCCATTTTATGATCTTTCTTACCACAGTTGTTAAGTTAGTAACATGACTGTTACGTGAATCTGGCTTCCCCATTAATTTTGCTTGTCAGGTCACAAAAGTCATAAATACAGTACAAACGAGTTGCCAAAAGCCCAAATTTTGATCACATGACCATGGGGATGCTGCAATGATCATAAGTCTGAGAAATTTCCCCAGAAAGTTTTCAGTGCCACTGTAACTGTATGGTCACTAAATGAATGGCTGTAAGTCGAGGATTACCTATATATCACATCTAAGGGAGGTCTACGTGGCACAAATTGGACTCTAGCATGTTTTCCTTTTTCTCCAATATACTAATCAATGCAAAATCTTCAGGTTATGAAAGGTCTAACTCCTGTAATGGAGTAAACATTTGTGAAATGTTTCAAGCTTTCCAACACCAGCACTGTTGTTTTAGCAGCCCCGTGACTGGCAAAACTTCAATCAGAATAGTGTCCACCCTTCAATGCCTCCTAATTTTTATGGATATTATGGGAGAACAGTGGTGTTAGTTTATGGTAGTCAAAAATGAGGAGTCTAGTAGCATCTTTTTGGAAGAATGGTTTTTCATTTCAATGCCTTCATATTTCTTTCTCTGAAAAGATGCTACCAGACTCCACCTGATTTTGCAATGATTTAGAACAGGATTTCCCAACCTTGGCAATTTTTAAGATTCATGGACTTCAATTCCCAGAATTCCCCAATCAAAATGAGATTTAGGACAATTAGGAACAGTGATTGATTACCTGCCATCGAGTTTGTGTCTTACCAGCTACAAAGATTTTTGTTCCTAGTCTGGCCCTAAGAAATGGAATCCATTTGCTGACCTATCCCAAATATTTCAAGCTTTGAATAGGAAACTAAAGTCAACATTTCCGCAGTTTCCTCTGGACTCTTTTCCAATCGCAAAATGCTTAAACACTTGGATCCCGGTTTTTTTGTTTTTTGTTTACCTGCTCTGCTTGTTCCACAAACGAATCGCCCATTTGCACCACGACGTTGGCGCTCGCCTCTTGGTTTTCGGCTAAATCAATGCTGAGCACCCACTGCGGGGGACACACACACACACACACCAAGATTTTGTTTTGATGTTTGCAAACGTGGTTGCATTTGCCCCAAAGCTACGCTGCAGAGAGCAAAGCGCTTCGTTGCAACCGCCTCTCCGCGCCCGGCCTGCACCTTTGCGTGTGCGTTCCGCACAGCGGCCTCCCCACCACCGACCCGCCCCCGTGCTTGCATGCGAGGGTGCAGGAAAGTCGCCGTCTCCAAGGTTTCTTGCCTCGAGGCCAGAGCTTCGCAAAGCGACTTTTGCCAACCTTTCCGCACCCCGCCAGGTCTTTACCCAGTTCTTCGCCCTCAGGTGCCTCACGCAGGCGGAGCCCAGCGCCCCTTTACCGCCGTAAACCAACACCCGGGAGGCCTCCCCTGCTGCCATGACCGCTGCTCCGACGACAAGTAGCAGCTCTTGCGGAAAAAGGGAAGCGGAAGGCGGGCACCCGAGCTCTCCGCCCCCGCTGGGTGGGTTAAGTGGCGGAAAAGGAGGCACGGCCCCTGTTAGGCTAACCTGGTTTGTCTCCTCCGCACAGGGAGGGGGGACTGTCCAGAGCTGTGCTTGTCAGTCTCGGCAACTTTAAGCGGCGGGGACCCATCTCCCAGAATCCCCTCAGCCAGCATGCTGCTCCAGCGAATCTAGCAGGGAGATGTCCACAAATCCTCCAAAGGTGTGAGGGTAACCCTGACAAGAGCTTTCATCTGAGGGTAGGAAAAGAAGCAATGGATGGAAGATCATTAAAGAGAGATCCAACCTAGAATTAATGAGAAATGTCCTAACAATGAAAACAATTAAATGGAATAGTTTGCCTTCCAGAGTTGTGGGTACTCCAGTGCTGGAGGTTTTAAAGAAAATACAGAATAACAAAGGGACCTTAGAGGTCTTCTAGTCCAACTCCCTGCTCTAGCAGGAGACTGTTCCATTTCGGACAAATGACTGTACAGTCTCTTCTTGAAAACCTCCAGTGATGGAGCACTCCTAACTTCTGGAGGCAAACTTTTCCACTGATTAATTGTTTTCACTGTTAGGAAATTTCTCCTTAGTTCTAGGTTGGTTCTCTCCTTAATTAGTTTCCATCTATAGTTATTTTTCCAGGATGGTATAAGGCAGGGGTTCTCAACCTTGGCAACTTTAAGACTTGTGGACTTCAACTCCCAGAATTCCTCAGCCAGCAAAGCTGGCTGAGGAATTCTGGGAGTTGAAGTCCACAAGTCTTAAAGTTGCCAAGGTTGAGAACCCCTGGTATAAGGACTCCTGCCTTGGAATGGGGGCTGGACTAGAAAGCCCTATGATTCTAAAGAGATGTTGCTAAAGGGGTCAAAGGTTAGCTCTTCAAATGCCTCTTTTCTTTCTGGGAAAGATTAAACCTGCCTTGATTTTCTTTGAGTCATTACAGTCTCCTGAATTGAATTGAATTGAATTGGACTGAAACCTCAGTTAAGCTCTAGATAATTGGCCATATGTTGGCAACAATACAGAAATAATATAGTTTTGCTTTTGTTCTAGGATCATTTAAAAAAAACAAAAACTGACCCTATACAAGAGGGATTCCCTATAGTCTCCCATCCCAGCACTAAGTATTGCATGCCCTATCCTACTTTCCTGAGGTCCTGTCAGATCCCCAAAGAAATGTATTGCTTCTCTTCCTATAGTATGCATACTTTTGTGACCATTTTTTGTGGCCTGCCATTTTGTTGGGAGGGCAGATGCTTTGGGGATGTTTTGCACTTTCTTACCACTTTGCCCTTCCCCCAGAAGAAGGAATGCAGCCAAATAACATCACCCTTATCTAAGAGATGGTTTGCGCTTGGAGCCAGAAGGAAACGAATGCGAGAGAGAACTTGAAGAGCACGCCAAAGGAGTCAGTTACTAAAACAATATGCCACCTGTACATTGGCTGGGATTCAAATGGACACTGGGACCCGGGGGGAGGGGTAACAAATATTGATTTTGATATACTGCTTACATGGGCTATTTCCTTAGACCTCGCTTCCTTGCTGTCACTAACTCCTTTTGAGACAATGCTGGTTCAAGAGTTCTGCTTTCTTGGGAGACCTAGTTGAGGCAGGTTCTTACATAAAGCAAGGTCTGCATAGTGCCCAACCCAGAGAGGCAGCTGCCCTACCGAGGTGGTCACAATCAATTTGCCCCTTCCTACCAGCAGAATGGAAGAAGGTGAAATAGAGACCTGGAGCAAAGCCATCGCCCTGGCAGACCCTGAGGAAGCCACTTCCAGGGACCTGGAAGATGCTGGACCCTCGGCAGAAGGCGATTCAGCTAGGTGGTCACACGGAGTCAGAAAGAAAGAAGACTGGAAGGGCTCAGAAAGTGACCATCACATGAGGCGGATGAAAGAAAAAAGCTAAAAAGAAAAATCCAGAGCCTACCCCTCCCAAAAATGACAAAGCGGATTCAAAACTGAAGCTGATGGAAGCACTCTTAAAAGCAGACCGTGGAATATGTGAGAGAGTCCTTTGAGGAATTAAAAGCCCAGCTAAAGGGGCATCCAGGGTTGGAGGAAGAAGCGGAGGAAAGTGGAGGCTTCCAGTTTTGATGTTGTGGCGGAATAGACACAGTAAGACGGGGTTCCATCTTTTGCGTTCGATTTCGCCCTGTTGGGGACCATGGAAAGGGTCGAAAGTCACCCCGTAGAGGCGACAAGGAGGGACACTCATTGATTAAGGGAAGGCAGTGGCCCTTCTGTTTGATCTGAGGAAGCCCTTCAAACAGGTGGGGAAAGACTGGCTACATTCGTATAGCCAGTCAGAAGCTGCTGAAAATGGAAGACAATAAATACTAACAAGCAAACTTACAGCAACGTGGATGAAACTATCCTCTTTTTAAGACTTTAAGACTTCTTCCTGGAAAAAAATTGCCCAAAGCACCCTCCCCGATGAGGGAAGGAGTATTTCCATCCCATTTCCTCAGGAAATAAAAGCGGCAAATTAATTACTTGGGAGAAACAGAAAATTACAATTTGGAATTAATATACATTTATGGCTTTAAATTTGGGGACTAAAAGTGCTTTTGAGACGTTTTTATAAAGTTTTATAAGATTGGGGAAGGGGTGGAGTCAATATGGGAATTGAGGTTCGGGGTGGGAATCAGGATTGGGACAGGGATGGGAACAACAATGTGGTTGCCCCCCATTAACAATTTCAAACTTTAGCAAACAGACTATTGTCCAGGTACATATGTTCAATAACACTAATTAATAGTAAATAGCTATAATGAATATGAGAAACGATAATCATAAACAGTATCAGTTAGTCAATACGTATCATTCATCTTACTAGTATATATTCACGATAACATATCACATTCATTTCTGACTAGTTCGTTTTCCTAACCATTGGTAAAAATTATCCCATGTTTTGAAATAAACTGAATCTTCTTTCTCTTTAATCTCTAAAGTTAATCTATCCATTTCTGCACAATCTAAAATTTTCTTAATTAGGATCTCTTCAGTTGGTAAATTTTCATTTTCCCAGTATTGGGCAAATGCTATTCTCGCTGCTGTCAATATATGCAATATTAAATACTCATCCTCCTCTCATATTTGGCTCCTAGTATTCCTAACAGAAACAATTCTGGTTTAAATTCTATCTGTATTTTATTCATCTTTTCCAACCATGTATGGATCTTAAGCCAGAATTTTTTCGCTCTAGGGCAGTGGTGGCGAACGTATAGCACGGGTGCCAGAGGTGGCACTCAGAGCCCTCTCTGTGAGCACGCACACTGTCGCCCAGTCCCAGGCCTTCAGCTGGGTTTTATAAAACCTTTTCGCTTTAGGCCTCCACCATTGTGTGCAAAAAAAAAAAAAAAGGTTCACTCAGTCAATTTCAACTTCTTGCAGGAAAAAAAAATCTTGCAAAATTGGAATTGATTGATTGAACTTTTTAGTCTCACCCAGTCTGCCGTTACCACAGCCATGCCCACCCAATGGGCCACGCCCACCCAATTGGCCACATCCAGCCAATGGGCCACACCCACCCGGCACCCGACGATGCATAAGAGGGTTTTGGGTTGTAGTTTGGGCTACTCAGTCTCTAAAAGGTTCGCCATCACTGCTCTAGGCATACCCACCAGATATGGTAATAGGTACCTGGCTTTTGTTTACATTTCCAACAATTATTCGAAGAGTTTTTAAACATTTTCGCTAGTCTTACTGGTGTCATATGCCATCTATAAAACATTTTATACAAATTTTCTTTATATGAAGCTGCTTTAGTCAGTTTAATATTTCTATCCCATAACTTTTACCAATCTTCTATATCTATAGAATATCCAAAGTTTTTTGCCCATGTTATCATTGTTTCTTTTACTTGTTCTTCTTCCATCTTCAAGTTAAGAAGAAATCTGTAGAGTTTCTTAATCAAGTTTTCATCTGTTTTTAACAATATTTGATCAAATTCTATCTTGTTTATAAAATTGCATTGTCTCTGCATCTATTTTATATCTTGTTTGAATTTGCAAATAAGGCCACCATGCTAAGTCAATACCTTGTAATTGTAAATCTTGTCTATCTTTCAATTTTCTTTCCTTGTCCAGGATATCTTTGTAAGTAACGACTTTGTCGTAGTTAATTAAATTTGGGTAAGTGAAGGCTTCCATTGTTGAAAGCCACTCAGGTAGTTTAATATAATTTTTTTTGTTTTATTCTTTCCCATTCTAAGAAGAGTATATTCCTTATAGCGTGGTTTTGGAAGTATCTGTGTGTTTTATTTTTCCCGTACCATAGAAAGGCATGCCAACCAATTTGTAGGTCATGCTCCTCTAGGTACAGTAGTCTTTTATTTCTCAGCATTATCCATTCTTTAAGCCATGGTAAAATGGCTGCTTGGTAATATAGTCTCCAGTCCAAGAGTCCAAATCCTCCACTGTCTTTAGCTTCTTGTAACATTTTGGCTTTAATTCATGCCTTCTTCCCTTGCCAAATAAATCTCAATATTGTTACACTTAGGTCATCAAAAAAGACCTTTCCCAATTTTACAGGAATCGTTTGAAATAAGAAGAGTATTTTTGGCAGAACATTCATTTTCACTGTGGCTATTCTTCCTAACAGTAACAGTTGAAGATTTTTCCACTTTTCCAAGTCTAGATTTATTTGTTTCAACAATCTTTCATAATTGTCTTCTTTTAATGTTATACATCTTGCTGTTAAATAGATTCCTAAATATTTAACTTTTTTGACTATTTGTAAATTTGTCTTTTTTGTAAGTTGGGTTTTCTGTTTGTCTGTTAGGTTTTTTGTTAATACCTTAGTCTTTTCTCTATTTATTTTCAAACCTGCCACTTCTTTAGATTTTTTTTTAAAGAGATTTAAAAGCTTACATTATAAGTTGAGATTTAAAAAGATGGGAAATGATGCTAATGACATCTAGTGGTGAATTATGGCACTACAATTTGTTATGTCTGAAGGAAACTTCTCCTTCATGGATTACTGCCTTGTTGTAGCGAAGAGGCTTGCATAACTCAATGAAGCTATGAGCTATGCCATGCAGGGCCACCCAAGACGGACAGGTCATAGCAGAGAGTTCTGACAAAATGTGATCCATTGGAGAAGAAATGGCAACCCACTCCAGTATCTTTGCCATGAAAACCCCATGGACAGTACCAAAAGGCAAAAAGATATGACGCTGGAAGATGAGCCCCTCACGTCGGAAGGTGTCCAATATGCTACTGGGGAAGAGCACAGGGCTAGTACTAATAGCGCCAGAAAGAATGAAGCGACTGGGCCAAAGCTGAAAGGATGCTCAGCTGTGGATGCATCTGGTGGTGAAAAGAAAATCCGATGCTGTAAAGATCTTTTCTCCATAGGAACCTGGTATGTAAGAGCCATGAATCAAGGCAAGTTGGACGTGGTCAAACGAGATGACAAGACTGAACATCGATATCTTAGGAATCAACTAAAATGGACAGGAATGGGTGAATTTAATTCAGAGGACCATCAGGTATACTACTGTGGACAAGAATCCCTCAGAAGAAATGGAGTAGCCTTCATAGTCAATAAAAGAGTAGGAAAAGCAATACTGGGATACAATCCCCAAAATGATGGAATGATCTCAGTGCGAATCCAAGGCAAACCATTCAATATCACAGTAGTCCAAGTCTATGCCCCAACCACTGGTGCTGAAGAGGATGAAATTGACCAGTTCTATGAAGCCCTACAACACCTTATAGAATCAACACCAAAAGAATGATGTCCGTATCATGGAGGATTGGAATGCTAAAGTAGGAAGCCAAAAGATAACCAGAATAACAGGCAAGTTTGGCCTTGGAGTACAACATGAAGCAGGGCACAGGCTGATAGAATTTTGACAAGAGAATATGATGGTCATAGCAAATACTCTTTTCCAACAACCCAAGAGATAGCTCTACACATGGACATCACCAGACAGTCAACAGAGAAATCAGATTGACCTTGTGCTCTGCAGCCAAAGATGGAGAAGCTCTATACAGTCAGTAAAAACAAGACCAGGAGCTGACTGTGGCTCAGATCATGAGCTTCTCGTTGCAAACTTTAGGCTTAAATTGAAGAAAGTAGGGAAAAACACTAGGCCACTCAGGTATGAACTAAGTCATCTCCCTGATGAATATACAGTAGAGGTGACAAATAGATTTAAGGAATTAGATCTGATAGACAGAGTGCCTGAAGAACTATGGATGGAGGTTCGCAACATTGTATAAGAGGTAGCAACTAAAACCATCCCAAAGAAAAAGAAATGCAAGAAAGCAAAGTGGTTGTCTGAGGAAGCTTTGCAAATAGCTGAGGAAAGAAGGGAAGCAAAAGGCAAGGGAGAAAGAGAAAGATACACCCAACTGAATGCAGAATTCCAGAGAATAGCTAGAAGAAATAAGAATGCCCTCTTAAATGAACAGTGCAAACAAATAGAAGAAAACAATAGAATAGGGAGAATCAGAGACCTCTTCAAGAAAATTGGAGATATCAAGGGAACTTTTCATGCAAAGATGGCATGATAAAGGACCAAAATGGCAGGGACCTAATAAAGGCAGAAGAGATTAAGAAGAGGTGGCAAAATTACACAGAAGAACTATACAAGAAAAAGCTTAGGGTCCCTGATAACTACGATGGGGTGATCACTGACCTCGAGCCAGACATCCTAGAATGTAAAGTGAAATGGGCCTTAGGAAAGCTGAGTAACAACAAAGCTAGTGGAGATGACAGTATTCCAGTTGAGCTATTCAAAATCTTAAAAGATGATGCAGTAAAAGTGCTACACTCAATTTGCCAGCAAATTTGGAAAATTCAATAGTGGCCACAGGATTGGAAAAGGTCAGTTTACATTCCAATTCCAAAGAAAGGCAATGCCAAAGAATGTTCAAACTATTGCACCATTGCACTTATTTCACATGCAAGTAAAGTTATGCTTAAAATCCTACAAGCTAGACTCCAGCAGTATGTGGATCGAGAACTTCCAGAAGTACAGGCAGGATTTCGAAGAGGCAGAGGAACTAGAGATCAAATTGCCAACATACGCTGGATCATGGAGAAAGTTAGGGAGTTCCAGAAAAACATCTACTTCTGCTTCATTGACTATGCTAAAGCCTTTGATTGTGTGGATCACAAAAAATTGTGGCAAGTTCTTAAAGAGATGGGAGTACCAGACCATCTTATTTGTCTCTTGAGAAACCTATATGTGGGTCAAGAAACAACAGTGAGAACTGGACACGGAACCACTGATTGGGTCAAAATTGGGAAAGGAGTTTGGCAAGGCTGTATTCTGTCACCTTGCCTATTTAACTTATAGGCAGAGCACATCATGAGAAAGGCAGGGCTAGATGAATCAAAAGTTGGAATTAAGATTGCCGGGAGAAATATCAACAACCTAAGATATGCAGATGATAGCACTCTAATGGCAGAAAGTGAAGAGGAACTAAAGAGTCTTGTGATGCAGGTGAAGAAGGAGAGTGCAAAAGTTGACTTGAAACTCAACATTAAGAAAACCAAGATCATGGCATCCGGCCCTCTCAATTCCTGGCAAATAGATGGGGAAGAAATGGAGGTAGTGATAAATTTTATCTTCCTGAGCTCCAAGATCACCACAGATGGGACTGCAGCCAAGAAATTAAAAGATGCTTGCTCCTGGGGAGGAAAGCTATGGCAAATCTAGACAGCATACTAAAAAGCAGAGACATCACCCTGCCAACAAAAGTACATATAGTCAAGGCTATGGTTTTCCCAGTTGCAATGTATGGCTGTGAAAGTTGAACCATAAGAAAGGCTGAGCGCAAAAGAATTGAGGCCTTTGAACTATGGTGCTGGAGAAGACTCCTGCGAGTCCCCTGGACTGCAAGGCAATCAAACCGGACAGTCCTAGAGGAGATCAACCCTGACTGCTCTTTAGAAGGCCAGATCCTGAAGTTGAAACTCAAGTACTTTGGCCACCTAATGAGAAGGAAGGACTCACTGGAGAAGAGCTTAATGCTGGAAAAGATTGAGGGCAATAGAAGAAAGGGACGACAGAGAATGAGGTGACTGGATGGAGTCATTGAAGCAGTAGGTGTGAGCTTAAATGGACTCCAGAAGATGGTAGAGGACAGGAAGGCCTGAAGGAACATTGTCCATGGGGTCGCGATGGGTCAGACACGACTTCGCAACTAACAACAACAAAAAGAAAACTTGGCTTGAAGCCTAGATTTAGATAAGACTCTTGCTGACCTTGGAAGCTTTCACTTTTGAAGTTTGCAGCTGGGAAAAGGGAAAAATACAATAACTTGGGCTGCTTATCAATATGGCAAAGACAAAGAATTATTTTGAAACTGGCTTGCCTAAACTATGAATATAAATATTACCTGACTTTCAGAGCTGTGTTGTGGAACTGTTTCCCTGCAGGAGAAATACACTTCATTGCTTGAGATGATGGAATATTTTGGATTACAAATCCTTAATTGATGAACAATTTTTATTATAAAGACCACCTACAAAAAATGAAATGGATGTCCCATACTCAACTTGAAATGGTAAAAAACTGTCTCTAATACCTGTTCCCAAAGGCTTCAGTTTGACAACACAATAACCTTCAACTTAACCATGGATAGCAAATTGTCAGTGAAAACTAACACAGAGGCCTTAAACTTTCACAGAGGGAATTTTGACAAAATGAGGAAAATAGTAAAGAAGAAACTAAAAGGAACAGTAAAAAAAGTCAAATCCCTCCAAAATGCTTGGAAACTGTTTAAAAATACGTTACAGCAGGCTCAAATAAAATGCATTCCTAAAAGAAGAAAGAGGATTGGAAAGTCCAAGAGGATACCAGTATGGCTTACGAATGAGGTAAAGGAGGTTATTGGAAAGAAGAAAAACTCATTTAAGAAATTGAAGGCTCTTCCTACCGAGGAGAACAGGAGGGATCACAAACTCTGGCAGACCAAATGCAAGGCGATAGTCATGAAAGCCAAGAGAGACTTTGAGGAGCATATAGCCAAGAATATTAAAAATAATAACAAAACCTTTTTTAAGTACATCAGAAGCAGGAACCCAACCAGAAAATCAGTTGGGCCACTTGATAACAATGGTCAGAAGGGGATAATCAGAGAAGACAAGGAGATTGCTGAGAGGCTAAATGACTTCTTTGCCTCCGTTTTCACCGAGGAGGATAGAGAACATTTGCCTGCCACTGAATTAGTTTTCCCAGGGAGGGAAATAGAAGAATTAAACCTGATAGAGATAAACAAGGAAGATGTTCTTGCATGCCTTTCTAAACTAAACGTCAACAAATCGCCGGGTCCAGATGGCATCCACCCTAGAATTCTCAAGGAACTCAAGTGTGAAATTGCTGAACTTCTAGCTAAAATATACAATCTTTCTCTAAGATCAGACACTGTACCAGAGGATTGGAGGGAAGCAAATATAACCCCGATCTTCAAGAAAGGATCCAGAGGTGATCCAGGAAACTATAGACCAGTCAGTCTAACCTCAGTTCCAGGCAAACTGATGGAAACCATTATTAAAGATAAAATTACAGGGCACATAGAAAAACAGGCATTGCTGAAAGAAAATCAACATGGTTTCTGCAAAGGCAAATCATGTCTTACTAACTTGTTAGAATTCTTTGAGGGTGTAAATAAATACATAGATAAAGGGGCCCCAGTTGATATTGTATATCTTGACTTTCAAAAGGCTTTTGACAAAGTCCCTCACCAAAGGCTCCTAAAAAAGCTCTCCAGCCACGGAATTAGAGGACAGGTCTTGTCCTGGATTGGTAACTGGCTAAATTGTAGGAAGCAAAGGGTGGCAATAAATGGACAATTCTCCGGATGGAAAGAAGTGAGAAGTGGTGTACCCCAAAGTTCAGTTTTGGGGCCTTTACTTTTTAATTTATTCATCAATGATCTCGATGTAGAAGTTAATAGTGAGGTAGCCAAGTTTGCTGATGACACTAAATTGTTCCGGGTTGTGAAAAGTGAAACTGATTGTCGGGAGCTCCAGAAGATCTCTCGAAATTGTGTGAGTGGGCAACAAAGTGGCAAATGCATTTTAACCTAAACAAGTGCAAAGTTATGCACATCGGGGCAAAGAACCCCAATTATACTTACCAACTGATGGGGACCAAACTTTCTGAGACAACCCAAGAAAGGGATCTTGGGGTTTTGGTGGACAGCTCGATGAAGATGTCAACCCAATGCGCAGCAGCAGTAAAAAAAGCAAATTCCATGCTTGGCATGATTAGGAAGGGAATCGAAAATAAGTCAGCAAGTGTTGTATTGCCTCTGTACAAATCGATGGTGAGACCACACTTGGAGTACTGTGTACAGTTCTGGTCACCGCACCTCAAGAAGGATATAATGGAACTGGAAAAGGTGCAAAAAAGGGCAACAAGAATGATCAAGGAAATGGAGCGCCTCCCTTATGAAACCAGATTGCAACGCCTTGGTCTCTTCAGCCTTGAAAGACGGCGTTTAAGGGGTGACTTGATCGAAGTGTATAAAATCATGCATGGGATAGAAAATGTGGATAGAGAAAAATTCTTTTCTCTATCACACAATACCAGGACAAGGGGGCACTCCCTAAAGCTCATAGCTAAGAAAGTGAGGACAAATAAAGGGAAATATTTCTTCACCCAGAGGGTCGTTGATTTATGGAATTTACTTCCTGAAGGGGTCGTGACAGCTGTCAGCCTTGACAGCTTCAAGGCAGGGCTAGATAGATTCATGGATGCAAAGTGTATTGGTGGTTATTAAAACAGATGTCCATGTGCCGCCTCTATGTTGGTTGAGGCAGGCAGGATTCCCTTGAGTACCATTTGTTTGGGGGTCAAGGGAAAGGGAGGGTTTTGCCTTCTCTTTCTGCTCAAGATCCCCATGTACATTTGGTGGGCCACTGTGTGACACAGAATGCTGGACTCGATGGGCTTTGGCCTGATTCAGCATGGCTCTTCTTATGTTCTTATGTTCTTATGACATACTACCAAGAAAATATGGATGAAGATCAGAAAGAAATTCTTTCCATGCTAAAATTAAAACAAGAGACTATTGCTTTAGCTCGTGATGTGACTAGAAATAACACAAAGTTTACGATGCTAAGAAAAAGACACAGGCATGTCTTGAGCAGAGGTTTGAAGCTGCAGGACACAGCTTGACAAACTCTGAGTTTATTGCTTCTTATATACTTGTTACATACATAGGCTTTTCCATTAGATGCTGACATAAAGTTTTCTAGTAACACATTACCTGATCAAGAGCAAACAGGAGAAGGAACTAATTAAAGGCAGGAAGAGATAGGAAGAAACTTAAGCATATTATCTACAGGAAGTGATAGTAAGTAACTTAATCATATTTATGTAGGTGAGACATTAAGTCAAAAGTGTATTACCTTTTGGCTGCTTCATTAGGACAAAGGGTATCAAAAGGTTATGAGGTTTGTGGGGGGGAAGCATGGCAGTTTGCTGCGCGTGCATTTTTCCCCACATCTCACTCTTCTCTATTTTATTAGAGAGGACATTATCCTAAGCTGGAGTAGTTAGTGCGTCTTATTCAGGGGACATCTAACTTTGCATTTGTTTATACAAAACATAACTTGTTCCTGAGGTAAGTTAAAGGTAGTTTAGTGTGGAAAATTGAAAGTAGAGGGGAAAAAGACAATAACCATATATGTGCATAATTAAAGGATACCTCTTGAAAGAAGGTACAATTTAAAATTCTTTGACTGACATGTATACAATGAAGTTTTTTAGATGAAGTAGTACAATTGACAATTTTTGCACAAGTAAGATTTGTAGGCACAGCTACAATTGGTGTATGCAAAACAATGGCATCAAGGGATAATATATAAGAGGCATGACCCCAACTTGACATAGTTGCATAATGAAATTCATTGTCTGATAGAAAATTGCTTAAACCAGTATAATTTTTTAAAACTGAAGCTGGAACACACAGAGGTATAAGACAGGTAGAGAGTAGATTTTCCATATTATATGATTCAGAAATACAAAAGTCTGTCACTTGTGTTACATTAGCTAATTGCACCCAAATATTATATTTCATCCATGATTCTAAAGGATGAAGTGGGAAAGCTTGAGCCCCCACACAACAATTGAGAAGGAAAGAGAGGCAAAGAATGACTAAGGAATTTGCAGTCAAAACCACAAATATGGCAGCACATAAATTCTCTGGTGTAGGTTCTTTTCCCTGTTGCCACAGAACCATCTGTGCTTTGGATATTAGGTTTTTCACATCGCCCCAGTTGTTGGTCAACTGTGATGGCGAGAGCGAAAGGGACGTTGTGCTGTCTGAAGAGTCACCTGCTTCATTTCCAGTATTGGATTCTGGACTTGATGCCATGACATCTTTGGCTGGTCGCACACGCGGGGCTGGAATCCAGAGAGGGCCTTTAGGAGCAAGCACAGCAGCATAGCCTCGCCCCCAAGTTAGTAAGGGAATTGGACCTAACCAGGTTTTATCAGGCAATTGCCGATAACATACCAATGGATTAGGGAGCACAGTTTTCTGCTGAAAGTGACGCTGGTAGGCAGTAGTTTTTTGAAAAGGAATATTTAGCTGATTTAAAGTTATTAGGACTTTATTGACTTGATGAGTTATCCATGCCAAATTAGGTACCCTTGATCCTTCCTTTTTTATTTGTTTGTGAAGGCAGTCCTTAAATGACCGATACATATGTGAGAAACAAAGGATAGCTGCTGTAAAGTTAAAAACAAAGCCATAAGATTGGGGTCAATCCTGGGCGTGATGTAAGAACCTGGAAAATTAAAAATAAGTTGGCACACATAATGAGAGTCAGAGATTAAGTTAAAAGTCTGTTGAGAAAAGGTGTGGAAAGCAAAAGTAGCAGCAGATGAGATAAGGTATTCTGAAAATAAAATTGAAAATCAAATTTTGGGATAGGAAGAACAATATTAATTAAATCAGTCCCATTTCAAGGACAAGCTCGATTGTGTCCTAAGGTTATTATTTCAGCAACAGCCTGGATAAAAGATAAAACATTTTGGGATGGGATAAGTAAAGCCATTCAATACAATATACTTTTTCTGCTTCTAATACAGCTAATACTCCTGTAAGTAGCTTACTAGTAAGAAATATCAAAAGTGTTAAGTGACAATTTTTATATGGATTTCTGTCCACAAATTGAGTACTCAAGTACTTAATTTGCTCAACTGTGATAAGTGTTGCAAGTGGAACTACAATCTCCAGGTTGTTTTCCTTTAGTCAATAAGTCAAATTCCAAGTTAATCAAATACCATTCAGATGGAAACAAATTTCCATTAAGTAGGTTAAACATTTACAAATTTAAGCAAAACAATTCAGTCATTTCTTTTGGTTGATGGATATATAGGTCTAACTAAACAATTTAAACTCAACAATTTTCCCCCAAAAAAATTGTCCAACAATTACTGTCTCCTCTTTTGAGTAAAACTTTGTAATCTGAAACTCCAAGAGTGGGCATTAAATTTCATCTCCATTCACAAACCAGAATTCTAAGCAGAGAGGGGAAAAAGTTTAAAATGAACAGTCCCCCCCCTTCTTTCTGTCTCTCTTGCTCTTAAAGCAACACAACCAGTTGAAAAACAAAAAGAGACAGGAAAAAAAAATTGTTATAAACTTCTCACCACTAAAAAAATAGTTTTCTCTCATTCACATGCATTTTCCATAAATTCTCTCAAACATTCTCCATGGATACAAATATTTCATTTCATACTTTCTCCAGGCAAACCATTTATTTTTAAATAAGGCCTTTTTGTGTGATGTTATCAGAGAGGGTTTTGACCCTCTTCCAAGTCTTGGAAATAACCCAGAACAACACAGACAAACATATATACACAAATACTATTAAAACAACATTTATTTAGACATATGGCTTGTCCTGCAAGAAGTGAGAAAAATCACGAGATGATTCCAACCAAACATGTGGTTTTTAACCATCTCCTATTTTTCTCACCATTCCAAGCCCAAGCGTAATGTATACATAAACAAAACACACACACATCAATTTGGGGTTTGAGGCTAAAACAGGCCTCCCCTTTTAATTAAAAAGGAGGGGAACATTTATGGTTACTTCCAATTTATCCCAGCAACTTCAAAAGACATTGGGGAAAGGAATATTGAAGATGTGAAGGCTGAGGGAAAAGTAGCAGCCTCCTCTCCTCACCTCTGACAAAGGGGATAGAGCCAGATTAAAAGGGGGAAAAAGGGAAGAGAAAAAAAACTTATTTTCAGTTCTTTGAATTTTCTTTTCTTTTTCTTCCATGGCTTTAGTTGTTATCAGATAAACTAGCCAACTGGAGGTTTACAAAGTTTTTCAATGTTGTTAAATATTATTTATACTTCTACACATCAACACAAAGCACTACCAGACATTGTCTGACAGGGTTAAACTTAACAGCTACTTGAAGTTTCAAAATATCCCAATTGTTCAAAACATATTGCAGAGGAGTACATTTTGATTTAATTTTTTCTTTAAATTCCTCTGACGATTCCCCACATATATTTTTTCTACTTCAAGATTGTTCCTCTAATATTTTCCTTACGGGGGTGTATGATGGCTGTAAGGAGGCAAAAGAATTAGCCTCTTCAGAAGGAGCTGAAAATCCAATTAAAGATGCTTTCGGAGGCACAGTTTTTACATGATTCTAATCAGGTGTGGGGCTTGTAGTTAATTGTTGCCCTGCTGAAGCATCTGAGCCCAATTTTTCCACTGCTTGATGACACTGATGCCATTGATGTAATACCTGTACTGGAGTCCGAGATTCAAAATGTAAAGTATGCCCTATCTTTTCCCAATCTCGTAACCTAAACGTCCAGCGCTTAGGATATCAAGGGGAATGTTTCCCTACCTCATCCACCAGCTTCCTCACGTCTGCCTCAGGCTCTTTCACGCCTGATTTGTGTAACAGGAATCTGAGTTCCTGTACCAGGAATCTGAGTTCCTGTACCAGGAATCTGAGTTCTTGTACCTGTTTCTGCTGGTGCTGAGATAGATTGCAACCCTTACTTACCATTGAGGGGTCCCATAGGACGAAAATGTACTTAGGGGTCTATTCCAGACGTTGGTAAGTAAGTTGGCTGTTGCTTCCTCGAAAGGCGGGGGCTGTCCCAGTTGCTCCATGGGGGGCTGTCCCAGTTCAGGGGCCAGATGTAGGACCTAAGAGAAAGACACAGGCATGTCTTGAGCAGAGGTTTGAAGCTGCAGTACACAGCTTTGAAGCTGCAGGACACAGCTTGACAAACTCTGAGTTTATTGCTTCTTATATACTTGTTACATACATAGGCTTTTCCATTAGATGCTGACATAAAGTTTTCTAGTAACACATTACCTGATCAAGAGCAAACAGGAGAAGGAACTAATTAAAGGCAGGAAGAGATAGGAAGGAACTTAAGCATATTATCTACAGGAAGAGATAGTAAGTAACTTAATCATATTTAGGTAGGTGAGACATTAAGTCAAAAGTGTATTACCTTTTGGCTGCTTCATTAGGACAAAGGGTATTAAAAGGTTATGAGGTTTCGGGGGGGGGGAAGCATGGCAGTTTGCTGTGCGTGCATTTTTCCCCACAACAAAGGAGATAAAAGAACAATTTTCTAATCTAAATTTACAAACTGAGAATATGACTACAAAGAAGGAACTAGCAACCCAGAAAATAGAAGGAAAACTAGAGGAAGCAGATCCAAAGATTGAGGACCTAAAGGAAGAAACCAACTGACAGATTCAGACAACTGAAGAACTAGAAGACGGAGCGATAATATTGGAAATGGAAAAGACATCTTACCAATCAAAAATGCAGGACATATTCAAGGAAAAGGAAGAAGAAATGGTTGAATGGAAGATAGAGCTGTTAGGAGAACTGTGGGGAATTGGAGAAGGAGGGAAGCTTTTTAATGAATATCAATGGGTTAGTTCTTCCAAAAATACTTTAACCAAATGGTCTTTCTTATTTCAAACTATATACACAAAAACAGAGGAAACATTACTTGATGATTCAAATGCATTGACTTGGAAAGTTAGTTGGCAAAGGAAGAAAGCTAAAGTAATACTGAAGAAAATAGAGGTCTTGATTCATTAGATGGGATATTATATTATTAACTAGGGCAGAGCCAAGATGGTGGACAGGCAGCAAAGGCTGTAAGAAGCTCCTCCAAAAGGAACAGAGGGCAACAAAACCAACGAAGCAGAGCGGCCTATGGAGGGCAGGCCACATGGACCCACTACCAAACGCACTCACCAGCAAGACAAGACTCCACAACTCAATATGTACACCATTCCGGATATCATGGGAACAAGACCAAAGAAGAAAGCAGAGGAAACAACAACAGAAGTGGTCTCGCAAGAGTATCCTGAAACTGACAATGGCAACTAAATATCTGACCTGGAATGTTAATGGACTGAACTCTCCTCAGAAAAGGAGGAAAATATTCCACTACCTGAACCAAGATAAAAGCGATATAACCTGCCTACAAGAAACACACATCAGAGCGGCAGACCAGAAATACCTGATCAATTACAAACTAGGCGCACACTTTGTGGCAGCAGCGCCAGGAAAAAAGAATGGGGTTGTTATATATGTAAAGAAACACGTAATAGCTAAGCTAATAGAGTCAGACCCCCAGGGTAGATAGCTGGCAATTGAAATAACACAAGAAGATAGGAAGATTCTAGTAATGGGCATATACGCACCAAATCAACAACAAGGCAAATTCTACAAACGGATACACAAGAAAATAATACAACTTAACTACAGATCCTACATTATACTGGGCGACTGGAACGGAATCATAGAGACCGCCCTAGACAAAAAAAGAACTGCACCTAACCCACAAAAGCACTCCAAGTTGCCCAAATCCTTCTTTGACATGAAGGAAGACCTCGAACTGACGGACGTATGGAGGGAAAGGCACGGCAAAGAACAAGAATTCACTTTTTTCTCCGACAGACACCAATCATTCTCCAGAATTGACTTTATATTAACATCAAGCGACCTGTTAGTTTGTCTAAACGCGGTGAAAATCCTACCCAAAGTGCTAACAGATCACAACCCGGTGAGGATGGAACTAAGACACGGCGTGAGACAGAAGAGATCCTGGAGAATTAACGAAAACCTGTTTAGACATGGAGAAAAGGTGGCGGAATGCAAAAATGCTATGAAGGAATTCTTCAGCATAAATATGAACAACGAAACACCGATAGAAATGATTTGGGACGCCAGCAAGGCGTACATGCGTGGGATTCTTATGGACATGAATAAAAGGCACCATCGCAAACAACAACAAAAAAGAAAAGAGCTAGAAGAGGAGATAAGTAAGAAAGAGCGGCTATTAATAAAAAGACCAGAGGACAAAGTCACCAAAGAAGGAATTAAGATCTTAAGAAAGCAGTTTGACATGTTGATGGCAGACCAAGTTGCAAGGAACATACAATATGCAAAACACAAGACATTCTGCAAGGCCAACAAACCAGGTCGATGGCTGGCCTACATCCTAAGAAAGAAACAGAAATCCCGCATAATTGAAAAGATAGAATACAAAGGCAAGGAGGAATTTCGACAAGAAACCATTAAGAAAGCCTTCACAGAGTTCTACTCGAAGCTATATGCCGAGGAGAAGACACAGGACAAAGAGACAGATAAGTTTCTACAAAACGAAAAGAGACAGGCAATCACCGATACACAAAGAGAGGCCCTGAATGCCGTAATCACAAAGGAGGAAATACACTCAGCGATCAAACAACTGAAAACAGGAAAATCGCCAGGGACGGATGGGATAACAGCGACTTACTACAAGTATCTCCAGGAAGAGATGTTAGAACCCCTTAGAAAGCTATTTGTCAATATACAAGAAGGAGGCCAAGTCCCACCATCCTGGAAAACAGCCTACATTTCGTTAATCCCCAAGGAGGGGAAAGATAACACACAACCCGCAAACTACAGACCCATCTCACTACTTAACACGGACTACAAAATATTCACAAAAATTTTGGCCAATAGATTAATGACTGTACTACAAAAAACAATACACCCGGACCAAAGGGGATTTATACAAGGACGCCAGATGAAAACCAACGTGAGACAGCTGTTGAACATAATAGAGTACTTGGACAGGCACAAACAGGTACCCGCCACCCTTATGTTTGTGGATGCAGAAAAAGCCTTCGACAGACTAAACTGGCCATTCCTGACGAACCTGGTCCAGAAGATGAAAATGGGAGCACAGTTTCTCAACTCCATATGGGCAATTTACCAGAAACAAACAGGCCAGATCATTGTAAACGGAGACCTAACAGACCCATTCAACATAGAGAGAGGCACCCCTGCTATTTGTCCTAACGCTGGAAATTTTACTGAACAGGATAAGAGCGGCAGAGGACATAAAGGGCATACAGATTAAACAGCAAGACTACAGACTATGTGCCTTTGCGGATGACTTGCTGGTGACAAGCACAGTCAGCAAGGAGATTGATGGAGATAATGGAAGACTATGGTAGGGTGTCGGGCTTCAAAGTAAATATATCAAAAACGAAGGTGCTAGTCAAAAATCTAGACAACAAAGCAAAACGGGACTTGGAAAGAATAACGGGTTGTGAAATAGTCAAGAAAGTCAAATACTTAGGAGTGGAGATAGAATCAACGAATGCGAAATTATACAAGAACAACTACGAGGTCCTGTGGAATAAGATACAAACAGACCTGGAAAGGTGGAAAACATTACGACTGTCCCTGCTGGGCAGGATAGCAGCAGTAAAGATGAATGTCTTACCCAGATTTCTATTTCTCTTTCAAATGCTACCCATACTCAAGAAGGATGCGGACTTAGACAACTGGCAGAAGGGCATCAACAGATTTATTTGGGACGGCAAGAGACCAAGGGTGAAACTAAAAATCATCCAAGACGCAAGGGAGAGAGGGGGACTCAAAATGCCTAATCTAAAGCTATATTACTACGCAGCGACACTGGTGGCGTTGAGCGACTGGATCAACATGACAAATGATAGAATACTGAATGTTGAAGGGCAGGGTCTCCTATTCGGCTGGCACGCATATTTGGTATACGACAAAAAGGCTGACAAGAACTTCAGAGAGAACCCACTACGAATTCCATTGCTTTGGGTCTGGAAGAAATATAAACACCTTTTACACAACAAGATCCCCATCTGGACGATCCTCGGACACACAATAGGGGACACAAACATATCCCAAGGGCAAGAAGTGATGCCATACAGTGAACTTGTACTGGAAGAAAGAAATGGGTTCTCCTTGAAACCCCAAACAACGCTAGCAAGGGAAGGAATAGGAGGTACCTGGCTATCATATCTACAACTGCAATCACGGTGGCACAAAGACAAGAAGAAGGGTTTATCCCAGACTGACGAGAATCTAATTAAACAGATTAGAGAGCAGGGGATCATGCACATCAAACGAGTGTACAGCATCCTGATAGAAATGGACTCTGAAACTGAGCTAGTCAAGAACTGTATGGTAAGGTGGGCACAAGACTTTGGGCACTCTATCACCATGGACACGTGGGAGAAAATCTGGGTGAGGAATGTAGAATTCACGAAATCGCAACACTTAAGGGAAAACTTCTACAAGATGTTCTATAGATGGCACCTAGACCCGAAAAAAATATCACTCATCTACCTGGACTCCCAGCCCAAATGCTGGAGGTGTGGGGACGGGGAGGCTACTTACTTCCACATATGGTGGACATGCAGAAAAATCAAAGCATTCTGGAGGAAGATATGGTGGACACTCCAAACCATTTTTAAAAAGCGTATTGAATTTCTACCTCAGGTTTTTCTGTTAGGGATCACAAAGGATTTCACTACCTCAGAGACAAACTTATTTCTGAACTTGATTACAGCAGCAAGATTGTTGGTGGGACAATACTGGAAGAATCCAGAAATACCGCCTATTGAAGAATGGACTTTGAAAGTAACAAATTTGGCGGAAATGGCAAAAATATCAGCATACTTGAAAGATCGCTCCAATGAACAATATTTGACAGACTGGAAACAGTGGATAGACTATATCCAAGAGAGACACCAATCAAACAGAATGCAGCTGGCGTTTAGCTGAGGCTCGACGGGAGGAGGAAAGAATGTTTAACAAATCAAATGTTTACAAAAACTAACACCCAATGTTGAATGTTTATGTTCTATGACTAATGCCTCTTAACATGATCTTATGACTAATGTTGTTTGCTTTAATATTGTTAAAGCGGACTGAATCTCTACCTCAGGTTATGAAACTTCTACCTCAGGATCTCTGGTTAGGGACTATAAAAGATTACACTATTACTGGGATGAAGTCAATTCAGAAGCGCAAACGAACAATATGCGATAGACTAGATACAGTAGGTAGAACATATATAAGAGAAACACCAATCAAACAAAAGGTATTGGGAGTATACTTGAGGATGGAAGAGAGGAGTGAAGAATGTTTACCAAAACAGATGTTTACAAAGACTAATACCTAATGTTGTATGTTATGTTCTAGGATGATTGCTTAGCAATAGGATCTTATGTTTAATGTTGATCACTTTAATATTGAAAAAGTGGATTGAATATCTACCTCAGGTTATTGAATTTCTACCTCAGGATCTTTGGTTAGAGATCATAAAAGATGGTACTAATACTGAGATGAATGGTATGCGATAGACTAGAAACAGTGAATAAACTATAGATAAGAGAAACACCTATCAAATAAAGTGTAACGGGCATATGGTTGAGGCTCAACGTGAGGAGTGATAAATGTGTACCGAATCAGACGCTTACAAAGACTAATACTTAGTGTTGTATATCAGGTGCTATGATGATTGCTGCATAATATGATTTATGTTCAATGTTGATTGTTTTAATAAAAGAATTTTAAAAAAAAAGAAGCTCCTCCAAAAGCAAAAGCCTTATTTTATTTTATTTTTATTTTAACTTTTTAACCCTTTTTAACATTGCATTTTTAATCTACCCACTTTTAACCTATTTTAACCTACTTTTGACTCTTTTTAACTACTGGAGAGGCCACCATTTTTTTAACCTACGTTTTAACAATTCTACAAGCCAGGATTACTAAGAATGGGGAAAACGAGAAAGAGACAGCACTCTGCAGCGGAGAGTTCATCCAAGCCACTGAAGCAGCAGAAAATGGAAGATTACACTGCAAACAGTCTGTTCCAGTAAGTAATTCATCTGCAATTGCCTTATCAGATAAATTTAATTTATGTGATTCATTGGAATGGAACTGGAAAGCAAACAGCATGTAGAATTGTCCTCCTTCTCGGAGAATTGCTCCCCTTCTTGGAACTCAGCAGCAGACCTCTTTGCACAGGAGGGAGATATAATAAATCTAAAGGGAGGAAATGTGACAGATTTCCTCTCTAGACAATGTTTGCTTATGGCTAAAACTGTTAACTCAATATATGAACTCTTATCAACTGTCATAAATAAGGTTGACTGCTTGAAAGAATATTTTGTAAAGTTTGTTAGGAGCCAGCCAAATACTGCAGAAGGACCTGGGAAGACAACCACGGATAGACATGGGATGGCTAATTCAGAAAATGAAACTAGAGAAGGGCCTTGTCTTCCTTCCAAAAATCTGAACACTCATAGAGAAAACATCCAATCAGGTAAAGGCCTAAGAGAGGACCAATATAACTACAGTCTGCAGGCTAACCAGGTTACCTTACAAATTTATGACAAGAGAGTGAATAGAGGGTGTTGGGGTAATAGAGAAGCTGTTAAGCTGTCCCTGAGCCAGCTGCTTCGCTGTGAACTCACTCTGATAGATCTTCTACATGCAGAGTGGCTGCCAGCAAGAAGGCAATATATGAGAATTCTCCTATCATTTAAGCAGCCCACAATTCCCTCCATGCTCTTTAAAATGAAGCCCTTTCTGAGTACCTTTTCAATATTCCCAATAAGGGTTTTTTGCTCAGACAAAGTGTGCTCATTTCTGAAACAGCATCACCAAGAGGGAACTGTTGCTTTATATCCAGGCTGCAACAGCCCTTACACTGCTAAGCCTGAGGCTGCTGCAACTGAATTGACCCTGAGAAGACAAACGAGCGATATACAAATGGCGTTACCCACAGCTGCAGGAACTGTTGAAAAGGTGCCAGAAGAAATGCTGATTGATCTATTCAGTGCACTACTGGAACCTGAGCAAGTTAATATCATTCAAAGATTAGATGACCTAAAAGAGGCACTGACAACTCAATTTACAGCAAAGCCTCTATTTAATTTGACTCCACTAATCACGCAACCTTGTGACAATATATTTAATCAACAATCTGCCTTTACCTCAATAGTAAAAAAAAAGTAGCGTCACACAGGCGGACAGTGGGGTAACTGCACTGACGACCCTGTCTCTGAGAAACAACTGAAAGACAAAGGGCTTCATCACACAGTGCCTCCTAAGCTGACAAACATTAAGGATATAATCCTGCTTCCATCCTCATTTGTCTTAGAAGTTCCCACAATATCTCCCTACAAGATGAATTCTCAGCTACCCTCCTCCAAAAGTGGACATAAATCTACATTTATAGATTTAAGCCGGAATACCTGCCCATTTGAAAAAAAATTATTCCTGGAGCAAGGGCACAGGCACACTGGCAATCGAGATATAGAGGAGCAACAAGTTCTGCAACTCACAAGAAGAAATACCAAACCTCACAACAACTGTGTTTATATGGGAAGCATAGATGATATTGACCCAGCTCCAATGTCAAGTTGACATCTGGCATTTTTACCATCTAGCCAATCAACCAATCAACGTTGCCTCCGAGAAGCCCATACAGATGATGACCTGGAACGTAGCCATTGTAGCCATTGATGACCTGGAATGTAGACATTGTAGCCATTGATGACCTGGAACGTAGCCATTGTAGGGCCTATCTACAATGCAGGTTCTCCTCCAAAGAAACAAGGAGCTTTTGCAAGCAGACTGAGTGACTGAGAGAGAGACTTTTGTGAGCAAAGTGTGTGAGAGAGAGAGACAGAGACACAGAAGCTTTTGCAAGCAAAGAGTGAATGAAAGAGCGAGCAAGAAGCTTTTGCAAGCAAAGTGAGTGAGTGAAAGGACAAGAGAGGCTTTTGCAAGCAAAGTGTGAGTGAGTGAAAGAGCGAGAGGCTTTTGTGAGCAAA
This sequence comes from Bothrops alternatus, assembly GCA_034064705.1. Lineage (NCBI taxonomy): Eukaryota > Metazoa > Chordata > Lepidosauria > Squamata > Viperidae > Bothrops > Bothrops alternatus. The sequence continues at coordinate 16,406,365 of JARGCV010000085.1, forward strand.
GTGAGTAAAAGTGAGCAAGAGGCTTTTGCAAGCAAAGAGTGAAAGAATGAGAGAGACTTTTGCGAACAGTGAGTGAGTGAAAGAGAGAGGCTTTTGCAAGCAAAGTGTATGACAGAAGCTTTTGCAAGCGAATTGTGAGTGAAAGTGAGCAAGAGGCTTTTGCAAGCAAAGAGAGTTAAGGAGCGAGAGGCTTTTGCAGGCAAAGTGAGTGAGTGAAAGCAAGACAAGTTTTTTCGAGCAAAGTGAGTGAGTGAAAGAGCAAGAGATTGAGCAAGAAGCATTTGTGAGCAAAGTGAGTGAAAGAGCGAGCAAGAGGTTTTTGCGAGCAAAATGAGTGAGTGAAAGAATGAGTGAGAAGCTTTTGAAAGCAAAGTGTGGGGTGTGAAAAGAGAGCAAATGAGAGGCGTTTGCGAGTAAAATGTCAGTGAATGAAAGTGCAAGCAAGGGGCTTTTGTGTACAAAGTGTGAGTGAGAGTGAGTGAGAGGCTTTTGTGAGCAAAGTGAGTGAGTGAAAGTGAAAGTGAGCAAGAGGCTTTTGCAAACAAAGTGAGTGAGTGAAAGAGCGAGCAAGAGGCTTTTGCGAGCAAATTGTGAATGAGTGAAAGAGAAAGAGAGAGAGGCTTCTGTGAGCAAAGTGTGAGTGAACGAGAGAGAGAGCAGCTTTTACGAACAAAGTGAGTGAAAGAACGAGCCAGAGGCTTTTGCCAGCAAAGAGTGAGTGAGTGAAAGAACGAGCAAAAAGCTTTTACGAGCAAAGTGTGAGTGAGTGAAAGATGAAGCAACAGGCTTTTGTGAGCAAAGTGAGTGAGTGAAAGAGCAAGACAGCCTTTTGCAAGCAAAGTGAGAGTGAAAACGAGAGAGGCTTTTGCAAGGAAAGTGAGTGAGCAAGCGAGCGAAAGGCTTTTGTGAGCAAAGTGTGAATAAATACAAGCGAGAGGCTCTTGCATGCAAAGTGTGAGTGAGTGAAATAGTGAGAGAGGGTTTTGTGAGCAAAGGGTGAGTGAGTGAAAATGAGCGAGATGCTTTTGCGAGTGAAATGAGAGTGAAAGAGAGAGAGAGTGGCTTTTGCAACCAAAGTGTGAGTGAGTAAAAGAGCGAGAAAAGCTTTTGTGAGCAAAGTGTGAGATAGTGAAAGAGCAAGCAAGAGGCTTTTGTGAACAAAGTGTGAGTGAGTGAGAGCGAGAATCTTGCAAGCAAAGTTTGAGTGAGTGAACGAGCGAGAGAGCAAGGAAGGATGCTTTTATGAGCAAAGTGAGTGAGTGAAAGATCAAACAACAGGCTTTTGTGAGCAAAGTGTGAGAGTGAAAGAGCAAGAGAGCCTTTTGCGAGCAAATTGAGTGAGTGAAAGAGCGAGATAGGCTTTTGCAAGCAAAGTGAGTGAGCAAGAGAGCGAAAGGCTTTTGTGAGCAAAGTGTGAATGAATATGAGCGAGGCTCTTGCATGCAAAGTGTGAGTGAGTGAAATAGAAAGTGAGGGTTTTGTAAGCAAAGTGAGAGTGAAAGAGTGAGCAAAATGCTTTTGCGAGCATTTTGAATGAGTGAGAGCGAGGGAGAGGCTTTTGTGAGCAAAGTGTGAGTGAGTGAAAGAGCGAGAAAAGCTTTTCTGAGCAAAGTGTGAGATAGTGAAAGAGTGAGCAAGAGGCTTTTGCGAACAAACTGAGTGAGAGCGAAAATCTTTTGCATGCCAAGTGTGAGAATGAACAAGCAAGAGAGCGAGGGAGAGGCTTTTGGGAGCAAAGTGAGTGAGTGAAAGAGCAAGCAAGAGGATTTAGCAAGCAAAGTGAGTGAGTGAGCAAGAAGCTTTTGCAAGCAAAATCAGTGTGTGAAAAGAGAGCGAACAAGAGGCTTTTGCGAGCAAAATGTCAGTGAAAGTGCAAACAAGGGGCTTTTGTGTGCAAAGAGAGCGAGCGAGAGGCTTTTGGGAGCAAAGTGAGTGAAAGACCAACAGGCTTTTGCAGGCCAAGTGAGTGAATGAATGAGCAAGTGGCTTTTTGTGAGCAAAGTGTGAGTGAGTGAAAGAGTGAGAGTGAGCAAGAGGCTTTTGCAAGCAAGCAAGAGGCTTTTGCGAGCAAAGTGAGTGAAAAGAACAAGCAAGACGCCTTTGCGACAAAGTGTGAGTGAGTGAGCACGAGCAATAGGCTTTTGCGAGCAAAGTGTGAGCAAGAGAGTGAGCCAGAGGCTTTTGCAAGCAAAATGTGAATGAGAGCAAACAAAAGGCTTTTGCAAGCAATGTGAGTGAGAGCAAGAGAGCGAGAGGCTTTTATGGGCAAAGTGTGAAAGTGCGAATGAAAGGCTTTCGCGAGCAAAGTGAGTACGTAAAAGCGAGCAAGAGGTTTTTGTGAGCAAAGAGAGTGAAAGAAAGGCTTTTGCAGGCAAAGTGAGTGAAAGAACGAGCAAGTGGCTTTTTGTGAGCAAAGTGTGAGTGAGTAAACGAGAGAGAGAGAGAGAGAGAGAGGCTTGAGCGAGCAAACTGTGAGAGAGTAAGAGGCTTTTGCAAACCAAGTGTGTTAGTGAAAGAGCAAGCCAGAGGCTTTTGCGAGCAAAGTGTGAGTGAGTGAAAGATCAAGCAACAGGATTTTGCGAACAAAGTCTGAGTGAGAGAGTGAGTGAGAAGCTTTTGCCAGCAAAGTGTGAGTGAGTGTGTGAGTGAGTAAGAGTGAGAGACTTTTGAGAGCAAAATGTAAGTGACTGAAAGAACAAGTAGACACTTTGCGAACAAAGTGTGAATGAAAGAGTGAGTGAGAGGCTTTTGCGAGCAAAGGGGGTGAATGAAAGAATGCAAGAGGCTTTTGTGAGCAAAATGAGTGAAAGTGAATGAGATAGTTTTGCAAGCAAAGTGAGTGAGTGAAAGCGAGAAAGAGAGGCTTTTGCGAGCAAAGTGTGAGTGATCAGAGGCTTTTGCGAGCAAAGTGTCAGTATGTGAGACCATGAGCAAGAGGCTTTTGCGAGCAAAATGTGAGTGAGTGAGAGCGAGCAAGAATCTTTTGCAAGCAAAGTGAGAGTGAATGAGAGAGCGAATGAGAGGCTTTTGCGAGCAAAGTGTGAATGAAAGATAGCAAGAAGCTTTTGTGAGCAAAGTGTGAGAGTGATCGAGAGGCTTTTGCAAGCAAAATGTGAGAGAGCGAGAGCAAGTGAGGATCTTTTGCAAGCAAAGTGTGAGTGAGTGAACGAGCAAGAGAGTGAGTGAGAGGCTTTTGCGGGGAAAGTGTGAGTGAAAGAGCTAACAATACTTTTGTGAGCAAAGTGAGTGAAAGCGAGAGCAAGAGGCTTTTGTGTGCAAAGTGTGAATGAGTGAAAGCGAGTTAAAGGCTTTTGTAAGCAAAGTGTGAGTGACTGAAAGGGAGAAAGTGCGAGCGAAAGGCTTTTGCTTGCAAAATGAGTGAGTGAAAGAATGAGAGAGGCTTTTGCAAGCAAATTGTGAGTGAGCGGGAGAATGAGAGGCTTTTGCAAGCAAAGTAAGTGATAGAACAAGCAAGTGTCTTTTTGCGAGCAAAGTGAGTGAGTGAAAGATCAAGCAAGAGGCTTTTGCGAGCAAAGTGTGAGTGAGTGAGCATGAGCAAGAGGCTTTTGCGAGCAAAATGTGAGTGAGTTGAGCAAGAGGCTTTTGCGAGCAAAGTGAGAGAGTGAGAGAGAATCTTTGGGGAGCAAAGTGAGTGAGTGAAAGAGTGAATGAAAGGCTTTTGTGAGCAAAATGAGAGTAAAACAGCAAGCAAGAGGCTTTGCAAGCAAAGTGAGTGAGTGAAAGAAAGAGAAAAAGAGGCTTTTGCGAGCAAATTGTGAGTGAGCGAGAGAACGAGAGGCTTTTTTCAGCAAATTGTGAATGAGTGAGCACGAGCGAGAGGCTTTTGCAAGCAAAATGTGAGTGAGTGAGCAAGAGGCTTTTGAGAGCTAAGAGAGAACAAGCAAGCGAGAGGCTTTTTGGAGCAAAGTGTGAGTGAGTGATAGACCAAGAGAGCAAATATGCTTTTGCAAGCAAAGTGAGTGAGTGAAAGAATGAGAAAGAGAGAGGGGGGACTTTTGCAAGCAAAATGAGTGAATGAAAGAGTGAGAGAGAGGCTTTTGGGAGAAAAGTGTGATTGAGTGAAAGTGAGAGAGAGTCTTGGAAGCAAAGTGTGAGTGAGCAAAAGAGCAAGACACTTTTGCAAGCAAAGTATGAGTGAGTGAAAGAGTGAGCAAGAGACCTTTGAAGAATAAAGTGTGAGTAAGTGAGTGAAAGAGCAAGCAACAGGCTTTTGTGAGCAAAGTATGAGTGAGTGAAAGACCGAGCCAGAGGCTTTTGCAAGCAAAGTGTGTCTCTCTGTGTGTGTGTGTGAGAGAGAGAGAGGGGGGGAGGGAGGGAGGGAGGCTTTTGTGAGCAAAGTGTGAGTGAGTGAAAGAGCAAGCTAGAGCAGCAGTTCTCCATCTGTGGGTCGCGACCCTTTTGGGGTCGAACGACCATTTCACAGGGGTCGCCAAAGTCCTGGAGTTTTTCATCTTAGAAACGCAGTCCGGCATTTTTGTTTTGTTTTTTCCCCTTTTTCATGAGCTGTGCTACTCCCTCTTATTCTATTGGCTTTTGAAAGCCAATAGAATAGACTCTATTCAAGAGAGTCTATTCTTTTGGTGTTCGAAAGCCAATAATCTATTGGCTTTCAAACATCAATAGAATAGAGTCTCTTGAATAGAGTCTAATTCTATTGGCTTTCAAAAGCCAATAGGAATTGTCCAGGCTGTCTCTGCCCTGCTGAGCCCACCAAAAGTCCCAGTCAGAAAAAGTTGCTGCAACTTGTCTGCAGCTAAGGCGAACTTTCTGGATGTTTCCACCCCTCCCTGCTGAGCATGTAAGTAAAAGAGGGCCAGGGATGGGAAGGCCGCCCAGGAGCACCTGGGCCTGCCTGCCGCCGCGCTGAAGGGGCGGTGGCTAAGGTAAGGCTAGCAGGGCAGCGGCAGGCGCTGGGAGGGCAGCTGGCGTGTGTGGGGCCCGGCGGGTGGCTTACCTTCCTTGGGCTGGGCCAGCTGGAGGCCCAGCCAATGGTCGGCCTGCGCCCTCGCTGCCGCTTGCCCTGGCCGCCTAGGAGCGCCTGAGCCTGCCTGCTGCCACATCTCTTGCTTTCTGCCAAAAGCTTTGTCTAGGTCTTGATACAGATTGATGGTGGGGTTTACCTTATGGTTACTAGGCTGCTAGGATTTGTACTACTTTGTAAAAAAAATTGTTTTTGTTACAATATGGCTGGCAAATCTGCATGGGAGCCTTCAAACAGCCCTTTTGAAATAAATAAAGGCTTCACATTATGAGTCTCCCTTCTATATGCCATGTCCAAACAGTGGGCTGCAATTTTAAGATTAATGGAAAAGCAGCATTTCAAGAGTCTCAGTCTTCCTGAAGTCAAATTGGTAGGTTTCTTAGCTTTATAACTTGGGGGCTAAATTCTTACTGACTTCTGGCAAGTGCAAATGGGGTGGCAGGAGTAACGTTTGAATGACAGATGCATGGGGATGAAAGAAAGAATATCAGCTCTAGCCACCATTTTAAAAATTGTTAGCTAGAGCAAAATGTGGGTTGTTTTTTGTTTTTTTTTTACAAAACATAGCAAGCATGGAAAACACAAAAGTTTTAAAACTAACATTCACAGGAGACTTTGAAAAAACAGAAATCTAACAGATACCAAAGTATAACTACATCAATAATAATACTGCAATGTGCTTTCCCAATAAGGTTTCCAAGGGAGAATGTTTTTTTTTAAGATGACAACTAGAACACGGATTTCAGTATATTTAGCTTTTTCAGATTCCAACTTATGTATGTTTTCTTAGAAGTGCTAAGAAAGTTTGGTGAATTTTGTGCACTAAAACTGAAGAATCACATTGCTTTTTAAGCAATGCTACGCCTAACACCGAATGGGCATCTTGCTCCTTGATTGCCGGCTCCACGCAAGAAGCAGAGTTTTCTTTTCTGTCTTCTACCCCCCTTTCTCCCCCTCTCCTGTCCCCTCTCCCATTCTTTTCTCTCCTCTCCTCTCCTCTCCTTCCCTCCCCTCTCCTCTCCCCTCCTTTCTTTTCTTTTCTTTTTTCTTTACTTTTTTCTTTTTCTCCCCTCCTCCCCCTTCCCTTTCCTCCTCTCTTGTTCCTTGTCCTGCCCTGTCCTCTTGTCCCCTTTCCTTTCCTTTCCTTTTTCTGTTTTTTTCTTTTGTTTAATTTTCTTTTCTTTCCTTACATGGTACAACTTCTTAATGGATTGCCTACTCAAATAATGGAGTAATTTGTTGAAGTGCTTAATTACATGTTATGACTTCCAGGAAGAAGGTTTGGAAATGGGGAATAAAAGTTGATTTCTTCTCCTCTTTTCCTTTTTAATATTTCATTCCCAGAATGAAATCTGAGTGCAACGTATTTCAGCAAATATTGGGCAGATTCTGCCTACACTCCCTGAGGTTGGGTGATGCATCTTAGGCTCCCAAATCATGATGAATACTCAGTTATGTGGCCACCTAAATATGGACTTGTGGTTTCTCATTGGTCTCAGATCTCTGGCTAAAAATCTGAATTGCATGAGCCTGGTTTCTTTCCCAGGATAGTAGAGTTGATTTTCCAACAAACGAGTAAGACTCCTCCCATGGAGCTGGCGATTGCTGGCTGTGGAGTTCTGGGAGTTGAAGTCCACATGCCATAAAATTGTCAAGGTTGAGAAACACTGGGTTTGTAAATAGAATAACACAGAGAATGGTAAATCATAGGAAACTTTAATGAACTGTTTTTACTGAACTATGCCATGTGTCATGTTTTGTATTATTGAAGCTATTGTTACATATTTTCACTAGCACACCATTCAATGACAATGGATCTGAAGAACATCAGGAAAAGGAAATATAGTGAGGATTTCTTGCAATATGGGTTCACCTCAATATTTTCAGCGGGAATCGAGAAACCACAAAGTGTTATTTGTTGCGAAGTTTTATCAGCTGAATCAATGAAGCCAAACAAACTAAAACAGCATTTTGAGAGCAAGCATCCGACCTATGCTGGCAAGGATACAAACTATTTTAGAGCCAAAGCTGATGGACTCAAGAAAGCCAGACTTGACACTGGTGGCAAGTACCACAAACAAAACAAAGCAGCCGTTGAAGCTTCATATCTGGTGGCACTCAGAATTGCCAGAGCTATGAAACCTCACACCATTGCTGAGGAGTTACTGTTGCCAGCGGCCAAAGACATTGTTCGACTTATGATCGGAGATGAATTTGTGACAAAACTGAGTGCAGTTTCCTTGTCCAATGACACTGTCTGCAGAAGAATAGATGGCATGTCTGCTGATATTCCTGATCAGGTAATCCAAGAAATTACATCTGCTCCACTTCCAATATTTAGTATCCAGCTTGATGAATCTACAGACGTTGCAAGCTGTTCCCAGTTACTGGTTTATGTGAGGTATATTAACGATGAGTTTCTGTTTTGCAAACCTCTTGAAACGACAACTACTGCACATGATGTATTTGACACAGTTGGTTCATTTCTGAAAGAGCATAACATATCTTGGGAAAAGGTTTGTGGTGTTTGCACAGATGGTGCTCCAGCTATGCTACGATGTAGATCTGGATTTCAACGTTTGGTACTGAATGAGTCACCAAAAGTCATCGGAACTCACTGTATGATTCATCGGCAAATATTAGCAACAAAGACGCTGCCACAAGAGTTACGAGAAGTAATGAAAAGCTTCATAAATTCTGTCAACTTTGTAAAGGCAAGCGGTTTAAATATACGACTGTTTTCACAACTGTGCAATGAGTTGGATGCGCCAAACAATACTCTGCTATTTCACACTGAAGTGAGATAGTTGTCAAAAGGAAAAGTTTTAAAACGTGTTTTTTATAAAAAATTCTTTTATTAAAACAATCAGCATTGAACATAAAATCTTAGTATGCATCAATCATCATAGCACCTGATATACAACACTAAGTATTATTCTTAGTAAACGTCTGGTTTGGTAAACATTTTTCACTCCTCACATCAAGCCTCAACTATACGCCTGTTACACCTTACTTGATTGGTGTTTCTCTTCTCTATAGTCTATCCACAGTTTCTAGTCTATCACATATTATTCATCTCAGTATTAGTACAATCTTTTATGATCCCTAACCAAAAATCCTGAGGTAAAAGTTTAATAACCTGAGGTAAATCTTATATATGGTCTATCTACTATATCTAGTCTATCACATATTGTTCATTCGCGCTTCTGAATTAACTTTGTCTCAGTAATAGTGTAATCCCTTAAAGTCCCTAACCAAAGATCCTGAGGTAGAAGTTTCATAACCTGAGGTAGAAATTCAATCCGCTTTATCAATATTAAAGCAAACAACATTAGGCATAAGATCATGTTAAGAGGCATTCGTCATAGAACATAAACATACAACATTAGGTGTTAGTTTTTGTAAACGTTTGATTTGGTAAACATTCTTCCCTCCTCACGTCGAGCCTCAACTAAACGCCAGATACATTTTGTTTGATTGGTGTTTCTCTTGGATATAGTCTATCCACTGTTTCCAGTCTGTCAAATATTGTTCATTGGAGCGATCCTTCAAGTATGCTGATATTTTCGCCATTTCCGCCAAATTTGTTACTTTCAAAGTCCATTCTTCAATAGGCGGTATTTCTGGATTCTTCCAGTATTGTCCCACCAACAATCTTGCTGCTGTAATCAAGTTCAGAAATAAGTTCGTCTCTGAGGTAGTGCAATCCTTTGTGATCCCTAACAAAAAAAACCTGAGGTAGAAATTCAATACGCTTTTTGAAAATGGTTTGGAGTGTCCACCATATCTTCCTCCAGAAGGCTTTGATTTTTCTGCATGTCCACCATATATAAAAGTAGGTAGCCTCCCCGTCCCCACACCTCCAGTATTTGGGCTGGGAGTCTGGATAGATGAGTGATATTTTTTTCGGGTCTAGGTGCCATCTATAGAACATCTTGTAGAAGTTTTCCCTTAAGTGTTGCGATTTCGTAAATTCTACATTTCTCACCCAGATTTTCTCCCACGTGTCCATGGTGATAGAGTGCCCAAAGTCTTGTTCCCACTTTACCATACAGTTCTTGACTAGCACGGTTTCAGAGTCCATTTCTATCAGAATGCTGTACACTCGTTTGATGTGCATGATCCCCTGCTCTCTAATCTGTTTAATTAGATTCTCGTCAGTCTGGGATAAACCCTTCTTCTTGTCCTTATGCCACCGTGATTGCAGTTGTAGATATGATAGCCAGGTACCTCCTATTCCTTCACCTGCTAGCGTTGTTTGGGGTTTCAAGGAGAACCCATTTCCTTCTTCCAGTACAAGTTTACTGTAGGGCACCACTTCTTGCCATTGGGATATGTTTGCATCCCCTATTGTGTGTCCGGGGATCGTTCAGATGGGGATCTTGTCATGTAGAAGGTGTTTATATTTCTTCCAGACCCATAACAAAGGGATTCATAGTGGGTTCTCTCTGAAGTTCTTGTCTGCCTTTTTGTCATACACCAAGTATGCGTGCCAGCCGAATAGGAGACCATGCCCTTCAACATTTAATATTCTATCATTCATCATGTTGATCCAGTCAATCAACGGCACCAGTGTCGCTGCGTAGTACTATAGCTTTAGATTAGGCATTTTGAGTCCCCCTCTCTCCCTTGTGTCTTGGATGATTTTTAGTTTCACCCTCGGTCTCTTGCCATCCCAAATAAATCTGTTGATGCCCTTCTGCCAGTTGTCCAAGTCCACATCCTTTTTGAGTATGGGTAGCATTTGAAAGAGAAATAGAAATCTTGGCAAGACGTTCATCTTTACTGCTGCTATCCTGCCCAGCAGGGACAGTCGTAGTGTTTTCCACCTTTCCAGATCTGCTTGAATCTTGTTCCACAGCACCTCGTAGTTATTCTTGTATAATTTTGCATTCGTTGATTCTATCTCCACTCCTAAGTATTTAACTTTCTTGACTATTTCACAACCCGTTATTCTTTCCAAGTCCTGTTTTGCTTTGTTGTCTAGATTTTTGACTAGCATCTTCGTTTTTGATATATTTACTTTGAAGCCTGACACCCTACCATAGTCTTCCATTATCTCCATCAATCTCCTTGCTGACTGTGCTGGTTGCGACATTGTCACCAGCAAGTCATCTGCAAAGGCACATAGTCTGTAATCTTGCTGTTTAATCTGTATGCCCTTTATGTCCTCTGCCGCTCTTATCCTGTTCAGTAGAATCTCCAGCGTTAGGACAAATAGCAGGGGTGACAGCGGGCAGCCCTGTCTCGTGCCTCTCTCTATGTTGAATGAGTCTGTTAGGTCTCCATTAACAATGATCTGGCCTGTTTGTTTCTGGTAAATTGCCAGTATGGAGTTGAGAAACTGTGCTCCCATTTTCATCTTCTGGACCAGGTTCGTCAGGAATGGCCAGTTCAGTCTGTCGAAGGCTTTTTCTGCATCCACAAACATAAGGGTGGCGGGTACCTGTTTGTGCCTGTCCAAATACTCTATTATGTTCAACAGCTGTCTCATGTTGGTTTTCATCTGGCGTCCTTGTATAAATCCCCTTTGGTCCGGGTGTATTTTTTTTGTAGTACAGTCATTAATCTATTGGCCAAAATTTTTGTGAATATTTTGTAGTCCGTGTTAAGTAGTGAGATGGGTCTGTAGTTTGCGGGTTGTGTGTTATCTTTCCCCTCCTTGGGGATTAACGAAATGTAGGCTGTTTTCCAGGATGGTGGGACTTGGCCTCCTTCTTGTATATTGACAAATAGCTTTCTAAGGGGTTCTAACATCTCTTCCTGGAGATACTTGTAGTAAGTCGCTGTTATCCCATCCGTCCCTGGCGATTTTCCTGTTTTCAGTTGTTTGATCGCTGAGTGTATTTCCTCCTTTGTGATTAAGGCATTCAGGGCCTCTCTTTGTGTGTCGGTGATTGCCTGTATCTTTTCGTTTTGTAGAAACTTATCTGTCTCTTTGTCCTGTGTCTTCTCCTCGGCATATAGCTTCGAGTAGAACTCTGTGAAGGCTTTCTTAATGGTTTCTTGTCGAATTTCCTCCTTGTCTTTGTATTCTATCTTTTCAATTATGCGGGATTTCTGTTTCTTTCTTATGATGTAAGCCAGCCATCGACCCAGTTTGTTGGCCTTGCAGAATGTCTTGTGTTTTGCATATTGTATGTTCCTTGCAACTTGGTCTGCCATCAACATGTCAAACTGCTTTCTTAAGATCTTGATTCCTTCTTTGGTGACTTTGTCTTCTGGTCTTTTTATTAATAGCCGCTCCCTCTTACTTATCTCATCTTCTAACTCTTTTCTTTTTTGTTCTTGTTTGCAAAGGTGCCTGTTATTCATGTCCATAAGAATCCCACGCATGTACGCCTTGCTGGCGTCCCAAATCATTTCTATCGGTGTTTCGTTGTTCATATTTATGTTGAAGAATTCCTTCATGGCATTTTTGCATTCAGCCACCTTTTCTTCGTGTCTAAACAGGTTTTCATTAATTCTCCAGGATCTCTTCTGTTTCAAGCCGTCTCTTAGTTCCATCCTCACAGGGTTATGATCTGTTAGCACTTTGGGTAGGATTTTCACCGCGTTTAGACAAACTAGCAAGTCGCTAGATGTTAATATAAAGTCAATTCTGGAGAATGATTGATGTCTGTCGGAGAAAAAAGTGAATTCTTGTTCTTTGCCGTGCCTTTCCCTCCATACGTCTGTCAGTTCGAGGTCTTCCTTCATGTCAAAGAAGGATTTAGGCAACTTGGAGTGCTTTTGTGGGTTAGGTGCAGTTCTTTTTTTGTCTAGGGTGGTCTCTATGACCCCGTTCCAGTCGCCCAGTATAATGTAGGATCTGTAGTTAAGTTGTATTCTTTTCTTGTGTATCCGTTTGTAGAATTTGCCTTGTTGTTGATTTGGTGCGTATATGCCCATTACTAGAATCTTCTTGTCTTCTTGTGTTATTTCAATTGCCAGGTATCTACCCTGGGGGTCAGACTCTATTAGCTTAGCTATTACATGTTTCTTTACATATATAACAATCCCATTCTTTTTTCTTGGCGCCGCTGCCACAAAGTGTGCGCCTAGTTTGTAATTGATCAGGTATTTCTGGTCTGCCGCTCTGATGTGTGTTTCTTGTAGGCAGATTATATCGCTTTTACCTTGGTTCAGGTAGTGGAGTATTTTTCTCCTTTTCTGGGGGGAGTTTAGTCCATTAACATTCCAAGTCAGATATTTAGTTGTCATTGTCTGTTTCAGGATACTCTTGCAAGACCACTTCTGTTCTTTCTTCTGCTTTCTTCTTTGGTCTCGTTCCCATGATATCCGGATTGGTGTTCATATTGAGTTGTGGGGTCTTGTCTTGCTGGTGTGTGCGTTTGGTAGTGGGTCCATGTAGCCTGCCCTCCATAGGCTGCTCTGCTTCCTTGGTTTTGTTGCCCTCTGTTCTCCGTGCCATCGTATCTCGAGGTAATCCATTTCTGTCTTATGTTACTGTGCCGGTCCGTGCTTCTGCGTGGTTTGCTCGTTGATCTCGATCCCTCCCGCTTTCCAGTGGTCCATCTGTGTCTTCCCTCGTAGTGTATTGAGGGCCGTCCGACTTCAGTTCCTTTTCAAGGAAGTCTTTGGCTTTCTGGACCGAGTTCAAGTAGTATCTTTTGTTTCCATAGATAAGTGACATCCCTGTTGGGGTTTCCCATTGATAGTGCAGAGCGCGTGGTCTCAGTTCATTGATCAGGAATTTGTAGTCCTTTCTGTCTCTCAGCATCGCCAGGGGGATCTCTTTCAGTACCTTCACCTCCTGCTCCTCTATGTAAAATTTCTTTTTATAGGAAGTGATGGAGATGAGGTTCCGGAGCCCCTGAGTTGCGAAATGGATGACCACGTCTCTTGGTTGATGCCTGTTTGCTGACCTCCATGAGCCAACTCTGTAGATTCTATCGAATTGCCACACAATCTCTTCGGTTTTTATACCCAGAAATGTTGCCAGGGCCCCTACAAAGGTCCTAAGCAGGCCTCCTTGGGTTTCGTTTGTGGTCTCATTCCACCCTCTAAACCTGATTGCAGATGCCATTTGCCAGTATTGCATCATGGTGGACTGGTCTTGGGCCACCCCTTTCATCTCTGTTATCTGTCCCTCTATGTGGTTCTCCACTTCTTCCATCCTCTTTTCTGTATTTTCCCTGATTTCCTGAAGGTTCTTCTCCATTTCCTCCTCTATTCTCTTGTAGTGTGCTTGCATCGCTTTCTTCATTTGGTCCAGGTCTGTGGTCATCGCTCTGCGTTGTTCTTCCCACTTTCTCTCTAGGTCTCTACCTTGGTCCGCCAACATCCGTTTTATGTCTCTGCATCTTTCCTCCATCTTCTGTTCTGCTTCTATGCATCTTTTCTCCATCCTTGTGTCCATTGCTTCTAATTTTCTATCCATGCCATCCATCCTTTTTATCAGCGTATCTATCGTCTCTTTTAGTTCTTGGATCATGTGTGCCATTGGGAAGGCATGGGTTGGCGTATGGGTCCGAGGGCCTGCAGTTGGATGGGGGGATGTGGGGGTGGGTGGGGTGTTGCCTGGCAGATTAGAGGGCTGGGCCGAGGAGGATGCAGCTCCCTTTGTGTGTGGCAGTTTGGTCTGTTTCGTCCGTTTGGCGGCCATTTTGAGCTTCTCCTCCTGTTGGTCTGTCAACCCTTAAAGCCACCCCTTACTGCAAAGAGTTGTGAGAGAACTGTTCCTGTGCAAGATTATCACGCTGATGGGGTAGATTGGATCAAATTCCTCTGCCAAAAGTCAGCAAGTGTTCATGTCTCACAGTTCACTTTCCAACAGCAAAACTATAGTCCGCTAGGGGGTGCAATCTGCCTTCAGGTAAACTCTGCAGTACTGGCAGGGGTGACACAAAGACTAGGGGATCTGTGGCTTGGGGCTAGTGCAGATGTCCCTCCTCTCACGGAGCAGCACCACCAGTCCTCAGGAACCCAAACAGTCAGGCTTCAGGCGTCTGACTAGTCTTTCAGGAATCAAGCTCCAAACGCGACTCACTTGCTCTGAAGCTTCATCTCAGCCAGGGAAGATTAGTCCTCCTCCAAAGCCTCTGGATCTGGTCTCCCCAAGCCTGCCACCCGCCGTAGGGGGGGAAGGGACAGCGTTTCCGCAAGGTTTCCCCCCCTCTTTTTTTCCTCGCTGCTTCGCCTCCGCTCGCCCGCTCGGTCCTCTCCTCCTCCACCCGCCCGGCTCCTCCTTGCCGCCTCCGGTACCTTTTCGGGGTCTGGGGGGGTCTTCTGAGGGTCCTGTGAGGGTCCTCCTCCCGCTGCTGACCTCTCCCTGCGGTTGGCGTCCCTTGGCGCATTATTCGACCCCCGCCGGTCTCACCGTTGTTTGCCGTCTTCTCCCTGCGTCGGCCGGCTCTCCTCGGCTGCGGCTGCGTGGCCTTGCGGCTTTTTCGGGCCTGCCGGCCGGCCGGCCACTGCCGGCCTCTTCGGCCCCGTCCGCCGTCTTCCTGGGTCCCTCGGCGGCGATCTCGGTCTTGTCCTGGCGGGCCAGGGGTCCTCTTCGGAAGCGCCCTCTTTTCCGGTGCTTCCCTGTCTCGGTAAGACGATTTTTTGGGCGAAAAAGTAAGCCCCGTTCCGGAGCTGTATTCCTCGTGACCGGAAACCGGAAGCCTTAAAATGTGTTTTTGAGCTTCGTGATGAACTCAAAACGTTTTTTAGTCAGAAAGCAAGACCGCAGTTTGAAGCTCTTTTCAGTGATAAATGTGAACTGCAGAAAATAGCTTACTTGATTGACATCTTTGCCATCTTGAATGAGTTAAATTTATCACTGCAAGGACCAAATGCAACGTGCATCGATTTGTCTGAAAAGATCTAATCATTCCAAATAAAACTGCAGCTTTGGCAAAAAAAATTGGATGAAAATAAAATTTACATGTTGCCTACCTTATCTGCTTTCTTTGAGGAACATGACATTGAACCAGACAACAGGATTACAATGATAAGTTCTATTAAAGAACACCTGTGCATACTTGCAGATGAAACCTCATCGTACTTTCCAAACACCCCATTTGCACTTGCCAGAAGCCCATTCACAGTCAGCGTTGAAAATGTTCCTGAGACAGCACAAGAGAACTTATTAACAGCGATGCAGCGAGAACTGATTTCTCCACAATGCCAGTTACAAAATTCTGGGTCAAATGTTTGCAGTCATATCCTGTTCTGTCTGAGACTGTGTTGCACCTTCTTCTTCCATTTCCAGCAACATATTTTTGTGAAACAGGGTTTTCCAGCTTGTTGCTCATCAAGTCTAAATACAGAAGTAGACTTGTTGTGGAAGATGATCTTCTTTTTTTTTTTTTGAAAATATATTTTATTAATTTTTTTAATTTTTACAGAAAGAAGAAACTACTCAAATCAAATCATAGTGTTAAAATAAACAATCATCCATAAACAAAACATAAATACATTTTTCAATACATCTAATACTAATAACTCAACTGAAAATAATCATACCACACAATTAACATTACTGCTCGGTACCCCCACCACCACATCCCCCCCAACCCTAACCTTCCCCCCTCACTTACCAACTAACTACCTACTTTCCTCCCTCCTTCTCTACTTCTCTATATTCCACCCTCCTTACTCATCCCCCCTCTTACCAACTTTCTTTCTACTTTCTTTCTACTTTTCTCCCTCCTTCCCTATCTCCGTCCTACTCTTCCCCCTTCTTATCAGCTTCCACTTACATCAGCCTTCACTCCTCCTTCCTCTTTCCAACAGATGTGGTGCCCAGAGGCCACCCGAGCAACCCCTTAATGACAGTAATTACATATTCTTACATCCACCCCAATTACAGTTGAGAAAACATCATATATAAAATTATAAACCCTCCCTAGCCCTCCCCCCCCGACTTCCCAGAGTGAGTACAGGGTAAAATAAAAGAAAACCCACTACATCAAACAAAATTATTATATAATCCTAACAAGAATTTTAAACTATATACTATATACAATCTCTAAATCATTTCAATCCATTAAACAAAACAAACAAATCATCTTGTTAAGAATAATAATTTTCACAGATCTGGGAAGGCAGCAAGGTGTACATGCGAGGGATCCTCATATCCATGAATAGCTGGCACCGTCGCCAACAAGAACAAAAAAGAAAAGAGTTAGAAAATGAGATAAGTAAAAGGGAGCGGCTACTAATAAAAAGGCCAGAGGACAAAGTCACCAAAGAAGGACTCAAGATCTTAAGAAAGCAATTTGACATGTTGATGGCTGACCAAGTTGCAAGGAATATACAATATGCAAAACATAAGACATTCTGCAAGGCCAACAAACCGGGCCGCTGGCTAGCCTACACTATAAGAAAGAAACAGAAATCCCGCATAATTGAAAAGATAGAATACAAAGGCAAGGAAGAATTCCGACAAAAAACCATCAAGAAAGCCTTCACGGAGTTCTACTCGAAACTATATACCGAGGATAAGATACAAGACAAAGAGATAGATGAGTTCCTACAAAACGAAAAGATACAGGCGATTACCGACACACAAAGAGAAGCCCTGAATGCCTTAATCACAAAAGAGGAAATACACTCAGCGATCACACAACTGAAAGCAGGAAAATCGCCCGGGACGGATGGGATAACAGCGACCTACTACAAACACCTCCAAGAGGAGATGCTAGAACCCCTCAGAAAACTATTTGCCAACATTCAAGAAGGAGGCCAGGTCCCACCATCCTGGAAAACAGCCTACATCTCATTAATCCCAAAGGAGGGGAAAGACAACACACAGCCCGCAAACTACAGGCCCATCTCACTACTAAACACAGACTACAAAATCTTCACAAAAATTTTGGCCAATAGACTAATGACCGTACTACAAAAAACAATACACCCGGACCAAAGGGGATTTATACAAGGACGCCAGATGAAAACCAACGTGAGACAGCTGCTGAACATAATAGAATACCTGCAAAAGCACAACCAGATACCCGCCGCTCTTATGTTTGTGGATGCAGAAAAAGCTTTTGACAGACTGCACTGGCCGTTCCTGACGAACTTGGTCCGGAAGATGAAAATGGGAGTACAGTTTCTCAACTCCATAACGGCAATCTACCAGAAACAAACAGGTCAGATCATTGTCAATGGAGACTTAACGGACTCATTCAATATAGAGAGAGGCACGAGACAGGGCTGCCCGCTGTCCCCCCTGCTATTTGTCCTAACACTGGAAATTTTACTGAACAGAATAAGAGCGGCAGAGGATGTACAGGGCATACAGATTAAACAGCAAGAATACAAACTATGTGCCTTTGCGGATGACCTGCTGGTGACAATGTCGCAACCAGCACAATCAGCAAGGAAATTGATGGAGATAATGGAGGACTATGGTAGGGTGTCAGGCTTCAAAGTAAATATATCAAAAACAAAGATGCTAGTCAAAAACCTCGACAACAAAGCAAAACGGAACCTGGAAAGAATAACGGGTTGTGAAATAGTCAAGAAAGTCAAATACTTAGGAGTGGAGATAGAATCAACAAATGCGAAATTATACAAGAATAACTACGAGGTCCTGTGGAATAAGATACAAGCAGACCTGGAAAGGTGGAAATCACTACGTCTGTCCCTGCTCGGCAGGATAGCGACAGTAAAGATGAATGTCTTACCCAGATTTTTATTTCTCTTCCAAATGTTACCCATACTCAAGAAGGAAGCGGACTTAGATAATTGGCAGAAAGGCATCAACAGATTTATTTGGGACGACAAGAGACCGAGGGTGAAACTAAAAATCATCCAAGACGCAAGGGAGAGAGGGGGACTCAAAATGCCTAATCTAAAGCTATATTACTATATTATTGAAATCTTGCCCCTAGCCAGTGTATGTCTGTGTGTATGTTTGCTGAATGAATGGTTCTTAATTTAGGGGTTCTTCTTTTTTATATTTATTTTTATAAATGTACTATTTAGTTTGTATTGGATTTCTATTTATGCTGTAAGCCGCCCTGAGTTCCCGGAATAGGGCGGCATAGAAATTTAATAAATAATAATAATAATAATAATATTACTATGCAGCAACGTTGGTGGCGGTTAGTGACTGGATCAACATGACAAATGATAGAATTCTGAATGTTGAGGGGCATGGTCTACGATTCGGCTGGCACGCATACCTAGTATACGACAAAAAGGCAGATAGGAACTTCAAGGAGAACCCATTACGAATCCCATTGCTATGGGTCTGGAAGAAATATAAGCACCTCCTACACGACAAGATTCCCATCTGGACGATCCCTGGACACGCAACAGGGGATATGAACACATCCCAAGGGCAAGAAGTGGTGCCCTACAGTGAACTTGTACTGGGAGAAGAAAACGGGTTCCTCTTGAAATCTCAAGCAACGCTAGCAAACAGAGGAATAGGGAGTAACTGGCTATCATATACAATCAAGGTGGCGTAAAGACAAGAAGAAGGGCTTCTCCCAGACCGACGAGAATCTAATTAAACAGATTAGAGAACAGGGGATTATGCACATCAAACGAGTGTACAGCATTCTGATAGAAATGGACTCTGAAACCGAGCTAGTCAAGAACTGTATGATAAAGTGGGCACAAGACTTCAGACACCCTATCGCCATGGACACGTGGGAGAAAATCTGGGTGAGGAATGTAGAATTCACGAAATCGCAACACTTAAGGGAAAACTTCTACAAGATGTTCTATAGATGGCACCTAGACCCGAAAAAAATATCACTCATCTACCCGGGCTCCCAGCCCAAATGCTGGAGGTGCGGGGACGGGGAGGCTACTTACTTTCATATATGGTGGACATGCAGAAAAATCAAAGCATTCTGGAGGAAGATATGGTGGACACTCCAAACTATTTTCAAACAGCGTATAGAATTTCTACCTCAGGCTTTTCTGTTAGGGATCACAAAGGATATCACTACCTCAGAGACAAATTTATTTTTGAACTTAATTACAGCAGCAAGATTGTTGGTGGGACAGTACTGGAAGAATCCGGAAATCCCGCCTATTGAAGAATGGACTGTGAAAGTAACAAATTTGGCGGAAATGGCAAAAATATCAGCATACTTGAAAAACCGCTCCAATGAACACTTTGTGACTGACTGGAAACAGTGGATAGACTATATCCAAGAGAGACACCAATCAAACAGAATGCAGCTGGCGTTCAGCTAAGGATCGATGGGAGGAGGGATGAAGGGCTAACAAATCAGATGTTTACAAAAACTAACACCCAACGTTGAATGTATATGTTCTATAACTAATGCCTCTTAACATAACCTTATGACTAACGTTGTTTGCTTTAATATTGTTAAAGTAGACTGAATCTCTACCTCAGGATATGAAACTTTTACCTCAGGATCTCGGGTTGGGGACCATAAAAGATTGCACTAGTAATGGGATGAAGTTAACTCAGAAGCGCAAATGCACAATATGCGATAGACTAGATATAGTAGATAGACCATATATAGGAGAAACACCAATCAAACAAAATGTATTCGGAGTATACTTGAAGATGTAAGGGAGGAGGGAAGAATGTTTACTAAAACAGATGTCTACAAAGATTAATATAAGCTATGTGCTAGGATGATTGCTTAGCAATAGGATCTTATGTTTAATGTTGATCACATTAATAATGAAACGGATAGGGGAAACACCAATCAAAATATAATGTAACAGGAGTATAGTTGAGGCTAGACACGAGTGGGGGAAAAAGGCTTACTAACTCAGACGTTTTCAAAGACTAACACTTAGTATTGTATACCAGGTGTCATGATGATTGCTGCATAATATGTTTTTATGTTCAATGTTAATGGTTTTAATAAAAGAAGAATAATAATTTTCATTTACATATCTAAACCATCAATCTAAGTCAAACCTTAAATCACTTCAATCCATTGAGAGGTTATATAAAATCGCCCAAACAATCAAGTTTTATATACATCTTCCAGTAATCAACCTCTTTCAAACCATTGAACATCAAATAAAAAAAAAATTCATCTTTTTAGAAAAATAAACAAATAATATCATATCTTCCATTAAACATCCTCTCTTACATCTTACTTATAAAATTGGTCTTTAATTCAGCCCATAATCTTAGATTAGCCTTAATTCCTTACATTTAATTTTAAATTTCACTTCTTCAATCGACTTCAGGGCTTTCTCATCTGTCGAATAAACCTCCATAACAAATACAATCTATTTATTCCATTTCTAACTTACATTCCTTCAACCTTATCAAATCACATAATGCTTATCTATCCCATCAATCAATCAATCAATCTAATGTCAAACCTAGATCATTTCAGAACAAATACATTCTTCATCAATTTAATTATATCTTCCATTAATCATCTTCTCTTACATCTTACTCATAATCTTAGTCCTTAAATCAGTCCATAATTTTGAATTACCCATAATTCCTGCATACAGACTTCCGGTGGCTCCGCCGGCGCCGCTAGAGTCTCCTCTGTGAGGCTCCGTTCCCTGGGTCTGTAAAGCCGCAAAAAACAGCGCACATCAGCTGTTTTTTTTGCGGTGAAAAATCCCCTCTTCGGGCAAAGAAGAGGTGTAGAGCATCAGGAGCAGGGTTGAGCACCTCTTAAATCCCTGAAAAAGTTTTCGGGGATCAAGAGTGATAGCTCCCTAAGCTCCTGAGAACGCTCCTGCCCAGAGACGCTTCTGTCATCAGACAGAGAAAGACGCCGCGACCGCTTCTGCTTATAAAAATAGATCACAAGAGAGACTATAAGCAGACTGAGTGAATACAGGAGTTCTTATTGGATTGCAAGTATTTTTTTATTGTTTTTCTGGCTATACACTTCTAACTTCTACAATCAACATAATGCTTTCAAAATGGCGTATAGCTTTCACTGCTTTCACTGTTAAAGGAAAGTGTTTGAAAGTGAAAGTGAATTCTCCATTTTTTTCCCTCTCTCCTTGTTCTCGTAAGTGAAGCTAGAGAGACGGTGGTAGGAATTGTATTAAAGCCAGAGTGATTGTTTTAAATTAAAAATGGAGTGGAATTTACATTCAAATGTTAAACTTATTTTGGATCGTATTGATGAATCTCAAGAAGAAAGGCGTGTAATAGTGAAAGAGATTAAAGCAATACTGAAAGAGACCATTACAGAAATATTAACCAGATTCTTTTTTCCAAATGAAACTGATTTACAACCGACTGCTGAATATTTTATAGTGCAACCTAAACAAGAAGAAGAACAAGAAGAAGAAGAAGACAGTACTGAGAATAAAGAGAATAAAGGGAAATGGATCTTGCTTGATAAACAGTTCATCTATGGAGTGGAGGAAGAGGATTTGTTTCAAGAAAGGAGGGGATGGTTATTCCTTTTAGATAAGCAGCAAGAAGAGGATTTATTTGAGAAAAAAGAGACATTGATTCAGTTTAAGAAGCAACTTACTTATGGGCCTGAGGATTGGGAAAAGCAAAGACAGAGATTTGAATTGTTATCTCAACAAAAGTTTATGGCTAAGAGTAACAGAGGACTAATGCAAAGGTTAAGACGGTTTATTTGGACTCAAATGATATTGCAAGTAAAGAAGAGAGACTTATTATTTGGAAGGGAGGCGTCGTTATGGAGGTTTACCTGGTTAAAGAAAAAACCTAGAATTCGACTGAAGGAGTGAAATTTAAAACTGTATGAAGATGATCTTCGTTGTGCTCTTGCAAAGACTGCACCGAGAATTTCTGATCTGGTGAAAAAGAAGCAATCTCAACCTTCGCACTGATGTTGGCTTTTTACGCATAGTGTTGAAAAATGTAGCAATGTAGGTTACTGTTGTTATATTAAGACTGTTACCCATGCTACACCATGCTTCAAGACAAAATTTTATTTTTTGTAATAAAAAATAAATATTTAAAAATATTTAATTACATATTGTTTTTGTGATTAATCACTATGCTTTAATTATGTTGAATGCAAATACATCCTGCATATCAGATATTTACATTGCAATTCATAACAGTAGCAAAATTACAGTTATGAAATAGCAATGAAAATAATTTTATGGTTGGGGGTCACCACAACATGAAGAACTGTATTAAGGGGTCGCGGCATTAGAAAGGTTGAGAACCACTGAGCTAGAGGCTTTTGCCAGCAAAATGTTTACTAGTGAAAGAATGAGCGAGTAGCTTTTGCAAGGAAATGATTAGTAAGAGGGGGGTTTTGTGAACGAAGGGTGAGAAAAAAAGGGAAAAGTGAGGGAGAGAAAGGAAAAAGGAAAGGCATTGACTTCTGACTTCCTTTGTTGCAGTATAAAGAAGCATTAATATTGAACCTCAACTTTTTACTTTTCCAAAGAATTATAAACTAGCCATTTCTATAAGAACAAATAAATCTAATAAGTAAAGCCCCAAATTCCTCCTTTTTTAATTCATCAAGTTTATGACATCTTGCTAATCATTGGTGTTACTCAAATATTGTCATGTCCTAAAAATGGTACAATATGTGAAAAGATTGAAAAGCCCTGCCCTAGATAATACCTGAGGATGGTTGGTATTAGATCTATGGGACTGTGGCACATACAATTTTTCCCTCCATATGGTCTGGTGTTTGCACCTTGGCAATTTTAGTTACACCTGTTACTACTATTCAACTTAGTTTCAGAATAAAATCTGATTTTTTTTATGCTAAGTGAACTCTATGCAATCCTTTTGTTGAATGAAAGTCCTTCTTCCATTATGTCCTTCATTGATTTTTGCCAGGATTAAGAGTTGCCGAATTAAAATTTGCTCTTTTTTAAATATTTCAGCATTGCTTGCAATTTATGCAAATGTTATAGTAGATGTCATTAGCAGATTACAAAACTGGAGTTTCCTCCATGTCTCCACTTGTTATTAAAAAATGCATAGTTCTAGATTTTTCTTAGCAGGTCAAGGAGTTTATGCTCTTATACTGTAAGTTCTAGTTATTATGCTTATGTTAATCCAAAAAGACAAGTTCTTGCAGATGTTCACATTATTTTAAATCAATTTGCTATTTTTTATTCTCTTGCAAATGCTAATTCAAGTTTTTTTAAATATGTAGAATGCTATTATAGGTAGTCCTTGATTTGCAACCATGGTTGAGCCAAAGGTTTCTATTGTTGGGCAAGACAGTTGTTAAGTAGTTTTGCCCTAATTATGACTGACTACCTGTACGTCATGGTCCCCTAACTTGATGTGGTTGAAATCATTTATTGGACTTTTTATTTTGATTATTATATTAAGGATTTTGATTTGTTTGTTGGTGCTCACAGTGCCTGATCTGCATACTGCAATCTTTGAAAGCTATCTTCTACATGAGATCTATTACTAATTTTGCAAAACTGTACATTTTATATTCAGTCACTGTTACTATTGATCCTACTTCATTTAGGGTTTTTTAGGAAATGTTTACCAACATTTTATATTAATATATTGCTGAAAGGGCTTCTTTTAGCCTCAAAGGGGAAATGAGAACCACACAGGATGGACTTTGTAATAATTGAAACTTGGTTTTCATAGTAGTAACCAACATGAATTTTCTTGTATTTTTTTTTTAAATATATATATATGCTAATCTACAATAAAACCTTCTCTTTTGGAAACCAAGACTGGCAGGAAACCATTTGATACATTGTGATAACTTTCATTTTTAGCTGTTCTCAAGCCTCCATGAACAAAAAAAAAGAGCATTTGCAAACAATGCTCTTTTCTATGACTATGCTCTTATTTACATGGCTCAAAAACACTTTTATAATTCTTGTGTTAATTGTTGTGATAGGGTTTATATTCTGTGCTTACTTGCAATGTTTACCCACAATTATTAGTTGTATGAATTTGATCCCAGAGGTCAGGTTATTGGATGGCTCTTTTCAATCAAAGCTTTAAAAAGAACAAAAGGGGGAAATGAAGGACTCAAGTTGGAATTAGGAAAGTTTGTTAAAGGAATTGCTGAGGCAGAAAGTTGCAGCTGCAATGAGTATAATGAAAGTTGAGACACTACTAGCAACAAAAAAGTTACAAGCTAGAAGGACACACTAGAAGGATGCTAGCTAAAGCATGTAGATATATAAACTTTACTAACCTGTAGTTTATAATAGTAAAAGACACACCTCTTTTAATAAGAAAGCTTATTAACATAAACATGTAATGTATGAAGAGGAAGTGTAAAATAGGAGAATCCAATCAAAAGAAACGTGTCAAGCATGGAACCAATGTGTGATTTTTAGGTTATTAACTTCCTTAATCATAACTGTATAAAATTTGTGCTCATGCATTCTTTGAAGTCTTGGCTCCTTTAGCTGCTATGACCCTTTTGCTGGAGTACTCCAAGAAAAGAAGCTGGAAAAGCCATTTCTTGTGTCTGGTGGTCTTTATTGGCTTTGGCATCAGCCTAGGACCTATTTTGGGTGCAACAGTAGGACCTTCATAGTTTTCATAAACAGGGCCTATCATTAGCCAGAATGAGATAGGGACATTTAGTGACCATTCAAATGTACAGCAGTACTGAAAAAGTGACTTATGACTGGTTTTCACACCAATGACTATTTGCAGCATCCTGATGGTCATATGATCAAAATTCAAGTGCTTAGCAACTGGCTTATATTTATGACGGTTGCATTCTCCCTAAGTAATGTGATCACCATTCCCAACTGGCTTATGACAAGCAAATCAATGGGGGAAGCCAGATTTGCTCAACAATCACATGATTCACTTAACAACTGTAGTGATTTGCTTAACAACTGTGGCAAAAAAAGGTTGTAAATTTGGGCAAAGCTCATTTAACAACTGCCTTACCTATTAATGGAAATTTAAGACTCAGTTGTGGTCATAAATCAAGGACTACCTATACCAGTTAGATGGGGAACCTAGCACAGAGACTACCCATCGCTTCTAACCTAAGATTTCCTCAGGATTTTAGGAGCAGCCGCCTGGTATTAATAGAAGAGATCTGTAGCTCAGGGTTCAACTGTGGAGTCCTTGTTGCTCTCTTAGCTTGATAGTTTTCTTACAGACTTTAGATGCATGTTCATATAGTTGGGTAATAAAACATCTGCAAGAAAACAATCAAGATCAAAGGGCACGAAAGACTCCACAAACCTGATGCCTCAAGTAGCAAATTGTCTTGGGCAACCCCTGATTGAAAGCTCCGTGTTTGCAAATATAGAAATTAATGCTGATTGTTGGTTTTTTGGCTGATTTTTTTCTTCTTTTTGCTGCTATATGAGCACAGATGCTCCCATCAGCCATCAATAAATAAATAAAATAAAATAAATGGTCATTAAACAAACATTTGCAACTGGCATAACTCAGAGATGCCTCGTAAGGTCATTTTGCATTTCATCCCAGTGATGTTGCAAGAAAAGTATGTGTTTCTCTAGGCTGCAATCAATTTGTATCTTTTTTTTCATAGCCTGAAAATTGCTCTAGTGGTGTGCCTATTCATCTGGAAATATTATTTATCCAGTTAACAGTCTTGGAAAGCAGAGTATTGTCTGAGCAAGATGGCCAGGATAATATTTAAGAAACAGAAATTCTAGACAACAACCATTTGGTGTCCCAAAATCTAATAAATTCGTCTTCCTTTGTCCGGAAGAGACTTAGAAGCAGGCTCTGAAGCTAAATACATTCCAGGTCAGACCTGGGTATCACTTTAATATTTAAAACTGGAGAGGAATTTGAGCCTTTCAATGAAACATTAGTCACGTAATAGATCCTGGATTGCCCTTTTAGCAAAAAGCACTCACTTCCTACAGAATTATGAGGTTCCTGTTGGCTGTCTCTGGAGTACTGCAGATAAAAATAATCTTTTGGGGGTGCTTTTAAAAGAAAAAAAGAAAGAGTATACTTTAACCCGTGGATCGGAAAGAGATTTCCTGTGTAACCTCACCATATGATTCCAAAACTCTTAGGAATGCCCAGCTGCTTTCAAAAGGGTTTATTTGCTCTCAGTGCTGTGTTGAGCTTTGCCTCTTTCATCCTGATCCTCGTGGCCATGGGCAGCCAGAAATGGATGACAGGGAAAATTCTTTGCAAAACCGGTGCTGAGCTGGTCAACGCCACAGACCCTGAGTTAGTCAAGTTCATGGGGGAAATTTACTATGGGCTCTTTGAGGGGTGCAAAATGCGACAGTGTGGACTTGGGGGCCGTCCTTCCAGATTCAAAAGTAAGTACCTCTTTTGTTTTCGTTTTTCCTGCATTTGTAAATAAGCATATTCAAGTGAGATTCTTTGATTATTAGTGATTATTCATCTTATTATTTGCCCCTAAAATTTTGTTTACTGGAAGTTCTCCTGCTTGGGCTGGGGGTTGGACTAGAAGATCTTCGCAATCCTTTCCAACTCTGTTATTCTGTATTCTCTTCTTCATAAGTTTGGATTGAAAAGGGAATTTTGTTTTTCAGCATAATTTTGCCTGGGGAAAATGTAGGGGTTGAACAATTAAACCCAGAGTGGCAGCCCTGGGAGCTAAGGGACCACTAGAGGGAAACCAAGAGACACAAGAACATGTCTTTGCTACCCTCTATTGGTGGTCTAAATCTTTGCCAACCAGATTTTGTTAACTGTACTTAAATTATTATTCCCACCCAAAGAGCAGAACACAGGTAGTCCTTGATTTATTATGATAATTGGGACCAGAATTTCCATTGTTTGGCAAGGCAAAGTAGTTGCTAAGAGAGTCAAGCCTAGTTTTAAGATTTTTTTGCCATGGTTATTAAGTGAATCATTGCAGCTGTTAAGTAAAATGTGGTCATCAAGCAAATCCAGCTTCCCCCATTGACTTTGCTTGTTGGAAACCAGCTGAGAAAGTTGCAAAGGGTGATCACTTGACCCCAGGAAGTTGCAACCATTATAAATACATATCCATTGCCAAACACCCAAAGTTTGATCACATAACCATGGGGATGTTGCAATGGTTATAAGTGTCAGGACCAGTCATAAAACATCTTTTTTCAGTGCTGTTATAACTTTGAAAAAGTTGCTAAATGGTTGTAAGTGTAGGACTACCTGTAATGCAACTAGAATTGTTAGAGGAAAAGGCAGTCCTCTCTGTTATGATTAAGGCCAAAATATCCATAATTCTCTTCTTCCCCCATCAGGCCTAAAAAGCTTCTCTATTTTCATTATGTAGGACTAATTCATAGGTTCATTTTTGCTTTGATTTTCTTCCAATCTTCATTAGCAATTTTCTTCTATGCCCAGGAAAGTGTAACTTGGGATTGAAGGCATACACAATATACAAAAATTCAAAAAGAATAAAATTAAAATTAAAAAAGAATAAAATTAAAATGACAGCATATACTCCAACACTCCAGAAAAATCAGGAATGCTTGTTGGAGCCTGGCTGTGCAGCTTTTTTTTTTTTTTACTAGTCTTCAGCATAGAAGTTGAATGAGTAAACTTTCCATGTGAGACAAACAACCAAAAGGATGGATGCCTGGTGAAATGGTGTCTACCTGAAGTGAACCTCAGCCTGCCCAATACTTTGATTGGGAACCTGGAGGTACTTTCAGACCCATCTGTGGGGTGACATGATCCAGGGTCAACAATGGGCCTGGTAGATCTGATGGGGAACCTCCCTTTTGCATCTGGCTCCTGGGCATGATTCTTGCTTTGATGGGTGTCAGAATCCACCTCCATTTCCTTTCACTTTCTTGAAATTGACTTGAAAGACTTGCCATTAACTAATACACTTAAAATTGTAAACAAAAAGTTCTACATTCATGCTTGCTGGGACAAATCCTCCAAGCCTCCTCTTGCAGAATATTCTTTTGAAAATATTCTAGTAATTAAATTCTGAGCAGTTAAAAAGAATATTATGTTGAACTGCCCAGAGTTCCTGGGAGTTGGGCAGCATATAAATTTAAATGATGCTGATGATACTGATACTGATGTTACTGCTGCTGCTGATGGACAATGTCATTCTAAAGCAGCCTGTAAAGGTTTGGCCTCAGCACCCAGCTCTTTAACATTTATGCCACAGCTGCAGAAATCTACACTATCACTAGATGGCAGGCAAAATATATAAAATACGACACATAATTCTTTACTTTCCTCTAGGTCAGGAGTGTCAAACTCGCAAAGTCACATGATGTGTCGTGACGTATCACAACTTTTTTGCCATTGCCGGCAATGGGGTGGTCGCAGGTTTGCGCTCTAGGTTAATAGATTAGTGATTTTGCAGAAATTATGTAGATGGCTGAATAAACGCCGCTGAAGATGTTATCTAGCCTGGTAATGAAATGCTTGGAAACCAATCCAGAAGCTCAGAGAACAAACCTTCACCCTCATCCTATACCTGAGCTATAGATATTCGCCACTATGGCTGAATATCTCTCTGACAACCCCCCAAGCTACTTTCTTCAACTCATTCCCAGAACATTCAGTATGATTTGTATGATCCCCTATTTCAAATTGACTCTGGGTAACTCATACTTATGCAGCAGATAGGTTTCACCAATTATTGCAGTTCAGAGAGCTGAGCACTTTGCTGCCATTAGTTCTCAAAACTGACATTCTTTTGCGAGGAACAAATGGGAAAAGGTATTGATTGGACTGAATGTATCATTCCAGCCCATGAGCTGGCTGTATGGCAAGCTTGAGTGGTGTGACTTCCAGTCTGTGATATTTGAAGTTCACCCTGGAGAAAGGGCCAAGAGTGGATGGATATCCCTGTTGTAGGTGGGTGTAAACAGCAAAGTGTATGGGCAGACAATTTATGCTCACCTGAATTGCTTCTGGTTCTGGTGCAAGATGAAAGCACAACATAAAGGTACTTGTACCGGGCATCAGAACAGTCCAACCCGTATAAGGGGTCTTCACTCACATGGTTGCAGCTATCATTTTGACTTTTCTGACTCCTATTGTGGTGAGTGGTCTTCTCCTATTTACTTCTGAATTAGTATGGAGAATTGTACCAATTGGTGGGGTTTTCTAAAAGCTACAGAATTAGGATACAATATCAGTTTAGTGATATCTCTTCTGACCAGCTGCTCTGGAAGCCATCTTAGATAGCTTTTCAAGACTTAGAACAGGGGTGTCAAGCTCATAATATTGCCAGCAATGGGGTGGGCATAGTTTCGGCATGATGCATCCGGCCTGTGGGCTGGCAGTTTGACACCCCTGACTTAGAAGATGATAATCCAGGCAGAAGCTGATTCATTGTTCCCCCTCCCCCTCCCCCTCCCTAGACTTTGAGCCAATAAAAAGGGTTTTGTTGTTTCAAGTCAAGGATGCAGCAGCAGGGAGATTGGAGATGATTGTTATAAAGAAAATAATTTTTTTGTCTCAAAGAGGGATCACCTGAGCACTGTTGCACATGTTAAAAATGATACTTATTGAACCATGCATCACTTCCTCTTCATGAAAAGAGAAAAAAAAGTGAATGTTGCACTCACTTGCCTCATTTGCATTGGCTTCCCCACAAACCAAATACTTTTATTGATCCATGTTCAAACATATACATAGAATCATATAAAAATAGTTTGCTATACACAAAAGGCAAAGCAAAACTTTAAACAAGAAAAAAATGCCTACCCACACAAACAAGCAGGCAAAAACTGTAATTAAAACTATATCCAAAATTCACCTGATTTTGTAAATCTTGAAAAAGAAAATAAAACTCAGCAGGCTTAAGTCATTCTCAGCTGCACTGATATTAAAATACAGGTAGTGCTCAACTTCCCCACAATCGAGACCAGAATTTCCATTGATGAACAAGAGGTTGTTAAGTGAGTCATGCCTGATTTTAAACCTTTTTGCTATGGTTATTAAGCAAATCACTGCAACTGTTAAGTGAATTATGTCATTAAGCAAATCAGGTGTACCCCACTGATTTTCCTTCTGGGAAACTGGTTCAGGAGGTTGCAAACAGCAGTCATGTGACCCCAGAATGCTGCAGCTGTTGCAAATACATGCTGGCTGCCAAATGCCTAAATTTTGATCACATGACTGTGGTGATGTCATAAGTGAGATGACTGTGACTTTTTTCAGCGTCATTGTAACTTTGGTTGCTAAATGAATGATTGTAAGTCAAGGACTACCTGTAGTTTTTGTCCCTGATTCTGCCACTGCCCAAAGGCAGTTTCATGATGTGAAATTGTCAGCCTTGCTTTGGAAGGAAATCAGGAAAAAGAAGCATTTTTGAAGTATTGTGATGCTCTGGTTCTCCTCTTCATTGTGTAATATGTATTCTACATCAGCACAAATATACCCCCCCCCAAATCTCATCTTTCTGCTGAACCCCTTTCAAGCTTAGTCACTGCTGCCTGCCAGCCTAATCATACCTTTTCACAGGTTATCAAGATGGGGGAAAAATAGCTGGAGACATACAATTGAGGGATATATGAAAAAATGGGTGGGGTTTTGATCTCATGCCCTTGCACCTTTGCTGAGACAATCCAAAGTTGAATGAGCCAGCCAATGTGACAAAATAAAGAGTAGTGGTAAATTTCAATTTCAGTTCTTGATTGATTGTTCACCCACAAGTACAAATCGATTAGTTACAGTACAACTATCCAAATGTTGCCAGATCTATGACATAATTTGATTTAGACTTGGGTTGCCTTCTGTAGCTGCACAAAAGCTGATGTAATCCTGGGGTGCATCAACAGAGGGATAATTTCAAGATCATGTGAAGTGTTGAGATCTACATTTGGAGTATTACATCCAGTTCTGGTCATCATGATACAAAAAATGTTGAGATGCTAAAAAAGAATACAGAGAAGAGCAACAAAAATGATTAGGGGGCTGTAGGCTGAATCATATGACAAATGGTTGCAGGAACTGGGTATGTGTCAGCTCTGCCTGGCTCAGCTTGGGGCCTCACAGGCATCCTTTCATCAAAAGAAGGGGGGGGAGGATGAAAGGGCAATAAAGCTTTGTGTGCACATGATAGGTAATCAGGAGGGGGAAAATAACAGATGATAAGGACCAGAGCAGCCAGTTCCTATTTGTACCAGCATCCCATGGCCAGACACCCTGAGAAATATGCAGATTACCCCCCAAACTTCTCAGAGATCTTGGCGAGCACTGGTTGGCTGGAAATGGACTGTTCACAGTGGGGGGGAAATGGGCTGGGGGCAAGTCTACACCTTATTTTTGTAACTAACGAGTGAGGTAAATTTCAGAGCTGGCTTACTTTACTGCAACCAACATCCTTAGTAAAACAACCCTTTGCTTTACCCAAATGGAGTCAAAGGCTTTTCTTTCCTAAGGGACCGGATTGGGGCAGGTCTGACATTATGTCTAGTCCAACGACTAGGGATGATATGATAGCAGTCTTCCAATTTTTGAGACAGTGTTACAAAGAGGGGGACAACCTATTCTCCAAAGCATCTGAAGGTAAGATAAGAAGTAAAAGATAGAAGATTATATAAGAGAGATCAACCTGGAAATAAGGAGAAATTTCCCAAGATTTGAGAATAATTAATCAGTGGAATGACTTGCCTCCAGAAGTTGTTGGTGCTACATCACTGCAGGTTTCAAGAAGAGACTGGGCAACCATTTGTCCAGAATGGTATAGAATCTTCTGCTTGAGCAAAGAGCTGGACTAGAAGCTCCCTTCCAACACTATTATTTTATGTTCTATGTTCCCTGATGCCAAATGTGTGTGGGTGTGCACATGACTTCAGGTGAAAGTAATAAAAATATGCACCGATTCCAAATGGAAAATCTGAGAATTGCTGCCCCCTTTTCTGAGTGTGATTTGTTTACCTCTCCAATCTTTCTGGACTCTGCTTTTTCCTCCCTTGTCAGTGTTTCCACACCTGGTGAAAAAGGTAAACATGATGCTTCATGTGACAATTATCCTCTCCTTGTCAGTGGCATTTTCTTTCGCTCTGGTCAGCTGCGGATTCTGCTTCTTGAACCTCCTAAAAGTCCCTTTTCGGGCCATTCAAGGACCTGCAGGAGTAGCTTTGTGGAACTTGGTGGCAGGTATAGTGAACTTTTCTTTCTTCATATCAACAGTCCTGAAATTGTGGGAAGGTCTAAAGTGAGGGTCTGAGGTTTCCTTCCACAGTCCACAAATTCTGGCCATCAGGGATGTCCACAAGGTGTGGTCAGAAAAAGGCAGCCACAACACTATATTTGGAAGTCTATGAAGATTCTCAGTCATCCAGGTCATGGTTGTCCCAAAGGTGCTTTTTCACAAGGCAACTGGACTTTCTCTTTCTCTTTTCTCTCTGAAGGCATTTCGCTTATCATCCAACAAGCTTCTTCAGCTCTGATTGGATGGTGGGGAATGAAAGGATTTATATTCCTTGCAGACAGATGGTCATTTGCATTCTTTTAGCAAGTCATTGATGCCACCTGGATGTTTATCTGTGTCCTCAGGGTCACCTGAGTAGTGCAAATGAGTGTGGAACCTTCTTAGAACTGTTGAAAGGACTGTGTTGTAGATTGAAGATAGATGATGTCATGTCCCTCCCTCTCTGTTGAGAGAGGGCTGTTCAATTTTGACATATATGGCCTCTTTGACCCCTCTTTCAAACCAGTGGTCCTCTTTGCAAAGTCCACATTTTGGACAGAGAGGACTTTAATAATCAATAAACAACTGCAGGTCCACTATAACCTTCTCTCATTGAGGATTATATAAAGGTCATGCTATCCATGAATTTAAATGTAATTTAACTACATTTTTAAGTGTGACTGTTAGCATACATGTACACATTTTAGGACTTTGATTGTAAATGGCTGGGAGGTTTGGGTGATGCAAAAATGCTACTAAAGTAAAATAGGAACTGCTGAAAAATAATCACAAAGTATTTGATGTGGTGACCCTGGATCCTCCAGTAAAACCCACATGATGCAATTCACAAGATAACATTACTTTCTAGAGTGTAATTTGAGGTGGTGAACTGCAAACTTCAACAGTTATAACACATTAAAATATTTCCTGTTAATAAGTGATAAATGGAAAAGAATTTGATTACATTTGCCCTTTGAAATTACAGAGTCTGCTAGGAGGTATATAAAAAGATAAAGACTCTGTTCAGTCATGCTGAACTTCTGATGATTTCATGGTTATCTCTATTTCTGTTTTTTTCTTGACCACACCATAATCTTTGGAGAAAAAACTAAAGCTAAAATATTTTTTAAAAGTGTATTTAATTTTCCAAACGTTTTTCAATTTTATATTTTAATTTTCAATGCAATCTACAACATGGGAAGTCCTAATCAGGCACAGCTCCATGCAGCTTTGGGAAGATCAGCCAAGCTTAGCATGATGCTTTACTGCAATCAAGAAGCCCAGTTCCATTCAAGTGTTTTAAAGTGATATGGAACTGGTTTGTTTTTTTCAGCTGAGATTTATGTATAGTTGAATGAACTTAAATTTGCTTTCATTTAGGTAAGGGCTGAATAGGCAAGCAGAAGCCTAACATACCACTGATCCTCACACTTATGACCATCACAGCATCCCCACAGTCATGTGATCAAATTTCAAGCACTTGCAACTGGCATGTATTTACGATAGTTGCAGTATCTCGGGATCACATGATTGCCATTAGTGACCTTCTCAGGAGACTTCTGACAAGTAAAGTCAATCCATGTTAAGCATGGATTTGCTTAACAACCATAGTGACTTCCTTAACAACCATAAAATCAGGTGTGACTTATTTAATGAATGCATTGCTTAGCAACTGAAGTTTTGATCCCAATTGTACATACATTGTACATCAAGGACTATCTGTAAGGAAAATAGAAGCAACTTACAGCTGAATATCTGCATCTAAGATGCAACCGGCTGGTTTGTGAGTTTCATGTCTTTTTGGAAGGAAACAAATACGCCACTGGAGAAATTTGCAAGGCTTTTTTGGGCATTAAAAGCAAAATGAGCCTCTGGTCCCAGAGACATTTATATAGAATATAGAATTCACTAGTATTTATTATTTAGGCTCAAAGCTTGGGGAACAAACAGGGTGAACTAGAAGCAATAGTACATGAGGGTAGGTATGACATAGTTGCCATTATAGAAACCTGGTGGGATGAAACCCATGACTAGAATGTACTGATGGATGGATACAAATTGTTCAAAAGAAACAGATCTACAAAAAGAGGAGGTGGAGTTGCACTATATGTAAGACAACATTACATATCTACAGAAATGTACATGATCAAAGATAAAACTCCTCCAAACTATGTATGGGTCAATATAAAAGGAAAAAGAAGTGATATTGCAATAGTGTATATTACAGGCCACCCACCCAACCAGAAGAAATAGATCAACTCTCTGCCAACCTGTTAACAAATGTTATGTATTTATGTAGGAAGCATACCACAGTAGTAATGGGAGACTTCAACTATCCAGATATCAACTGGGAGACAAACTCTGTAGCGAGTGGGAGATCAAACAGATTCTTAATCAACTTAGCCAACAACTTTGTCATCCACAAGGTAGAGGAGGGAACTAGAAGTAAAGCTATACTGGACCTAATTCTTACTTATAAGAAGTGATAGAGGGAGTTGAAGTTGCCAGAACTGTGGGTGAAAGTGACCATGTCATATTGGAATTCAATATAATGCAAACTCAAGCAATAGAAAATAATCCAACCAGTATCTTAAACTTTAAAAGAGCTGATTTTAATAAACTCAGAACCTAGGAAACATTCTATGGATGAAAATCCTAAAGGGGAAAACAACTCAAGAAGTGTGGGAAACTCTGAAAAATGTGATCATAAAAGCCCAGTCCAGCACAATACCACTTAAAAAGAAAAACAAGAAATCCAAGAAGAAACCAGCATGGCTGCACAAAGATCTCTCTGACAAACTGAAAGACAAAAGGACAAGTACAAAAAATGGAAAAAGGGACACATAAACAAAGGCTGATAAATATTTGCCTGCCACTGAATTAGTTTTCCCAGGGAGGGAAATAGAAGAATTAAACCTGATAGAGATAAACAAGGAAGATGTTCTTGCATGCCTTTCTAAACTAAACGTCAACAAATCGCCGGGTCCAGATGGCATCCACCCTAGAATTCTCAAGGAACTCAAGTGTGAAATTGCTGAACTTCTAGCTAAAATATATAATCTTTCTCTAAGATCAGGCACTGTACTGGAGGATTGGAGGGAAGCAAATATAACCCCGATCTTCAAGAAAGGATCCAGAGGCGATCCAGGAAACTATAGACCAGTCAGTCTAACCTCAGTTCCAGGCAAACTGATGGAAACCATTATTAAAGATAAAATTACAGGGCACATAGAAAAACAGGCATTGCTGAAAGAAAATCAACATGGTTTCTGCAAAGGCAAATCATGTCTTACTAACTTGTTAGAATTCTTTGAGGGTGTAAATAAATACATAGATAAAGGGGCCCCAGTTGATATTGTATATCTTGACTTTCAAAAGGCTTTTGACAAAGTTCCTCACCAAAGGCTCCTAAAAAAGCTCTCCAGCCACGGAATTAGAGGACAGGTCTTGTCCTGGATTGGTAACTGGCTAAATTGTAGGAAGCAAAGGGTGGCAATAAATGGACAATTCTCCAGATGGAAAGAAGTGAGAAGTGGTGTACCCCAAGGTTCAGTTTTGGGACCTTTACTTTTTAATTTATTCATCAATGATCTGGATGTAGAAGTTAATAGTGAGGTAGCCAAGTTTGCTGATGACACTAAATTGTTCCGGGTTGTGAAAAGTGAAACTGATTGTCGGGAGCTACAGAAGGATCTCTCGAAATTGTGTGAGTGTTCAACAAAGTGGCAAATGCATTTTAACCTAAACAAGTGCAAAGTTATGCACATCGGGGCAAAGAACCCCAATTATACTTACCAACTGATGGGGACCAAACTTTCTGAGACAACCCAAGAAAGGGATCTTGGGGTTTTGGTGGACAGCTCAATGAAGATGTCAACCCAATGCGCAGCAGCAGTAAAAAAAAAAAGCAAATTCCATGCTTGGCATGATTAGGAAGGGAATCGAAAATAAGTCAGCAAGTGTTGTATTGCCTCTGTACAAATCGATGGTGAGACCACACTTGGAGTACTGTGTACAGTTCTGGTCACCGCACCTCAAGAAGGATATAATGGAACTGGAAAAGGTGCAAAAAAGGGCAACAAGAATGATCAAGGAAATGGAGCGCCTCCCTTATGAAACCAGATTGCAACGCCTTGGTCTCTTCAGCCTTGAAAGACGGCGTTTAAGGGGTGACTTGATCGAAGTGTATAAAATCATGCATGGAATAGAAAAGGTGGATAGAGAAAAATTCTTTTCTCTATCACACAATACCAGGACAAGGGGGCACTCCCTAAAGCTCATAGCTAAGAAAGTGAGGACAAATAAAGGGAAATATTTCTTCACCCAGAGGGTCGTTGATTTATGGAATTCACTTCCAGAGGGGTCGTGACAGCTGTCAGCCTTGACAGCTTCAAGGCAGGGCTAGATAGATTCATGGATGCCAAGTGTATCGGTGGTTATTAAAACAGATGTCCATGTGCCGCCTCTATGTTGGTTGAGGCAGGCAGGATTCCCTTGAGTACCATTTCTTGGGGGTCAAGGGAAAGGGAGGGTTTTGCCTTCTCTTTCTGCTCAAGATCCCCATGTACAATTGGTGGGCCACTGTGTGACACAGAATGCTGGACTCGATGGGCTTTGGCCTGATTCAGCATGGCTCTTCTTATGTTCTTATGTTCTTATCAGCAGACAGCCAGAACATGCAAAGATGAAGTCAGGAAAGTAAAGGCTCAGAATAAACGACAACTTGCAACAGAAGTCAAAGATAATAATAAAAACATATCAATAACAAAAAAAGTCAAAGAAACAGTAGGTCCACTAAAGGGAGAAGATGGCAAGGAAGTAACAGACAGTAGAGAGCAAACAGAGCTGCTTAACTCATTCTTTGCATCAGTCTTCATGCAAAAAGAAACTATAGCCCAACCTACCAAAAACCTAATTGTAAAAGACAGACTAGAAATAAAAATTAAAATAAGCAAGAAAATGGTTAGAGAACACCTGTCTGATCTTGATGAATATAAATCACCGGGACCTTACAGATTACGTCCCAGAGTTCTGAAGGAACTGGCAGATGTTATCTCAGAATCATTGTACCTTATCTTTCAAAAATCCTGGACCACTGGGGAAGTACTTGAGGATTTGAAAAGGGCTGATATGGTTCCCATCTTCAAGAAAGGAAAAAAACCAGACCCAATTACAGACTACAAACTACAGACCAATCAGTCTAACATCAAAACCTGGGAAGATCCTGGAAAAGATAATCAAAAAACAGATCTGTGAACAACTAGAAGAAAACAAAGTTATAACTAATAAGCCAGCACGGGGTTAGTTAAAAACAGATCATGCCAAACCAATATTATTTCCTTCTTTGATAAAGTGACTAAATTAATAGACCAGCAAAATGCTGTGGGCATAGTATACTTAGATTTTAGTAAGGCATTTGACAAAGTGGACCACAACCTGATGCTTTACTCGTCTTAGGCCCAGTATGCTTCAATGTCTTCATCAATGACTTAGATAAAGGGGAACTTATCAAATTTTCAGATGACACTAAACTGGCAGGAATAGCCAACACCTCAGACGTCAAGCACAGGATCCAAAAAGTTCTTGACAAACTTGAACAATGGGCCCTATCCAACAAAATGAATTTTAATGTGTAGAAAAGCAAAGTTTTACATTTAGGCAGGAAAAATCAAAGGTATAAGTACAGATTAGGTGAGACCTGGCTCAAAAACAGCAACTGTGAGAGGGACCTTGGAGTCCTAGTGGATGATCACTTGAATATGAGTCAGAAGTGTGCAGCAGCAGCCAAAAAAGCTAATACAATCCTGGGTTGTATAAATAGAGGCGTAGAATCAAGATCACATGAAGTATTAGTACCGCTTTATAAAACCCTAGTAAGTCCACACCTGGAATATTGTAACCAATTTTGATCACCATACTACAAAAAAGATGTTGGAAAAAGTTGAAAGAAAAGCAACTAAGGTAATGCAAGGCCTGGAGACTAAAACATATGAAGAACAGGACTACGGTTTAGCTAGTCTAAAGAAAAAAAGAAATGGGGTGACATGATAACAGTATTCCAGTATTTGAGGAGCTGCCACAAAGAAGAGGGGGTCAAATTATTCTCTAAAACACCAGAGGGCAGGACAAGAAACAATGTTTGGAAACTAATCAAAGAGAGAAGCAACCTGGAATTAAGAAGAAACTTGTTAAGTTTGATAGCAACACATGCAGCACTCAGGTCATCTTTTAGTCTGTTTATGGTGTCAGATTTGATATAATTCAAAGCTGAAAACAGCTGCTCACAAGCATACAGTAAGATGATCCAAACAAAGTAAGGAAAGCAATCCCAAGTGCTTTCATTGACTTAAAATTATTTGGCAGAGAATTCCACACTTTAAGGATTTCATTTTCAAAACTAACTGTGCTGTCCTT
Source organism: Bothrops alternatus (assembly GCA_034064705.1). NCBI lineage: Eukaryota > Metazoa > Chordata > Lepidosauria > Squamata > Viperidae > Bothrops > Bothrops alternatus. The sequence goes on from JARGCV010000085.1 coordinate 16,444,708, forward strand.
TGTCATCCTTGTTTTCGCAGGATTGCTCTCAATAAGAGCAAGGCGCACTTTGGCTCTGTTTTTGCCAGGAAGGGGCTTGGGAAATGGCTTTTTCCTGGCGAAAACAAGCCTCCGAGCCCTGATGCTGGCAGACTGAGGCAGCGGAGGCCAGAGCAGACCCTTCCCCGTATCCCCTTGCTTCCCCAAAGCCTCCCTTCACTAACCTCCTTTTCAGCTCTGTTCTCCACCACTGCTGCAGGGCAATAAAAGAAGCTTGTGGGGCTACCAGTTAAAAAATAGTTCAACCAGATCTTCCAATTATGTGAGATCTTTTTTTTTTTCATGAGAAGCTGGAAGGTCAGATTGATCTCTTTTTTTTAGTCCAACAAACTTCTTTTGTTTCCCTGCACACAGAAAGATTAGTGAACGAAAGTGGTTGCCCTGGGGTGGGGGTTAGGATTTGGCATTGTGGATGCCCTGGGGTGTGGTGGAGTTTGGCATTGTGGATTATGGAGTGTTTGTGCTCTGGTGGGGGTATTCAAAACGCACGGATTCCCTGCATTTTGAAGCATCCTGTGTGACTGCACGGAAAGGAGGGCTCCATTTCTCAAGCGCCCCATTCCAGGCATACGGAGGTTGCAGTCTCTGCCAGATCTCCGCCAGATCTGGCAGAGACTGCGAGGTCTTTGGCTAAGTTTTCACAGGAAAAAGTCATTTCTCAAGCCCCTTCCTAGCAAAAACAAGCCTCCAGAGCAAGCATGCCTCACTCTTCTTAAGAGCAATCCTGCAAAAACAAGCCTCTGGAGTGAGTGCTCACTCCGGAGGCTTGTTTTGGCTAGGAAGGGGCTTGAGAAATGGCTTTTTCCTAAGAAAACTTAGCCAAAGAGCGAAGCATGTGTGCCCACAGAGAGGGCTCTGAGTGCTCCCTCTGCCACACATGCCATAGGTTTGCCACCACCTATCTGAAATGGTATAAGTTCTCCTGCTAGAAGACCTCCAAGATCCCTTCCAGCTTTCTATTTCTATTTCTTTATTGGCCAAGTGTGATTGGACATGCAAGGAACTTGTCTCTGGTGCATAAGCTCTCAGTGTCCATACAAGCAACAAGTGATAAATCATGATCAGAATCATAAAATACAATCATCAAAAATCATGAGATACAACACTCAGTGATAGCCATAGGATACTAAATAAGCGATCAATATAAAACAAACTAGGATACTAAATAAACAGTCAGTATAAATCATAAGATACAAGGAACAAAGTTATAGTCATAAGAAGATAAAGAAATAGGTAACAGGAAAGATGAGAAGGATTATAGTAATACAGCCTTACTAGGTAGTTTGACAGGGTTGTGGGAATTAGTTGTTTATGTTCTGACCCAGTCTTTGCGAATGCTACTCAACAGCTTACTCATGAGGAAAAATCCCTTTTCAGTTAACAAGGCATGAGCAAGGCAGGAACTCGTAAGAAAAAACCCTTTTTATTTTAACAAGGCATTTATGGAATAAACTCCAGATAACCAGTCCTTGGACGTACAAACAGTAGCAGTCTCTGCTCCCACTTGACTGAGATAAGTACAAAGTCTCTGAGTTCCCAGCAGTAAGGCTCAATTAGCAATTCAACCCAAACACACAAAGAAAGCCAACAAACCTGCAAAGAATTGGCAAAAATCCTGGCAAAAGAAATCAGAGGAACAAGATACCATGGCATGAACTGTTGTCTGCAGCAACCGGTGCCTCCCACACCTCTCCTCTTTATAGTCCAGCCAGGGTGTGGCTTCTTAGTGTCTCTTACTTTTCCTGGAGACGCCCCCACCGCCCTCTGTTGTCCTGCATGCCTCTCCTCTCTGCACATACACGCATATGGGACAGGCCCCAGCTGTTCCTGCTCTTTGCCTAACACAGCTGTCTCTCTGCCTGAGTGTGAATAGATGGGCCTGGCTCCATATCTGGCTCTGAGTCTTCTTGTTCCTCAGAGCCTTCTGCAAACTCCAATGTGATCCCAGGCACCCCTTCCCATCTGACTCAGCTGCCGGATCCGCTGGCAATTGAGGAACCACAACAATTTTGCAGAGTGATGGCATGGGGAAGAACTGTCCTTGTGTCTAGTTGTTTTGGTGTACAATGCCCTATAACATCATCCTGAGGGAAGAAGTTGAAACAGTTTATGTCCTGGATGTGAGAGGTCTATAGAAATTTTCACAGCCCCGTTTCTGGATCATGCAGTATACAGGTCCTCAATGCAGTATACTTTATGACCATTGAACCCCCTTGGTTCAAAAGGGACAGTTTAATTTCTCCAAAACCCTAAGGAAAGATGAAAAACTCAGCTCTGCTTATAGGACAAGGTATGCTCCTTTATTTTGTATCAGCATCCTGCTTTCTGTGGCCTTGGCATCTCTTAAAGAGTTAGGTGCAATCTTTGGCTACTCAACAACTCAAACAAGAACAACTCCAGGATCAGTTTAGAAATGAGAGTCATCTGCTCTGTAGGGCATGTGCACAAATGACTTTTTTTTTACATTTATTTCTAGGAGGATGTACCATGCTGGCTGTGACTGCTTTTGTATCAGCTGTCAAACTCCATCGGCTTACAGAAAGAATTGCCAATTTTCAGGAAAATGGCTTCCAGTTTCTCATCCTGGAAGAAAAGTATATGCCTTCTTTCTGGCTTTGTGTAGCAAGTGCAACAATCCATGGGCTGAATCTGGTCATTGTTGCCCTCAGCGCAATTCACTTCCCGACTCTGAAAACAAAGACAGAGGAAGCAAATGTTACAGCAGAAGATATCATGTACTAAGTCCTTTGTTTCCAATTTGCCCTCTTCTGAACTTCCATGATTCTTTGATCATCTGCATATTTTAAAGCCACTGACATCAAGTAGGAAAAATTAGTATCACAAACAGGTTGATTTCAGCAAATGCTGAGGTCCATTGACTGCTGTGTCCATAAGCTGGAAGAGGATTGTGTCTCCCTCATAGTGTTCAAAAAATTAGGTGTCCTCCACCTTCTCCTGCTGGTTATAACTGCCATTCATAAATCTTCCAATCACCAAAAGAGAAGTTTACTACCTTTGCCCCAACATTGTGCATTGGAAAATGGATACCTTTGCTTCATGAAAACTAATTCAGTTTATCATCATTAGCCTTTGTTCAATATCTCAGAAGCTAAAGAGATCTGTATCTGTAAGAATCCAATTATATTTCATCTCTAGTTATCGACTATGGAAAACCCCATTTCTGCCCTCTCTGGATTCTTTCATACGATGAAGGGGAAGGGGGGGTGAACAAAGGGGTTTTATGGCCCTCACTTCCTTTGATACAGCTTCATGTGGATGTGGATCTCACCAAAAGGACTAAAGCAGCGGTTCTCAACCTTTTCCGGGGCTCGACCCCGGCCCGTGGCGCGCAAGCGCGGCGCAACCCCGGCCCGCATCGCGCATGCGCAGTGCGGCGGGGCTCATCGCGCATGCCGGCGTGACGGGGCGCATCGTGCATGCCGGCGTGATGGGGCGCATTGCGCATGCCGGTGCGACAGGGCACATCGCGCATGCGTGGTGTGACGGCCTGCATCGTGCATGTGCAGCGCGACGGCCCGCATTGCGCATGCGCAGCGCGACAGCCCGCATCGCAAAGGGGAAAAAAATTGCCGACCAAAAAAAAATGGTGGGCGCGCATGCGCGGCGTGACAGCCCGCATCGCAAAGGGGGAAAAAATGGCCGACCCCAAAAAAAATGGCCAACCAAAAAAAAATGGCCAACCAAAATAAAAAAAATGGCGGCTCCGCATCGCGCATGCGCGGTGCGATGGCCCACATCGCAAAGGAGAAAAAAATGGCCGACCCCCCCCAAAAATAGCCAACCAAAAAAAAAATTAAAAAAAATGGCGGACTGCAGTGTTTGGCGACCCCCGTGAAATGGTCGTTCGACCCCAAATGGGGTCGCTACCCACAGGTTGAGAACCGCTAGACTAAAGCATAAGAATGGGGCCATCAGCTTTGATCTGCTCCTCTCTGAAGTCTCCCTTCCACCGGCAGTGAGGAAAAAGGGGGTGGAAATGTAACGCCTAGGATTGTCGCTGGAAAGATGGTGGGGTGGGGTGGTGCTGCTGGGGACCCCTTAAAATCTTGAACCATAGGGCTTGGGCCCCAGGTCCTGTCTAGAATGCCTGCAACCATTTTCTCTTAATAAAGGATGCCTGTTGGAAGAATTATTCCAAGAGTTCTGTCTTCTTAAGATGCAAAGTGGGGTGGGTCCTTACATTAGACAGGACCTGCAGAATTAGTCCACCTGGAAGGGAGAACCTTGCCAGGCGACTTTGCAAAAACTACCATGTCAGACGGTGGAGCAAGGAAGGGAGGAAACTCCTCGGAAAGGGAGCCGCTGCCCCAACTGAAACCCTGCCAGATGTTGGGATCTGAGAGGTCAGATTCCTCAGGAGAAGAGGTGGTGGAGACATGGGACCACAAACCTTGGAGGTCAATGGGCGTTGGAAAGAAAGGCGAATGGGAAAAGAAATCAAGAAAGGTGACCCTGAGACGGGGGCGCCAACCAACCAGAACGGAAGCAGGAGATGGAGAAATCCCTGCACGCAAGTGAAGAGGAAGGGAGCTGGGCACCGTACTCAGACTGGATCCTAGAGAAAGCTATCGACCTGATGAAGAGAACTCTCAGCTCCCTAGGAGAGGAGAATTCTGAGCCCTATGGCCGCCCCAGTTCCTGGAGCCGCAAAGGGAGAGACACCGAGGGGGAAGTGGAACCTGCAGCCCCAGGGACATTTGCTGATCCAGTAGTCCCCACTCCCCGCCGACCCACAGATGGTGATCTGGATGGAAGACACTACTACTGACAACGAAGGCACCGGTCCATTCAAAGACTCCTGCCGCTGGATGTGAAATTCAAGGGGGAGCCAACATGCTTGGGGTTTTTCCTAACCCAAGTCCTCAACTACATGGAGGAATACAGGCGGCACATCCCCAGCAACAAAGCCCGTATCCGGATCGTGCAATCTGCCCTGGATGGGCCGGCCGCAGATTGGGTGGTGAACTTGCATGACTCCAATGCCCCAGAGCTCAACGACTTCAACCGTTTCATGTCCTCTCTGAGAAGGCGATTTGAGGACCCCCTGGTAAGTGGATGCATCACACCCATCCTCAAGACAGTGACTATATTAATTCCCCCCATGCCTGACGCCGTGAAGGTGAAAGCCTTAATAGACTCTGGCTGCACCCGCTGCCTCATTAGCCCAACGCTAGTGGGGAGTCTGGGCATTCCATCGAGGAGACTGGAACAACCAATCTCATTTGTCCAGTTAGATGGGTCCATAGGAGGGGGGGTGCCAGCTACCCTAGCCACCTTACCAATACACCTCTCCCTGGGCAAACATGAGGAAGACATAATGTTTGTGGTGACCCCAGGCATGGAATGCCCAATGATCCTAGGGATGGAATGGTTAAAAAAATGGAACTCCATTGGAGGACGGTAGAAATCAAATTCCTGAAGGGGGACCCTATGGACTTAAAATCCCAAGGTGGGCTACCAGAATCAAGAACAGAAAAAGCATCCATGGGAGAGGAAAAGGGACTACCAGAAATACCAGAGGAATACAGAGACCTTGCTAAGGTTTTCAGTGAGGAGAGGGCGGATGAGCTCCCCCCCACTGACCCACAGACTGTGCCATTGAATTCAAGCCTGGGGCAAAACTCCCAAAGCCCAGATTATACTCCATGAGCCCAAAGGAGAAGGAGGAAATGGAGAGATTCATAAAGAAAAATCTAGAAAGGGGGTTCATTGAACCAGCCAAGCCTAAAGTGGCTGCCCAGGTCCTCTTTAGAGAGAAGAAGGATGGCTCTTTATGCTTATGCATGGATTATAGGGCCCTGAACACAATCAGTGAAAGCAACCTATACCCTCTGCCCCTCATGAAGGACATGTTGTCACACCTCTCGAAAGGGAAAAAAATTTCTAAACTAGACCTAAGGGAAGCTTACTATCGCGTGAGAATTAAGGAAGGGGATGAATGGAAGACCGCATTTAACTGCCCCATGTTAAAGTCTTGCCATTTGGATTACAAGGGAGCCCCGCAGTATTTATGCAATTAATCAATGACGTTCTAAGGGAGCACCTATTTAAGGGGGTCCTGGTTTACTAAGATGACATTCTTATCTTCACCGAATCAAAAGAGGAACACGTCAACCTAGTCAGAGCGGTTTTAAAGAAACTGCGAGCCGCCCACCTATATGCCAGACTCTTCAAATGCGAATTCCACCAGGAAAGGATAGACTACCTAGGTTATCGCATATCCCCACAGGGCATTGAAATGGACCCAGAGAAGGTCAGAGCAGTATTAGAATGGGCACCACCCCGCACAAGAAAGCAACTGCAAAGTTTCCTGGGCTTCGCAAACTTTTACCACCAATTCATCCCCTCATTTGCCCAGATAGCCCTGCCCCTCACGAACTTAATAAAAACAAAGGGAGCATCCTCAGTAAAACCTAGTCAGCCACTAACCTGGACAATGGAGTGCCAAGCAGCGTTTGAGAGATTAAAGAGACTTTTTTCTGCCGAACCTGTACTGAGGCACCCAGACATGGATAAGCCCTTCATAATACAGGTGGATGCAAGTGATGTGGCAGTGGGGGCTGTACTATTACAAGAAAACGATGAAGGGGTATTGCAACCCTGTGCATATACATCCAAGAAACTCACGGAAACGGAACAACGCTGGCCCGTATGGGAGAAAGAGGCATACGGGATACGTTGGTCACTACTCACATGGTGCCAGTTCCTTGAAGGCAAAAAAAATCCCCTTCCAGGTGTGGACTGACCACAAAAATTTGGAAGCCCTGAAAACACCCAGGAAGCTCAACCCCAAGCAAGCCCGCTGGTCCCAGCATTTTCACCAGTTCCAAGCATTTTCTGGGGGGAAAGAACTTCCTGGCAGATGCACTATCTCACATGCCCCAATATAACAGCACGCGAGCCACCAACACTAAACCGATGATGGTAGAATCATAACTGGCAGCGCCAGTAACCCCCAGAGCCCAAGCTAAATTAAAACCACAGCTGGGCAGCCAAACCGGAATTGAATTCTGGAAAAGTTTGGAAAGAGATGAATGATTCCAGAAAAACAAAAATGTGTGCACAATGAGAGATGGGCTGCCTTGGGTGGGGGAAAAGTTATAGATACCAACAACCCAAAGAATCACATTCATGCAGCTTTGCCATGACACAAAATCAGCAGGGCATTTTGGATTTGTAAAAACATTACACTTAATTAAACGGCAATTTTGGTGGCCATCCATTAAAAAGGACATAGAAAGTTACGTGGCAAGCTGCCCAAAGTGTGCAACTGCAAAGAGGTTGCAAGGGAAATCGCCTGGACTGTTACAAACAGTGGCAAATCCCTCCACCCCCTGGAGGGAAATAGCCATGGATTTTATAGTGGAATTACCAGAAAGCAATGGGAATACTGTTGTCTGGACGGTCACGGACTTGTTTTCCAAACAGGTGCACTTTATCCCTTGCCAAAAGATTCCCACCGCAAAAGCCTTAGCAAAACTTTTCGTCCAGCATATTTACAGATTGCATGGGGCACCCCAACGCATCATCTCTGATAGGGGGGTGCAATTTACATCTGCATTTTGGAAGGAATTTTTATCCCTCTTAGGGACCACTCAGGGACTGACATTTAGCCATCACCCACAAGGAAATGGACTTTCTGAAAAATTGAACTCAGTACTTGAGCAATATTTAAGATGTTTTATTAATTTTCAGCAAACAAATTGGACGGACTTACTTCCTTTTGCAGAAGTTGCCTACAATAATGCAGTCCACTCCAGCACAGGTTACACTCCTTTTCAAATAGCCACCGGTCAAAGTTTCAACCCCATGCCAGAATTAGCCCCAAATGAACCGGCAATCCCATCACTGAAAGAATGGATGGAACAATTACAAAACACCTGGCCAATAGTTAGAAAAGCTAGGCAGGCATACAAAGCACAAGCCAATAAAAAAAGGGTTGAGCCTACACCATTCATTATAGGAGAAATAGTATACTTATCTACAAAATACCTAAAGTACCTACAACCCTGTAAAAAACTTGGACCAAAATATATAGGGCCTTTTCCAATTAAAAGAATCATAAACCCAGTAACAGTAGAATTAGAATTACCCCAAAATCTCAGGCAAATACACCTAATTTTTCATTGCAGCTTGCTGAAAAGAGAGCATCAGTCATCGTTACGGCCAAAAATCTCCCCACCACCACCTCCAATCATGGTGGAGGGAGAACAACACTTTGAAATAAAGGAAACCCTAGACTCTAGGACAGTGGTTCTCAACCTTTTTCAGGTTGAGACCCCACTTGCCCCGCCCATGCGCGGCGCGACCCCGGCGCGCGCGCAACAAAAAAAACAAAAACAAAAAACAAAATGGTGGACCGCGACGGCCCGAACCGCGCATGTGCGGCGCGCGCGCGATGAAAAAAACAACAACAAAAATGGCGGACCGCGATGGCCCGAACCGTGCATGCGCGGCGCGCGCGACAAAAAAAACCCAAAAAAACCCAAAAAAACAAACAAACAAACAAAAACAAAATGGCAGACCGTGACGGGCCGATCCGCGCATGCGCGGCACGCACGCAACAGCCCGATCCGCGCATGCGTGGCGCGCGCGCAACGAAAAAAACAAAAAAAACAAAAAAAAATGGCGGGCCGCAGTGTCCGGCGACCCCCGCGAAATGGTCGTTTGACCCCAAATGGGGTCGCGACCCATCGGTTGAGAACCGCTGCTCTAGGAGATATCATGGAGCGACTCAGTACCTAGTTGCATGGAAACATCTCCCTGCCTCAAAAAACGAGTGGGTCCATAAACGTCATGTCAGAGCCTCGAAGCTATTAAAGAAGTTTCACACAGGGTATCCTAACAAGCCTGACTAACTTGTATACCTGTTTTGTTTTCTTTCAGGTGGATCTATCTTATTTTTAAGGGGGCAGGATGTCAGAATCCAATTATATTTCATCTCTAGTTATCGACTATGGAAAACCCCATTTCTGCCCTCTCTGGATTCTGTCATATGATGAAGGGGAAGGGGTTTTATGGCCCTCACTTCCTTCATACAGCTTCAAAGGGCTGAATGTGGATCTCACCAAAAGGATTAAAGCATAAGAATGGGGCCATCAGCTTTGATCTGCTCCTCTCTGAAGTCTCCCTTCCACCGGCAGTGAGGAAAAAGGGGGTGGAAATGTAACGCCTAGGATTGTCGCTGGAAAGATGGTGGGGTGGGGTGGTGCTGCTGGGGACCCCTTAAAACCTTGAACCGTAGGGCTTGGGCCCCAGGTCCCGTCTAGAACACCTGCAACCATTTTCTCTTAATAAAGGATGGCTGTTGGAAGTATTATTCCAAGAGTTCTGTCTTCTTAAGATGCAAAGTGGGCTGGGTCCTTACAGTATCTTTGTCTGTATCACTGTTTCTTTAAAGATGAGGAACTAAAGGAGAACTTTTCCTCCTGCCACATGATTATTTTTGGGGTTAATTCATACTCAGATATGTTATTCTTTGCAAGATACCATAAAGATTTAAAGGAAATTCGCCTTTTTTTGAGGAGCAACAAAAATTAGATGAACAATTAATTTCCTATTACAATTTTTGTCTCTCTCTTCGGTGGGCTAAGGTATTGGCTTTCCCAGCCAAGCATCATGAAAAGTTTGGCCTAACTTAAGTATAATTCATAGCTGAGATTACAAGATGTGCACTAATGTTTTGTTGGAGAACTTGTCAGATGGCATTCCCTGTGCAAGGAAGTGGAATTATGGAACTATTGTAAACTCTCCAGTCATGGGACTCCATGCGAATTTGTGGATTGAAGGTCCAAATCTTCAAAATGGAAGCTGAAGCATTGTGATCCAAGCCCTGCTTGCCATCTTACAGATTTTGACCACCTCTCAAATGCTGCTGTTGTGTTATTTCAATGATGTCACCCATAAAGCACTAAACATTTCATCCTTCTCTTCAAAATGGAAGGAAAATGGTGCTGATGAAAATCACTTGTTCTATGTCTCCTTTTATTTTTATTTATTCATTTATTATTGTATTCTATTTTATTTTGCATCACTAGCCCATTTTTATTATTTTTATGAGCCTTGAAGATAATCACAATATCCTTAGCATTTTGGAATTTAATTCAAGAGTCTAAAATAAATGGAATGCCAAATAGGAAAAACCGTAACACAAAAAAGTCCAGGTTCTCGGGCTGTGCCTATCAAAGCCACCTGAAACTGACAAATATATGCCAGATGAAATATGCGTAAATAAAACTAGTGACAAAACAAAACTGATTGCTATTTCTCTCCTGAATGATTTATTGTGGAAAAAATATGTGTCCAAAAGAAAAGCCTCAGACTTCAGATTCTGCAAAATTCAATGGATGAGGCAGGGAAATGCTTTGATTAAGGCACTGCCTTGAAGAATTCTGAACTGGGAAATTAGATATTTGTAAGTAACATATTCAGATGGCTCAATTTGTCTGTACCTGCAAGTATCAGAATTTTGCAAGCCAGTTTCCCTGTCATGTTCTTTGAAAGTGGTCTTTTAAGCAGCAAGCCAGAAAGAGCATTGATACTTTTGAACTTCATTTTTGACGAAAACTCCCAAGAATACTGTGGATAATCAAGAAAACAAATAAATGTATCATCAAACAAATGAACTCAAGGCAAAAAATGACCAGGCTCAAATGATCCTACTTAGGAGATCTTTTGTGAAGACCTAGCTTTCTGGGAAAGGTGGAAGAGAAGACAACATCCAGCAGCAACTATGAATATATCATTGGAAGATCTGAAAGATCAGGTTGGAGACAGTCTAACCAGGTAGGAGAGTGTCCAGGAGATGATTTATCTAAGTGGTTCCCTAAGAGTTGACACCAACTTGATGGCACATTATCAGATAACAGATATTCTAACCTATGCATTATGTTGCCCAGAGTGTGAGAATGACAAAGCTGCTGTTATCATTGATTGTACTGGGAGATTGTAGTTTTAAGCAACTGAGGGGAGTCCAGGAGCCACAAGACTGAGATTGGCAGGTATTCTAGTCCATAGGGAGCTGGCCTGCCCTCATCAAATTATAGCATATCAGATCACAAAAAAACTGTGCTCTAATGAAAAAAGAGAGAAGACAATATAACATTCTGTCTTGATAGAGCTTGATTGAATCCTGTTCCCAAAGCTTTTGTTAATTCTACCAATCCAGTCATTTGTAATTGCCTTTTGGGCTGGACTGGCTGTGATTAGGGACAACTCGTCAAAGGGAAGCTCTTTATCTTTCTCAGAATAACATGTGTGAAACCTGTAGACCTTTCAAGCCTTGCTTCAAGGGGGAACTCTTGATATCATACAGCCAATGAAACATTGGCATCCCAACCAAATGAACATGGCAGAGCTTTAAATGGAAGTCAAATATAAGAAAAATGAAAATAAGATCAAAGTAGAAGATCAGGAGAATTAAAGGAGAATCAAGGTACGGAGCTTGAGCAATTGTTAATCACAGGATAAAACAGACTCAAAATACGCATTAAAGAACAAGAGTCACTCTGAAAGTGAGATGGGCAATCTCCAGAAATAAATAAATAAATAAATAAGAAAAAAGAGAAAGAAAAAGAAAGAAAAAGAAAGAAAAAAAGAGCGTTCAGGAGAAGAAAAGTGAAGCTCAGCTCTTGGATGAAAAGGAATCTTTATTTTCTCATTCAAAAGGAAGTATGTGGCTCCCTGTCTCCATGTAGTGCCATCTGCTATCACAGATTGCAAATGGAGAAAGAAAATCTTGGGCTGAAAAGGTTGCAAGCTAAGAGAGGTTGTTACTGCTTTAACTGAATGGTGGGGCCTTTAATCTTTTTAATAGAAGTCAGTCCCCTCCAGGTCAAAAGAGGTCATGATTCTATTCTGCATCAACCAAGCCTGTGATAGAATTCACAAACTGGAGTGGGATGCACACGAAGCCAGGAGAGGAAAGGCATGGCAAACAGGCTGGAGTCAAGTCCCAAGAAGCAGGTGGGTCTGTTTGTCCCAGATGTTATGTGCTCTTGGTTACTTTCCTTTGTGACCAGAGGCAAGCTCACCTGACCAATAATCAGTCAAGACATAATGAAGATCTTTTGTTTCATTTATTGCAATAAGCAGGGAGAGAAGCTATCAAAGCTTGGTTCTCTCCAAAGTTCTAACCCCAAATATTTCCTTCATTATACAACCCTTTTCCAGCTGCCACATCCCTCCTCTTTCCCCACTGGCTGAGGTACTGTGAAGTTACACTCTTTCCAACCGCCTCTTACCCTCTAAATCATCACATGTACATTAATAATATAAAATATTAGACATGTGATGATTTAGAGGGTAAGAGGCGGTTAAGTTAAGTTTCCCTGGCTAGCCATTTCCTCTTACAACTGTTTTTATAGCTTGTATTCATCCTTTTCCCACTTAAGACCCAGCTAATTTTTGCTTACATGTTTATCTTACATCCTCCCTTTATGCTAACCTTTCCTGGTTCCCATCCATTGTAGTTTTTTTGGTAAGCTTGTTTGTCCAGGCAGTAAATTTCCACTGCAGCAAATTCAATTTTAATTTTTTCTTTCAATATTAAATTTGAAGACCTTTCACTTGTTGAAGGAAAAGTTTTCATCAGGTCCTAGCCGGAAAAAAACAATATGGCAACTGCTTTAGAAAGAAGGTTATAGTTTATTGAAGATGAGAGCCAGACAGAAAGATGGCTCTAGAAAAAAAGAGTGACCACATGTAGCAGGGAATCGGTTTTTATACCTTCTGGGGCTCTTTTTTTTTTTTTTTAAATATATTTTATTGGTTTTTTTTAATTTTTACAGAAAAAAGAAACTACTCAAATCAAATCATAGTGTTAAAATAAACAATCATCCATAAACAAAACATAAATACATTTTTCAATACATCAAATACCAATAGCTCAACTGAAAATAATCATGCCAAACAATTAACATTACTGCCCGGTACCCCCACCACCACATCCCCCTAACCCTATCCTTCCCCCCTCACTTACCAACTAGCTACCTACTTTCCTCCCTCCTTCTCTACTTCTCTATACCCACCTATCCCTACTCATCCCCCCTCTTGCCATCCTTCTTTCTACTTCCTTTCTACTTCCCTCCATCCTTCTCTATCTCCATCCTACTCTTCCCCCTTCTTATCAACTTCCACTTACATCAGCCTTCACTCCTCCTTCCTCTTTCCATCAGATGTGGTGCCCAGAGGCCACCCGAGCAACCCCTTAATGACAGTAATTACATATTCTTACATCAACCCCAATTACAGTTGAGAAAACATCATATATAAAATTATAAACCCTCCCTAACCCTCCCCCCCCCGACTTCCCAGAGTGAGTACAGGGTAAAACAAAAGAAAACCCACTACATCAAACAAAATTATTATATAATCCTAACAAGAATTTTAAACTATATACTATATGCAATCTCTAAATCAATTCAATCCATTAGACAAAACAAACAAATCATCTTGTTAAGAATAATAATTTTCATTTACATATCTAAACCATCAATCTAAGTCAAACCTTAAATCACTTCAATCCATTGAGAGGTTATATAAAATCACCCAAACAATCAAGTTTTATATACATCTTCCAGTAATCAACCTCTTTCAAACCATTAAACGTCAAAAAAAATCATCTTTTTAGAAAAATAAACAAATAATATCAATAAACCCCTCAATTCAAACAAAAAAAAAAGAAAAAAAAATTTGTTCTTAATCAATTTAATATATCTTCCATTAAACATCCTCTCTTACATCTTACTTATAAAATTGGTCTTTAATTCAGCCCATAGTCTTAGATTAGCCTTAATTCCTTTCATTTAATTATAAATTTCATTTCTTCAATCGATTTCTGGGCTTTCTCAACTGTCAAATAAACCTCCATAACCAATACAGTCTATTTATTCCATTTCTAACTTACATTCCTTCAACTTTATCCAATCACATAATGCTTATCTATCCCATCAATCAATCAATCTAATATCAAACCTAGATCATTTCAAAGCAAATACATTCTTCATCAATTTAATTATATCCATTAATCATCTTCTCTTACATCTTACTCATAATCTTAGTCCTTAATTCAGTCCATAATTTTAAATTACCCATAGCTCCTTACATACAATTTTAAATTTCATTCCTTCAATCGAATTCTAGGTTTTTTTTCCAACCAGGTAAACCTCCATAACGAGGCCTCCCTTCCAAATAATAAGTCTCTCTTCTTTACTTCTTCAGCCCCATAAGTAAGTTGCTTCTTAAACTGAATCAATGTCTCTTTTTTCTCAATTAAATCCTCTTCTTGCTGCTTATCTAAAAGGAATAGCCATCCCATCCTTTCTTGAAACAAATCCTCTTCCTCTCCATAGATGAACTGTTTATCAAGCAAGATCCATTTCCCTTTATTCTCTTTATTCTCAGTACTATTTTCTTCTTTTTCTTGTTCTTCTTCTAATTTAGATTGTATTATAAAATGTTCATCAGTCGATTGTAAATCAATTTCCTTTGGAAGAAAGAATCTAGTTAATTGTTCTTGTTCTTCTTCTTTAGATTGTATTATAAAATGTTCAGCAGTCGATTGTAAATCAATTTCATTTGGAAAAAAGAATCTGGTTAATATTTCTGTAATAGTCTCTTTCAATATTGCTTTAAACTCTTGCTTAAAACTCTTCACTATTTCAAGCCTTTCTTCATGAAATTTATCAATACAGTCCAAAATAGGTTTAACATTTGAATGTAAATTCCACTCCATTTTAAATTTAAAACAATCAGTCTGACTGTAAATCAATTCCTACAGCCATCTCTCTGGCTTCGCTTACGAGAACAAGAAGAGAGAAAAAAGTAAAGCATTCACTTTCACTTTCCAGCACTTTCCTCTAACAATGAAAGCAGTGAAAGCTATACGCCATTTTAAAAGCATTATGTTGATTGTAGAAGTTAGAAATATATAGCCAGAAAAACAATTAAAAAAATACTTGCAATCCATTAAGAACTCCTGTATTCACTCAGTCTGCTTACAGTCTCTCCTGTGTTGTAATTTTTATAAGCAGAAGCGGTCGCGGCGTCTTTCTCTGTCTGATGACAGAAGCGTCTCTGGGCAGGAACATCCTCCGGAGCTTTAGGGAGCTCGCACTCTTGATCCCTGAAAACTTTTTTTTCAGGGATTTAAGAGGAGCTCAACCCTGCTCCCGATGCTCTACACCTCTCCTTTGCCCGAAGAGGGGATTTTTCACCGCAAAAAACAGCTGGTGTACGCTGTTTTTTGCGGCTTTACAAGCCCAGAGAACGGAGCCTCACAGAGGAGACTCTAGCGGCGCCGGCGGAGCCACCGGAAGTCCACCTTCTGGGGCTCTTGAGGTTGTTTCCTATTCCTGTTTGAGGCTTTGTATTTCCTGTATCATGTACTTTAACCTGAGTCTGAGCCTGCCTTTCTGGTATTCTGATGGTGGTGGGTTAATCCTATTATGTTTCCTGTCTTTAGAATTTGGATGGTGTAAGTAGATTTTAAGGGTCTTTGTCTTCCTAATTTCTTCAGTTTCTAGCTGGAAAGCTCCAACCTTCCTGAATGGATTATTACATCTACATTTCTAAAAGCTGGTGTCTGCTGAGTTGTCTGGCTGGGTGGGGGGAGAAGTTTCTTGACTGCTGCTTCTTCCTGGACTGAGAAAGGGGGCCTAGAATAGGATTAGAACTCAAGGTCTCCTAGTTGGTAGAAAGGAGACACGGAGCGCTTTCCCAACCTTGTAGCTGGGCTGGAGCTCAGGAGTTTGTTTTGGAGAAGATGGCCAAATAACTCCCCTTCAAAGGCTGGGCAAATCTGCAGCTGGATCTCCCGTTAGACAGAACCTGTCTCCAGGACCGGGATCTCCAGGTCTCTTTCCATTCCACACGGACCGAAATCTTGAAATCCAGCAGGGTGGACGCGCGTGCAAGAGGCGAGGGGGAGGGGGCGACCGCCTGGAGATTCGCTCACTCACAGAGAAGCGGAAGCTTTGCTCGGAATCTGAATTCTGCCCAAAAGGATTATAACTCTGTTCATGCATCGATCAGCAAGCGGGGACCCTTGGAAGCGGGGCAGAGGAAGCGAGATTGTTGCATAAAAGACGTCCATGCCTCTTCCCACCGATCACTCCCCCACCCCTCCCACGGAGCTTTCCGCCCGGCCCCTTCGTTCACTCCCGCCTCTTTCCCGTCGTCCCCTTGGCCGTGGGCGGCGAGTATGTTTCTGCGGCTACTGTTGGCAAGAGCCCGGTGGCCGCTGGTCACCTGTCCCCCGCGCGGTATCCTCCTCCTTGCCGCCTCCATGGCCACCGGCACGCGCGCCACCGCTCGGCAGGTAGGGCTTGAGCGCGCCGTCTGGGTTCCGGGGGACCGGAGCGGAAGGGAGAGGCGGGCGTCAAGCCCTCGCGATGCCCCGTGGAGCCTCCGGGCGGCAGATGCTCCGGGGCGCTGCGTCGCGGACACTCTGTCCTTCCCTGGCCCCTCTGATCCTTGCAGCTGAGCCAGAGATTCGGCCGCCCCAGCATTTGGAGTGCTGACTGGCCGGCTGCGGAGCGAGCGAGCGAGGAAAGGTGGCTAGAGTGGTTCGCGTTTGCCGGTGACACTGTCCCAAGATCAAGCCCTCTGCTGGAGACCCCGAGGCCCTGCTGCACCAACGCCCCGGATCTGATTTTTTTGCGGGGAAAAAGTGTGTTCCCAAGGGACTCGGAAAGCACTTTGCAGATCCCTTTAGTAATTTCCTGCTTCCAAGATGTTTTGTGGAAATAGAACGGCGCAGTAGGAATATTTTATTTGTAATGTTATACGTATTTCTGTTCCGTGAAAGTCTGTTCCCCTTGGGAGGAATGGCTTAAAGCCCCAGCGGTTTTAACTTTCAATACTTCTAAACGGGGGTCACAATAACATGCACCAATAATTCATGGAACTTATTTAAAGCTACCTTGCATTGTTGATAGAACATACCATTTCAGAAAAATGGGTGTCCAGTCTCTCCTTAAAAGCCTCCAGGGATGGGTTACACACAACTTCTGAAGGCAAGGCATTCCACTGGTTAATTGTTCTCACCTAGGACATTTCTTCTTAGTTCTAGATTGCTTCTCTCCTTGATTAGTTTCCCTTCATTATTTCTTGCCTTGCCTTCTGGCTTTAGAAAATAGGTTGACCCCTCATTTTTGTGACAGCCCTATCATGTCTTCCCTAGTCCTTTTCACTAGACGTACCCAATTCCTGCAACTGCTCTTTATACGGTTTAGCCTCCAGCACCCTAATCATCCTTGTTGCTCTTTTCTGTACTCTTTTCCAGTGTCTCAACATATTTTTATATTGTGGTGACCAAAATAGGATGCAGTATTCCAAGTGTGTTCTTACTAAGGCTTTGTAAAGTGGTACTAATACTTCACATGATCTGGATTCTGTGCCTCTGTTAATGCAGCCTAGGAGTGCATTGGCTTTTTTTTGGCTGTAGCCACACACTGTTGGCTCATATTTAAGTGATTGTCCACTAGGTAGGACTCCCAAGATCCCTCTCACAGTTACTGGCATTGACCCATGTTTCATCCAATCTATACCTATACATTTGGTTTTTATTACCTTAGTGTAAAATCTTACTTATCCACATTGAATTTTATTTTGTTGTATAGAGCCCAGTATTCATGTCTGTTGAGATTCTTCTTGATCTTGAGCCTATCTTCTGGGTTGTTAACTATTTCTACTAGCTTAGTGTCATCAGCAAATACGATGAGTTCCCCTTCTATTCCCTCATCTAGATTGTTTATGAAAAATTGGAAGAGTACTGGGCTTAAAACAGAACCCTGGAATACCCCACTGTCCACCTCCCACCATGTGAATTTAGTTTTGGTAAGGACTACATGTTTTTTTAATTATTTTTAATTAGTTTTATTCATTTATATCATAAAATGTGAAAATACAAAAGCAAATAGTAGGGGACAACAGTAGAAAAAGGGAAAACAAAAAAGGTGTGAAGAAAGGGAGGGGAAGGAACAAAAGCCATTGACTTCCAACTCTCTGTGTGTTGCAATAAAATCAGACATTAAAATCAAATCTCAACTTTTTACATTTCTATAGTAGTATGCAGTAGTATTTTATCGGCAAATCAGTCTTATCGGTAAAACCCAAAATCATAATACTATTTTTTCCACCTCAAGCACAAAGTCCAGAAGTGGTTTCCAAGTAGAAGCAAAAGTACTTATGTTCTTTTCTTTTATCAGCACAGTCAATTTGGCTATCTGCTAATTCCATCAGCTTTTGTAAACCATTCATCCGTGGTAGGAATCGAGGCATCCTTCCACTTTTGTGCATAGAGCAATCTTGCTGCCATCACCATATATAAAATCAGAGTTCCATTTTTTTTCCCAGTTCTCTTTCCATTACACCAAGAAGGAAAGTTTCTGGTTTAATCTTTATGTTTACTTTAAGGATTTTCTGCATTAATATATGAATCATACTCCAATATTTCTTTGCCGTATCACAT
The DNA here is from genome assembly GCA_034064705.1 of Bothrops alternatus. Taxonomy (NCBI): domain Eukaryota; kingdom Metazoa; phylum Chordata; class Lepidosauria; order Squamata; family Viperidae; genus Bothrops; species Bothrops alternatus. Next base: position 16,463,240 of record JARGCV010000085.1, read on the forward strand.
GTCCACCATCAATGATAAAATGTCCCTTCTTTACATTTACATCTCCAACATTCATTTGATAACTTGTCTAGTGTTAAATACCAGTGATACATCATTCTGTAAAATTTTTCTTTTAGGTTATAATTTAATGTGAATTCTAAGCCTTTAGCCACATATTCTCCCATTGTTCAAACATCACATTATACCCAAAATTCCTTGCCCACTGGATCATACACTGTTTTACATGTTCATTTTCCAAATTCAATTTTAATAACATTTTATAGACCTTAGTAATTATATGATCATCACTACCACATAGTAGGATTTCCAATTCATTTTTAGCAAACTCAAAACCATGGCCTTTTTTGTCTAGTTTAAATCTTTCCTTCATTTGTGGATATGTAAACCAGTGACAAGTGTGACCTTCTAATTCTAATTCTTCCCTAGACTTGATGGAGTCACCAGAATTGAAAGATACTATTTTACCATACGTCCACCAGTCCGGCTTCACCACCATTTCTTTTCTAAAAAAGCTGCTTGGTGGGACACCCACAGGGGCAATTTTGTAAAAAAACACCCTTGTTTTATATACTGTTAAGGACTACATGTTGAGTACGCTTTGTCTGCCAGTTACAAATCCATCTGGTGGTTGAAGCTGTCTAGCACACTTTTTTTTTTTACTTTACCAAGAAATAGGTTATGGTATATTTTGTTCAAATTAGTCAAGATCCATATGGATCATGAGCCTATGTTCTGTAGTGGCTATTCCTGTCAGCTTGATATCATCTGCAAATTTGATGAGTTCCCCTTCTATTCCTTCATCTACATTGTTTATGAAGATATTGAAGAGTACTGGACCTAAGACAGAACTTTGAGTACCCCACTGCTCCCTTCCCTTCCCTCTGCAGCAAGTGGGAGATCAAACATATTCCTAAACAACCTAGCTGACAACTTTGTCACCCAAAAGATAGAGGAGGGAACTAGAGGAAAAGCTATACTATACCTAACTTTGTCTTTACAGGTTCAGTCTATTTATTGGTATTCTGCCTTAGTTATGTACCCCTCTTTCCAGTTTGTCCAAGAGTTCTTTGTGCAACCATAATGGTTTCTTCTTGGATTTCTTGTTTTTCTTTTTCAGTGGTATTGTGGTTGCCTGGGCTTTTATGATCATATTTTTCAGTTTCCCAAGCTTCTTCAATTGGCTTCCCCTTTAAGATTTTGATCCATGGGATCCTTCCCAAGCTTTTTCTGAGTTCATCTTTTAAAGTTTTAAGACACTGGTTTGATTATGTTGTTACTTATGTGTGTATTGTATTCTTTGTGTTGTATTGTTTTATTGTATTGTGTTGTAATACAATTTTGTATTGTATTATCTCTATATTATAGTCTATTGCTTGTGTCTGATGCTTAGCATGTTTTGAGATCCAGCTCTCATTATTCCCAGCAATATGGCCAATGACTGGAGGGGATGGGAGTTGTAATCCAGTACATCTGGAGGCCAGGAGATTGATCACATTGAGATGGGCCATCCTTTCCTAGCTATGTCCTTGTTCCCAATAATTGGGATCCAGCTGAGGCCATTCTAGCTTTGCCTGTAACTAGGATGGATCAAGAATCGTGTGCTCTTGGTCCAATTTGCTATTCTGTTGATGAACTAAGTGACTAAATTGTATTGATTTTGCATATGATCTCAGAGGACGAAATCACATCTAGCTTTATGGTTCTTTTAATTAATATGTTTTATACTGTGGCTTTTTAAAATTAATATGTTTATACGTCTGTTTTTAAATTTTTAAATTTAAATTTTTAATTTTTATTAAATTGGGGGGGGTGAGTGATGTATGTACGGGACAGGAATATGCTTGAAGAAGGTATGATAGATAAATGGACAGGCCTGCCGAGCTTGAGGGAGGCCGGGGACTGGGGGGATGCGGACTCTGGAGTCAATGAGGGTTGGAATATACCGGTCATTCAGGGAAGAGGCAGGTATGGCGGGAGCAGGAGGGTAGGCCGCACACGGGGAACTCGGTCCTGCTGTCTCGTAGCAGTTCCTTGTTCTGGCCCTTCTGAAAAATCTTGCTCTCCCCACGATTCTGGTGATGGGTGTAGCTTGGGCCCTGGGCTCAGGCTATTGCTGCTTAACGTCAGGTCGGTTAACAATAAGGCTCCCCTCATTCATGATCTTCTCATGGATGAGGAGACCGACTTGGCGTGTGTGACTGAGACCTGGTTGGGCCCTGAGGGGGGAGTTCCCCTCACGAACATGTGCCCATCAGGTTATCAGGTATGGCATCAGCCGCGACCCCAGGGAAGGGGGGGAGGAGTGGCTATTTTGGCCCGGGAGAACTTCAGTCTACGTAGACTCACTGTTTCCGAAATTCCGGGTTGTGAGTCCATCCTTATGACGCTGGACCTAGGGGTCCAGGTGGGCTTATTGCTTACGTACCTGCCTCCCAGCTGCGTGGCATCAGCCCTGCCTGTGCTACTCGAGGAGGTTGCTGGGCTGGCGGTGGAGTTCCCCAGGCTTATAGTCTTGGGGGACTTCAATCTGCCGTCGCTTGGCGAATCCTCGGGATTGGCACAGGAGTTCATGGCCGCCATGACAACCATGGACCTGACCCAAGTAGTGCAGGGTCCGACGCATAAGGGTAGACACGCCCCGGATATGATTTTCCTTTCGGAGCAGTTGGGTAATGATCTGGTTTTGAGGGGCTTAGATATCATGCCTTTGTCATGGACCGATCATTTTCTGCTTCGACTGAATTTTACGGCCCCGATCCTTCCCCGCAGGGAGGCGGAACCGATTAGGTGGTTCCGCCCCAGACGCCTGATGGATCCAATTGGCTTTCAGACGGCGCTTTGGGAATTACCGAGCTCCCTCATTCACAGTCCGGCGGAGTCCCTGATAGCGGCATGGAATACGGCCGCGAAGGGGGCTATTGACCGGATTGCGCCTTTGCGACCTCTCCGTGGTGCTGGCCCCAGGAGGTCTCCTTGGTTTACTGAGGAGCTCAGGGGGATGAAGCGCCATAAGAGACGTCTAGAGAAGCGATGGAGACAAAGTAAGTCTGGATCTGACCGAACCAGATTGAGCTTATTTATTAAAGCCTATCTGAAGGCGATTAAGGCGGCAAGATCTTTGTATCTTTCTGCTTTGATCGCGTCTGCAGAATCTCGTCTGGCCGCCCTGTTTAGGGTGACCCGATCCATCATTAACCCAAGGGGTCCGGGGCCTCCCTTGCAGGGTAGTGCTGAGGACTTTAATAACTGTTTCGCAGACAAAGTGGCTCAGATCCGGGCTGACCTAGACTCCAATTGTATAGCAGAGTCGACTGATAATGATTCAGTTGAGGGGGACAGGGGCATGTTCTTGTCTGGTCATCTGGGGAGAGTTTGAGGCTGTTACGCCTGAGGAAGTGGACAGGGCCATTGGATCTGTATGTTCTGCCACCTGTTTGTTGGACCCGTGTCCCTCCTGGCTGGTTTCGGCCAGTAGGGAGGTGACACGTACCTGAATCCAGGAGATTGTCAATGCTTCTTTGAGGGAGGGGTCCTTTCCGGCTCCCTTAAAGGAGGCACTTGTGCGCCCCCTCCTCAAGAAGCCTTCCCTGGATCCAGTAATTCTGACCAACTATCGTCCGGTCTCCAACCTTCCCTTTGTGGGGAAGGTTGTTGAGAAGGTGGTGGCGCATCAGCTCCAGCGGTCTCTGGAGGAAGCCGATTATCTGGGCCCTCTGCAGTCGGGGTTCAGGCCCGGCTACAGCACCGAAACTGCTTTGGTCGCTCTGATGGATGATCTCTGGCGAGCCCGGGATAGTGGCCAGTCCTCTGTCCTGGTGCTTCTTGACCTCTCAGCAGCGTTCGATACCATTGACCACGGTATCCTTCTGCGCCAGCTGGAGGGATTGGGAGTGGGGGACACCGTATTGCGGTGGTTCTCCTCCTATCTCACTGGTCGGTCACAGTCGGTGTTTGTGGGGGGTCAGAGGTCCACCTCTAAGTTACTCCCATGTGGGGTGCCTCAGGGGTCGGTTCTCTCCCCCCTACTTTTTAACATTTACATGAAGCCACTGGGTGAGATCATCCACTACCATGGAGTGAGATACCATCAGTATGCTGATGATACTCAGCTGTACATTTCCACTCCTGGCCATATCAGTGAAGCGGTTGAGGTGATGTGCTGGTGTCTGGAGGCTGTGAGGGTTTGGATGGGTGTTAACAGATTAAGGCTCAACCCCGATAAGACAGAGTGGCTGTGGGTGATGCCTCCCAAGGACACTTCTATCTGTCCCTCGATTACCCTGGGGAGTGAATCTATAAACCCCTCAGAGAAGGTTCACAACTTGGGAGTCCTCCTCGATCCACAGCTGACATTGGATCATCATTTGTCGGCAGTGGCGAGGGGGGCATTTGCCCAGGTTCGCCTGGTACACCAGTTGCGTCCTTACTTGGATCGGGAGTCTCTCCTTACAGTCACACATGCCCTTGTCACCTCGAGGATCGACTACTGCAACGCTCTCTACATGGGGCTACCCTTGAAGAGTGTTCGGAGACTACAACTAGTGCAAAATGCAGCTGCGCGAGCAGTTGTGGGTCTTCCTCGTTGTGCCCACATTTCATCAACTCTCCGCATGCTTCATTGGTTGCCTATTGGTCTCCGAGCCCAATTCAAGGTGTTGGTTATTACCTATAAAGCCCTTCATGGCATGGGACCAGGATACTTACGGGACTGCCTTCTGCCACATATTTCTCTACGACCGGTGAGAGCGCACAGGGTCGGCCTCCTCCGGGTCCCGTCAGCGAAACAATGTTGTCTGGCGGGCCCTAGGGGGAGGGCTTTCTCTGTTGTGGCGCCCACCCTTTGGAACCAACTGCCTCCTGAAGTCCACGTTTTCCCGACTCTCCCGGCCTTCCGAAAGAATTTAAAAACCTACCTCTGCCGGCAGGCCTGGGGATGATTGTTGATTGTGGTGTGACTGATGAGTATGTATGGGGTTTTATTTTTAATGTTTTTTTGTTTGGATTTAGTCGAAATTGTTTTATATATATGCTGTGAGCCGCTCCAAGTCCTCGGAGAGGAGCGGCATACAAATCCGAATAAAATAAAATAAAATAAAAATAAAATAAATATTTTCCTCAGTGACTGGGAGCAGCTTTTTTTTCCAGCCTTACCTGCAGCTTTAGCTTGAGTCCGCCTACACCCAAAACATGGTTTAATTCAGAACAGCCTTGCTCTAAGAGATCAGGTTTCTTAATCTTTAAATTATGGGAAAGTGTGGTTTTCAGCCACTTTTAGGGCAATAATTACAAAACAATATTTTGTGTAGAGTAAGACAAGAAAAAAACTGGGCATATGTGACAAAACAGAAAAAAGAGGTCTGTTGCTAGTCTCCCAAAAATTGAAAATATCCTCCCCCCCTTTTTTTTTCTTTTTGCAAAAATCTTTTAAAACTCCTGGAGGGACAAGTGATTTAGTATCTGGAAGCTTTTAAAGTGAATAGACCATATTTCCTTCCTAACTTTAGCAACTTTAAGATATGTGGACTATGCTGGCTGGGAAATTCAGGGAGATGAAGTCCATATATCTTAAAGTTGCTAAGATTAAGAAACACTGGACTAGACCATAGGCTGTTTCAGTTCATATGGTCTTGGCACAGGTCAGGCACTTTCTGAACCTGCTGAATCCTGCTTCTAGCTTGTTCCTCAGATTTTCCCCCAAGGCAAATTGAGCTAAGCAAAATGAAATCTTCCGGCAAGGCAGAACTGAGCTCCTTGAGGGTTGGCAATGGCTCACGCCCTGCTGTTCCTTCCGCTTTCACATGGGGCAGAGTTCAGTCTTGGAGGCGGGATCGAGATATCCTCCCTGCTATAAAATCTTCTGCTGGTAGTGAGCTGAAAGTGCCAGAAGCAGCAGTTTTGCAGACAATGCCTCATCAACAGAGCGATAGTCTTCATGCCGGAAAGGTAAGTGATCTCTGATCTTGGGGCAAGAAGCCATTAAGGGCTGGAAGTAGGAATTTGCAAACGGTTCCGTGATTTAAATAGGGATTTTTGCCTATTTCCCAATTTGTGTAGGATCTTTCACTGCATAGCCTTTTCTTTCTGAAGACTGCCCTGTCATGAGCATGTTTAAGAGGATGATAAGTTTAGGTGAAATTAACATATTAATTAAAAGTTAATATATCTCACAGTGACCCTGGTTTCAGTAGAAGAGAATGTTGCTCCATGAAAATAATACAATATAAAACCTGTGAATCTGTGGTGGAAATGTTTTGCCCTTCAATCTTGATCCTGTGGAAGGGATCTGCCATTGTTTTATGAATCGTCCACCTTCTGTAGGGTCTCATTCTTGGATCCTTTGCCAGCTACAGTGATGATGAACCTTCTCAGTTGTCTGATGCAGGAGAGGCTTTTGACAAACAAGTCAATGGGAAGCTGAAGGAGTTACTGGCCATGTAAGCAACTGGTTGCATTTCATTCTCTTTATTAAACTGTTGCAAAATGACAGGAAAAATATTTGGCCTTAAGGATATTTTGCAGGTAGCTGCAGAAGTTTTTCCCTTTCTCTACGTTCATTTTTTTTCTTTTTTGCCTTTCAAATGATGCCGATTCTATTTCCCCCTCTGTTTGCAAGGAAGCCACCTCTTTTTTGGGGGGCTTGGCCAAAAGTCCATTATGTCAGGTGTTCTCAATTTCAAGTTAAGAGCAGGTGACTAGAAAAGTGAGGCGGGCTAACAGTCATAATCAAACAGGTCCTGTAACACTTCAGATCTGATTTCCAAAAAGTTTGCATACAGGTGCCTTGATGAACCTGAATATAATGTTCATATAAATCAAGCAGCTCTTTTTTCAGGAGAATGCATGTTGTTTTTGTAGCTGCCATGAAGTTCCCAAAAAAGATTTGTTTTAAAACACTGCTGTTTTACATGCATGTCTGAAGCATCTTTTGGAAGAGAATCCGAAGTATGCATAGCTTTAATGGTTCACCAATTAGAACCTGGTGATTAGCAAGTTACTAAATGATGCTAATATCTTGTTCATGTTGGATGTTTTTTATAAAATCAAAGGGGGGGGCTGTGTGAATGAGGATTTAAAAACTAGAACTTAGATAATGATAAAGGCTTTATTGATGCAAATGAATTATTGGTGGAGACAATGGTAGGCCTGATTGGTTCAAACCTCTTGCGAACCTGAGAACCACTTGATTTAAAGCAGTGGTTTAAACAACAACCTTGACAACTTTAAAATGTGTGGACTTCAACTCCCATGTTGGCTGGGGAATTCTGCGATTTGAAGTCCACACATCTTGCCAAGATTGAGAAACGCTGATCTAAAGGCTTTATCTCATCATCTGCTGTTTTAGAGAGAGATAAAGAGTCTCTCTCTCAGCATAAAAAAAGAATTCTGCCATTCACAGGTTGATTTATTGAGCATATTTACTTTCCACTATAATCAGAACCTAAATACATGGATAGAAGGAACACTTACTCTAGGTAAAACCAGACAGAAGCCTATTCTAGGAAAGCTTCACAGGCTAATTTTCTGATCCAGTTGCTGTTAGTGTGAGTAGACAACATCTGTTTTGTGTCCTATTCTAGTTCTGGGCCACCTCTGAAGAAAGGGAAGACCCGCATCTTTCATGGTTTGCATCAGGTAGGGGATAAATATTTAACTAATTTAACCATGTGCCTCTTAATTTTTAAAGGTTTTGGGGTTTTTTGCTGGAAGAAGAGTGGTGGAGCTTTGAGGATTTCCTGTTGAATTTTGATGAAAAGAATTAGACACTTAAAATATCACACAAATATGACAGTGAACTGAAAGTTCCCATAGTAGTTTTTTCTTTCTCCCTAATAAAAAAAAATTCTTCAGAACTATCTTTCTCATTGGTAAGGTTTATAGAACAGTAGCAACCCTTTCTGGAATAAAAATGTGCACATCCCATAGTTTTTTCAGTGTAGAGCTTGGCTTCCTCTCTCAGCTTGTTCTGACTTCATAAGAGGACAGCAAAACCAGGATTGAAGCGAAGACTGAGAATCAAGTGATTATGGTAGTTAATGCTGAGAAGGCCATCTAGAGATAGGAGATAAGATGGAAAGTTTGTGGATTAATTAAAATATTTGTACAGGTAGTCCTCAACTTAAACCATTTGTTTAATGACTGTTTGAAGTTACAGCAGCACTAAAACGGTAACTTACAACCAGTCCTTGCCTTTACAACTATCATATCATCCCCATGGTCACCGATCAAAATTCGAGCACTTGGCAACTGGCATGTATTTATGATGGTTATAGATCATGTTATCACCATTTGTAATCTTCCCAGCCCGCTTCTGACAAGCAAAGTCAATGGGACAGGCTGAGTTTGTCTAATGACCACATGATTTATTTAACATCTGCAGTGCTTCACTATGGAAAAAAGATCATAAAATTGGACATGAGTTACTTACCGGTAATCACCACCTTGCTTAGCAATAGAAATTCTGATCCCAATTGTGATAAGTCAAGGACTTATATAGCTGCCTGTCTTAAAAACTGCTCTGGTTGGCTTACAACCAAGTTTCTTAGCAGTGAGGAACCTGACCTTTCACTGTGCTTTGAGATAGTTTTGGGTCATTCACTTGGCAGCACTCTGAATGCTGAGTTCCAGAGTACATTGAATGCAGCCCTAGGTTCCAGGGCTTCTAAAGTTGACTTCCAACCCTTCAAATATTGGCTGTGAAACTTGATCTCTTAAATGACACTTGAGAATTTAGCTAAGGAACTGTGGCAAACTGTTTCTGGGTGTGAAAGCTCTGATGAAAACCATGGGGCAGGTCCAGGGAAGCAACGGGGTGACTCAGTGTTCCAAAAAGGAAAGCACTGCAAAGATCAAAATCTTTGACTAAAACTAAATCTAACAGTTGAAAATGACATCACAGTTTTATTTGTGAAGAACAAAAAGGTAAAGAGTGGATTTGGTGGTTGATGTGATTTTGTGTTATCAGAGATGTCAGTTTATGATGCTGGTTTATAATCGCCTTCCCTGTTTTCTGTGTGTAACTCTTATATTTAATCATGCTCCTGGGTTGTGTTACTTTATCTGTATCTTCTTATCCTGATCAAAAGTTGTAGTGGCACAGTGGTTAGAATGCAATATTGCAGGCTAATTCAGCTCACTGCCAGGAGTTCGATCCTCACCAGCTCAAAGTTGACTTAGCCTCCCATCTTTCCAAGGTTGGTAAAATTAGGACCCAAATTGTTGGTGGCGATATGCTGACTTTGTAAATTGCTCTGAGAGTGTTATAAAGCACTATGAAGTGGTATATAAGTCTATTGCTATCCTTGTTCAAAACCGTGAACCATCCCAACATCTGAGGTTGCAGTTACGTGTTTAAAAGATCTGATACCGTTTGGACGGTTCCCAGACACGCAATAGAGAACATAAACATAGTACAAGCTCAAGATGTGGTGCCCTATAGTAAACTCCTAATTAAAGAAGGGAATGTGTTATCATTAAAGTCCTCGAATATACTAGGAGATGAAGGAATAGTTTATACTTGGTTTTCATATTTACAATTGCAGTCTAGATGGCAAAAAGACTTGAAGATGGGTTTATCCCAAACAGATGAGAATTTAATTAAACAAGTTAGAGACCAAAGGTCTATGCATATCAAAAGAGTGTATAATGTATTGATAGAAATTGACTCCGAAACTGAACTAGTCAAGGATTGTATGATAAAGTGGGGACAAAATTTTGGACAACCTATTATGATGGAAACGTGGGAGAGAATTTGGGTGAAAAATGTAAGATTTACGCAAGCGCAACATTTAAGAGAGAATTTTTACAAAATGTTTTATAGATGGCATCTAGATCCGAAAAAACTATCATATATCTACCCTGACCTCCAATCTAAATGTTGGAGATGTGAAAGTATGAATGCTACCTATTTTCATGTATGGTGGACCTGTAGAAAAATTAAAGCTTTTTGGAGAAAAATATGGTGGGCTCTTCAGAACATTTTGAAAAAGCGTATTGAATTTCTACCTCAGTTGTTTTTGTTAGGTATTACAAAAGACTGTACCACCTTGGAGACGAACTTAATTTTGAATTTGATCACAGCAGCAAGACTGCTGGTGGGACAATACTGGAAGAAACCAGAATTACCATCTATTGAAGAATGGACCTTGAAAGTCATAAATTTGGCAGAAATGGCCAAAATATCTGCATATTTGAAGGATCATTCAAATGAAAAATATATGTTGGACTGGAAAAAATGGATAGATTACATACAAGGGAAATATCAATCTAAGAAACTGTTTCTAGCCTATAGTTAAATGTTTTATATGCTGATTGAAAAATGTTTACAAGTAGAAAATGATTGTATTAAGTTGAGTTGCATTCAACCTGATTTTTTCTTTGTTTCCTCTGTTTACATTTACAAATATATAATTAATAAAAATTAAAAAAAATTAAAAAAAAGGTCTGATACCATGTACTGTATTAATTGTTTAAAAAACAAAATAGCCTTCCCCTTTTAGGACTTTCTTGCAATCATGTGCCATCCTGTTGCTTATCCTTTTTCCATTAATGCAACAGGTTAGATATTGGATATTACAGAAAACATTTTCATTCCTTGGAATATTCTTTGGAGAGCATTTATTGCATATTACTGTCAGAGATATTTTAAAATGTGAAAGAAGTAAATGCTAGATTTGCTCTAATCTTGAAAGACATTCTTTGAAGTTCTAGTTGGTTGACTTTTAAAAAAAAATAGAAAAAATGAATTGATTTTCTCTTCTGTTTTGTTGCAGGCCTTTCCAAATGTAGTAGTTGTTGGCCTGGGAAAGAAAGCAATGGGAGTGAATATAGATGAAAACTGGAATGAAGACAAGGAAAACATACGGGCAGCTGTGGCAGGTTAGCAAAATTAAAACATTAATTTTGTGTTAATGTATAATCTCTAATATTGCTTCCATAATGAGTGCAATCTGTATTTTAAAAGGTTGTTTCCATTTGTCAAGCTTAGTAGCTTAGATGGCAGTTGTGGGTCTCCCTTGGGTTAAATGCTGCTGGACTTAAAGTCCATGATTTTAATTTACAAGAGATCAGGCCTCTGCAACCATAACATGTACACATAAGGGAATTTCGACAGCTTGAATGGCAACTGGTAGAACTGCCTGTTCATCACAAATGTGATGGGTGTGTAAGACGCTTGTCCTTGGCCCCATGAGGGAAGGCATGGCAGAATCCAGCCCAAATGCAAAATGTAAAATCTCATATTTTCAACAACCCCACCCTTTGCAGCTTTTAGAACCAAAGCTGGCATAGCAACTGGTTTGCAGCCTTCCATAAAAGAGTGAGTGATCAAAGAGAATGCAACCTAGAACTAATGAGAAATTACCTGACAGTGAGAACAATTAATGAATGGAACAGCTTGCCTGCAGAAGTAATGGGTGCTCCTTCATCGGAGGTTTTCAAGAGAGCCATTTGTCTGGAATGGTATAGGGTTTCCTGCTTGAGCAGGGGATTGGACTAGAAGGTTTCCAAGATCACTTCCAATTCTGTTCTGTAATTCTGTAATTTCATTTTTCTGTTACTTAATGGGCTGATAAAGTAGCCTTGGCAAAATTGAGTTTTTAACATGGCTAAACAAGGGCGCATATTGCAAAAGTTGCTTTTTTGATGTATTGTGTACTTTGGCCAGCTGAGATTGCTCAGTCATCATTTTCTAACATGAGAAAGTTGGGCGAGGCACTTAATCATTCTTGAATTACTTGTAGGGAGTTGCTTCTAGATAACTCATTTAATTGTTCTATAATTAATCATTTTCACTTCAGAAAGCTTTGATTGCAGAAATGATTGTCTTGGCTGATTTTTACTCCTTGTGGCAGGATGTGTTTTCACTAGAATACTCCTCCTTGGTTCTGTTCGGTCATAATTTTTCCAATGTGTGTTTTATTGTTTAGCTGGATGCAGGCAGCTGCAGGACCTAGAACTTCCTTGTGTTGAAGTGGACCCTTGTGGAGATGCTCAGGCTGCAGCTGAAGGGGCTGCCCTCAGCATCTTTGAATATGAGGAACTGAAGCAAAAAAAGAAACCCACCCTTGAAATTCAATTGCATGGCAGGTAACCAAGACATGATGTTGGTATGGTGCTTCTGTTGCAGAAATAATTTGTTTACCATGAAGTGTTGAGAAATAAAAGGCTGTTGAATGAAGTCTTTACTGAAAGTCACCATTAGAACTTGCACTTAAATGAATAAATCATTTCCACATGCAAACATGGTTTATACTTCAGCAGTGATCAACCAGTGAATCAAGAGCATAGAGGGGGAGGGATATGACATCATCTATTTCCAATCTACAACACAGTCTTTTCAACAGTTCCAAGAAGGTTCCACACCCATTTGCACCACTAAGGTGACCTTGATGACACAGATAAACCTCCAAGTGGCCTCAATGGCCAGCTGTAAATATAAATCCTTCCATTCCCCACCATCCAGTCAGAGCTGAAGAAGCTTCTTGGATGAGAAGCAAAATGTCTTCAAAGAAAAACAAGAAAGTCCAGTTTCCTCCTGAAAAAACACCTTTGGGACAACCATGACCTGGATGACTAAGAATCTCCATAGACACTTGCTTGTAGTTATTTGCAAATTTGTTGCTTGATTATCTTTTCTAGGATCTTCCCATATATTGATGTCAGGCTGATTGGTCTATAGCAGGCATGTCAAACTCGCAACGTCATGTGATATCAAGCGACATATCGCAACTTTCCCCCCATTGTTGGCAATGGGTTGGGCACAGTTTTGGCATGACGCATCCAGCCCATGGGCCGGCAGTTTGACATGCCTGGTCTATAGTTTCCTGGATCTGTTTTTTTTCCTTTTCTTGAAGATGGGAACCACATCAGGTCTTTTCTAATCTTCTTGTAGTTCTCCAGTTCTTTAGGATCTTTGAACAATGTGGTTTAATGGCTTTGGTATCTCTTTCGCTAGGTCCTTCTGTACTTTAGGATGTAATCCATCAAGTCCTGATGATCTGAACTCATCTAGAGCAGTCAGGTGTTCTTTTACTATTTCCTTGCCTATTTTAATTTGCATTCCTAGTCTGTCTTTTGCAATTATGTTAGGCTATATTTTCTTTTTGTGTAAAAACACATGCAAAGAATGAATTGAGATGTTCTGCTTTTTCTCTGTTACCTGTCATTTCCTTACCATTTTCTCCTATTGGTTAGATGATTATTTCCTTGACTTTGTTACTATTAATATTTGAAAGAAAAATTATTATTATTATTATTATTATTATTATTGACATTTATTGCAAATCTTATTTCATTCCAAGCCTTAGCTTTTCTGGTTTCATCTTTGCAAGTTCTGCTTATTTGTTGGTATTCTGTCTTAGTTATGTGTCCTTTCCATTTTCTGTATTTATCCCTTTGTCTTTTAGTTTATCAGAGAAATCTTTGTGCAACCCTGCTGAATTCCTTTTGGATTTCCTGTTTTTCTGCTGTGGACTGGGCTTGTTTGATTTCTCAGAATTTCCCAAGCATCTTAGGTTGTTTTCCCCATTAAGAAATCCTTCCCATAATCTCTCTTTGAAAAAATCAGCTTTTTTAAAGTCTAGGACAGGGCTTTTCAACCTTTTCACCCATTGTACCACTTTTAGGATATGGCAATATCCGAGTACCACCAGTCGCCTAGCAAGGTGTCAAAAATTTGATGACCAAAAAAAAAAAAGGAAAAAAGTGATAAAATACAGGTAGTCCTCAACTTACAACAGTTCGCTTAATGACTGTTTGAAGTTACAAAGTGCCCCCAAGCCACAGCCAAGCAAGACACCTGCCTGCCAACCCAGCGGCCCTCTTCCTCCTGTTCGAGGTTTTCATTGTTGTGAGCATTTCTGTTGGGGATTGGCAGCAAAGATGAGGTGGGAGTTGTTTGGTTTTTATTCCACCCATCTGCTGGGTGGTTGCAGCAGGTTTTGGTCACTTCACATGACCCTAGGACACTGTGACCATCATAAATATGAATCAGTTGTCAAGCATCTGAATGTAAATCACAAGACCCTGGAGATGCTGCAACATTCCAGCTGATCGGTGCTTCTGGGCTCAGCTTCCACTGAACCCTGACAACCCCGAAGAAGCGCCAATCAGCTGGAAAGCAGCACTGATCCTGGTGCTTCCGCTGAGCCCTGACAGCCCTGCAGCTCCAGCCATCTCTCGCTCAGGCTTGTGCGGTGCTGCCACCAGTTCAGCTCATTCCCCTCCCCCACTACCACTTTTCTAGGATGGTCGCGTACCACCTGCCAGGTGCCAATGTACCACAGGTGGTACCCGTACCACTGGTTGAAAAGCCCTGGTCTAGGACACCGGTTTGATTATGATCTTTTGCTTGAGTATGTATTATGCTGAATTCCAATATGGCATGATCACTCTCGCCCAAAGTTCCAGCAACTTCAACCACCTCTATCACTTCTTCTTTGTTAATGTTCTAGAACTTTCTTTTCATTTCTCTTCTTCTCAAAAAATTCTTAAAAGCTTTAACAAGCCTTGTAAATCCAAGATAAGAAAATTATCCAGGCCAATCTTTTGATTTTTTTATTTGTATATCCCTTTTAATTATTAAGACATCAGCCAGTTTCTCTTGCATGTCTAGTGTAACATCTTTTCCATGTCATTCTTTTGGATTGTCATTTTCAAATCTCCTTTCAGATCAATCTCAGTCTTACCAGGTAAAACTTATTTCTGTTCCATAATATCTTTTAAACACAGTTTATCTATGGAGGAAGGTACTCTTAAAATTAACTTCTGAGTACATTGTTCAAAAATAACCTTCAGTATGTTCAATGTTAAAATATTTTGCTTCATTTTGTATTTGTGAGTTGAATTTAAACCTTCTTTAATTGTCCCTTCCTTGTCACTTCTCTGAAATGTACAGCCTTCAAAGTCCCATCGTATCATTTTTTAAGAATTCAAAACAAAAGCATTTTCCTATGGGAAGAACTTTTATAATTAATTCCAAAATCTTATTTCTGATCCATCTGGCTCTTTAATCCATTTATAACTTTTTAAAATCTAAATTCTAATCACTATTTGCTCTTTATTCCAAAATAATATTTTTAAAGTTCTTAAACATGTTTAAAACTTATTTCACTAAGAACTGAAGGAAACTCACCCAGTGTTGCAAAATATGTTGATCTGAAGGTTACTAATAGCTGAGAAAAATTAAGCAATTTCCAAAAGTGCTTAGAAAAGGAAACATGTGATCCCAGTGTCCTCAAAGGTGCTGACCATGGTTTAAGCAAGATAACCATCTTGCTTAAGAAGATAACCATCTTCTTCTCCCAGAGAAATAAACTACTGGAAACTATTATCTTGTGATCTCCTTACAAAGACTATCTGGAGCATTCATAGGCAATCCCAAGTCCTCTTCTTGTCCAGAGAGGAATTACCAAAGAGCCTGTATCTGCCAACTCTTCATTCCACCACAGTCATAAGTCTTCAATCTGCCATTTCTTCTCCGGAAGTCCAGGCCAATATTATCTTGTGTGAGCTGTTCAGCTTCAAAAAAATCAGTTCTCTTCCTTAGAGCTCCTTGTCATTCGGAGCACCTCCCTAGAAAGAAATAATCCTGGCAGAAGCTGCAATTCTTTGGATGTGCTTCCCACCCTGTCCTCTAGGCATTTATTGTCTTTGAAGACTCACATGATTCCCAGACTGGATTTTTGAGGCTGATCTTCCCTTTCATGAATGTAAAGTTCTACAGTTCTGTTTTGTTTGCCACTATACAGTGGTACTTGATAACTCTGCAGTAGTACTTGATAGATAAATGTTCTGTGTTCCTACTTAGTGATGGAATTGATGCCTGGCAGAAAGGGATTCGCTATGCAGAAGGCCAGAACCTGGCCAGATATCTTATGGAAGGCCCTGCAAACCATATCACACCAACCAAATTTGCTACCATCATTGAGGACAAATTAAAAAGCTTCGGTAGCAACGTGACTGTTCATAAAAGGTAAGTTCAGTTTAAGAGGTCTTTGGTTGGTAAGCATATTTCTAAGAATGATTAAATAGAGCTGGGCCTAGTAAGTTATTCATATGACCCTTGCTAGCTTAGCATCTGAGATACCAGTATCTTGTATGGACTTAATGTTATCTCCAGTGTTATACTATGCATCAAATAGCTTACACCAGTGTTTCTTGTCCTTGGCAACTTTAAGAAATGTGGACTTAAACTCCCAGAATTCTCCAGCCAGCATTGGCTTTAAGAAGCCCATGCTTCTTAAAATTGCTAAGGTGGAGAAATATTGGCTTATGCATCTGAATCTATTAACATATGCAACCTAACCTAAACCTTACCCCATTGTTAATATAGACCTCCTATAGAAATTCCCCATAGTTTGTCAAAATCATATCTCCCTTACATCTTTTAATTGCTGTAGAATAATTAGTCTTTTTACTTTGCTGCATCTGATGGAGAAACCAAACTCCTGAATTTCTATCCCATTTCCCTTGTCAAGCTTAGGTTTACTTTGTCTATTCAAGCAGGACACTGGATAGCTTACTTGTCAGTCTCTCAGCATTTACTTCCCATTTTCAAACCATAGCAAATAAAAGGTTTATTTTATATTGGTGTTCACTTTATGACTGACACAAAAAAGGTTGTAAAATTAGGTCAGTCATGTCAGTGATCTGCTTTACAACTATCACAACATACATGATTTGCAAGTTCTGTTACAGTCAAAAGTCGTATTAATATTGAAATGGCTTAAATTCTTCCACATAGCCCTTGCTTATTTCCACTTTGTAGTGCACCCTGGCAAAGTAGATGTACTGAGATTGTAGATGTTATTGCTGGGACTTGAAGGAACCCTTCAGGTAATAGACAGTTGTGCACTTAATTTTTGTGCACATGCTTGTGTATGTAGTATCTGTGTTGCAAGGTTTCTTCCCCTCTCAAAATATTGCTTTTTATTGATTTTACAAACCAAAGGATGCAAACCAAAAGAGGCATTTCTATTCAAAAAAGTCAAAAGGAACAAATATCATGCAAATAAGCATGAATTATAAAGCAAAGTATTGAAATTGCTGGCAATTAAATGTTTAATAGCTATAGCAGTTGCAACCTATTTATTTGTTTGTTCGCTACCCATCTCACCAATTTAGCACTCTGATTCTCTGAGCATGCATGATTATGAATTAAGAGAAGCATTAGGAATTTAGTTGTACAGAAGAGGTATTACAAGAGAATGGAGGGAACTAGCAAGATATTTCCTTTGCAGACTGCAGAGGAGTGTTTCCACAGAATAGCTGTAAAGGGGAAACTTGGTTAATATAAATCTTTTTCTTTTTATTTATTTGCTTTTTTATTATCTTAGAATTTGAGAAAAAAGCTATTTTTCTGCTGGCATTCGGGAATGCAATGTGTGTCCTCTTTCAGTAACTGGGAAAGAAATAATGGAAATTGTTCCCTGTCGTTATAGAGATAAATCTTGGATACAGGAGCGAGAAATGGGGTCATTTTGGAGTGTGGCAAAAGGCTCAGATGAACCCCCAGTCTTTCTGGAAGTCCACTACCAAGGCAGCAACAACCCCAAAGAAGCTCCATTGGTATTTGTTGGAAAGGGGATAACTTTTGATAGGTGAGCATCTTAGGAGCATTTTTGGAGCAGAATTTTTCTCCTGTTCCCAGAATATGTGCTTTGAAAGTGCAAATGAATGCAATGCAAATTCCATTGAAAGGGATTTTAGAAAGATGGTTTTAGCTCATTCATCTTCCCAAGTTTATGTGATCTCTAGGGGAAAAGCTTTCCAAGTTCTGGTCTTATGTCTTAAAGGGAGGGAGCTGTGGAGCTTCACATAGGGATCATGGAGGAACCATTTAGGAGCCATGGAATAATTGGGAAGTTTTTCCTTCCACCGGTATATAAAGATACAAATAAATAAATCTAAATGAAGAATCCATTGCAGAAATTACTCTCAAAAAATTATATTAAAGAACATCTCTGCAATGGATCCATTTGTTAGATTTATTCTACTTACTGAATTTATACCCTGTTTTTCTCCACTGGGAAGCATACAAAGAGGCTAAGGAAATTCTGAAAAATAAAAAAATGCAGATTAAAATTAAGAATAAGTACTATAATCCAATAAGAAAACTACAATGAGATAGAACTATATTTTTTTAATACTGAGGCTGCCTAAGGGTGAGTTTCTCATGGCCTGGGAGCAGGATAGGAGAAAATTCCTGAAGTTATGCTGGAAAAATGGGCTTCTGACAATGGATTCATCTTCAGAAAGTGTGTGCATAGTGAGACTGGACAAAGGGAACTTTACAGGCACCTATTAGGTAGTCATGGTGCTAAAGTATTTTTCTTACCATCAGATGGATTTTGATTGTCCTGCTTACCTACAATTTCAGTCTGTGGACTTCATTTAATTCTTCTCCAGTATTATTGCAGAAGATCTAAAATGAATGTTTCTCTGTGTTGTAGAACTTCTCTTTCAGATTTATAATAGTGCCATATTTTCCATGCTTTTTCATTTATTAAAAAAAAATGTGGCTTGGCATCACAGCAAAGTTTACTGTTGGTACTGTAAGTTTTTTGGGATGGGGTGGGCAAAGAGACCAATCTTTGTGGCATCTCTTGTATTTTTTCCCAGCGGTGGCATTTCGATCAAGCCTTCAGCCAATATGGATGCCATGAGAGCAGATATGGGAGGAGCAGCCACCATTTTTTCTGCCATTGTCACAGCTGCAGAATTGAAGTTACCCATTAATCTAATTGGTAAGTAGATTGCAGAAGAATAAATTTACAAAAGTTATTTGAATTGGAAAGAGATGTCAATAGACCTTGGGGGTCAGCCCATGTTGATTCTCCAAGGTCTGTGGCAGAACAGTTATCCCATAATTTGCTTCCTGGGCTGGAAATAGAAGCTGCTGAATCTAACAACTCAAGCAAACTGAGTTAGTTGCTGAAATTGAAGGCTGGATTAACTTGTCCCTTTGGCTTCTTCTCCAAAACAAAATCTGGTAATGTTGAGTGGTGAGATTCCATCATCAAGAGTCTTCCAGTTCAGAGATTCCAGTAATGTTCCAGTTTTGGGGTTTGCCACTTTGTAAGGATTCCTGATTGCTCTCCCTATTCTCTTCTCACATGGTGTTTTAGATGAGAAGATATCCTTTATTTAATTACACTCATCCAGCAACCATTCAAACTTGTGATGGAACTGAACAAGTGATACTTCCGGTCCTGCAATGTTTCCATGATTGCGATTGGGACACCTGGCTTGTAATTACGATATTGCAATATCCTGCAGCCACCATTTATGATCTTCTTTGCTGGCTTCCTATAAGCAAAGCCAATGGGGAAGCCAGCAGGTAGTTGTAAATGGTGGTCATACGATGTCCTCACTTTGTGACCTATGGCAATTCACTTAATGATGGCAACAGGGACTGCCTTTGTTAAGCGGTACCATCATATGACATCATGCTTTATGACTGCATTGTTTAGCAATGGAAATTCCAGCCTAACTTGGAGTCTTTAATTGAAGATTACCTGTATTTTATTTCATTTTCAAAAATATTTTTCTTTATTTTAGAAGAATATAAAAAATAAAGAGTAGCAGAATGAACAATAATTACATAATTAAAACTAAACAAATCCGACAACCACTTTAAAACTCTAACAGAATTTAACAAATTTCATAGTAAAGGGGTTAAAGTTAACAGTATTGTACTAAAATGTAATACTTGTTGTGAGGGCGTGCCAGCCACTGGACCCGGCAGCTGAATCCGGGGAATCAGGAGGAGGGGCCTGGAGAGCTATCAGAGGCGGAGGAAGGCTCTGATGAGCTCCAGGACTTAACAATCTGATGAAGAGCCTGTCCCTCCAATTGTGCTCAGGCTGAGACTCAGCTGTGCGGGGAAGCTGAGTCAGACTCTGAGGACTCACAGCTGGAAGACATTATAGACGCTTGCAAATGCAGACTGTCAACAAGAGCAGAACAGAGGGAGGCAATGGGGCAAGACATCGAGAAGCCACGCCTTGGGGCTGCATAATAAAAAGGGAAGGTGTGGGCGGTGCTGGTTGCTGAAGGCAACCGTTTGCAAAGGAATCAAGTTTAATGGAATCCTGTTTTGTTCGCCTTGCTTGTGAACAATTCTCCATTTGAATCATGTTCTGTTTTCCTTGGACAGTTCTGTTTGCATCGCATTTTGTTTGCCTTTGTTTGGGGGACATTTTGCAGGTCTGTACCTAATTAATAAAAGGGGTTTGTTTCTCCTGCATTTCCAGCCTACTTGTTACAAGAGGGGTTTGTCCTTGTGAATGAACAAGGACTCACATAGGGTGGGACAGAACAATACTAACATATATGGTTAACTTAGTCTCTGGTTTACCAAAAATACCTTATAGTACTTTTTAGTATAGTATTAATATATAATTAAATACAAAAATAAAATGAAATTACCTAATGATATCACAGTATTATTGCAAAGTATCATAAAATGTATGCTAAAGAAGAACATAACTGTTTCATTTGTTGATTTGTTGCCTTTTGCAGAACAGAAAAAGTATACATTTCCAAAATCAAAATATCTAGAATAATATCAGTTTTTCCAGGGTTTTGCCATATAATTCAGCATCACGTTAATATCTTTAATGTTTATGTACATTAAAATACTATTCTAGAAGTCTTATTAGACATTCACAAGACCATTTCATATGGATCAGTGGGCTTTCACACTTTTTACAACCTCCGGCCCAATTTTTAGCTTGTTTAATTCCTCTAGGAAAAATAAATTGGGTGAGGGAGTACCCTTTTCAGTGGTGATATTCAAATATGTGAACAACCAGTTCTCTGTGTGGATGCTGCTTCCAGAAGTCCATTCTGAGCCTGGGCAATAAAAAATTAGCTACCGGTTCTGCCGAAGTGGTACGAACTGGCTGAATCCCATCACTGACCCCTTTCCTTCAAAATATTGACAAACATCAAACAAGAAACAATGGAGAGAAATGTTCAAGGTTATCTATTTTGCAAGGACTAAACCCTCTCAGCTGGCATTTGTACAAATTTGCTTATTGAAAGGTAAGCAAAGGAATTGGGTCTTGGCATCAGGTAAGTAGATACCAGTGAAACAATACTACTGCTGAGGAATTTTTAATTCAAGTTTTAAAAGCATAGTTTAAAGGTGGGGTTCCCAACCAGGGGTGCAAGATGATATTCCAGGGGGTGCGAAAACTTGGGTGTTCAAAATTATAGTGTATATGCATAATTCGTTGCCATTATTTCAAACTTTTGTAAGGGGTGCGAGAATATATCAGAAGCGTTCTAGGGGTGCAAGGTATAGAAAAGGTTGGGAACCACTGGTTTAAAGAATACTGAATAATGTTACAGTATGCATAAATTCAGTTGGCATTCTTTATATCTAAGGTCTGGCCCCCCTTTGTGAAAACTTGCCCAGTGGGAAGGCAAATAAACCCGGAGATGTTGTGACAGCCATGAATGGAAAAACTATTCAGGTATGTTTTAAGATGCACAGATTTTAATAGAATAATAGGACCTTGGGTTGCACCTGAGGTTTCATCTAATAACATCATTTCTAGTTGAACAAATAGAACTTTAAATCAACAGTTGCTTGCAAGAGCCCCATGGAAAGGCCTAGAGGCCAAGCTTGCTAACATTTCTAACCTTCGTTGGAGGGCATCGGAATTGAGGGAATGGTAGCAATCTCATATTTAACAGAACAACAACATCTGTTCCCTATTGTTGCCCTGTGTTGCTTGGGGAATTCTGGGAGTTGATATCCACATAACTTAAAGCTGCCAAGGTTGAGAAACATTGGGATAGAGATAGACTATTGGTATTAACCATTAGTCTTTCAGGATTGCAATACCAGAAGTCCCCAACCTTTTGGGCACCAGGGACCGGTTCCGTGGAGAGAGGTTTTTCCACAGAATGGAGAGTGTGTGGTTTTGTGTGCTGGCTGCATCCGGGGCTTTGCTTGTTTGTGCGGACCAGTTGCTGGCATGCCACGGCCCGGAACTGGTCCACAGACCAGGGGTTGGGGACCTCTGGCAATACCATTGAAATAATAAAAGAATTGCAGCCTTTCATATTTGCCAGTGTGGATAGGAGATTCCTCTCTACAAAATATGGACCCAGACGTAGCTGCTAGAGAGAGGAAATGGTGGAAAGGCACCTCCAAGGGTTCTTAGTAGCAAATAAAACTGTTTTCCCAAATATTACCGGTATACTCTTTTGAGCTTTTTGGCTCTATTGTATCCATTATTTGATAGTAGTAATTTTATTTATTTCATGTTTAGAGTTATAATGCATTAAATTTTACAGTTTTAAAATGTATTATTAATTGCCCCCAAAATTAGCTATTGATGATATATAGGCAAGCTTGTTAGCCAATGTTGTAATTATAAACAGAATGTGATTTTCTCTTGCTGATTTTCATAAAAGATTGACAATACAGATGCAGAGGGAAGATTGGTGTTGGCTGATGCTCTTCACTATGCACACAGTTTTAATCCAAGGGCAATTTTAGACACTGCAACATTAACAGGTAGCCCTTTTTTATTTGTTTCAAGCTTCTGTACTCCATATTCCCAGAATATTAGGAATACTATGAAAAGCCTCTTCCTATGCAGAATATTTTAATAATGTAATGTCTTTGTGAGTTTCAGCGGACTGCAGACCCTCCAAATTGCATAGAGAAGATTTGTATTGTCTTAAAGCTAATTTTTTTTCTTTTTTACTACTTAGAGCAGAGTTCCCCAACCTTTTGGGGTTGGCAGCCCGAAGCAGGGGGAGGGGGGAAAGAAGGGATTTTGGAGGGGAGTGAATGCGTGTGCGTGCATGAACACCCATTGCCCATGCGAGTAAGGCCATAAGAGCTTGTGCACGTGAAGCTGCAAATGCCTGCAACACTCAGTGACACTGCCAGCCACATGCACCAGCCAGCCACTCACACGGCCCAGTGACCAATAGCCCACGGCCCAGTAGTGGGCCGTAGCCCAGAGGTTGGAGACCCCTGACTTAGAGGGTTCCCCCCAACCCAGCGAAGAGTAGGCTGCATATTCAAATGCAAAAATATAAGCTTTGCTTTAAAATAATCTTGCCTATAGCACTATTCTGACTACTGGGAGAGGATTATTTTGAATGAAGATTCAGCTATAATTACATTACATCTTTTCATCAAGGTTGTGCACTTAAGCAGCTTCCTGTGAGCAATTAAAGTAATTAAAAGCAAAGGAAAGAAAACCCAGATGTCGATATTGCAGATAATAAAAAGGTTGAAACATCAAAAGTAAATGGAAAACCATCTGAATAAAATTATCTTTGCTTGGCAATAGACACTAAAAAAGAATTGGCTGGATCAAACAAATTTTTCATAAGACACGTCCAACAATAGGGTGGAGTTGCAAAACAATATCTCCTGTGCACCTGATAGTAATGCTGGTGTGCAGGAATATGGTCCAGTTTCCTAGGACATAGAACAATTTTTTTGAATTTTTAAAAATTTCTATGCTATAACCTTGCAAATAAAAGGAAAAAAAGATATTTTTAGAAGTGCGAATATAAATTGCTAGCTGATGAGCAATTACTGTAATGCTAGTCAACATGGAAAAATGGCTGGATAACCTGCATTTTATAATACTTTATAGGTGCCATGGATGTAGCATTAGGATCAGCAGCTACTGGGGTTTTTACAAATTCACAGCAGCTGTGGCATCACCTATATGAGGTAAGTGATGCTACTAACAATTGATTTCAAGATAGGTTTTGATTTAGAGAGTTTTAAAGAAAAGATTCAACCCTTTTTATTGAGAACCTAAGTTGTGACTATTGATTACAAAAGCTAAACACAAAACATTAGCTTTGGAGTTGATAAAACTTTTGTGAACTAGTGATAATTTCCTGACCTTGGGGCTTCTGTCTATACCAGCGGTTCTCAACCTTTTGCAGGCTGCGACCCTGACCTGCGCCGCGCATGCGTGGCGCGGCAGCCCGCATCGCGCATGTGCGGTGCTACCCCGCGCATGCGCGGTGCTGCCCCCTGCGCTAGCCGAGGGGAAAAGGGGGAAAAAATGGCGGACTGCGTTGTTTGGCGACCCCCGTGAAATGGTCGTTCGACCCCAAATGGGGTCGCGACCCACAGGTTGAGAACCGCTGGTCTATACTGATACTTAAAGTAAGCCACCTGGAGACAAAGAAACAACACAGCAATGCAATTGAATATATTTGATCCTGTCTCTAATACTTCTCAGACAAAAAACAGAAGAGAACCAAGTTTGGATTTATTAATATTAGTTAACTGAAAAATGGAAAACAGTATTTTTGATGCCCCTAATTATTTCAACAATTTGTGTTATGAATTTCTAAACTACTATCAGACTGATCTTGCCAATGCAGCCAAGATACATATTTCCTGTAGGCGGCAGATAAAATAGGCAATGACATCCTTTAGCCCAATGAGTGTTTCAGGGTCATGCCCTCTGATCAGGCATGGATGTCAGACATAATCTGAAAGCAGGCATAAAAAGTGGCTTAGTTTGCAATGAGAACAAATGATTTAGGTGGATAAAGCAAAGATTAAAAAATGTCAAGATAATGTTTCAAGGAGAAGAAATGAGCATTGGAAAGGTAAATGTGGTCCAGTTTAAGCAGCTATAAAATAATGCACAATAACCTCAACTTCATATATAAATTTAATAAATAATAACTTCACAGATACACTGGCAGGCCTGAGCTTGTGGGGATCTTGATGCATGGATAGTTTGGTAATAACATTGCTTGAATTTGGGATTGCTATGAAAAAGGCAGGTTGGTTGTGAAAATCATTAGGAAGAAAATGAAAGTGCCAGTCCCACACAGCTATGCCAATTCCTGAGATCATTTCTGTTTTCAGCCTGCAAGGATTCTCTTGGTGCCTCCTGTCCATGGCAGGAAGTTTATTTTTCTGAAGCAGTATAAAAAAGAAAGGGATTTTGGTAGAAGAGTGAAGCTTAGAATCTGCTTCAGTTTAAATCTAATTATTGGATTAATGGCTCAACCATTGTAAGCAAACTAAAGATTATAAAGAACTGTGTGGAAATTTGATATCTGAATAGCTTTTCTCTACACTTGACAGGCTAGCATTCTGACAGGGGATCGAGTTTGGAGAATGCCTCTCTTTGAACATTACACAAAGCAAATGACAGACTGTCACCTAGCAGATATCAATAACATTGGAAAATACAGGTAACAGCTAAGTTAAAATGCAATGCTGCTGCTTTGCTATTATGCTCACATTACTTTTTCCAGTGCCTGCAGAGAACTTGGACAAATAGGAGTTAAAGGAGAAGCTGCCTAAACATATTTCAGATCTTGTTTATTTGGGCAAGGATCCAATAGAGCAACAATCTATAGCCATGTTCATGTGGGTATGGCTTGGCAGAGGAAGCATAACTGGACCTTCCACTTGCTGAGATCAACAGACACTCTCTTTTGCTCAGAGAGAAAATTATTTACTAATTTGCTTCAGCTTTTTGTTGTGATGCAGAAATGGATTGTTGTTTTTCTGAATCCAACTAATGGAGAATTTTGAAGAACAAAATTATAAAGAGATGGTGGTGCAACTATGCCACTCCCTCTGTAATTGTTATTTTTTTAAGTAAATGTGACTTCACATGAGCCCAGGAAAAGGTGCCACAGACAAGTAGAGAGACAGTGCTTATACCAGATTAAACACTGCACATTTCTGTTGGTTTTTGTTTGTATCTTTCAAGTTGAAATCATGGCTTAGATTCTGATTTCTGGTTATGTGAATCAAGGTTTGGGGTAGTATTTTCTTACGTTTTCCATGGTGATAGGCAGTTTTAGATAGCTTTTATTCCTCTGTAAATTATTAAGAACAATGCAAATAATCTTGCACATAAAACTATCTTTTCTCCCATCAGGTCTGGTGGCGCATGCACAGCTGCTGCATTCCTGAAAGAATTTGTGACTGCTCCTCACTGGGCTCATTTAGATATTGCTGGTGTAATGGAAAATAAAGATGAGGTTCCATATCTGCGAAAAGGCATGGCGGGAAGGCCAACACGTACCCTGGTTGAGTTTATTACTCGACTGGCCCAAGACAAGCAAAGTTTTTAGAAAGCAGGTTTGCGAGGATCACCTCTGGCTTTAAAAACAGTTAATTTGAACCTGGAATCAGCCAGTGTACTGATAAAATTCCAAAGGGTCATCCATCTTCGACTTTAATTTTGGGGGGCTACTTTGAAAAGATCCATAGCAATGGACTATAAATTCATTCCATAGAGTTCTACTAAATCAGTTGCTTTTTATACTCTTCAGTCCAGAATATTTTGTATCCAAAGAGCAATCAGTCTAAACCAACAGGCTTTATAATATGGATTGAATTATAGATACACAGCTATCACATACAATAAATATATCTTCCAACACTTCCAGCTGTTGAGGTTTTTGTCTTTTGCAGAATATGCCTTCCAAAAGGATTTGTTTCATAGATGGTTGGGCAGAATATTAAGAAAGCAGTGAGGCCTTATGCCAGCATAAATAAGGCCCTCATTTCTGCATGCCAACTGATGAAATTTGAATTTCATAGATGACGCCTCTAAGGATATGTCTTGTCTTTGGTGGAAAACATGCTTTGTGTGCAAAACAGTCCTGTGCTTCCAATGGGTGCTGGAAGGACTTGTCAACCCATCATCCCTAGTAGGAGAGTGTGTGCAGTGGGGGAAGGATCGAAGGAGCTTGTGGCATTATCCTTCCTATAGGGCTGGCTGAGCACTTCCAGGTGAGAGACTGTCCTTGAAGCAGCATCTGTTGGTGCTTTTAGGACAGAGCTTACCAGTAAAGGTTTTTTTCTTAGCAAATAACCGCTTAGCAAAAGTTTTAACCACTTTCCCATCTCTCAGCTGACTAAATGAACCAGGATGCCTTTAGGGCAGTGGTTCTCAACCTTTCTCAGGTTGAGACCCCACTTGCCCCGCCCATGCGCACTGCGACCCCGACCCGGGTGTGCGCGCGTGCACGCGGAAAAAAAATTTTAAAAAAAAATTTTAAAAAATCAAAAAAAAATTGAATGGGCTTCTGCCTTGTAGTATTTGTTCATGAATGGGGCCTCAGACTTTCTAAATGGGATTATCAAATCTGCATTTCTACAGACCTGGCCTCTGCCTGGGGCTGTTAAGAAAAACTGGGCCTGCTTTTTTACCTTTAAGATCCTTTGTGGAAATATAATATTCTGCCTTTATAATATTCCCGAAAATATGAGGGTTTCCGGTTCCGGTCACGCGGACCGGAGCAGCTTTTAGACGGCTCCGAGATGGGGTCTGGTTTACCGTCGATTTTCCGGATCCCCTGGAGCGTGAGCTGCTGGGAGAAGCGACAAGCTGGAAGGGGGCCCCCGGACTTACCCAAGAAGCCAAAAAAAGCCGCGGGAAAGTTCGAGGGAGCCCCAGGCAGGGCCGAAGAAGCCGGCAGCTGCCGGCCGGCCAGCTGGCCCGAGGACGGGAAGAAAGGAAGTCGGCGAGAGCGGAGTTGAGCGGCGTGAGCAACGGAGGAGAAAAATACCTGAACGAGGGGAGCGGGCCGCCGGGAGGGCCTACCGGGTGGAAGAGGACCCTCCGACGAATCGTTTAAGAAGAGGGCCGCGGGGAGATCTCAGGGAGCCTGGCGCACATTACAGAGACGCAGGCGGAAGGTACAGAGGGAGACTGAGACGAAGCGGCAGCAAGGAGGGAGGAGGAGGGGAAAGGCCTGGAAGAACAGACAGAGAGACGTGAAGAGAGAAGCCCCTCCAGCTGCGCCCTTGAATCAAGGGAACCAGAATCCCAGGGCCAGCACAGTAAACCCACAAGGGAGGAAGGAGGGGGAAAGAGAGAAAGCAGCCAGATACTAACGACACTGGAGCTGGAAAAAGGAAAAGGGGGAAAAATTTGGAGCATTAACTTCCATTCTAAAAATCACCAGATCAGCAGGGCCAATAACAGGCAGAACCCAAGATGGCAGCCAAGCAGACTAAACTGATACCCTCCAAGGGAGCTGCACCCTCCCCAGCTCAGCTTACTAAAACACCAGGGAGCACCCAACCCATCACCACACCCTCCCATCCACCCACAGGCCCCCAGACCCATCTGTTGACCCAGGCCTGTCCAACATCCCACATGATACAAGCATTAGGGGAGATGATGGAGACACTGGGAAAAAGGATGGAGGGACTGGACAACAAGTTGGAGGGAGTGGGCGCAAGGCTGGAGAAAAAGTGCAAAGATGTAGAACAGAAGCTGGAGGAAAGGTGCAAAGATATAACACAGAAGCTGGAGGAAAGGTGCAAAGATATAACACAGAAGCTGGAGGACCAAGACAGAGATCTAGAGAGAAAATGGGAAGAACAACGCAGAGCTGTGACCGCAGACCTAGACCAGATTAAGGAGGCAATGCAAACACACAACAAGAAAATGAGGGATGAAATGGAGAAAAATCTCAAAGAGATCAGGGAGAGTGTGGAAAAAAGGATGGAAGAGGTGGAGAGTCACATGGAGGGGCAGATAATGGAGATGAGAAGTGTGGCCCAGGACCAAGCCACTATGATGCAATATTGGCAAATGGCATCTGCAATCAGATTTAGGGGATGGAAAGAAACAACAAATGAAACCCAAGAAGACCTGCATGGAACCTTTGTAAGGGCCCTGGCAAAATTTCTGGGGAGGGAAGACAAACATATTGCATGGCAACTATAGACAGAGTCCACAGAGTTAACTCCTGGACGGCAACAAACAGGCACCTACCAAGGGACGTGGTCATCCACTTCGTAATAAAAGGGTTCCGGGACCTTATCTCCACAACGTCCTACAACAAGACACTATATGTCGAGGGGCAAGAGGTGAAGGTGCTGAAAGAGATCCCCCAGGCGATGCTACGAGACAGAAAGGACTACAAGTTCCTGGTCAACGAACTGAGAGCACGCGCGCTACAATATCGTTGGGAAGCCCCAACGGGAATGTCACTACTCTATAAAAGTAAAAGGTACCACCTGAACACGATCCAGAAAGCCAAAGAATTTCTTGAAAAGGAACTGAAGGCGGCAGGACCTCGACCCACAATGATGGAAGAAGCAGACGGGCCACTCGAAAGCGGAAGGGACCTAGAACAAAGAGCAAAATACCCAGAAGCACAGGCCGATGCAGCAGGAGGAGAAGGGAATGGGCCACCTCGAGATGCGACGACACGGAGAACAGAGAGCAACAAAAACAAGGAAGCATGGCAGACTGTAGAGTCAAGGCAACTAAGATCCACTACCAAACGCACGGACCAGCAAGACAAGATCCCACAAAACAATAAGAGCACCAACCCGGATACCATGGGAACGTGACCAAGGAAGAAAGTAGGAGAAAGGGCAGAAGTGGTCTGGCAAGGAAGAATTTCAACAGGAAACCATCAAGAAAGCTTTTACTGAGTTCTATTCAAAGCTATACGCCGAGGAGAAGACACCAGTCAGGGAGATAGACAAGTTTCTACAAAACAAAAAATTACTGACCATCACCGATGAACAAAGAAATGCCCTGAATGCCTTGATCACAAAGGAGGAAATACATTCGGCGATCAAACAACTGAAAAAAGGAAAATCGCCCGGGACGGATGGGATAACAGCTACCTACTACAAGCATCTCCAAGAGGAAATGTTAGAACCCCTCAGAAAGCTGTTTGTCAACATACAAGAAGGGGGCCAAGTCCCACCCTTCTGGAAAACAGCTTACATTTCTCTAATCCCCAAAGAGGGAAAAGATAACACACAACCGGCAAATTACAGACCCATCTCACTACTGAACACAGACTACAAAATCTTCACAAAAGTTTTGGCCACCAGACTAATGACTGTACTACAAATAATAATTCACCCAGATCAAACGGGATTTATACAAGGACGTCAGATGAAAACTAATGTGAGACAACTGTTGAACATAATAGAGTACTTGGAAAGACATAAACAGGTACCCGCCACCCTCATGTTTGTGGATGCAGAGAAAGCCTTCAACAGACTGAACTGGCCATTCCTGACAAACCTGATCCGGGGGATGAAAACGGGAGAGCAGTTTCTCAACTCCATAGTGGCAATTTACCAGAAGCAGACAGGCCAAATCATTGTGAATGGTGACCTAACAGACTCATTCAACATAGAAAGAGGCACGAGACAGGGCTGCCCGCTGTCACCTCTGCTATTTGTTCTAACATTAGAGACTCTACTGAACAAGATAAGAACAGCAGAAGATATAAAGGGCATACGGATTAGACAACAAGACTACAGACTATGTGCCTTCGCAGATGACCTGCTGGTGACAGTGTCACAGCCAGTACAATCAGCAAAGAGACTGATGGAGATAATGAAAGACTATGGTAGGGTATCAGGCTTCAAAGTAAACATATCTAAAACGAAGATGCTAGTTAAAAATCTAGACAACAAAGCAAAACAGGACCTGGAAAGAATAACGGGTTGTGAAATAGTTAAAAAAGTTAAATACTTAGGAGTGGAGATAGAAGCAACAAATGCGAAATTATACAAAAATAACTACGAGGCGCTGTGGAACAAGATACAAACAGACCTGGACAGGTGGAAAACACTACAATTGTCCCTGCTGGGCAGGATAGCGGCTGTAAAAATGAATGTACTGCCAAGATTTCTATTTCTCTTTCAAATGCTACCCATACTCAAAAAGGACGTGGAACTGGACGACTGGCAAAAGGACATCAACAGATTTATTTGGGGTGGCAAGAAACCGAGAGTTAAATTAAAAATCATCCAAGACACAAGGAAGAGAGGGGGATTAAAAATGCCCAATCTAAAGTTATACTACTACGCCGCAGCATTGGTGGTGCTGAGCGACTGGATCAACATGACAAACAAACGAATACTGAATATTGAAGGGCATGGTCTACTATTTGGATGGCACGCATACCTGGTGTATGACAAAAAGGCTGATACGAACTTCAGAGAGAACCCCTTACGAACCCCGTTGTTGTGGGTCTGGACGAAATATAAGTACCTTCTTCACGATAAGATCCCCATCTGGGCGATACCTGGACACGCAATAGGGGACATAAATACATCCCAAGGGCAGGAAGTGGTGCCCTATAGTAAACTGGTATTAGAAGAAGAAAATGGGTTTTCATTAAAGCCACCAAATACGCTAGCAGAAGAAGGAATAGGGGGTACCTGGCTATCATATTTGCAACTGCAGTCTAGGTGGCAAAAAGACGTGAGGAAAGGCTTATCCCGGACAGATGAGAACTTAATTGAACAAATTAGAGAGCAGGGGATCATGCATATCAAACGAGTGTACGGTGCTCTGATAGAAATCGACTCTGAAACTGTGCTAATCAAGACCTGTATGGTAAAGTGGGAAAGAGATTTTGGGCATCCTATCACGATGGAAACGTGGGAGGACATCTGGGTGAGAAATGTAGAATTCACGAAAGCGCAACATCTAAGGGAAAATTTCTACAAGATGTTCTATAGGTGGCATCTAGATCCGAAAAAAATATCATACATCTACCCAGACACCCAACCTAAATGCTGGAGGTGTGGCAAAGAGGAAGCTACATACTTTCACGTATGGTGGACATGTAGAAAAATTAAAGCCTTCTGGAGGAAGATATGGTGGACACTCCAAACCATTTTTAAAAAGCGTATTGAATTTCTACCTCAGGTTTTTTTGTTAGGGATCATAAAAGATTGCACTACCACCGAGACGAACTTAATTCTGAATTTGATCACAGCAGCTAGGCTGCTGGTGGGACAATACTGGAAGAAGCCAGAAATACCACCTATTGAAGATTGGACTTTGAAAGTAATACATTTGGCAGAAATGGCGAAAATTTTGGCATATTTGAAGGATCGCTCAAATGAACAATATATGATAGACTGGAAACAGTGGATAGACTATATACAAGAGAAACACCAATCAAATAAAATGTATCTGGCGTATAGTTGAGGCTTGACGTGAGGAGTGAAGAATGTTTACCTAATCAGACGTTTACAAGGACTAATACCTCATGTTGTATTTTTATATTTTATGATGATTGCTTCTTAATATGATCTTATGTTTAATGTTGATTGCTTTAATATTGAAAAAGCGTACTGAATTTCTACCTCAGGATCTTTTGTTAGGGATCATAAAAGATTGCACTACTACTGAGACGAATTTAATTCTGAAGCTCGAATGAACAATATGTGACAGACTAGAAACAGTAGATAGACCATATATAAGAGAAACACCAATCAAATAAAATGTATCAGGCGTATAGTTGAGGCTTGACGTGAGGAGTGAAGAATGTTTACTAAACCAGACGTTTACAAAGACTAATACTTAGTGTTGTATTTCAGGTTCTATGATGATGGCTTCTTAATATGATCTTATGTTTAATGTTGATTGTTTTAATAAAAAAATTTTTACACAAAAAAAATATATATATTCTCGAAAATATTTATTTCTCTGGGGGAGGGGGGTGTTGTCCTCCCACAGGACTGTATAATAAACCACTGCACTCCCAAACTACCAAAAAGGGAGGAAAACAATCTCTCCCTAAAGCAGCCGTTCTCAACCTTGGGGTCGCACGACGATTTCGCGGGGGTCGCCGGACACCGCGGGCCGCCATTTTGGTTTTTTTTATTTTTTTTTTATTTTATTTATTTTATTTTAATTTTTATTTTTATTTTTAATTTTTTTGGCACGCGCGCCGTGCATACGCAGATCCGCCCGTCGCGCTGAAAAAAAATTAAAAAAAATTAAAAAAAACAAAAAAAACAAAATGGCGGCCGCGATGGGCAGATCTGTGCATGCGCGGATCGGCCACTCGCGCGCGCCGCGCACGCGCAGATCCGCCCGTCGCGGCCGTATTTTTTTTATTCTTTTATTTTTTTTATTTTTTTTCGGCGTGATGGGCGGATCTGCGCATGCGCGGATTGGCCCGTTGCATGCGCCGCACATGCGCGGATCCGCCAGTCACCACTGCCATTTTTTTGTTTTTGTTTTTTTTATTTTATTTTTTTTTTCGGCGCGACGGGCGGATGTGCGCATGCGCGGCGCGCGCGCCAAAAAAATAAAAAATAAAATAAAAAAATAAAAAAAAAAAAAACAAAAAACAAAATGGTGGCCCGCGGTGTCCGGCGACCCCCGCAAAATCATTGTGCGACCCCAAATGGGGTCGCGACCCCAAGGTTGAGAACTGCTGCTTTAGGGAGAGATTGTTTTCCTCCCTTTTTGGTAGTTTGGGAGTGCAGTGGTTTATTATACAGTCCTGTGGGAGGACAACACCCCCCTCCCCCAGAGAAATAAATATTTCCGGGAATATTATAAAGGCAGAATATTATATTTCCACAAAGGATCTTAAAGGTAAAAAAGCAGGCCCAGTTTTTCTTAACAGCCCCAGGCAGCGGCCAGGTCTGTAGAAATGCAGATTTGATAATCCCATTTAGAAAGTCTGAGGCCCCATTCATGAACAAATACTACAAGGCAGAAGCCCATTCAAGACAGGATTTTTTTTGAAATCCCTTGCAGCAAAACATAGCTAACAATAGCAGAGTGATATAATTAGAACCAGCAACCTCATCCAAAAAATCCAACACAGGAAGTAAGCCACAGCCACAGAGAAGCAGGATATGACCCACCACCATCAGACTCAGCTCAAAGTACATGACACGGGAAATACAAAGCCTCAACAGGAACAACTCCAAACACAAAAGCACAAGAAGGTATAAAAACCCACCACTCCCAACAACAGGTGGTCAGCTCTCTCAGAGCCACATTGCTGCCTAGCTCTGCTCTCCAATAAACTACAACTTTCTTTCTAAAGTAGCATCCATTTTGTTTATTCCAGGCTTGGACTGGACCCTGATGATTTTTCTTTCCACAGTCCTTTATTTCAGAAAACTCATTTTTCACTCACTTTTGTCCTTTTCTTGTGGAAAACGAAAGGACTCTTATGAATTCCAGAGGGTTTTAGCAGAGAGATTTATTGCACAGGTTCAGAAGCATTAGCAACAAGCAATTCTGAACCCCGAGGGTGGGTTCAGACTTCAGTTTTATACTTTCCTCTTTTCTCAGGAACAAAGGAATACACATTGTAATACACATTGTAATACATTAGGCTTGTTTCTCACGGGTATTCAATGGAAAGTTTGCTACATACATTGTATCCAAGTACAATGCGCATTAGGTTTGTCACATTCTACTAACAGCACTATTCCAGTAATTATGCAGACACATCATTATTCTAATGATTTTTCATCATTCCACATTATTCCCCCCTTTGGAAGTTTTCCTACTTAAACTTCCATCATTCTATCTCCAATTCAGGATCTTTAGGGGGCAACATTTTATATTCCCATAAAACTAACATTGCTTCATGTTTTGCAGTTAATTGGGCTGTACTTTCTGAGATCCTTCGAATCATTGCTATAACGGGAGTAAGCAGGGAATCAAAATACATCCTAGAATTAACAAGACTGCTATAACTATGATGGTTTGTAGGCCTGGTAACATCCTGAAAATATGTCTTCCAAATTAAATCCTTTCCAGGTTTGCACCGGAAGGTGAGCTAGTTTGACCATTTTGTCTGTTATGTCCTTCAACACTTTTCCGCTTTCATCTATTTCGATGCAACAGTTTGTTAGATTGAATTTTCCACATACCCCTCCTTCTTTGGCCAACAGATAGTCCAAGGCTAACCTGTTTCGCATAATATATGTCCTGGATTTCACATTTTCTTTGGCCAATTCAGTTAGTCCCTTCACAGTCTCATTAGTGATCAACTCTACCACCGCTTGTAACCTAATGAGCCTGTTGAGCATATAAATAGGGGTATGGTATCCATACATTCCATCCTCAGCCTAAGTAGCCGGACCATAAACTAGGATAATGAGGCAAGGTGGCCATTCATGTTCTTGCCAAGTGACTCCTGTGCATTGGGTGTGTGCACTTAGTTCTCTTCTTTGTCTTATATTGCCAACTTCATCATAGATAGGAACTCCAAGAATTTGCTTAGTTTTTAATGGTAACAGGAAAAATCCTGGGCAAATTATTCCCAATACACAAGATCCACACCAGTTCTTAGGTAGTTGTCCGTATGCCATTTTTCCGCAAATCCAGTACATTCCATCTGGGGCTAGCCAAAGGAGACTGGTATTTGTGGGGTCTTTTAGATATGGCATCCCAGATACGTTAGTGAGGGCATAATGATCCATAGTAGTGGTTTTGTTGGTTCCAGACCACCAGTTACCGTTTTCCCAAGTCCCTGTGCATAGGACGTTACCTACTGCTACGCAAGACTCTGTTTTGTTCCTTGAGTAACATACATGTCCTACCAGGTTGGAAGTGAGAGTCCAATCACCATCTTTCCCGCTTGTATAGGTTAAACTACTATTTTCAGACATTTCTAGTACCTTGGTATAATTTAACTCTTGTGCCTCCCATGGACATTTTTCTCCCATATTTGTTCCACCACACACAAAACAGTTGGACATGTCTAAAGTATGGGCAATATCTTCAGCTAACTTAACAAAGGTTTTGGTTACATGTCTAGGTATTTCAGGAATATTTAGTTTCTCCATTTCCTCATAATATGACCAGAATAATGATTTCTGTTCTGATCTTTTGGTTGAAGCTATAATTTTGATTTCTACCTCTGATATTGGGTGGTAGCCTTTGGCATCTATTCCTATCCCAAACATCCAATTTTGTCTTTCCCATTTATTTTGTTCCAGGAACCAACTTGCCATTCTTGACTGTGAGAGTCACCAAATTACAGTTATCCGTTCCACAGGAGTCTGCTTTTGTATTATTCTTCTCAAACAAGATGTGCTCCATCTCCTTTGGGTCTTGGGTATGCCACTTAATACATGACCACCACTTATATCTGACCGTGGAGACTGCACACCCATCCGGTGGGCACAAATACTTATGGTTTGGGATATAGCTGTGGATTTGACTGATCCCTCCGCAACCATCTATTGCAGCCCAATAATTAGCTGCCTTACAAACATCAAAGGTGACGCTAAAACTGGAGTGTGGTTTGGATTTCCATTGGGAGATCCCTAATAGTGCTGATCCCTAGAGCTCCAATTCTTAAAGCCTTGTGGTAGTCTAGTCCAGGTATATTGAGTCTTAACTTGTGTCTTTGGATTAGCCCATTCAAATGCAAAAATTGGCTGACAATTCTCAGCTAAAGGTATGGTGAAAAACGCATCCTAAGTCCACAACTGAAAACCATTTAGCGGATGCAGATATTGTACTCAAAAGAATATATGGATTAGGGACAGTCACATGTAGGGTTAAGGTCAATTTATTAACGGGGCAGAGATCCTACACTGGTCTCCACTGTCCGTCGGGCTTACGAACAGGTAGAATTGCAGTATTCCAGGGTGACTGAATTTTTCCAATGATTTTTGCTATCAAGTATTTTTGGATTAATTCTTGAATGGCAATAGCAGCCTCTGAAGTACAATATCGTTGAGGCATTCTAAAAGGATATGCTTGTGGTTTTAGTTCCACCATAACAGGCGTGCCATATTTCGCAAATCCAGGGGGGTTATCCTCTGCCCACAGGAGTGGGACATTAAACTGCTGCCACTTAGTAGTACCTTCTACTTCTTTTTCTTTCACTATCATCAAGCACCATATTTCTTCCACTGGGTGGCGCACTTGAATTAATTGCTTCCCATTGTCAAAGGAAATAGTTGCTTTTAACTTATTTAGCAAGTCTCTTCCCAATAATGGGACTGGACAATCTGGGACATATAGAAATTGATGTTTAATTATTCCTTGTCCCACTTGGCATGTTAGGGGTTCCAGGAGTGGTCGAAACTGAGTTTCTCCGGATACTCGCTGAATTTGGATGGTCTGGTTTGATGGCTTGCCAATAGATTTATTTAGGACCGATCTGGTGGCTCCCGTGTCAACTAACATTGGGACAATCTGTCCTCCCACCCATATTTTAACAATGGGTTCCAGGGTGGGACCATAGAACCCTGTCCTCTTCAGTCTCCCCATTCCATGTCGGCTAAGCCGATCATGTTTTCTTCTCTTTCTTCCATCTGACTGGGATAGGCTGGACGCCCTCTTCCCCTGAAGCTTCTCCTACAACTTCTTTGGAAAGTCCCTCTAAATCCTCTTCCTCGTCCTTTTCCATACTGGCAAGATTGTCCCTTAGGTTGGCCATTCCTCTGGGGGCACTCCCTTTGCCAGTGTCCTTCTTGTTTATAGATGGCACATTGGTTGGGTCCAATACACATCCCCCCCAAGGCCACTGCTAACATTTCAACCTTTTTTTCTTTCTGATCTGACTTACGTTCTTCCTTTTCACGGTTACGGAACACTTTCTGAGCTATTTCCATGATCTCTGCTATATTCTTCCCTAATGCCCCTTCTGTGCGTTATAACTTTTTCTTTATGTCTGGGGCACTTTGGGTAATAAATCTTTCAATTAGGAGTGGGCGATTTTGTGCCACCTCCATATCAAGACCTGTGTTTACTTTATAAGCTTCTATCAGTTGGCTGAGAAAAGCGGTTGGTGACTCATTTTTATCTTGCCAAATACTAGTTACTGCAGCATAGTTAACTGGACGAATTGCGGCTTCTCTCAGGGCTTCTAAACACAAAAGCCGATAATTTTGCAACAAAGTTTGGTGTTGTGCATCATTAGCATTCCAGTCTGGTCTTACTTCTACTGCTTTGGTATTTCTGTTTGCCTGATAATTCGCTCCCCCATCGGGGTGTCGGCAGGCAAGTACTTTTAATTTTCCTAACCTATATTTCTCTCTCCCTTCCATATCCAGTATGGTAGAAATAAATATGGTAGTTGCATATCATCCCACGTGGGATTATGCATCTGAATAATTACTTCTTGAGGTTTTTCTGAAAATGGTCCATATTGCTGACCCCAATTGAGTAAATCAGTGATTGTAAACTGGAGCATCAGAATGTTGGCGTTGTTTGCTCCAGGGACCAAAACTTCTCTTAGAGGGGCTATCATTTCTTCTGTTTTCATCCTCGTTTTACTTCTAGTTCGACTAGAAACTGATGTTTTGCTGTCATCGCTATCCAAGTCCTGATCTTTCTTCTGAATGGTGCTATCTTTTTTATCTTTCTTTTCACACTGGCTTCTGGTTGAAGGTGGACTTCATTTCTTTCAACCGGAGGGGGTGGAATTTGTTGATATATCCCCCCTTCTTTTCTTCTAGGAACATAGGGCGGGGGGCTGGCAACTTCCTCCCTTTCTTCCTGGCTCAAAATCTTAGCTTTTGTCTGAGGTTTGGCTTTTTGTTTTGCCAAATATATTTTAGCACATTCTATCTGACACTTTCCTAACCATCAAGGCTTTTCTTCAATATTGATCTGCCATTGGTCTATATAGGGATATTGGTCTCAATAACCACTTCCAGTCACAATTTGATGAACCTGTGCCACGAGTTCGGGATTCGCCGATTCCTCTTTGGGCCACCCTACGCCAAAGGTGGTCCATTCAGACTCAGAATCTTTTTAATATGGCTGGATTTGGTTGTGGCTCCCCATAATCCCTAGAAAAACCCTTTTTGAAATTTTCTAACATACACTGAAGCGCCGTCTGACCAACGCCCTTCTTAGTCTGGTTTCCTCCCATTTCTTCCTAACACACTACCACCAACCTGGAGTGCCGGACGTTCCAACGGTCACTCTTCAGGAAATGCAATGGTTTAACCACCCACACAATCCTACCTATTGAAGACTTAAGGACGCCACCTTGTCTTCTAGGGGGTGATCAATCCCCTCTTCCGATCCAAACGGGATCAGGTATCCCCTTTTATAATACTTGCCTGCAGGCGTTCCAGACCCTTTCATGGATTAAAGACCTGTCTGCTACCCTTGGTGGATCCTTGACTGGAGTACTCCGCTGGCGGGTGAGTTCCCCTCCCGTCCCGTCGAGGTCTCCCCGTAGACAAAGGCCACAGAGCCGGCTTGGAGGAGTCGTCGTTAGCAGAGGTGGATTTCATT
Source organism: Bothrops alternatus (assembly GCA_034064705.1). Taxonomy (NCBI): domain Eukaryota; kingdom Metazoa; phylum Chordata; class Lepidosauria; order Squamata; family Viperidae; genus Bothrops; species Bothrops alternatus. Next base: position 16,502,239 of record JARGCV010000085.1, read on the forward strand.
TCTTTCAACCGGAGGGGGTGGAATTTGCTGATATATCCCTTCTTCTCTTCTAGGAACATAGGGCGGGGGCCTGGCAACTTCCTCCCTTTCTTCCTGGCTCAAAATCTTAGCTTTTGTCTGAGGTTTGGCTTTTTGTTTTGCCAAATATATTTTAGCACATTCTATCTGACACTTTGCTAACCAGGGTACACCAGGGCAGTCCGTCTAGAAGGTCAACAGCATCTTCCTAAGAGTCCCGGTGGAGTCGCCAGAATTTTTGTGGAAAACGAAACGACTCTTACGAATTCCAGAGGGTTTTAGCAGAGAGATTTATTGCACAGGTTCAGAAGTATTAGCAACAAGAAATTCTGAACCCCAAGGGTGAGTTTGGACTTCAGTTTTATACTTTCCTCCTCTTTTCTCAGGAACAAAGGAATACACATTGTAATACACATTGTAATACATTAGGCTTTTTTCTCACGGTATTCAATGGAAAGTTTGCTACATACATTGTATCCAAGTACAATGCGCATTAGGTTAGTCACATTCTACTAACACAGCACTATTCCAGTAATTATGCAGACACATCTTTATTCAAATGATTTTTCATCATTCCACATTACTTTTATTTTGATCATTTAACTTTTACCATACAAATAGTACCAATCTTTTGAATTCAGGTGGAAAATATGAAAATTGAATGATCTTTTAAAAATAATTTTACAAATACTGCTTGATTTTAGATATTTTTATAAATATTTATATATTTACAAAATATTTTTGTAGTTTTTCTTGGTTTTGTTCTTGAATTTTCTATTAAGCAGTTATAATTTCCTTTATCCTTATGAATTTCTTGCAGATTTGCCAATTTTTCATATTTGTCTTTTATTTTTTTCCAATAAAATATGGTCATCGCACTCGTTAGCCTTGTACAAAAGCAAAAAGGAGACCCAGATCATAAATTTTATTTTGCTAAGATAATAAACAACCATTCGCTCCTAAATGGTTCTCAGAAGAGAACTGAAGACTCATCTATCAAGCCGGCCTGGCCTAGATCTCCTCGGGTTTTAAAAAATTTTTAAACAAGGCTGTTTGGGTTTTAGAATTGGGTTTTTAACAGGTTTTTAGCAACAGCCTTGTATTAATATTAATTTAATTTGTTTTTAAATATTTATTGTTTTTATGTTTTTACTCTGTTGTGAACCGCCCCGAGTCCTACGGGAGAGGGGCGGTATAAAAATTTAATAAATAAATAATAAAAAAACAGAAAGAAAAGAAATCAAGCTCCTGGCAGAAATGTGTGTATAAGTGGGAAGGCGGGGGGGGGGAGGGATTCGCATGAAAATCATGGTAGTCCCTGGGCTGGGAAGGAAACTTCTCCGACACGTGTATAGGCCGTCCACACGTAGCTTGGAGGAAGAGGCTATTCGCCGCCGCTGAAGGGTGCGGGGCAACATCTCAAAAACTTGCTCATGCTCATTACTTATAATTTTTGCACCTTTTCAATTCATTCCTCCATCTTCACCGAGGCTCGAAAAAACACCTCTTCCAACCTCGAGGCCCCACCCCTACGTCCTCATATCGCGATGTTGTGATGTACCAGCGCGGTTTCGTTTCCTCTTGCGCCTGCGCAATCGCTCCAACTTCCCCTCAGTTACTATGGCCGCTGGACTAAGTGGGATGTTTGGGAATCAGGGCCCGGTGCCTCCCCCGCCACCTCCTCCGGTGGCTCCCGGCGGTCCGGTACCCGCGGGGCTCCTTCCGCTGAACCCCACGGGTCCGCGAAACTCCATTGGTACCCTTGTGGATGATTTGGAGGCTTCTTTTGAGGTAGGCTGTGCAAGCGAGCGGCCTCCCCTACCATAGAGATGAGGGAAAGACCGACGCTGGAAGTAGGGAAACGCAGGACTATTGCCGTCCTTCATCTATAGAGATGAAGTAGCTAGCTAGAGAGTACCTTGTGGACTTCCGTTTAAATGGCTGCCAGCTTGAATAGAGGCGCCCTTTAATCCTGTATTAACAAAATATTTTTTCTGATCAGAATAAGGAAACATTTCATTCTAATACAAGCCAGTGTGGGGTGATAATGGCTGTGATCTCCCTTGGCTTGTGGAACTTTATGGGTTACCTTGGGCCCGATCATCACTTTCAGTCGACTGTACGTCGCAGGGCGTTGTTATGCGGATAAAAAGATCTTCCTGAACTCATCATCGCAAGAAAGGGAGAAAATTATTTATCTGCTAAAATGAATCATACTCATTTTTCAGAAGCATATATTTGCATAATCATGTTTTTACGGTTTTAAGAGGCATTCCTTTCTTTTTGTAGAGTAAAAATAATGCTTTATGGTATGTGAAATTTCCATATTTTGTAAGAATTTGAATTTGAATTCAGCTTCATCTGAAAAATGAAGCCTATTTATTAATCCAAACAAACACGTTTTTTGTATTTGTTTGAAACCTACTAAATTTGTATGGCATTTTTAATAGAGCAAAGAATAGGAAATAAATATCACTGAAGTATATTTTTCAAGAAAGTAAATATATATTTTAGTATAGCTTTATGTGTGCCAAAACAAAAAAAAACATCTACCTTCATAAATCTCTTAACATCTGCTTTTGTAATAAATGGTTTTTGTAATTATCTAGGCTTGCTTTGCATCCCTTGTAAGTCAAGATTATGTAAATGGTACAGATCAAGAAGAAATTAGAACTGGTAAGTTTGGGTGTCCATCTTCAATTTAACTTAAAATATTTATATGCAGAATACTCATCTCTTTGTCTCTGTTTTGATCAGGCTGGAGTTGAACTTTACCTTTATGAAATTGTGCTGAAAAATATTAGTGAATGCATAACAGCTAATTGTGGCCAATTGAGTCAGCAGTGTGCAGTAAAGCCAAAAAAAGCTAATACAGTCCTTGGTTGTATACACAGAGGCATAGAATCAAAATCACATGAAGTATTAGTACCACTTTATAAGGCCACACCTGGAATACTGCATCCAGTTTTTGTCCCCTCATTACAAACAAATGTTGAGACTTTGGAAAAAGTGCAAAGAGCAACTAAGACGATTAAGAGACAAAACATGTGAAGAACAGTTACAGGAATTGGGTATGGCCAATCTAGAGAAAAGAAGGACTAGGAGTGACATGATAGAAGTATTCCAGTATTTGAGGGGCTGTTACAAAGAAGAGGGGTCAGCTTATTTTCCAAAGTACCAGAAGGCACAACAAGAAACAATGGATGGAAACTAATCAAGAAGAGAAGCAATCTAGAATTAAGGAGAAGCTTCCTAACAGTGAGGAAAATTAATCAGTGAAACACCTTGCCTTCAGAAGTTGTAGGAACTTCTTCACTGGAGATTTTTAAGAAAAGACTGGACAACCACCTATTTGAAATGGTATATGGTCTCCTGCTTAAGCAGAGGGTCAGACTAGAAGACCTCCAAGGTCCCTTCCAGCTCTATTCTGATTGGTTATATGATTGGGATGTTTTTCATTTGTTATCTTATTGACCCTTAAGAGATGGGTAAAATTAGACAGGAATTTCTTCTAAAAATATCTGTTGGAGTCATGGGTAGTAAAATTAATATCACTGGAGTGGGTTGAACTGAAATTTTGTGACTCATTTTATGGAATGTTCCAGTGTCACAAACATAGAACATAGGATCACAGGGCCTCTAGTCCAACCCCTTGCTGAAAGCAAGAGACTGTACAACACTAAGAAAAAGACACAGGCATGTCTTGAGCAGAGGTTTGAAGCTGCAGGACACAGCTTGACAAACTCTGAGTTTATTGCTTCTTATATACTTGTTACATACATAGGCTTTACCATTAGATGCTGACATAAAGTTTTCTAGTAACACATTACCTGATCAAAGACCAAGTAAAGAGCAAACAGGAGAAGGAACTAAGAAAGCATATTATCTACAGGAAGAGATAAGTAACTTAAGCATATTTTCTGTTTAGGTAGGTGAGGCATTAAGTCAAAAGTGTATGACCTGGTTGCTTCATTAGGACAAAGGGTATCAAAAGGTTATGAGGTTTGTGGGGAGAAAGCATGGCAGTTTGCTGCGTGTGCATTTTTCCCCACAAGAGACCTTATATCATCTTGGCCAAACATAAAGCTCAGGACCACATAGCATTCCCCCCACCCCAATTTAAAACCTGAAATTATAACTTGCTTAATTATTCTAATTAGGACTAGAATTTTTGTCACCAAGTAATGTGGTCATGTGGTTATTAGATGAAACAATATATGAGCACATGTAGCAACTGCTGTTCCACAACTCCTGATTGCAGTCTTTAAACGAGAACTTCATGCTTCTGCCCTGCCACTCTCACCTCCGTTTCAGCTCCCCCTGCCTATCTCTTCCCCCCTAATCTCTGCCCTTTTGCTCCCCTGCCCTCTGCCACCCCTGCTGACCTTTGCCATCTTCTGTTGCTAATGAGGCAGCAGGTGGCCTTTTGTTTTACACCATTTTACATATGTAGACCCAAGTGTAAAACTTCTTCTCTTAACTAAGTTTGTTAAAGTTACATAGTATTTGTCCTGACTTTTATTCTTTAATAGCTTTAAACTCTGGTTTCTCATGTCCTAGGTGTTGATCAATGTATCCAGAAATTTTTAGAAGTTGCACGACAAACAGAATGCTTTTTTCTACAGAAAAGATTACAATTATCTGTCCAAAAACCAGACCAAGTAATTAAGGAGGTAAGGATATGGATTTCTTTAGGCTTAAGCATGATATCTGATTCTATGCTAAATTACAACACAGTAATTATAATACAGTTAAGTGGAACATTGCTATGAGGCACAAGTGGGATTAAAAACATGAGCTACAACTCACTTATTATATAAATTAGGACTGAATCTACTCTGATCAGAATATTTTAAGGTGCTTGGTGTAGAACTGATTGATCACTGTAGTAGGATGATGATTTGCTATCTCTAACTATAATTTATTTTATTTGTTAAATTTATTTGCTGCTTATCTCGCCATGGGGCTACTCTAGATCAGTGGTTCTCAACCTTTCTAATGCCACGACCCCATAATACAGTTCCTCATGTTGTGGTGACCCCAACCATAAAATTATTTTTGTTTCTACATTGCCGGGTGCCAGGGGTGTGACCAAGTGGGTGTGGCCACCAAGTGGGCGTGGCAAGAAAGACAGCCCCGGCCACCATTAATGCTGTGCCACCCCTGCATGTATTTTAATGAATGTTTACCCTGCCTTTAAATGTGGGACCAAAATTTACAGAAAGTTAGTAAATAATAAATAAGAACAGGCTGCTTTCATTTGAACCATAGATTATAGTGGGGACCTGGAGGGATTTTCTTTCAGTGAAGATAAAAGAAAGTATATGAAAAAGAGGGAATAAAAAGCAAAGCAGAAAGGAATAAGAAGAGTGAGAAATGGCATGGAGGTTATAAGTTTCGTGGATCAGAAATAAACAAAACAAATCAGTTTTAAGAGAATAAATGGCAACAAATGGAAGATTCAAAGTAGTTTTAAGGAAATAAAAGGAAATAAATGGAAGTATTAAACCACTTTAAACAATAAATGGAAGAAGCAAAGCAGTTTAAAGGAAATAAATATCAGCAAACACGAATGCTTTAACCAAATTTTTGTAGCCCAGATGTGATAGCCTCCTTAGAGATTACATGCATATTTGTGCAGTTGTGCATTAGAATAGCACAAAATGTTGGTTTCAAATAATTTTATTGTGCAATAAATGAATGAATAAATGAAGCAACTTTGATCAACCCCCCCGACCCTCCCATTTGCTAACAAAGTTAATAGCACGTGGGAGGCCACCCACCCTCCACTATCAGGTTGGCTTCTCTTAACCTGCCTAACCCGCGGTCAAAAGCTGCAGCGGCTCCTCCTCCTTTCCCCTTCCCCGCCTCAACCAGGAGGAGATGGGCAGCACTTGGCACTGGAGCCTTGGCTAAGCTGACGGCTCTACTTCCCTGGAAGCAAAAGCACAGTAAAATAAGTGGGCTCGACCTCTCTAGGCATCAGGCTCCATGGCAACATAGCTCCGCCCCCTTCTCTGGCTTCGGGGGTCTCTTGCTGAAGAGAGAGAGAGAAGCGGTGGAGAGGCGACCGGCTCGCTTATCGGAAGAGGACGGACGGACAGCAGGCAGCCAGCCCAGCTCGCCTGGGCTGTCGCGTGTTGCCTGCAACATTCAGAAAACTCTTCTTCCCCCACACGCACCGCTTCTCCTTACTCCCTGCGCGGCTGAGGATGCGAGACTCCCGCCTGGTCGGCTGCCTGGCTCCGGTTTCCTTGTTCGCCGTGACCCCTCGCCCCAGTCCACCATGCCAGCTGCTGGGCTGGGCGGGGGGTTGCTGAACCCTTTGCATGAGGTGGCCGCCGCCTCTGGCCTCGGTCCAACTCTCCGCTGCTGCACCTGCTGCTGGGAAAAATGCCCCAGCAGGAGCTGCCTTTGCCCAAAGGCTGGGAGGAAGCTCGCGACTACGACATAGACCATGCCACCAAAACCACCAGCTGGGTCGACCCGCGGGACAGGTGAGGAAGGACGGATCGGAGGAGGCCGAGCCAGTCGGCTGGGGAGGAGCCTGCGCTCTAAGGCAGCAGGTGCCTGGAGCAGGTTGTGCCTTGGTAGGGATAGGAATGGAAGAACTTGGCCGCGGAAAGTACGTGGGCCCGGGAACGCGTGTGCGTGTTTGTCCACTCGTCAGGTCACTCTCTACCTCCCCCTAGTATTGTTCCTGGCAGGTCAGGATGGTTTGAGAGCGATCTCTGAAGATTTGGGCCAGTATTAGGCAGGCGGAGAGGGTGCGGGTCGGGCTGCACAAGGGGAAGCCGGCTTCAAATGCCGGCGGTCGCGGGGTGTTTTCTAGCCGCTGGACCGGGCTCTTTGGCCTCGGCCTTCCCCGGTGGTCCCCGGCTTGTCCACTGCGATCAGTGGCAGGTGGAGAGGGCGTGGGGCGGGATGCACGAGGGGAGGCCGGCTGCAAAATTACGAGAAGTGCCAGCAGCCGCTGGGTGTTTTTTAGCCGCTGGGCCGGCTGCGAAATTGCAGGAAATGCGGGCAGGGTGTTCTGGGGCCGCTGGGGTGTCTGGTGGCCAAGCAGAGGAAGCTCAGCAGCAGGCCAGAGATGAAACTTACTGCTTTTGCTTGTTCTCTCTCTTGCTTTCTGCTGCTTGTTCTCTCTCGCTTTTTGCCGCTTGTTCTCTGTCTCGCTGTCTGCCACGTGCTCCGAAACCGAAACTTCCTTAGTTTATATTGGCTTTCGAACGCCAATAGAATAGAGTCTCTTGAATAGAGTCTATTCTATTGGCTTTCAAAAGCCAATAGAATAAGAGGGAGTAGCACAGCTAAGGAAAAGGGGGAAAAAATGGCAGACTGCGTTGTTTGGCGACCCCCGTGAAATGGTTGTTCGACCCCAAATGGGGTCATGACCCACAGGTTGAGAACCGCTGCTCTAGGTGGTTTACAATAATAAAAAGGAAGAAAATGAAAGCGTAAATAGAAGTATAATAATAGAACAATAAAATAAACAATGAAAACGGAACACAGTGAGAATAGTACATCAATATTATAACTAGAAAGATGGATGGGTGGAGAACAGAGCAAAAGGGGGGGCAGAAATGTGTAGTTCGCCATCCATCGAGCACCCACCCAGGGTGGAACTCCCCCACTTGGTCCCCAGGCCAACCAGCAGAGTTCTTGTGGAAGGATAGGAGGTATTTTTATTTTATCTGTCAGCCATTGGTATTCTAAGTAGTATTGTTTGTATCATGTCTGAGACACCTAATTAATTCGACTGTGGACGGGCTCAGATCCAGACCAGGGCCTGCGGATAGCAGTAGATCGGGGACTGCAAACAGCAGCAGACCACTAGATCGGGGACTGCGAACGGCAGCAGACCAGTAGGCCGGGGTCTGTGAACAGCAGCCGCACAGCAGACTCTTGGAAAAAGAAACTGATGCTATTTTGATTTGCAAAATATAGGATAGAAAAAAAATAGGCATAATTACCTAGAACAGAGAAGATAGAAACATGGCTAACAGCAAAGCACATCTACCAACCATAAAAGCGGGATTTTCAAACAACAAATTCATGGAACAGGCGACGAATGCTATTGTGGTATGCAATACATGTTCCGTGTATATGCTTGTGCCCAAAGAACACCCAAATTATACATGCATTAAATGTAAACTATGTGAACTACTAGAGGAAAAAGTAAGGGATCTAGAGGCAACTCTAGCCAAATTCCAACCTACGCAAGAAAGCTACACCCAAACTGAACCAAACAATGGACAAATAACTCCCAGAGGATTTGACCCTACCGATAAACCCTTGGAGGAAGACAAATGGAGGTATGTCACACATAGAAGGAAACACAACAATCAAAGGCAGAAGCAGGATACATCTAACAAACTCCTACTGCCCAATCTAACCCAACCAGAAGCAGCCCCATTAAAACTGAGCAATCGATTTCTCCCTCTAGATCAGTGGTTCTCAACCTTTTTTAGGTTGAGACACCACTTGCGCCGCCCATGCGCGCTGCGACCCCGATGGGTGCGTGCGCGCGCGCCCCCCGGAAAAAAATGGCGGACCGCAACATGCCGATCTGCGCGTGTGCGTGCGACGGCCGATATGCGCATGCGTGTGCGACAGGCCCGAACCACGCATGCGCGCGAAGCGCCGACCTGCACATGCGCAGAACCGGCGAGTCCGCCGGCTCCAGACCAGGCCGGCCTCGCCTCCGGCAGGCACACGGAGGAGCAGTCCGGAGCAGGCGGGAGCAAAGCTGCCTCCTTCCCGCGCCGCTCCGCCACGTGCCAGGCCCGGCCTCCAACTCGCCCTCCGGCAGCCGGCCAAGCGGTCGGGGCAGTCGGACCTCGAGGCGGGCCTGCACTTCACCGAGGCCAGCTCGGCTGTGGCGAGAGGTGCCCGGCGGCTGCCTCCGGCCCCCAAGTCCGCGCTACGGACTGGCGTCCAGGTCGCAGCGCTCCGCCTGCCAGGCTCGTCCGGGACACCCGCGCCTTCCGCAGGGCCGGCAGCGGCCGCAGGTAGGTAGGCGGGCGGCAGGACTGGGGAGCCCGCCCGGGCCAGCTCCCTCTCAGCGCCAGTCCCGCTCGGGTCGGGCCGGCTAGCCAGGCGGGGGGCGTCTGGCCAGGCTGCCCGGCTCCTTCCCCGGCTCGGCCTCCCCCCACGCCTGGCTCCCTCCCCGGCTCGGCCTCCCCCCACGCCCGGCTCCTTCCCCAGCTCAGCCTCCCCCCACGCCCGGTTCCTTCCCCGGCTCGGCCTCCCCCCACGCCCGGCTCCTTCCCCGGCTCGGCCTCCCCCCACGCCCGGCAGGGACTCACCAGTTCATCTTGCCGATCCGCTGGCTGGGCGCCTTACCGCCTGCTTCGGCCGCCGCCGCCAACCGAGAGGGAGCTGGCCCGGGCGGGCTCCCCAGTCCTGCCGCCCGCCTACCTACCTGCGGCCGCTGCCGGCTCTGCGGAAGGCGCGGGAGTCCCGGACGAGCCTGGCAGACGGAGCGCTGGGACCTGGACGCCAGTCCGTAGTGCGGACTTGGGGGCCGGAGGCGGCCGCCGGGCGCCTCTCGCCACAGCCGAGCCGGTCTCGGTGAAGTGCAGGCCCACCTCGAGGTCCGGCTGCCCCGACCGCTTGGCCGGCTGCCGGAGGGTGAGTTGGAGGCCGGGCCTGGGACGTGGCGGAGCGGAGCGGGAAGGAGGCAGCTTTGCGCCCGCCTGCTCCGGACCGCTCCTCCGTGTGCCTGCCAGAGTTTTGTGCATGCGTGTGCGGATCGGGTCGTCGTGCGTGCCGCATATGCGCGGTTCGGCCCGTCGCGTGCACGTGACAGGCCGAACTGCGCATGCACCGGCCAAAAAAAATTAAAAAAAATTAAAAACAAAATGGCGGCCCGCGGTGTCCGGCGACCCCCGCGAAACGGTCTCGCGACCCCAAATGGGATCGCGACCCCAAGGTTGAGAACCGCTGCTCTAGATGGAAATACACAGACCCACAACCTCCCCCTCAAAGAAAACATGCAGACCCCTAGCAAAGAAACAATTTCAAATATCCCCAAAAAAGTCACATCAACAAACACACCTGAGATAAACAGAGAAGCACCCCAGACTGCAGCCCACCAAAAGGAAGGCGAGTGTTGGTAATAAGAGATTATATCCTCAAAGGAACAGAATCATCTGCAGACCGGACATAAAATCCAGAGAGGTACATTGTCTCCCTGGAGCAAAATTCAAAGATATGGCTAAGAATCTAACCAAAATAATTAGGCCCACAGATTACTATCCTCTCCTATTCCTTAACATTGGGATGAATAATGCAACAAAGAACCTGAGCACAATACTGAGAGACTATAACCAACTAGGCAATAAAGTTGAGCTAGGAGCACAGGTAGTGTTCTCATCAGTACTCCCAAAAAACGGCCAACGCTCATTAAAAGAAAAAAGAATTCTAGAAATAAACCACTGGCTAAAGAGTTGGTGTTTATTAGACCATGGACTGCATTTCCTATGCGACAGACTCTTTGCAAGGGATGGGCTGCACCTCACGAAAATAGGGGAAAGTGTACTGGGAAAAAGACTGGCCCAACTCATCAGAATGGCTTTAAACTAAAATTGAGGGGGAAGGGTGACCAATCATTAGAATCTCTAGAACACAAAACTAATCATAAATCCCAAGAAAACAAAGCTTGAGGGAGTGATGAGAAAAAAAGAAAAAATTGAATAATAATCAGGAGATCCAGGAAACATACCCACAGACAGACATAAAAGTCTTAAATGCTTATATACTGATGCTCAAAGATTGGGGAACAAACGGTGTGAACTAAAAGCAATAGTACACGAGGGTAGGTATGACATAATTACCATTACAGAAACCTGGTGGGATGAAACTCATGACTGGAATGGATTGATAGATGGATACAAATTGTTCAAAAGAAACAGAACTACAAAAAGAGGAGGGAGAGTTGCACTATATGTAACAGAATAGTACATATCTACAGAAATGCACATGATCAAAGATAAAAGCCTTCCAGAATTTATATGAGTCAATATAAAAGGGAAAAAAAGTGACATTGCCATGGAATATACTACAGGCCACCCAACCAAGCAGAAGAAATAGATGGACTCTTTGCCAACCAGTTAACAAATGTATGAGGAAGCATACCACAGTAGTAGCAGGAGACTTCAACTATCCAGGTATCAAATGGAAAACAAACTGCAGTGAGTGGGAGATCAAACAGATTCCTAACCAACCTAGCCGACAACTTTGTCATCCAAAAGGTAGAGGAGGGAACTAGAAGTAAAGCTATACTGGACCTAATATTCTTACTTAATTCTTACTAATTCTTACTAAAATCATAGGTATAAATACAGATTAGGCTCAAAAACAGCAACTGTGAGAGGGACCTTGGAATCCTAATAGACGATCACTTGCCCATGAGCCAGCAATGTGCAGCAGTGGCCAAAAAAGCTAATACAATCCTGTATTAGGCATAGAATCAAGATGACATGAAGTATTAGCACCGCTTTATAAAACCCTAGAGAGACCACACCTAGAATACTGCAACCAATTTTGGTCACCACACTACAAAAAAGATGTTGAGACCTTGGAAAAAGTTCAGAGAAGAGCAACTAAGATAATCAAAGGCCTGGAAACTAAAACATATGAAGAATAGCTGCAGGACCTGGGTTTAGTTAGTCTAAAGAAAAGAAATAGGGGTGATATGATAGCAGTATTCCGATATTTGAGAGGCTGCCACAAAGAAGAGGGGTCAAATTATTCTGCAACGCACCAGAGGGCAGGACAAGAAACAATGGTTGGAAACTGATCAAAGAGAGAAGAAACCTGGAAACTTCCTAACAGTGAGGACAGTTAACCAGTGGAACCTTGCCTTCAGAAATTGTGGTTGTTCCATCACTGGAGGTTTTTAAGAAGAGACTAGACAGTCACTTGTCTGAGATGGTATAGGATCTGCTTAAGCGAGGGGCTGGACTAGAAGACCTCCAAGGTCCCTTCCAGATTCTATTTTATTCTACACAGCAGTGGAATTATTTTACTGTACAATAATATAAATTTTAATTCGGGTAAATGTCCACTGAATTCATGATAATCTAGGTAAAATCGTAAAAGTTCATAGGCACATCCATAAACTTGAAGCTTAAACTTTATTATGGCCCAAAATTAGCACAGTATACCCATAAACATAATTTATCATAGTTCTTGAAAAAAATAAAAAATATTATTTTGTGCAACACATGAGAACTAGTGTGAGATAATTGTAATTGAAAATGAGGTAGAATGTCTCTTAACAAAATTCATTATGAGTTAATTAAGGAAAGGAAGCAGCAGTTAGTAAAATTCAGATAATTTATTGAAACACATCAGGATACTTGTTTTTCTAAGACTTTGTCATTGTTTTTGTTCAAATGCAAATGTTTTTCCAAGGAGATATTCTTAGTTTCTTTCCTATATTGTTCTATTTCATGCAGGATGTTTCAGAATTGAGAAATGAATTACAGCGGAAAGAAACACTAATTCAGAAACACTTGGGAAAACTTCGCCATTGGCAACAGGTTTTAGACGATATTAATATCCAGCAGAAAAAACCTACTGAGATGCCTCCGGGACCTCTAGCCTATCTAGAGCAAGCTTCAGCCAATATTCCTGCACCCCTCAAACAAACGTGAAAAGAAGCATCATTGAAATGCAAGAATAAAGTTTGCTAGACCTTCATAACATTGTACATTTTATATTGAAAAATATGTTGTTTTTGAACAAAAAGGACAGCAAGGAGCCTAACCTAAACGAGGCTATAGCTGTCATTGCATGGATTAGAAAGTATGATTTATTTTATTCTATCACCTGCAAACTGAACATTGTCTCTCCCTGACTTTGGAGATTTTCTAAGGAGCAAGAACCGCCTCTATCCTATGAGCTTCTGTAAATCAAGTGATGCCATTAACATCATTTGGAATCATGGTGCTTTTAATATCCTTGACACAGTTGCAACTTCTGGTTCCATGTAAAAAAAAAAAGCCTATGAGAAATATGTCACAATCTGAATTGCTTTAATACAAAACAAAAATTACTTTCTGAACCCAGTTTTTGAGTTGGGCAACTATATGCTTTAAATAAATTAAAAATGCACATGGACAAGTTAATGTTTATCTAACTTTATTTTAATGATGTTACAAATGAACATCTGGTGAAAGTTTTTGTTTTTATGTGATAAATTAACTATATATATATATATATTAACTATGTGTGTGTGTGTGTGTGTGTGTGTGTGTCAAGTGGTTATTTTTTAGATTGCACCCTGTAAACCCAAATATGGGAGGAAGAAATCATTCTTTCCTTTGCTTGTTTCAGCTCAACCCAGAGCCATCTGCAAGCACAAATATATATATGTTTTTTAAAATTGTTAACAAAGAAATAAGGGATTTCTGAGATAGCTATTTCGAGTTATTTAACTCTCTTCAGTCAGAACTCACCCTTTCCGGGATTCGAACCTGGGCAGTCTGCATGCTAGGCAGATGCTTTAACCTATTGAGCCACAAGTTCTCTTTCGCTTTGTCAGTAGTCAGGGAGTAAGGATATGTGTCAAGTGTTTATTTTTTAGATTGCACCCTGTAAACCCAAATATGGGAGGAAGGAATCATTCTTTCCTTTTGCTTGTTTCAGCTCAACCCAGAGCCATCCTGCAAGCACAAATATATATATATATATGTTGTTTAAAATTGTTGACAAGAGAGAACTTGTGGCTCAATAGGTTAAAGCATCTGCTTAGCATGTAGACTGCCCAGGTTCGAATCCCGGAAGGGTGAGTTCTGACTGAAGAGAGTTAAGAAACTCGAAATAGCTATATCAGAAATCCCTTATTTCTTTGTCAACAATTTTAAACAACATATATATATATTTGTGCTTGCAGGATGGCTCTGGGTTGAGCTGAAACAAGCAAAAGGAAAGAATGATTCCTTCCTCCCATATTTGCGTTTACAGGGTGCAATCTAAAAAATAAACACTTCACACACACACACACACACACACACATATACACACACACACACACATATATGTGTGGTGTGTATATATATATGTGTGTGTATATGTATATGTATATGTGTGTGTATATATATTTTTATCATATACATATATATATATACATATATATACATATACATATATATATACATATATATATATATACATATATATATACATATATATATATATACATATATATATACACACACACACACAAACATGTTACTTTGTTACAGTTATTAGGATTCCGTTTCCCTAAGAAGATCCTATTGCATATTGCATAGCAATAATAAGAGTTGGCATTTTAAAAATTGTTCTTAGTTTTCTTCCTCTTAAAATTACTTTAATACTCTAATAGTTGGCACTTAATTGTGTTTAAGTGTCACAATTCAACATAGAAATTGTCTCTAAATCTGAGCTTAACTGTGGTCATGATGACAAGACTATTGCAGGAGCAAACAGTGCAAATATACTATTACTTTGTTTAAACAGGTATTATAAGAACATTTCAGATAATGTAGATATGTACTGAGATTTTTCCCTGAAATCTCTAAAAAGTAAACCTGAATTCAAGTAGATTTGGAGTAGAATGTTCCAGCCATTTTGGTACTAGCATGCTATTATTGTGAGATTTTGTAGATATATATAATATAGATTTGATGCATGGATCCCAATTGGTATATTCTTTCACTGAAATTTTTCCACTAGTAATACTGGGAGAATGTGTTCCATTCTTTGCAGATTCTCACACATTCTGAAAATTTGTCTTGGTAGTTGGGGCAGGGAAGGAGAATGTCCAGTGGGTAAAATTGCAAAAATATGATTTTGCCAAGGAAGAATTTAAGGCTCAGTGCTAATTTAAATATATTATGTTCAAATATATTAAGCAGAGCACTTCAAGCCCTTATTTATTTTTAGAAATAAAAACATCTGGGCGCATCACAGATGCATGCAGATTCATCCTTGACTAGAACCATTCTCTACTGCACTATGTGCCTATGTTTTAGACCAAAGTTAATAGCTCAGCTGTGACAGATAAAAACATTTCACTTCTAGATACAATATGCATTTTCTAAAGTTTATATTATAGCAAACTACAAAGCAAATTAACTGTTTTTGACTTCTCAAAGTTTTATTTACTAATGACTGGGAAATGTAGCCAGTTAACTTTCAATACAATGTAAGTGTTGCTATTAGTATTTCAACTTGCCAAATAGTTTAAGACTAGAAAACATTTAAGCACAACCTCTTCACGTATATCTGTCAGGCTTTATTTTTCTATTTTGTTGTTTTTTTATAAGGTAAATTGCCAGAATCAGCATTTCTTACATCTATGTAAATAAATAAAATGTTTACTTGTATTATGGTGAAATCTTCCTTGCAAATTTTACTTGTATCAAATTTCATGTGCCTTTGATTCCTAGCTCTGAAATATTCTTCTAAGGCAGTGGTTCTCAACCTTTTTTAGGTTGAGACCCCACTTGCGCCGCCCATGTGCGCTGCGGCCCCGACGGGTGTGTGTGCGCGTGCATGCGCGCGCCCCCCCCCCCGAAAAAAAAATGGCGGACCGCAACATGCCGATCTGCGCATGCGTGTGCGACGGCCGATCTGCGCGTGCGCGTGCGACGGCCGATCTCCGCATGCGTGTGCGAGAGGCCCGAACCACGCATGCGCACGAAGCGCCGACCTGCACATGCGCAGAACCGGCGAGCCCGCCGGCTCCAGACCAGGCCGGCCTCGCCTCCGGCAGGCACACAAAGAAGCGGTCCGGAGCAGGCGGGCGCAAAGCTGCCTCCTTCCCGCTCCGCTCCGCCACGTCCCAGGCCCGGCCTCCAACTCGCCCTCCGGCAGCCGGCCAAGCGGTTGGGGCAGCCGGACCTCGAGGCGGGCCTGCACTTCACCGAGGCCGGCTCGGCTGTGGCGAGAGGCGCCCGGCGGCTGCCTCCGGCCCCCAAGTCCGCGCTACGGACTGGCGTCCAGGTCGCAGCACTCCGCCTGCCAGGCTCGTCCGGGACACCCGCGCCTTCCGCAGGGCCGGCAGCGGCCGCAGGTAGGTAGGCGGGCAGCAGGACTGGGGAGCCCGCCCGGGCCAGCTCGCTCTCAGCGCCAGTCCCGCTCGGGTCGGGCCGACTAGCCGGGCGGGGGGCATCTGGCCAGGCTCCCCGGCTCCCTCCCCGGCTCGGCCTCCCCCCACGTCCGGCTCCATCCCCTGCTCAGCCTCCCCCCACGCCCGGCTCCTTCCCCGGCTCGGCCTCCCCCCACGCCCGGCTCCCTCCCCGGCTCGGCCTGCTCCTTCCCCGGCTCGGCCTCCCCCCACACCCGGCTCCCTCCCCGGCTCGGCCTTCCCCCACGCCCGGCTCCTTCCCCGGCTCGGCCTCCCTCCACGCCCGGTTCCTTCCCCGGCTCGGCCTCCCCCCACGCCCGGCTCCTTCCCCGGCTCGGCCTCCCCAGTCCTGCCGCCCGCCTACCTACCTGCGGCCGCTGCCGGCTCTGCAGAAGGCGCGGGAGTCCCGGACGAGCCTGGCAGACGGAGCGCTGGGACCTGGACGCCAGTCCGTAGTGCAGACTTGGGGGCCGGAGGCGGCCGCCGGGCGCCTCTCGCCACAGCCGAGCCGGTCTCGGTGAAGTGCAGGCCCGCCTCGAGGTCTGGCTGCCCCGACCGCTTGGCCACTGCCGGAGGGTGAGTTGGAGGCCGGGCCTGGGACGTGGCGGAGCGGAGCGGGAAGGACGCAGCTTTGCGCCCGCCTGCTCCGGACCGCTCCTCCGTGTGCCTGCCGGAGTTTTGCGTGTGCGGATCGGGTCGTCGTGCGCGCCGCACATGCGCGGTTCGGCCCGTCGCGTGCCAAAAAAAAAATTTAAAAAATTAAAAAAAATTAAAAACAAAATGGCGGCCCGCGGTGTCCGGCGACCCCCGCGAAACGGTCTCGCGACCCCAAGGTTGAGAACCGCTGTTCTAAGGCACTAGTTTAAGGTTGATGTCTTTTTAATAGTTAGGTTTCCTAGACCACTGAAATAGCCAGTTTTGTTCTGCATAAGTATCTTTGTAAGTTGAATGGCTTAAATATGCTAATGTTTTTTTTTTGAAAAGTATTTTATTGGTTTTATAATTTTAACAAAAAGTACTTAAGACACACCGTGGTGATTGGGTAAACAAAGATTCCAAAATAAAAGTACACATAAGCAGCTCAACTTAGTACATTCACTATCATCTCACTATTTCCCTCAAAAAACATAATAAATTTAATGTATTCCATTTCTATCATAAATTTCTATTACTACTACACCTGTTTTAAAACTTTGTCAATTTCAATTACCATAGTCAAATATAGTCAAATATTGTTTTATATCAACAGATTAACATTTCAAATGTCTCTTCCACGTATATTCAAGCTGTTACTCTCAACCCATCAATCTTAATTATTTCTTCTTCCAATGATAATTGACTTATAATTATATAGCCATATATTATGGTAGTCTTTGAATTAATTCATTTCAATTCATTACACAAAGTCCAAATTCCATCCAATTAATTATAACTTATCAAATCATATTACTATACACAAAAATCTCTTAATTAGTTAAGTTTCACTCCAAATTTAACTTTCATATTTCCATATCAGACAAGTTTAGATAAAACAATGAAAAGTCATCAAATTGAATTAAACACACCTATATATAATTGCTGTTTTCATACTTCTAAGTCTGAATCATTATCCTTAAAACAATCCATGTATCCAGCATTGCCTAAATTTCTATTACTACTAAATCTGTTTTTTTTTCCCTTAATACAATTCATGAAACCTATTTTTATTGGTTATGGTGGTCTTTGACTTAATTCATTTCAATTCATTACACCAACTCCAAAATCCATCCAATTAATTATCATACCTTATCAAATCATATTACTATACACAAAAATCTCCAAATTTAACTTTCATGTTTCCATATCAAAGAAGTTTCCATAAGACAATGAAAAATCATCAATCTTAATTAAACACACATTATCATTATCCTTAAAATACTCCAAAAAAACCAGTGTTGCCTTTTAATCTATTAAAGAATTTTAAATTTCTTTTTCAGTCTAATTCTGGGTTTTTTTCTATACCAGACAGGCTTCCATAGCAACGCTTCCTTTTCAGCTAGTGGATCCATTTTTGTTAGTTGGAGCATTCTTTGAGAAAATATAAATCTTTCCCTCTGCAATAGAAACCTTTCTGTCTTCTTCTTGCAGCGTCGTTGCTTTATGGTTTGAAATCTTAGTCTTTGCTTCTTCTGATTCTCTAAGTTGCAGAAGAAAGGGTTGTCAAGCGAGATACGTTCCTCTTCTATCTCTATAGTCAGATGTAGCCTGGGCATCAGATTGAACAGATATGGTAGACTCTCTAAATCTTGATTCTAAGGTACAGTTTTTTATTGTGGCACATATGTCAACAGTGGCCTCATAAATCTTTTCCAGTATGAGTGCATAATTCAATTGTAGCTGAGTCTCCATTTTAGATGATAATGCTTAAAAGAAAGTCTCTTTTGTGAAGGCTATATTTAGAGTTAACAACATCCACCTCCACAGCTTCCACAGCTGCACAGCTTATCCTTCCAAAAGTATATTGAAGTTCAGTGTTCCATCTTTATAAGAAAATAGTCTGAACTTGCAGTCTCAAACTTTTGCCACTAGATGTCCTCAATGAGTTAAAGTTAAAGAAACAATCAGTTCTTTTTTTTCTGTCTTTTAAAATGTAATATATAGGAAGAAAAAAATACAATTCTTACCAAGAGAGAAGAAAAAGAAAAAAATACCTTTTCCAACTTTTTTCCTTTTTTGTATCCAAAAAAGATAAATATAGAAATAAAGTATTTCAATATTTTAAAAACGCCTTCTTTTCCCCCCCCCCCAAAAAAAGCAGAAGCCGCCTCTCCAAGCCAGGGAAATAATTCCAAAGGCTCTTGCAGGTATTAAAATAAGCAAAAAATAGAAAGGAAAGTTGCAGAGTTCTCACCTGTGCTCACCACGGGGACATTCACAGCTTAGATGTTATCTAACAGTCTGAAGCGGCTGGGCGATCGGCCATTTTACTGGCCGATCTTCTCTGTCGGCCTTTGGAGATTCGTCTCCAGCTGGAGGAGCTGCTGCTCCTCCGCTGTCGGATCGCAGCCTCCTCATCAGAAGTCGCACCCTCCAGGGCGACTTTGGACCCGTACAAGGGTCCACCGACGGAGGGAAATCTAGTCGGCGAGGAGAGAAATCTCCTCACCCAGCTAGCGATGCAGCGAACCGAAACCAGAAGTCTAAATATGCTAGTCTTGATGTTATTGCTGATATAGTATTAAAATTATTGAGTACGGTAAGATACTTGTACTAAGAATCCATTTTACCTAGAATTTGCTGAATACCAGATTAATTATAAATTAATATTTTAAAATATGTTTTATTTATGGCAATAGTTACTTAGTATTGAATCTCTTATGTTTAGCTACTTGTGACCTGTGATTCTTTCCTTGTTATTATGTAGGACAGTGGTTCTCAACCTTTCTAATGCCGCGAACCCATAATACAGTTCCTCATGTTGTGGTGATCCCCAACCATAAAATTATTTTCGTTTCTACATTGCCGGGTGCTGGGGGCATGGCCGAGTGTGTGTGACCGAGTGTGTGTGGCCTCCAAGTGGGTGTGGCCACCAAGTGGGCGTGGCAAGAAAGACAGCCCCGGCCACCTTTAATGCTGTGCCACTGCTGCATGTATTTTAATGCATGTTTACCCTGCCTTTAAATGTGGGACCAAAATTTACAGAAAGTTAGTAAATAATAAATAAGAACAGGCTGCTTTCATTTGAACCATAGATTATAGTGGGGACCTGGAGGGATTTTCTTTCAGTGAAGATAAAAGAAAGTATATGAAAGAGAGGGAATAAAAAGCAAAGCAGACGACCCCAAATGGGGTCGTGACCCACAGGTTGAGAACCGCTGCTGTAGGATATCATATAAAATATATTGTATAAATGTTTAATAACAGCAATGGCAATATTGATTATTGTAGAAAGTTTTCATCAAAAAGAAAAATATTTTGTAAACCATTTCTGATGCCTGAGTCTGGTTTCTGAATGTCTTGGTTTTGATGTTTCATTATTTTGCAGACTGAAAAAAGTTGAGAAAAAATATTCAGTGCAATGATACTTGTCTGACTCACTTGTTTTGGAGGGAATGAGATTAGTCTTGAAACACGTTTGCTGCAAACACCTCATTAGCTGAATCAATTGAGAAACTGGGAATCTAAGTGAAAACCTAACAAATACTGGAAGAAGCATAAACAATAAGTGAACATTTACTGTCTCTTAAAATGCATCACATTTTGAAGAAATTACAGGCTGTCAGACTGACATCACATTCATTTTTCCCTCCACCCAGCAATTAATACCTGTTGATTCCATGTTTCAAGAGTTAAGAACTTCAGAGTCATAAGGCAACTTGGAATTTTAGGAAGAAAAGCCAATCATCACCTATCAAGGTTACAGCAAATCCACCACAAGTTTAGCATAGCATATGAATATATATTCTGCCTTTGTAAATTGGTGTTTCCTTCATGTTGTTTTTTAAATTACTGTAATCAGTTACAAGCTACTTTGATGGATGGATAAGAGGGTGCAAAACTCTTTCAAATAAAATAAATGATTACAATTGTGGTTTCTCATGGCAATAACCTACCCCATTCAATCTTTAGCTTAATTTTTAACAAGTTAGTTAGAGCATAGACAAACTGCAAACCAAACCACTGCAAACAAGTAATAGCTACTGGGCTGCCCTTTAACAGTGATATAAAATTTAAAGCAAATGTTTTAAATCTCGCTATGTCTGATTTCTGCAAACCTTTCCTTTTTTTAATTTAAAATGCCTGTGCTGTATTTGTGGGAAGTAGTCTGGAAACACCAGTATTCTTAGGCTGCATTACATAGCAGATACAAACTATATTCAAGAAATAGGATATTAATCATACCTAAGCATTATTGCCTTAGGTAAATCTTATTGTTTGGATTTTCTTACTATATGGTGCTTAAATTTTTTACAACCAACATGATATTTGGGGACCCTTTTAGGGGAGATTTCCTGATAAAGATTGAAGTGCTAGCTGATGCACCCATATAGATCTTTAAATGCTGCTTACAGACATACAGCATTATTTCTCTTTTTGCACTTTTGCCCTTTCTACTCTTTTCTTTTAGTTTTTATTAGTTTTATTTTTTGCAGATATAATCTTTAATAACTAATTTAAAAAAAATTCCAGAGCTTAAAATATTGAATCTGTTGTTTCTTATCTATGTTTTACTTTTCATCCTGAGTCAAGATAAGGATGTTATCTTATAAAACAATAATGAAAAGTTGTGATGGCATTAACACCCCCCCCCAAAAAAGGGTCTAGAGGTTACACCAGAGAAATTATAAAATTAACTAAGGCAATAGTCCGGATGTCTATGGATGTGTAAGAATACAGATACACAGGATACCTCAATAGCAATGGATAATTAATATAGAATATGCCTCTCGAACAAATACAAATCAGTGACTTACCTTGAAAGTGATTTATTCTCCAGAACCAGGACAGACAGACAGCAGACTTGAATACAGCCTAGATTATGATCCAAAACTAGATTTTACATTCTGAGGTTGTGTTCTTTTAGGCCTCAACTCAGCTTTTTGTGTAAGTTGCTAAATTTGGAACTGTGACAATGCAGCTGGAAGCAGCTTCATCCATTTTCTTCTGCTTTAGAATAATAAAATGACACATCATAGCTTAAAACAAGCTATGCACAAAATTTAATTTCAGTGCTCAGCATGTAGGAATAGTTGAGTAACCTCATATATTTATGATCAATAATATTTGGTCCAGGAAAAGATGTCAGTTTTAATTATTTCCTGTTACAGTGATATAGAAAAACAATTGTGTGCCAGAACTATTTCAAACCAAAGATAAATGCAATTTAGTGACTTCCCCTATAAGTGTTATATATTTTAAACAATCAAAATATTTGAAACTTGTAGCAGCCCAATTCTTCTTGCAGAGTTTATGCTTGCAATTACTTCTACTGTATCTTCTGGAACCAAGAAGCACAAAATTCCCAGGCTTCATAAAATTGCACGATTCATCCAAATAACCCAATTGCTTCTTCATAAAATCGCACAATCATCCAAATAACCCAATTGCTTCTATTGGCTAATTATGGATGAGATTGGCAGGAGAAAGCCAAACCATGCTGGCATAAATAAATTAATGTTGGCAGTCCAGGAAGAAACTGTCCAGGATCAGGAAGTCAAATGGTTTTATTGGCTGCCCATGATTGCAAACATGAAATGTTGGCAAGATGGCATTCTTAGTTTGATGAACATTCATAATAAAAATATTACACTAAAAGATACACTCAAATGCTTCTAATAGCAGATCATGAGGATCTCTGAGTTTATAATACCAACCGTTTTAAATAAATGGAAGCCACAGAACAAAAAAGCCAGTTTTGATAACTGTTTCTTCTGTAATAACCATTATTCAAACTAGAAAGCCTTGGTTACAATCACTCTTGGTCAATAATACACCAATTATTGGGATACACAGAAAGTATTCTTACCAGTTTTGGAAAATACAATACTTCTCCAGCATGACTGGATGGAGAATCCACTAGTGGGTTGTCTTAATCTTCCTGCTCCAATAAGAATAAATCTGGAAAGTATACATAAATTCAGGTTGCCAACGGGTTGGGAAGCCCAAAAAAACATGTGTTTTCCAGATCCGACCTCTCCCTTAAAAGTTAGGCCAGGGCCTATCTCGCATTTGTTTGCAAATAGCCAATTCAGCATGAAAAGTCCAAATGTGAAACTGACCTCAAATTCGAAAAGTATACATATATTCAGGTTGCCCAAAGATTGGGGAACCCCAAAAAACATGTGTTTTCCAGATCTGATTTATCCCTCAAAAGGCCACGGCCTATCTTGCATTTGTTGGCAAATAATTAAGCATAAAAAGTCAAAATGTGAAACTGACCTCAAATTCGAAAAGTATACATATATTCAGGTTGCCCACAGTTTGGGGAACTCGAAAAAACATGTGTTTTCCGGATCTGACCTCTCCCTCAAAAGTTAGGCCAGGGCCTATCTCGCGTTCGTTGGCAAATAGCCAATTAAGCATGAAAAGTCCAAATGGGAAACTGACCTAAAATTCGAAAAGTATACATATATTCAGGTTCCCCACAGGTTGGGGAACCCGAAAAATATGTGTTTTCCGTATCTGATTTCTCCCTCAAAAGGCCACGTCCTATCTTGCATTTGTTGGCAAATAATTAAGAATAAAAAGTCCAAATGTGAAACTGACCGCAAATTCGAAAAGTATACATATATTTATGTTGCCCACAGGTTGGGGAACCAGAAAAAACATGTGTTTTCCGGATCCAACCTCTCCCTCAAAAGTTAGGCCAGGGCCTATCTCGCATTTGCTGACATAGCCAATTAAGCATGAAAAGTCCAAATGTCAAACTGAACTCAAGTTCAAAATGTATACATATTTTCAGGTTCCCCACAGGTTGGGGAACCCGAAAAACCATGTTTTTCCGGATCCAACCTCTGCCTGAAAAGTTACGCCTCGGCTTAGATTGCATTTGTTGGGAAATTGCCAACTTTTAAAAACACATCTGTGCAGACAGGCTTGGGGCGTGTGAGCAGCACTCTGCCCCTGGGCCTTTGATTGGGATTGTATGTTCTATGAGTGGGTATAGTTTATAGTTTTATACTGCATTACTATTTTAAATGATTTATATATATTTTTGTACTTGTATTTCTGCTGTAAGCCGCCCTGAGTCTGAAGAGAAGGGCGGCATATAAGTCAAATTAATAAATTAAATGATTAAATAAATTAAGCATGAAAAGTCCAAATGGGAAACTGACCTAAAATTCGAAAAGTATACATATATTCAGGTTCCCCACAGGTTGGGCAACCTGAAAAAACATGTGTTTTACGGATCTAATTTCTCCATCAAAAGGCCACAGCCTATCTTGAATTTGCTGGCAAATAATTAAGCATAAAAAGTCCAAATGTGAAACTGACCTGAATTTCGAAATGTATACATATATTCAGGTTCCCCACAGGTTGGAGAACCCAAAAAACCATGTTTTTTCTGGATCCGACCTCTCCCACATAAGTTAGGCCTCGGCCTACATTCCATTTGCTGCAAAACAGCGAATTAAGCATGAAAAGTGAAAATGTAAAACTGACCTGAATTTCGAAATCTATACATATATTCAGGTTCCCCACAGGTTGGAGAACCCGAAAAAACATGTCTTTTCCGGATCCAACCTCTCCCTGAAAAGTTACGCCTCGGCTTAGATTTCATTTGTTGGAAAATAGCCAATTAGGCATGAAAAGTGAAAATGTGAAACTGACCTCAAATTTGAAATGTATAATATTCAGGTTCCCCACAGGTTGGGGAACCCGAAAAACCATGTTTTTCCGGTTCCAACCTCTGCCTGAAAAGTTACGCCTCGGCTTAGATTGCATTTGTTGGGAAATTGCCAATTAAGCATGAAAAGTGAAAATGTGAAACTGACCTGAATTTCGAAATGTATACATATATTCAGGTTCCCCACAGGTTGGGGAACCCGAAAAAACATGTCTTTTCCGTATTTGATTTCTCCCTCAAAAGGCCACGGCCTATCTTGCATTTGTTGGCAAATAATTAAGAATAAAAAGTCCAAATGTGAAACTGACCGCAAATTCGAAAAGTATACATATATTTATGTTGCCCACAGGTTGGGGAACCAGAAAAAACATGTGTTTTCCGGATCCAACCTCTCCCTCAAAAGTTAGGCCAGGGCCTATCTCGCATTTGCTGACATAGCCAATTAAGCATGAAAAGTCCAAATGTCAAACTGAACTCAAGTTCAAAATGTATACATATTTTCAGGTTCCCCACAGGTTGGGGAACCCGAAAAACCATGTTTTTCCGGATCCAACCTCTGCCTGAAAAGTTACGCCTCGGCTTAGATTGCATTTGTTGGGAAATTGCCAATTAAGCATGAAAAGTAAAAATGTGAAACTGACCTCAAATTCGAAATGTATACATATATTCAGGTTCCCCACAAGTTGGGGAACCCGAAAAAACATGTCTTTTCCGGATCCAACCTCTGCCTGAAAAGTTACGTCTCGGCTTAGATTGCATTTGTTGGGAAATTGCCAATTAAGCATGAAAAGCCAAAATGTGAAACTGACCTGAATTTCGAAATGTATACATATATTCAGGTTCCCCACAGGTTGGGGAACCCGAAAAAACATGTCTTTTCCGTATTTGATTTCTCCCTCAAAAGGCCACGGCCTATCTTGCATTTGTTGGCAAATAATTAAGAATAAAAAGTCCAAATGTGAAACTGACCGCAAATTTGAAAAGTATACATATATTTATGTTGCCCACAGGTTGGGGAACCAGAAAAAACATGTGTTTTCCGGATCCAACCTCTCCCTCAAAAGTTAGGCCAGGGCCTATCTCGCATTTGCTGACATAGCCAATTAAGCATGAAAAGTCCAAATGTCAAACTGAACTCAAGTTCAAAATGTATACATATTTTCAGGTTCCCCACAGGTTGGGGAACCCGAAAAACCATGTTTTTCCGGATCCAACCTCTGCCTGAAAAGTTACGCCTCGGCTTAGATTGCATTTGTTGGGAAATTGCCAATTAAGCATGAAAAGTGAAAATGTGAAACTGACCTGAATTTTGAAATGTATACATATATTCAGGTTCCCCACAGGTTGGGGAACCCGAAAAACCATGTTTTTTCCGGTTCCAACCTCTGCCTGAAAAGTTACGCCTCGGCTTAGATTGCATTTGTTGGGAAATTGCCAAATAAGCATGAAAAGTAAAAATGTGAAACTGACCTCAAATTCGAAATGTATACATATATTCAGGTTCCCCACAAGTTGGGGAACCCGAAAAAACATGTCTTTTCCGGATCCAACCTCTGCCTGAAAAGTTACGCCTCGGCTTAGATTGCATTTGTTGGAAAATTGCCAATTAAGCATGAAAAGTGAAAATGTGAAACTGACCTGAATTTTGAAATGTATACATATATTCAGGTTCCCCTCAGGTTGGGGAACCCAAAAAACCATGTTTTTTCTGGATCCAACCTCTCCCTGAAAAGTTACGCCTTGGCTTAGATTGCATTTGTTGGCAAATTGCCAATTAAGCATGAAAAGCGAAAATGTGAAACTGACCTCAAATTCGAAATGTATACATATATTCAGGTTCCCCACAGGTTGGGGAACCCGAAAAACCATGTTTTTTCCGGATCCGACCTCTCCCTCAAAAGTTAGGCCTCAGCCTAGATTGCATTGGTTGACAAATAGCCAATTAAGCATGAAACCCAAAGTGTGAAACTCACCTGAATTTCGAAATGTATACATATATTCAGTTTCCCCACAAGTTGGGGAACTCGAAAAACCATGTTTTTTCCGGATCCAACATCTGACTGAAAAGTTACGCCTCGGCTTAGATTGCATTTGTTGGGAAATTGCCAATTAAGCATGAAAAGTGAAAATGTGAAACCGACCTGAATTTCGAAATGTATACATATATTCAGGTTCCCCACAGGTTGGGAAACCCGAAAAACCATGTTTTTTCCGGATCCGACCTCTCCCTCAAAAGTTAGGCCTCAGCCTAGATTGCATTGGTTGACAAATAGCCAATTAAGCATGAAAAGTGAAAATGTGAAACCGACCTGAATTTCGAAAGGTATACATATATTCAGGTTCCCCACAGGTTGGGGAACCCGAAAAAGTATGTTTTTTCCAGATCCGACCTCTCCCTCAAAAGTTAGGCCTCGGCCTAGATTGCATTTCTTGGCGTAGCCAATTAAGCATGAAAACCCAAAATGTGAAACTGACCTGAATTTCGAAATGTATACATATATTCAGGTTCCCCACAGGTTGGGGAACCCGAAAAACTATGTTTTTCCTGGATCCAACCTCTCCCTCAAAAGTTAGGCCTCGGCCTAGATTGCATTTGTTGGCAAATTGCCAATTAAGCATGAAAACCCAAAATGTGAAACTGACCTGAATTAAGAAATGTATACATATATTCAGGTTCCCCACAGGTTGGGAAACCCGAAAAACCATGTTTTTTCCAGATCCAACCTCTGCCTGAAAAGTTACGCCTCGGCTTAGATTGCATTTGTTGGGAAATTGCCAATTAAGCATGAAAAGTGAAAATGTGAAACTGACCTGAATTTTGAAATGTATACATATATTCAGGTTCCCCACAGGTTGGGGAACCCGAAAAACCATGTTTTTTCCGGTTCCAACCTCTGCCTGAAAAGTTACGCCTCGGCTTAGATTGCATTTGTTGGGAAATTGCCAAATAAGCATGAAAAGTAAAAATGTGAAACTGACCTCAAATTCGAAATGTATACATATATTCAGGTTCCCCACAAGTTGGGGAACCCGAAAAAACATGTCTTTTCCGGATCCAACCTCTGCCTGAAAAGTTACGCCTCGGCTTAGATTGCATTTGTTGGAAAATTGCCAATTAAGCATGAAAAGTGAAAATGTGAAACTGACCTGAATTTTGAAATGTATACATATATTCAGGTTCCCCTCAGGTTGGGGAACCCAAAAAACCATGTTTTTTCTGGATCCAACCTCTCCCTGAAAAGTTACGCCTTGGCTTAGATTGCATTTGTTGGCAAATTGCCAATTAAGCATGAAAAGCGAAAATGTGAAACTGACCTCAAATTCGAAATGTATACATATATTCAGGTTCCCCACAGGTTGGGGAACCCGAAAAACCATGTTTTTTCCGGATCCGACCTCTCCCTCAAAAGTTAGGCCTCAGCCTAGATTGCATTGGTTGACAAATAGCCAATTAAGCATGAAACCCAAAGTGTGAAACTCACCTGAATTTCGAAATGTATACATATATTCAGTTTCCCCACAAGTTGGGGAACTCGAAAAACCATGTTTTTTCCGGATCCAACATCTGACTGAAAAGTTACGCCTCGGCTTAGATTGCATTTGTTGGGAAATTGCCAATTAAGCATGAAAAGTGAAAATGTGAAACCGACCTGAATTTCGAAATGTATACATATATTCAGGTTCCCCACAGGTTGGGAAACCCGAAAAACCATGTTTTTTCCGGATCCGACCTCTCCCTCAAAAGTTAGGCCTCAGCCTAGATTGCATTGGTTGACAAATAGCCAATTAAGCATGAAAAGTGAAAATGTGAAACCGACCTGAATTTCGAAAGGTATACATATATTCAGGTTCCCCACAGGTTGGGGAACCCGAAAAAGTATGTTTTTTCCAGATCCGACCTCTCCCTCAAAAGTTAGGCCTCGGCCTAGATTGCATTTCTTGGCGTAGCCAATTAAGCATGAAAACCCAAAATGTGAAACTGACCTGAATTTCGAAATGTATACATATATTCAGGTTCCCCACAGGTTGGGGAACCCGAAAAACTATGTTTTTCCTGGATCCAACCTCTCCCTCAAAAGTTAGGCCTCGGCCTAGATTGCATTTGTTGGCAAATTGCCAATTAAGCATGAAAACCCAAAATGTGAAACTGACCTGAATTAAGAAATGTATACATATATTCAGGTTCCCCACAGGTTGGGAAACCCGAAAAACCATGTTTTTTCCAGATCCGACCTCTCCCTCAAAAGTTAGGCCTCGGCCTAGATTGCATTTGTTGGCAAATTGCCAATTAAGCATGAAAACCCAAAATGTGAAACCGACCTGAATTTCGAAATGTATACATATATTCAGGTTCCCCACAGGTTGGGGAACCCGAAAAACTATGTTTTTTCCGCATCCGACCTCTCCCTCAAAATTTAGGCCTCGGCCTAGATTGCATTTGTTGGCGTAGCCAATTAAGCATGAAAAGCAAAAATGTGAAACTGACCTCAAATTCGAAATGTATACATATATTCAGGTTCCCCACAAGTTGGGGAACCCGAAAAAACATGTTTTTTCCGGATCCGACCTCTCCCTCAAAAGTTAGGCTTCAGCCTAGATTGCATTGGTTGACAAATAGCCAATTAAGCATGAAAAGTGAAAATGTGAAACTGACCTGAATTTCGAAATGTATACATATATTCAGGTTCCCCACAGGTTGGGGAACCCGAAAAACCATGTTTTTTCCGGATCCAACATCTGACTGAAAAGTTACGCCTCGGCTTAGATTGCATTTGTTGGGAAATTGCCAATTAAGCATGAAAAGTGAAAATGTGAAACTGACCTGAATTTCGAAATGTATACATATATTCAGGTTCCCCACAGGTTGGGGAACCCAAAAAAGTATGTTTTTTCCGGATCTGACCTCTCCCTCAAAAGTTAGGCCTCGGCCTAGATTGCATTTGTTGGGAAATTGCCAATTAAGCATGAAAAGTGAAAATGTGAAACTTAGCTCATTCGAAATGTATACATATATTCAGGTTCCCCACAGGTTGGGGAACCCGAAAAAACATGTTTTTTCCGGATCCAACATCTGACTGAAAAGTTACGCCTCGGCTTAGATTGCATTTGTTGGGAAATTGCCAATTAAGCATGAAAAGTGAAAATGTGAAACTGACCTGAATTTCGAAATGTATACATATATTCAGGTTCCCCACAGGTTGGGGAACCCGAAAAACTATGTTTTTTCTGGATCCGACCTCTCCCTCAAAAGCTAGGCCTCGGCCTAGATTGCATTTGTTGGCAAATTGCCAATTAAGCATGAACACCCAAAATGTGAAACTGACCTGAATTTCGAAATGTATACATATATTCAGGTTCCCCACAGGTTGGGGAACCCGAAAAACTATGTTTTTCCTGGATCCGACCTCTCCCTCAAAAGTTAGGCCTCGGCCTAGATTGCATTTGTTGGCAAATTGCCAATTAAGCATGAAAACCCAAAATGTGAAACTGACCTTAATTTCGAAATGTATACATATATTCAGGTTCCCCACAGGTTGGGAAACCCGAAAAACCATGTTTTTTCCAGATCCGACCTCTCCCTCAAAAGTTAGGCCTCGGCCTAGATTGCATTTGTTGACAAATGCCAATTAAGAATGAAAAGTGAAAATGTGAAACTGACCTCAAATTCGAAATGTATACATATATTCAGGTTCCCCACAGGTTGGGGAACCCGAAAAACTATGTTTTTTCCGCATCCGACCTCTCCCTCAAAAGTTAGGCCTCAGCCTAGATTGCATTTCTTGGCGTAGCCAATTAAGCATGAAAAGCAAAAATGTGAAACTGACCTCAAATTCGAAATGTATACATATATTCAGGTTCCCCACAAGCTGGGGAACCCGAAAAAACATGTTTTTTCCGGATCCGACCTCTCCCTCAAAAGTTAGGCCTCAGCCTAGATTGCATTTGTTGGCAAATTGCAAATTAAGCATGAACACCCAAAATGTGAAACTGACCTGAATTTCGAAATGTATACATATATTCAGGTTCCCCACAGGTTGGGGAACCCGAAAAACTATGTTTTTTCCGGATCCGACCTCTCCCTCAAAAGTTAGGCCTCGGCCTAGATTGCATTTGTTGGCAAATTGCCAATTAAGCATGAACACCCAAAATGTGAAACTGACCTGAATTTCGAAATGTATACATATATTCAGGTTCCCCACAGGTTGGGGAACCCGAAAAACTATGTTTTTCCTCGATCCGACCTCTCCCTCAAAAGATAGGCCTCGGCCTAGATTGCATTTGTTGACAAATAGCCAATTAAGCATGAAAAGTGAAAATGTGAAACTGACCTGAATTTCGAAATGTATACATATATTCAGGTTCCCCACAGGTTGGGGAACCCGAAAAACCATGTTTTTTCCGGATCCAACATCTGACTGAAAAGTTACGCCTCGGCTTAGATTGCATTTGTTGGGAAATTGCCAATTAAGCATGAAAAGTGAAAATGTGAAACTGACCTGAATTTCGAAATGTATACATATATTCAGGTTCCCCACAGGTTGGGGAACCCAAAAAAGTATGTTTTTTCCGGATCTGACCTCTCCCTTAAAAGTTAGGCCTCGGCCTAGATTGCATTTGTTGGGAAATTGCCAATTAAGCATGAAAAGTGAAAATGTGAAACTTAGCTCATTCGAAATGTATACATATATTCAGGTTCCCCACAGGTTGGGGAACCCGAAAAAACATGTTTTTTCCGGATCCAACATCTGACTGAAAAGTTACGCCTCGGCTTAGATTGCATTTGTTGGGAAATTGCCAATTAAGCATGAAAAGTGAAAATGTGAAACTGACCTGAATTTCGAAATGTATACATATATTCAGGTTCCCCACAGGTTGGGGAACCCGAAAAACTATGTTTTTTCCGGATCCGACCTCTCCCTCAAAAGCTAGGCCTCGGCCTAGATTGCATTTGTTGGCAAATTGCCAATTAAGCATGAACACCCAAAATGTGAAACTGACCTGAATTTCGAAATGTATACATATATTCAGGTTCCCCACAGGTTGGGGAACCCGAAAAACTATGTTTTTCCTGGATCCGACCTCTCCCTCAAAAGTTAGGCCTCGGCCTAGATTGCATTTGTTGGCAAATTGCCAATTAAGCATGAAAACCCAAAATGTGAAACTGACCTTAATTTCGAAATGTATACATATATTCAGGTTCCCCACAGGTTGGGAAACCCGAAAAACCATGTTTTTTCCAGATCCGACCTCTCCCTCAAAAGTTAGGCCTCGGCCTAGATTGCATTTGTTGACAAATGCCAATTAAGAATGAAAAGTGAAAATGTGAAACTGACCTCAAATTCGAAATGTATACATATATTCAGGTTCCCCACAGGTTGGGGAACCCGAAAAACTATGTTTTTTCCGCATCCGACCTCTCCCTCAAAAGTTAGGCCTCAGCCTAGATTGCATTTCTTGGCGTAGCCAATTAAGCATGAAAAGCAAAAATGTGAAACTGACCTCAAATTCGAAATGTATACATATATTCAGGTTCCCCACAAGTTGGGGAACCCGAAAAAACATGTTTTTTCCGGATCCGACCTCTCCCTCAAAAGTTAGGCCTCAGCCTAGATTGCATTTGTTGGCAAATTGCAAATTAAGCATGAACACCCAAAATGTGAAACTGACCTGAATTTCGAAATGTATACATATATTCAGGTTCCCCACAGGTTGGGGAACCCGAAAAACTATGTTTTTTCCGGATCCGACCTCTCCCTCAAAAGTTAGGCCTCGGCCTAGATTGCATTTGTTGGCAAATTGCCAATTAAGCATGAACACCCAAAATGTGAAACTGACCTGAATTTCGAAATGTATACATATATTCAGGTTCCCCACAGGTTGGGGAACCCGAAAAACTATGTTTTTCCTCGATCCGACCTCTCCCTCAAAAGATAGGCCTCGGCCTAGATTGCTTTTGTTGGCAAATTGCCAATTAAGCATGAAAACCCAAAATGTGAAACTGACCTGAATTTCGAAATGTATACATATATTCAGGTTCCCCACAGGTTGGGAAACCCAAAAAACCATGTTTTTTCCAGATCCGACCTCTCCCTCAAAAGTTAGGCCTCGGCCTAGATTGCATTTGTTGGCAAATGCCAATTAAGAATGAAAAGTGAAAATGTGAAACTGACCTCAAATTCGAAATGTATACATATATTCAGGTTCCCCACAGGTTGGGGAACCCGAAAAACTATGTTTTTTCCGCATCCGACCTCTCCCTCAAAAGTTAGGCCTCGGCCTAGATTGCATTTCTTAGCATAGCCAATTAAGCATGAAAAGTAAAAATGTGAAACTGACGTGAATTTCGAAAGGTATACATATATTCAGGTTCCCCACAGGTTGGGGAACGCGAAAAACCATGTTTTTTCCGGATCCAACATCTGACTGAAAAGTTACGCCTCGGCTTAGATTGCATTTGTTGGGAAATTGCCAATTAAGCATGAAAAGTGAAAATGTGAAACTGACCTGAATTTCGAAATGTATACATATATTCAGGTTCCCCACAAGTTGGGGAACCCGAAAAAACATGTTTTTTCCGGATCCGACCTCTCCCTCAAAAGTTAGGCCTCAGCCTAGATTGCATTGGTTGACAAATAGCCAATTAAGCATGAAAAGTGAAAATGTGAAACTGACGTGAATTTCGAAAGGTATACATATATTCAGGTTCCCCACAGGTTGGGGAACCCGAAAAACCATGTTTTTTTCGGATCCAACATATGACTGAAAAGTTACGCCTCAGCTTAAATTGCATTTGTTGGGAAATTGCCAATTAAGCATGAAAAGTGAAAATGTGAAACTGACCTGAATTTTGAAATGTATACATATATTCAGGTTCCCCACAGGTTGGGGAACCCGAAAAACTATGTTTTTTCCGGATCCGACCTCTCCCTCAAAAGTTAGGCCTCGGCCTAGATCGCATTTGTTGGCAAATTGCCAATTAAGCATGAAAACCCAAAATGTGAAACCGACCTGAATTTCGAAATGTATACATATATTCAGGTTCCCCACAGGTTGGGGAACCCGAAAAACTAGGTTTTTTTCCGCATCCGACCTCTCCCTCAAAATTTAGGCCTCGGCCTAGATTGCATTTTTTGGCGTAGCCAATTAAGAATGAAAAGTGAAAATGTGAAACTGACCTCAAATTCGAAATGTATACATATATTCAGGTTCCCCACAAGTTGGGGAATCCGAAAAACTATGTTTTTTCCGGATCCGACCTCTCCCTCAAAACTTAGGCTTCAGCCTAGATTGCATTTGTTGGCGTAGCCAATTAAGCATGAAAAGCAAAAATGTGAAACTGACCTCAAATTCGAAATGTATACATATATTCAGGTTCCCCACAAGTTGGGGAACCCGAAAAAACATGTTTTTTCCGGATCCGACCTCTCCCTCAAAAGTTAGGCCTCAGCCTAGATTGCATTGGTTGACAAATAGCCAATTAAGCATGAAAAGTGAAAATGTGAAACTGACGTGAATTTCGAAAGGTATACATATATTCAGGTTCCCCACAGGTTGGGGAACCCGAAAAACCATGTTTTTTCCGCATCCAACATCTGACTGAAAAGTTACGCCTCAGCTTAGATTGCATTTGTTGGGAAATTGCCAATTAAGCATGAAAAGTGAAAATGTGAAACTGACCTGAATTTCGAAATGTACACATATATTCAGGTTCCCCACAGGTTGGGGAACCCGAAAAACCATGTTTTTTCCGGATCCAACATCTGACTGAAAAGTTACGCCTCAGCTTAGATTGCATTTGTTGGGAAATTGCCAATTAAGCATGAAAAGTGAAAATGTGAAACTGACCTGAATTTCGAAATGTATACATATATTCAGGTTCCCCACAGGTTGGGAAACCTGAAAAACCATGTTTTTTCCAGATCCGACCTCTCCCTCAAAAGTTAGGCCTCGGCCTAGATTGCATTTGTTGGCAAATGCCAATTAAGCATGAAAACCCAAAATGTGAAACTGACCTCAAATTCGAAATGTATACATATATTCAGGTTCCCCACAGGTTGGGGAACCCGAAAAACTATGTTTTTTCCGCATCCGACCTCTCCCTCAAAATTTAGGCCTCGGCCTAGATTGCATTTTTTGGCGTAGCCAATTAAGAATGAAAAGTGAAAATGTGAAACTGACCTCAAATTCGAAATGTATACATATATTCAGGTTCCCCACAAGTTGGGGAACCCGAAAAACTATGTTTTTTCCGGATCCGACCTCTCCCTCAAAAGTTAGGCCTCGGCCTAGATTGCATTTGTTGGCGTAGCCAACTAAGCATGAAAAGCAAAAATGTGAAACTGACCTCAAATTCGAAATGTATACATATATTCAGGATCCCCACAAGTTGGGGAACCCGAAAAAACATGTTTTTTCCAGATCCGACCTCTCCCTCAAAAGTTAGGCCTCAGCCTAGATTGCATTGGTTGACAAATAGCCAATTAAGCATGAAAAGTGAAAATGTGAAACTGACGTGATTTCGAAAGGTACACATATATTCAGGTTCCCCACAGGTTGGGGAACCCGAAAAACCATGTTTTTTCCGGATCCAACATCTGACTGAAAAGTTACGCCTCAGCTTAGATTGCATTTGTTGGGAAATTGCCAATTAAGCATGAAAAGTGAAAATGTGAAACTGACCTGAATTTCTAAATGTATACATATATTCAGGTTCCCCACAGGTTGGGGAACCCGAAAAACCATGTTTTTTCCGGATCCAACATCTGACTGAAAAGTTACGCCTCAGCTTAGATTGCATTTGTTGGGAAATTGCCAATTAAGCATGAAAAGTGAAAATGTGAAACTGACCTGAATTTCGAAATGTATACATATATTCAGGTTCCCCACAGGTTGGGAAACCTGAAAAACCATGTTTTTTCCAGATCCGACCTCTCCCTCAAAAGTTAGGCCTCGGCCTAGATTGCATTTGTTGGCAAATGCCAATTAAGCATGAAAACCCAAAATGTGAAACTGACCTCAAATTCGAAATGTATACATATATTCAGGTTCCCCACAGGTTGGGGAACCCGAAAAACTATGTTTTTTCCGCATCCGACCTCTCCCTCAAAATTTAGGCCTCGGCCTAGATTGCATTTTTTGGCGTAGCCAATTAAGAATTAAAAGTGAAAATGTGAAACTGACCTCAAATTCGAAATGTATACATATATTCAGGTTCCCCACAAGTTGGGGAACCCGAAAAACTATGTTTTTTCCGGATCCGACCTCTCCCTCAAAAGTTAGGCCTCGGCCTAGATTGCATTTGTTGGCGTAGCCAACTAAGCATGAAAAGCAAAAATGTGAAACTGACCTCAAATTCGAAATGTATACATATATTCAGGATCCCCACAAGTTGGGGAACCCGAAAAAACATGTTTTTTCCAGATCCGACCTCTCCCTCAAAAGTTAGGCCTCAGCCTAGATTGCATTGGTTGACAAATAGCCAATTAAGCATGAAAAGTGAAAATGTGAAACTGACGTGATTTCGAAAGGTACACATATATTCAGGTTCCCCACAGGTTGGGGAACCCGAAAAACCATGTTTTTTCCGGATCCAACATCTGACTGAAAAGTTACGCCTCAGCTTAGATTGCATTTGTTGGGAAATTGCCAATTAAGCATGAAAAGTGAAAATGTGAAACTGACCTGAATTTCTAAATGTATACATATATTCAGGTTCCCCACAGGTTGGGGAACCCGAAAAACCATGTTTTTTCCGGATCCAACATCTGACTGAAAAGTTACGCCTCGGCTTAGATTGCATTTGTTGGGAAATTGCCAATTAAGCATGAAAAGTGAAAATGTGAAACTGACCTGAATTTCGAAATGTATACATATATTCAGGTTCCCCACAAGTTGGGGAACCCGAAAAAACATGTTTTTTCCGGATCGGACCTCTCCCTCAAAAGTTAGGCCTCAGCCTAGATTGCATTGGTTGACAAATAGCCAATTAAGCATGAAAAGTGAAAATGTGAAACTGACGTGAATTTCGAAATGTATACATATATTCAGGTTCCCCACAGGTTGGGGAACCCGAAAAACCATGTTTTTTTCGGATCCAACATATGACTGAAAAGTTACGCCTCAGCTTAGATTGCATTTGTTGGGAAATTGCCAATTAAGCATGAAAACCCAAAATGTGAAACTGACCTGAATTTCGAAATGTATACATATATTCAGGTTCCCCACAGGTTGGGAAACCCAAAAAACCATGTTTTTTCCAGATCCGACCTCTCCCTCAAAAGTTAGGCCTCGGCCTAGATTGCATTTGTTGGCAAATGCCAATTAAGAATGAAAAGTGAAAATGTGAAACTGACCTCAAATTCGAAATGTATACATATATTCAGGTTCCCCACAGGTTGGGGAACCCGAAAAACTATGTTTTTTCCGCATCCGACCTCTCCCTCAAAAGTTAGGCCTCGGCCTAGATTGCATTTCTTAGCATAGCCAATTAAGCATGAAAAGTAAAAATGTGAAACTGACGTGAATTTCGAAAGGTATACATATATTCAGGTTCCCCACAGGTTGGGGAACGCGAAAAACCATGTTTTTTCCGGATCCAACATCTGACTGAAAAGTTACGCCTCGGCTTAGATTGCATTTGTTGGGAAATTGCCAATTAAGCATGAAAAGTGAAAATGTGAAACTGACCTGAATTTCGAAATGTATACATATATTCAGGTTCCCCACAAGTTGGGGAACCCGAAAAAACATGTTTTTTCCGGATCCGACCTCTCCCTCAAAAGTTAGGCCTCAGCCTAGATTGCATTGGTTGACAAATAGCCAATTAAACATGAAAAGTGAAAATGTGAAACTGACGTGAATTTCGAAAGGTATACATATATTCAGGTTCCCCACAGGTTGGGGAACCCGAAAAACCATGTTTTTTTCGGATCCAACATATGACTGAAAAGTTACGCCTCAGCTTAGATTGCATTTGTTGGGAAATTGCCAATTAAGCATGAAAAGTGAAAATGTGAAACTGACCTGAATTTTGAAATGTATACATATATTCAGGTTCCCCACAGGTTGGGGAACCCGAAAAACTATGTTTTTTCCGGATCCGACCTCTCCCTCAAAAGTTAGGCCTCGGCCTAGATCGCATTTGTTGGCAAATTGCCAATTAAGCATGAAAACCCAAAATGTGAAACCGACCTGAATTTCGAAATGTATACATATATTCAGGTTCCCCACAGGTTGGGGAACCCGAAAAACTAGGTTTTTTTCCGCATCCGACCTCTCCCTCAAAATTTAGGCCTCGGCCTAGATTGCATTTTTTGGCGTAGCCAATTAAGAATGAAAAGTGAAAATGTGAAACTGACCTCAAATTCGAAATGTATACATATATTCAGGTTCCCCACAAGTTGGGGAATCCGAAAAACTATGTTTTTTCCGGATCCGACCTCTCCCTCAAAACTTAGGTCTCAGCCTAGATTGCATTTGTTGGCGTAGCCAATTAAGCATGAAAAGCAAAAATGTGAAACTGACCTCAAATTCGAAATGTATACATATATTCAGGTTCCCCACAGGTTGGGGAACCCGAAAAACTATGTTTTTTCCGCATCCGACCTCTCCCTCAAAATTTAGGCCTCGGCCTAGATTGCATTTTTTGGCGTAGCCAATTAAGAATTAAAAGTGAAAATGTGAAACTGACCTCAAATTCGAAATGTATACATATATTCAGGTTCCCCACAAGTTGGGGAATCCGAAAAACTATGTTTTTTCCGGATCCGACCTCTCCCTCAAAAGTTAGGCCTCAGCCTAGATTGCATTGGTTGACAAATAGCCAATTAAGCATGAAAAGTGAAAATGTGAAACTGACGTGAATTTCGAAAGGTATACATATATTCAGGTTCCCCACAGGTTGGGGAACCCGAAAAACCATGTTTTTTCCGCATCCAACATCTGACTGAAAAGTTACGCCTCAGCTTAGATTGCATTTGTTGGGAAATTGCCAATTAAGCATGAAAAGTGAAAATGTGAAACTGACCTGAATTTCGAAATGTATACATATATTCAGGTTCCCCACAGGTTGGGGAACCCGAAAAACCATGTTTTTTCCGGATCCAACATCTGACTGAAAAGTTACGCCTCGGCTTAGATTGCATTTGTTGGGAAATTGCCAATTAAGCATGAAAAGTGAAAATGTGAAACTGACCTGAATTTCGAAATGTATACATATATTCAGGTTCCCCACAAGTTGGGGAACCCGAAAAAACATGTTTTTTCCGGATCCGACCTCTCCCTCAAAAGTTAGGCCTCAGCCTAGATTGCATTGGTTGACAAATAGCCAATTAAGCATGAAAAGTGAAAATGTGAAACTGACGTGAATTTCGAAATGTATACATATATTCAGGTTCCCCACAGGTTGGGGAACCCGAAAAACTATGTTTTTTCCGGATCCGACCTCTCCCTCAAAAGTTAGGCCTCGGCCTAGATCGCATTTGTTGGCAAATTGCCAATTAAGCATGAAAACCCAAAATGTGAAACCGACCTGAATTTCGAAATGTATACATATATTCAGGTTCCCCACAGGTTGGGGAACCCGAAAAACTAGGTTTTTTCCGCATCCGACCTCTCCCTCAAAATTTAGGCCTCGGCCTAGATTGCATTTTTTGGCGTAGCCAATTAAGAATGAAAAGTGAAAATGTGAAACTGACCTCAAATTCGAAATGAATACATATATTCAGGTTCCCCACAAGTTGGGGAACCCGAAAAACTATGTTTTTTCCGGATCCGACCTCTCCCTCAAAACTTAGGCCTCAGCCTAGATTGCATTTGTTGGCGTAGCCAATTAAGCATGAAAAGCAAAAATGTGAAACTGACCTCAAATTCGAAATGTATACATATATTCAGGTTCCCCACAAGTTGGGGAACCCGAAAAAACATGTTTTTTCCGGATCCGACCTCTCCCTCAAAAGTTAGGCCTCAGCCTAGATTGCATTGGTTGACAAATAGCCAATTAAGCATGAAAAGTGAAAATGTGAAACTGACGTGAATTTCGAAAGGTATACATATATTCAGGTTCCCCACAGGTTGGGGAACCCGAAAAACTATGTTTTTTCCGGATCCGACCTCTCCCTCAAAAGTTAGGCCTCGGCCTAGATCGCATTTGTTGGCAAATTGCCAATTAAGCATGAAAACCCAAAATGTGAAACCGACCTGAATTTCGAAATGTATACATATATTCAGGTTCCCCACAGGTTGGGGAACCCGAAAAACCATGTTTTTTCCGGATCCAACATCTGACTGAAAAGTTACGCCTCAGCTTAGATTGCATTTGTTGGGAAATTGCCAATTAAGCATGAAAAGTGAAAATGTGAAACTGACCTGAATTTCGAAATGTATACATATATTCAGGTTCCCCACAGGTTGGGAAACCTGAAAAACCATGTTTTTTCCAGATCCGACCTCTCCCTCAAAAGTTAGGCCTCGGCCTAGATTGCATTTGTTGGCAAATGCCAATTAAGCATGAAAACCCAAAATGTGAAACTGACCTCAAATTCGAAATGTATACATATATTCAGGTTCCCCACAGGTTGGGGAACCCGAAAAACTATGTTTTTTCCGCATCCGACCTCTCCCTCAAAATTTAGGCCTCGGCCTAGATTGCATTTTTTGGCGTAGCCAATTAAGAATGAAAAGTGAAAATGTGAAACTGACCTCAAATTCGAAATGTATACATATATTCAGGTTCCCCACAAGTTGGGGAACCCGAAAAACTATGTTTTTTCCGGATCCGACCTCTCCCTCAAAAGTTAGGCCTCGGCCTAGATTGCATTTGTTGGCGTAGCCAACTAAGCATGAAAAGCAAAAATGTGAAACTGACCTCAAATTCGAAATGTATACATATATTCAGGATCCCCACAAGTTGGGGAACCCGAAAAAACATGTTTTTTCCAGATCCGACCTCTCCCTCAAAAGTTAGGCCTCAGCCTAGATTGCATTGGTTGACAAATAGCCAATTAAGCATGAAAAGTGAAAATGTGAAACTGACGTGATTTCGAAAGGTACACATATATTCAGGTTCCCCACAGGTTGGGGAACCCGAAAAACCATGTTTTTTCCGGATCCAACATCTGACTGAAAAGTTACGCCTCAGCTTAGATTGCATTTGTTGGGAAATTGCCAATTAAGCATGAAAAGTGAAAATGTGAAACTGACCTGAATTTCTAAATGTATACATATATTCAGGTTCCCCACAGGTTGGGGAACCCGAAAAACCATGTTTTTTCCGGATCCAACATCTGACTGAAAAGTTACGCCTCGGCTTAGATTGCATTTGTTGGGAAATTGCCAATTAAGCATGAAAAGTGAAAATGTGAAACTGACCTGAATTTCGAAATGTATACATATATTCAGGTTCCCCACAAGTTGGGGAACCCGAAAAAACATGTTTTTTCCGGATCCGACCTCTCCCTCAAAAGTTAGGCCTCAGCCTAGATTGCATTGGTTGACAAATAGCCAATTAAGCATGAAAAGTGAAAATGTGAAACTGACGTGAATTTCGAAATGTATACATATATTCAGGTTCCCCACAGGTTGGGGAACCCGAAAAACCATGTTTTTTTCGGATCCAACATATGACTGAAAAGTTACGCCTCAGCTTAGATTGCATTTGTTGGGAAATTGCCAATTAAGCATGAAAAGTGAAAATGTGAAACTGACCTGAATTTTGAAATGTATACATATATTCAGGTTCCCCACAGGTTGGGGAACCCGAAAAACTATGTTTTTTCCGGATCCGACCTCTCCCTCAAAAGTTAGGCCTCGGCCTAGATCGCATTTGTTGGCAAATTGCCAATTAAGCATGAAAACCCAAAATGTGAAACCGACCTGAATTTCGAAATGTATACATATATTCAGGTTCCCCACAGGTTGGGGAACCCGAAAAACTATGTTTTTTCCGCATCCGACCTCTCCCTCAAAATTTAGGCCTCGGCCTAGATTGCATTTTTTGGCGTAGCCAATTAAGCATGAAAAGCAAAAATGTGAAACTGACCTCAAATTCGAAATGTATACATATATTCAGGTTCCCCACAAGTTGGGGAACCCGAAAAAACATGTTTTTTCCGGATCCGACCTCTCCCTCAAAAGTTAGGCCTCAGCCTAGATTGCATTGGTTGACAAATAGCCAATTAAGCATGAAAAGTGAAAATGTGAAACTGACATGAATTTCGAAAGGTATACATATATTCAGGTTCCCCACAGGTTGGGGAACCCGAAAAACCATGTTTTTTCCGGATCCAACATCTGACTGAAAAGTTACGCCTCAGCTTAGATTGCATTTGTTGGGAAATTGCCAATTAAGCATGAAAAGTGAAAATGTGAAACTGACCTGAATTTCGAAATGTATACATATATTCAGGTTCCCCACAGGTTGGGAAACCTGAAAAACCATGTTTTTTCCAGATCCGACCTCTCCCTCAAAAGTTAGGCCTCGGCCTAGATTGCATTTGTTGGCAAATGCCAATTAAGCATGAAAACCCAAAATGTGAAACTGACCTCAAATTCGAAATGTATACATATATTCAGGTTCCCCACAGCTTGGGAAACCCGAAAAACCATGTTTTTTCCAGATCCGACCTCTCCCTCAAAAGTTAGGCCTCGGCCTAGATTGCATTTGTTGGCAAATGCCAATTAAGAATGAAAAGTGAAAATGTGAAACTGACCTCAAATTCGAAATGTATACATATATTCAGGTTCCCCACAGGTTGGGAAACCCGAAAAACCATGTTTTTTCCAGATCCGACCTCTCCCTCAAAAGTTAGGCCTCGGCCTAGATTGCATTTGTTGGCAAATGCCAATTAAGAATGAAAAGTGAAAATGTGAAACTGACCTCAAATTCGAAATGTATACATATATTCAGGTTCCCCACAAGTTGGGGAACCCGAAAAAACATGTTTTTTCCGGATCCTACCTCTCCCTCAAAAGTTAGGCCTCGTCCTAGATTGCATTTGTTGGACTAGCCAATTAAGCATGAAAAAGCAAAAATGTGAAACTGACCTCGAATTCGAAATGTATACATATATTCAGGTTCCCCACAAGTTGGGGAACCCGAAAAAATATGTTTTTTCCGGATCCGACCTCTCCCTCAAAAGTTAGGCCTCAGCTTAGATTGCATTTGTTGGAAAATTGCTAATTAAGCATGAAAAGTGAAAATGTGAAACTGACCTGAATTTCGAAAGGTATACATATATTCAGGTTCCCCACAGGATGGGGAACCTGAAAAACTATGTTTTTCCTGGATCCAACCTCTCCCTCAAAAGTTAGGCCTCGGCCTAGATTGCATTTGTTGGCAAATTGCCAATTAAGCATGAAAAGTGAAAATGTGAAACTGACCTGAATTTCGAAATGTATACATATATTCAGGTTCCCCACAGGTTGGGGAACCCGAAAAACCATGTTTTTTCCGGATCCAACATCTGACTGAAAAGTTACGCCTCGGCTTAGATTGCATTTGTTGGGAAATTGCCAATTAAGCATGAAAAGCAAAAATGTGAAACTGACCTCAAATTCGAAATGTATACATATATTCAGGTTCCCCACAAGTTGGGGAACCCGAAAAAACATGTTTTTTCCGGATCCGACCTCTCCCTCAAAAGTTAGGCCTCAGCCTAGATTGCATTTGTTGGCAAATGCCAATTAAGAATGAAAAGTGAAAATGTGAAACTGACCTCAAATTCGAAATGTATACATATATTCAGGTTCCCCACAGGTTGGGGAACCCGAAAAACTATGTTTTTTCCGCATCCGACCTCTCCCTCAAAAGTTAGGCCTCGGCCTAGATTGCATTTCTTGGCGTAGCCAATTAAGCATGAAAAGCAAAAATGTGAAACTGACCTCAAATTCGAAATGTATACATATATTCAGGTTCCCCACAAGTTGGGGAACCCGAAAAAACATGTTTTTTCCGGATCCTACCTCTCCCTCAAAAGTTAGGCCTCGGCCTAGATTGCATTTGTTGGAATAGCCAATTAAGCATGAAAAAGCAAAAATGTGAAACTGACCTCAAATTCGAAAGGTATACATATATTCAGGTTCCCCACAAGTTGGGGAACCCGAAAAAACATGTTTTTTCCGGATCCGACCTCTCCCTCAAAAGTTAGGCCTCAGCTTAGATTGCATTTGTTGGAAAATTGCTAATTAAGCATGAAAAGTGAAAATGTGAAACTGACCTGAATTTCGAAATGTATACATATATTCAGGTTCCCCACAGGTTGGGGAACCCGAAAAACTATGTTTTTCCTGGATCCGACCTCTCCCTCAAAAGTTAGGCCTCGGCCTAGATTGCATTTGTTGGCAAATTGCCAATTAAGCATGAAAACCCAAAATGTGAAACTGACCTGAATTTCGAAATGTATACATATATTCAGGTTCCCCACAGGTTGGGAAACCCGAAAAACCATGTTTTTTCCAGATCCGACCTCTCCCTCAAAAGTTAGGCCTCGGCCTAGATTGCATTTGTTGGCAAATGCCAATTAAGAATGAAAAGTGAAAATGTGAAACTGACCTCAAATTCGAAATGTATACATATATTCAGGTTCCCCACAGGTTGGGGAACCCGAAAAACTATGTTTTTTCCGCATCCGACCTCTCCCTCAAAAGTTAGGCCTCGGCCTAGATTGCATTTCTTGGCGTAGCCAATTAAGCATGAAAAGCAAAAATGTGAAACTGACCTCAAATTCGAAATGTATACATATATTCAGGTTCCCCACAAGTTGGGGAACCCGAAAAACCATGTTTTTTCCAGATCCGACCTCTCCCTCAAAAGTTAGGCCTCAGCCTAGATTGCATTTGTTGGCAAATTGCCATTTAAGCATGAAAAGTGAAAATGTGAAACTGACCTGAATTTCGAAATGTATACATATATTCAGGTTCCCCACAGGTTGGGAAACCTGAAAAACCATGTTTTTTCCAGATCCGACCTCTCCCTCAAAAGTTAGGCCTCGGCCTAGATTGCATTTGTTGGCAAATGCCAATTAAGCATGAAAACCCAAAATGTGAAACTGACCTCAAATTCGAAATGTATACATATATTCAGGTTCCCCACAAGTTGGGGAACCCTAAAAACTATGTTTTTTCCGGATCCGACCTCTCCCTCAAAAGTCAGGCCTCGGCCTAGATTGCATTTGTTGGCGTAGCCAATT
Source organism: Bothrops alternatus (assembly GCA_034064705.1). NCBI lineage: Eukaryota > Metazoa > Chordata > Lepidosauria > Squamata > Viperidae > Bothrops > Bothrops alternatus. Next base: position 16,546,892 of record JARGCV010000085.1, read on the forward strand.
AAGCATGAAAAGCAAAAATGTGAAACTGACCTCAAATTCGAAATGTATACATATATTCAGGTTCCCCACAAGTTGGGGAACCCGAAAAAACATGTTTTTTCTGGATCCGACCTCTCCCTCAAAAGTTAGGCCTCAGCCTAGATTGCATTGGTTGACAAATAGCCAATTAAGCATGAAAAGTGAAAATGTGAAACTGACGTGAATTTCAAAAGGTATACATATATTCAGGTTCCCCACAGGTTGGGGAACCTGAAAAACCATGTTTTTTCCGCCTCCAACATCTGACTGAAAAGTTACGCCTCAGCTTAGATTGCATTTGTTGGGAAATTGCCAATTAAGCATGAAAAGTGAAAATGTGAAACTGACCTGAATTTTGAAATGTATACATATATTCAGGTTCCCCACAGGTTGGGGAACCCGAAAAACTATGTTTTTTCCGGATCCGACCTCTCCCTCAAAAGTTAGGCCTCGGCCTAGATCGCATTTGTTGGCAAATTGCCAATTAAGCATGAAAACCCAAAATGTGAAACCGACCTGAATTTCGAAATGTATACATATATTCAGGTTCCCCACAGGTTGGGGAACCCGAAAAACTATGTTTTTTCCGCATCCGACCTCTCCCTCAAAATTTAGGCCTCGGCCTAGATTGCATTTTTTGACGTAGCCAATTAAGAATGAAAAGTGAAAATGTGAAACTGACCTCAAATTCGAAATGTATACATATATTCAGGTTCCCCACAAGTTGGGGAACCCGAAAAACTACGTTTTTTCCGGATCCGACGTCTCCCTCAAAAGTTAGGCCTCGGCCTAGATTGCATTTGTTGGCGTAGCCAATTAAGCATGAAAAGCAAAAATGTGAAACTGACCTCAAATTCGAAATGTATAGATATATTCAGGTTCCCCACAAGTTGGGGAACCCGAAAAAACATGTTTTTTCCGGATCCGACCTCTCCCTCAAAAGTTAGGCCTCAGCCTAGATTGCATTGGTTGACAAATAGCCAATTAAGCATGAAAAGTCAAAATGTGAAACTGACGTGAATTTCGAAAGGTATACATATATTCAGGTTCCCCACAGGTTGGGGAACCCGAAAAACCATGTTTTTCCCGGATCCAACATCTGACTGAAAAGTTACGCCTCAGCTTAGATTGCATTTGTTGGGAAATTACCAATTAAGCATGAAAAGTGAAAATGTGAAACTGACCTGAATTTCGAAATGTATACATATATTCAGGTTCCCCACAGGTTGGGAAACCTGAAAAACCATGTTTTTTCCAGATCCGACCTCTCCCTCAAAAGTTAGGCCTCGGCCTAGATTGCATTTGTTGGCAAATGCCAATTAAGCATGAAAACCCAAAATGTGAAACTGAGCTCAAATTCGAAATGTATACATATATTCAGGTTCCCCACAGGTTGGGGAACCCGAAAAACTATGTTTTTTCCGCATCCGACCTCTCCCTCAAAAGTCAGGCCTCGGCCTAGATTGCATTTGTTGGCGTAGCCAATTAAGCATGAAAAGCAAAAATGTGAAACTGACCTCAAATTCGAAATGTATACATATATTCAGGTTCCCCACAAGTTGGGGAACCCGAAAAAACATGTTTTTTCCGGATCCGACCTCTCCCTCAAAAGTCAGGCCTCGGCCTAGATTGCATTTGTTGGCGTAGCCAATTAAGCATGAAAAGCAAAAATGTGAAACTGACCTCAAATTCGAAATGTATACATATATTCAGGTTCCCCACAAGTTGGGGAACCCGAAAAAACATGTTTTTTCCGGATCCGACCTCTCCCTCAAAAGTTAGGCCTCAGCCTAGATTGCATTGGTTGACAAATAGCCAATTAAGCATGAAAAGTGAAAATGTGAAACTGACGTGAATTTCGAAAGGTATACATATATTCAGGTTCCCCACAGGTTGGGGAACCCGAAAAACCATGTTTTTTCCGCATCCAACATCTGACTGAAAAGTTACGCCTCAGCTTAGATTGCATTTGTTGGGAAATTGCCAATTAAGCATGAAAAGTGAAAATGTGAAACTGACCTGAATTTTGAAATGTATACATATCTTCAGGTTCCCCACAGGTTGGGGAACCCAAAAAACTATGTTTTTTCCGGATCCGACCTCTCCCTCAAAAGTTAGGCCTCGGCCTAGATTGCATTTGTTGGCAAATTGCCAATTAAGCATTAAAACCCAAAATGTGAAACAGACCTGAATTTCGAAATGTATACATATATTCAGGTTCCCCACAGGTTGGGGAACCCGAAAAAACATGTTTTTTCCGGATCCGACCTCTCCCTCAAAAGTTATGCCTCGGCTTAGATTGCATTTGTTGGCAAATCGCCAATTAAGCATGAAAAGTGAAAATGTGAAACTGACCTCAAATTTGAAATGTATACATATATTCAGATTCCCCACAAGTTGGGGAACCCGAAAAAACATGTCTTTTCCGGATCCGACCTCTCCCTCAAAAGTTAGGCCTCGGCCTAGATTGCATTTGTTGGCAAATTGCCAATTAAGCATGAAAAGTGAAAATGTGAAACTGACCTGAATGTCGAAATGTATACATATATTCAGGTTCCCCACAGGTTGGGGAACCCGAAAAACCATGTTTTTTCCGGATCCGACCTCTGACTGAAAAGTTATGCCTCGGCTTAGATTGCATTTGTTGGCAAATCGCCAATTAAGCATGAAAAGTGAAAATGTGAAACTGACCTCAAATTTGAAATGTATACATATATTCAGGTTCCCCACAGGTTGGGAAACCCGAAAAACCATGTTTTTTCCAGATCCGACCTCTCCCTCAAAAGTTAGGCCTCGGCCTAGATTGCATTTGTTGGCAAATGCCAATTAAGAATGAAAAGTGAAAATGTGAAACTGACCTCAAATTCGAAATGTATACATATATTCAGGTTCCCCACAAGTTGGGGAACCCGAAAAAACATGTTTTTTCCGGATCCTACCTCTCCCTCAAAAGTTAGGCCTCGGCCTAGATTGCATTTGTTGGAATAGCCAATTAAGCATGAAAAAGCAAAAATGTGAAACTGACCTCAAATTCGAAATGTATACATATATTCAGGTTCCCCACAAGTTGGGGAACCCGAAAAAACATGTTTTTTCCGGATCCGACCTCTCCCTCAAAAGTTAGGCCTCAGCTTAGATTGCATTTGTTGGAAAATTGCTAATTAAGCATGAAAAGTGAAAATGTGAAACTGACCTGAATTTCGAAATGTATACATATATTCAGGTTCCCCACAGGTTGGGGAACCCGAAAAACCATGTTTTTTCCGGATCCAACATCTGACTGAAAAGTTACGCCTCGGCTTAGATTGCATTTGTTGGGAAATTGCCAATTAAGCATGAAAACCCAAAATGTGAAACCGACCTGAATTTCGAAATGTATACATATATTCAGGTTCCCCACAGGTTGGGGAACCCGAAAAACTATGTTTTTTCCGCATCCGACCTCTCCCTCAAAAGTTAGGCCTCGGCCTAGATTGCATTTGTTGGCGTAGCCAATTAAGCATGAAAAGCAAAAATGTGAAACTGACCTCAAATTCGAAATGTATACATATATTCAGGTTCCCCACAAGTTGGGGAACCCGAAAAAACATGTTTTTTCCGGATCCGACCTCTCCCTCAAAAGTTAGGCCTCAGCCTAGATTGCATTGGTTGACAAATAGCCAATTAAGCATGAAAAGTGAAAATGTGAAACTGACGTGAATTTCGAAAGGTATACATATATTCAGGTTCCCCACAGGTTGGGGAACCCGAAAAAGTATGTTTTTTCCGGATCTGACCTCTCCCTCAAAAGTTAGGCCTCGGCCTAGATTGCATTTGTTGGCAAATTGCCAATTAAGCATGAAAACCCAAAATGTGAAACCGACCTGAATTTCGAAATGTATATATATATTCAGGTTCCCCACAAGTTGGGGAACCCGAAAAAACATGTTTTTTCCGGATCCGACCTCTCCCTCAAAAGTTAGGCCTCAGCTTAGATTGCATTTGTTGGAAAATTGCTAATTAAGCATGAAAAGTGAAAATGTGAAACTGACCTGAATTTCGAAATGTATACATATATTCAGGTTCCCCACAGGTTGGGGAACCCGAAAAACTATGTTTTTCCTGGATCCGACCTCTCCCTCAAAAGTTAGGCCTCGGCCTAGATTGCATTTGTTGGCAAATTGCCAATTAAGCATGAAAACCCAAAATGTGAAACTGACCTGAATTTCGAAATGTATACATATATTCAGGTTCCCCACAGGTTGGGAAACCCGAAAAACCATGTTTTTTCCAGATCCGACCTCTCCCTCAAAAGTTAGGCCTCGGCCTAGATTGCATTTGTTGGCAAATGCCAATTAAGAATGAAAAGTGAAAATGTGAAACTGACCTCAAATTCGAAATGTATACATATATTCAGGTTCCCCACAGGTTGGGGAACCCGAAAAACTATGTTTTTTCCGCATCCGACCTCTCCATCAAAAGTTAGGCCTCGGTCTAGATTGCATTTCTTGGCGTAGCCAATTAAGCATGAAAAGCAAAAATGTGAAACTGACCTCAAATTCGAAATGTATACATATATTCAGGTTCCCCACAAGTTGGGGAACCCGAAAAACCATGTTTTTTCCAGATCCGACCTCTCCCTCAAAAGTTAGGCCTCGGCCTAGATTGCATTTGTTGGCAAATGCCAATTAAGAATGAAAAGTGAAAATGTGAAACTGACCTCAAATTCGAAATGTATACATATATTCAGGTTCCCCACAAGTTGGGGAACCCGAAAAAACATGTTTTTTCCGGATCCGACCTCTCCCTCAAAAGTTAGGCCTCAGCTTAGATTGCATTTGTTGGAAAATTGCTAATTAAGCATGAAAAGTGAAAATGTGAAACTGACCTGAATTTCGAAATGTATACATATATTCAGGTTCCCCACAGGTTGGGGAACCCGAAAAACCATGTTTTTTCCGGATCCAACATCTGACTGAAAAGTTACGCCTCGGCTTAGATTGCATTTGTTGGGAAATTGCCAATTAAGCATGAAAAGTGAAAATGTGAAACTGACCTCAAATTCGAAATGTATACATATATTCAGGTTCCCCACAGGTTGGGGAACCCGAAAAAGTATGTTGTTTCCGGATCTGACCTCTCCCTCAAAAGTTAGGCCTCGGCCTAGATTGCATTTGTTGGAAAATTGCCAATTAAGCATGAAAACCCAAAATGTGAAACCGACCTGAATTTCGAAATGTATACATATATTCAGGTTCCCCACAGGTTGGTGAACCCGAAAAACTATGTTTTTTCCGCATCCGACCTCTCCCTCAAAAGTTAGGCCTCGGCCTAGATTGCATTTGTTGGCAAATTGCCAATTAAGCATGAAAACCCAAAATGTGAAACTGACCTGAATTTCGAAATGTATACATATATTTAGGTTCCCCACAGGTTGGGGAACCCAAAAAACTATGTTTTTCCTGGTTCCAACCTCTCCCTCAAAAGTTAGGCCTCGGCCTAGATTGCATTTGTTGGCAAATTGCCAATTAAGCATGAAAACCCAAAATGTGAAACCGACCTGAATTTCGAAATGTATACATATATTCAGGTTCCCCACAGGTTGGGGAACCCGAAAAACTATGTTTTTTCCGCATCCGACCTCTCCCTCAAAAGTTAGGCCTCGGCCTAGATTGCATTTGTTGGCAAATTGCCAATTAAGCATGAAAACCCAAAATGTGAAACTGACCTGAATTTCGAAATGTATACATATATTCAGGTTCCCCACAGGTTGGGGAACCTGAAAAAGTATGTTTTTTCCAGATCCGACCTCTCCCTCAAAAGTTAGGCCTCGGCCTAGATTGCATTTGTTGGCGTAGCGAATTAAGCATGAAAAGCAAAAATGTGAAACTGACCTCAAATTCGAAATGTATACATATATTCAGGTTCCCCACAAGTTGGGGAACCCGAAAAAACATGTTTTTTCCGGATCCGACCTCTCCCTCAAAAGTTAGGCCTCAGCCTAGATTGCATTGGTTGACAAATAGCCAATTAAGCATGAAAAGTGAAAATGTGAAACTGACCTGAATTTCGAAATGTATACATATATTCAGGTTCCCCACAGGTTGGGGAACCCGAAAAACTATGTTTTTCCTGGATCCGACCTCTCCCTCAAAAGTTAGGCCTCGGCCTAGATTGCATTTGTTGGCAAATTGCCAATTAAGCATGAAAACCCAAAATGTGAAACTGACCTGAATTTCGAAATGTATACATATATTCAGGTTCCCCACAGGTTGGGGAACCCGAAAAACTATGTTTTTCCTGGATCCAACATCTCCCTCAAAAGTTAGGCCTCGGCCTAGATTGCATTTGTTGGCAAATTGCCAATTAAGCATGAAAAGTGAAAATGTGAAACTGACCTGAATTTCGAAATGTATACATATATTCAGGTTCCCCACAGGTTGGGGAACCCGAAAAACCATGTTTTTTCCGGATCCAACATCTGACTGAAAAGTTACGCCTCGGCTTAGATTGCATTTGTTGGGAAATTGCCAATTAAGCATGAAAAGTGAAAATGTGAAACTGACCTGAATTTCGAAATGTATACATATATTCAGGTTCCCCACAGGTTGGGGAACCCGAAAAAGTATGTTTTTTCCGGATCTGACCTCTCCCTCAAAAGTTAGGCCTCGGCCTAGATTGCATTTGTTGGCAAATTGCCAATTAAGCATGAAAACCCAAAATGTGAAACCGACCTGAATTTCGAAATGTATATATATATTCAGGTTCCCCACAGGTTGGGGAACCCGAAAAACCATGTTTTTTCCGGATCCAACATCTGACTGAAAAGTTACGCCTCGGCTTAGATTGCATTTGTTGGGAAATTGCCAATTAAGCATGAAAAGCAAAAATGTGAAACTGACCTCAAATTCGAAATGTATACATATATTCAGGTTCCCCACAAGTTGGGGAACCCGAAAAAACATGTTTTTTCCGGATCCGACCTCTCCCTCAAAAGTTAGGCCTCAGCCTAGATTGCATTTGTTGGCAAATGCCAATTAAGAATGAAAAGTGAAAATGTGAAACTGACCTCAAATTCGAAATGTATACATATATTCAGGTTCCCCACAGGTTGGGGAACCCGAAAAACTATGTTTTTTCCGCATCCGACCTCTCCCTCAAAAGTTAGGCCTCGGCCTAGATTGCATTTCTTGGCGTAGCCAATTAAGCATGAAAAGCAAAAATGTGAAACTGACCTCAAATTCGAAATGTATACATATATTCAGGTTCCCCACAAGTTGGGGAACCCGAAAAAACATGTTTTTTCCGGATCCTACCTCTCCCTCAAAAGTTAGGCCTCGGCCTAGATTGCATTTGTTGGAATAGCCAATTAAGCATGAAAAAGCAAAAATGTGAAACTGACCTCAAATTCGAAAGGTATACATATATTCAGGTTCCCCACAAGTTGGGGAACCCGAAAAAACATGTTTTTTCCGGATCCGACCTCTCCCTCAAAAGTTAGGCCTCAGCTTAGATTGCATTTGTTGGAAAATTGCTAATTAAGCATGAAAAGTGAAAATGTGAAACTGACCTGAATTTCGAAATGTATACATATATTCAGGTTCCCCACAGGTTGGGGAACCCGAAAAACTATGTTTTTCCTGGATCCGACCTCTCCCTCAAAAGTTAGGCCTCGGCCTAGATTGCATTTGTTGGCAAATTGCCAATTAAGCATGAAAACCCAAAATGTGAAACTGACCTGAATTTCGAAATGTATACATATATTCAGGTTCCCCACAGGTTGGGAAACCCGAAAAACCATGTTTTTTCCAGATCCGACCTCTCCCTCAAAAGTTAGGCCTCGGCCTAGATTGCATTTGTTGGCAAATGCCAATTAAGAATGAAAAGTGAAAATGTGAAACTGACCTCAAATTCGAAATGTATACATATATTCAGGTTCCCCACAGGTTGGGGAACCCGAAAAACTATGTTTTTTCCGCATCCGACCTCTCCATCAAAAGTTAGGCCTCGGTCTAGATTGCATTTCTTGGCGTAGCCAATTAAGCATGAAAAGCAAAAATGTGAAACTGACCTCAAATTCGAAATGTATACATATATTCAGGTTCCCCACAAGTTGGGGAACCCGAAAAACCATGTTTTTTCCAGATCCGACCTCTCCCTCAAAAGTTAGGCCTCGGCCTAGATTGCATTTGTTGGCAAATGCCAATTAAGAATGAAAAGTGAAAATGTGAAACTGACCTCAAATTCGAAATGTATACATATATTCAGGTTCCCCACAAGTTGGGGAACCCGAAAAAACATGTTTTTTCCGGATCCTACCTCTCCCTCAAAAGTTAGGCCTCGGCCTAGATTGCATTTTTTGGAATAGCCAATTACGCATGAAAAAGCAAAAATGTGAAACTGACCTCAAATTCGAAAGGTATACATATATTCAGGTTCCCCACAAGTTGGGGAACCCGAAAAAACATGTTTTTTCCGGATCCGACCTCTCCCTCAAAAGTTAGGCCTCAGCTTAGATTGCATTTGTTGGAAAATTGCTAATTAAGCATGAAAAGTGAAAATGTGAAACTGACCTGAATTTCGAAATGTATACATATATTCAGGTTCCCCACAGGTTGGGGAACCCGAAAAACCATGTTTTTTCCGGATCCAACATCTGACTGAAAAGTTACGCCTCGGCTTAGATTGCATTTGTTGGGAAATTGCCAATTAAGCATGAAAAGTGAAAATGTGAAACTGACCTCAAATTCGAAATGTATACATATATTCAGGTTCCCCACAGGTTGGGGAACCCGAAAAAGTATGTTGTTTCCGGATCTGACCTCTCCCTCAAAAGTTAGGCCTCGGCCTAGATTGCATTTGTTGGAAAATTGCCAATTAAGCATGAAAACCCAAAATGTGAAACCGACCTGAATTTCGAAATGTATACATATATTCAGGTTCCCCACAGGTTGGGGAACCCGAAAAACTATGTTTTTTCCGCATCCGACCTCTCCCTCAAAAGTTAGGCCTCGGCCTAGATTGCATTTGTTGGCAAATGCCAATTAAGAATGAAAAGTGAAAATGTGAAACTGACCTCAAATTCGAAATGTATACATATATTCAGGTTCCCCACAAGTTGGGGAACCCGAAAAAACATGTTTTTTCCGGATCCTACCTCTCCCTCAAAAGTTAGGCCTCGGCCTAGATTGCATTTTTTGGAATAGCCAATTACGCATGAAAAAGCAAAAATGTGAAACTGACCTCAAATTCGAAAGGTATACATATATTCAGGTTCCCCACAAGTTGGGGAACCCGAAAAAACATGTTTTTTCCGGATCCGACCTCTCCCTCAAAAGTTAGGCCTCAGCTTAGATTGCATTTGTTGGAAAATTGCTAATTAAGCATGAAAAGTGAAAATGTGAAACTGACCTGAATTTCGAAATGTATACATATATTCAGGTTCCCCACAGGTTGGGGAACCCGAAAAACCATGTTTTTTCCGGATCCAACATCTGACTGAAAAGTTACGCCTCGGCTTAGATTGCATTTGTTGGGAAATTGCCAATTAAGCATGAAAAGTGAAAATGTGAAACTGACCTCAAATTCGAAATGTATACATATATTCAGGTTCCCCACAGGTTGGGGAACCCGAAAAAGTATGTTGTTTCCGGATCTGACCTCTCCCTCAAAAGTTAGGCCTCGGCCTAGATTGCATTTGTTGGAAAATTGCCAATTAAGCATGAAAACCCAAAATGTGAAACCGACCTGAATTTCGAAATGTATACATATATTCAGGTTCCCCACAGGTTGGGGAACCCGAAAAACTATGTTTTTTCCGCATCCGACCTCTCCCTCAAAAGTTAGGCCTCGGCCTAGATTGCATTTGTTGGCAAATTGCCAATTAAGCATGAAAACCCAAAATGTGAAACTGACCTGAATTTCGAAATGTATACATATATTTAGGTTCCCCACAGGTTGGGGAACCCAAAAAACTATGTTTTTCCTGGTTCCAACCTCTCCCTCAAAAGTTAGGCCTCGGCCTAGATTGCATTTGTTGGCAAATTGCCAATTAAGCATGAAAACCCAAAATGTGAAACCGACCTGAATTTCGAAATGTATACATATATTCAGGTTCCCCACAGGTTGGGGAACCCGAAAAACTATGTTTTTTCCGCATCCGACCTCTCCCTCAAAAGTTAGGCCTCGGCCTAGATTGCATTTGTTGGCAAATTGCCAATTAAGCATGAAAACCCAAAATGTGAAACTGACCTGAATTTCGAAATGTATACATATATTCAGGTTCCCCACAGGTTGGGGAACCTGAAAAAGTATGTTTTTTCCAGATCCGACCTCTCCCTCAAAAGTTAGGCCTCAGCCTAGATTGCATTGGTTGACAAATAGCCAATTAAGCATGAAAAGTGAAAATGTGAAACTGACCTGAATTTCGAAATGTATACATATATTCAGGTTCCCCACAGGTTGGGGAACCCGAAAAACTATGTTTTTCCTGGATCCAACATCTCCCTCAAAAGTTAGGCCTCGGCCTAGATTGCATTTGTTGGCAAATTGCCAATTAAGCATGAAAAGTGAAAATGTGAAACTGACCTGAATTTCGAAATGTATACATATATTCAGGTTCCCCACAGGTTGGGGAACCCGAAAAACCATGTTTTTTCCGGATCCAACATCTGACTGAAAAGTTACGCCTCGGCTTAGATTGCATTTGTTCGGAAATTGCCAATTAAGCATGAAAAGCAAAAATGTGAAACTGACCTCAAATTCGAAATGTATACATATATTCAGGTTCCCCACAAGTTGGGGAACCCGAAAAAACATGTTTTTTCCGGATCCGACCTCTCCCTCAAAAGTTAGGCCTCAGCCTAGATTGCATTGGTTGACAAATAGCCAATTAAGCATGAAAAGTGAAAATGTGAAACTGACGTGAATTTCGAAAGGTATACATATATTCAGGTTCCCCACAGGTTGGGGAACCCGAAAAACCATGTTTTTTCCGGATCCAACATCTGACTGAAAAGTTACGCCTCAGCTTAGATTGCATTTGTTGGGAAATTGCCAATTAAGCATGAAAAGTGAAAATGTGAAACTGACCTGAATTTCGAAATGTATACATATATTCAGGTTCCCCACAGGTTGGGGAACCCGAAAAACTATGTTTTTTCCGGATCCAACATCTGACTGAAAAGTTACGCCTCAGCTTAGATTGCATTTGTTGGGAAATTGCCAATTAAGCATGAAAAGTGAAAATGTGAAACTGACCTGAATTTCGAAATGTATACATATATTCAGGTTCCCCACAGGTTGGGAAACCTGAAAAACCATGTTTTTTCCAGATCCGACCTCTCCCTCAAAAGTTAGGCCTCGGCCTAGATTGCATTTGTTGGCAAATGCCAATTAAGAATGAAAAGTGAAAATGTGAAACTGACCTCAAATTCGAAATGTATACATATATTCAGGTTCCCCACAGGTTGGGGAACCCGAAAAACTATGTTTTTTCCGCATCCGACCTCTCCCTCAAAAGTTAGGCCTCGGCCTAGATTGCATTTGTTGGCGTAGCCAATTAAGCATGAAAAGCAAAAATGTGAAACTGACCTCAAATTCGAAATGTATACATATATTCAGGTTCCCCACAAGTTGGGGAACCCGAAAAAACATGTTTTTTCCGGATCCGACCTCTCCCTCAAAAGTTAGGCCTCAGCCTAGATTGCATTGGTTGACAAATAGCCAATTAAGCATGAAAAGTGAAAATGTGAAACTGACGTGAATTTCGAAAGGTATACATATATTCAGGTTCCCCACAGGTTGGGGAACCCGAAAAACCATGTTTTTTCCGGATCCAACATCTGACTGAAAAGTTACGCCTCAGCTTAGATTGCATTTGTTGGGAAATTGCCAATTAAGCATGAAAAGTGAAAATGTGAAACTGACCTGAATTTCGAAATGTATACATATATTCAGGTTCCCCACAGGTTGGGGAACCCGAAAAACCATGTTTTTTCCGGATCCAACATCTGACTGAAAAGTTACGCCTCAGCTTAGATTGCATTTGTTGGGAAATTGCCAATTAAGCATGAAAAGTGAAAATGTGAAACTGACCTGAATTTCGAAATGTATACATATATTCAGGTTCCCCACAGGTTGGGGAACCCGAAAAACTATGTTTTTCCTGGATCCGACCTCTCCCTCAAAAGTTAGGCCTCGGCCTAGATTGCATTTGTTGGCATAGCCAATTAAGCATGAAAAGCAAAAATGTGAAACTGACCTCAAATTCGAAATGTATACATATATTCAGGTTCCCCACAAGTTGGGGAACCCGAAAAAACATGTTTTTTCCGGATCCGACCTCTCCCTCAAAAGTTAGGCCTCAGCCTAGATTGCATTGGTTGACAAATAGCCAATTAAGCATGAAAAGTGAAAATGTGAAACTGACCTGAATTTCGAAATGTATACATATATTCAGGTTCCCCACAGGTTGGGGAACCCGAAAAACCATGTTTTTTCCGGATCCAACATCTGACTGAAGAGTTACGCCTCGGCTTAGATTGCATTTGTTGGGAAATTGCCAATTAAGCATGAAAAGTGAAAATGTGAAACTGACCTGAATTTCGAAATGTATACATATATTCAGGTTCCCCACAGGTTGGGGAACCCGAAAAACTATGTTTTTTCCGGATCCGACCTCTCCCTCAAAAGTTAGGCCTCGGCCTAGATTGCATTTGTTGGGAAATTGCCAATTAAGCATGAAAAGTGAAAATGTGAAACCGACCTGAATTTCGAAATGTATACATATATTCAGGTTCCCCACAGGTTGGGGAACCCGAAAAACTATGTTTTTCCGGATCCAACCTCTCCCTCAAAAGTTAGGCCTCGGCCTAGATTGCATTTGTTGGCAAATAGCCAATTAAGCATGAAAAGTGAAAATGTGAAACTGACCTGAATTTCGAAATGTATACATATATTCAGGTTCCCCACAGGTTGGGGAACCCGAAAAACCATGTTTTTTCCGGATCCAACATCTGACTGAAAAGTTACGCCTCGGCTTAGATTGCATTTGTTGGCAAATTGCCAATTAAGCATGAAAACCCAAAATGTGAAACTGACCTGAATTTCGAAATGTATACATATATTCAGGTTCCCCACAGGTTGGGAAACCTGAAAAACCATGTTTTTTCCAGATCCGACCTCTCCCTCAAAAGTTAGGCCTCGGCCTAGATTGCATTTGTTGGCAAATGCCAATTAAGAATGAAAAGTGAAAATGTGAAACTGACCTCAAATTCGAAAGGTATACATATATTCAGGTTCCCCACAAGTTGGGGAACCCGAAAAAACATGTTTTTTCCGGATCCGACCTCTCCCTCAAAAGTTAGGCCTCAGCCTAGATTGCATTGGTTGACAAATAGCCAATTAAGCATGAAAAGTGAAAATGTGAAACTGACGTGAATTTCGAAAGGTATACATATATTCAGGTTCCCCACAGGTTGGGGAACGCGAAAAACTATGTTTTTTCCGGATCCGACCTCTCCCTCAAAAGTTAGGCCTCGGCCTAGATTGCATTGGTTGACAAATAGCCAATTAAGCATGAAAAGTGAAAATGTGAAACTGACGTGAATTTCGAAAGGTATACATATATTCAGGTTCCCCACAGGTTGGCGAAACCGAAAAACTATGTTTTTTCCGGATCCGACCTCTCCCTCAAAAGTTAGGCCTCGGCCTAGATCGCATTTGCTGGCAAATTGCCAATTAAGCATGAAAACCCAAAATGTGAAACCGACCTGAATTTCAAAATGTATACATATATTCAGGTTCCCGACAGGTTGGGGAACCCGAAAAACTATGTTTTTTCCGCATCCGACCTCTCCCTCAAAAGTTAGGCCTCGGCCTAGATTGCATTTTTTGGCGTAGCCAATTAAGAATGAAAAGTGAAAATGTGAAACTGACCTCAAATTCGAAATGTATACATATATTCAGGTTCCCCACAGGTTGGGAAACCTGAAAAACCATGTTTTTTCCAGATCCGACCTCTCCCTCAAAAGTTAGGCCTCGGCCTAGATTGCATTTGTTCGCAAATGCCAATTAAGAATGAAAAGTGAAAATGTGAAACTGACCTCAAATTCGAAATGTATACATATATTCAGGTTCCCCACAAGTTGGGGAACCCGAAAAACTATGTTTTTTCCGGATCCGACCTCTCCCTCAAAAGTTAGGCCTCGGCCTAAATTGCATTTGTTGGCAAATTGCCAATTAAGCATGAAAAGTGAAAATGTGAAACTGACCTCAAATTCGAAATGTATACATATATTCAGGTTCCCCACAGGTTGGGGAACCCGAAAAACTATGTTTTTTCCGCATCCGACCTCTCCCTCAAAAGTTAGGCCTCAGCCTAGATTGCATTTCTTGGCGTAGCCAATTAAGCATGAAAAGCAAAAATGTGAAACTGACGTGAATTTCGAAAGGTATACATATATTCAGGTTCCCCACAGGTTGGGGAACCCGAAAAACCATGTTTTTTCCGCATCCAACATCTGACTGAAAATTTACGCCTCAGCTTAGATTGCATTTGTTGGGAAATTGCCAATTAAGCATGAAAAGTGAAAATGTGAAACTGACCTGAATTTTGAAATGTATACATATATTCAGGTTCCCCACAGTTTGGGGAAACCGAAAAACTATGTTTTTTCCGGATCCGACCTCTCCCTCAAAAGTTAGGCCTCGGCCTAGATCGCATTTGTTGGCAAATTGCCAATTAAGCATGAAAACCCAAAATGTGAAACCGACCTGAATTTCAAAATGTATACATATATTCAGGTTCCCGACAGGTTGGGGAACCCGAAAAACTATGTTTTTTCCGCATCCGACCTCTCCCTCAAAAGTTAGGCCTCGGCCTAGATTGCATTTTTTGGCGTAGCCAATTAAGAATGAAAAGTGAAAATGTGAAACTGACCTCAAATTCGAAATGTATACATATATTCAGGTTCCCCACAAGTTGGGGAACCCGAAAAACTATGTTTTTTCCGGATCCGACCTCTCCCTCAAAAGTTAGGCCTCGGCCTAGATTGCATTTGTTGGCGTAGCCAATTAAGCATGAAAAGCAAAAATGTGAAACTGACCTCAAATTCGAAATGTATACATATATTCAGGATCCCCACAAGTTGGGGAACCCGAAAAAACATGTTTTTTCCGGATCCAACATCTGACTGAAAAGTTACGCCTCAGCTTAGATTGCATTTGTTGGGAAATTGCCAATTAAGCATGAAAAGTGAAAATGTGAAACTGACCTGAATTTCGAAATGTATACATATATTCAGGTTCCCCACAGGTTGGGGAACGCGAAAAACCATGTTTTTTCCGGATCCGACCTCTCCCTCAAAAGTTAGGCCTCAGCCTAGATTGCATTGGTTGACAAATAGCCAATTAAGCAAGAAAAGTGAAAATGTGAAACTGACGTGAATTTCGAAAGGTATACATATATTCAGGTTCCCCACAGGTTGGGGAACCCGAAAAACCATGTTTTTTCCGCATCCAACATCTGACTGAAAATTTACGCCTCAGCTTAGATTGCATTTGTTGGGAAATTGCCAATTAAGCATGAAAAGTGAAAATGTGAAACTGACCTGAATTTTGAAATGTATACATATATTCAGGTTCCCCACAGTTTGGGGAAACCGAAAAACTATGTTTTTTCCGGATCCGACCTCTCCCTCAAAAGTTAGGCCTCGGCCTAGATCGCATTTGTTGGCAAATTGCCAATTAAGCATGAAAACCCAAAATGTGAAACCGACCTGAATTTCAAAATGTATACATATATTCAGGTTCCCGACAGGTTGGGGAACCCGAAAAACTATGTTTTTTCCACATCCGACCTCTCCCTCAAAAGTTAGGCCTCGGCCTAGATTGCATTTTTTGGCGTAGCCAATTAAGAATGAAAAGTGAAAATGTGAAACTGACCTCAAATTCGAAATGTATACATATATTCAGGTTCCCCACAAGTTGGGGAACCCGAAAAACTATGTTTTTTCCGGATCCGACCTCTCCCTCAAAAGTTAGGCCTCGGCCTAGATTGCATTTGTTGGCGTAGCCAATTAAGCATGAAAAGCAAAAATGTGAAACTGACCTCAAATTCGAAATGTATACATATATTCAGGATCCCCACAAGTTGGGGAACCCGAAAAAACATGTTTTTTCCGGATCCAACATCTGACTGAAAAGTTACGCCTCAGCTTAGATTGCATTTGTTGGGAAATTGCCAATTAAGCATGAAAAGTGAAAATGTGAAACTGACCTGAATTTCGAAATGTATACATATATTCAGGTTCCCCACAGGTTGGGGAACGCGAAAAACCATGTTTTTTCCGGATCCGACCTCTCCCTCAAAAGTTAGGCCTCAGCCTAGATTGCATTGGTTGACAAATAGCCAATTAAGCAAGAAAAGTGAAAATGTGAAACTGACGTGAATTTCGAAAGGTATACATATATTCAGGTTCCCCACAGGTTGGGGAACCCGAAAAACCATGTTTTTTCCGCATCCAACATCTGACTGAAAATTTACGCCTCAGCTTAGATTGCATTTGTTGGGAAATTGCCAATTAAGCATGAAAAGTGAAAATGTGAAACTGACCTGAATTTTGAAATGTATACATATATTCAGGTTCCCCACAGTTTGGGGAAACCGAAAAACTATGTTTTTTCCGGATCCGACCTCTCCCTCAAAAGTTAGGCCTCGGCCCAGATCGCATTTGTTGGGAAATTGCCAATTAAGCATGAAAACCCAAAATGTGAAACCGACCTGAATTTCAAAATGTATACATATATTCAGGTTCCCGACAGGTTGGGGAACCCGAAAAACTATGTTTTTTCCGCATCCGACCTCTCCCTCAAAAGTTAGGCCTCGGCCTAGATTGCATTTTTTGGCGTAGCCAATTAAGAATGAAAAGTGAAAATGTGAAACTGACCTCAAATTCGAAATGTATACATATATTCAGGTTCCCCACAAGTTGGGGAACCCGAAAAACTATGTTTTTTCCGGATCCGACCTCTCCCTCAAAAGTTAGGCCTCGGCCTAGATTGCATTTGTTGGCGTAGCCAATTAAGCATGAAAAGCAAAAATGTGAAACTGACCTCAAATTCGAAATGTATACATATATTCAGGATCCCCACAAGTTGGGGAACCCGAAAAAACATGTTTTTTCCGGATCCAACATCTGACTGAAAAGTTACGCCTCAGCTTAGATTGCATTTGTTGGGAAATTGCCAATTAAGCATGAAAAGTGAAAATGTGAAACTGACCTGAATTTCGAAATGTATACATATATTCAGGTTCCCCACAGGTTGGGGAACGCGAAAAACCATGTTTTTTCCGGATCCGACCTCTCCCTCAAAAGTTAGGCCTCAGCCTAGATTGCATTGGTTGACAAATAGCCAATTAAGCAAGAAAAGTGAAAATGTGAAACTGACGTGAATTTCGAAAGGTATACATATATTCAGGTTCCCCACAGGTTGGGGAACCCGAAAAACCATGTTTTTTCCGCATCCAACATCTGACTGAAAAGTTACGCCTCAGCTTAGATTGCATTTGTTGGGAAATTGCCAATTAAGCATGAAAAGTGAAAATGTGAAACTGACCTGAATTTCGAAATGTATACATATATTCAGGTTCCCCACAGGTTGGGGAACGCGAAAAACCATGTTTTTTCCGGATCCGACCTCTCCCTCAAAAGTTAGGCCTCAGCCTAGATTGCATTGGTTGACAAATAGCCAATTAAGCATGAAAAGTGAAAATGTGAAACTGACGTGAATTTCGAAAGGTACACATATATTCAGGTTCCCCACAGGTTGGGGAACCCGAAAAACCATGTTTTTTCCGGATCCAACATCTGACTGAGAAGTTACGCCTCAGCTTAGATTGCATTTGTTGGGAAATTGCCAATTCAGCAAGAAAAGTGAAAATGTGAAACTGACGTGAATTTCGAAAGGTATACATATATTCAGGTTCCCCACAGGTTGGGGAACCCGAAAAACCATGTTTTTTCCGGATCCAACATCTGACTGAAAAGTTACGCCTCAGCTTAGATTGCATTTGTTGGGAAATTGCCAATTAAGCATGAAAACCCAAAATGTGAAACTGACCTCAAATTCGAAATGTATACATATATTCAGGTTCCCCACAAGTTGGGGAACCCGAAAAACTATGTTTTTTCCGGATCCGACCTCTCCCTCAAAAGTTAGGCCTCGGCCTAGATTGCATTTGTTGGCGTAGCCAATTAAGCATGAAAAGCAAAAATGTGAAACTGACCTCAAATTCGAAACGTATACATATATTCAGGATCCGCACAAGTTGGGGAACCCGAAAAAACATGTTTTTTCCGGATCCGACCTCTCCCTCAAAAGTTAGGCCTCAGCCTAGATTGCATTGGTTGACAAATAGCCAATTAAGCATGAAAAGTGAAAATGTGAAACTGACGTGAATTTCGAAAGGTACACATATATTCAGGTTCCCCACAGGTTGGGAAACCCGAAAAACCATGTTTTTTCCGGATCCAACATCTGACTGAAAAGTTACGCCTCAGCTTAGATTGCATTTGTTGGGAAATTGCCAATTAAGCATGAAAAGTGAAAATGTGAAACTGACCTGAATTTCGAAATGTATACATATATTCAGGTTCCCCACAGGTTGGGGAACGCGAAAAACCATGTTTTTTCCGGATCCGACCTCTCCCTCAAAAGTTAGGCCTCAGCCTAGATTGCATTGGTTGACAAATAGCCAATTAAGCATGAAAAGTGAAAATGTGAAACTGACGTGAATTTCGAAAGGTACACATATATTCAGGTTCCCTACAGGTTGGGAAACCCGAAAAACCATGTTTTTTCCGGATCCAACATCTGACTGAAAAGTTACGCCTCAGCTTAGATTGCATTTGTTGGGAAATTGCCAATTAAGCATGAAAAGTGAAAATGTGAAACTGACCTGAATTTCGAAATGTATACATATATTCAGGTTCCCCACAGGTTGGGGAACGCGAAAAACCATGTTTTTTCCGGATCCGACCTCTCCCTCAAAAGTTAGGCCTCAGCCTAGATTGCATTGGTTGACAAATAGCCAATTAAGCATGAAAAGTGAAAATGTGAAACTGACGTGAATTTCGAAAGGTACACATATATTCAGGTTCCCCACAGGTTGGGGAACCCGAAAAACCATGTTTTTTCCGGATCCAACATCTGACTGAGAAGTTACGCCTCAGCTTAGATTGCATTTGTTGGGAAATTGCCAATTAAGCAAGAAAAGTGAAAATGTGAAACTGACGTGAATTTCGAAAGGTATACATATATTCAGGTTCCCCACAGGTTGGGGAACCCGAAAAACCATGTTTTTTCCGGATCCAACATCTGACTGAAAAGTTACGCCTCAGCTTAGATTGCATTTGTTGGGAAATTGCCAATTAAGCATGAAAACCCAAAATGTGAAACTGACCTCAAATTCGAAATGTATACATATATTCAGGTTCCCCACAAGTTGGGGAACCCGAAAAACTATGTTTTTTCCGCATCCGACCTCTCCCTCAAAAGTTAGGCCTCGGCCTAGATTGCATTTGTTGGCGTAGCCAATTAAGCATGAAAAGCAAAAATGTGAAACTGACCTCAAATTCGAAATGTATACATATATTCAGGTTCCCCACAAGTTGGGGAACCCGAAAAAACATGTTTTTCCGGATCCGACCTCTCCCTCAAAAGTTAGGCCTCAGCCTAGATTGCATTGGTTGACAAATAGCCAATTAAGCATGAAAAGTGAAAATGTGAAACTGACGTGAATTTCGAAAGGTATACATATATTCAGGTTCCCCACAGGTTGGGGAACCCGAAAAACCATGTTTTTTCCGGATCCAACATCTGACTGAAAAGTAACGCCTCAGCTTAGATTGCATTTGTTGGGAAATTGCCAATTAAGCATGAAAAGTGAAAATGTGAAACTGACCTGAATTTCGAAATGTATACATATATTCAGGTTCCCCACAGGTTGGGGAACCCGAAAAACCATGTTTTTTCCGGATCCAACATCTGACTGAAAAGTTACGCCTCAGCTTAGATTGCATTTGTTGGGAAATTGCCAATTAAGCATGAAAAGTGAAAATGTGAAACTGACCTGAATTTCGAAATGTATACATATATTCAGGTTCCCCACAGGTTGGGAAACCTGAAAAACCATGTTTTTTCCAGATCCGACCTCTCCCTCAAAAGTTAGGCCTCGGCCTAGATTGCATTTGTTGGCAAATGCCAATTAAGAATGAAAAGTGAAAATGTGAAACTGACCTCAAATTCGAAATGTATACATATATTCAGGTTCCCCACAGGTTGGGTAACCCGAAAAACTATGTTTTTTCCGCATCCGACCTCTCCCTCAAAAGTTAGGCCTCGGCCTAGATTGCATTTCTTGGCGTAGCCAATTAAGCATGAAAAGTGAAAATGTGAAACTGACCTCAAATTCGAAAGGTATACATATATTCAGGTTCCCCACAAGTTGGGGAACCCGAAAAAACATGTTTTTTCCGGATCCGACCTCTCCCTCAAAAGTTAGGCCTCAGCCTAGATTGCATTGGTTGACAAATAGCCAATTAAGCATGAAAAGTGAAAATGTGAAACTGACGTGAATTTCGAAAGGTATACATATATTCAGGTTCCCCACAGGTTGGGGAACGCGAAAAACTATGTTTTTTCCGGATCCGACCTCTCCCTCAAAGGCCTCGGCCTAGATTGCATTGGTTGACAAATAGCCAATTAAGAATGAAAAGTGAAAATGTGAAACTGACGTGAATTTCGAAAGGTATACATATATTCAGGTTCCCCACAGGTTGGGGAACGCGAAAAACTATGTTTTTTCCGGATCCGACCTCTCCCTCAAAACTTAGGCCTCAGCCTAGATTGCATTGGTTGACAAATAGCCAATTAAGCATGAAAAGTGAAAATGTGAAACTGACCTGAATTTCAAAATGTATACATATATTCTGGTTCCCGACAGGTTGGGGAACCCGAAAAACTATGTTTTTTCCGCATCCGACCTCTCCCTCAAAAGTTAGGCCTCGGCCTAGATTGCATTTTTTGGCGTAGCCAATTAAGAATGAAAAGTGAAAATGTGAAACTGACCTCAAATTCGAAATGTATACATATATTCAGGTTCCCCACAGGTTGGGAAACCTGAAAAACCATGTTTTTTCCAGATCCGACCTCTCCCTCAAAAGTTAGGCCTCGGCCTAGATTGCATTTGTTCGCAAATGCCAAGAATGAAAAGTGAAAATGTGAAACTGACCTCAAATTCGAAATGTATACATATATTCAGGTTCCCCACAAGTTGGGGAACCCGAAAAACTATGTTTTTTCCGGATCCGACCTCTCCCTCAAAACTTAGGCCTCAGCCTAGATTGCATTGGTTGACAAATAGCCAATTAAGCATGAAAAGTGAAAATGTGAAACTGACGTGAATTTCGAAAGGTACACATATATTCAGGTTCCCCACAGGTTGGGGAACCCGAAAAACCATGTTTTTTCCGGATCCAACATCTGACTGAGGAGTTACGCCTCAGCTTAGATTGCATTTGTTGGGAAATTGCCAATTAAGCAAGAAAAGTGAAAATGTGAAACTGACGTGAATTTCGAAAGGTATACATATATTCAGGTTCCCCACAGGTTGGGGAACCCGAAAAACCATGTTTTTTCCGGATCCAACATCTGACTGAAAAGTTACGCCTCAGCTTAGATTGCATTTGTTGGGAAATTGCCAATTAAGCATGAAAACCCAAAATGTGAAACTGACCTCAAATTCGAAATGTATACATATATTCAGGTTCCCCACAAGTTGGGGAACCCGAAAAACTATGTTTTTTCCGGATCCGACCTCTCCCTCAAAAGTTAGGCCTCGGCCTAGATTGCATTTGTTGGCGTAGCCAATTAAGCATGAAAAGCAAAAATGTGAAACTGACCTCAAATTCGAAACGTATACATATATTCAGGATCCGCACAAGTTGGGGAACCCGAAAAAACATGTTTTTTCCGGATCCGACCTCTCCCTCAAAAGTTAGGCCTCAGCCTAGATTGCATTGGCTGACAAATAGCCAATTAAGCATGAAAAGTGAAAATGTGAAACTGACGTGAATTTCGAAAGGTACACATATATTCAGGTTCCCCACAGGTTGGGAAACCCGAAAAACCATGTTTTTTCCGGATCCAACATCTGACTGAAAAGTTACGCCTCAGCTTAGATTGCATTTGTTGGGAAATTGCCAATTAAGCATGAAAAGTGAAAATGTGAAACTGACCTGAATTTCGAAATGTATACATATATTCAGGTTCCCCACAGGTTGGGGAACGCGAAAAACCATGTTTTTTCCGGATCCGACCTCTCCCTCAAAAGTTAGGCCTCAGCCTAGATTGCATTGGTTGACAAATAGCCAATTAAGCATGAAAAGTGAAAATGTGAAACTGACGTGAATTTCAAAAGGTACACATATATTCAGGTTCCCCACAGGTTGGGGAACCCGAAAAACCATGTTTTTTCCGGATCCAACATCTGACTGAGGAGTTACGCCTCAGCTTAGATTGCATTTGTTGGGAAATTGCCAATTAAGCAAGAAAAGTGAAAATGTGAAACTGACGTGAATTTCGAAAGGTATACATATATTCAGGTTCCCCACAGGTTGGGGAACCCGAAAAACCATGTTTTTTCCGGATCCAACATCTGACTGAAAAGTTACGCCTCAGCTTAGATTGCATTTGTTGGGAAATTGCCAATTAAGCATGAAAACCCAAAATGTGAAACTGACGTGAATTTCGAAAGGTATACATATATTCAGGTTCCCCACAGGTTGGGGAACCCGAAAAACCATGTTTTTTCCGGATCCAACATCTGACTGAAAAGTTACGCCTCAGCTTAGATTGCATTTGTTGGGAAATTGCCAATTAAGCATGAAAAGTGAAAATGTGAAACTGACCTGAATTTCGAAATGTATACATATATTCAGGTTCCCCACAGGTTGGGGAACCCGAAAAACTATGTTTTTTCCGGATCCAACATCTGACTGAAAAGTTACGCCTCAGCTTAGATTGCATTTGTTGGGAAATTGCCAATTAAGCATGAAAAGTGAAAATGTGAAACTGACCTGAATTTCGAAATGTATACATATATTCAGGTTCCCCACAGGTTGGGAAACCTGAAAAACCATGTTTTTTCCAGATCCGACCTCTCCCTCAAAAGTTAGGCCTCGGCCTAGATTGCATTTGTTGGCAAATGCCAATTAAGAATGAAAAGTGAAAATGTGAAACTGACCTCAAATTCGAAATGTATACATATATTCAGGTTCCCCACAGGTTGGGGAACCCGAAAAACTATGTTTTTTCCGCATCCGACCTCTCCCTCAAAAGTTAGGCCTCGGCCTAGATTGCATTTGTTGGCGTAGCCAATTAAGCATGAAAAGCAAAAATGTGAAACTGACCTCAAATTCGAAATGTATACATATATTCAGGTTCCCCACAAGTTGGGGAACCCGAAAAAACATGTTTTTTCCGGATCCGACCTCTCCCTCAAAAGTTAGGCCTCAGCCTAGATTGCATTGGTTGACAAATAGCCAATTAAGCATGAAAAGTGAAAATGTGAAACTGACGTGAATTTCGAAAGGTATACATATATTCAGGTTCCCCACAGGTTGGGGAACCCGAAAAACCATGTTTTTTCCGGATCCAACATCTGACTGAAAAGTTACGCCTCAGCTTAGATTGCATTTGTTGGGAAATTGCCAATTAAGCATGAAAAGTGAAAATGTGAAACTGACCTGAATTTCGAAATGTATACATATATTCAGGTTCCCCACAGGTTGGGGAACCCGAAAAACCATGTTTTTTCCGGATCCAACATCTGACTGAAAAGTTACGCCTCAGCTTAGATTGCATTTGTTGGGAAATTGCCAATTAAGCATGAAAAGTGAAAATGTGAAACTGACCTGAATTTCGAAATGTATACATATATTCAGGTTCCCCACAGGTTGGGGAACCCGAAAAACTATGTTTTTCCTGGATCCGACCTCTCCCTCAAAAGTTAGGCCTCGGCCTAGATTGCATTTGTTGGCATAGCCAATTAAGCATGAAAAGCAAAAATGTGAAACTGACCTCAAATTCGAAATGTATACATATATTCAGGTTCCCCACAAGTTGGGGAACCCGAAAAAACATGTTTTTTCCGGATCCGACCTCTCCCTCAAAAGTTAGGCCTCAGCCTAGATTGCATTGGTTGACAAATAGCCAATTAAGCATGAAAAGTGAAAATGTGAAACTGACCTGAATTTCGAAATGTATACATATATTCAGGTTCCCCACAGGTTGGGGAACCCGAAAAACCATGTTTTTTCCGGATCCAACATCTGACTGAAGAGTTACGCCTCGGCTTAGATTGCATTTGTTGGGAAATTGCCAATTAAGCATGAAAAGTGAAAATGTGAAACTGACCTGAATTTCGAAATGTATACATATATTCAGGTTCCCCACAGGTTGGGGAACCCGAAAAACTATGTTTTTTCCGGATCCGACCTCTCCCTCAAAAGTTAGGCCTCGGCCTAGATTGCATTTGTTGGGAAATTGCCAATTAAGCATGAAAAGTGAAAATGTGAAACCGACCTGAATTTCGAAATGTATACATATATTCAGGTTCCCCACAGGTTGGGGAACCCGAAAAACTATGTTTTTCCGGATCCAACCTCTCCCTCAAAAGTTAGGCCTCGGCCTAGATTGCATTTGTTGGCAAATAGCCAATTAAGCATGAAAAGTGAAAATGTGAAACTGACCTGAATTTCGAAATGTATACATATATTCAGGTTCCCCACAGGTTGGGGAACCCGAAAAACCATGTTTTTTCCGGATCCAACATCTGACTGAAAAGTTACGCCTCGGCTTAGATTGCATTTGTTGGCAAATTGCCAATTAAGCATGAAAACCCAAAATGTGAAACTGACCTGAATTTCGAAATGTATACATATATTCAGGTTCCCCACAGGTTGGGAAACCTGAAAAACCATGTTTTTTCCAGATCCGACCTCTCCCTCAAAAGTTAGGCCTCGGCCTAGATTGCATTTGTTGGCAAATGCCAATTAAGAATGAAAAGTGAAAATGTGAAACTGACCTCAAATTCGAAAGGTATACATATATTCAGGTTCCCCACAAGTTGGGGAACCCGAAAAAACATGTTTTTTCCGGATCCGACCTCTCCCTCAAAAGTTAGGCCTCAGCCTAGATTGCATTGGTTGACAAATAGCCAATTAAGCATGAAAAGTGAAAATGTGAAACTGACGTGAATTTCGAAAGGTATACATATATTCAGGTTCCCCACAGGTTGGGGAACGCGAAAAACTATGTTTTTTCCGGATCCGACCTCTCCCTCAAAAGTTAGGCCTCGGCCTAGATTGCATTGGTTGACAAATAGCCAATTAAGCATGAAAAGTGAAAATGTGAAACTGACGTGAATTTCGAAAGGTATACATATATTCAGGTTCCCCACAGGTTGGCGAAACCGAAAAACTATGTTTTTTCCGGATCCGACCTCTCCCTCAAAAGTTAGGCCTCGGCCTAGATCGCATTTGCTGGCAAATTGCCAATTAAGCATGAAAACCCAAAATGTGAAACCGACCTGAATTTCAAAATGTATACATATATTCAGGTTCCCGACAGGTTGGGGAACCCGAAAAACTATGTTTTTTCCGCATCCGACCTCTCCCTCAAAAGTTAGGCCTCGGCCTAGATTGCATTTTTTGGCGTAGCCAATTAAGAATGAAAAGTGAAAATGTGAAACTGACCTCAAATTCGAAATGTATACATATATTCAGGTTCCCCACAGGTTGGGAAACCTGAAAAACCATGTTTTTTCCAGATCCGACCTCTCCCTCAAAAGTTAGGCCTCGGCCTAGATTGCATTTGTTCGCAAATGCCAATTAAGAATGAAAAGTGAAAATGTGAAACTGACCTCAAATTCGAAATGTATACATATATTCAGGTTCCCCACAAGTTGGGGAACCCGAAAAACTATGTTTTTTCCGGATCCGACCTCTCCCTCAAAAGTTAGGCCTCGGCCTAAATTGCATTTGTTGGCAAATTGCCAATTAAGCATGAAAAGTGAAAATGTGAAACTGACCTCAAATTCGAAATGTATACATATATTCAGGTTCCCCACAGGTTGGGGAACCCGAAAAACTATGTTTTTTCCGCATCCGACCTCTCCCTCAAAAGTTAGGCCTCAGCCTAGATTGCATTTCTTGGCGTAGCCAATTAAGCATGAAAAGCAAAAATGTGAAACTGACGTGAATTTCGAAAGGTATACATATATTCAGGTTCCCCACAGGTTGGGGAACCCGAAAAACCATGTTTTTTCCGCATCCAACATCTGACTGAAAATTTACGCCTCAGCTTAGATTGCATTTGTTGGGAAATTGCCAATTAAGCATGAAAAGTGAAAATGTGAAACTGACCTGAATTTTGAAATGTATACATATATTCAGGTTCCCCACAGTTTGGGGAAACCGAAAAACTATGTTTTTTCCGGATCCGACCTCTCCCTCAAAAGTTAGGCCTCGGCCTAGATCGCATTTGTTGGCAAATTGCCAATTAAGCATGAAAACCCAAAATGTGAAACCGACCTGAATTTCAAAATGTATACATATATTCAGGTTCCCGACAGGTTGGGGAACCCGAAAAACTATGTTTTTTCCGCATCCGACCTCTCCCTCAAAAGTTAGGCCTCGGCCTAGATTGCATTTTTTGGCGTAGCCAATTAAGAATGAAAAGTGAAAATGTGAAACTGACCTCAAATTCGAAATGTATACATATATTCAGGTTCCCCACAAGTTGGGGAACCCGAAAAACTATGTTTTTTCCGGATCCGACCTCTCCCTCAAAAGTTAGGCCTCGGCCTAGATTGCATTTGTTGGCGTAGCCAATTAAGCATGAAAAGCAAAAATGTGAAACTGACCTCAAATTCGAAATGTATACATATATTCAGGATCCCCACAAGTTGGGGAACCCGAAAAAACATGTTTTTTCCGGATCCAACATCTGACTGAAAAGTTACGCCTCAGCTTAGATTGCATTTGTTGGGAAATTGCCAATTAAGCATGAAAAGTGAAAATGTGAAACTGACCTGAATTTCGAAATGTATACATATATTCAGGTTCCCCACAGGTTGGGGAACGCGAAAAACCATGTTTTTTCCGGATCCGACCTCTCCCTCAAAAGTTAGGCCTCAGCCTAGATTGCATTGGTTGACAAATAGCCAATTAAGCAAGAAAAGTGAAAATGTGAAACTGACGTGAATTTCGAAAGGTATACATATATTCAGGTTCCCCACAGGTTGGGGAACCCGAAAAACCATGTTTTTTCCGCATCCAACATCTGACTGAAAATTTACGCCTCAGCTTAGATTGCATTTGTTGGGAAATTGCCAATTAAGCATGAAAAGTGAAAATGTGAAACTGACCTGAATTTTGAAATGTATACATATATTCAGGTTCCCCACAGTTTGGGGAAACCGAAAAACTATGTTTTTTCCGGATCCGACCTCTCCCTCAAAAGTTAGGCCTCGGCCTAGATCGCATTTGTTGGCAAATTGCCAATTAAGCATGAAAACCCAAAATGTGAAACCGACCTGAATTTCAAAATGTATACATATATTCAGGTTCCCGACAGGTTGGGGAACCCGAAAAACTATGTTTTTTCCACATCCGACCTCTCCCTCAAAAGTTAGGCCTCGGCCTAGATTGCATTTTTTGGCGTAGCCAATTAAGAATGAAAAGTGAAAATGTGAAACTGACCTCAAATTCGAAATGTATACATATATTCAGGTTCCCCACAAGTTGGGGAACCCGAAAAACTATGTTTTTTCCGGATCCGACCTCTCCCTCAAAAGTTAGGCCTCGGCCTAGATTGCATTTGTTGGCGTAGCCAATTAAGCATGAAAAGCAAAAATGTGAAACTGACCTCAAATTCGAAATGTATACATATATTCAGGATCCCCACAAGTTGGGGAACCCGAAAAAACATGTTTTTTCCGGATCCAACATCTGACTGAAAAGTTACGCCTCAGCTTAGATTGCATTTGTTGGGAAATTGCCAATTAAGCATGAAAAGTGAAAATGTGAAACTGACCTGAATTTCGAAATGTATACATATATTCAGGTTCCCCACAGGTTGGGGAACGCGAAAAACCATGTTTTTTCCGGATCCGACCTCTCCCTCAAAAGTTAGGCCTCAGCCTAGATTGCATTGGTTGACAAATAGCCAATTAAGCAAGAAAAGTGAAAATGTGAAACTGACGTGAATTTCGAAAGGTATACATATATTCAGGTTCCCCACAGGTTGGGGAACCCGAAAAACCATGTTTTTTCCGCATCCAACATCTGACTGAAAATTTACGCCTCAGCTTAGATTGCATTTGTTGGGAAATTGCCAATTAAGCATGAAAAGTGAAAATGTGAAACTGACCTGAATTTTGAAATGTATACATATATTCAGGTTCCCCACAGTTTGGGGAAACCGAAAAACTATGTTTTTTCCGGATCCGACCTCTCCCTCAAAAGTTAGGCCTCGGCCTAGATCGCATTTGTTGGGAAATTGCCAATTAAGCATGAAAACCCAAAATGTGAAACCGACCTGAATTTCAAAATGTATACATATATTCAGGTTCCCGACAGGTTGGGGAACCCGAAAAACTATGTTTTTTCCGCATCCGACCTCTCCCTCAAAAGTTAGGCCTCGGCCTAGATTGCATTTTTTGGCGTAGCCAATTAAGAATGAAAAGTGAAAATGTGAAACTGACCTCAAATTCGAAATGTATACATATATTCAGGTTCCCCACAAGTTGGGGAACCCGAAAAACTATGTTTTTTCCGGATCCGACCTCTCCCTCAAAAGTTAGGCCTCGGCCTAGATTGCATTTGTTGGCGTAGCCAATTAAGCATGAAAAGCAAAAATGTGAAACTGACCTCAAATTCGAAATGTATACATATATTCAGGA
Source organism: Bothrops alternatus (assembly GCA_034064705.1). NCBI lineage: Eukaryota > Metazoa > Chordata > Lepidosauria > Squamata > Viperidae > Bothrops > Bothrops alternatus. Next base: position 16,575,918 of record JARGCV010000085.1, read on the forward strand.
TCCCCACAAGTTGGGGAACCCGAAAAAACATGTTTTTTCCGGATCCAACATCTGACTGAAAAGTTACGCCTCAGCTTAGATTGCATTTGTTGGGAAATTGCCAATTAAGCATGAAAAGTGAAAATGTGAAACTGACCTGAATTTCGAAATGTATACATATATTCAGGTTCCCCACAGGTTGGGGAACGCGAAAAACCATGTTTTTTCCGGATCCGACCTCTCCCTCAAAAGTTAGGCCTCAGCCTAGATTGCATTGGTTGACAAATAGCCAATTAAGCAAGAAAAGTGAAAATGTGAAACTGACGTGAATTTCGAAAGGTATACATATATTCAGGTTCCCCACAGGTTGGGGAACCCGAAAAACCATGTTTTTTCCGCATCCAACATCTGACTGAAAAGTTACGCCTCAGCTTAGATTGCATTTGTTGGGAAATTGCCAATTAAGCATGAAAAGTGAAAATGTGAAACTGACCTGAATTTCGAAATGTATACATATATTCAGGTTCCCCACAGGTTGGGGAACGCGAAAAACCATGTTTTTTCCGGATCCGACCTCTCCCTCAAAAGTTAGGCCTCAGCCTAGATTGCATTGGTTGACAAATAGCCAATTAAGCATGAAAAGTGAAAATGTGAAACTGACGTGAATTTCGAAAGGTACACATATATTCAGGTTCCCCACAGGTTGGGGAACCCGAAAAACCATGTTTTTTCCGGATCCAACATCTGACTGAGAAGTTACGCCTCAGCTTAGATTGCATTTGTTGGGAAATTGCCAATTCAGCAAGAAAAGTGAAAATGTGAAACTGACGTGAATTTCGAAAGGTATACATATATTCAGGTTCCCCACAGGTTGGGGAACCCGAAAAACCATGTTTTTTCCGGATCCAACATCTGACTGAAAAGTTACGCCTCAGCTTAGATTGCATTTGTTGGGAAATTGCCAATTAAGCATGAAAACCCAAAATGTGAAACTGACCTCAAATTCGAAATGTATACATATATTCAGGTTCCCCACAAGTTGGGGAACCCGAAAAACTATGTTTTTTCCGGATCCGACCTCTCCCTCAAAAGTTAGGCCTCGGCCTAGATTGCATTTGTTGGCGTAGCCAATTAAGCATGAAAAGCAAAAATGTGAAACTGACCTCAAATTCGAAACGTATACATATATTCAGGATCCGCACAAGTTGGGGAACCCGAAAAAACATGTTTTTTCCGGATCCGACCTCTCCCTCAAAAGTTAGGCCTCAGCCTAGATTGCATTGGTTGACAAATAGCCAATTAAGCATGAAAAGTGAAAATGTGAAACTGACGTGAATTTCGAAAGGTACACATATATTCAGGTTCCCCACAGGTTGGGGAACCCGAAAAACCATGTTTTTTCCGGATCCAACATCTGACTGAGAAGTTACGCCTCAGCTTAGATTGCATTTGTTGGGAAATTGCCAATTCAGCAAGAAAAGTGAAAATGTGAAACTGACGTGAATTTCGAAAGGTATACATATATTCAGGTTCCCCACAGGTTGGGGAACCCGAAAAACCATGTTTTTTCCGGATCCAACATCTGACTGAAAAGTTACGCCTCAGCTTAGATTGCATTTGTTGGGAAATTGCCAATTAAGCATGAAAACCCAAAATGTGAAACTGACCTCAAATTCGAAATGTATACATATATTCAGGTTCCCCACAAGTTGGGGAACCCGAAAAACTATGTTTTTTCCGGATCCGACCTCTCCCTCAAAAGTTAGGCCTCGGCCTAGATTGCATTTGTTGGCGTAGCCAATTAAGCATGAAAAGCAAAAATGTGAAACTGACCTCAAATTCGAAACGTATACATATATTCAGGATCCGCACAAGTTGGGGAACCCGAAAAAACATGTTTTTTCCGGATCCGACCTCTCCCTCAAAAGTTAGGCCTCAGCCTAGATTGCATTGGTTGACAAATAGCCAATTAAGCATGAAAAGTGAAAATGTGAAACTGACGTGAATTTCGAAAGGTACACATATATTCAGGTTCCCCACAGGTTGGGAAACCCGAAAAACCATGTTTTTTCCGGATCCAACATCTGACTGAAAAGTTACGCCTCAGCTTAGATTGCATTTGTTGGGAAATTGCCAATTAAGCATGAAAAGTGAAAATGTGAAACTGACCTGAATTTCGAAATGTATACATATATTCAGGTTCCCCACAGGTTGGGGAACGCGAAAAACCATGTTTTTTCCGGATCCGACCTCTCCCTCAAAAGTTAGGCCTCAGCCTAGATTGCATTGGTTGACAAATAGCCAATTAAGCATGAAAAGTGAAAATGTGAAACTGACGTGAATTTCGAAAGGTACACATATATTCAGGTTCCCTACAGGTTGGGAAACCCGAAAAACCATGTTTTTTCCGGATCCAACATCTGACTGAAAAGTTACGCCTCAGCTTAGATTGCATTTGTTGGGAAATTGCCAATTAAGCATGAAAAGTGAAAATGTGAAACTGACCTGAATTTCGAAATGTATACATATATTCAGGTTCCCCACAGGTTGGGGAACGCGAAAAACCATGTTTTTTCCGGATCCGACCTCTCCCTCAAAAGTTAGGCCTCAGCCTAGATTGCATTGGTTGACAAATAGCCAATTAAGCATGAAAAGTGAAAATGTGAAACTGACGTGAATTTCGAAAGGTACACATATATTCAGGTTCCCCACAGGTTGGGGAACCCGAAAAACCATGTTTTTTCCGGATCCAACATCTGACTGAGAAGTTACGCCTCAGCTTAGATTGCATTTGTTGGGAAATTGCCAATTAAGCAAGAAAAGTGAAAATGTGAAACTGACGTGAATTTCGAAAGGTATACATATATTCAGGTTCCCCACAGGTTGGGGAACCCGAAAAACCATGTTTTTTCCGGATCCAACATCTGACTGAAAAGTTACGCCTCAGCTTAGATTGCATTTGTTGGGAAATTGCCAATTAAGCATGAAAACCCAAAATGTGAAACTGACCTCAAATTCGAAATGTATACATATATTCAGGTTCCCCACAAGTTGGGGAACCCGAAAAACTATGTTTTTTCCGCATCCGACCTCTCCCTCAAAAGTTAGGCCTCGGCCTAGATTGCATTTGTTGGCGTAGCCAATTAAGCATGAAAAGCAAAAATGTGAAACTGACCTCAAATTCGAAATGTATACATATATTCAGGTTCCCCACAAGTTGGGGAACCCGAAAAAACATGTTTTTCCGGATCCGACCTCTCCCTCAAAAGTTAGGCCTCAGCCTAGATTGCATTGGTTGACAAATAGCCAATTAAGCATGAAAAGTGAAAATGTGAAACTGACGTGAATTTCGAAAGGTATACATATATTCAGGTTCCCCACAGGTTGGGGAACCCGAAAAACCATGTTTTTTCCGGATCCAACATCTGACTGAAAAGTAACGCCTCAGCTTAGATTGCATTTGTTGGGAAATTGCCAATTAAGCATGAAAAGTGAAAATGTGAAACTGACCTGAATTTCGAAATGTATACATATATTCAGGTTCCCCACAGGTTGGGGAACCCGAAAAACCATGTTTTTTCCGGATCCAACATCTGACTGAAAAGTTACGCCTCAGCTTAGATTGCATTTGTTGGGAAATTGCCAATTAAGCATGAAAAGTGAAAATGTGAAACTGACCTGAATTTCGAAATGTATACATATATTCAGGTTCCCCACAGGTTGGGAAACCTGAAAAACCATGTTTTTTCCAGATCCGACCTCTCCCTCAAAAGTTAGGCCTCGGCCTAGATTGCATTTGTTGGCAAATGCCAATTAAGAATGAAAAGTGAAAATGTGAAACTGACCTCAAATTCGAAATGTATACATATATTCAGGTTCCCCACAGGTTGGGTAACCCGAAAAACTATGTTTTTTCCGCATCCGACCTCTCCCTCAAAAGTTAGGCCTCGGCCTAGATTGCATTTCTTGGCGTAGCCAATTAAGCATGAAAAGTGAAAATGTGAAACTGACCTCAAATTCGAAAGGTATACATATATTCAGGTTCCCCACAAGTTGGGGAACCCGAAAAAACATGTTTTTTCCGGATCCGACCTCTCCCTCAAAAGTTAGGCCTCAGCCTAGATTGCATTGGTTGACAAATAGCCAATTAAGCATGAAAAGTGAAAATGTGAAACTGACGTGAATTTCGAAAGGTATACATATATTCAGGTTCCCCACAGGTTGGGGAACGCGAAAAACTATGTTTTTTCCGGATCCGACCTCTCCCTCAAAGGCCTCGGCCTAGATTGCATTGGTTGACAAATAGCCAATTAAGAATGAAAAGTGAAAATGTGAAACTGACGTGAATTTCGAAAGGTATACATATATTCAGGTTCCCCACAGGTTGGGGAACGCGAAAAACTATGTTTTTTCCGGATCCGACCTCTCCCTCAAAACTTAGGCCTCAGCCTAGATTGCATTGGTTGACAAATAGCCAATTAAGCATGAAAAGTGAAAATGTGAAACTGACCTGAATTTCAAAATGTATACATATATTCTGGTTCCCGACAGGTTGGGGAACCCGAAAAACTATGTTTTTTCCGCATCCGACCTCTCCCTCAAAAGTTAGGCCTCGGCCTAGATTGCATTTTTTGGCGTAGCCAATTAAGAATGAAAAGTGAAAATGTGAAACTGACCTCAAATTCGAAATGTATACATATATTCAGGTTCCCCACAGGTTGGGAAACCTGAAAAACCATGTTTTTTCCAGATCCGACCTCTCCCTCAAAAGTTAGGCCTCGGCCTAGATTGCATTTGTTCGCAAATGCCAAGAATGAAAAGTGAAAATGTGAAACTGACCTCAAATTCGAAATGTATACATATATTCAGGTTCCCCACAAGTTGGGGAACCCGAAAAACTATGTTTTTTCCGGATCCGACCTCTCCCTCAAAACTTAGGCCTCAGCCTAGATTGCATTGGTTGACAAATAGCCAATTAAGCATGAAAAGTGAAAATGTGAAACTGACGTGAATTTCGAAAGGTACACATATATTCAGGTTCCCCACAGGTTGGGGAACCCGAAAAACCATGTTTTTTCCGGATCCAACATCTGACTGAGGAGTTACGCCTCAGCTTAGATTGCATTTGTTGGGAAATTGCCAATTAAGCAAGAAAAGTGAAAATGTGAAACTGACGTGAATTTCGAAAGGTATACATATATTCAGGTTCCCCACAGGTTGGGGAACCCGAAAAACCATGTTTTTTCCGGATCCAACATCTGACTGAAAAGTTACGCCTCAGCTTAGATTGCATTTGTTGGGAAATTGCCAATTAAGCATGAAAACCCAAAATGTGAAACTGACCTCAAATTCGAAATGTATACATATATTCAGGTTCCCCACAAGTTGGGGAACCCGAAAAACTATGTTTTTTCCGGATCCGACCTCTCCCTCAAAAGTTAGGCCTCGGCCTAGATTGCATTTGTTGGCGTAGCCAATTAAGCATGAAAAGCAAAAATGTGAAACTGACCTCAAATTCGAAACGTATACATATATTCAGGATCCGCACAAGTTGGGGAACCCGAAAAAACATGTTTTTTCCGGATCCGACCTCTCCCTCAAAAGTTAGGCCTCAGCCTAGATTGCATTGGCTGACAAATAGCCAATTAAGCATGAAAAGTGAAAATGTGAAACTGACGTGAATTTCGAAAGGTACACATATATTCAGGTTCCCCACAGGTTGGGAAACCCGAAAAACCATGTTTTTTCCGGATCCAACATCTGACTGAAAAGTTACGCCTCAGCTTAGATTGCATTTGTTGGGAAATTGCCAATTAAGCATGAAAAGTGAAAATGTGAAACTGACCTGAATTTCGAAATGTATACATATATTCAGGTTCCCCACAGGTTGGGGAACGCGAAAAACCATGTTTTTTCCGGATCCGACCTCTCCCTCAAAAGTTAGGCCTCAGCCTAGATTGCATTGGTTGACAAATAGCCAATTAAGCATGAAAAGTGAAAATGTGAAACTGACGTGAATTTCAAAAGGTACACATATATTCAGGTTCCCCACAGGTTGGGGAACCCGAAAAACCATGTTTTTTCCGGATCCAACATCTGACTGAGGAGTTACGCCTCAGCTTAGATTGCATTTGTTGGGAAATTGCCAATTAAGCAAGAAAAGTGAAAATGTGAAACTGACGTGAATTTCGAAAGGTATACATATATTCAGGTTCCCCACAGGTTGGGGAACCCGAAAAACCATGTTTTTTCCGGATCCAACATCTGACTGAAAAGTTACGCCTCAGCTTAGATTGCATTTGTTGGGAAATTGCCAATTAAGCATGAAAACCCAAAATGTGAAACTGACGTGAATTTCGAAAGGTATACATATATTCAGGTTCCCCACAGGTTGGGGAACCCGAAAAACCATGTTTTTTCCGGATCCAACATCTGACTGAAAAGTTAGGCCTCGGCCTAGATTGCATTGGTTGACAAATAGCCAATTAAGCAAGAAAAGTGAAAATGTGAAACTGACGTGAATTTCGAAAGGTATACATATATTCAGGTTCCCCACAGGTTGGGGAACCCGAAAAACTATGTTTTTTCCGGATCCGACCTCTCCCTCAAAAGTTAGGCCTCGGCCTAGATTGCATTTGTTGGCAAATTGCCAATTAAGCATCAACACCCAAAATGTGAAACTGACCTGAATTTCGAAATGTATACATATATTCAGGTTCCCCACAGGTTGGGGAACCCGAAAAACTATGTTTTTCCTGGATCCGACCTCTCCCTCAAAAGTTAGGCCTCGGCCTAGATTGCGTTTGTTGGCAAATTGCCAATTAAGCATGAAAACCCAAAATGTGAAACTGACGTGAATTTTGAAAGGTATACATATATTCAGGTTCCCCACAGGTTGGGAAACCCGAAAAACCATGTTTGTTCCAGATCCGACCTCTCCCTCAAAAGTTAGGCCTCGGCCTAGATTGCATTTGTTGGCGTAGCCAATTAAGCATGAAAAGCAAAAATGTGAAACTGACCTCAAATTCGAAATGTATACATATATTCAGGTTCCCCACAAGTTGGGGAACCCGAAAAACTATGTTTTTTCCGGATCCGACCTCTCCCTCAAAAGTTAGGCCTTAGCCTAGATTGCATTGGTTGACAAATAGCCAATTAAGGATGAAAAGTGAAAATGTGAAACTGACGTGAATTTCGAAAGGTATACATATATTCAGGTTCCCCACAGGTTGGGGAACCCGAAAAACTATGTTTTTTCCACATCCGACCTCTGCCTGAAAAGTTACGCCTCAGCTTAGATTGCATTTGTTGGGAAATTGCCAATTAAGCATGAAAAGTGAAAATGTGAAACTGACCTGAATTTCGAAATGTATACATATATTCAGGTTCCCCACAGGTTGGGGAACCCGAAAAAACATGTTTTTTCCGGATCCAACATCTGACTGAAAAGTTAGGCCTCGGCCTAGATTGCATTTGTTGGCAAATTGCCAATTAAGCATGAAAACCCAAAATGTGAAACCGACCTGAATTTCGAAATGTATACATATATTCAGGTTCCCCACAGGTTGGGAAACCCGAAAAACCATGTTTTTTCCAGATCCGACCTCTCCCTCAAAAGTTAGGCCTCGGCCTAGATTGCATTGGTTGACAAATAGCCAATTAAGCATGAAAAGTGAAAATGTGAAACTGACGTGAATTTCGAAAGGTATACATATATTCAGGTTCCCCACAGGTTGGGGAATCCGAAAAACTATGTTTTTTCCGCATCCTACCTCTGCCTGAAAAGTTAGGCCTCAGCTTAGATTGCATTTGTTGGGAAATTGCCAATTAAGCATGAAAAGTGAAAATGTGAAACTGACCTGAATTTCGAAATGTATACATATATTCAGGTTCCCCACAGGTTGGGGAACCCGAAAAACTATGTTTTTTCCGGATCCGACCTCTCCCTCAAAAGTTAGGCCTCGGCCTAGATTGCATTTGTTGGCAAATTGCCAATTAAGCATCAACACCCAAAATGTGAAACTGACCTGAATTTCGAAATGTATACATATATTCAGGTTCCCCACAGGTTGGGGAACCCGAAAAACTATGTTTTTCCTGGATCCGACCTCTCCCTCAAAAGTTAGGCCTCGGCCTAGATTGCATTTGTTGGCAAATTGCCAATTAAGCATGAAAACCCAAAATGTGAAACTGACCTGAATTTCGAAAGGTATACATATATTCAGGTTCCCCACAGGTTGGGAAACCCGAAAAACCATGTTTTTTCCAGATCCGACCTCTCCCTCAAAAGTTAGGCCTCGGCCTAGATTGCATTTGTTGGCGTAGCCAATTAAGCATGAAAAGCAAAAATGTGAAACTGACCTCAAATTCGAAATGTATACATATATTCAGGTTCCACACAAGTTGGGGAACCCGAAAAAACATGTTTTTTCCGGATCCAACATCTGACTGAAAAGTTAGGCCTCGGCCTAGATTGCATTTGTTGGCAAATTGCCAATTAAGCATGAAAACCCAAAATGTGAAACTGACGTGAATTTCGAAAGGTATACATATATTCAGGTTCCCCACAGGTTGGGGAATCCGAAAAACTATGTTTTTTCCGCATCCTACCTCTGCCTGAAAAGTTAGGCCTCAGCTTAGATTGCATTTGTTGGGAAATTGCCAATTAAGCATGAAAAGTGAAAATGTGAAACTGACCTGAATTTCGAAATGTATACATATATTCAGGTTCCCCACAGGTTGGGGAACCCGAAAAACTATGTTTTTTCCGGATCCGACCTCTCCCTCAAAAGTTAGGCCTCGGCCTAGATTGCATTTGTTGGCAAATTGCCAATTAAGCATCAACACCCAAAATGTGAAACTGACCTGAATTTCGAAATGTATACATATATTCAGGTTCCCCACAGGTTGGGGAACCCGAAAAACTATGTTTTTCCTGGATCCGACCTCTCCCTCAAAAGTTAGGCCTCGGCCTAGATTGCATTTGTTGGCAAATTGCCAATTAAGCATGAAAACCCAAAATGTGAAACTGACCTGAATTTCGAAAGGTATACATATATTCAGGTTCCCCACAGGTTGGGAAACCCGAAAAACCATGTTTTTTCCAGATCCGACCTCTCCCTCAAAAGTTAGGCCTCGGCCTAGATTGCATTTGTTGGCGTAGCCAATTAAGCATGAAAAGCAAAAATGTGAAACTGACCTCAAATTCGAAATGTATACATATATTCAGGTTCCACACAAGTTGGGGAACCCGAAAAAACATGTTTTTTCCGGATCCAACATCTGACTGAAAAGTTAGGCCTCGGCCTAGATTGCATTTGTTGGCAAATTGCCAATTAAGCATGAAAACCCAAAATGTGAAACTGACGTGAATTTCGAAAGGTATACATATATTCAGGTTCCCCACAGGTTGGGGAACCCGAAAAACTATGTTTTTTCCGGATCCGACCTCTCCCTCAAAAGTTAGGCCTCGGCCTAGATTGCATTTGTTGGCAAATTGCCAATTAAGCATCAACACGCAAAATGTGAAACTGACCTGAATTTCGAAATGTATACATATATTCAGGTTCCCCACAGGTTGGGGAACCCGAAAAAACATGTTTTTTCCGGATCCAACATCTGACTGAAAAGTTAGGCCTCGGCCTAGATTGCATTTGTTGGCAAATTGCCAATTAAGCATGAAAACCCAAAATGTGAAACCGACCTGAATTTCGAAATGTATACATATATTCAGGTTCCCCACAGGTTGGGGAACCCGAAAAAACATGTTTTTTCCGGATCCGACCTGTCCCTCAAAGGATAGGCCTCAGCCTAGATTGCATTTGTTGGCAAATTGCCAATTAAGCATGAACACCCAAAATGTGAAACTGACCTGAATTTCGAAATGTATACATATATTCAGGTTCCCCACAGGTTGGGAAACCCGAAAAACCATGTTTTTTCCAGATCCGACCTCTCCCTCAAAAGTTAGGCCTCGGCCTAGATTGCATTGGTTGACAAATAGCCAATTAAGCATGAAAAGTGAAAATGTGAAACTGACGTGAATTTCGAAAGGTATACATATATTCAGGTTCCCCACAGGTTGGGGAACCCGAAAAACTATGTTTTTCCCGCATCCTACCTCTGCCTGAAAAGTTAGGCCTCAGCTTAGATTGCATTTGTTGGGAAATTGCCAATTAAGCATGAAAAGTGAAAATGTGAAACTGACCTGAATTTCGAAATGTATACATATATTCAGGTTCCCCACAGGTTGGGGAACCCGAAAAACTATGTTTTTTCCGGATCCGACCTCTCCCTCAAAAGTTAGGCCTCGGCCTAGATTGCATTTGTTGGCAAATTGCCAATTAAGCATCAACACCCAAAATGTGAAACTGACCTGAATTTCGAAATGTATACATATATTCAGGTTCCCCACAGGTTGGGGAACCCGAAAAACTATGTTTTTCCTGGATCCGACCTCTCCCTCAAAAGTTAGGCCTCGGCATAGATTGCATTTGTTGGCAAATTGCCAATTAAGCATGAAAACCCAAAATGTGAAACTGACCTGAATTTCGAAAGGTATACATATATTCAGGTTCCCCACAGGTTGGGAAACCCGAAAAACCATGTTTTTTCCAGATCCGACCTCTCCCTCAAAAGTTAGGCCTCGGCCTAGATTGCATTTGTTGGCGTAGCCAATTAAGCATGAAAAGCAAAAATGTGAAACTGACCTCAAATTCGAAATGTATACATATATTCAGGTTCCCCACAAGTTGGGGAACCCGAAAAAACATGTTTTTTCCGGATCCAACATCTGACTGAAAAGTTAGGCCTCGGCCTAGATTGCATTTGTTGGCAAATTGCCAATTAAGCATGAAAACCCAAAATGTGAAACTGACGTGAATTTCGAAAGGTATACATATATTCAGGTTCCCCACAGGTTGGGGAACCCGAAAAACTATGTTTTTTCCGGATCCGACCTCTCCCTCAAAAGTTAGGCCTCGGCCTAGATTGCATTTGTTGGCAAATTGCCAATTAAGCATCAACACCCAAAATGTGAAACTGACCTGAATTTCGAAATGTATACATATATTCAGGTTCCCCACAGGTTGGGGAACCCGAAAAACTATGTTTTTCCTGGATCCGACCTCTCCCTCAAAAGTTAGGCCTCAGCCTAGATTGCATTTGTTGGCAAATTGCCAATTAAGCATGAAAACCCAAAATGTGAAACTGACGTGAATTTCGAAAGGTATACATATATTCAGGTTCCCCACAGGTTGGGAAAACCGAAAAACCATGTTTTTTCCAGATCCGACCTCTCCCTCAAAAGTTAGGCCTCGGCCTAGATTGCATTTGTTGGCAAATTGCCAATTAAGCATGAAAAGTGAAAATGTGAAACTGACCTGAATTTCGAAAGGTATACATATATTCAGGTTCCCCACAGGTTGGGAAACCCGAAAAACCATGTTTTTTCCAGATCCGACCTCTCCCTCAAAAGTTAGGCCTCGGCCTAGATTGCATTTGTTGGCGTAGCCAATTAAGCATGAAAAGCAAAAATGTGAAACTGACCTCAAATTCGAAATGTATACATATATTCAGGTTCCCCACAAGTTGGGGAACCCGAAAAACTATGTTTTTTCCGCATCCGACCTCTCCCTCAAAAGTTAGGCCTCGGCCTAGATTGCATTTGTTGGCGTAGCCAATTAAGCATGAAAAGCAAAAATGTGAAACTGACCTCAAATTCGAAATGTATACATATATTCAGGTTCCCCACAAGTTGGGGAACCCGAAAAAACATGTTTTTCCGGATCCGACCTCTCCCTCAAAAGTTAGGCCTCAGCCTAGATTGCATTGGTTGACAAATAGCCAATTAAGCATGAAAAGTGAAAATGTGAAACTGACGTGAATTTCGAAAGGTATACATATATTCAGGTTCCCCACAGGTTGGGGAACCCGAAAAACCATGTTTTTTCCGGATCCAACATCTGACTGAAAAGTTACGCCTCAGCTTAGATTGCATTTGTTGGGAAATTGCCAATTAAGCATGAAAAGTGAAAATGTGAAACTGACCTGAATTTCGAAATGTATACATATATTCAGGTTCCCCACAGGTTGGGGAACCCGAAAAACCATGTTTTTTCCGGATCCAACATCTGACTGAAAAGTTACGCCTCGGCTTAGTTTGCATTTGTTGGCAAATTGCCAATTAAGCATGAAAACCCAAAATGTGAAACTGACGTGAATTTCGAAAGGTATACATATATTCAGGTTCCCCACAGGTTGGGAAAACCGAAAAACCATGTTTTTTCCAGATCCGACCTCTCCCTCAAAAGTTAGGCCTCGGCCTAGATTGCATTTGTTGGCAAATTGCCAATTAAGCATGAAAACCCAAAATGTGAAACTGACGTGAATTTCGAAAGGTATACATATATTCAGGTTCCCCACAGGTTGGGAAACCCGAAAAACCATGTTTTTTCCAGATCCGACCTCTCCCTCAAAAGTTAGGCCTCGGCCTAGATTGCATTTGTTGGCGTAGCCAATTAAGCATGAAAAGCAAAAATGTGAAACTGACCTCAAATTCGAAATGTATACATATATTCAGGTTCCCCACAAGTTGGGGAACCCGAAAAAACATGTTTCTTCCGGATCCGACCTGTCCCTCAAAAGTTAGGCCTCGGCCTAGATTGCATTTGTTGGCGTAGCCCATTAAGCATGAAAAGCAAAAATGTGAAACTGACCTCAAATTCGAAATGTATACATATATTCAGGTTCCCCACAGGTTGGGGAACCCGAAAAAACAATGTTTTTTCCGGATCCGACCTCTCCCTCAAAAGTTAGGCCTCAGCCTAGATTGCATTGGTTGACAAATAGCCAATTAAGCATGAAAAGTGAAAATGTGAAACTGACGTGAATTTCGAAAGGTATACATATATTCAGGTTCCCCACAGGTTGGGGAACCCGAAAAACTATGTTTTTTCCGCATCCTACCTCTGCCTGAAAAGGTACGCCTCAGCTTAGATTGCATTTGTTGGGAAATTGCCAATTAAGCATGAAAAGTGAAAATGTGAAACTGACCTGAATTTCGAAATGTATACATATATTCAGGTTCCCCACAGGTTGGGGAACCCGAAAAACTATGTTTTTTCCGGATCCGACCTCTCCCTCAAAAGTTAGGCCTCAGCCTAGATTGCATTGGTTGACAAATAGCCAATTAAGCATGAAAAGTGAAAATGTGAAACTGACCTGAATTTCGAAATGTATACATATATTCAGGTTCCCCACAGGTTGGGGAACCCGAAAAACCATGTTTTTTCCGGATCCAACATCTGACTGAAAAGTTACGCCTCGGCTTAGATTGCATTTGTTGGCAAATTGCCAATTAAGCATGAAAACCCAAAATGTGAAACTGACGTGAATTTCGAAAGGTATACATATATTCAGGTTCCCCACAGGTTGGGAAAACCGAAAAACCATGTTTTTTCCAGATCCGACCTCTCCCTCAAAAGTTAGGCCTCGGCCTAGATTGCATTTGTTGGCAAATTGCCAATTAAGCATGAAAACCCAAAATGTGAAACTGACGTGAATTTCGAAAGGTATACATATATTCAGGTTCCCCACAGGTTGGGAAACCCGAAAAACCATGTTTTTTCCAGATCCGACCTCTCCCTCAAAAGTTAGGCCTCGGCCTAGATTGCATTTGTTGGCGTAGCCAATTAAGCATGAAAACCCAAAATGTGAAACTGACGTGAATTTCGAAATGTATACATATATTCAGGTTCCCCACAGGTTGGGGAACCCGAACAACTATGTTTTTTCCAGATCCGACCTCTCCCTCAAAAGTTAGGCCTCGGCCTAGATTGCATTTGTTGGCAAATTGCCAATTAAGCATGAAAAGTGAAAATGTGAAACTGACCTGAATTTCGAAATGTATACATATATTCAGGTTCCCCACAGGTTGGGGAACCCGAAAAACCATGTTTTTTCCGGATCCAACATCTGACTGAAAAGTTCCGCCTCGGCTTAGATTGCATTTGTTGGGAAATTGCCAATTAAGCATGAAAAGTGAAAATGTGAAACCGACCTGAATTTCGAAATGTATACATATATTCAGGTTCCCCACAGGTTGGGGAACCCGAAAAACTATGTTTTTTCCGGATCCGACCTCTCCCTCAAAAGTTAGGCCTCGGCCTAGATTGCATTTGTTGGCAAATTGCCAATTAAGCATCAACACCCAAAATGTGAAACTGACCTGAATTTCGAAATGTATACATATATTCAGGTTCCCCACAGGTTGGGGAACCCGAACAACTATGTTTTTCCTGGATCCGACCTCTCCCTCAAAAGTTAGGCCTCGGCCTAGATTGCATTTGTTGGCAAATTGCCAATTAAGCATGAAAACCCAAAATGTGAAACTGACCTGAATTTCGAAAGGTATACATATATTCAGGTTCCCCACAGGTTGGGGAACCCGAAAAACTATGTTTTTTCCGGATCCGACCTCTCCCTCAAAAGTTAGGCCTCGGCCTAGATTGCATTTGTTGGCAAATTGCCAATTAAGCATCAACACCCAAAATGTGAAACTGACCTGAATTTCGAAATGTATACATATATTCAGGTTCCCCACAGGTTGGGGAACCCGAAAAACTATGTTTTTCCTGGATCCGACCTCTCCCTCAAAAGTTAGGCCTCGGCCTAGATTGCATTTGTTGGCAAATTGCCAATTAAGCATGAAAACCCAAAATGTGAAACTGACGTGAATTTCGAAAGGTATACATATATTCAGGTTCCCCACAGGTTGGGAAAACCGAAAAACCATGTTTTTTCCAGATCCGACCTCTCCCTCAAAAGTTAGGCCTCGGCCTAGATTGCATTTGTTGGCAAATTGCCAATTAGGCATGAAAACCCAAAATGTGAAACTGACGTGAATTTCGAAAGGTATACATATATTCAGGTTCCCCACAGGTTGGGAAACCCGAAAAACCATGTTTTTTCCAGATCCGACCTCTCCCTCAAAAGTTAGGCCTCGGCCTAGATTGCATTTGTTGGCATAGCCAATTAAGCATGAACACCCAAAATGTGAAACTGACCTGAATTTCGAAATGTATACATATATTCAGGTTCCCCACAGGTTGGGGAACCCAAAAAACTATGTTTTTCCTGGATCCGACCTCTCCCTCAAAAGTTAGGCCTCGGCCTAGATTGCATTTGTTGGCAAATTGCCAATTAAGCATGAAAACCCAAAATGTGAAAGTGACCTGAATTTCGAAATGTATACATATATTCAGGTTCCCCACAGGTTGGGGAACCCGAAAAACCATGTTTTTTCCGGATCCAACATCTGACTGAAAAGTTCCGCCTCGGCTTAGATTGCATTTGTTGGGAAATTGCCAATTAAGCATGAAAACCCAAAATGTGAAACTGACGTGAATTTCGAAAGGTATACATATATTCAGGTTCCCCACAGGTTGGGGAACCCGAAAAACCATGTTTTTTCCGGATCCAACATCTGACTGAAAAGTTCCGCCTCGGCTTAGATTGCATTTGTTGGGAAATTGCCAATTAAGCATGAAAAGTGAAAATGTGAAACCGACCTGAATTTCGAAATGTATACATATATTCAGGTTCCCCACAGGTTGGGGAACCCGAAAAACTATGTTTTTTCCGGATCCGACCTCTCCCTCAAAAGTTAGGCCTCGGCCTAGATTGCATTTGTTGGCAAATTGCCAATTAAGCATCAACACCCAAAATGTGAAACTGACCTGAATTTCGAAATGTATACATATATTCAGGTTCCCCACAGGTTGGGGAACCCGAACAACTATGTTTTTCCTGGATCCGACCTCTCCCTCAAAAGTTAGGCCTCGGCCTAGATTGCATTTGTTGGCAAATTGCCAATTAAGCATGAAAACCCAAAATGTGAAACTGACCTGAATTTCGAAAGGTATACATATATTCAGGTTCCCCACAGGTTGGGGAACCCGAAAAACTATGTTTTTTCCGGATCCGACCTCTCCCTCAAAAGTTAGGCCTCGGCCTAGATTGCATTTGTTGGCAAATTGCCAATTAAGCATCAACACCCAAAATGTGAAACTGACCTGAATTTCGAAATGTATACATATATTCAGGTTCCCCACAGGTTGGGGAACCCGAAAAACTATGTTTTTCCTGGATCCGACCTCTCCCTCAAAAGTTAGGCCTCGGCCTAGATTGCATTTGTTGGCAAATTGCCAATTAAGCATGAAAACCCAAAATGTGAAACTGACGTGAATTTCGAAAGGTATACATATATTCAGGTTCCCCACAGGTTGGGAAAACCGAAAAACCATGTTTTTTCCAGATCCGACCTCTCCCTCAAAAGTTAGGCCTCGGCCTAGATTGCATTTGTTGGCAAATTGCCAATTAGGCATGAAAACCCAAAATGTGAAACTGACGTGAATTTCGAAAGGTATACATATATTCAGGTTCCCCACAGGTTGGGAAACCCGAAAAACCATGTTTTTTCCAGATCCGACCTCTCCCTCAAAAGTTAGGCCTCGGCCTAGATTGCATTTGTTGGCATAGCCAATTAAGCATGAACACCCAAAATGTGAAACTGACCTGAATTTCGAAATGTATACATATATTCAGGTTCCCCACAGGTTGGGGAACCCAAAAAACTATGTTTTTCCTGGATCCGACCTCTCCCTCAAAAGTTAGGCCTCGGCCTAGATTGCATTTGTTGGCAAATTGCCAATTAAGCATGAAAACCCAAAATGTGAAAGTGACCTGAATTTCGAAATGTATACATATATTCAGGTTCCCCACAGGTTGGGGAACCCGAAAAACCATGTTTTTTCCGGATCCAACATCTGACTGAAAAGTTCCGCCTCGGCTTAGATTGCATTTGTTGGGAAATTGCCAATTAAGCATGAAAACCCAAAATGTGAAACTGACGTGAATTTCGAAAGGTATACATATATTCAGGTTCCCCACAGGTTGGGGAACCCGAAAAACTATGTTTTTTCCGGATCCGACCTCTCCCTCAAAAGTTAGGCCTCGGCCTAGATTGCATTTGTTGGCAAATTGCCAATTAAGCATCAACACCCAAAATGTGAAACTGACCTGAATTTCGAAAGGTATACATATATTCAGGTTCCCCACAGGTTGGGAAACCCGAAAAACCATGTTTTTTCCAGATCCGACCTCTCCCTCAAAAGTTAGGCCTCGGCCTAGATTGCATTTGTTGGCGTAGCCAATTAAGCATGAAAACCCAAAATGTGAAACTGACGTGAATTTCGAAATGTATACATATATTCAGGTTCCCCACAGGTTGGGGAACCCGAACAACTATGTTTTTTCCAGATCCGACCTCTCCCTCAAAAGTTAGGCCTCGGCCTAGATTGCATTTGTTGGCAAATTGCCAATTAAGCATGAAAAGTGAAAATGTGAAACTGACCTGAATTTCGAAATGTATACATATATTCAGGTTCCCCACAGGTTGGGGAACCCGAAAAACCATGTTTTTTCCGGATCCAACATCTGACTGAAAAGTTCCGCCTCGGCTTAGATTGCATTTGTTGGGAAATTGCCAATTAAGCATGAAAAGTGAAAATGTGAAACCGACCTGAATTTCGAAATGTATACATATATTCAGGTTCCCCACAGGTTGGGGAACCCGAACAACTATGTTTTTCCTGGATCCGACCTCTCCCTCAAAAGTTAGGCCTCGGCCTAGATTGCATTTGTTGGCAAATTGCCAATTAAGCATGAAAACCCAAAATGTGAAACTGACCTGAATTTCGAAAGGTATACATATATTCAGGTTCCCCACAGGTTGGGGAACCCGAAAAACTATGTTTTTTCCGGATCCGACCTCTCCCTCAAAAGTTAGGCCTCGGCCTAGATTGCATTTGTTGGCAAATTGCCAATTAAGCATCAACACCCAAAATGTGAAACTGACCTGAATTTCGAAATGTATACATATATTCAGGTTCCCCACAGGTTGGGGAACCCGAAAAACTATGTTTTTCCTGGATCCGACCTCTCCCTCAAAAGTTAGGCCTCGGCCTAGATTGCATTTGTTGGCAAATTGCCAATTAAGCATGAAAACCCAAAATGTGAAACTGACGTGAATTTCGAAAGGTATACATATATTCAGGTTCCCCACAGGTTGGGAAAACCGAAAAACCATGTTTTTTCCAGATCCGACCTCTCCCTCAAAAGTTAGGCCTCGGCCTAGATTGCATTTGTTGGCAAATTGCCAATTAAGCATGAAAACCCAAAATGTGAAACTGACGTGAATTTCGAAAGGTATACATATATTCAGGTTCCCCACAGGTTGGGAAACCCGAAAAACCATGTTTTTTCCAGATCCGACCTCTCCCTCAAAAGTTAGGCCTCGGCCTAGATTGCATTTGTTGGCATAGCCAATTAAGCATGAACACCCAAAATGTGAAACTGACCTGAATTTCGAAATGTATACATATATTCAGGTTCCCCACAGGTTGGGGAACCCAAAAAACTATGTTTTTCCTGGATCCGACCTCTCCCTCAAAAGTTAGGCCTCGGCCTAGATTGCATTTGTTGGCAAATTGCCAATTAAGCATGAAAACCCAAAATGTGAAAGTGACCTGAATTTCGAAATGTATACATATATTCAGGTTCCCCACAGGTTGGGGAACCCGAAAAACCATGTTTTTTCCGGATCCAACATCTGACTGAAAAGTTCCGCCTCGGCTTAGATTGCATTTGTTGGGAAATTGCCAATTAAGCATGAAAACCCAAAATGTGAAACTGACGTGAATTTCGAAAGGTATACATATATTCAGGTTCCCCACAGGTTGGGGAACCCGAAAAACTATGTTTTTTCCGGATCCGACCTCTCCCTCAAAAGTTAGGCCTCGGCCTAGATTGCATTTGTTGGCAAATTGCCAATTAAGCATCAACACCCAAAATGTGAAACTGACCTGAATTTCGAAATGTATACATATATTCAGGTTCCCCACAGGTTGGGGAACCCGAAAAACTATGTTTTTCCTGGATCCGACCTCTCCCTCAAAAGTTAGGCCTCGGCCTAGATTGCATTTGTTGGCAAATTGCCAATTAAGCATGAAAAGCCAAAATGTGAAACCGACCTGAACTTCAAAATGTATACATATATTCAGGTTCCCCACAGGTTGGGAAAACCGAAAAACCATGTTTTTTCCAGATCCGACCTCTCCCTCAAAAGTTAGGCCTCGGCCTAGATTGCATTTGTTGGCATAGCCAATTAAGCATGAAAAGCAAAAATGTGAAACTGACCTCAAATTCGAAATGTATACATATATTCAGGTTCCCCACAGGTTGGGGAACCCGAAAAACTATGTTTTTTCCGGATCCGACCTCTCCCTCAAAAGTTAGGCCTCGGTCTAGATTGCATTTGTTGGGAAATTGCCAATTAAGCATGAAAAGTGAAAATGTGAAACCGACCTGAATTTCGAAATGTATACATATATTCAGGTTCCCCAGAGGTTGGGGAACCCGAAAAACCATGTTTTTTCCGGATCCAACATCTGACTGAAAAGTTACGCCTCGGCTTAGATTGCATTTGTTGGCAAATTGCCAATTAAGCATGAAAACCCAAAATGTGAAACTGACGTGAATTTCGAAAGGTATACATATATTCAGGTTCCCCACAGGTTGGGAAAACCGAAAAACCATGTTTTTTCCAGATCCGACCTCTCCCTCAAAATCTAGGCCTCGGCCTAGATTGCATTTGTTGGCAAATTGCCAATTAAGCATGAAAACCCAAAATGTGAAACTGACGTGAATTTCGAAAGGTATACATATATTCAGGTTCCCCACAGGTTGGGGAACCCAAAAAACTATGTTTTTCCTGGATCCGACCTCTCCCTCAAAAGTTAGGCCTCGGCCTAGATTGCATTTGTCGGCAAATTGCCAATTAAGCATGAAAACCCAAAATGTGAAACTGACCTGAATTTCGAAATGTATACATATATTCAGGTTCCCCACAGGTTGGGGAACCCGAAAAACTATGTTTTTTCCGGATCCGACCTCTCCCTCAAAAGTTAGGCCTCGGCCTAGATTGCATTTGTTGGCAAATTGCCAATTAAGCATCAACACCCAAAATGTGAAACTGACCTGAATTTCGAAATGTATACATATATTCAGGTTCCCCACAGGTTGGGGAACCCGAAAAACTATGTTTTTCCTGGATCCGACCTCTCCCTCAAAACTTAGGCCTCGGCCTAGATTGCATTTGTTGGCAAATTGCCAATTAAGCATGAAAACCCAAAATGTGAAACTGACGTGAATTTCGAAAGGTATACATATATTCAGGTTCCCCACAGGTTGGGAAAACCGAAAAACCATGTTTTTTCCAGATCCGACCTCTCCCTCAAAAGTTAGGCCTCGGCCTAGATTGCATTTGTTGGCAAATTGCCAATTAAGCATGAAAACCCAAAATGTGAAACTGACGTGAATTTCGAAAGGTATACATATATTCAGGTTCCCCACAGGTTGGGAAACCCGAAAAACCATGTTTTTTCCAGATCCGACCTCTCCCTCAAAAGTTAGGCCTCGGCCTAGATTGCATTTGTTGGCGTAGCCAATTAAGCATGAAAAGCAAAAATGTGAAACTGACCTCAAATTCGAAATGTATACATATATTCAGGTTCCCCACAAGTTGGGGAACCCGAAAAAACATGTTTTTTCCGGATCCGACCTCTCCCTCAAAAGTTAGGCCTCAGCCTAGATTGCATTGGTTGACAAATAGCCAATTAAGCATGAAAAGTGAAAATGTGAAACTGACCTGAATTTCGAAATGTATACATATATTCAGGTTCCCCACAGGTTGGGGAACCCGAAAAACCATGTTTTTTCCGGATCCAACATCTGACTGAAAAGTTACGCCTCGGCTTAGATTGCATTTGTTGGCAAATTGCCAATTAAGCATGAAAACCCAAAATGTGAAACTGACGTGAATTTCGAAAGGTATACATATATTCAGGTTCCCCACAGGTTGGGAAAACCGAAAAACCATGTTTTTTCCAGATCCGACCTCTCCCTCAAAAGTTAGGCCTCGGCCTAGATTGCATTTGTTGGCAAATTGCCAATTAAGCATGAAAACCCAAAATGTGAAACTGACGTGAATTTCGAAAGGTATACATATATTCAGGTTCCCCACAGGTTGGGAAACCCGAAAAACCATGTTTTTTCCAGATCCGACCTCTCCCTCAAAAGTTAGGCCTCGGCCTATATTGCATTTGTTGGCGTAGCCAATTAAGCATGAAAAGCAAAAATGTGAAACTGACCTCAAATTCGAAATGTATACATATATTCAGGTTCCCCACAAGTTGGGGAACCCGAAAAAACATGTTTCTTCCGGATCCGACCTGTCCCTCAAAAGTTAGGCCTCGGCCTAGATTGCATTTGTTGGCGTAGCCAATTAAGCATGAAAAGCAAAAATGTGAAACTGACCTCAAATTCGAAATGTATACATATATTCAGGTTCCCCACAAGTTGGGGAACCCGAAAAAACATGTTTTTTCCGGATCCGACCTCTCCCTCAAAAGTTAGGCCTCAGCCTAGATTGCATTGGTTGACAAATAGCCAATTAAGCATGAAAAGTGAAAATGTGAAACTGACCTGAATTTCGAAATGTATACATATATTCAGGTTCCCCACAGGTTGGGGAACCCGAAAAAACATGTTTTTTCCGGATCCGACCTCTCCCTCAAAAGTTAGGCCTCGGCCTAGATTGCATTTGTTGGCGTAGCCAATTAAGCATGAAAAGCAAAAATGTGAAACTGACCTCAAATTCGAAATGTATACATATATTCAGGTTCCCCACAAGTTGGGGAACCCGAAAAAACATGTTTTTTCCGGATCCAACATCTGACTGAAAAGTTAGGCCTCGGCCTAGATTGCATTTGTTGGCAAATTGCCAATTAAGCATGAAAACCCAAAATGTGAAACTGACGTGAATTTCGAAAGGTATACATATATTCAGGTTCCCCACAGGTTGGGGAACCCGAAAAACTATGTTTTTTCCGGATCCGACCTCTCCCTCAAAAGTTAGGCCTCGGCCTAGATTGCATTTGTTGGCAAATTGCCAATTAAGCATCAACACCCAAAATGTGAAACTGACCTGAATTTCGAAATGTATACATATATTCAGGTTCCCCACAGGTTGGGGAACCCGAAAAAACATGTTTTTTCCGGATCCGACCTCTCCCTCAAAAGTTAGGCCTCGGCCTAGATTGCATTTGTTGGCAAATTGCCAATTAAGCATCAACACCCAAAATGTGAAACTGACCTGAATTTCGAAATGTATACATATATTCAGGTTCCCCACAGGTTGGGAAAACCGAAAAACCATGTTTTTTCCAGATCCGACCTCTCCCTCAAAAGTTAGGCCTCGGCCTAGATTGCATTTGTTGGCAAATTGCCAATTAAGCATGAAAACCCAAAATGTGAAACTGACGTGAATTTCGAAAGGTATACATATATTCAGGTTCCCCACAGGTTGGGAAACCCGAAAAACCATGTTTTTTCCAGATCCGACCTCTCCCTCAAAAGTTAGGCCTCGGCCTAGATTGCATTTGTTGGCGTAGCCAATTAAGCATGAAAAGCAAAAATGTGAAACTGACCTCAAATTCGAAATGTATACATATATTCAGGTTCCCCACAAGTTGGGGAACCCGAAAAAACATGTTTTTTCCGGATCCGACCTCTCCCTCAAAAGTTAGGCCTCAGCCTAGATTGCATTGGTTGACAAATAGCCAATTAAGCATGAAAAGTGAAAATGTGAAACTGACCTGAATTTCGAAATGTATACATATATTCAGGTTCCCCACAGGTTGGGGAACCCGAAAAACCATGTTTTTTCCGGATCCAACATCTGACTGAAAAGGTACGCCTCGGCTTAGATTGCATTTGTTGGCAAATTGCCAATTAAGCATGAAAACCCAAAATGTGAAACTGACGTGAATTTCGAAAGGTATACATATATTCAGGTTCCCCACAGGTTGGGAAAACCGAAAAACCATGGTTTTTCCAGATCCGACCTCTCCCTCAAAAGTTAGGCCTCGGCCTAGATTGCATTTGTTGGCAAATTGACAATTAAGCATGAAAACCCAAAATGTGAAACTGACGTGAATTTCGAAAGGTATACATATATTCAGGTTCCCCACAGGTTGGGAAACCCGAAAAACCATGTTTTTTCCAGATCCGACCTCTCCCTCAAAAGTTAGGCCTCGGCCTAGATTGCATTTGTTGGCGTAGCCAATTAAGCATGAAAAGCAAAAATGTGAAACTGACCTCAAATTCGAAATGTATACATATATTCAGGTTCCCCACAAGTTGGGGAACCCGAAAAAACATGTTTCTTCCGGATCCGACCTGTCCCTCAAAAGTTAGGCCTCGGCCTAGATTGCATTTGTTGGCGTAGCCAATTAAGCATGAAAAGCAAAAATGTGAAACTGACCTCAAATTCGAAATGTATACATATATTCAGGTTCCCCACAGGTTGGGGAACCCGAAAAAACAATGTTTTTTCCGGATCCGACCTCTCCCTCAAAAGTTAGGCCTCAGCCTAGATTGCATTGGTTGACAAATAGCCAATTAAGCATGAAAAGTGAAAATGTGAAACTGACGTGAATTTCGAAAGGTATACATATATTCAGGTTCCCCACAGGTTGGGGAACCCGAAAAACTATGTTTTTTCCGCATCCTACCTCTGCCTGAAAAGGTACGCCTCAGCTTAGATTGCATTTGTTGGGAAATTGCCAATTAAGCATGAAAAGTGAAAATGTGAAACTGACCTGAATTTCGAAATGTATACATATATTCAGGTTCCCCACAGGTTGGGGAACCCGAAAAACTATGTTTTTTCCGGATCCGACCTCTCCCTCAAAAGTTAGGCCTCAGCCTAGATTGCATTGGTTGACAAATAGCCAATTAAGCATGAAAAGTGAAAATGTGAAACTGACCTGAATTTCGAAATGTATACATATATTCAGGTTCCCCACAGGTTGGGGAACCCGAAAAACCATGTTTTTTCCGGATCCAACATCTGACTGAAAAGTTACGCCTCGGCTTAGATTGCATTTGTTGGCAAATTGCCAATTAAGCATGAAAACCCAAAATGTGAAACTGACGTGAATTTCGAAAGGTATACATATATTCAGGTTCCCCACAGGTTGGGAAAACCGAAAAACCATGTTTTTTCCAGATCCGACCTCTCCCTCAAAAGTTAGGCCTCGGCCTAGATTGCATTTGTTGGCAAATTGCCAATTAAGCATGAAAACCCAAAATGTGAAACTGACGTGAATTTCGAAAGGTATACATATATTCAGGTTCCCCACAGGTTGGGAAACCCGAAAAACCATGTTTTTTCCAGATCCGACCACTCCCTCAAAAGTTAGGCCTCGGCCTAGATTGCATTTGTTGGCGTAGCCAATTAAGCATGAAAACCCAAAATGTGAAACTGACGTGAATTTCGAAATGTATACATATATTCAGGTTCCCCACAGGTTGGGGAACCCGAACAACTATGTTTTTTCCAGATCCGACCTCTCCCTCAAAAGTTAGGCCTCGGCCTAGATTGCATTTGTTGGCAAATTGCCAATTAAGCATGAAAAGTGAAAATGTGAAACTGACCTGAATTTCGAAATGTATACATATATTCAGGTTCCCCACAGGTTGGGGAACCCGAAAAACCATGTTTTTTCCGGATCCAACATCTGACTGAAAAGTTCCGCCTCGGCTTAGATTGCATTTGTTGGGAAATTGCCAATTAAGCATGAAAAGTGAAAATGTGAAACCGACCTGAATTTCGAAATGTATACATATATTCAGGTTCCCCACAGGTTGGGGAACCCGAAAAACTATGTTTTTTCCGGATCCGACCTCTCCCTCAAAAGTTAGGCCTCGGCCTAGATTGCATTTGTTGGCAAATTGCCAATTAAGCATCAACACCCAAAATGTGAAACTGACCTGAATTTCGAAATGTATACATATATTCAGGTTCCCCACAGGTTGGGGAACCCGAACAACTATGTTTTTCCTGGATCCGACCTCTCCCTCAAAAGTTAGGCCTCGGCCTAGATTGCATTTGTTGGCAAATTGCCAATTAAGCATGAAAACCCAAAATGTGAAACTGACCTGAATTTCGAAAGGTATACATATATTCAGGTTCCCCACAGGTTGGGGAACCCGAAAAACCATGTTTTTTCCGGATCCAACATCTGACTGAAAAGTTCCGCCTCGGCTTAGATTGCATTTGTTGGGAAATTGCCAATTAAGCATGAAAAGTGAAAATGTGAAACCGACCTGAATTTCGAAATGTATACATATATTCAGGTTCCCCACAGGTTGGGGAACCCGAAAAACTATGTTTTTTCCGGATCCGACCTCTCCCTCAAAAGTTAGGCCTCGGCCTAGATTGCATTTGTTGGCAAATTGCCAATTAAGCATCAACACCCAAAATGTGAAACTGACCTGAATTTCGAAATGTATACATATATTCAGGTTCCCCACAGGTTGGGGAACCCGAACAACTATGTTTTTCCTGGATCCGACCTCTCCCTCAAAAGTTAGGCCTCGGCCTAGATTGCATTTGTTGGCAAATTGCCAATTAAGCATGAAAACCCAAAATGTGAAACTGACCTGAATTTCGAAAGGTATACATATATTCAGGTTCCCCACAGGTTGGGGAACCCGAAAAACTATGTTTTTTCCGGATCCGACCTCTCCCTCAAAAGTTAGGCCTCGGCCTAGATTGCATTTGTTGGCAAATTTCCAATTAAGCATCAACACCCAAAATGTGAAACTGACCTGAATTTCGAAATGTATACATATATTCAGGTTCCCCACAGGTTGGGGAACCCGAAAAACTATGTTTTTCCTGGATCCGACCTCTCCCTCAAAAGTTAGGCCTCGGCCTAGATTGCATTTGTTGGCAAATTGCCAATTAAGCATGAAAACCCAAAATGTGAAACTGACGTGAATTTCGAAAGGTATACATATATTCAGGTTCCCCACAGGTTGGGAAAACCGAAAAACCATGTTTTTTCCAGATCCGACCTCTCCCTCAAAAGTTAGGCCTCGGCCTAGATTGCATTTGTTGGCAAATTGCCAATTAAGCATGAAAACCCAAAATGTGAAACTGACGTGAATTTCGAAAGGTATACATATATTCAGGTTCCCCACAGGTTGGGAAACCCGAAAAACCATGTTTTTTCCAGATCCGACCTCTCCCTCAAAAGTTAGGCCTCGGCCTAGATTGCATTTGTTGGCATAGCCAATTAAGCATGAACACCCAAAATGTGAAACTGACCTGAATTTCGAAATGTATACATATATTCAGGTTCCCCACAGGTTGGGGAACCCAAAAAACTATGTTTTTCCTGGATCCGACCTCTCCCTCAAAAGTTAGGCCTCGGCCTAGATTGCATTTGTTGGCAAATTGCCAATTAAGCATGAAAACCCAAAATGTGAAAGTGACCTGAATTTCGAAATGTATACATATATTCAGGTTCCCCACAGGTTGGGGAACCCGAAAAACCATGTTTTTTCCGGATCCAACATCTGACTGAAAAGTTCCGCCTCGGCTTAGATTGCATTTGTTGGGAAATTGCCAATTAAGCATGAAAACCCAAAATGTGAAACTGACGTGAATTTCGAAAGGTATACATATATTCAGGTTCCCCACAGGTTGGGGAACCCGAAAAACTATGTTTTTTCCGGATCCGACCTCTCCCTCAAAAGTTAGGCCTCGGCCTAGATTGCATTTGTTGGCAAATTGCCAATTAAGCATCAACACCCAAAATGTGAAACTGACCTGAATTTCGAAAGGTATACATATATTCAGGTTCCCCACAGGTTGGGAAACCCGAAAAACCATGTTTTTTCCAGATCCGACCTCTCCCTCAAAAGTTAGGCCTCGGCCTAGATTGCATTTGTTGGCGTAGCCAATTAAGCATGAAAACCCAAAATGTGAAACTGACGTGAATTTCGAAATGTATACATATATTCAGGTTCCCCACAGGTTGGGGAACCCGAACAACTATGTTTTTTCCAGATCCGACCTCTCCCTCAAAAGTTAGGCCTCGGCCTAGATTGCATTTGTTGGCAAATTGCCAATTAAGCATGAAAAGTGAAAATGTGAAACTGACCTGAATTTCGAAATGTATACATATATTCAGGTTCCCCACAGGTTGGGGAACCCGAAAAACCATGTTTTTTCCGGATCCAACATCTGACTGAAAAGTTCCGCCTCGGCTTAGATTGCATTTGTTGGGAAATTGCCAATTAAGCATGAAAAGTGAAAATGTGAAACCGACCTGAATTTCGAAATGTATACATATATTCAGGTTCCCCACAGGTTGGGGAACCCGAAAAACTATGTTTTTTCCGGATCCGACCTCTCCCTCAAAAGTTAGGCCTCGGCCTAGATTGCATTTGTTGGCAAATTGCCAATTAAGCATCAACACCCAAAATGTGAAACTGACCTGAATTTCGAAATGTATACATATATTCAGGTTCCCCACAGGTTGGGGAACCCGAACAACTATGTTTTTCCTGGATCCGACCTCTCCCTCAAAAGTTAGGCCTCGGCCTAGATTGCATTTGTTGGCAAATTGCCAATTAAGCATGAAAACCCAAAATGTGAAACTGACCTGAATTTCGAAAGGTATACATATATTCAGGTTCCCCACAGGTTGGGGAACCCGAAAAACTATGTTTTTTCCGGATCCGACCTCTCCCTCAAAAGTTAGGCCTCGGCCTAGATTGCATTTGTTGGCAAATTTCCAATTAAGCATCAACACCCAAAATGTGAAACTGACCTGAATTTCGAAATGTATACATATATTCAGGTTCCCCACAGGTTGGGGAACCCGAAAAACTATGTTTTTCCTGGATCCGACCTCTCCCTCAAAAGTTAGGCCTCGGCCTAGATTGCATTTGTTGGCAAATTGCCAATTAAGCATGAAAACCCAAAATGTGAAACTGACGTGAATTTCGAAAGGTATACATATATTCAGGTTCCCCACAGGTTGGGAAAACCGAAAAACCATGTTTTTTCCAGATCCGACCTCTCCCTCAAAAGTTAGGCCTCGGCCTAGATTGCATTTGTTGGCAAATTGCCAATTAAGCATGAAAACCCAAAATGTGAAACTGACGTGAATTTCGAAAGGTATACATATATTCAGGTTCCCCACAGGTTGGGAAACCCGAAAAACCATGTTTTTTCCAGATCCGACCTCTCCCTCAAAAGTTAGGCCTCGGCCTAGATTGCATTTGTTGGCATAGCCAATTAAGCATGAACACCCAAAATGTGAAACTGACCTGAATTTCGAAATGTATACATATATTCAGGTTCCCCACAGGTTGGGGAACCCAAAAAACTATGTTTTTCCTGGATCTGACCTCTCCCTCAAAAGTTAGGCCTCGGCCTAGATTGCATTTGTTGGCAAATTGCCAATTAAGCATGAAAACCCAAAATGTGAAAGTGACCTGAATTTCGAAATGTATACATATATTCAGGTTCCCCACAGGTTGGGGAACCCGAAAAACCATGTTTTTTCCGGATCCAACATCTGACTGAAAAGTTCCGCCTCGGCTTAGATTGCATTTGTTGGGAAATTGCCAATTAAGCATGAAAACCCAAAATGTGAAACTGACGTGAATTTCGAAAGGTATACATATATTCAGGTTCCCCACAGGTTGGGGAACCCGAAAAACTATGTTTTTTCCGGATCCGACCTCTCCCTCAAAAGTTAGGCCTCGGCCTAGATTGCATTTGTTGGCAAATTGCCAATTAAGCATCAACACCCAAAATGTGAAACTGACCTGAATTTCGAAAGGTATACATATATTCAGGTTCCCCACAGGTTGGGAAACCCGAAAAACCATGTTTTTTCCAGATCCGACCTCTCCCTCAAAAGTTAGGCCTCGGCCTAGATTGCATTTGTTGGCGTAGCCAATTAAGCATGAAAACCCAAAATGTGAAACTGACGTGAATTTCGAAATGTATACATATATTCAGGTTCCCCACAGGTTGGGGAACCCGAACAACTATGTTTTTTCCAGATCCGACCTCTCCCTCAAAAGTTAGGCCTCGGCCTAGATTGCATTTGTTGGCAAATTGCCAATTAAGCATGAAAAGTGAAAATGTGAAACTGACCTGAATTTCGAAATGTATACATATATTCAGGTTCCCCACAGGTTGGGGAACCCGAAAAACCATGTTTTTTCCGGATCCAACATCTGACTGAAAAGTTCCGCCTCGGCTTAGATTGCATTTGTTGGGAAATTGCCAATTAAGCATGAAAAGTGAAAATGTGAAACCGACCTGAATTTCGAAATGTATACATATATTCAGGTTCCCCACAGGTTGGGGAACCCGAAAAACTATGTTTTTTCCGGATCCGACCTCTCCCTCAAAAGTTAGGCCTCGGCCTAGATTGCATTTGTTGGCAAATTGCCAATTAAGCATCAACACCCAAAATGTGAAACTGACCTGAATTTCGAAATGTATACATATATTCAGGTTCCCCACAGGTTGGGGAACCCGAACAACTATGTTTTTCCTGGATCCGACCTCTCCCTCAAAAGTTAGGCCTCGGCCTAGATTGCATTTGTTGGCAAATTGCCAATTAAGCATGAAAACCCAAAATGTGAAACTGACCTGAATTTCGAAAGGTATACATATATTCAGGTTCCCCACAGGTTGGGGAACCCGAAAAACTATGTTTTTTCCGGATCCGACCTCTCCCTCAAAAGTTAGGCCTCGGCCTAGATTGCATTTGTTGGCAAATTGCCAATTAAGCATCAACACCCAAAATGTGAAACTGACCTGAATTTCGAAATGTATACATATATTCAGGTTCCCCACAGGTTGGGGAACCCGAAAAACTATGTTTTTCCTGGATCCGACCTCTCCCTCAAAAGTTAGGCCTCGGCCTAGATTGCATTTGTTGGCAAATTGCCAATTAAGCATGAAAACCCAAAATGTGAAACTGACGTGAATTTCGAAAGGTATACATATATTCAGGTTCCCCACAGGTTGGGGAACCCGAAAAACCATGTTTTTTCCGGATCCAACATCTGACTGAAAAGTTCCGCCTCGGCTTAGATTGCATTTGTTGGGAAATTGCCAATTAAGCATGAAAACCCAAAATGTGAAACTGACGTGAATTTCGAAAGGTATACATATATTCAGGTTCCCCACAGGTTGGGGAACCCGAAAAACTATGTTTTTTCCGGATCCGACCTCTCCCTCAAAAGTTAGGCCTCGGCCTAGATTGCATTTGTTGGCAAATTGCCAATTAAGCATGAAAACCCAAAATGTGAAACTGACGTGAATTTCGAAAGGTATACATATATTCAGGTTCCCCACAGGTTGGGAAAACCGAAAAACCATGTTTTTTGCAGATCCGACCTCTCCCTCAAAAGTTAGGCCTCGGCCTAGATTGCATTTGTTGGCAAATTGCCAATTAAGCATGAAAACCCAAAATGTGAAACTGACGTGAATTTCGAAAGGTATACATATATTCAGGTTCCCCACAGGTTGGGAAACCCGAAAAACCATGTTTTTTCCAGATCCGACCTCTCCCTCAAAAGTTAGGCCTCGGCCTAGATTGCATTTGTTGGCATAGCCAATTAAGCATGAAAAGCAAAAATGTGAAACTGACCTCAAATTCGAAATGTATACATATATTCAGGTTCCCCACAGGTTGGGGAACCCGAAAAAACATGTTTTTTCCGGATCCGACCTCTCCCTCAAAAGTTAGGCCTCAGCCTAGATTGCATTGGTTGACAAATAGCCAATTAAGCATGAAAAGTGAAAATGTGAAACTGACCTGAATTTCGAAATGTATACATATATTCAGGTTCCCCACAGGTTGGGGAACCCGAAAAACCATGTTTTTTCCGGATCCAACATCTGACTGAAGAGTTACGCCTCGGCTTAGATTGCATTTGTTGGGAAATTGCCAATTAAGCATGAAAAGTGAAAATGTGAAACTGACCTGAATTTCGAAATGTATACATATATTCAGGTTCCCCACAGGTTGGGGAACCCGAAAAACTATGTTTTTTCCGGATCCGACCTCTCCCTCAAAAGTTAGGCCTCGGCCTAGATTGCATTTGTTGGGAAATTGCCAATTAAGCATGAAAAGTGAAAATGTGAAACCGACCTGAATTTCGAAATGTATACATATATTCAGGTTCCCCACAGGTTGGGGAACCCGAAAAACCATGTTTTTTCCGGATCCAACATCTGACTGAAAAGTTACGCCTCGGCTTAGATTGCATTTGTTGGCAAATTGCCAATTAAGCATGAAAACCCAAAATGTGAAACTGACGTGAATTTCGAAAGGTATACATATATTCAGGTTCCCCACAGGTTGGGAAAACCGAAAAACCATGTTTTTTCCAGATCCGACCTCTCCCTCAAAAGTTAGGCCTCGGCCTAGATTGCATTTGTTGGCAAATTGCCAATTAAGCATGAAAACCCAAAATGTGAAACTGGCGTGAATTTCGAAAGGTATACATATATTCAGGTTCCCCACAGGTTGGGGAACCCAAAAAACTATGTTTTTCCTGGATCCGACCTCTCCCTCAAAAGTTAGGCCTCGGCCTAGATTGCATTTGTCGGCAAATTGCCAATTAAGCATGAAAACCCAAAATGTGAAACTGACCTGAATTTCGAAATGTATACATATATTCAGGTTCCCCACAGGTTGGGGAACCCGAAAAACCATGTTTTTTCCGGATCCAACATCTGACTGAAAAGTTACGCCTCGGCTTAGATTGCATTTGTTGGGAAATTGCCAATTAAGCATGAAAAGTGAAAATGTGAAACCGACCTGAATTTCGAAATGTATACATATATTCAGGTTCCCCACAGGTTGGGGAACCCGAAAAACTATGTTTTTTCCGGATCCGACCTCTCCCTCAAAAGTTAGGCCTCGGCCTAGATTGCATTTGTTGGCAAATTGCCAATTAAGCATCAACACCCAAAATGTGAAACTGACCTGAATTTCGAAATGTATACATATATTCAGGTTCCCCACAGGTTGGGGAACCCGAAAAACTATGTTTTTTTTGGATCCGACCTCTCCCTCAAAAGTTAGGCCTCGGCCTAGATTGCATTTGTTGGCAAATTGCCAATTAAGCATGAAAACCCAAAATGTGAAACTGACCTGAATTTCGAAAGGTATACATATATTCAGGTTCCCCACAGGTTGGGGAACCCGAAAAAACATGTTTTTTCCGGATCCAACATCTGACTGAAAAGTTAGGCCTCGGCCTAGATTGCATTTGTTGGCAAATTGCCAATTAAGCATGAAAACCCAAAATGTGAAACTGACGTGAATTTCGAAAGGTATACATATATTCAGGTTCCCCACAGGTTGGGGAACCCGAAAAACTATGTTTTTTCCGGATCCGACCTCTCCCTCAAAAGTTAGGCCTCGGCCTAGATTGCATTTGTTGGCAAATTGCCAATTAAGCATCAACACCCAAAATGTGAAACTGACCTGAATTTCGAAATGTATACATATATTCAGGTTCCCCACAGGTTGGGGAACCCGAAAAACTATGTTTTTCCTGGATCCGACCTCTCCCTCAAAAGTTAGGCCTCGGCCTAGATTGCATTTGTTGGCAAATTGCCAATTAAGCATGAAAACCCAAAATGTGAAACTGACGTGAATTTCGAAAGGTATACATATATTCAGGTTCCCCACAGGTTGGGAAAACCGAAAAACCATGTTTTTTCCAGATCCGACCTCTCCCTCAAAAGTTAGGCCTCGGCCTAGATTGCATTTGTTGGCAAATTGCCAATTAAGCATGAAAACCCAAAATGTGAAACTGACGTGAATTTCGAAAGGTATACATATATTCAGGTTCCCCACAGGTTGGGGAACCCAAAAAACTATGTTTTTCCTGGATCCGACCTCTCCCTCAAAAGTTAGGCCTCGGCCTAGATTGCATTTGTCGGCAAATTGCCAATTAAGCATGAAAACCCAAAATGTGAAACTGACCTGAATTTCGAAATGTATACATATATTCAGGTTCCCCACAGGTTGGGGAACCCGAAAAACCATGTTTTTTCCGGATCCAACATCTGACTGAAAAGTTACGCCTCGGCTTAGATTGCATTTGTTGGGAAATTGCCAATTAAGCATGAAAAGTGAAAATGTGAAACCGACCTGAATTTCGAAATGTATACATATATTCAGGTTCCCCACAGGTTGGGGAACCCGAAAAACTATGTTTTTTCCGGATCCGACCTCTCCCTCAAAAGTTAGGCCTCGGCCTAGATTGCATTTGTTGGGAAATTGCCAATTAAGCATGAAAAGTGAAAATGTGAAACCGACCTGAATTTCGAAATGTATACATATATTCAGGTTCCCCACAGGTTGGGGAACCCGAAAAACTATGTTTTTTCCGGATCCGACCTCTCCCTCAAAAGTTAGGCCTCGGCCTAGATTGCATTTGTTGGGAAATTGCCAATTAAGCATGAAAAGTGAAAATGTGAAACCGACCTGAATTTCGAAATGTATACATATATTCAGGTTCCCCACAGGTTGGGGAACCCGAAAAACTATGTTTTTCCGGATCCGACCTCTCCCTCAAAAGTTAGGCCTCGGCCTAGATTGCATTTGTTGGCAAATAGCCAATTAAGCATGAAAAGTGAAAATGTGAAACTGACCTGAATTTCGAAATATATACATATATTCAGGTTCCCCACAGGTTGGGGAACCCGAAAAACCATGTTTTTTCCGGATCCAACATCTGACTGAAGAGTTACGCCTCGGCTTAGATTGCATTTGTTGGGAAATTGCCAATTAAGCATGAAAAGTGAAAATGTGAAACTGACCTGAATTTCGAAATGTATACATATATTCAGGTTCCCCACAGGTTGGGGAACCCGAAAAACTATGTTTTTTCCGGATCCGACCTCTCCCTCAAAAGTTAGGCCTCGGCCTAGATTGCATTTGTTGGGAAATTGCCAATTAAGCATGAAAAGTGAAAATGTGAAACCGACCTGAATTTCGAAATGTATACATATATTCAGGTTCCCCACAGGTTGGGGAACCCGAAAAACCATGTTTTTTCCGGATCCAACATCTGACTGAAAAGTTACGCCTCGGCTTAGATTGCATTTGTTGGCAAATTGCCAATTAAGCATGAAAACCCAAAATGTGAAACTGACGTGAATTTCGAAAGGTATACATATATTCAGGTTCCCCACAGGTTGGGAAAACCGAAAAACCATGTTTTTTCCAGATCCGACCTCTCCCTCAAAAGTTAGGCCTCGGCCTAGATTGCATTTGTTGGCAAATTGCCAATTAAGCATGAAAACCCAAAATGTGAAACTGGCGTGAATTTCGAAAGGTATACATATATTCAGGTTCCCCACAGGTTGGGGAACCCAAAAAACTATGTTTTTCCTGGATCCGACCTCTCCCTCAAAAGTTAGGCCTCGGCCTAGATTGCATTTGTCGGCAAATTGCCAATTAAGCATGAAAACCCAAAATGTGAAACTGACCTGAATTTCGAAATGTATACATATATTCAGGTTCCCCACAGGTTGGGGAACCCGAAAAACCATGTTTTTTCCGGATCCAACATCTGACTGAAAAGTTACGCCTCGGCTTAGATTGCATTTGTTGGGAAATTGCCAATTAAGCATGAAAAGTGAAAATGTGAAACCGACCTGAATTTCGAAATGTATACATATATTCAGGTTCCCCACAGGTTGGGGAACCCGAAAAACTATGTTTTTTCCGGATCCGACCTCTCCCTCAAAAGTTAGGCCTCGGCCTAGATTGCATTTGTTGGCAAATTGCCAATTAAGCATCAACACCCAAAATGTGAAACTGACCTGAATTTCGAAATGTATACATATATTCAGGTTCCCCACAGGTTGGGGAACCCGAAAAACTAT
Organism: Bothrops alternatus; assembly: GCA_034064705.1. Lineage (NCBI taxonomy): Eukaryota > Metazoa > Chordata > Lepidosauria > Squamata > Viperidae > Bothrops > Bothrops alternatus. The sequence goes on from JARGCV010000085.1 coordinate 16,610,815, forward strand.
GTTTTTTTTGGATCCGACCTCTCCCTCAAAAGTTAGGCCTCGGCCTAGATTGCATTTGTTGGCAAATTGCCAATTAAGCATGAAAACCCAAAATGTGAAACTGACCTGAATTTCGAAAGGTATACATATATTCAGGTTCCCCACAGGTTGGGGAACCCGAAAAAACATGTTTTTTCCGGATCCAACATCTGACTGAAAAGTTAGGCCTCGGCCTAGATTGCATTTGTTGGCAAATTGCCAATTAAGCATGAAAACCCAAAATGTGAAACTGACGTGAATTTCGAAAGGTATACATATATTCAGGTTCCCCACAGGTTGGGGAACCCGAAAAACTATGTTTTTTCCGGATCCGACCTCTCCCTCAAAAGTTAGGCCTCGGCCTAGATTGCATTTGTTGGCAAATTGCCAATTAAGCATCAACACCCAAAATGTGAAACTGACCTGAATTTCGAAATGTATACATATATTCAGGTTCCCCACAGGTTGGGGAACCCGAAAAACTATGTTTTTCCTGGATCCGACCTCTCCCTCAAAAGTTAGGCCTCGGCCTAGATTGCATTTGTTGGCAAATTGCCAATTAAGCATGAAAACCCAAAATGTGAAACTGACGTGAATTTCGAAAGGTATACATATATTCAGGTTCCCCACAGGTTGGGAAAACCGAAAAACCATGTTTTTTCCAGATCCGACCTCTCCCTCAAAAGTTAGGCCTCGGCCTAGATTGCATTTGTTGGCAAATTGCCAATTAAGCATGAAAACCCAAAATGTGAAACTGACGTGAATTTCGAAAGGTATACATATATTCAGGTTCCCCACAGGTTGGGGAACCCAAAAAACTATGTTTTTCCTGGATCCGACCTCTCCCTCAAAAGTTAGGCCTCGGCCTAGATTGCATTTGTCGGCAAATTGCCAATTAAGCATGAAAACCCAAAATGTGAAACTGACCTGAATTTCGAAATGTATACATATATTCAGGTTCCCCACAGGTTGGGGAACCCGAAAAACCATGTTTTTTCCGGATCCAACATCTGACTGAAAAGTTACGCCTCGGCTTAGATTGCATTTGTTGGGAAATTGCCAATTAAGCATGAAAAGTGAAAATGTGAAACCGACCTGAATTTCGAAATGTATACATATATTCAGGTTCCCCACAGGTTGGGGAACCCGAAAAACTATGTTTTTTCCGGATCCGACCTCTCCCTCAAAAGTTAGGCCTCGGCCTAGATTGCATTTGTTGGGAAATTGCCAATTAAGCATGAAAAGTGAAAATGTGAAACCGACCTGAATTTCGAAATGTATACATATATTCAGGTTCCCCACAGGTTGGGGAACCCGAAAAACTATGTTTTTTCCGGATCCGACCTCTCCCTCAAAAGTTAGGCCTCGGCCTAGATTGCATTTGTTGGGAAATTGCCAATTAAGCATGAAAAGTGAAAATGTGAAACCGACCTGAATTTCGAAATGTATACATATATTCAGGTTCCCCACAGGTTGGGGAACCCGAAAAACTATGTTTTTCCGGATCCGACCTCTCCCTCAAAAGTTAGGCCTCGGCCTAGATTGCATTTGTTGGCAAATAGCCAATTAAGCATGAAAAGTGAAAATGTGAAACTGACCTGAATTTCGAAATATATACATATATTCAGGTTCCCCACAGGTTGGGGAACCCGAAAAACCATGTTTTTTCCGGATCCGACCTGTCCCTCAAAAGTTAGGCCTCGGCCTAGATTGCATTTGTTGGCGTAGCCAATTAAGCATGAAAACCCAAAATGTGAAACTGACCTGAATTTCGAAAGGTATACATATATTCAGGTTCCCCACAGGTTGGGGAACCCGAAAAAACATGTTTTTTCCGGATCCAACATCTGACTGAAAACTTAGGCCTCGGCCTAGATTGCATTTGTTGGCAAATTGCCAATTAAGCATGAAAACCCAAAATGTGAAACTGACGTGAATTTCGAAAGGTATACATATATTCAGGTTCCCCACAGGTTGGGGAACCCGAAAAACTATGTTTTTTCCGGATCCGACCTCTCCCTCAAAAGTTAGGCCTCGGCCTAGATTGCATTTGTTGGCAAATTGCCAATTAAGCATCAACACCCAAAATGTGAAACTGACCTGAATTTCGAAATGTATACATATATTCAGGTTCCCCACAGGTTGGGGAACCCGAAAAACTATGTTTTTCCTGGATCCGACCTCTCCCTCAAAAGTTAGGCCTCGGCCTAGATTGCATTTGTTGGCAAATTGCCAATTAAGCATGAAAACCCAAAATGTGAAACTGACGTGAATTTCGAAAGGTATACATATATTCAGGTTCCCCACAGGTTGGGAAACCCGAAAAACCATGTTTTTTCCAGATCCGACCTCTCCCTCAAAAGTTAGGCCTCGGCCTAGATTGCATTTGTTGGCATAGCCAATTAAGCATGAAAAGCAAAAATGTGAAACTGACCTCAAATTCGAAATGTATACATATATTCAGGTTCCCCACAGGTTGGGGAACCCGAAAAAACATGTTTTCTCCGGATCCGACCTCTCCCTCAAAAGTTAGGCCTCAGCCTAGATTGCATTGGTTGACAAATAGCCAATTAAGCATGAAAAGTGAAAATGTGAAACTGACCTGAATTTCGAAATGTATACATATATTCAGGTTCCCCACAGGTTGAGGAACCCGAAAAACCATGTTTTTTGCGGATCCAACATCTGACTGAAAAGTTACGCCTCGGCTTAGATTGCATTTTTTGGGAAATTGCCAATTAAGCATGAAAAGTGAAAATGTGAAACCGACCTGAATTTCGAAATGTATACATATATTCAGGTTCCCCACAGGTTGGGGAACCCGAAAAACTATGTTTTTTCCGGATCCGACCTCTCCCTCAAAAGTTAGGCCTCGGCCTAGATTGCATTTGTTGGCAAATAGCCAATTAAGCATCAACACCCAAAATGTGAAACTGACCTGAATTTCGAAATGTATACATATATTCAGGTTCCCCACAGGTTGGGAAAACCGAAAAACCATGTTTTTTCCAGATCCGACCTCTCCCTCAAAAGTTAGGCCTCGGCCTAGATTGCATTTGTTGGCAAATTGCCAATTAAGCATGAAAACCCAAAATGTGAAACTGACGTGAATTTCGAAAGGTATACATATATTCAGGTTCCCCACAGGTTGGGGAACCCAAAAAACTATGTTTTTCCTGGATCCGACCTCTCCCTCAAAAGTTAGGCCTCGGCCTAGATTGCATTTGTCGGCAAATTGCCAATTAAGCATGAAAACCCAAAATGTGAAACTGACCTGAATTTCGAAATGTATACATATATTCAGGTTCCCCACAGGTTGGGGAACCCGAAAAACCATGTTTTTTCCGGATCCAACATCTGACTGAAAAGTTACGCCTCGGCTTAGATTGCATTTGTTGGGAAATTGCCAATTAAGCATGAAAAGTGAAAATGTGAAACCGACCTGAATTTCGAAATGTATACATATATTCAGGTTCCCCACAGGTTGGGGAACCCGAAAAACTATGTTTTTTCCGGATCCGACCTCTCCCTCAAAAGTTAGGCCTCGGCCTAGATTGCATTTGTTGGCAAATTGCCAATTAAGCATCAACACCCAAAATGTGAAACTGACCTGAATTTCGAAATGTATACATATATTCAGGTTCCCCACAGGTTGGGGAACCCGAAAAACTATGTTTTTTTTGGATCCGACCTCTCCCTCAAAAGTTAGGCCTCGGCCTAGATTGCATTTGTTGGCAAATTGCCAATTAAGCATGAAAACCCAAAATGTGAAACTGACCTGAATTTCGAAAGGTATACATATATTCAGGTTCCCCACAGGTTGGGGAACCCGAAAAAACATGTTTTTTCCGGATCCAACATCTGACTGAAAAGTTAGGCCTCGGCCTAGATTGCATTTGTTGGCAAATTGCCAATTAAGCATGAAAACCCAAAATGTGAAACTGACGTGAATTTCGAAAGGTATACATATATTCAGGTTCCCCACAGGTTGGGGAACCCGAAAAACTATGTTTTTTCCGGATCCGACCTCTCCCTCAAAAGTTAGGCCTCGGCCTAGATTGCATTTGTTGGCAAATTGCCAATTAAGCATCAACACCCAAAATGTGAAACTGACCTGAATTTCGAAATGTATACATATATTCAGGTTCCCCACAGGTTGGGGAACCCGAAAAACTATGTTTTTCCTGGATCCGACCTCTCCCTCAAAAGTTAGGCCTCGGCCTAGATTGCATTTGTTGGCAAATTGCCAATTAAGCATGAAAACCCAAAATGTGAAACTGACGTGAATTTCGAAAGGTATACATATATTCAGGTTCCCCACAGGTTGGGAAAACCGAAAAACCATGTTTTTTCCAGATCCGACCTCTCCCTCAAAAGTTAGGCCTCGGCCTAGATTGCATTTGTTGGCAAATTGCCAATTAAGCATGAAAACCCAAAATGTGAAACTGACGTGAATTTCGAAAGGTATACATATATTCAGGTTCCCCACAGGTTGGGGAACCCAAAAAACTATGTTTTTCCTGGATCCGACCTCTCCCTCAAAAGTTAGGCCTCGGCCTAGATTGCATTTGTCGGCAAATTGCCAATTAAGCATGAAAACCCAAAATGTGAAACTGACCTGAATTTCGAAATGTATACATATATTCAGGTTCCCCACAGGTTGGGGAACCCGAAAAACCATGTTTTTTCCGGATCCAACATCTGACTGAAAAGTTACGCCTCGGCTTAGATTGCATTTGTTGGGAAATTGCCAATTAAGCATGAAAAGTGAAAATGTGAAACCGACCTGAATTTCGAAATGTATACATATATTCAGGTTCCCCACAGGTTGGGGAACCCGAAAAACTATGTTTTTTCCGGATCCGACCTCTCCCTCAAAAGTTAGGCCTCGGCCTAGATTGCATTTGTTGGGAAATTGCCAATTAAGCATGAAAAGTGAAAATGTGAAACCGACCTGAATTTCGAAATGTATACATATATTCAGGTTCCCCACAGGTTGGGGAACCCGAAAAACTATGTTTTTCCGGATCCGACCTCTCCCTCAAAAGTTAGGCCTCGGCCTAGATTGCATTTGTTGGCAAATAGCCAATTAAGCATGAAAAGTGAAAATGTGAAACTGACCTGAATTTCGAAATATATACATATATTCAGGTTCCCCACAGGTTGGGGAACCCGAAAAACCATGTTTTTTCCGGATCCGACCTGTCCCTCAAAAGTTAGGCCTCGGCCTAGATTGCATTTGTTGGCGTAGCCAATTAAGCATGAAAACCCAAAATGTGAAACTGACCTGAATTTCGAAAGGTATACATATATTCAGGTTCCCCACAGGTTGGGGAACCCGAAAAAACATGTTTTTTCCGGATCCAACATCTGACTGAAAACTTAGGCCTCGGCCTAGATTGCATTTGTTGGCAAATTGCCAATTAAGCATGAAAACCCAAAATGTGAAACTGACGTGAATTTCGAAAGGTATACATATATTCAGGTTCCCCACAGGTTGGGGAACCCGAAAAACTATGTTTTTTCCGGATCCGACCTCTCCCTCAAAAGTTAGGCCTCGGCCTAGATTGCATTTGTTGGCAAATTGCCAATTAAGCATCAACACCCAAAATGTGAAACTGACCTGAATTTCGAAATGTATACATATATTCAGGTTCCCCACAGGTTGGGGAACCCGAAAAACTATGTTTTTTCCGGATCCGACCTCTCCCTCAAAAGTTAGGCCTCGGCCTAGATTGCATTTGTTGGGAAATTGCCAATTAAGCATGAAAAGTGAAAATGTGAAACCGACCTGAATTTCGAAATGTATACATATATTCAGGTTCCCCACAGGTTGGGGAACCCGAAAAACTATGTTTTTCCGGATCCGACCTCTCCCTCAAAAGTTAGGCCTCGGCCTAGATTGCATTTGTTGGCAAATAGCCAATTAAGCATGAAAAGTGAAAATGTGAAACTGACCTGAATTTCGAAATGTATACATATATTCAGGTTCCCCACAGGTTGGGGAACCCGAAAAACCATGTTTTTTCCGGATCCGACCTCTCCCTCAAAAGTTAGGCCTCGGCCTAGATTGCATTTGTTGGCATAGCCAATTAAGCATGAAAACCCAAAATGTGAAACTGACCTGAATTTCGAAAGGTATACATATATTCAGGTTCCCCACAGGTTGGGGAACCCGAAAAAACATGTTTTTTCCGGATCCAACATCTGACTGAAAACTTAGGCCTCGGCCTAGATTGCATTTGTTGGCAAATTGCCAATTAAGCATGAAAACCCAAAATGTGAAACTGACGTGAATTTCGAAAGGTATACATATATTCAGGTTCCCCACAGGTTGGGGAACCCGAAAAACTATGTTTTTTCCGGATCCGACCTCTCCCTCAAAAGTTAGGCCTCGGCCTAGATTGCATTTGTTGGCAAATTGCCAATTAAGCATCAACACCCAAAATGTGAAACTGACCTGAATTTCGAAATGTATACATATATTCAGGTTCCCCACAGGTTGGGGAACCCGAAAAACTATGTTTTTCCTGGATCCGACCTCTCCCTCAAAAGTTAGGCCTCGGCCTAGATTGCATTTGTTGGCAAATTGCCAATTAAGCATGAAAACCCAAAATGTGAAACTGACGTGAATTTCGAAAGGTATACATATATTCAGGTTCCCCACAGGTTGGGAAACCCGAAAAACCATGTTTTTTCCAGATCCGACCTCTCCCTCAAAAGTTAGGCCTCGGCCTAGATTGCATTTGTTGGCATAGCCAATTAAGCATGAAAAGCAAAAATGTGAAACTGACCTCAAATTCGAAATGTATACATATATTCAGGTTCCCCACAGGTTGGGGAACCCGAAAAAACATGTTTTCTCCGGATCCGACCTCTCCCTCAAAAGTTAGGCCTCAGCCTAGATTGCATTGGTTGACAAATAGCCAATTAAGCATGAAAAGTGAAAATGTGAAACTGACCTGAATTTCGAAATGTATACATATATTCAGGTTCCCCACAGGTTGAGGAACCCGAAAAACCATGTTTTTTCCGGATCCAACATCTGACTGAAAAGTTACGCCTCGGCTTAGATTGCATTTGTTGGCAAATTGCCAATTAAGCATGAAAACCCAAAATGTGAAACTAACGTGAATTTCGAAAGGTATACATATATTCAGGTTCCCCACAGGTTGGGAAAACCGAAAAACCATGTTTTTCCTGGATCCGACCTCTCCCTCAAAAGTTAGGCCTCGGCCTAGATTGCATTTGTTGGCAAATTGCCAATTAAGCATGAAAACCCAAAATGTGAAACTGACCTGAATTTCGAAATGTATACATATATTCAGGTTCCCCACAGGTTGGGGAACCCGAAAAACCATGTTTTTTCCGGATCCAACATCTGACTGAAAAGTTACGCCTCGGCTTAGATTGCATTTGTTGGGAAATTGCCAATTAAGCATGAAAAGTGAAAATGTGAAACCGACCTGAATTTCGAAATGTATACATATATTCAGGTTCCCCACAGGTTGGGGAACCCGAAAAACTATGTTTTTTCCGGATCCGACCTCTCCCTCAAAAGTTAGGCCTCGGCCTAGATTGCATTTGTTGGCAAATAGCCAATTAAGCATCAACACCCAAAATGTGAAACTGACCTGAATTTCGAAATGTATACATATATTCAGGTTCCCCACAGGTTGGGGAACCCGAAAAACTATGTTTTTCCTGGATCCGACCTCTCCCTCAAAAGTTAGGCCTCGGCCTAGATTGCATTTGTTGGCAAATTGCCAATTAAGCATGAAAACCCAAAATGTGAAACTGACCTGAATTTCGAAAGGTATTCAGGTTCCCCACAGGTTGGGGAACCCGAAAAACTATGTTTTTCCTGGATCCGACCTCTCCCTCAAAAGTTAGGCCTCGGCCTAGATTGCATTTGTTGGCAAATTGCCAATTAAGCATGAAAACCCAAAATGTGAAACTGACGTGAATTTCGAAAGGTATACATATATTCAGGTTCCCCACAGGTTGGGAAAACCGAAAAACCATGTTTTTTCCAGATCCGACCTCTCCCTCAAAAGTTAGGCCTCGGCCTAGATTGCATTTGTTGGCAAATTGCCAATTAAGCATGAAAACCCAAAATGTGAAACTGACCTGAATTTCGAAATGTATACATATATTCAGGTTCCCCACAGGTTGGGGAACCCGAAAAACCATGTTTTTTCCGGATCCAACATCTGACTGAAAAGTTCCGCCTCGGCTTAGATTGCCTTTGTTGGGAAATTGCCAATTAAGCATGAAAAGTGAAAATGTGAAACCGACCTGAATTTCGAAATGTATACATATATTCAGGTTCCCCACAGGTTGGGGAACCCGAAAAACTATGTTTTTTCCGGATCCGACCTCTCCCTCAAAAGTTAGGCCTCGGCCTAGATTGCATTTGTTGGCAAATTGCCAATTAAGCATCAACACCCAAAATGTGAAACTGACCTGAATTTCGAAATGTATACATATATTCAGGTTCCCCACAGGTTGGGGAACCCGAACAACTATGTTTTTCCTGGATCCGACCTCTCCCTCAAAAGTTAGGCCTCGGCCTAGATTGCATTTGTTGGCAAATTGCCAATTAAGCATGAAAACCCAAAATGTGAAACTGACCTGAATTTCGAAAGGTATACATATATTCAGGTTCCCCACAGGTTGGGGAACCCGAAAAAACATGTTTTTTCCGGATCCAACATCTGACTGAAAACTTAGGCCTCGGCCTAGATTGCATTTGTTGGCAAATTGCCAATTAAGCATGAAAACCCAAAATGTGAAACTGACGTGAATTTCGAAAGGTATACATATATTCAGGTTCCCCACAGGTTGGGGAACCCGAAAAACTATGTTTTTTCCGGATCCGACCTCTCCCTCAAAAGTTAGGCCTCGGCCTAGATTGCATTTGTTGGCAAATTGCCAATTAAGCATCAACACCCAAAATGTGAAACTGACCTGAATTTCGAAATGTATACATATATTCAGGTTCCCCACAGGTTGGGGAACCCGAAAAACTATGTTTTTCCTGGATCCGACCTCTCCCTCAAAAGTTAGGCCTCGGCCTAGATTGCATTTGTTGGCAAATTGCCAATTAAGCATGAAAACCCAAAATGTGAAACTGACGTGAATTTCGAAAGGTATACATATATTCAGGTTCCCCACAGGTTGGGAAAACCGAAAAACCATGTTTTTTCCAGATCCGACCTCTCCCTCAAAAGTTAGGCCTCGGCCTAGATTGCATTTGTTGGCAAATTGCCAATTAAGCATGAAAACCCAAAATGTGAAACTGACGTGAATTTCGAAAGGTATACATATATTCAGGTTCCCCACAGGTTGGGGAACCCAAAAAACTATGTTTTTCCTGGATCCGACCTCTCCCTCAAAAGTTAGGCCTCGGCCTAGATTGCATTTGTCGGCAAATTGCCAATTAAGCATGAAAACCCAAAATGTGAAACTGACCTGAATTTCGAAATGTATACATATATTCAGGTTCCCCACAGGTTGGGGAACCCGAAAAACCATGTTTTTTCCGGATCCAACATCTGACTGAAAAGTTACGCCTCGGCTTAGATTGCATTTGTTGGGAAATTGCCAATTAAGCATGAAAAGTGAAAATGTGAAACCGACCTGAATTTCGAAATGTATACATATATTCAGGTTCCCCACAGGTTGGGGAACCCGAAAAACTATGTTTTTTCCGGATCCGACCTCTCCCTCAAAAGTTAGGCCTCGGCCTAGATTGCATTTGTTGGGAAATTGCCAATTAAGCATGAAAAGTGAAAATGTGAAACCGACCTGAATTTCGAAATGTATACATATATTCAGGTTCCCCACAGGTTGGGGAACCCGAAAAACTATGTTTTTCCGGATCCGACCTCTCCCTCAAAAGTTAGGCCTCGGCCTAGATTGCATTTGTTGGCAAATAGCCAATTAAGCATGAAAAGTGAAAATGTGAAACTGACCTGAATTTCGAAATATATACATATATTCAGGTTCCCCACAGGTTGGGGAACCCGAAAAACCATGTTTTTTCCGGATCCGACCTGTCCCTCAAAAGTTAGGCCTCGGCCTAGATTGCATTTGTTGGCGTAGCCAATTAAGCATGAAAACCCAAAATGTGAAACTGACCTGAATTTCGAAAGGTATACATATATTCAGGTTCCCCACAGGTTGGGGAACCCGAAAAAACATGTTTTTTCCGGATCCAACATCTGACTGAAAACTTAGGCCTCGGCCTAGATTGCATTTGTTGGCAAATTGCCAATTAAGCATGAAAACCCAAAATGTGAAACTGACGTGAATTTCGAAAGGTATACATATATTCAGGTTCCCCACAGGTTGGGGAACCCGAAAAACTATGTTTTTTCCGGATCCGACCTCTCCCTCAAAAGTTAGGCCTCGGCCTAGATTGCATTTGTTGGCAAATTGCCAATTAAGCATCAACACCCAAAATGTGAAACTGACCTGAATTTCGAAATGTATACATATATTCAGGTTCCCCACAGGTTGGGGAACCCGAAAAACTATGTTTTTCCTGGATCCGACCTCTCCCTCAAAAGTTAGGCCTCGGCCTAGATTGCATTTGTTGGCAAATTGCCAATTAAGCATGAAAACCCAAAATGTGAAACTGACGTGAATTTCGAAAGGTATACATATATTCAGGTTCCCCACAGGTTGGGAAACCCGAAAAACCATGTTTTTTCCAGATCCGACCTCTCCCTCAAAAGTTAGGCCTCGGCCTAGATTGCATTTGTTGGCATAGCCAATTAAGCATGAAAAGCAAAAATGTGAAACTGACCTCAAATTCGAAATGTATACATATATTCAGGTTCCCCACAGGTTGGGGAACCCGAAAAAACATGTTTTTTCCGGATCCGACCTCTCCCTCAAAAGTTAGGCCTCAGCCTAGATTGCATTGGTTGACAAATAGCCAATTAAGCATGAAAAGTGAAAATGTGAAACTGACCTGAATTTCGAAATGTATACATATATTCAGGTTCCCCACAGGTTGAGGAACCCGAAAAACCATGTTTTTTCCGGATCCAACATCTGACTGAAAAGTTACGCCTCGGCTTAGATTGCATTTGTTGGCAAATTGCCAATTAAGCATGAAAACCCAAAATGTGAAACTAACGTGAATTTCGAAAGGTATACATATATTCAGGTTCCCCACAGGTTGGGAAAACCGAAAAACCATGTTTTTCCTGGATCCGACCTCTCCCTCAAAAGTTAGGCCTCGGCCTAGATTGCATTTGTCGGCAAATTGCCAATTAAGCATGAAAACCCAAAATGTGAAACTGACCTGAATTTCGAAATGTATACATATATTCAGGTTCCCCACAGGTTGGGGAACCCGAAAAACCATGTTTTTTGCGGATCCAACATCTGACTGAAAAGTTACGCCTCGGCTTAGATTGCATTTTTTGGGAAATTGCCAATTAAGCATGAAAAGTGAAAATGTGAAACCGACCTGAATTTCGAAATGTATACATATATTCAGGTTCCCCACAGGTTGGGGAACCCGAAAAACTATGTTTTTTCCGGATCCGACCTCTCCCTCAAAAGTTAGGCCTCGGCCTAGATTGCATTTGTTGGCAAATAGCCAATTAAGCATCAACACCCAAAATGTGAAACTGACCTGAATTTCGAAATGTATACATATATTCAGGTTCCCCACAGGTTGGGGAACCCGAAAAACTATGTTTTTCCTGGATCCGACCTCTCCCTCAAAAGTTAGGCCTCGGCCTAGATTGCATTTGTTGGCAAATTGCCAATTAAGCATGAAAACCCAAAATGTGAAACTGACCTGAATTTCGAAAGGTATTCAGGTTCCCCACAGGTTGGGGAACCCGAAAAACTATGTTTTTCCTGGATCCGACCTCTCCCTCAAAAGTTAGGCCTCGGCCTAGATTGCATTTGTTGGCAAATTGCCAATTAAGCATGAAAACCCAAAATGTGAAACTGACGTGAATTTCGAAAGGTATACATATATTCAGGTTCCCCACAGGTTGAGAAAACCGAAAAACCATGTTTTTTCCAGATCCGACCTCTCCCTCAAAAGTTAGGCCTCGGCCTAGATTGCATTTGTTGGCAAATTGCCAATTAAGCATGAAAACCCAAAATGTGAAACTGACCTGAATTTCGAAATGTATACATATATTCAGGTTCCCCACAGGTTGGGGAACCCGAAAAACCATGTTTTTTCCGGATCCAACATCTGACTGAAAAGTTCCGCCTCGGCTTAGATTGCCTTTGTTGGGAAATTGCCAATTAAGCATGAAAAGTGAAAATGTGAAACCGACCTGAATTTCGAAATGTATACATATATTCAGGTTCCCCACAGGTTGGGGAACCCGAAAAACTATGTTTTTTCCGGATCCGACCTCTCCCTCAAAAGTTAGGCCTCGGCCTAGATTGCATTTGTTGGCAAATTGCCAATTAAGCATCAACACCCAAAATGTGAAACTGACCTGAATTTCGAAATGTATACATATATTCAGGTTCCCCACAGGTTGGGGAACCCGAACAACTATGTTTTTCCTGGATCCGACCTCTCCCTCAAAAGTTAGGCCTCGGCCTAGATTGCATTTGTTGGCAAATTGCCAATTAAGCATGAAAACCCAAAATGTGAAACTGACCTGAATTTCGAAAGGTATACATATATTCAGGTTCCCCACAGGTTGGGGAACCCGAAAAAACATGTTTTTTCCGGATCCAACATCTGACTGAAAACTTAGGCCTCGGCCTAGATTGCATTTGTTGGCAAATTGCCAATTAAGCATGAAAACCCAAAATGTGAAACTGACGTGAATTTCGAAAGGTATACATATATTCAGGTTCCCCACAGGTTGGGGAACCCGAAAAACTATGTTTTTTCCGGATCCGACCTCTCCCTCAAAAGTTAGGCCTCGGCCTAGATTGCATTTGTTGGCAAATTGCCAATTAAGCATCAACACCCAAAATGTGAAACTGACCTGAATTTCGAAATGTATACATATATTCAGGTTCCCCACAGGTTGGGGAACCCGAAAAACTATGTTTTTCCTGGATCCGACCTCTCCCTCAAAAGTTAGGCCTCGGCCTAGATTGCATTTGTTGGCAAATTGCCAATTAAGCATGAAAACCCAAAATGTGAAACTGACGTGAATTTCGAAAGGTATACATATATTCAGGTTCCCCACAGGTTGGGAAAACCGAAAAACCATGTTTTTTCCAGATCCGACCTCTCCCTCAAAAGTTAGGCCTCGGCCTAGATTGCATTTGTTGGCAAATTGCCAATTAAGCATGAAAACCCAAAATGTGAAACTGACGTGAATTTTGAAAGGTATACATATATTCAGGTTCCCCACAGGTTGGGAAACCCGAAAAACCATGTTTTTTCCAGATCCGACCTCTCCCTCAAAAGTTAGGCCTCGGCCTAGATTGCATTTGTTGGCATAGCCAATTAAGCATGAAAAGCAAAAATGTGAAACTGACCTCAAATTCGAAATGTATACATATATTCAGGTTCCCCACAGGTTGAGGAACCCGAAAAACCATGTTTTTTCCGGATCCAACATCTGACTGAAGAGTTACGCCTCGGCTTAGATTGCATTTGTTGGGAAATTGCCAATTAAGCATGAAAAGTGAAAATGTGAAACTGACCTGAATTTTGAAATGTATACATATATTCAGGTTCCCCACAGGTTGGGAAACCCGAAAAACCATGTTTTTTCCAGATCCGACCTCTCCCTCAAAAGTTAGGCCTCGGCCTAGATTGCATTTGTTGGGAAATTGCCAATTAAGCATGAAAACCCAAAATGTGAAACTGACGTGAATTTCGAAAGGTATACATATATTCAGGTTCCCCACAGGTTGGGAAAACCGAAAAACCATGTTTTTCCTGGATCCGACCTCTCCCTCAAAAGTTAGGCCTCGGCCTAGATTGCATTTGTTGGCAAATTGCCAATTAAGCATGAAAACCCAAAATGTGAAACTGACCTGAATTTCGAAATGTATACATATATTCAGGTTCCCCACAGGTTGGGGAACCCGAAAAACCATGTTTTTTCCGGATCCAACATCTGACTGAAAAGTTACGCCTCGGCTTAGATTGCATTTGTTGGGAAATTGCCAATTAAGCATGAAAAGTGAAAATGTGAAACCGACCTGAATTTCGAAATGTATACATATATTCAGGTTCCCCACAGGTTGGGGAACCCGAAAAACTATGTTTTTTCCGGATCCGACCTCTCCCTCAAAAGTTAGGCCTCGGCCTAGATTGCATTTGTTGGCAAATAGCCAATTAAGCATCAACACCCAAAATGTGAAACTGACCTGAATTTCGAAATGTATACATATATTCAGGTTCCCCACAGGTTGGGGAACCCGAAAAACTATGTTTTTCCTGGATCCGACCTCTCCCTCAAAAGTTAGGCCTCGGCCTAGATTGCATTTGTTGGCAAATTGCCAATTAAGCATGAAAACCCAAAATGTGAAACTGACCTGAATTTCGAAAGGTATTCAGGTTCCCCACAGGTTGGGGAACCCGAAAAAACATGTTTTTTCCGGATCCAACATCTGACTGAAAAGTTAGGCCTCGGCCTAGATTGCATTTGTTGGCAAATTGCCAATTAAGCATGAAAACCCAAAATGTGAAACTGACGTGAATTTCGAAAGGTATACATATATTCAGGTTCCCCACAGGTTGGGGAACCCGAAAAACTATGTTTTTTCCAGATCCGACCTCTCCCTCAAAAGTTAGGCCTCGGCCTAGATTGCATTTGTTGGCAAATTGCCAATTAAGCATCAACACCCAAAATGTGAAACTGACCTGAATTTCGAAATGTATACATATATTCAGGTTCCCCACAGGTTGGGGAACCCGAAAAACTATGTTTTTCCTGGATCCGACCTCTCCCTCAAAAGTTAGGCCTCGGCCTAGATTGCATTTGTTGGCAAATTGCCAATTAAGCATGAAAACCCAAAATGTGAAACTGACCTGAATTTCGAAAGGTATACATATATTCAGGTTCCCCACAGGTTGAGAAAACCGAAAAACCATGTTTTTTCCAGATCCGACCTCTCCCTCAAAAGTTAGGCCTCGGCCTAGATTGCATTTGTTGGCAAATTGCCAATTAAGCATGAAAACCCAAAATGTGAAACTGACCTGAATTTCGAAATGTATACATATATTCAGGTTCCCCACAGGTTGGGGAACCCGAAAAACCATGTTTTTTCCGGATCCAACATCTGACTGAAAAGTTCCGCCTCGGCTTAGATTGCCTTTGTTGGGAAATTGCCAATTAAGCATGAAAAGTGAAAATGTGAAACCGACCTGAATTTCGAAATGTATACATATATTCAGGTTCCCCACAGGTTGGGGAACCCGAAAAACTATGTTTTTTCCGGATCCGACCTCTCCCTCAAAAGTTAGGCCTCGGCCTAGATTGCATTTGTTGGCAAATTGCCAATTAAGCATCAACACCCAAAATGTGAAACTGACCTGAATTTCGAAATGTATACATATATTCAGGTTCCCCACAGGTTGGGGAACCCGAACAACTATGTTTTTCCTGGATCCGACCTCTCCCTCAAAAGTTAGGCCTCGGCCTAGATTGCATTTGTTGGCAAATTGCCAATTAAGCATGAAAACCCAAAATGTGAAACTGACCTGAATTTCGAAAGGTATACATATATTCAGGTTCCCCACAGGTTGGGGAACCCGAAAAAACATGTTTTTTCCGGATCCAACATCTGACTGAAAACTTAGGCCTCGGCCTAGATTGCATTTGTTGGCAAATTGCCAATTAAGCATGAAAACCCAAAATGTGAAACTGACGTGAATTTCGAAATGTATACATATATTCAGGTTCCCCACAGGTTGGGGAACCCGAAAAACTATGTTTTTTCCGGATCCGACCTCTCCCTCAAAAGTTAGGCCTCGGCCTAGATTGCATTTGTTGGCAAATTGCCAATTAAGCATCAACACCCAAAATGTGAAACTGACCTGAATTTCGAAATGTATACATATATTCAGGTTCCCCACAGGTTGGGGAACCCGAAAAACTATGTTTTTCCTGGATCCGACCTCTCCCTCAAAAGTTAGGCCTCGGCCTAGATTGCATTTGTTGGCAAATTGCCAATTAAGCATGAAAACCCAAAATGTGAAACTGACGTGAATTTCGAAAGGTATACATATATTCAGGTTCCCCACAGGTTGGGAAAACCGAAAAACCATGTTTTTTCCAGATCCGACCTCTCCCTCAAAAGTTAGGCCTCGGCCTAGATTGCATTTGTTGGCAAATTGCCAATTAAGCATGAAAACCCAAAATGTGAAACTGACGTGAATTTTGAAAGGTATACATATATTCAGGTTCCCCACAGGTTGGGAAACCCGAAAAACCATGTTTTTTCCAGATCCGACCTCTCCCTCAAAAGTTAGGCCTCGGCCTAGATTGCATTTGTTGGCATAGCCAATTAAGCATGAAAAGCAAAAATGTGAAACTGACCTCAAATTCGAAATGTATACATATATTCAGGTTCCCCACAGGTTGGGGAACCCGAAAAAACATGTTTTTTCCGGATCCGACCTCTCCCTCAAAAGTTAGGCCTCAGCCTAGATTGCATTGGTTGACAAATAGCCAATTAAGCATGAAAAGTGAAAATGTGAAACTGACCTGAATTTCGAAATGTATACATATATTCAGGTTCCCCACAGGTTGAGGAACCCGAAAAACCATGTTTTTTCCGGATCCAACATCTGACTGAAGAGTTACGCCTCGGCTTAGATTGCATTTGTTGGGAAATTGCCAATTAAGCATGAAAAGTGAAAATGTGAAACTGACCTGAATTTTGAAATGTATACATATATTCAGGTTCCCCACAGGTTGGGAAACCCGAAAAACCATGTTTTTTCCAGATCCGACCTCTCCCTCAAAAGTTAGGCCTCGGCCTAGATTGCATTTGTTGGGAAATTGCCAATTAAGCATGAAAACCCAAAATGTGAAACTGACCTGAATTTCGAAATGTATACATATATTCAGGTTCCCCACAGGTTGGGGAACCCGAAAAACTATGTTTTTCCGGATCCGACCTCTCCCTCAAAAGTTAGGCCTCGGCCTAGATTGCATTTGTTGGCAAATAGCCAATTAAGCATGAAAAGTGAAAATGTGAAACTGACCTGAATTTCGAAATGTATACATATATTCAGGTTCCCCACAGGTTGGGGAACCCGAAAAACCATGTTTTTTCCGGATCCAACATCTGACTGAAAAGTTACGCCTCGGCTTAGATTGCATTTGTTGGCAAATTGCCAATTAAGCATGAAAACCCAAAATGTGAAACTAACGTGAATTTCGAAAGGTATACATATATTCAGGTTCCCCACAGGTTGGGAAAACCGAAAAACCATGTTTTTCCTGGATCCGACCTCTCCCTCAAAAGTTAGGCCTCGGCCTAGATTGCATTTGTCGGCAAATTGCCAATTAAGCATGAAAACCCAAAATGTGAAACTGACCTGAATTTCGAAATGTATACATATATTCAGGTTCCCCACAGGTTGGGGAACCCGAAAAACCATGTTTTTTCCGGATCCAACATCTGACTGAAAAGTTACGCCTCGGCTTAGATTGCATTTGTTGGGAAATTGCCAATTAAGCATGAAAAGTGAAAATGTGAAACCGACCTGAATTTCGAAATGTATACATATATTCAGGTTCCCCACAGGTTGGGGAACCCGAAAAACTATGTTTTTTCCGGATCCGACCTCTCCCTCAAAAGTTAGGCCTCGGCCTAGATTGCATTTGTTGGCAAATAGCCAATTAAGCATCAACACCCAAAATGTGAAACTGACCTGAATTTCGAAATGTATACATATATTCAGGTTCCCCACAGGTTGGGGAACCCGAAAAACTATGTTTTTCCTGGATCCGACCTCTCCCTCAAAAGTTAGGCCTCGGCCTAGATTGCATTTGTTGGCAAATTGCCAATTAAGCATGAAAACCCAAAATGTGAAACTGACCTGAATTTCGAAAGGTATTCAGGTTCCCCACAGGTTGGGGAACCCGAAAAAACATGTTTTTTCCGGATCCAACATCTGACTGAAAAGTTAGGCCTCGGCCTAGATTGCATTTGTTGGGAAATTGCCAATTAAGCATGAAAACCCAAAATGTGAAACTGACGTGAATTTCGAAAGGTATACATATATTCAGGTTCCCCACAGGTTGGGGAACCCGAAAAACTATGTTTTTTCCGGATCCGACCTCTCCCTCAAAAGTTAGGCCTCGGCCTAGATTGCATTTGTTGGCAAATTGCCAATTAAGCATGAAAACCCAAAATGTGAAACTGACGTGAATTTCGAAAGGTATACATATATTCAGGTTCCCCACAGGTTGGGAAACCCGAAAAACCATGTTGTTTCCAGATCCGACCTCTCCCTCAAAAGTTAGGCCTCGGCCTAGATTGCATTTGTTGGCATAGCCAATTAAGCATGAAAAGCAAAAATGTGAAACTGACCTCAAATTCGAAATGTATACATATATTCAGGTTCCCCACAGGTTGGGGAACCCGAAAAACCATGTTTTTTCCGGATCCAACATCTGACTGAAGAGTTACGCCTCGGCTTAGATTGCATTTGTTGGGAAATTGCCAATTAAGCATGAAAAGTGAAAATGTGAAACTGACCTGAATTTCGAAATGTATACATATATTCAGGTTCCCCACAGGTTGGGGAACCCGAAAAACTATGTTTTTTCCGGATCCGACCTCTCCCTCAAAAGTTAGGCCTCGGCCTAGATTGCATTTGTTGGGAAATTGCCAATTAAGCATGAAAAGTGAAAATGTGAAACCGACCTGAATTTCGAAATGTATACATATATTCAGGTTCCCCACAGGTTGGGAAACCCGAAAAACCATGTTTTTTCCAGATCCGACCTCTCCCTCAAAAGTTAGGCCTCGGCCTAGATTGCATTTGTTGGCAAATTGCCAATTAAGCATCAACACCCAAAATGTGAAACTGACCTGAATTTCGAAATGTATACATATATTCAGGTTCCCCACAGGTTGGGGAACCCGAAAAACTATGTTTTTTCCGGATCCGACCTCTCCCTCAAAAGTTAGGCCTCGGCCTAGATTGCATTTGTTGGCAAATTGCCAATTAAGCATCAACACCCAAAATGTGAAACTGACCTGAATTTCGAAATGTATACATATATTCAGGTTCCCCACAGGTTGGGGAACCCGAAAAACTATGTTTTTCCTGGATCCGACCTCTCCCTCAAAAGTTAGGCCTCGGCCTAGATTGCATTTGTTGGCAAATTGCCAATTAAGCATGAAAACCCAAAATGTGAAACTGACCTGAATTTCGAAAGGTATACATATATTCAGGTTCCCCACAGGTTGGGAAAACCGAAAAACCATGTTTTTTCCAGATCCGACCTCTCCCTCAAAAGTTAGGCCTCGGCCTAGATTGCATTTGTTGGCAAATTGCCAATTAAGCATGAAAACCCAAAATGTGAAACTGACGTGAATTTCGAAAGGTATACATATATTCAGGTTCCCCACAGGTTGGGGAACCCAAAAAACTATGTTTTTCCTGGATCCAACCTCTCCCTCAAAAGTTAGGCCTCGGCCTAGATTGCATTTGTTGGCAAATTGCCAATTAAGCATGAAAACCCAAAATGTGAAACTGACCTGAATTTCGAAATGTATACATATATTCAGGTTCCCCACAGGTTGGGGAACCCGAAAAACCATGTTTTTTCCGGATCCAACATCTGACTGAAAAGTTACGCCTCGGCTTAGATTGCATTTGTTGGGAAATTGCCAATTAAGCATGAAAAGTGAAAATGTGAAACCGACCTGAATTTCGAAATGTATACATATATTCAGGTTCCCCACAGGTTGGGGAACCCGAAAAACTATGTTTTTTCCGGATCCGACCTCTCCCTCAAAAGTTAGGCCTCGGCCTAGATTGCATTTGTTGGCAAATTGCCAATTAAGCATCAACACCCAAAATGTGAAACTGACCTGAATTTCGAAATGTATACATATATTCAGGTTCCCCACAGGTTGGGGAACCCGAAAAACTATGTTTTTCCTGGATCCGACCTCTCCCTCAAAAGTTAGGCCTCGGCCTAGATTGCATTTGTTGGCAAATTGCCAATTAAGCATGAAAACCCAAAATGTGAAACTGACCTGAATTTCGAAAGGTATACATATATTCAGGTTCCCCACAGGTTGGGAAAACCGAAAAACCATGTTTTTTCCAGATCCGACCTCTCCCTCAAAAGTTAGGCCTCGGCCTAGATTGCATTTGTTGGCAAATTGCCAATTAAGCATGAAAACCCAAAATGTGAAACTGACGTGAATTTCGAAAGGTATACATATATTCAGGTTCCCCACAGGTTGGGAAACCCGAAAAACCATGTTTTTTCCAGATCCGACCTCTCCCTCAAAAGTTAGGCCTCGGCCTAGATTGCATTTGTTGGCATAGCCAATTAAGCATGAAAAGCAAAAATGTGAAACTGACCTCAAATTCGAAATGTATACATATATTCAGGTTCCCCACAAGTTGGGGAACCCGAAAAAACATGATTTTTCCGGATCCGACCTCTCCCTCAAAAGTTAGGCCTCAGCCTAGATTGCATTGGTTGACAAATAGCCAATTAAGCATGAAAAGTGAAAATGTGAAACTGACCTGAATTTCGAAATGTATACATATATTCAGGTTCCCCACAGGTTGGGGAACCCGAAAAACCATGTTTTTTCCGGATCCAACATCTGACTGAAGAGTTACGCCTCGGCTTAGATTGCATTTGTTGGGAAATTGCCAATTAAGCATGAAAAGTGAAAATGTGAAACTGACCTGAATTTCGAAATGTATACATATATTCAGGTTCCCCACAGGTTGGGGAACCCGAAAAACCATGTTTTTTCCGGATCCAACATCTGACTGAAAAGTTACGCCTCGGCTTAGATTGCATTTGTTGGCAAATTGCCAATTAAGCATGAAAACCCAAAATGTGAAACTGACGTGAATTTCGAAAGGTATACATATATTCAGGTTCCCCACAGGTTGGGAAAACCGAAAAACCATGTTTTTTCCAGATCCGACCTCTCCCTCAAAAGTTAGGCCTCGGCCTAGATTGCATTTGTTGGCAAATTGCCAATTAAGCATGAAAACCCAAAATGTGAAACTGACGTGAATTTCGAAAGGTATACATATATTCAGGTTCCCCACAGGTTGGGAAACCCGAAAAACCATGTTTTTCCCAGATCCGACCTCTCCCTCAAAAGTTAGGCCTCGGCCTAGATTGCATTTGTTGGCAAATTGCCAATTAAGCATCAACACCCAAAATGTGAAACTGACCTGAATTTCGAAATGTATACATATATTCAGGTTCCCCACAGGTTGGGGAACCCGAAAAACTATGTTTTTTCCGGATCCGACCTCTCCCTCAAAAGTTAGGCCTCGGCCTAGATTGCATTTGTTGGCAAATTGCCAATTAAGCATCAACACCCAAAATGTGAAACTGACCTGAATTTCGAAATGTATACATATATTCAGGTTCCCCACAGGTTGGGGAACCTGAAAAACTATGTTTTTCCTGGATCCGACCTCTCCCTCAAAAGTTAGGCCTCGGCCTAGATTGCATTTGTTGGCAAATTGCCAATTAAGCATGAAAACCCAAAATGTGAAACTGACGTGAATTTCGAAAGGTATACATATATTCAGGTTCCCCACAGGTTGGGAAAACCGAAAAACCATGTTTTTTCCAGATCCGACCTCTCCCTCAAAAGTTAGGCCTCGGCCTAGATTGCATTTGTTGGCAAATTGCCAATTAAGCATGAAAAGCAAAAATGTGAAACTGACCTCAAATTCGAAATGTATACATATATTCAGGTTCCCCACAAGTTGGGCAACCCGAAAAAACATGTTTTTTCCGGATCCGACCTCTCCCTCAAAAGTTAGGCCTCAGCCTAGATTGCATTGGTTGACAAATAGCCAATTAAGCATGAAAAGTGAAAATGTGAAACTGACCTGAATTTCGAAATGTATACATATATTCAGGTTCCCCACAGGTTGGGGAACCCGAAAAACCATGTTTTTTCCGGATCCAACATCTGACTGAAGAGTTACGCCTCGGCTTAGATTGCATTTGTTGGGAAATTGCCAATTAAGCATGAAAAGTGAAAAAGTGAAACCGACCTGAATTTCGAAATGTATACATATATTCAGGTTCCCCACAGGTTGGGGAACCCGAAAAACTATGTTTTTCCGGATCCGACCTCTCCCTCAAAAGTTAGGCCTCGGCCTAGATTGCATTTGTTGGCAAATAGCCAATTAAGCATGAAAAGTGAAAATGTGAAACTGACCTGAATTTCGAAATGTATACATATATTCAGGTTCCCCACAGGTTGGGGAACCCGAAAAACCATGTTTTTTCCGGATCCAACATCTGACTGAAAAGTTACGCCTCGGCTTAGATTGCATTTGTTGGCAAATTGCCAATTAAGCATGAAAACCCAAAATGTGAAACTGACGTGAATTTCGAAAGGTATACATATATTCAGGTTCCCCACAAGTTGGGGAACCCGAAAAAACATGTTTTTTCCGGATCCGACCTCTCCCTCAAAAGTTAGGCCTCAGCCTAGATTGCATTGGTTGACAAATAGCCAATTAAGCATGAAAAGTGAAAATGTGAAACTGACCTGAATTTCGAAATGTATACATATATTCAGGTTCCCCACAGGTTGGGGAACCCGAAAAACCATGTTTTTTCCGGATCCAACATCTGACTGAAGAGTTACGCCTCGGCTTAGATTGCATTTGTTGGGAAATTGCCAATTAAGCATGAAAAGTGAAAATGTGAAACTGACCTGAATTTCGAAATGTATACATATATTCAGGTTCCCCACAGGTTGGGGAACCCGAAAAACCATGTTTTTTCCGGATCCAACATCTGACTGAAAAGTTACGCCTCGGCTTAGATTGCATTTGTTGGCAAATTGCCAATTAAGCATGAAAACCCAAAATGTGAAACTGACGTGAATTTCGAAAGGTATACATATATTCAGGTTCCCCACAGGTTGGGAAAACCGAAAAACCATGTTTTTTCCAGATCCGACCTCTCCCTCAAAAGTTAGGCCTCGGCCTAGATTGCATTTGTTGGCAAATTGCCAATTAAGCATGAAAACCCAAAATGTGAAACTGACGTGAATTTCGAAAGGTATACATATATTCAGGTTCCCCACAGGTTGGGAAACCCGAAAAACCATGTTTTTCCCAGATCCGACCTCTCCCTCAAAAGTTAGGCCTCGGCCTAGATTGCATTTGTTGGCAAATTGCCAATTAAGCATCAACACCCAAAATGTGAAACTGACCTGAATTTCGAAATGTATACATATATTCAGGTTCCCCACTGGTTGGGGAACCCGAAAAACTATGTTTTTCCTGGATCCGACCTCTCCCTCAAAAGTTAGGCCTCGGCCTAGATTGCATTTGTTGGCAAATTGCCAATTAAGCATGAAAACCCAAAATGTGAAACTGACCTGACTTTCGAAAGGTATACATATATTCAGGTTCCCCACAGGTTGGGGAACTCGAAAAAACATGTTTTTTCCGGATCCAACATCTGACTGAAAAGTTAGGCCTCGGCCTAGATTGCATTTGTTGGCAAATTGCCAATTAAGCATGAAAACCCAAAATGTGAAACTGACGTGAATTTCGAAAGGTATACATATATTCAGGTTCCCCACAGGTTGGGGAACCCGAAAAACTATGTTTTTTCCGGATCCGACCTCTCCCTCAAAAGTTAGGCCTCGGCCTAGATTGCATTTGTTGGCAAATTGCCAATTAAGCATCAACACCCAAAATATGAAACTGACCTGAATTTCGAAATGTATACATATATTCAGGTTCCCCACAGGTTGGGGAACCCGAAAAACTATGTTTTTCCTGGATCCGACCTCTCCCTCAAAAGTTAGGCCTCGGCCTAGATTGCATTTGTTGGCAAATTGCCAATTAAGCATGAAAACCCAAAATGTGAAACTGACGTGAATTTCGAAAGGTATACATATATTCAGGTTCCCCACAGGTTGGGAAAACCGAAAAACCATGTTTTTTCCAGATCCGACCTCTCCCTCAAAAGTTAGGCCTCGGCCTAGATTGCATTTGTTGGCAAATTGCCAATTAAGCATGAAAACCCAAAATGTGAAACTGACGTGAATTTCGAAAGGTATACATATATTCAGGTTCATCACAGGTTGGGAAACCCGAAAAACCATGTTTTTTCCAGATCCGACCTCTCCCTCAAAAGTTAGGCCTCGGCCTAGATTGCATTTGTTGGCATAGCCAATTAAGCATGAAAAGCAAAAATGTGAAACTGACCTCAAATTCGAAATGTATACATATATTCAGGTTCCCCACAAGTTGGGGAACCCGAAAAAACATGTTTTTTCCGGATCCGACCTCTCCCTCAAAAGTTAGGCCTCAGCCTAGATTGCATTGGTTGACAAATAGCCAATTAAGCATGAAAAGTGAAAATGTGAAACTGACCTGAATTTCGAAATGTATACATATATTCAGGTTCCCCACAGGTTGGGGAACCCGAAAAACCATGTTTTTTCCGGATCCAACATCTGACTGAAGAGTTACGCCTCGGCTTAGATTGCATTTGTTGGGAAATTGCCAATTAAGCATGAAAAGTGAAAATGTGAAACTGACCTGAATTTCGAAATGTATACATATATTCAGGTTCCCCACAGGTTGGGGAACCCGAAAAACCATGTTTTTTCCGGATCCAACATCTGACTGAAAAGTTACGCCTCGGCTTAGATTGCATTTGTTGGCAAATTGCCAATTAAGCATGAAAACCCAAAATGTGAAACTGACGTGAATTTCGAAAGGTATACATATATTCAGGTTCCCCACAGGTTGGGAAAACCGAAAAACCATGTTTTTTCCAGATCTGACCTCTCCCTCAAAAGTTAGGCCTCGGCCTAGATTGCATTTGTTGGCAAATTGCCAATTAAGCATGAAAACCCAAAATGTGAAACTGACGTGAATTTCGAAAGGTATACATATATTCAGGTTCCCCACAGGTTGGGAAACCCGAAAAACCATGTTTTTCCCAGATCCGACCTCTCCCTCAAAAGTTAGGCCTCGGCCTAGATTGCATTTGTTGGCAAATTGCCAATTAAGCATCAACACCCAAAATGTGAAACTGACCTGAATTTCGAAATGTATACATATATTCAGGTTCCCCACAGGTTGGGGAACCCGAAAAACTATGTTTTTTCCGGATCCGACCTCTCCCTCAAAAGTTAGGCCTCGGCCTAGATTGCATTTGTTGGCAAATTGCCAATTAAGCATCAACACCCAAAATGTGAAACTGACCTGAATTTCGAAATGTATACATATATTCAGGTTCCCCACAGGTTGGGGAACCTGAAAAACTATGTTTTTCCTGGATCCGACCTCTCCCTCAAAAGTTAGGCCTCGGCCTAGATTGCATTTGTTGGCAAATTGCCAATTAAGCATGAAAACCCAAAATGTGAAACTGACGTGAATTTCGAAAGGTATACATATATTCAGGTTCCCCACAGGTTGGGAAAACCGAAAAACCATGTTTTTTCCAGATCCGACCTCTCCCTCAAAAGTTAGGCCTCGGCCTAGATTGCATTTGTTGGCAAATTGCCAATTAAGCATGAAAAGCAAAAATGTGAAACTGACCTCAAATTCGAAATGTATACATATATTCAGGTTCCCCACAAGTTGGGCAACCCGAAAAAACATGTTTTTTCCGGATCCGACCTCTCCCTCAAAAGTTAGGCCTCAGCCTAGATTGCATTGGTTGACAAATAGCCAATTAAGCATGAAAAGTGAAAATGTGAAACTGACCTGAATTTCGAAATGTATACATATATTCAGGTTCCCCACAGGTTGGGGAACCCGAAAAACCATGTTTTTTCCGGATCCAACATCTGACTGAAGAGTTACGCCTCGGCTTAGATTGCATTTGTTGGGAAATTGCCAATTAAGCATGAAAAGTGAAAAAGTGAAACCGACCTGAATTTCGAAATGTATACATATATTCAGGTTCCCCACAGGTTGGGGAACCCGAAAAACTATGTTTTTCCGGATCCGACCTCTCCCTCAAAAGTTAGGCCTCGGCCTAGATTGCATTTGTTGGCAAATAGCCAATTAAGCATGAAAAGTGAAAATGTGAAACTGACCTGAATTTCGAAATGTATACATATATTCAGGTTCCCCACAGGTTGGGGAACCCGAAAAACCATGTTTTTTCCGGATCCAACATCTGACTGAAAAGTTACGCCTCGGCTTAGATTGCATTTGTTGGCAAATTGCCAATTAAGCATGAAAACCCAAAATGTGAAACTGACGTGAATTTCGAAAGGTATACATATATTCAGGTTCCCCACAGGTTGGGGAACCCGAAAAACCATGTTTTTTCCGGATCCAACATCTGACTGAAGAGTTACGCCTCGGCTTAGATTGCATTTGTTGGGAAATTGCCAATTAAGCATGAAAAGTGAAAAAGTGAAACCGACCTGAATTTCGAAATGTATACATATATTCAGGTTCCCCACAGGTTGGGGAACCCGAAAAACCATGTTTTTTCCGGATCCAACATCTGACTGAAAAGTTACGCCTCGGCTTAGATTGCATTTGTTGGCAAATTGCCAATTAAGCATGAAAACCCAAAATGTGAAACTGACGTGAATTTCGAAAGGTATACATATATTCAGGTTCCCCACAGGTTGGGAAAACCGAAAAACCATGTTTTTTCCAGATCCGGCCTCTCCCTCAAAAGTTAGGCCTCGGCCTAGATTGCATTTGTTGGCAAATTGCCAATTAAGCATGAAAACCCAAAATGTGAAACTGACGTGAATTTCGAAAGGTATACATATATTCAGGTTCCCCACAGGTTGGGGAACCCAAAAAACTATGTTTTTCCTGGATCCGACCTCTCCCTCAAAAGTTAGGCCTCGGCCTAGATTGCATTTGTTGGCAAATTGCCAATTAAGCATGAAAACCCAAAATGTGAAACTGACCTGAATTTCGAAATGTATACATATATTCAGGTTCCCCACAGGTTGGGGAACCCGAAAAACCATGTTTTTTCCGGATCCAACATCTGACTGAAAAGTTACGCCTCGGCTTAGATTGCATTTGTTGGGAAATTGCCAATTAAGCATGAAAAGTGAAAATGTGAAACCGACCTGAATTTCGAAATGTTATATTCAGGTTCCCCACAGGTTGGGAAACCCGAAAAACTATGTTTTTTCCGGATCCGACCTCTCCCTCAAAAGTTAGGGCTCGGCCTAGATTGCATTTGTTGGCAAATTGCCAATTAAGCATCAACACCCAAAATGTGAAACTGACCTGAATTTCGAAATGTATACATATATTCAGGTTCCCCACAGGTTGGGAAAACCGAAAAACCATGTTTTTTCCAGATCCGACCTCTCCCTCAAAAGTTAGGCCTCGGCCTAGATTGCATTTGTTGGCAAATTGCCAATTAAGCATGAAAACCCAAAATGTGAAACTGACGTGAATTTCGAAAGGTATACATATATTCAGGTTCCCCACAGGTTGTGAAACCCGAAAAACCAAGTTTTTTCCAGATCCGACCTCTCCCTCAAAAGTTAGGCCTCGGCCTAGATTGCATTTGTTGGCAAATTGCCAATTAAGCATGAAAAGCAAAAATGTGAAACTGACCTCAAATTCGAAATGTATACATATATTCAGGTTCCCCACAAGTTGGGGAACCCGAAAAAACATGTTTTTTCCGGATCCGACCTCTCCCTCAAAAGTTAGGCCTCAGCCTAGATTGCATTGGTTGACAAATAGCCAATTAAGCATGAAAAGTGAAAATGTGAAACTGACCTGAATTTCGAAATGTATACATATATTCAGGTTCCCCACAGGTTGGGGAACCCGAAAAACCATGTTTTTTCCGGATCCAACATCTGACTGAAGAGTTACGCCTCGGCTTAGATTGCATTTGTTGGGAAATTGCCAATTAAGCATGAAAAGTGAAAATGTGAAACTGACCTGAATTTCGAAATGTATACATATATTCAGGTTCCCCACAGGTTGGGGAACCCGAAAAACCATGTTTTTTCCGGATCCAACATCTGACTGAAAAGTTACGCCTCGGCTTAGATTGCATTTGTTGGCAAATTGCCAATTAAGCATGAAAACCCAAAATGTGAAACTGACGTGAATTTCGAAAGGTATACATATATTCAGGTTCCCCACAGGTTGGGAAAACCGAAAAACCATGTTTTTTCCAGATCCGACCTCTCCCTCAAAAGTTAGGCCTCGGCCTAGATTGCATTTGTTGGCAAATTGCCAATTAAGCATGAAAACCCAAAATGTGAAACTGACGTGAATTTCGAAAGGTATACATATATTCAGGTTCCCCACAGGTTGGGAAACCCGAAAAACCATGTTTTTCCCAGATCCGACCTCTCCCTCAAAAGTTAGGCCTCGGCCTAGATTGCATTTGTTGGCAAATTGCCAATTAAGCATCAACACCCAAAATGTGAAACTGACCTGAATTTCGAAATGTATACATATATTCAGGTTCCCCACAGGTTGGGGAACCCGAAAAACTATGTTTTTTCCGGATCCGACCTCTCCCTCAAAAGTTAGGCCTCGGCCTAGATTGCATTTGTTGGCAAATTGCCAATTAAGCATCAACACCCAAAATGTGAAACTGACCTGAATTTCGAAATGTATACATATATTCAGGTTCCCCACAGGTTGGGGAACCTGAAAAACTATGTTTTTCCTGGATCCGACCTCTCCCTCAAAAGTTAGGCCTCGGCCTAGATTGCATTTGTTGGCAAATTGCCAATTAAGCATGAAAACCCAAAATGTGAAACTGACGTGAATTTCGAAAGGTATACATATATTCAGGTTCCCCACAGGTTGGGAAAACCGAAAAACCATGTTTTTTCCAGATCCGACCTCTCCCTCAAAAGTTAGGCCTCGGCCTAGATTGCATTTGTTGGCAAATTGCCAATTAAGCATGAAAAGCAAAAATGTGAAACTGACCTCAAATTCGAAATGTATACATATATTCAGGTTCCCCACAAGTTGGGCAACCCGAAAAAACATGTTTTTTCCGGATCCGACCTCTCCCTCAAAAGTTAGGCCTCAGCCTAGATTGCATTGGTTGACAAATAGCCAATTAAGCATGAAAAGTGAAAATGTGAAACTGACCTGAATTTCGAAATGTATACATATATTCAGGTTCCCCACAGGTTGGGGAACCCGAAAAACCATGTTTTTTCCGGATCCAACATCTGACTGAAGAGTTACGCCTCGGCTTAGATTGCATTTGTTGGGAAATTGCCAATTAAGCATGAAAAGTGAAAAAGTGAAACCGACCTGAATTTCGAAATGTATACATATATTCAGGTTCCCCACAGGTTGGGGAACCCGAAAAACTATGTTTTTCCGGATCCGACCTCTCCCTCAAAAGTTAGGCCTCGGCCTAGATTGCATTTGTTGGCAAATAGCCAATTAAGCATGAAAAGTGAAAATGTGAAACTGACCTGAATTTCGAAATGTATACATATATTCAGGTTCCCCACAGGTTGGGGAACCCGAAAAACCATGTTTTTTCCGGATCCAACATCTGACTGAAAAGTTACGCCTCGGCTTAGATTGCATTTGTTGGCAAATTGCCAATTAAGCATGAAAACCCAAAATGTGAAACTGACGTGAATTTCGAAAGGTATACATATATTCAGGTTCCCCACAGGTTGGGAAAACCGAAAAACCATGTTTTTTCCAGATCCGACCTCTCCCTCAAAAGTTAGGCCTCGGCCTAGATTGCATTTGTTGGCAAATTGCCAATTAAGCATGAAAACCCAAAATGTGAAACTGACGTGAATTTCGAAAGGTATACATATATTCAGGTTCCCCACAGGTTGGGGAACCCAAAAAACTATGTTTTTCCTGGATCCGACCTCTCCCTCAAAAGTTAGGCCTCGGCCTAGATTGCATTTGTTGGCAAATTGCCAATTAAGCATGAAAACCCAAAATGTGAAACTGACCTGAATTTCGAAATGTATACATATATTCAGGTTCCCCACAGGTTGGGGAACCCGAAAAACCATGTTTTTTCCGGATCCAACATCTGACTGAAAAGTTACGCCTCGGCTTAGATTGCATTTGTTGGGAAATTGCCAATTAAGCATGAAAAGTGAAAATGTGAAACCGACCTGAATTTCGAAATGTTATATTCAGGTTCCCCACAGGTTGGGAAACCCGAAAAACTATGTTTTTTCCGGATCCGACCTCTCCCTCAAAAGTTAGGGCTCGGCCTAGATTGCATTTGTTGGCAAATTGCCAATTAAGCATCAACACCCAAAATGTGAAACTGACCTGAATTTCGAAATGTATACATATATTCAGGTTCCCCACAGGTTGGGGAACCCGAAAAACTATGTTTTTCCTGGATCCGACCTCTCCCTCAAAAGTTAGGCCTCGGCCTAGATTGTATTTGTTGGCAAATTGCCAATTAAGCATGAAAACCCAAAATGTGAAACTGACGTGAATTTCGAAAGGTATACATATATTCAGGTTCCCCACAGGTTGGGAAAACCGAAAAACCATGTTTTTTCCAGATCCGACCTCTCCCTCAAAAGTTAGGCCTCGGCCTAGATTGCATTTGTTGGCAAATTGCCAATTAAGCATGAAAACCCAAAATGTGAAACTGACGTGAATTTCGAAAGGTATACATATATTCAGGTTCCCCACAGGTTGTGAAACCCGAAAAACCAAGTTTTTTCCAGATCCGACCTCTCCCTCAAAAGTTAGGCCTCGGCCTAGATTGCATTTGTTGGCAAATTGCCAATTAAGCATGAAAAGCAAAAATGTGAAACTGACCTCAAATTCGAAATGTATACATATATTCAGGTTCCCCACAAGTTGGGCAACCCGAAAAAACATGTTTTTTCCGGATCCGACCTCTCCCTCAAAAGTTAGGCCTCAGCCTAGATTGCATTGGTTGACAAATAGCCAATTAAGCATGAAAAGTGAAAATGTGAAACTGACCTGAATTTCGAAATGTATACATATATTCAGGTTCCCCACAGGTTGGGGAACCCGAAAAACCATGTTTTTTCCGGATCCAACATCTGACTGAAGAGTTACGCCTCGGCTTAGATTGCATTTGTTGGGAAATTGCCAATTAAGCATGAAAAGTGAAAAAGTGAAACCGACCTGAATTTCGAAATGTATACATATATTCAGGTTCCCCACAGGTTGGGGAACCCGAAAAACTATGTTTTTCCGGATCCGACCTCTCCCTCAAAAGTTAGGCCTCGGCCTAGATTGCATTTGTTGGCAAATAGCCAATTAAGCATGAAAAGTGAAAATGTGAAACTGACCTGAATTTCGAAATGTATACATATATTCAGGTTCCCCACAGGTTGGGGAACCCGAAAAACCATGTTTTTTCCGGATCCAACATCTGACTGAAAAGTTACGCCTCGGCTTAGATTGCATTTGTTGGCAAATTGCCAATTAAGCATGAAAACCCAAAATGTGAAACTGACGTGAATTTCGAAAGGTATACATATATTCAGGTTCCCCACAGGTTGGGAAAACCGAAAAACCATGTTTTTTCCAGATCCGACCTCTCCCTCAAAAGTTAGGCCTCGGCCTAGATTGCATTTGTTGGCAAATTGCCAATTAAGCATGAAAACCCAAAATGTGAAACTGACGTGAATTTCGAAAGGTATACATATATTCAGGTTCCCCACAGGTTGGGGAACCCAAAAAACTATGTTTTTCCTGGATCCGACCTCTCCCTCAAAAGTTAGGCCTCGGCCTAGATTGCATTTGTTGGCAAATTGCCAATTAAGCATGAAAACCCAAAATGTGAAACTGACCTGAATTTCGAAATGTATACATATATTCAGGTTCCCCACAGGTTGGGGAACCCGAAAAACCATGTTTTTTCCGGATCCAACATCTGACTGAAAAGTTACGCCTCGGCTTAGATTGCATTTGTTGGGAAATTGCCAATTAAGCATGAAAAGTGAAAATGTGAAACCGACCTGAATTTCGAAATGTTATATTCAGGTTCCCCACAGGTTGGGAAACCCGAAAAACTATGTTTTTTCCGGATCCGACCTCTCCCTCAAAAGTTAGGGCTCGGCCTAGATTGCATTTGTTGGCAAATTGCCAATTAAGCATCAACACCCAAAATGTGAAACTGACCTGAATTTCGAAATGTATACATATATTCAGGTTCCCCACAGGTTGGGGAACCCGAAAAACTATGTTTTTCCTGGATCCGACCTCTCCCTCAAAAGTTAGGCCTCGGCCTAGATTGTATTTGTTGGCAAATTGCCAATTAAGCATGAAAACCCAAAATGTGAAACTGACGTGAATTTCGAAAGGTATACATATATTCAGGTTCCCCACAGGTTGGGAAAACCGAAAAACCATGTTTTTTCCAGATCCGACCTCTCCCTCAAAAGTTAGGCCTCGGCCTAGATTGCATTTGTTGGCAAATTGCCAATTAAGCATGAAAACCCAAAATGTGAAACTGACGTGAATTTCGAAAGGTATACATATATTCAGGTTCCCCACAGGTTGTGAAACCCGAAAAACCAAGTTTTTTCCAGATCCGACCTCTCCCTCAAAAGTTAGGCCTCGGCCTAGATTGCATTTGTTGGCAAATTGCCAATTAAGCATGAAAAGCAAAAATGTGAAACTGACCTCAAATTCGAAATGTATACATATATTCAGGTTCCCCACAAGTTGGGCAACCCGAAAAAACATGTTTTTTCCGGATCCGACCTCTCCCTCAAAAGTTAGGCCTCAGCCTAGATTGCATTGGTTGACAAATAGCCAATTAAGCATGAAAAGTGAAAATGTGAAACTGACCTGAATTTCGAAATGTATACATATATTCAGGTTCCCCACAGGTTGGGGAACCCGAAAAACCATGTTTTTTCCGGATCCAACATCTGACTGAAGAGTTACGCCTCGGCTTAGATTGCATTTGTTGGGAAATTGCCAATTAAGCATGAAAAGTGAAAAAGTGAAACTGACCTGAATTTCGAAATGTATACATATATTCAGGTTCCCCACAGGTTGGGGAACCCGAAAAACTATGTTTTTTCCGGATCCGACCTCTCCCTCAAAAGTTAGGCCTCGGCCTAGATTGCATTTGTTGGGAAATTTCCAATTAAGCATGAAAAGTGAAAATGTGAAACCGACCTGAATTTCGAAATGTATACATATATTCAGGTTCCCCACAGGTTGGGGAACCCGAAAAACTATGTTTTTCCGGATCCGACCTCTCCCTCAAAAGTTAGGCCTCGGCCTAGATTGCATTTGTTGGTGTAGCCAATTAAGCATGAAAAGCAAAAATGTGAAACTGACCTCAAATTCGAAATGTATACATATATTCAGGTTCCCCACAGGTTGGGAAAACCGAAAAACCATGTTTTTTCCGGATCCAACATCTGACTGAAAAGTTAGGCCTCGGCCTAGATTGCATTTGTTGGCAAATTGCCAATTAAGCATGAAAACCCAAAATGTGAAACTGACCTGAATTTCGAAAGGTATACATATATTCAGGTTCCCCACAGGTTGGGAAACCCGAAAAACCATGTTTTTTCCAGATCCGACCTCTCCCTCAAAAGTTAGGCCTCGGCCTAGATTGCATTTGTTGGCATAGCCAATTAAGCATGAAAAGCAAAAATGTGAAACTGACCTCAAATTCGAAATGTATACATATATTCAGGTTCCCCACAAGTTGGGGAACCCGAAAAAACATGTTTTTTCCGGATCCGACCTCTCCCTCAAAAGTTAGGCCTCAGCCTAGATTGCATTGGTTGACAAATAGCCAATTAAGCATGAAAAGTGAAAATGTGAAACTGACCTGAATTTCGAAATGTATACATATATTCAGGTTCCCCACAGGTTGGAGAACCCGAAAAACCATGTTTTTTCCGGATCCAACATCTGACTGAAGAGTTACGCCTCGGCTTAGATTGCATTTGTTGGGAAATTGCCAATTAAGCATGAAAAGTGAAAATGTGAAACTGACCTGAATTTCGAAATGTATACATATATTCAGGTTCCCCACAGGTTGGGGAACCCGAAAAACTATGTTTTTTCCGGATCCGACCTCTCCCTCAAAAGTTAGGCCTCGGCCTAGATTGCATTTGTTGGGAAATTGCCAATTAAGCATGAAAAGTGAAAATGTGAAACCGACCTGAATTTCGAAATGTATACATATATTCAGGTTCCCCACAGGTTGGGGAACCCGAAAAACCATGTTTTTTCCGGATCCAACATCTGACTGAAAAGTTACGCCTCGGCTTAGATTGCATTTGTTGGCAAATTGCCAATTTAGCATGAAAACCCAAAATGTGAAACTGACGTGAATTTCGAAAGGTATACATATATTCAGGTTCCCCGAAGGTTGGGAAAACCGAAAAACCATGTTTTTTCCAGATCCGACCTCTCCCTCAAAAGTTAGGCCTCGGCCTAGATTGCATTTGTTGGCAAATTGCCAATTAAGCATGAAAACCCAAAATGTGAAACTGACGTGAATTTCGAAAGGTATACATATATTCAGGTTCCCCACAGGTTGGGGAACCCAAAAAACTATGTTTTTCCTGGATCCGACCTCTCCCTCAAAAGTTAGGCCTCGGCCTAGATTGCATTTGTTGGCAAATTGCCAATTAAGCATGAAAACCCAAAATGTGAAACTGACCTGAATTTCGAAATGTATACATATATTCAGGTTCCCCACAGGTTGGGGAACCCGAAAAACCATGTTTTTTCCGGATCCAACATCTGACTGAAAAGTTACGCCTCGGCTTAGATTGCATTTGTTGGGAAATTGCCAATTAAGCATGAAAAGTGAAAATGTGAAACCGACCTGAATTTCGAAATGTATACATATATTCAGGTTCCCCACAGGTTGGGGAACCCGAAAAACTGTTTTTTCCGGATCCGACCTCTCCCTCAAAAGTTAGGCCTCGGCCTAGATTGCATTTGTTGGCAAATTGCCAATTAAGCATCAACACCCAAAATGTGAAACTGACCTGAATTTCGAAATGTATACATATATTCACGTTCCCCACAGGTTGGGGAACCCGAAAAACTATGTTTTTCCTGGATCCGACCTCTCCCTCAAAAGTTAGGCCTCGGCCTAGATTGCATTTGTTGGCAAATTGCCAATTAAGCATGAAAACCCAAAATGTGAAACTGACCTGAATTTCGAAAGGTATACATATATTCAGGTTCCCCACAGGTTGGGGAACCCGAAAAAACATGTTTTTTCCGGATCCAACATCTGACTGAAAAGTTAGGCCTCGGCCTAGATTGCATTTGTTGGCAAATTGCCAATTAAGCATGAAAACCCAAAATGTGAAACTGACGTGAATTTCGAAAGGTATACATATATTCAGGTTCCCCACAGGTTGGGGAACCCGAAAAACTATGTTTTTTCCGGATCCGACCACTCCCTCAAAAGTTAGGCCTCGGCCTAGATTGCATTTGTTGGCAAATTGCCAATTAAGCATCAACACCCAAAATGTGAAACTGACCTGAATTTCGAAATGTATACATATATTCAGGTTCCCCACAGGTTGGGGAACCCGAAAAACTATGTTTTTCCTGGATCCGACCTCTCCCTCAAAAGTTAGGCCTCGGCCTAGATTGCATTTGTTGGCAAATTGCCAATTAAGCATGAAAACCCAAAATGTGAAACTGACGTGAATTTCGAAAGGTATACATATATTCAGGTTCCCCACAGGTTGGGAAAACCGAAAAACCATGTTTTTTCCAGATCCGACCTCTCCCTCAAAAGTTAGGCCTCGGCCTAGATTGCATTTGTTGGCAAATTGCCAATTAAGCATGAAAACCCAAAATGTGAAACTGACGTGAATTTCGAAAGGTATACATATATTCAGGTTCCCCACAGGTTGGGAAACCCGAAAAACCATGTTTTTTCCAGATCCGACCTCTCCCTCAAAAGTTAGGCCTCGGCCTAGATTGCATTTGTTGGCATAGCCAATTAAGCATGAAAAGCAAAAATGTGAAACTGACCTCAAATTCGAAATGTATACATATATTCAGGTTCCCCACAAGTTGGGGAACCCGAAAAAACATGGTTTTTCCGGATCCGACCTCTCCCTCAAAAGTTAGGCCTCAGCCTAGATTGCATTGGTTGACAAATAGCCAATTAAGCATGAAAAGTGAAAATGTGAAACTGACCTGAATTTCGAAATGTATACATATATTCAGGTTCCCCACAGGTTGGGGAACCCGAAAAACCATGTTTTTTCCGGATCCAACATCTGACTGAAGAGTTACGCCTCGGCTTAGATTGCATTTGTTGGGAAATTGCCAATTAAGCATGAAAAGTGAAAATGTGAAACTGACCTGAATTTCGAAATGTATACATATATTCAGGTTCCCCACAGGTTGGGGAACCCGAAAAACTATGTTTTTTCCGGATCCGACCTCTCCCTCAAAAGTTAGGCCTCGGCCTAGATTGCATTTGTTGGGAAATTTCCAATTAAGCATGAAAAGTGAAAATGTGAAACCGACCTGAATTTCGAAATGTATACATATATTCAGGTTCCCCACAGGTTGGGGAACCCGAAAAACTATGTTTTTCCGGATCCGACCTCTCCCTCAAAAGTTAGGCCTCGGCCTAGATTGCATTTGTTGGCAAATAGCCAATTAAGCATGAAAAGTGAAAATGTGAAACTGACCTGAATTTCGAAATGTATACATATATTCAGGTTCCCCACAGGTTGGGGAACCCGAAAAACCATGTTTTTTCCGGATCCAACATCTGACTGAAAAGTTACGCCTCGGCTTAGATTGCATTTGTTGGCAAATTGCCAATTAAGCATGAAAACCCAAAATGTGAAACTGACGTGAATTTCGAAAGGTATACATATATTCAGGTTCCCCACAGGTTGGGAAAACCGAAAAACCATGTTTTTTCCAGATCCGACCTCTCCCTCAAAAGTTAGGCCTCGGCCTAGATTGCATTTGTTGGCATAGCCAATTAAGCATGAAAAGCAAAAATGTGAAACTGACCTCAAATTCGAAATATATACATATATTCAGGTTCCCCACAAGTTGGGGAACCCGAAAAAACATGTTTTTTCCGGATCCGACCTCTCCCTCAAAAGTTAGGCCTCAGCCTAGATTGCATTGGTTGACAAATAGCCAATTAAGCATGAAAAGTGAAAATGTGAAACTGACCTGAATTTCGAAATGTATACATATATTCAGGTTCCCCACAGGTTGGAGAACCCGAAAAACCATGTTTTTTCCGGATCCAACATCTGACTGAAGAGTTACGCCTCGGCTTAGATTGCATTTGTTGGGAAATTGCCAATTAAGCATGAAAAGTGAAAATGTGAAACTGACCTGAATTTCGAAATGTATACATATATTCAGGTTCCCCACAGGTTGGGGAACCCGAAAAACTATGTTTTTTCCGGATCCGACCTCTCCCTCAAAAGTTAGGCCTCGGCCTAGATTGCATTTGTTGGGAAATTGCCAATTAAGCATGAAAAGTGAAAATGTGAAACTGACCTGAATTTCGAAATGTATACATATATTCAGGTTCCCCACAGGTTGGGGAACCCGAAAAACCATGTTTTTTCCGGATCCAACATCTGACTGAAAAGTTACGCCTCGGCTTAGATTGCATTTGTTGGGAAATTGCCAATTAAGCATGAAAAGTGAAAATGTGAAACCGACCTGAATTTCGAAATGTATACATATATTCAGGTTCCCCACAGGTTGGGGAACCCGAAAAACTGTTTTTTCCGGATCCGACCTCTCCCTCAAAAGTTAGGCCTCGGCCTAGATTGCATTTGTTGGCAAATTGCCAATTAAGCATCAACACCCAAAATGTGAAACTGACCTGAATTTCGAAATGTATACATATATTCAGGTTCCCCACAGGTTGGGGAACCCGAAAAACTATGTTTTTCCTGGATCCGACCTCTCCCTCAAAAGTTAGGCCTCGGCCTAGATTGCATTTGTTGGCAAATTGCCAATTAAGCATGAAAACCCAAAATGTGAAACTGACCTGAATTTCGAAAGGTATACATATATTCAGGTTCCCCACAGGTTGGGGAACCCGAAAAAACATGTTTTTTCCGGATCCAACATCTGACTGAAAAGTTAGGCCTCGGCCTAGATTGCATTTGTTGGCAAATTGCCAATTAAGCATGAAAACCCAAAATGTGAAACTGACGTGAATTTCGAAAGGTATACATATATTCAGGTTCCCCACAGGTTGGGGAACCCGAAAAACTATGTTTTTTCCGGATCCGACCTCTCCCTCAAAAGTTAGGCCTCGGCCTAGATTGCATTTGTTGGCAAATTGCCAATTAAGCATCAACACCCAAAATGTGAAACTGACCTGAATTTCGAAATGTATACATATATTCAGGTTCCCCACAGGTTGGGGAACCCGAAAAACTATGTTTTTCCTGGATCCGACCTCTCCCTCAAAAGTTAGGCCTCGGCCTAGATTGCATTTGTTGGCAAATTGCCAATTAAGCATGAAAACCCAAAATGTGAAACTGACCTGAATTTCGAAAGGTATACATATATTCAGGTTCCCCACAGGTTGGGGAACCCGAAAAAACATGTTTTTTCCGGATCCGACCTCTCCCTCAAAAGTTAGGCCTCGGCCTAGATTGCATTTGTTGGCAAATTGCCAATTAAGCATCAACACCCAAAATGTGAAACTGACCTGAATTTCGAAATGTATACATATATTCAGGTTCCCCACAGGTTGGGGAACCCGAAAAACTATGTTTTTCCTGGATCCGACCTCTCCCTCAAAAGTTAGGCCTCGGCCTAGATTGCATTTGTTGGCAAATTGCCAATTAAGCATGAAAACCCAAAATGTGAAACTGACGTGAATTTCGAAAGGTATACATATATTCAGGTTCCCCACAGGTTGGGAAAACCGAAAAACCATGTTTTTTCCAGATCCGACCTCTCCCTCAAACGTTAGGCCTCGGCCTAGATTGCATTTGTTGGCAAATTGCCAATTAAGCATGAAAACCCAAAATGTGAAACTGACGTGAATTTCGAAAGGTATACATATATTCAGGTTCCCCACAGGTTGGGAAACCCGAAAAACCATGTTTTTTCCAGATCCGACCTCTCCCTCAAAAGTTAGGCCTCGGCCTAGATTGCATTTGTTGGCATAGCCAATTAAGCATGAAAAGCAAAAATGTGAAACTGACCTCAAATTCGAAATGTATACATATATTCAGGTTCCCCACAAGTTGGGGAACCCGAAAAAACATGTTTTTTCCGGATCCGACCTCTCCCTCAAAAGTTAGGCCTCAGCCTAGATTGCATTGGTTGACAAATAGCCAATTAAGCATGAAAAGTGAAAATGTGAAACTGACCTGAATTTCGAAATGTATACATATATTCAGGTTCCCCACAGGTTGGGGAACCCGAAAAACCATGTTTTTTCCGGATCCAACATCTGACTGAAGAGTTACGCCTCGGCTTAGATTGCATTTGTTGGGAAATTGCCAATTAAGCATGAAAAGTGAAAATGTGAAACTGACCTGAATTTCGAAATGTATACATATATTCAGGTTCCCCACAGGTTGGGGAACCCGAAAAACTATGTTTTTTCCGGATCCGACCTCTCCCTCAAAAGTTAGGCCTCGGCCTAGATTGCATTTGTTGGGAAATTTCCAATTAAGCATGAAAAGTGAAAATGTGAAACCGACCTGAATTTCGAAATGTATACATATATTCAGGTTCCCCACAGGTTGGGAAACCCGAAAAACCATGTTTTTTCCAGATCCGACCTCTCCCTCAAAAGTTAGGCCTCGGCCTAGATTGCATTTGTTGGCAAATTGCCAATTAAGCATCAACACCCAAAATGTGAAACTGACCTGAATTTCAAAATGTATACATATATTCAGGTTCCCCACAGGTTGGGGAACCCGAAAAACTATGTTTTTTCCGGATCCGACCTCTCCCTCAAAAGTTAGGCCTCGGCCTAGATTGCATTTGTTGGCAAATTGCCAATTAAGCATCAACACCCAAAATGTGAAACTGACCTGAATTTCGAAATGTATACATATATTCAGGTTCCCCACAGATTGGGGAACCCGAAAAACTATGTTTTTCCTGGATCCGACCTCTCCCTCAAAAGTTAGGCCTCGGCCTAGATTGCATTTGTTGGCAAATTGCCAATTAAGCATGAAAACCCAAAATGTGAAACTGACGTGAATTTCGAAAGGTATACATATATTCAGGTTCCCCACAGGTTGGGAAAACCGAAAAACCATGTTTTTTCCAGATCCGACCTCTCCCTCAAAAGTTAGGCCTCGGCCTAGATTGCATTTGTTGGCAAATTGCCAATTAAGCATGAAAACCCAAAATGTGAAACTGACGTGAATTTCGAAAGGTATACATATATTCAGGTTCCCCACAGGTTGGGAAACCCGAAAAACCATGTTTTTTCCAGATCCGACCTCTCCCTCAAAAGTTAGGCCTCGGCCTAGATTGCATTTGTTGGCAAATTGCCAATTAAGCATGAAAAGCAAAAATGTGAAACTGACCTCAAATTCGAAATGTATACATATATTCAGGTTCCCCACAAGTTGGGCAACCCGAAAAAACATGTTTTTTCCGGATCCGACCTCTCCCTCAAAAGTTAGGCCTCAGCCTAGATTGCATTGGTTGACAAATAGCCAATTAAGCATGAAAAGTGAAAATGTGAAACTGACCTGAATTTCGAAATGTATACAGGTTGGGGAACCCGAAAAACCATGTTTTTTCCGGATCCAACATCTGACTGAAGAGTTACGCCTCGGCTTAGATTGCATTTGTTGGGAAATAACCAATTAAGCATGAAAAGTGAAAATGTGAAACCGACCTGAATTTCGAAATGTATACATATATTCAGGTTCCCCACAGGTTGGGGAACCCGAAAAACTATGTTTTTTCCGGATCCGACCTCTCCCTCAAAAGTTAGGCCTCAGCCTAGATTGCATTGGTTGACAAATAGCCAATTAAGCATGAAAAGTGAAAATGTGAAACTGACCTGAATTTCGAAATGTATACAGGTTGGGGAACCCGAAAAACCATGTTTTTTCCGGATCCAACATCTGACTGAAAAGTTACGCCTCGGCTTAGATTGCATTTGTTGGCAAATTGCCAATTAAGCATGAAAACCCAAAATGTGAAACTGACGTGAATTTCGAAAGGTATACATATATTCAGGTTCCCCACAGGTTGGGAAAACCGAAAAACCATGTTTTTTCCAGATCCGACCTCTCCCTCAAAAGTTAGGCCTCGGCCTAGATTGCATTTGTTGGCAAATTGCCAATTAAGCATGAAAACCCAAAATGTGAAACTGACGTGAATTTCGAAAGGTATACATATATTCAGGTTCCCCACAGGTTGGGGAACCCAAAAAACTATGTTTTTCCTGGATCCGACCTCTCCCTCAAAAGTTAGGCCTCGGCCTAGATTGCATTTGTTGGCAAATTGCCAATTAAGCATGAAAACCCAAAATGTGAAACTGACCTGAATTTCGAAATGTATACATATATTCAGGTTCCCCACAGGTTGGGGAACCCGAAAAACCATGTTTTTTCCGGATCCAACATCTGACTGAAAAGTTACGCCTCGGCTTAGATTGCATTTGTTGGGAAATTGCCAATTAAGCATGAAAAGTGAAAATGTGAAACCGACCTGAATTTCGAAATGTATACATATATTCAGGTTCCCCACAGGTTGGGGAACCCGAAAAACTATGTTTTTTCCGGATCCGACCTCTCCCTCAAAAGTTAGGCCTCGGCCTAGATTGCATTTGTTGGCAAATTGCCAATTAAGCATCAACACCCAAAATGTGAAACTGACCTGAATTTCGAAATGTATACATATATTCAGGTTCCCCACAGGTTGGGGAACCCGAAAAACTATGTTTTTCCTGGATCCGACCTCTCCCTCAAAAGTTAGGCCTCGGCCTAGATTGCATTTGTTGGCAAATTGCCAATTAAGCATGAAAACCCAAAATGTGAAACTGACCTGAATTTCGAAAGGTATACATATATTCAGGTTCCCCACAGGTTGGGGAACCCGAAAAAACATGTTTTTTCCGGATACAACATCTGACTGAAAAGTTAGGCCTCGGCCTAGATTGCATTTGTTGGCAAATTGCCAATTAAGCATGAAAACCCAAAATGTGAAACTGACGTGAATTTCGAAAGGTATACATATATTCAGGTTCCCCACAGGTTGGGGAACCCGAAAAACTATGTTTTTTCCGGATCCGACCTCTCCCTCAAAAGTTAGGCCTCGGCCTAGATTGCATTTGTTGGCAAATTGCCAATTAAGCATCAACACCCAAAATGTGAAACTGACCTGAATTTCGAAATGTATACATATATTCAGGTTCCCCACAGGTTGGGGAACCCGAAAAACTATGTTTTTCCTGGATCCGACCTCTCCCTCAAAAGTTAGGCCTCGGCCTAGATTGCATTTGTTGGCATAGCCAATTAAGCATGAAAAGCAAAAATGTGAAACTGACCTCAAATTCGAAATGTATACATATATTCAGGTTCCCCACAAGTTGGGGAACCCGAAAAAACATGTTTTTTCCGGATCCGACCTCTCCCTCAAAAGTTAGGCCTCAGCCTAGATTGCATTGGTTGACAAATAGCCAATTAAGCATGAAAAGTGAAAATGTGAAACTGACCTGAATTTCGAAATGTATACATATATTCAGGTTCCCCACAGGTTGGGGAACCCGAAAAACCATGTTTTTTCCGGATCCAACATCTGACTGAAGAGTTACGCCTCGGCTTAGATTGCATTTGTTGGCAAATAGCCAATTAAGCATGAAAAGTGAAAATGTGAAACTGACCTGAATTTCGAAATGTATAATGTATAGGTTGGGGAACCCGAAAAACTATGTTTTTTCCGGATCCGACCTCTCCCTCAAAAGTTAGGCCTCGGCCTAGATTGCATTTGTTGGGAAATTTCCAATTAAGCATGAAAAGTGAAAATGTGAAACCGACCTGAATTTCGAAATGTATACATATATTCAGGTTCCCCACAGGTTGGGGAACCCGAAAAACTATGTTTTTCCGGATCCGACCTCTCCCTCAAAAGTTAGGCCTCGGCCTAGATTGCATTTGTTGGCAAATAGCCAATTAAGCATGAAAAGTGAAAATGTGAAACTGACCTGAATTTCGAAATGTATACATATATTCAGGTTCCCCACAGGTTGGGGAACCCGAAAAACCATGTTTTTTCCGGATCCAACATCTGACTGAAAAGTTACGCCTCGGCTTAGATTGCATTTGTTGGCAAATTGCCAATTAAGCATGAAAACCCAAAATGTGAAACTGACGTGAATTTCGAAAGGTATACATATATTCAGGTTCCCCACAGGTTGGGAAAACCGAAAAACCATGTTTTTTCCAGATCCGACCTCTCCCTCAAAAGTTAGGCCTCGGGCTAGATTGCATTTGTTGGCAAATTGCCAATTAAGCATGAAAACCCAAAATGTGAAACTGACGTGAATTTCGAAAGGTATACATATATTCAGGTTCCCCACAGGTTGGGGAACCCAAAAAACTATGTTTTTCCTGGATCCGACCTCTCCCTCAAAAGTTACGCCTCGGCTTAGATTGCATTTGTTGGCAAATTGCCAATTAAGCATGAAAACCCAAAATGTGAAACTGACGTGAATTTCGAAAGGTATACATATATTCAGGTTCCCCACAGGTTGGGAAACCCGAAAAACCATGTTTTTTCCAGATCCGACCTCTCCCTCAAAAGTTAGGCCTCGGCCTAGATTGCA
The DNA here is from genome assembly GCA_034064705.1 of Bothrops alternatus. NCBI lineage: Eukaryota > Metazoa > Chordata > Lepidosauria > Squamata > Viperidae > Bothrops > Bothrops alternatus. The sequence continues at coordinate 16,654,734 of JARGCV010000085.1, forward strand.
TTTGTTGGCGTAGCCAATTAAGCATGAAAACCCAAAATGTGAAACTGACGTGAATTTCGAAAGGTATACATATATTCAGGTTCCCCACAGGTTGGGGAACCCGAAAAACTATGTTTTTTCCGGATCCGACCTCTCCCTCAAAAGTTAGGCCTCGGCCTAGATTGCATTTGTTGGCAAATTGCCAATTAAGCATCAACACCCAAAATGTGAAACTGACCTGAATTTCGAAATGTATACATATATTCAGGTTCCCCACAGATTGGGGAACCCGAAAAACTATGTTTTTCCTGGATCCGACCTCTCCCTCAAAAGTTAGGCCTCGGCCTAGATTGCATTTGTTGGCAAATTGCCAATTAAGCATGAAAACCCAAAATGTGAAACTGACGTGAATTTCGAAAGGTATACATATATTCAGGTTCCCCACAGGTTGGGAAAACCGAAAAACCATGTTTTTTCCAGATCCGACCTCTCCCTCAAAAGTTAGGCCTCGGCCTAGATTGCATTTGTTGGCAAATTGCCAATTAAGCATGAAAACCCAAAATGTGAAACTGACGTGAATTTCGAAAGGTATACATATATTCAGGTTCCCCACAGGTTGGGAAACCCGAAAAACCATGTTTTTTCCAGATCCGACCTCTCCCTCAAAAGTTAGGCCTCGGCCTAGATTGCATTTGTTGGCAAATTGCCAATTAAGCATGAAAAGCAAAAATGTGAAACTGACCTCAAATTCGAAATGTATACATATATTCAGGTTCCCCACAAGTTGGGCAACCCGAAAAAACATGTTTTTTCCGGATCCGACCTCTCCCTCAAAAGTTAGGCCTCAGCCTAGATTGCATTGGTTGACAAATAGCCAATTAAGCATGAAAAGTGAAAATGTGAAACTGACCTGAATTTCGAAATGTATACAGGTTGGGGAACCCGAAAAACCATGTTTTTTCCGGATCCAACATCTGACTGAAGAGTTACGCCTCGGCTTAGATTGCATTTGTTGGGAAATAACCAATTAAGCATGAAAAGTGAAAATGTGAAACCGACCTGAATTTCGAAATGTATACATATATTCAGGTTCCCCACAGGTTGGGGAACCCGAAAAACTATGTTTTTCCGGATCCGACCTCTCCCTCAAAAGTTAGGCCTCGGCCTAGATTGCATTTGTTGGCAAATAGCCAATTAAGCATGAAAAGTGAAAATGTGAAACTGACCTGAATTTCGAAATGTATACATATATTCAGGTTCCCCACAGGTTGGGGAACCCGAAAAACCATGTTTTTTCCGGATCCAACATCTGACTGAAAAGTTACGCCTCGGCTTAGATTGCATTTGTTGGCAAATTGCCAATTAAGCATGAAAACCCAAAATGTGAAACTGACGTGAATTTCGAAAGGTATACATATATTCAGGTTCCCCACAGGTTGGGAAAACCGAAAAACCATGTTTTTTCCAGATCCGACCTCTCCCTCAAAAGTTAGGCCTCGGCCTAGATTGCATTTGTTGGCAAATTGCCAATTAAGCATGAAAACCCAAAATGTGAAACTGACGTGAATTTCGAAAGGTATACATATATTCAGGTTCCCCACAGGTTGGGGAACCCAAAAAACTATGTTTTTCCTGGATCCGACCTCTCCCTCAAAAGTTAGGCCTCGGCCTAGATTGCATTTGTTGGCAAATTGCCAATTAAGCATGAAAACCCAAAATGTGAAACTGACCTGAATTTCGAAATGTATACATATATTCAGGTTCCCCACAGGTTGGGGAACCCGAAAAACCATGTTTTTTCCGGATCCAACATCTGACTGAAAAGTTACGCCTCGGCTTAGATTGCATTTGTTGGGAAATTGCCAATTAAGCATGAAAAGTGAAAATGTGAAACCGACCTGAATTTCGAAATGTATACATATATTCAGGTTCCCCACAGGTTGGGGAACCCGAAAAACTATGTTTTTTCCGGATCCGACCTCTCCCTCAAAAGTTAGGCCTCGGCCTAGATTGCATTTGTTGGCAAATTGCCAATTAAGCATCAACACCCAAAATGTGAAACTGACCTGAATTTCGAAATGTATACATATATTCAGGTTCCCCACAGGTTGGGGAACCCGAAAAACTATGTTTTTCCTGGATCCGACCTCTCCCTCAAAAGTTAGGCCTCGGCCTAGATTGCATTTGTTGGCAAATTGCCAATTAAGCATGAAAACCCAAAATGTGAAACTGACCTGAATTTCGAAAGGTATACATATATTCAGGTTCCCCACAGGTTGGGGAACCCGAAAAAACATGTTTTTTCCGGATACAACATCTGACTGAAAAGTTAGGCCTCGGCCTAGATTGCATTTGTTGGCAAATTGCCAATTAAGCATGAAAACCCAAAATGTGAAACTGACGTGAATTTCGAAAGGTATACATATATTCAGGTTCCCCACAGGTTGGGGAACCCGAAAAACTATGTTTTTTCCGGATCCGACCTCTCCCTCAAAAGTTAGGCCTCGGCCTAGATTGCATTTTTTGGCAAATTGCCAATTAAGCATCAACACCCAAAATGTGAAACTGACCTGAATTTCGAAATGTATACATATATTCAGGTTCCCCACAGGTTGGGGAACCCGAAAAACTATGTTTTTCCTGGATCCGACCTCTCCCTCAAAAGTTAGGCCTCGGCCTAGATTGCATTTGTTGGCATAGCCAATTAAGCATGAAAAGCAAAAATGTGAAACTGACCTCAAATTCGAAATGTATACATATATTCAGGTTCCCCACAAGTTGGGGAACCCGAAAAAACATGTTTTTTCCGGATCCGACCTCTCCCTCAAAAGTTAGGCCTCAGCCTAGATTGCATTGGTTGACAAATAGCCAATTAAGCATGAAAAGTGAAAATGTGAAACTGACCTGAATTTCGAAATGTATACATATATTCAGGTTCCCCACAGGTTGGGGAACCCGAAAAACCATGTTTTTTCCGGATCCAACATCTGACTGAAGAGTTACGCCTCGGCTTAGATTGCATTTGTTGGGAAATTGCCAATTAAGCATGAAAAGTGAAAATGTGAAACTGACCTGAATTTCGAAATGTATAATGTATAGGTTGGGTAACCCGAAAAACTATGTTTTTTCCGGAACCGACCTCTCCCTCAAAAGTTAGGCCTCGGCCTAGATTGCATTTGTTGGGAAATTTCCAATTAAGCATGAAAAGTGAAAATGTGAAACCGACCTGAATTTCGAAATGTATACATATATTCAGGTTCCCCACAGGTTGGGGAACCCGAAAAACTATGTTTTTCCGGATCCGACCTCTCCCTCAAAAGTTAGGCCTCGGCCTAGATTGCATTTGTTGGCAAATAGCCAATTAAGCATGAAAAGTGAAAATGTGAAACTGACCTGAATTTCGAAATGTATACATATATTCAGGTTCCCCACAGGTTGGGGAACCCGAAAAACCATGTTTTTTCCGGATCCAACATCTGACTGAAAAGTTACGCCTCGGCTTAGATTGCATTTGTTGGCAAATTGCCAATTAAGCATGAAAACCCAAAATGTGAAACTGACGTGAATTTCGAAAGGTATACATATATTCAGGTTCCCCACAGGTTGGGAAAACCGAAAAACCATGTTTTTTCCAGATCCGACCTCTCCCTCAAAAGTTAGGCCTCGGGCTAGATTGCATTTGTTGGCAAATTGCCAATTAAGCATGAAAACCCAAAATGTGAAACTGACGTGAATTTCGAAAGGTATACATATATTCAGGTTCCCCACAGGTTGGGGAACCCAAAAAACTATGTTTTTCCTGGATCCGACCTCTCCCTCAAAAGTTACGCCTCGGCTTAGATTGCATTTGTTGGCAAATTGCCAATTAAGCATGAAAACCCAAAATGTGAAACTGACGTGAATTTCGAAAGGTATACATATATTCAGGTTCCCCACAGGTTGGGGAACCCGAAAAACTATGTTTTTTCCGGATCCGACCTCTCCCTCAAAAGTTAAGCTTCGGCCTAGATTGCATTTGTTGGCAAATTGCCAATTAAGCATCAACACCCAAAATGTGAAACTGACCTGAATTTCGAAATGTATACATATATTCAGGTTCCCCACAGGTTGGGGAACCCGAAAAACTATGTTTTTCCTGGATCCGACCTCTCCCTCAAAAGTTAGGCCTCGGCCTAGATTGCATTTGTTGGCAAATTGCCAATTAAGCATGAAAACCCAAAATGTGAAACTGACCTGAATTTCGAAAGGTATACATATATTCAGGTTCCCCACAGGTTGGGGAACCCGAAAAAACATGTTTTTTCCGGATCCAACATCTGACTGAAAAGTTAGGCCTCGGCCTAGATTGCATTTGTTGGCAAATTGCCAATTAAGCATGAAAACCCAAAATGTGAAACTGACGTGAATTTCGAAAGGTATACATATATTCAGGTTCCCCACAGGTTGGGAAAACCGAAAAACCATGTTTTTTCCAGATCCGACCTCTCCCTCAAAAGTTAGGCCTCGGCCTAGATTGCATTTGTTGGCAAATTGCCAATTAAGCATGAAAACCCAAAATGTGAAACTGACGTGAATTTCGAAAGGTATACATATATTCAGGTTCCCCACAGGTTGGGAAACCCGAAAAACCATGTTTTTTCCAGATCCGACCTCTCCCTCAAAAGTTAGGCCTCGGCCTAGATTGCATTTGTTGGCATAGCCAATTAAGCATGAAAAGCAAAAATGTGAAACTGACCTCAAATTCGAAATGTATACATATATTCAGGTTCCCCACAAGTTGGGGAACCCGAAAAAACATGTTTTTTCCGGATCCGACCTCTCCCTCAAAAGTTAGGCCTCAGCCTAGATTGCATTGGTTGACAAATAGCCAATTAAGCATGAAAAGTGAAAATGTGAAACTGACCTGAATTTCGAAATGTATACATATATTCAGGTTCCCCACAGGTTGGGGAACCCGAAAAACCATGTTTTTTCCGGATCCAACATCTGACTGAAGAGTTACGCCTTGGCTTAGATTGCATTTGTTGGGAAATTGCCAATTAAGCATGAAAAGTGAAAATGTGAAACTGACCTGAATTTCGAAATGTATACATATATTCAGGTTCCCCACAGGTTGGGGAACCCGAAAAACTATGTTTTTTCCGGATCCGACCTCTCCCTCAAAAGTTAGGCCTCGGCCTAGATTGCATTTGTTGGGAAATTTCCAATTAAGCATGAAAAGTGAAAATGTGAAACCGACCTGAATTTCGAAATGTATACATATATTCAGGTTCCCCACAGGTTGGGGAACCCGAAAAACTATGTTTTTCCGGATCCGACCTCTCCCTCAAAAGTTAGGCCTCGGCCTAGATTGCATTTGTTGGCAAATAGCCAATTAAGCATGAAAAGTGAAAATGTGAAACTGACCTGAATTTCGAAATGTATACATATATTCAGGTTCCCCACAGGTTGGGGAACCCGAAAAACCATGTTTTTTCCGGATCCAACATCTGACTGAAAAGTTACGCCTCGGCCTAGATTGCATTTGTTGGCAAATTGCCAATTAAGCATCAACACCCAAAATGTGAAACTGACCTGAATTTCGAAATGTATACATATATTCAGGTTCCCCACAGGTTGGGAAACCCGAAAAACTATGTTTTTCCTGGATCCGACCTCTCCCTCAAAAGTTAGGCCTCGGCCTAGATTGCATTTGTTGGCAAATTGCCAATTAAGCATGAAAACCCAAAATGTGAAACTGACATGAATTTCGAAAGGTATACATATATTCAGGTTCCCCACAGGTTGGGAAAACCGAAAAACCATGTTTTTTCCAGATCCGACCTCTCCCTCAAAAGTTAGGCCTCGGCCTAGATTGCATTTGTTGGCAAATTGCCAATTAAGCATGAAAACCCAAAATGTGAAACTGACGTGAATTTCGAAAGGTATACATATATTCAGGTTCCCCACAGGTTGGGAAACCCGAAAAACCATGTTTTTTCCAGATCCGACCTCTCCCTCAAAAGTTAGGCCTCGGCCTAGATTGCATTTGTTGGCAAATTGCCAATTAAGCATGAAAAGCAAAAATGTGAAACTGACCTCAAATTCGAAATGTATACATATATTCAGGTTCCCCACAAGTTGGGCAACCCGAAAAAACATGTTTTTTCCGGATCCGACCTCTCCCTCAAAAGTTAGGCCTCAGCCTAGATTGCATTGGTTGACAAATAGCCAATTAAGCATGAAAAGTGAAAATGTGAAACTGACCTGAATTTCGAAATGTATACAGGTTGGGGAACCCGAAAAACCATGTTTTTTCCGGATCCAACATCTGACTGAAGAGTTACGCCTCGGCTTAGATTGCATTTGTTGGGAAATAACCAATTAAGCATGAAAAGTGAAAATGTGAAACCGACCTGAATTTCGAAATGTATACATATATTCAGGTTCCCCACAGGTTGGGGAACCCGAAAAACTATGTTTTTCCGGATCCGACCTCTCCCTCAAAAGTTAGGCCTCGGCCTAGATTGCATTTGTTGGCAAATAGCCAATTAAGCATGAAAAGTGAAAATGTGAAACTGACCTGAATTTCGAAATGTATACATATATTCAGGTTCCCCACAGGTTGGGGAACCCGAAAAACCATGTTTTTTCCGGATCCAACATCTGACTGAAAAGTTACGCCTCGGCTTAGATTGCATTTGTTGGCAAATTGCCAATTAAGCATGAAAACCCAAAATGTGAAACTGACGTGAATTTCGAAAGGTATACATATATTCAGGTTCCCCACAGGTTGGGAAAACCGAAAAACCATGTTTTTTCCAGATCCGACCTCTCCCTCAAAAGTTAGGCCTCGGCCTAGATTGCATTTGTTGGCAAATTGCCAATTAAGCATGAAAACCCAAAATGTGAAACTGACGTGAATTTCGAAAGGTATACATATATTCAGGTTCCCCACAGGTTGGGGAACCCAAAAAACTATGTTTTTCCTGGATCCGACCTCTCCCTCAAAAGTTAGGCCTCGGCCTAGATTGCATTTGTTGGCAAATTGCCAATTAAGCATGAAAACCCAAAATGTGAAACTGACCTGAATTTCGAAATGTATACATATATTCAGGTTCCCCACAGGTTGGGGAACCCGAAAAACCATGTTTTTTCCGGATCCAACATCTGACTGAAAAGTTACGCCTCGGCTTAGATTGCATTTGTTGGGAAATTGCCAATTAAGCATGAAAAGTGAAAATGTGAAACCGACCTGAATTTCGAAATGTATACATATATTCAGGTTCCCCACAGGTTGGGGAACCCGAAAAACTATGTTTTTTCCGGATCCGACCTCTCCCTCAAAAGTTAGGCCTCGGCCTAGATTGCATTTGTTGGCAAATTGCCAATTAAGCATCAACACCCAAAATGTGAAACTGACCTGAATTTCGAAATGTATACATATATTCAGGTTCCCCACAGGTTGGGGAACCCGAAAAACTATGTTTTTCCTGGATCCGACCTCTCCCTCAAAAGTTAGGCCTCGGCCTAGATTGCATTTGTTGGCAAATTGCCAATTAAGCATGAAAACCCAAAATGTGAAACTGACCTGAATTTCGAAAGGTATACATATATTCAGGTTCCCCACAGGTTGGGGAACCCGAAAAAACATGTTTTTTCCGGATACAACATCTGACTGAAAAGTTAGGCCTCGGCCTAGATTGCATTTGTTGGCAAATTGCCAATTAAGCATGAAAACCCAAAATGTGAAACTGACGTGAATTTCGAAAGGTATACATATATTCAGGTTCCCCACAGGTTGGGGAACCCGAAAAACTATGTTTTTTCCGGATCCGACCTCTCCCTCAAAAGTTAGGCCTCGGCCTAGATTGCATTTTTTGGCAAATTGCCAATTAAGCATCAACACCCAAAATGTGAAACTGACCTGAATTTCGAAATGTATACATATATTCAGGTTCCCCACAGGTTGGGGAACCCGAAAAACTATGTTTTTCCTGGATCCGACCTCTCCCTCAAAAGTTAGGCCTCGGCCTAGATTGCATTTGTTGGCATAGCCAATTAAGCATGAAAAGCAAAAATGTGAAACTGACCTCAAATTCGAAATGTATACATATATTCAGGTTCCCCACAAGTTGGGGAACCCGAAAAAACATGTTTTTTCCGGATCCGACCTCTCCCTCAAAAGTTAGGCCTCAGCCTAGATTGCATTGGTTGACAAATAGCCAATTAAGCATGAAAAGTGAAAATGTGAAACTGACCTGAATTTCGAAATGTATACATATATTCAGGTTCCCCACAGGTTGGGGAACCCGAAAAACCATGTTTTTTCCGGATCCAACATCTGACTGAAGAGTTACGCCTCGGCTTAGATTGCATTTGTTGGGAAATTGCCAATTAAGCATGAAAAGTGAAAATGTGAAACTGACCTGAATTTCGAAATGTATAATGTATAGGTTGGGTAACCCGAAAAACTATGTTTTTTCCGGAACCGACCTCTCCCTCAAAAGTTAGGCCTCGGCCTAGATTGCATTTGTTGGGAAATTTCCAATTAAGCATGAAAAGTGAAAATGTGAAACCGACCTGAATTTCGAAATGTATACATATATTCAGGTTCCCCACAGGTTGGGGAACCCGAAAAACTATGTTTTTCCGGATCCGACCTCTCCCTCAAAAGTTAGGCCTCGGCCTAGATTGCATTTGTTGGCAAATAGCCAATTAAGCATGAAAAGTGAAAATGTGAAACTGACCTGAATTTCGAAATGTATACATATATTCAGGTTCCCCACAGGTTGGGGAACCCGAAAAACCATGTTTTTTCCGGATCCAACATCTGACTGAAAAGTTACGCCTCGGCTTAGATTGCATTTGTTGGCAAATTGCCAATTAAGCATGAAAACCCAAAATGTGAAACTGACGTGAATTTCGAAAGGTATACATATATTCAGGTTCCCCACAGGTTGGGAAAACCGAAAAACCATGTTTTTTCCAGATCCGACCTCTCCCTCAAAAGTTAGGCCTCGGGCTAGATTGCATTTGTTGGCAAATTGCCAATTAAGCATGAAAACCCAAAATGTGAAACTGACGTGAATTTCGAAAGGTATACATATATTCAGGTTCCCCACAGGTTGGGGAACCCAAAAAACTATGTTTTTCCTGGATCCGACCTCTCCCTCAAAAGTTACGCCTCGGCTTAGATTGCATTTGTTGGCAAATTGCCAATTAAGCATGAAAACCCAAAATGTGAAACTGACGTGAATTTCGAAAGGTATACATATATTCAGGTTCCCCACAGGTTGGGAAAACCGAAAAACCATGTTTTTTCCAGATCCGACCTCTCCCTCAAAAGTTAAGCTTCGGCCTAGATTGCATTTGTTGGCAAATTGCCAATTAAGCATCAACACCCAAAATGTGAAACTGACCTGAATTTCGAAATGTATACATATATTCAGGTTCCCCACAGGTTGGGGAACCCGAAAAACTATGTTTTTCCTGGATCCGACCTCTCCCTCAAAAGTTAGGCCTCGGCCTAGATTGCATTTGTTGGCAAATTGCCAATTAAGCATGAAAACCCAAAATGTGAAACTGACCTGAATTTCGAAAGGTATACATATATTCAGGTTCCCCACAGGTTGGGGAACCCGAAAAAACATGTTTTTTCCGGATCCAACATCTGACTGAAAAGTTAGGCCTCGGCCTAGATTGCATTTGTTGGCAAATTGCCAATTAAGCATGAAAACCCAAAATGTGAAACTGACGTGAATTTCGAAAGGTATACATATATTCAGGTTCCCCACAGGTTGGGAAAACCGAAAAACCATGTTTTTTCCAGATCCGACCTCTCCCTCAAAAGTTAGGCCTCGGCCTAGATTGCATTTGTTGGCAAATTGCCAATTAAGCATGAAAACCCAAAATGTGAAACTGACGTGAATTTCGAAAGGTATACATATATTCAGGTTCCCCACAGGTTGGGAAACCCGAAAAACCATGTTTTTTCCAGATCCGACCTCTCCCTCAAAAGTTAGGCCTCGGCCTAGATTGCATTTGTTGGCATAGCCAATTAAGCATGAAAAGCAAAAATGTGAAACTGACCTCAAATTCGAAATGTATACATATATTCAGGTTCCCCACAAGTTGGGGAACCCGAAAAAACATGTTTTTTCCGGATCCGACCTCTCCCTCAAAAGTTAGGCCTCAGCCTAGATTGCATTGGTTGACAAATAGCCAATTAAGCATGAAAAGTGAAAATGTGAAACTGACCTGAATTTCGAAATGTATACATATATTCAGGTTCCCCACAGGTTGGGGAACCCGAAAAACCATGTTTTTTCCGGATCCAACATCTGACTGAAGAGTTACGCCTTGGCTTAGATTGCATTTGTTGGGAAATTGCCAATTAAGCATGAAAAGTGAAAATGTGAAACTGACCTGAATTTCGAAATGTATACATATATTCAGGTTCCCCACAGGTTGGGGAACCCGAAAAACTATGTTTTTTCCGGATCCGACCTCTCCCTCAAAAGTTAGGCCTCGGCCTAGATTGCATTTGTTGGGAAATTTCCAATTAAGCATGAAAAGTGAAAATGTGAAACCGACCTGAATTTCGAAATGTATACATATATTCAGGTTCCCCACAGGTTGGGGAACCCGAAAAACTATGTTTTTCCGGATCCGACCTCTCCCTCAAAAGTTAGGCCTCGGCCTAGATTGCATTTGTTGGCAAATAGCCAATTAAGCATGAAAAGTGAAAATGTGAAACTGACCTGAATTTCGAAATGTATACATATATTCAGGTTCCCCACAGGTTGGGGAACCCGAAAAACCATGTTTTTTCCGGATCCAACATCTGACTGAAAAGTTACGCCTCGGCCTAGATTGCATTTGTTGGCAAATTGCCAATTAAGCATCAACACCCAAAATGTGAAACTGACCTGAATTTCGAAATGTATACATATATTCAGGTTCCCCACAGGTTGGGAAACCCGAAAAACTATGTTTTTCCTGGATCCGACCTCTCCCTCAAAAGTTAGGCCTCGGCCTAGATTGCATTTGTTGGCAAATTGCCAATTAAGCATGAAAACCCAAAATGTGAAACTGACATGAATTTCGAAAGGTATACATATATTCAGGTTCCCCACAGGTTGGGAAAACCGAAAAACCATGTTTTTTCCAGATCCGACCTCTCCCTCAAAAGTTAGGCCTCGGCCTAGATTGCATTTGTTGGCAAATTGCCAATTAAGCATGAAAACCCAAAATGTGAAACTGACGTGAATTTCGAAAGGTATACATATATTCAGGTTCCCCACAGGTTGGGAAACCCGAAAAACCATGTTTTTTCCAGATCCGACCTCTCCCTCAAAAGTTAGGCCTCGGCCTAGATTGCATTTGTTGGCGTAGCCAATTAAGCATGAAAAGCAAAAATGTGAAACTGACCTGAATTTCGAAATGTATACATATATTCAGGTTCCCCACAGGTTGGGGAACCCGAAAAACCATGCTTTTTCCGGATCCAACATCTGACTGAAAAGTTAGGCCTTGGCCTAGATTGCATTTGTTGGCAAATTGCCAATTAAGCATGAAAAGTGAAAATGTGAAACTGACCTGAATTTCGAAATGTATACATATATTCAGGTTCCCCACAGGTTGGGGAACCCGAAAAACCATGCTTTTTCCGGATCCAACATCTGACTGAAAAGTTAGGCCTCGGCCTAGATTGCATTTGTTGGCAAATTGCCAATTAAGCATGAAAACCCAAAATGTGAAACTGACGTGAATTTCGAAAGGTATACATATATTCAGGTTCCCCACAGGTTGGGGACCCCAAAAAACTATGTTTTTCCTGGATCCGACCTCTCCCTCAAAAGTTAGGCCTCGGCCTAGATTGCATTTGTTGGCAAATTGCCAATTAAGCATGAAAACCCAAAATGTGAAACTGACGTGAATTTCGAAATGTATACATATATTCAGGTTCCCCACAGGTTGGGGAACCCGAAAAACCATGTTTTTTCCGGATCCAACATCTGACTGAAAAGTTACGCCTCGGCTTAGATTGCATTTGTTGGGAAATTGCCAATTAAGCATGAAAAGTGAAAATGTGAAACCGACCTGAATTTCGAAATGTATACATATATTCAGGTTCCCCACAGGTTGGGGAACCCGAAAAACTATGTTTTTTCCGGATCCGACCTCTCCCTCAAAAGTTAGGCCTCGGCCTAGATTGCATTTGTTGGCAAATTGCCAATTAAGCATCAAAACCCAAAATGTGAAACTGACCTGAATTTCGAAATGTATACATATATTCAGGTTCCCCACAGGTTGGGGAACCCGAAAAAACTATGTTTTTCCTGGATCCGACCTCTCCCTCAAAAGTTAGGCCTCGGCCTAGATTGCATTTGTTGGCAAATTGCCAATTAAGCATGAAAACCCAAAATGTGAAACTGACGTGAATTTCGAAAGGTATACATATATTCAGGTTCCCCACAGGTTGGGGAACCCGAAAAAGCATGTTTTTTCCGGATCCAACATCTGACTGAAAAGTTAGGCCTCGGCCTAGATTGCATTTGTTGGCAAATTGCCAATTAAGCATGAAAACCCAAAATGTGAAACTGACGTGAATTTCGAAAGGTATACATATATTCAGGTTCCCCACAGGTTGGGGAACCCGAAAAACTATGTTTTTTCCGGATCCGACCTCTCCCTCAAAAGTTAGGCCTCGGCCTAGATTGCATTTGTTGGCAAATTGCCAATTAAGCATCAACACCCAAAATGTGAAACTGACCTGAATTTCGAAATGTATACATATATTCAGGTTCCCCACAGGTTGGGGAACCCGAAAAACTATGTTTTTCCTGGATCCGACCTCTCCCTCAAAAGTTAGGCCTCGGCCTAGATTGCATTTGTTGGCAAATTGCCAATTAAGCATGAAAAGCAAAAATGTGAAACTGACCTCAAATTCGAAATGTATACATATATTCAGGTTCCCCACAAGTTGGGCAACCCGAAAAAACATGTTTTTTCCGGATCCGACCTCTCCCTCAAAAGTTAGGCCTCAGCCTAGATTGCATTGGTTGACAAATAGCCAATTAAGCATGAAAAGTGAAAATGTGAAACTGACCTGAATTTCAAAATGTATACATATATTCAGGTTCCCCACAGGTTGGGGAACCCGAAAAACCATGTTTTTTCCGGATCCAACATCTGACTGAAGAGTTACGCCTCGGCTTAGATTGCATTTGTTGGCAAATTGCCAATTAAGCATGAAAAGTGAAAATGTGAAACCGACCTGAATTTCGAAATGTATACATATATTCAGGTTCCCCACAGGTTGGGGAACCCGAAAAACTACCGTGTTTCCCCGATAGTAAGACACCCCCGATTGTAAGACGTATCGGGGTTTTCAGGGGGTCGGCTAATATAAGCCGTACCCCGAAAGTAAGACATAGTGGGGCTTTTGGGGATAAAAAGAAAGTAAGACACTTCTTCCTTTCGGGGAAACACGGGGTACATATATTCAGGTTCCCCACAGGTTGGGGAAACCGAAAAACCATGTTTTTTCCAGATCCGACCTCTCCCTCAAAAGTTAGGCCTCGGCCTAGATTGCATTTGTTGGCAAATTGCCAATTAAGCATGAAAACCCAAAATGTGAAACTGACGTGAATTTCGAAAGGTATACATATATTCAGGTTCCCCACAGGTTGGGAAACCCGAAAAACCATGTTTTTTCCAGATCCGACCTCTCCCTCAAAAGTTAGGCCTCGGCCTAGATTGCATTTGTTGGCGTAGCCAATTAAGCATGAAAAGCAAAAATATGAAACTGACCTCAAATTCGAAATGTATACATATATTCAGGTTCCCCACAAGTTAGGGAACCCGAAAAAACATGTTTCTTCCGGATCCGACCTCTCCCTCAAAAGTTAGGCCTCGGCCTAGATTGCATTTGTTGGCGTAGCCAATTAAGCATGAAAAGCAAAAATGTGAAACTGACCTCAAATTCGAAATGTATACATATATTCAGGTTCCCCACAGGTTGGGGAACCCGAAAAAACAATGTTTTTTCCGGATCCGACCTCTCCCTCAAAAGTTAGGCCTCAGCCTAGATTGCATTGGTTGACAAATAGCCAATTAAGCATGAAAAGTGAAAATGTGAAACTGACGTGAATTTCGAAAGGTATACATATATTCAGGTTCCCCACAGGTTGGGGAACCCGAAAAACTATGTTTTTTCCGCATCCTACCTCTGCCTGAAAAGGTACGCCTCAGCTTAGATTGCATTTGTTGGGAAATTGCCAATTAAGCATGAAAAGTGAAAATGTGAAACTGACCTGAATTTCGAAATGTATACATATATTCAGGTTCCCCACAGGTTGGGGAACCCGAAAAACTATGTTTTTTCCGGATCCGACCTCTCCCTCAAAAGTTAGGCCTCAGCCTAGATTGCATTGGTTGACAAATAGCCAATTAAGCATGAAAAGTGAAAATGTGAAACTGACCTGAATTTCGAAATGTATACATATATTCAGGTTCCCCACAGGTTGGGGAACCCGAAAAACCATGTTTTTTCCGGATCCAACATCTGACTGAAAAGTTACGCCTCGGCTTAGATTGCATTTGTTGGCAAATTGCCAATTAAGCATGAAAACCCAAAATGTGAAACTGACGTGAATTTCGAAAGGTATACATATATTCAGGTTCCCCACAGGTTGGGGAACCCGAAAAACTATGTTTTTCCTGGATCCGACCTCTCCCTCAAAAGTTAGGCCTCGGCCTAGATTGCATTTGTTGGCAAATTGCCAATTAAGCATGAAAACCCAAAATGTGAAACTGACCTGAATTTCGAAATGTATACATATATTCAGGTTCCCCACAGGTTGGGGAACCCGAAAAACCATGTTTTTTCCGGATCCAACATCTGACTGAAAAGTTACGCCTCGGCTTAGATTGCATTTGTTGGGAAATTGCCAATTAAGCATGAAAAGTGAAAATGTGAAACCGACCTGAATTTCGAAATGTATACATATATTCAGGTTCCCCACAGGTTGGGGAACCCGAAAAACTATGTTTTTTCCGGATCCGACCTCTCCCTCAAAAGTTAGGCCTCGGCCTAGATTGCATTTGTTGGCAAATTGCCAATTAAGCATCAACACCCAAAATGTGAAACTGACCTGAATTTCGAAATGTATACATATATTCAGGTTCCCCACAGGTTGGGGAACCCGAAAAACTATGTTTTTCCTGGATCCGACCTCTCCCTCAAAAGTTAGGCCTCGGCCTAGATTGCATTTGTTGGCAAATTGCCAATTAAGCATGAAAACCCAAAATGTGAAACTGACGTGAATTTCGAAAGGTATACATATATTCAGGTTCCCCACAGGTTGGGGAACCCGAAAAACTATGTTTTTTCCGGATCCGACCTATCCCTCAAAAGTTAGGCCTCGGCCTAGATTGCATTTTTTGGCAAATTGCCAATTAAGCATCAACACCCAAAATGTGAAACTGACCTGAATTTCGAAATGTATACATATATTCAGGTTCCCCACAGGTTGGGGAACCCGAAAAACTATGTTTTTCCTGGATCCGACCTCTCCCTCAAAAGTTAGGCCTCGGCCTAGATTGCATTTGTTGGCAAATTGCCAATTAAGCATGAAAACCCAAAATGTGAAACTGACGTGAATTTCGAAAGGTATACATATATTCAGGTTCCCCACAGGTTGGGAAACCCGAAAAACCATGTTTTTTCCAGATCCGACCTCTCCCTCAAAAGTTAGGCCTCGGCCTAGATTGCATTTGTTGGCATAGCCAATTAAGCATGAAAAGCAAAAATGTGAAACTGACCTCAAATTCGAAATGTATACATATATTCAGGTTCCCCACAAGTTGGGGAACCCGAAAAAACATGTTTTTTCCGGATCCGACCTCTCCCTCAAAAGTTAGGCCTCAGCCTAGATTGCATTGGTTGACAAATAGCCAATTAAGCATGAAAAGTGAAAATGTGAAACTGACCTGAATTTCGAAATGTATAATATATAGGTTGGGGAACCCGAAAAACCATGTTTTTTCCGGATCCAACATCTGACTGAAAAGTTACGCCTCGGCTTAGATTGCATTTGTTGGCAAATTGCCAATTAAGCATGAAAACCCAAAATGTGAAACTGACGTGAATTTCGAAAGGTATACATATATTCAGGTTCCCCACAGGTTGGGAAAACCGAAAAACCATGTTTTTTCCAGATCCGACCTCTCCCTCAAAAGTTAGGCCTCGGCCTAGATTGCATTTGTTGGCAAATTGCCAATTAAGCATGAAAACCCAAAATGTGAAACTGACGTGAATTTCGAAAGGTATACATATATTCAGGTTCCCCACAGGTTGGGGAACCCAAAAAACTATGTTTTTCCTGGATCCGACCTCTCCCTCAAAAGTTAGGCCTCTGCCTAGATTGCATTTGTTGGCAAATTGCCAATTAAGCATGAAAACCCAAAATGTGAAACTGACCTGAATTTCGAAATGTATACATATATTCAGGTTCCCCACAGGTTGGGGAACCCGAAAAACCATGTTTTTTCCGGATCCAACATCTGACTGAAAGGTTACGCCTCGGCTTAGATTGCATTTGTTGGGAAATTGCCAATTAAGCATGAAAAGTGAAAATGTGAAACCGACCTGAATTTCGAAATGTATACATATATTCAGGTTCCCCACAGGTTGGGGAACCCGAAAAACTATGTTTTTTCCGCATCCTACCTCTGCCTGAAAAGGTACGCCTCAGCTTAGATTGCATTTGTTGGGAAATTGCCAATTAAGCATGAAAAGTGAAAATGTGAAACTGACCTGAATTTCGAAATGTATACATATATTCAGGTTCCCCACAGGTTGGGGAACCCGAAAAACTATGTTTTTCCTGGATCCGACCTCTCCCTCAAAAGTTAGGCCTCGGCCTAGATTGCATTTGTTGGCAAATTGCCAATTAAGCATGAAAACCCAAAATGTGAAACTGACCTGAATTTCGAAAGGTATACATATATTCAGGTTCCCCACAGGTTGGGGAACCCAAAAAAACATGTTTTTTCCGGATCCAACATCTGACTGAAAAGTTAGGCCTCGGCCTAGATTGCATTTGTTGGCAAATTGCCAATTAAGCATGAAAACCCAAAATGTGAAACTGACGTGAATTTCGAAAGGTATACATATATTCAGGTTCCCCACAGGTTGGGAAACCCGAAAAACCATGTTTTTTCCAGATCCGACCTCTCCCTCAAAAGTTAGGCCTCGGCCTAGATTGCATTTGTTGGCAAATTGCCAATTAAGCATCAACACCCAAAATGTGAAACTGACCTGACTTTCGAAATGTATACATATATTCAGGTTCCCCACAGGTTGGGGAACCCGAAAAACTATGTTTTTTCCGGATCCGACCTCTCCCTCAAAAGTTAGGCCTCGGCCTAGATTGCATTTGTTGGCAAATTGCCAATTAAGCATCAACACCCAAAATGTGAAACTGACCTGAATTTCGAAATGTATACATATATTCAGGTTCCCCACAGGTTGGGGAACCCGAAAAACTATGTTTTTCCTGGATCCGACCTCTCCCTCAAAAGTTAGGCCTCGGCCTAGATTGCATTTGTTGGCAAATTGCCAATTAAGCATGAAAACCCAAAATGTGAAACTGACGTGAATTTCGAAAGGTATACATATATTCAGGTTCCCCACAGGTTGGGAAAACCGAAAAACCGTGTTTTTTCCAGATCCGACCTCTCCCTCAAAAGTTAGGCCTCGGCCTAGATTGCATTTGTTGGCAAATTGCCAATTAAGCATGAAAACCCAAAATGTGAAACTGACGTGAATTTCGAAAGGTATACATATATTCAGGTTCCCCACAGGTTGGGGAACCCGAAAAACTATGTTTTTTCCGGATCCGACCTCTCCCTCAAAAGTTAGGCCTCGGCCTAGATTGCATTTTTTGGCAAATTGCCAATTAAGCATCAACACCCAAAATGTGAAACTGACCTGAATTTCGAAATGTATACATATATTCAGGTTCCCCACAGGTTGGGGAACCCGAAAAACTATGTTTTTCCTGGATCCGACCTCTCCCTCAAAAGTTAGGCCTCGGCCTAGATTGCATTTGTTGGCAAATTGCCAATTAAGCATGAAAACCCAAAATGTGAAACTGACGTGAATTTCGAAAGGTATACATATATTCAGGTTCCCCACAGGTTGGGAAAACCGAAAAACCATGTTTTTTCCAGATCCGACCTCTCCCTCAAAAGTTAGGCCTCGGCCTAGATTGCATTTGTTGGCAAATTGCCAATTAAGCATGAAAACCCAAAATGTGAAACTGACGTGAATTTCGAAAGGTATACATATATTCAGGTTCCCCACAGGTTGGGAAACCCGAAAAACCATGTTTTTTCCAGATCCGACCTCTCCCTCAAAAGTTAGGCCTCGGCCTAGATTGCATTTGTTGGCATAGCCAATTAAGCATGAAAAGCAAAAATGTGAAACTGACCTCAAATTCGAAATGTATACATATATTCAGGTTCCCCACAAGTTGGGGAACCCGAAAAAACATGTTTTTTCCGGATCCGACCTCTCCCTCAAAAGTTAGGCCTCAGCCTAGATTGCATTGGTTGACAAATAGCCAATTAAGCATGAAAAGTGAAAATGTGAAACTGACCTGAATTTCGAAATGTATACATATATTCAGGTTCCCCACAGGTTGGGGAACCCGAAAAACCATGTTTTTTCCGGATCCAACATCTGACTGAAGAGTTACGCCTCGGCTTAGATTGCATTTGTTGGGAAATTGCCAATTAAGCATGAAAAGTGAAAATGTGAAACTGACCTGAATTTCGAAATGTATAATGTATAGGTTGGGGAACCCGAAAAACTATGTTTTTTCCGGATCCGACCTCTCCCTCAAAAGTTAGGCCTCGGCCTAGATTGCATTTGTTGGGAAATTTCCAATTAAGCATGAAAAGTGAAAATGTGAAACCGACCTGAATTTCGAAATGTATACATATATTCAGGTTCCCCACAGGTTGGGGAACCCGAAAAACTATGTTTTTCCGGATCCGACCTCTCCCTCAAAAGTTAGGCCTCGGCCTAGATTGCATTTGTTGGCAAATAGCCAATTAAGCATGAAAAGTGAAAATGTGAAACTGACCTGAATTTCGAAATGTATACATATATTCAGGTTCCCCACAGGTTGGGGAACCCGAAAAACCATGTTTTTTCCGGATCCAACATCTGACTGAAAAGTTACGCCTCGGCTTAGATTGCATTTGTTGGCAAATTGCCAATTAAGCATGAAAACCCAAAATGTGAAACTGACGTGAATTTCGAAAGGTATACATATATTCAGGTTCCCCACAGGTTGGGAAAACCGAAAAACCATGTTTTTTCCAGATCCGACCTCTCCCTCAAAAGTTAGGCCTCGGGCTAGATTGCATTTGTTGGCAAATTGCCAATTAAGCATGAAAACCCAAAATGTGAAACTGACGTGAATTTCGAAAGGTATACATATATTCAGGTTCCCCACAGGTTGGGGAACCCAAAAAACTATGTTTTTCCTGGATCCGACCTCTCCCTCAAAAGTTAGGCCTCGGCCTAGATTGCATTTGTTGGCAAATTGCCAATTAAGCATGAAAACCCAAAATGTGAAACTGACCTGAATTTCGAAATGTATTCATATATTCAGGTTCCCCACAGGTTGGGGAACCCGAAAAACCATGTTTTTTCCGGATCCAACATCTGACTGAAAAGTTACGCCTCGGCTTAGATTGCATTTGTTGGGAAATTGCCAATTAAGCATGAAAAGTGAAAATGTGAAACCGACCTGAATTTCGAAATGTATACATATATTCAGGTTCCCCACAGGTTGGGGAACCCGAAAAACTATGTTTTTTCCGGATCCGACCTCTCCCTCAAAAGTTAAGCTTCGGCCTAGATTGCATTTGTTGGCAAATTGCCAATTAAGCATCAACACCCAAAATGTGAAACTGACCTGAATTTCGAAATGTATACATATATTCAGGTTCCCCACAGGTTGGGGAACCCGAAAAACTATGTTTTTCCTGGATCCGACCTCTCCCTCAAAAGTTAGGCCTCGGCCTAGATTGCATTTGTTGGCAAATTGCCAATTAAGCATGAAAACCCAAAATGTGAAACTGACCTGAATTTCGAAAGGTATACATATATTCAGGTTCCCCACAGGTTGGGGAACCCGAAAAAACATGTTTTTTCCGGATCCAACATCTGACTGAAAAGTTAGGCCTCGGCCTAGATTGCATTTGTTGGCAAATTGCCAATTAAGCATGAAAACCCAAAATGTGAAACTGACGTGAATTTCGAAAGGTATACATATATTCAGGTTCCCCACAGGTTGGGGAACCCGAAAAACTACGTTTTTTCCGGATCCGACCTCTCCCTCAAAAGTTAGGCCTCGGCCTAGATTGCATTTGTTGGCAAATTGCCAATTAAGCATCAACACCCAAAATGTGAAACTGACCTGAATTTCGAAATGTATACATATATTCAGGTTCCCCACAGTTTGGGGAACCCTAAAAACTATCTTTTTCCTGGATCCGACCTCTCCCTCAAAAGTTAGGCCTCGGCCTAGATTGCATTTGTTGGCAAATTGCCAATTAAGCATGAAAACCCAAAATGTGAAACTGACGTGAATTTCGAAAGGTATACATATATTCAGGTTCCCCACAGGTTGGGAAAACCGAAAAACCATGTTTTTTCCAGATCCGACCTCTCCCTCAAAAGTTAGGCCTCGGCCTAGATTGCATTTGTTGGCAAATTGCCAATTAAGCATGAAAACCCAAAATGTGAAACTGACGTGAATTTCGAAAGGTATACATATATTCAGGTTCCCCACAGGTTGGGAAACCCGAAAAACCATGTTTTTTCCAGATCCGACCTCTCCCTCAAAAGTTAGGCCTCGGCCTAGATTGCATTTGTTGGCATAGCCAATTAAGCATGAAAAGCAAAAATGTGAAACTGACCTCAAATTCGAAATGTATACATATATTCAGGTTCCCCACAAGTTGGGGAACCCGAAAAAACATGTTTTTTCCGGATCCGACCTCTCCCTCAAAAGTTAGGCCTCAGCCTAGATTGCATTGGTTGACAAATAGCCAATTAAGCATGAAAAGTGAAAATGTGAAACTGACCTGAATTTCGAAATGTATACATATATTCAGGTTCCCCACAGGTTGGGGAACCCGAAAAACCATGTTTTTTCCGGATCCAACATCTGACTGAAGAGTTACGCCTCGGCTTAGATTGCATTTGTTGGGAAATTGCCAATTAAGCATGAAAAGTGAAAATGTGAAACTGACCTGAATTTCGAAATGTATACATATATTCAGGTTCCCCACAGGTTGGGGAACCCGAAAAACTATGTTTTTTCCGGATCCGACCTCTCCCTCAAAAGTTAGGCCTCGGCCTAGATTGCATTTGTTGGCAAATTGCCAATTAAGCATGAAAACCCAAAATGTGAAACTGACCTGAATTTCGAAAGGTATACATATATTCAGGTTCCCCACAGGTTGGGGAACCCGAAAAAGCATGTTTTTTCCGGATCCAACATCTGACTGAAAAGTTAGGCCTCGGCCTAGATTGCATTTGTTGGCAAATTGCCAATTAAGCATGAAAACCCAAAATGTGAAACTGACGTGAATTTCGAAAGGTATACATATATTCAGGTTCCCCACAGGTTGGGGAACCCGAAAAACTATGTTTTTTCCGGATCCGACCTCTCCCTCAAAAGTTAGGCCTCGGCCTAGATTGCATTTGTTGGCAAATTGCCAATTAAGCATCAACACCCAAAATGTGAAACTGACCTGAATTTCGAAATGTATACATATATTCAGGTTCCCCACAGGTTGGGGAACCCGAAAAACTATGTTTTTCCTGGATCCGACCTCTCCCTCAAAAGTTAGGCCTCGGCCTAGATTGCATTTGTTGGCAAATTGCCAATTAAGCATGAAAAGCAAAAATGTGAAACTGACCTCAAATTCGAAATGTATACATATATTCAGGTTCCCCACAAGTTGGGCAACCCGAAAAAACATGTTTTTTCCGGATCCGACCTCTCCCTCAAAAGTTAGGCCTCAGCCTAGATTGCATTGGTTGACAAATAGCCAATTAAGCATGAAAAGTGAAAATGTGAAACTGACCTGAATTTCGAAATGTATACATATATTCAGGTTCCCCACAGGTTGGGGAACCCGAAAAACCATGTTTTTTCCGGATCCAACATCTGACTGAAGAGTTACGCCTCGGCTTAGATTGCATTTGTTGGCAAATTGCCAATTAAGCATGAAAAGTGAAAATGTGAAACCGACCTGAATTTCGAAATGTATACATATATTCAGGTTCCCCACTGGTTGGGGAACCCGAAAAACTACCGTGTTTCCCCGATAGTAAGACACCCCCGATTGTAAGACGTATCGGGGTTTTCAGGGGGTCGGCTAATATAAGCCGTACCCCGAAAGTAAGACATAGTGGGGCTTTTGGGGATAAAAAGAAAGTAAGACACTTCTTCCTTTCGGGGAAACACGGGGTACATATATTCAGGTTCCCCACAGGTTGGGGAAACCGAAAAACCATGTTTTTTCCAGATCCGACCTCTCCCTCAAAAGTTAGGCCTCGGCCTAGATTGCATTTGTTGGCAAATTGCCAATTAAGCATGAAAACCCAAAATGTGAAACTGACGTGAATTTCGAAAGGTATACATATATTCAGGTTCCCCACAGGTTGGGAAACCCGAAAAACCATGTTTTTTCCAGATCCGACCTCTCCCTCAAAAGTTAGGCCTCGGCCTAGATTGCATTTGTTGGCGTAGCCAATTAAGCATGAAAAGCAAAAATATGAAACTGACCTCAAATTCGAAATGTATACATATATTCAGGTTCCCCACAAGTTAGGGAACCCGAAAAAACATGTTTCTTCCGGATCCGACCTCTCCCTCAAAAGTTAGGCCTCGGCCTAGATTGCATTTGTTGGCGTAGCCAATTAAGCATGAAAAGCAAAAATGTGAAACTGACCTCAAATTCGAAATGTATACATATATTCAGGTTCCCCACAGGTTGGGGAACCCGAAAAAACAATGTTTTTTCCGGATCCGACCTCTCCCTCAAAAGTTAGGCCTCAGCCTAGATTGCATTGGTTGACAAATAGCCAATTAAGCATGAAAAGTGAAAATGTGAAACTGACGTGAATTTCGAAAGGTATACATATATTCAGGTTCCCCACAGGTTGGGGAACCCGAAAAACTATGTTTTTTCCGCATCCTACCTCTGCCTGAAAAGGTACGCCTCAGCTTAGATTGCATTTGTTGGGAAATTGCCAATTAAGCATGAAAAGTGAAAATGTGAAACTGACCTGAATTTCGAAATGTATACATATATTCAGGTTCCCCACAGGTTGGGGAACCCGAAAAACTATGTTTTTTCCGGATCCGACCTCTCCCTCAAAAGTTAGGCCTCAGCCTAGATTGCATTGGTTGACAAATAGCCAATTAAGCATGAAAAGTGAAAATGTGAAACTGACCTGAATTTCGAAATGTATACATATATTCAGGTTCCCCACAGGTTGGGGAACCCGAAAAACCATGTTTTTTCCGGATCCAACATCTGACTGAAAAGTTACGCCTCGGCTTAGATTGCATTTGTTGGCAAATTGCCAATTAAGCATGAAAACCCAAAATGTGAAACTGACGTGAATTTCGAAAGGTATACATATATTCAGGTTCCCCACAGGTTGGGGAACCCGAAAAACTATGTTTTTCCTGGATCCGACCTCTCCCTCAAAAGTTAGGCCTCGGCCTAGATTGCATTTGTTGGCAAATTGCCAATTAAGCATGAAAAGCAAAAATGTGAAACTGACCTCAAATTCGAAATGTATACATATATTCAGGTTCCCCACAAGTTGGGCAACCCGAAAAAACATGTTTTTTCCGGATCCGACCTCTCCCTCAAAAGTTAGGCCTCAGCCTAGATTGCATTGGTTGACAAATAGCCAATTAAGCATGAAAAGTGAAAATGTGAAACTGACCTGAATTTCGAAATGTATACATATATTCAGGTTCCCCACAGGTTGGGGAACCCGAAAAACCATGTTTTTTCCGGATCCAACATCTGACTGAAGAGTTACGCCTCGGCTTAGATTGCATTTGTTGGGAAATTGCCAATTAAGCATGAAAAGTGAAAATGTGAAACTGACCTGAATTTCGAAATGTATACATATATTCAGGTTCCCCACAGGTTGGGGAACCCAAAAAACTATGTTTTTTCCAGATCCGACCTCTCCCTCAAAAGTTAGGTCTCGGCCTAGATTGCATTTGTTGGCAAATTGCCAATTAAGCATGAAAAGTGAAAATGTGAAACCGACCTGAATTTCGAAATGTATACATATATTCAGGTTCCCCACAGGTTGGGGAACCCGAAAAACTACCGTGTTTCCCCGATAGTAAGACACCCCCGATTGTAAGACGTATCGGGGTTTTCAGGGGGTCGGCTAATATAAGCCGTACCCCGAAAGTAAGACATAGTGGGGCTTTTGGGGATAAAAAGAAAGTAAGACACTTCTTCCTTTCGGGGAAACACGGGGTACATATATTCAGGTTCCCCACAGGTTGGGGAAACCGAAAAACCATGTTTTTTCCAGATCCGACCTCTCCCTCAAAAGTTAGGCCTCGGCCTAGATTGCATTTGTTGGCAAATTGCCAATTAAGCATGAAAACCCAAAATGTGAAACTGACGTGAATTTCGAAAGGTATACATATATTCAGGTTCCCCACAGGTTGGGAAACCCGAAAAACCATGTTTTTTCCAGATCCGACCTCTCCCTCAAAAGTTAGGCCTCGGCCTAGATTGCATTTGTTGGCGTAGCCAATTAAGCATGAAAAGCAAAAATATGAAACTGACCTCAAATTCGAAATGTATACATATATTCAGGTTCCCCACAAGTTAGGGAACCCGAAAAAACATGTTTCTTCCGGATCCGACCTCTCCCTCAAAAGTTAGGCCTCGGCCTAGATTGCATTTGTTGGCGTAGCCAATTAAGCATGAAAAGCAAAAATGTGAAACTGACCTCAAATTCGAAATGTATACATATATTCAGGTTCCCCACAGGTTGGGGAACCCGAAAAACTACCGTGTTTCCCCGATAGTAAGACACCCCCGATTGTAAGACGTATCGGGGTTTTCAGGGGGTCGGCTAATATAAGCCGTACCCCGAAAGTAAGACATAGTGGGGCTTTTGGGGATAAAAAGAAAGTAAGACACTTCTTCCTTTCGGGGAAACACGGGGTACATATATTCAGGTTCCCCACAGGTTGGGGAAACCGAAAAACCATGTTTTTTCCAGATCCGACCTCTCCCTCAAAAGTTAGGCCTCGGCCTAGATTGCATTTGTTGGCAAATTGCCAATTAAGCATGAAAACCCAAAATGTGAAACTGACGTGAATTTCGAAAGGTATACATATATTCAGGTTCCCCACAGGTTGGGAAACCCGAAAAACCATGTTTTTTCCAGATCCGACCTCTCCCTCAAAAGTTAGGCCTCGGCCTAGATTGCATTTGTTGGCGTAGCCAATTAAGCATGAAAAGCAAAAATATGAAACTGACCTCAAATTCGAAATGTATACATATATTCAGGTTCCCCACAAGTTAGGGAACCCGAAAAAACATGTTTCTTCCGGATCCGACCTCTCCCTCAAAAGTTAGGCCTCGGCCTAGATTGCATTTGTTGGCGTAGCCAATTAAGCATGAAAAGCAAAAATGTGAAACTGACCTCAAATTCGAAATGTATACATATATTCAGGTTCCCCACAGGTTGGGGAACCCGAAAAAACAATGTTTTTTCCGGATCCGACCTCTCCCTCAAAAGTTAGGCCTCAGCCTAGATTGCATTGGTTGACAAATAGCCAATTAAGCATGAAAAGTGAAAATGTGAAACTGACGTGAATTTCGAAAGGTATACATATATTCAGGTTCCCCACAGGTTGGGGAACCCGAAAAACTATGTTTTTTCCGCATCCTACCTCTGCCTGAAAAGGTACGCCTCAGCTTAGATTGCATTTGTTGGGAAATTGCCAATTAAGCATGAAAAGTGAAAATGTGAAACTGACCTGAATTTCGAAATGTATACATATATTCAGGTTCCCCACAGGTTGGGGAACCCGAAAAACTATGTTTTTTCCGGATCCGACCTCTCCCTCAAAAGTTAGGCCTCAGCCTAGATTGCATTGGTTGACAAATAGCCAATTAAGCATGAAAAGTGAAAATGTGAAACTGACCTGAATTTCGAAATGTATACATATATTCAGGTTCCCCACAGGTTGGGGAACCCGAAAAACCATGTTTTTTCCGGATCCAACATCTGACTGAAAAGTTACGCCTCGGCTTAGATTGCATTTCTTGGCAAATTGCCAATTAAGCATGAAAACCCAAAATGTGAAACTGACGTGAATTTCGAAAGGTATACATATATTCAGGTTCCCCACAGGTTGGGGAACCCGAAAAACTATGTTTTTCCTGGATCCGACCTCTCCCTCAAAAGTTAGGCCTCGGCCTAGATTGCATTTGTTGGCAAATTGCCAATTAAGCATGAAAACCCAAAATGTGAAACTGACCTGAATTTCGAAATGTATACATATATTCAGGTTCCCCACAGGTTGGGGAACCCGAAAAACCATGTTTTTTCCGGATCCAACATCTGACTGAAAAGTTACGCCTCGGCTTAGATTGCATTTGTTGGGAAATTGCCAATTAAGCATGAAAAGTGAAAATGTGAAACCGACCTGAATTTCGAAATGTATACATATATTCAGGTTCCCCACAGGTTGGGGAACCCGAAAAACTATGTTTTTTCCGGATCCGACCTCTCCCTCAAAAGTTAGGCCTCGGCCTAGATTGCATTTGTTGGCAAATTGCCAATTAAGCATCAACACCCAAAATGTGAAACTGACCTGAATTTCGAAATGTATACATATATTCAGGTTCCCCACAGGTTGGGGAACCCGAAAAACTATGTTTTTCCTGGATCCGACCTCTCCCTCAAAAGTTAGGCCTCGGCCTAGATTGCATTTGTTGGCAAATTGCCAATTAAGCATGAAAACCCAAAATGTGAAACTGACGTGAATTTCGAAAGGTATACATATATTCAGGTTCCCCACAGGTTGGGGAACCCGAAAAACTATGTTTTTTCCGGATCCGACCTCTCCCTCAAAAGTTAGGCCTCGGCCTAGATTGCATTTTTTGGCAAATTGCCAATTAAGCATCAACACCCAAAATGTGAAACTGACCTGAATTTCGAAATGTATACATATATTCAGGTTCCCCACAGGTTGGGGAACCCGAAAAACTATGTTTTTCCTGGATCCGACCTCTCCCTCAAAAGTTAGGCCTCGGCCTAGATTGCATTTGTTGGCAAATTGCCAATTAAGCATGAAAACCCAAAATGTGAAACTGACGTGAATTTCGAAAGGTATACATATATTCAGGTTCCCCACAGGTTGGGAAACCCGAAAAACCATGTTTTTTCCAGATCCGACCTCTCCCTCAAAAGTTAGGCCTCGGCCTAGATTGCATTTGTTGGCATAGCCAATTAAGCATGAAAAGCAAAAATGTGAAACTGACCTCAAATTCGAAATGTATACATATATTCAGGTTCCCCACAAGTTGGGGAACCCGAAAAAACATGTTTTTTCCGGATCCGACCTCTCCCTCAAAAGTTAGGCCTCAGCCTAGATTGCATTGGTTGACAAATAGCCAATTAAGCATGAAAAGTGAAAATGTGAAACTGACCTGAATTTCGAAATGTATACATATATTCAGGTTCCCCACAGGTTGGGGAACCCGAAAAACCATGTTTTTTCCGGATCCAACATCTGACTGAAGAGTTACGCCTCGGCTTAGATTGCATTTGTTGGGAAATTGCCAATTAAGCATGAAAAGTGAAAATGTGAAACTGACCTGAATTTCGAAATGTATAATGTATAGGTTGGGGAACCCGAAAAACTATGTTTTTTCCGGATCCGACCTCTCCCTCAAAAGTTAGGCCTCGGCCTAGATTGCATTTGTTGGGAAATTTCCAATTAAGCATGAAAAGTGAAAATGTGAAACCGACCTGAATTTCGAAATGTATACATATATTCAGGTTCCCCACAGGTTGGGGAACCCGAAAAACTATGTTTTTCCGGATCCGACCTCTCCCTCAAAAGTTAGGCCTCGGCCTAGATTGCATTTGTTGGCAAATAGCCAATTAAGCATGAAAAGTGAAAATGTGAAACTGACCTGAATTTCGAAATGTATACATATATTCAGGTTCCCCACAGGTTGGGGAACCCGAAAAACCATGTTTTTTCCGGATCCAACATCTGACTGAAAAGTTACGCCTCGGCTTAGATTGCATTTGTTGGCAAATTGCCAATTAAGCATGAAAACCCAAAATGTGAAACTGACGTGAATTTCGAAAGGTATACATATATTCAGGTTCCCCACAGGTTGGGAAAACCGAAAAACCATGTTTTTTCCAGATCCGACCTCTCCCTCAAAAGTTAGGCCTCGGCCTAGATTGCATTTGTTGGCAAATTGCCAATTAAGCATGAAAACCCAAAATGTGAAACTGACGTGAATTTCGAAAGGTATACATATATTCAGGTTCCCCACAGGTTGGGGAACCCAAAAAACTATGTTTTTCCTGGATCCGACCTCTCCCTCAAAAGTTAGGCCTCTGCCTAGATTGCATTTGTTGGCAAATTGCCAATTAAGCATGAAAACCCAAAATGTGAAACTGACCTGAATTTCGAAATGTATACATATATTCAGGTTCCCCACAGGTTGGGGAACCCGAAAAACCATGTTTTTTCCGGATCCAACATCTGACTGAAAAGTTACGCCTCGGCTTAGATTGCATTTGTTGGGAAATTGCCAATTAAGCATGAAAAGTGAAAATGTGAAACCGACCTGAATTTCGAAATGTATACATATATTCAGGTTCCCCACAGGTTGGGGAACCCGAAAAACTATGTTTTTTCCGCATCCTACCTCTGCCTGAAAAGGTACGCCTCAGCTTAGATTGCATTTGTTGGGAAATTGCCAATTAAGCATGAAAAGTGAAAATGTGAAACTGACCTGAATTTCGAAATGTATACATATATTCAGGTTCCCCACAGGTTGGGGAACCCGAAAAACTATGTTTTTCCTGGATCCGACCTCTCCCTCAAAAGTTAGGCCTCGGCCTAGATTGCATTTGTTGGCAAATTGCCAATTAAGCATGAAAACCCAAAATGTGAAACTGACCTGAATTTCGAAAGGTATACATATATTCAGGTTCCCCACAGGTTGGGGAACCCGAAAAAACATGTTTTTTCCGGATCCAACATCTGACTGAAAAGTTAGGCCTCGGCCTAGATTGCATTTGTTGGCAAATTGCCAATTAAGCATGAAAACCCAAAATGTGAAACTGACCTGACTTTCGAAATGTATACATATATTCAGGTTCCCCACAGGTTGGGGAACCCGAAAAACTATGTTTTTTCCGGATCCGACCTCTCCCTCAAAAGTTAGGCCTCGGCCTAGATTGCATTTGTTGGCAAATTGCCAATTAAGCATCAACACCCAAAATGTGAAACTGACCTGAATTTCGAAATGTATACATATATTCAGGTTCCCCACAGGTTGGGGAACCCGAAAAACTATGTTTTTCCTGGATCCGACCTCTCCCTCAAAAGTTAGGCCTCGGCCTAGATTGCATTTGTTGGCAAATTGCCAATTAAGCATGAAAACCCAAAATGTGAAACTGACGTGAATTTCGAAAGGTATACATATATTCAGGTTCCCCACAGGTTGGGAAAACCGAAAAACCGTGTTTTTTCCAGATCCGACCTCTCCCTCAAAAGTTAGGCCTCGGCCTAGATTGCATTTGTTGGCAAATTGCCAATTAAGCATGAAAACCCAAAATGTGAAACTGACGTGAATTTCGAAAGGTATACATATATTCAGGTTCCCCACAGGTTGGGGAACCCGAAAAACTATGTTTTTTCCGGATCCGACCTCTCCCTCAAAAGTTAGGCCTCGGCCTAGATTGCATTTTTTGGCAAATTGCCAATTAAGCATCAACACCCAAAATGTGAAACTGACCTGAATTTCGAAATGTATACATATATTCAGGTTCCCCACAGGTTGGGGAACCCGAAAAACTATGTTTTTCCTGGATCCGACCTCTCCCTCAAAAGTTAGGCCTCGGCCTAGATTGCATTTGTTGGCAAATTGCCAATTAAGCATGAAAACCCAAAATGTGAAACTGACGTGAATTTCGAAAGGTATACATATATTCAGGTTCCCCACAGGTTGGGAAAACCGAAAAACCATGTTTTTTCCAGATCCGACCTCTCCCTCAAAAGTTAGGCCTCGGCCTAGATTGCATTTGTTGGCAAATTGCCAATTAAGCATGAAAACCCAAAATGTGAAACTGACGTGAATTTCGAAAGGTATACATATATTCAGGTTCCCCACAGGTTGGGAAACCCGAAAAACCATGTTTTTTCCAGATCCGACCTCTCCCTCAAAAGTTAGGCCTCGGCCTAGATTGCATTTGTTGGCAAATTGCCAATTAAGCATGAAAACCCAAAATGTGAAACTGACGTGAATTTCGAAAGGTATACATATATTCAGGTTCCCCACAGGTTGGGGAACCCAAAAAACTATGTTTTTCCTGGATCCGACCTCTCCCTCAAAAGTTAGGCCTCTGCCTAGATTGCATTTGTTGGCAAATTGCCAATTAAGCATGAAAACCCAAAATGTGAAACTGACCTGAATTTCGAAATGTATACATATATTCAGGTTCCCCACAGGTTGGGGAACCCGAAAAACCATGTTTTTTCCGGATCCAACATCTGACTGAAAAGTTACGCCTCGGCTTAGATTGCATTTGTTGGGAAATTGCCAATTAAGCATGAAAAGTGAAAATGTGAAACCGACCTGAATTTCGAAATGTATACATATATTCAGGTTCCCCACAGGTTGGGGAACCCGAAAAACTATGTTTTTTCCGGATCCGACCTCTCCCTCAAAAGTTAGGCCTCGGCCTAGATTGCATTTGTTGGCAAATTGCCAATTAAGCATCAACACCCAAAATGTGAAACTGACCTGAATTTCGAAATGTATACATATATTCAGGTTCCCCACAGGTTGGGGAACCCGAAAAACTATGTTTTTCCTGGATCCGACCTCTCCCTCAAAAGTTAGGCCTCGGCCTAGATTGCATTTGTTGGCAAATTGCCAATTAAGCATGAAAACCCAAAATGTGAAACTGACCTGAATTTCGAAAGGTATACATATATTCAGGTTCCCCACAGGTTGGGGAACCCGAAAAAACATGTTTTTTCCGGATCCAACATCTGACTGAAAAGTTAGGCCTCGGCCTAGATTGCATTTGTTGGCAAATTGCCAATTAAGCATGAAAACCCAAAATGTGAAACTGACGTGAATTTCGAAAGGTATACATATATTCAGGTTCCCCACAGGTTGGGAAACCCGAAAAACCATGTTTTTTCCAGATCCGACCTCTCCCTCAAAAGTTAGGCCTCGGCCTAGATTGCATTTGTTGGCAAATTGCCAATTAAGCATCAACACCCAAAATGTGAAACTGACCTGACTTTCGAAATGTATACATATATTCAGGTTCCCCACAGGTTGGGGAACCCGAAAAACTATGTTTTTTCCGGATCCGACCTCTCCCTCAAAAGTTAGGCCTCGGCCTAGATTGCATTTGTTGGCAAATTGCCAATTAAGCATCAACACCCAAAATGTGAAACTGACCTGAATTTCGAAATGTATACATATATTCAGGTTCCCCACAGGTTGGGGAACCCGAAAAACTATGTTTTTCCTGGATCCGACCTCTCCCTCAAAAGTTAGGCCTCGGCCTAGATTGCATTTGTTGGCAAATTGCCAATTAAGCATGAAAACCCAAAATGTGAAACTGACGTGAATTTCGAAAGGTATACATATATTCAGGTTCCCCACAGGTTGGGAAAACCGAAAAACCGTGTTTTTTCCAGATCCGACCTCTCCCTCAAAAGTTAGGCCTCGGCCTAGATTGCATTTGTTGGCAAATTGCCAATTAAGCATGAAAACCCAAAATGTGAAACTGACGTGAATTTCGAAAGGTATACATATATTCAGGTTCCCCACAGGTTGGGGAACCCGAAAAACTATGTTTTTTCCGGATCCGACCTCTCCCTCAAAAGTTAGGCCTCGGCCTAGATTGCATTTTTTGGCAAATTGCCAATTAAGCATCAACACCCAAAATGTGAAACTGACCTGAATTTCGAAATGTATACATATATTCAGGTTCCCCACAGGTTGGGGAACCCGAAAAACTATGTTTTTCCTGGATCCGACCTCTCCCTCAAAAGTTAGGCCTCGGCCTAGATTGCATTTGTTGGCAAATTGCCAATTAAGCATGAAAACCCAAAATGTGAAACTGACGTGAATTTCGAAAGGTATACATATATTCAGGTTCCCCACAGGTTGGGAAAACCGAAAAACCATGTTTTTTCCAGATCCGACCTCTCCCTCAAAAGTTAGGCCTCGGCCTAGATTGCATTTGTTGGCAAATTGCCAATTAAGCATGAAAACCCAAAATGTGAAACTGACGTGAATTTCGAAAGGTATACATATATTCAGGTTCCCCACAGGTTGGGAAACCCGAAAAACCATGTTTTTTCCAGATCCGACCTCTCCCTCAAAAGTTAGGCCTCGGCCTAGATTGCATTTGTTGGCATAGCCAATTAAGCATGAAAAGCAAAAATGTGAAACTGACCTCAAATTCGAAATGTATACATATATTCAGGTTCCCCACAAGTTGGGGAACCCGAAAAAACATGTTTTTTCCGGATCCGACCTCTCCCTCAAAAGTTAGGCCTCAGCCTAGATTGCATTGGTTGACAAATAGACAATTAAGCATGAAAAGTGAAAATGTGAAACTGACCTGAATTTCGAAATGTATACATATATTCAGGTTCCCCACAGGTTGGGGAACCCGAAAAACCATGTTTTTTCCGGATCCAACATCTGACTGAAGAGTTACGCCTCGGCTTAGATTGCATTTGTTGGGAAATTGCCAATTAAGCATGAAAAGTGAAAATGTGAAACTGACCTGAATTTCGAAATGTATAATGTATAGGTTGGGGAACCCGAAAAACTATGTTTTTTCCGGATCCGACCTCTCCCTCAAAAGTTAGGCCTCGGCCTAGATTGCATTTGTTGGGAAATTTCCAATTAAGCATGAAAAGTGAAAATGTGAAACCGACCTGAATTTCGAAATGTATACATATATTCAGGTTCCCCACAGGTTGGGGAACCCGAAAAACTATGTTTTTCCGGATCCGACCTCTCCCTCAAAAGTTAGGCCTCGGCCTAGATTGCATTTGTTGGCAAATAGCCAATTAAGCATGAAAAGTGAAAATGTGAAACTGACCTGAATTTCGAAATGTATACATATATTCAGGTTCCCCACAGGTTGGGGAACCCGAAAAACCATGTTTCTTCCGGATCCAACATCTGACTGAAAAGTTACGCCTCGGCTTAGATTGCATTTGTTGGCAAATTGCCAATTAAGCATGAAAACCCAAAATGTGAAACTGACGTGAATTTCGAAAGGTATACATATATTCAGGTTCCCCACAGGTTGGGAAAACCGAAAAACCATGTTTTTTCCAGATCCGACCTCTCCCTCAAAAGTTAGGCCTCGGCCTAGATTGCATTTGTTGGCAAATTGCCAATTAAGCATGAAAACCCAAAATGTGAAACTGACGTGAATTTCGAAAGGTATACATATATTCAGGTTCCCCACAGGTTGGGGAACCCAAAAAACTATGTTTTTCCTGGATCCGACCTCTCCCTCAAAAGTTAGGCCTCTGCCTAGATTGCATTTGTTGGCAAATTGCCAATTAAGCATGAAAACCCAAAATGTGAAACTGACGTGAATTTCGAAAGGTATACATATATTCAGGTTCCCCACAGGTTGGGAAACCCGAAAAACCATGTTTTTTTCAGATCCGACCTCTCCCTCAAAAGTTAGGCCTCGGCCTAGATTGCATTTGTTGGCATAGCCAATTAAGCATGAAAAGCAAAAATGTGAAACTGACCTCAAATTCGAAATGTATACATATATTCAGGTTCCCCACAAGTTGGGGAACCCGAAAAAACATGTTTTTTCCGGATCCGACCTCTCCCTCAAAAGTTAGGCCTCAGCCTAGATTGCATTGGTTGACAAATAGCCAATTAAGCATGAAAAGTGAAAATGTGAAACTGACCTGAATTTCGAAATGTATACATATATTCAGGTTCCCCACAGGTTGGGGAACCCGAAAAACCATGTTTTTTCCGGATCCAACATCTGACTGAAGAGTTACGCCTCGGCTTAGATTGCATTTGTTGGGAAATTGCCAATTAAGCATGAAAAGTGAAAATGTGAAACTGACCTGAATTTCGAAATGTATAATGTATAGGTTGGGGAACCCGAAAAACTATGTTTTTTCCGGATCCGACCTCTCCCTCAAAAGTTAGGCCTCGGCCTAGATTGCATTTGTTGGGAAATTTCCAATTAAGCATGAAAAGTGAAAATGTGAAACCGACCTGAATTTCGAAATGTATACATATATTCAGGTTCCCCACAGGTTGGGGAACCCGAAAAACTATGTTTTTTCCGGATCCGACCTCTCCCTCAAAAGTTAGGCCTCGGCCTAGATTGCATTTGTTGGCAAATTGCCAATTAAGCATGAAAACCCAAAATGTGAAACTGACGTGAATTTCGAAAGGTATACATATATTCAGGTTCCCCACAGGTTGGGGAACCCGAAAAACTATGTTTTTTCCGGATCCGACCTCTCCCTCAAAAGTTAGGCCTCGGCCTAGATTGCATTTGTTGGCAAATTGCCAATTAAGCATCAACACCCAAAATGTGAAACTGACCTGAATTTCGAAATGTATACATATATTCAGGTTCCCCACAGTTTGGGGAACCCGAAAAACTATGTTTTTCCTGGATCCGACCTCTCCCTCAAAAGTTAGGCCTCGGCCTAGATTGCATTTGTTGGCAAATTGCCAATTAAGCATGAAAACCCAAAATGTGAAACTGACGTGAATTTCGAAAGGTATGCATATATTCAGGTTCCCCACAGGTTGGGAAAACCGAAAAACCATGTTTTTTCCAGATCCGACCTCTCCCTCAAAAGTTAGGCCTCGGCCTAGATTGCATTTGTTGGCAAATTGCCAATTAAGCATGAAAACCCAAAATGTGAAACTGACGTGAATTTCGAAAGGTATACATATATTCAGGTTCCCCACAGGTTGGGAAACCCGAAAAACCATGTTTTTTCCAGATCCGACCTCTCCCTCAAAAGTTAGGCCTCGGCCTAGATTGCATTTGTTGGCAAATTGCCAATTAAGCATCAACACCCAAAATGTGAAACTGACCTGACTTTCGAAATGTATACATATATTCAGGTTCCCCACAGGTTGGGGAACCCGAAAAACTATGTTTTTTCCGGATCCGACCTCTCCCTCAAAAGTTAGGCCTCGGCCTAGATTGCATTTGTTGGCAAATTGCCAATTAAGCATCAACACCCAAAATGTGAAACTGACCTGAATTTCGAAATGTATACATATATTCAGGTTCCCCACAGGTTGGGGAACCCGAAAAACTATGTTTTTCCTGGATCCGACCTCTCCCTCAAAAGTTAGGCCTCGGCCTAGATTGCATTTGTTGGCAAATTGCCAATTAAGCATGAAAACCCAAAATGTGAAACTGACGTGAATTTCGAAAGGTATACATATATTCAGGTTCCCCACAGGTTGGGAAAACCGAAAAACCGTGTTTTTTCCAGATCCGACCTCTCCCTCAAAAGTTAGGCCTCGGCCTAGATTGCATTTGTTGGCAAATTGCCAATTAAGCATGAAAACCCAAAATGTGAAACTGACGTGAATTTCGAAAGGTATACATATATTCAGGTTCCCCACAGGTTGGGAAACCCGAAAAACCATGTTTTTTCCAGATCCGACCTCTCCCTCAAAAGTTAGGCCTTGGCCTAGATTGCATTTGTTGGCGTAGCCAATTAAGCATGAAAAGCAAAAATGTGAAACTGACCTCAAATTCGAAATGTATACATATATTCAGGTTCCTCACAAGTTGGGGAACCCGAAAAAACATGTTTTTTCCGGATCCGACCTCTCCCTCAAAAGTTAGGCCTCAGCCTAGATTGCATTGGTTGACAAATAGCCAATTAAGCATGAAAAGTGAAAATGTGAAACTGACCTGAATTTCGAAATGTATACATATATTCAGGTTCCCCACAGGTTGGGGAACCCGAAAAACCATGCTTTTTCCGGATCCAACATCTGACTGAAAAGTTAGGCCTCGGCCTAGATTGCATTTGTTGGCAAATTGCCAATTAAGCATGAAAACCCAAAATGTGAAACTGACGTGAATTTCGAAAGGTATACATATATTCAGGTTCCCCACAGGTTGGGGACCCCAAAAAACTATGTTTTTCCTGGATCCGACCTCTCCCTCAAAAGTTAGGCCTCGGCCTAGATTGCATTTGTTGGCAAATTGCCAATTAAGCATGAAAACCCAAAATGTGAAACTGACCTGAATTTCGAAATGTATACATATATTCAGGTTCCCCACAGGTTGGGGAACCCGAAAAACCATGTTTTTTCCGGATCCAACATCTGACTGAAAAGTTACGCCTCGGCTTAGATTGCATTTGTTGGGAAATTGCCAATTAAGCATGAAAAGTGAAAATGTGAAACCGACCTGAATTTCGAAATGTATACATATATTCAGGTTCCCCACAGGTTGGGGAACCCAAAAAACTATGTTTTTTCCGGATCCGACCTCTCCCTCAAAAGTTAGGCCTCGGCCTAGATTGCATTTGTTGGCAAATTGCCAATTAAGCATCAACACCCAAAATGTGAAACTGACCTGAATTTCGAAATGTATACATATATTCAGGTTCCCCACAGGTTGGGGAACCCGAAAAACCATGTTTTTCCTGGATCCGACCTCTCCCTCAAAAGTTAGGCCTCGGCCTAGATTGCATTTGTTGGCAAATTGCCAATTAAGCATGAAAACCCAAAATGTGAAACTGACGTGAATTTCGAAAGGTATACATATATTCAGGTTCCCCACAGGTTGGGAAACCCGAAAAACCATGTTTTTTCCAGATCCGACCTCTCCCTCAAAAGTTAGGCCTCGGCCTAGATTGCATTTGTTGGCATAGCCAATTAAGCATGAAAAGCAAAAATGTGAAACTGACCTCAAATTCGAAATGTATACATATATTCAGGTTCCCCACAAGTTGGGGAACCCGAAAAAACATGTTTTTTCCGGATCCGACCTCTCCCTCAAAAGTTAGGCCTCGGCCTAGATTGCATTTGTTGGCAAATTGCCAATTAAGCATGAAAACCCAAAATGTGAAACTGACGTGAATTTCGAAAGGTATACATATATTCAGGTTCCCCACAGGTTGGGAAAACCGAAAAACCGTGTTTTTTCCAGATCCGACCTCTCCCTCAAAAGTTAGGCCTCGGCCTAGATTGCATTTGTTGGCAAATTGCCAATTAAGCATGAAAACCCAAAATGTGAAACTGACGTGAATTTCGAAAGGTATACATATATTCAGGTTCCCCACAGGTTGGGGAACCCGAAAAACTATGTTTTTTCCGGATCCGACCTCTCCCTCAAAAGTTAGGCCTCGGCCTAGATTGCATTTTTTGGCAAATTGCCAATTAAGCATCAACACCCAAAATGTGAAACTGACCTGAATTTCGAAATGTATACATATATTCAGGTTCCCCACAGGTTGGGGAACCCGAAAAACTATGTTTTTCCTGGATCCGACCTCTCCCTCAAAAGTTAGGCCTCGGCCTAGATTGCATTTGTTGGCAAATTGCCAATTAAGCATGAAAACCCAAAATGTGAAACTGACGTGAATTTCGAAAGGTATACATATATTCAGGTTCCCCACAGGTTGGGAAAACCGAAAAACCATGTTTTTTCCAGATCCGACCTCTCCCTCAAAAGTTAGGCCTCGGCCTAGATTGCATTTGTTGGCAAATTGCCAATTAAGCATGAAAACCCAAAATGTGAAACTGACGTGAATTTCGAAAGGTATACATATATTCAGGTTCCCCACAGGTTGGGAAACCCGAAAAACCATGTTTTTTCCAGATCCGACCTCTCCCTCAAAAGTTAGGCCTCGGCCTAGATTGCATTTGTTGGCAAATTGCCAATTAAGCATGAAAACCCAAAATGTGAAACTGACGTGAATTTCGAAAGGTATACATATATTCAGGTTCCCCACAGGTTGGGGAACCCAAAAAACTATGTTTTTCCTGGATCCGACCTCTCCCTCAAAAGTTAGGCCTCTGCCTAGATTGCATTTGTTGGCAAATTGCCAATTAAGCATGAAAACCCAAAATGTGAAACTGACCTGAATTTCGAAATGTATACATATATTCAGGTTCCCCACAGGTTGGGGAACCCGAAAAACCATGTTTTTTCCGGATCCAACATCTGACTGAAAAGTTACGCCTCGGCTTAGATTGCATTTGTTGGGAAATTGCCAATTAAGCATGAAAAGTGAAAATGTGAAACCGACCTGAATTTCGAAATGTATACATATATTCAGGTTCCCCACAGGTTGGGGAACCCGAAAAACTATGTTTTTTCCGGATCCGACCTCTCCCTCAAAAGTTAGGCCTCGGCCTAGATTGCATTTGTTGGCAAATTGCCAATTAAGCATCAACACCCAAAATGTGAAACTGACCTGAATTTCGAAATGTATACATATATTCAGGTTCCCCACAGGTTGGGGAACCCGAAAAACTATGTTTTTCCTGGATCCGACCTCTCCCTCAAAAGTTAGGCCTCGGCCTAGATTGCATTTGTTGGCAAATTGCCAATTAAGCATGAAAACCCAAAATGTGAAACTGACCTGAATTTCGAAAGGTATACATATATTCAGGTTCCCCACAGGTTGGGGAACCCGAAAAAACATGTTTTTTCCGGATCCAACATCTGACTGAAAAGTTAGGCCTCGGCCTAGATTGCATTTGTTGGCAAATTGCCAATTAAGCATGAAAACCCAAAATGTGAAACTGACGTGAATTTCGAAAGGTATACATATATTCAGGTTCCCCACAGGTTGGGAAACCCGAAAAACCATGTTTTTTCCAGATCCGACCTCTCCCTCAAAAGTTAGGCCTCGGCCTAGATTGCATTTGTTGGCAAATTGCCAATTAAGCATCAACACCCAAAATGTGAAACTGACCTGACTTTCGAAATGTATACATATATTCAGGTTCCCCACAGGTTGGGGAACCCGAAAAACTATGTTTTTTCCGGATCCGACCTCTCCCTCAAAAGTTAGGCCTCGGCCTAGATTGCATTTGTTGGCAAATTGCCAATTAAGCATCAACACCCAAAATGTGAAACTGACCTGAATTTCGAAATGTATACATATATTCAGGTTCCCCACAGGTTGGGGAACCCGAAAAACTATGTTTTTCCTGGATCCGACCTCTCCCTCAAAAGTTAGGCCTCGGCCTAGATTGCATTTGTTGGCAAATTGCCAATTAAGCATGAAAACCCAAAATGTGAAACTGACGTGAATTTCGAAAGGTATACATATATTCAGGTTCCCCACAGGTTGGGAAAACCGAAAAACCGTGTTTTTTCCAGATCCGACCTCTCCCTCAAAAGTTAGGCCTCGGCCTAGATTGCATTTGTTGGCAAATTGCCAATTAAGCATGAAAACCCAAAATGTGAAACTGACGTGAATTTCGAAAGGTATACATATATTCAGGTTCCCCACAGGTTGGGGAACCCGAAAAACTATGTTTTTTCCGGATCCGACCTCTCCCTCAAAAGTTAGGCCTCGGCCTAGATTGCATTTTTTGGCAAATTGCCAATTAAGCATCAACACCCAAAATGTGAAACTGACCTGAATTTCGAAATGTATACATATATTCAGGTTCCCCACAGGTTGGGGAACCCGAAAAACTATGTTTTTCCTGGATCCGACCTCTCCCTCAAAAGTTAGGCCTCGGCCTAGATTGCATTTGTTGGCAAATTGCCAATTAAGCATGAAAACCCAAAATGTGAAACTGACGTGAATTTCGAAAGGTATACATATATTCAGGTTCCCCACAGGTTGGGAAAACCGAAAAACCATGTTTTTTCCAGATCCGACCTCTCCCTCAAAAGTTAGGCCTCGGCCTAGATTGCATTTGTTGGCAAATTGCCAATTAAGCATGAAAACCCAAAATGTGAAACTGACGTGAATTTCGAAAGGTATACATATATTCAGGTTCCCCACAGGTTGGGAAACCCGAAAAACCATGTTTTTTCCAGATCCGACCTCTCCCTCAAAAGTTAGGCCTCGGCCTAGATTGCATTTGTTGGCATAGCCAATTAAGCATGAAAAGCAAAAATGTGAAACTGACCTCAAATTCGAAATGTATACATATATTCAGGTTCCCCACAAGTTGGGGAACCCGAAAAAACATGTTTTTTCCGGATCCGACCTCTCCCTCAAAAGTTAGGCCTCAGCCTAGATTGCATTGGTTGACAAATAGACAATTAAGCATGAAAAGTGAAAATGTGAAACTGACCTGAATTTCGAAATGTATACATATATTCAGGTTCCCCACAGGTCGGGGAACCCGAAAAACCATGTTTTTTCCGGATCCAACATCTGACTGAAGAGTTACGCCTCGGCTTAGATTGCATTTGTTGGGAAATTGCCAATTAAGCATGAAAAGTGAAAATGTGAAACTGACCTGAATTTCGAAATGTATAATGTATAGGTTGGGGAACCCGAAAAACTATGTTTTTTCCGGATCCGACCTCTCCCTCAAAAGTTAGGCCTCGGCCTAGATTGCATTTGTTGGGAAATTTCCAATTAAGCATGAAAAGTGAAAATGTGAAACCGACCTGAATTTCGAAATGTATACATATATTCAGGTTCCCCACAGGTTGGGGAACCCGAAAAACTATGTTTTTCCGGATCCGACCTCTCCCTCAAAAGTTAGGCCTCGGCCTAGATTGCATTTGTTGGCAAATAGCCAATTAAGCATGAAAAGTGAAAATGTGAAACTGACCTGAATTTCGAAATGTATACATATATTCAGGTTCCCCACAGGTTGGGGAACCCGAAAAACCATGTTTCTTCCGGATCCAACATCTGACTGAAAAGTTACGCCTCGGCTTAGATTGCATTTGTTGGCAAATTGCCAATTAAGCATGAAAACCCAAAATGTGAAACTGACGTGAATTTCGAAAGGTATACATATATTCAGGTTCCCCACAGGTTGGGAAAACCGAAAAACCATGTTTTTTCCAGATCCGACCTCTCCCTCAAAAGTTAGGCCTCGGCCTAGATTGCATTTGTTGGCAAATTGCCAATTAAGCATGAAAACCCAAAATGTGAAACTGACGTGAATTTCGAAAGGTATACATATATTCAGGTTCCCCACAGGTTGGGGAACCCAAAAAACTATGTTTTTCCTGGATCCGACCTCTCCCTCAAAAGTTAGGCCTCTGCCTAGATTGCATTTGTTGGCAAATTGCCAATTAAGCATGAAAACCCAAAATGTGAAACTGACGTGAATTTCGAAAGGTATACATATATTCAGGTTCCCCACAGGTTGGGAAACCCGAAAAACCATGTTTTTTCCAGATCCGACCTCTCCCTCAAAAGTTAGGCCTCGGCCTAGATTGCATTTGTTGGCATAGCCAATTAAGCATGAAAAGCAAAAATGTGAAACTGACCTCAAATTCGAAATGTATACATATATTCAGGTTCCCCACAAGTTGGGGAACCCGAAAAAACATGTTTTTTCCGGATCCGACCTCTCCCTCAAAAGTTAGGCCTCAGCCTAGATTGCATTGGTTGACAAATAGCCAATTAAGCATGAAAAGTGAAAATGTGAAACTGACCTGAATTTCGAAATGTATACATATATTCAGGTTCCCCACAGGTTGGGGAACCCGAAAAACCATGTTTTTTCCGGATCCAACATCTGACTGAAGAGTTACGCCTCGGCTTAGATTGCATTTGTTGGGAAATTGCCAATTAAGCATGAAAAGTGAAAATGTGAAACTGACCTGAATTTCGAAATGTATAATGTATAGGTTGGGGAACCCGAAAAACTATGTTTTTTCCGGATCCGACCTCTCCCTCAAAAGTTAGGCCTCGGCCTAGATTGCATTTGTTGGGAAATTTCCAATTAAGCATGAAAAGTGAAAATGTGAAACCGACCTGAATTTCGAAATGTATACATATATTCAGGTTCCCCACAGGTTGGGGAACCCGAAAAACTATGTTTTTTCCGGATCCGACCTCTCCCTCAAAAGTTAGGCCTCGGCCTAGATTGCATTTGTTGGCAAATTGCCAATTAAGCATGAAAACCCAAAATGTGAAACTGACGTGAATTTCGAAAGGTATACATATATTCAGGTTCCCCACAGGTTGGGGAACCCGAAAAACTATGTTTTTTCCGGATCCGACCTCTCCCTCAAAAGTTAGGCCTCGGCCTAGATTGCATTTGTTGGCAAATTGCCAATTAAGCATCAACACCCAAAATGTGAAACTGACCTGAATTTCGAAATGTATACATATATTCAGGTTCCCCACAGTTTGGGGAACCCGAAAAACTATGTTTTTCCTGGATCCGACCTCTCCCTCAAAAGTTAGGCCTCGGCCTAGATTGCATTTGTTGGCAAATTGCCAATTAAGCATGAAAACCCAAAATGTGAAACTGACGTGAATTTCGAAAGGTATGCATATATTCAGGTTCCCCACAGGTTGGGAAAACCGAAAAACCATGTTTTTTCCAGATCCGACCTCTCCCTCAAAAGTTAGGCCTCGGCCTAGATTGCATTTGTTGGCAAATTGCCAATTAAGCATGAAAACCCAAAATGTGAAACTGACGTGAATTTCGAAAGGTATACATATATTCAGGTTCCCCACAGGTTGGGAAACCCGAAAAACCATGTTTTTTCCAGATCCGACCTCTCCCTCAAAAGTTAGGCCTCGGCCTAGATTGCATTTGTTGGCAAATTGCCAATTAAGCATCAACACCCAAAATGTGAAACTGACCTGACTTTCGAAATGTATACATATATTCAGGTTCCCCACAGGTTGGGGAACCCGAAAAACTATGTTTTTTCCGGATCCGACCTCTCCCTCAAAAGTTAGGCCTCGGCCTAGATTGCATTTGTTGGCAAATTGCCAATTAAGCATCAACACCCAAAATGTGAAACTGACCTGAATTTCGAAATGTATACATATATTCAGGTTCCCCACAGGTTGGGGAACCCGAAAAACTATGTTTTTCCTGGATCCGACCTCTCCCTCAAAAGTTAGGCCTCGGCCTAGATTGCATTTGTTGGCAAATTGCCAATTAAGCATGAAAACCCAAAATGTGAAACTGACGTGAATTTCGAAAGGTATACATATATTCAGGTTCCCCACAGGTTGGGAAAACCGAAAAACCGTGTTTTTTCCAGATCCGACCTCTCCCTCAAAAGTTAGGCCTCGGCCTAGATTGCATTTGTTGGCAAATTGCCAATTAAGCATGAAAACCCAAAATGTGAAACTGACGTGAATTTCGAAAGGTATACATATATTCAGGTTCCCCACAGGTTGGGAAACCCGAAAAACCATGTTTTTTCCAGATCCGACCTCTCCCTCAAAAGTTAGGCCTTGGCCTAGATTGCATTTGTTGGCGTAGCCAATTAAGCATGAAAAGCAAAAATGTGAAACTGACCTCAAATTCGAAATGTATACATATATTCAGGTTCCTCACAAGTTGGGGAACCCGAAAAAACATGTTTTTTCCGGATCCGACCTCTCCCTCAAAAGTTAGGCCTCAGCCTAGATTGCATTGGTTGACAAATAGCCAATTAAGCATGAAAAGTGAAAATGTGAAACTGACCTGAATTTCGAAATGTATACATATATTCAGGTTCCCCACAGGTTGGGGAACCCGAAAAACCATGCTTTTTCCGGATCCAACATCTGACTGAAAAGTTAGGCCTCGGCCTAGATTGCATTTGTTGGCAAATTGCCAATTAAGCATGAAAACCCAAAATGTGAAACTGACGTGAATTTCGAAAGGTATACATATATTCAGGTTCCCCACAGGTTGGGGACCCCAAAAAACTATGTTTTTCCTGGATCCGACCTCTCCCTCAAAAGTTAGGCCTCGGCCTAGATTGCATTTGTTGGCAAATTGCCAATTAAGCATGAAAACCCAAA
Organism: Bothrops alternatus; assembly: GCA_034064705.1. Lineage (NCBI taxonomy): Eukaryota > Metazoa > Chordata > Lepidosauria > Squamata > Viperidae > Bothrops > Bothrops alternatus. The sequence goes on from JARGCV010000085.1 coordinate 16,699,040, forward strand.
ATGTGAAACTGACCTGAATTTCGAAATGTATACATATATTCAGGTTCCCCACAGGTTGGGGAACCCGAAAAACCATGTTTTTTCCGGATCCAACATCTGACTGAAAAGTTACGCCTCGGCTTAGATTGCATTTGTTGGGAAATTGCCAATTAAGCATGAAAAGTGAAAATGTGAAACCGACCTGAATTTCGAAATGTATACATATATTCAGGTTCCCCACAGGTTGGGGAACCCAAAAAACTATGTTTTTTCCGGATCCGACCTCTCCCTCAAAAGTTAGGCCTCGGCCTAGATTGCATTTGTTGGCAAATTGCCAATTAAGCATCAACACCCAAAATGTGAAACTGACCTGAATTTCGAAATGTATACATATATTCAGGTTCCCCACAGGTTGGGGAACCCGAAAAACCATGTTTTTCCTGGATCCGACCTCTCCCTCAAAAGTTAGGCCTCGGCCTAGATTGCATTTGTTGGCAAATTGCCAATTAAGCATGAAAACCCAAAATGTGAAACTGACGTGAATTTCGAAAGGTATACATATATTCAGGTTCCCCACAGGTTGGGAAACCCGAAAAACCATGTTTTTTCCAGATCCGACCTCTCCCTCAAAAGTTAGGCCTCGGCCTAGATTGCATTTGTTGGCATAGCCAATTAAGCATGAAAAGCAAAAATGTGAAACTGACCTCAAATTCGAAATGTATACATATATTCAGGTTCCCCACAAGTTGGGGAACCCGAAAAAACATGTTTTTTCCGGATCCGACCTCTCCCTCAAAAGTTAGGCCTCAGCCTAGATTGCATTGGTTGACAAATAGCCAATTAAGCATGAAAAGTGAAAATGTGAAACTGACCTGAATTTCGAAATGTATACATATATTCAGGTTCCCCACAGGTTGGGGAACCCGAAAAACCATGTTTTTTCCGGATCCAACATCTGACTGAAGAGTTACGCCTCGGCTTAGATTGCATTTGTTGGGAAATTGCCAATTAAGCATGAAAAGTGAAAATGTGAAACTGAGCTGAATTTCGAAATGTATACATATATTCAGGTTCCCCACAGGTTGGGGAACCCGAAAAACTATGTTTTTTCCGGATCCGACCTCTCCCTCAAAAGTTAGGCCTCGGCCTAGATTGCATTTGTTGGGAAATTTCCAATTAAGCATGAAAAGTGAAAATGTGAAACCGACCTGAATTTCGAAATGTATACATATATTCAGGTTCCCCACAGGTTGGGGAACCCGAAAAACTATGTTTTTCCGGATCCGACCTCTCCCTCAAAAGTTAGGCCTCGGCCTAGATTGCATTTGTTGGCAAATAGCCAATTAAGCATGAAAAGTGAAAATGTGAAACTGACCTGAATTTCGAAATGTATACATATATTCAGGTTCCCCACAGGTTGGGGAACCCGAAAAACCATGTTTTTTCCGGATCCAACATCTGACTGAAAAGTTACGCCTCGGCTTAGATTGCATTTGTTGGCAAATTGCCAATTAAGCATGAAAACCCAAAATGTGAAACTGACGTGAATTTCGAAAGGTATACATATATTCAGGTTCCCCACAGGTTGGGAAAACCGAAAAACCATGTTTTTTCCAGATCCGACCTCTCCCTCAAAAGTTAGGCCTCGGCCTAGATTGCATTTGTTGGCAAATTGCCAATTAAGCATGAAAACCCAAAATGTGAAACTGACGTGAATTTCGAAAGGTATACATATATTAAGGTTCCCCACAGGTTGGGGAACCCAAAAAACTATGTTTTTCCTGGATCCGACCTCTCCCTCAAAAGTTAGGCCTCGGCCTAGATTGCATTTGTTGGCAAATTGCCAATTAAGCATGAAAACCCAAAATGTGAAACTGACCTGAATTTCGAAATGTATACATATATTCAGGTTCCCCACAGGTTGGGGAACCCGAAAAACCATGTTTTTTCCGGATCCAACATCTGACTGAAAAGTTAGGCCTCGGCCTAGATTGCATTTGTTGGCATAGCCAATTAAGCATGAAAAGCAAAAATGTGAAACTGACCTCAAATTCGAAATGTATACATATATTCAGGTTCCCCACAGGTTGGGGAACCCGAAAAACCATGTTTTTTCCGGATCCAACATCTGACTGAAGAGTTACGCCTCGGCTTAGATTGCATTTGTTGGGAAATTGCCAATTAAGCATGAAAAGTGAAAATGTGAAACTGACCTGAATTTCGAAATGTATACATATATTCAGGTTCCCCACAGGTTGGGGAACCCGAAAAACTATGTTTTTTCCGGATCCGACCTCTCCCTCAAAAGTTAGGCCTCGGCCTAGATTGCATTTGTTGGGAAATTTCCAATTAAGCATGAAAAGTGAAAATGTGAAACCGACCTGAATTTCGAAATGTATACATATATTCAGGTTCCCCACAGGTTGGGGAACCCGAAAAACTATGTTTTTCCGGATCCGACCTCTCCCTCAAAAGTTAGGCCTCGGCCTAGATTGCATTTGTTGGCAAATAGCCAATTAAGCATGAAAAGTGAAAATGTGAAACTGACCTGAATTTCGAAATGTATACATATATTCAGGTTCCCCACAGGTTGGGGAACCCGAAAAACCATGTTTTTTCCGGATCCAACATCTGACTGAAAAGTTACGCCTCGGCTTAGATTGCATTTGTTGGCAAATTGCCAATTAAGCATGAAAACCCAAAATGTGAAACTGACGTGAATTTCGAAAGGTATACATATATTCAGGTTCCCCACAGGTTGGGAAAACCGAAAAACCATGTTTTTTCCAGATCCGACCTCTCCCTCAAAAGTTAGGCCTCGGCCTAGATTGCATTTGTTGGCAAATTGCCAATTAAGCATGAAAACCCAAAATGTGAAACTGACGTGAATTTCGAAAGGTATACATATATTCAGGTTCCCCACAGGTTGGGAAACCCGAAAAACCATGTTTTTTCCAGATCCGACGTCTCCCTCAAAAGTTAGGCCTCGGCCTAGATTGCATTTGTTGGCAAATTGCCAATTAAGCATCAACACCCAAAATGTGAAACTGACCTGAATTTCGAAATGTATACATATATTCAGGTTCCCCACAGGTTGGGGAACCCGAAAAACTATGTTTTTTCCGGATCCGACCTCTCCCTCAAAAGTTAGGCCTCGGCCTAGATTGCATTTGTTGGCAAATTGCCAATTAAGCATCAACACCCAAAATGTGAAACTGACCTGAATTTCGAAATGTATACATATATTCAGGTTCCCCACAGGTTGGGGAACCCGAAAAAACATGTTTTTTCCGGATCCAACATCTGACTGAAAAGTTAGGCCTCGGCCTAGATTGCATTTGTTGGCAAATTGCCAATTAAGGATGAAAACCAAAAATGTGAAACTGACGTGAATTTCGAAAGGTATACATATATTCAGGTTCCCCACAGGTTGGGGAACCCGAAAAACTATGTTTTTCCTGGATCCGACCTCTCCCTCAAAAGTTAGGCCTCGGCCTAGATTGCATTTGTTGGCAAATTGCCAATTAAGCATGAAAACCCAAAATGTGAAACTGACGTGAATTTCGAAAGGTATACATATATTCAGGTTCCCCACAGGTTGGGAAAACCGAAAAACCATGTTTTTTCCAGATCCGACCTCTCCCTCAAAAGTTAGGCCTCGGCCTAGATTGCATTTGTTGGCAAATTGCCAATTAAGCATGAAAACCCAAAATGTGAAACTGACGTGAATTTCGAAAGGTATACATATATTCAGGTTCCCCACAGGTTGGGGAACCCGAAAAACTATGTTTTTTCCGGATCCGACCTCTCCCTCAAAAGTTAGGCCTCGGCCTAGATTGCATTTGTTGGGAAATTTCCAATTAAGCATGAAAAGTGAAAATGTGAAACCGACCTGAATTTCGAAATGTATACATATATTCAGGTTCCCCACAGGTTGGGGAACCCGAAAAACTATGTTTTTCCGGATCCGACCTCTCCCTCAAAAGTTAGGCCTCGGCCTAGATTGCATTTGTTGGCAAATAGCCAATTAAGCATGAAAAGTGAAAATGTGAAACTGACCTGAATTTCGAAATGTATACATATATTCAGGTTCCCCACAGGTTGGGGAACCCGAAAAACCATGTTTTTTCCGGATCCAACATCTGACTGAAAAGTTACGCCTCGGCTTAGATTGCATTTGTTGGCAAATTGCCAATTAAGCATGAAAACCCAAAATGTGAAACTGACGTGAATTTCGAAAGGTATACATATATTCAGGTTCCCCACAGGTTGGGAAAACCGAAAAACCATGTTTTTTCCAGATCCGACCTCTCCCTCAAAAGTTAGGCCTCGGCCTAGATTGCATTTGTTGGCAAATTGCCAATTAAGCATGAAAACCCAAAATGTGAAACTGACGTGAATTTCGAAAGGTATACATATATTCAGGTTCCCCACAGGTTGGGAAACCCGAAAAACCATGTTTTTTCCAGATCCGACGTCTCCCTCAAAAGTTAGGCCTCGGCCTAGATTGCATTTGTTGGCAAATTGCCAATTAAGCATCAACACCCAAAATGTGAAACTGACCTGAATTTCGAAATGTATACATATATTCAGGTTCCCCACAGGTTGGGGAACCCGAAAAAACATGTTTTTTCCGGATCCAACATCTGACTGAAAAGTTAGGCCTCGGCCTAGATTGCATTTGTTGGCAAATTGCCAATTAAGGATGAAAACCAAAAATGTGAAACTGACGTGAATTTCGAAAGGTATACATATATTCAGGTTCCCCACAGGTTGGGAAAACCGAAAAACCATGTTTTTTCCAGATCCGACCTCTCCCTCAAAAGTTAGGCCTCGGCCTAGATTGCATTTGTTGGCAAATTGCCAATTAAGCATGAAAACCCAAAATGTGAAACTGACGTGAATTTCGAAAGGTATACATATATTCAGGTTCCCCACAGGTTGGGAAAACCGAAAAACCATGTTTTTTCCAGATCCGACCTCTCCCTCAAAAGTTAGGCCTCGGCCTAGATTGCATTTGTTGGCATAGCCAATTAAGCATGAAAAGCAAAAATGTGAAACTGACCTCAAATTCGAAATGTATACATATATTCAGGTTCCCCACAAGTTGGGGAACCCGAAAAAACATGTTTTTTCCGGATCCGACCTCTCCCTCAAAAGTTAGGCCTCAGCCTAGATTGCATTGGTTGACAAATAGCCAATTAAGCATGAAAAGTGAAAATGTGAAACTGACCTGAATTTCGAAATGTATACATATATTCAGGTTCCCCACAGGTTGGGGAACCCGAAAAACCATGTTTTTTCCGGATCCAACATCTGACTGAAGAGTTACGCCTCGGCTTAGATTGCATTTGTTGGGAAATTGCCAATTAAGCATGAAAAGTGAAAATGTGAAACCGACCTGAATTTCGAAATGTATACATATATTCAGGTTCCCCACAGGTTGGGGAACCCGAAAAACTATGTTTTTCCGGATCCGACCTCTCCCTCAAAAGTTAGGCCTCGGCCTAGATTACATTTGTTGGCAAATAGCCAATTAAGCATGAAAAGTGAAAATGTGAAACTGACCTGAATTTCGAAATGTATACATATATTCAGGTTCCCCACAGGTTGGGGAACCCGAAAAACCATGTTTTTTCCGGATCCAACATCTGACTGAAAAGTTACGCCTCGGCTTAGATTGCATTTGTTGGCAAATTGCCAATTTAGCATGAAAACCCAAAATGTGAAACTGACGTGAATTTCGAAAGGTATACATATATTCAGGTTCCCCACAGGTTGGGGAACCCGAAAAACTATGTTTTTCCGGATCCGACCTCTCCCTCAAAAGTTAGGCCTCGGCCTAGATTACATTTGTTGGCAAATAGCCAATTAAGCATGAAAAGTGAAAATGTGAAACTGACCTGAATTTCGAAATGTATACATATATTCAGGTTCCCCACAGGTTGGGGAACCCGAAAAACCATGTTTTTTCCGGATCCAACATCTGACTGAAAAGTTACGCCTCGGCTTAGATTGCATTTGTTGGCAAATTGCCAATTTAGCATGAAAACCCAAAATGTGAAACTGACGTGAATTTCGAAAGGTATACATATATTCAGGTTCCCCACAGGTTGGGAAAACCGAAAAACCATGTTTTTTCCAGATCCGACCTCTCCCTCAAAAGTTAGGCCTCGGCCTAGATTGCATTTGTTGGCAAATTGCCAATTAAGCATGAAAACCCAAAATGTGAAACTGACGTGAATTTCGAAAGGTATACATATATTCAGGTTCCCCACAGGTTGGGGAACCCAAAAAACTATGTTTTTCCTGGATCCGACCTCTCCCTCAAAAGTTAGGCCTCGGCCTAGATTGCATTTGTTGGCAAATTGCCAATTAAGCATGAAAACCCAAAATGTGAAACTGACCTGAATTTCGAAATGTATACATATATTCAGGTTCCCCACAGGTTGGGGAACCCGAAAAACCATGTTTTTTCCGGATCGAACATCTGACTGAAAAGTTACGCCTCGGCTTAGATTGCATTTGTTGGGAAATTGCCAATTAAGCATGAAAAGTGAAAATGTGAAACCGACCTGAATTTCGAAATGTATACATATATTCAGGTTCCCCACAGGTTGGGGAACCCGAAAAACTGTTTTTTCCGGATCCGACCTCTCCCTCAAAAGTTAGGCCTCGGCCTAGATTGCATTTGTTGGCAAATTGCCAATTAAGCATCAACACCCAAAATGTGAAACTGACCTGAATTTCGAAATGTATACATATATTCAGGTTCCCCACAGGTTGGGGAACCCGAAAAACTATGTTTTTCCTGGATCCGACCTCTCCCTCAAAAGTTAGGCCTCGGCCTAGATTGCATTTGTTGGCAAATTGCCAATTAAGCATGAAAACCCAAAATGTGAAACTGACCTGAATTTCGAAAGGTATACATATATTCAGGTTCCCCACAGGTTGGGGAACCCGAAAAAACATGTTTTTTCCGGATCCAACATCTGACTGAAAAGTTAGGCCTCGGCCTAGATTGCATTTGTTGGCAAATTGCCAATTAAGCATGAAAACCCAAAATGTGAAACTGACCTGAATTTCGAAATGTATACATATATTCAGGTTCCCCACAGGTTGGGGAACCCGAAAAACTATGTTTTTCCTGGATCCGACCTCTCCCTCAAAAGTTAGGCCTCGGCCTAGATTGCATTTGTTGGCAAATTGCCAATTAAGCATGAAAACCCAAAATGTGAAACTGACGTGAATTTCGAAAGGTATACATATATTCAGGTTCCCCACAGGTTGGGAAAACCGAAAAACCATGTTTTTTCCAGATCCGACCTCTCCCTCAAAAGTTAGGCCTCGGCCTAGATTGCATTTGTTGGCAAATTGCCAATTAAGCATGAAAACCCAAAATGTGAAACTGACGTGAATTTCGAAAGCTATACATATATTCAGGTTCCCCACAGGTTGGGAAACCCGAAAAACCATGTTTTTTCCAGATCCGACCTCTCCCTCAAAAGTTAGGCCTCGGCCTAGATTGCATTTGTTGGCATAGCCAATTAAGCATGAAAAGCAAAAATGTGAAACTGACCTCAAATTCGAAATGTATACATATATTCAGGTTCCCCACAAGTTGGGGAACCCGAAAAAACATGTTTTTTCCGGATCCGACCTCTCCCTCAAAAGTTAGGCCTCAGCCTAGATTGCATTGGTTGACAAATAGCCAATTAAGCATGAAAAGTGAAAATGTGAAACTGACCTGAATTTCGAAATGTATACATATATTCAGGTTCCCCACAGGTTGGGGAACCCGAAAAACCATGTTTTTTCCGGATCCAACATCTGACTGAAGAGTTACCCCTCGGCTTAGATTGCATTTGTTGGGAAATTGCCAATTAAGCATGAAAAGTGAAAATGTGAAACTGACCTGAATTTCGAAATGTATACATATATTCAGGTTCCCCACCAGTTGGGGAACCCGAAAAACTATGTTTTTTCCGGATCCGACCTCTCCCTCAAAAGTTAGGCCTCGGCCTAGATTGCATTTGTTGGGAAATTGCCAATTAAGCATGAAAAGTGAAAATGTGAAACCGACCTGAATTTCGAAATGTATACATATATTCAGGTTCCCCACAGGTTGGGGAACCCGAAAAACTATGTTTTTCCGGATCCGACCTCTCCCTCAAAAGTTAGGCCTCGGCCTAGATTGCATTTGTTGGCAAATAGCCAATTAAGCATGAAAAGTGAAAATGTGAAACTGACCTGAATTTCGAAATGTATACATATATTCAGGTTCCCCACAGGTTGGGGAACCCGAAAAACCATGTTTTTTCCGGATCCGACCTCTCCCTCAAAAGTTAGGCCTCGGCCTAGATTGCATTTGTTGGCAAATTGCCAATTAAGCATGAAAACCCAAAATGTGAAACTGACGTGAATTTCGAAAGGTATACATATATTCAGGTTCCCCACAGGTTGGGGAACCCAAAAAACTATGTTTTTCCTGGATCCGACCTCTCCCTCAAAAGTTAGGCCTCGGCCTAGATTGCATTTGTTGGCAAATTGCCAATTAAGCATGAAAACCCAAAATGTGAAACTGACCTGAATTTCGAAATGTATACATATATTCAGGTTCCCCACAGGTTGGGGAACCCGAAAAACCATGTTTTTTCCGGATCCAACATCTGACTGAAAAGTTACGCCTCGGCTTAGATTGCATTTGTTGGGAAATTGCCAATTAAGCATGAAAAGTGAAAATGTGAAACCGACCTGAATTTCGAAATGTATACATATATTCAGGTTCCCCACAGGTTGGGGAACCCGAAAAACTGTTTTTTCCGGATCCGACCTCTCCCTCAAAAGTTAGGCCTCGGCCTAGATTGCATTTGTTGGCAAATTGCCAATTAAGCATCAACACCCAAAATGTGAAACTGACCTGAATTTCGAAATGTATACATATATTCAGGTTCCCCACAGGTTGGGAAAACCGAAAAACCATGTTTTTTCCAGATCCGACCTCTCCCTCAAAAGTTAGGCCTCGGCCTAGATTGCATTTGTTGGCAAATTGCCAATTAAGCATGAAAACCCAAAATGTGAAACTGACGTGAATTTCGAAAGGTATACATATATTCAGGTTCCCCACAGGTTGGGAAACCCGAAAAACCATGTTTTTTCCAGATCCGACCTCTCCCTCAAAAGTTAGGCCTCGGCCTAGATTGCATTTGTTGGCATAGCCAATTAAGCATGAAAAGCAAAAATGTGAAACTGACCTCAAATTCGAAATGTATACATATATTCAGGTTCCCCACAAGTTGGGGAACCCGAAAAAACATGTTTTTTCCGGATCCGACCTCTCCCTCAAAAGTTAGGCCTCAGCCTAGATTGCATTGGTTGACAAATAGCCAATTAAGCATGAAAAGTGAAAATGTGAAACTGACCTGAATTTCGAAATGTATACATATATTCAGGTTCCCCACAGGTTGGGGAACCCGAAAAACCATGTTTTTTCCGGATCCAACATCTGACTGAAGAGTTACGCCTCGGCTTAGATTGCATTTGTTGCGAAATTGCCAATTAAGCATGAAAAGTGAAAATGTGAAACTGACCTGAATTTCGAAATGTATACATATATTCAGGTTCCCCACAGGTTGGGGAACCCGAAAAACTATGTTTTTTCCGGATCCGACCTCTCCCTCAAAAGTTAGGCCTCGGCCTAGATTGCATTTGTTGGGAAATTGCCAATTAAGCATGAAAAGTGAAAATGTGAAACCGACCTGAATTTCGAAATGTATACATATATTCAGGTTCCCCACAGGTTGGGGAACCCGAAAAACTATGTTTTTCCGGATCCGACCTCTCCCTCAAAAGTTAGGCCTCGGCCTAGATTGCATTTGTTGGCAAATAGCCAATTAAGCATGAAAAGTGAAAATGTGAAACTGACCTGAATTTCGAAATGTATACATATATTCAGGTTCCCCACAGGTTGGGGAACCCGAAAAACCATGTTTTTTCCGGATCCAACATCTGACTGAAAAGTTACGCCTCGGCTTAGATTGCATTTGTTGGCAAATTGCCAATTTAGCATGAAAACCCAAAATGTGAAACTGACGTGAATTTCGAAAGGTATACATATATTCAGGTTCCCCACAGGTTGGGAAAACCGAAAAACCATGTTTTTTCCAGATCCGACCTCTCCCTCAAAAGTTAGGCCTCGGCCTAGATTGCATTTGTTGGCAAATTGCCAATTAAGCATGAAAACCCAAAATGTGAAACTGACGTGAATTTCGAAAGGTATACATATATTCAGGTTCCCCACAGGTTGGGGAACCCAAAAAACTATGTTTTTCCTGGATCCGACCTCTCCCTCAAAAGTTAGGCCTCGGCCTAGATTGCATTTGTTGGCAAATTGCCAATTAAGCATGAAAACCCAAAATGTGAAACTGACCTGAATTTCGAAAGGTATACATATATTCAGGTTCCCCACAGGTTGGGGAACCCGAAAAACCATGTTTTTTCCGGATCCAACATCTGACTGAAAAGTTACGCCTCGGCTTAGATTGCATTTGTTGGGAAATTGCCAATTAAGCATGAAAAGTGAAAATGTGAAACCGACCTGAATTTCGAAATGTATACATATATTCAGGTTCCCCACAGGTTGGGGAACCCGAAAAACTGTTTTTTCCGGATCCGACCTCTCCCTCAAAAGTTAGGCCTCGGCCTAGATTGCATTTGTTGGCAAATTGCCAATTAAGCATCAACACCCAAAATGTGAAACTGACCTGAAGTTCGAAATGTATACATATATTCAGGTTCCCCACAGATTGGGGAACCCGAAAAACTATGTTTTTCCTGGATCCGACCTCTCCCTCAAAAGTTAGGCCTCGGCCTAGATTGCATTTGTTGGCAAATTGCCAATTAAGCATGAAAACCCAAAATGTGAAACTGACGTGAATTTCGAAAGGTATACATATATTCAGGTTCCCCACAGGTTGGGAAAACCGAAAAACCATGTTTTTTCCAGATCCGACCTCTCCCTCAAAAGTTAGGCCTCGGCCTAGATTGCATTTGTTGGCAAATTGCCAATTAAGCATGAAAACCCAAAATGTGAAACTGACGTGAATTTCGAAAGGTATACATATATTCAGGTTCCCCACAGGTTGGGAAACCCGAAAAACCATGTTTTTTCCAGATCCGACCTCTCCCTCAAAAGTTAGGCCTCGGCCTAGATTGCATTTGTTGGCAAATTGCCAATTAAGCATGAAAAGCAAAAATGTGAAACTGACCTCAAATTCGAAATGTATACATATATTCAGGTTCCCCACAAGTTGGGCAACCCGAAAAAACATGTTTTTTCCGGATCCAACCTCTCCCTCAAAAGTTAGGCCTCAGCCTAGATTGCATTGGTTGACAAATAGCCAATTAAGCATGAAAAGTGAAAATGTGAAACTGACCTGAATTTCGAAATGTATACAGGTTGGGGAACCCGAAAAACCATGTTTTTTCCGGATCCAACATCTGACTGAAGAGTTACGCCTCGGCTTAGATTGCATTTGTTGGGAAATTGCCAATTAAGCATGAAAAGTGAAAATGTGAAACCGACCTGAATTTCGAAATGTATACATATATTCAGGTTCCCCACAGGTTGGGGAACCCGAAAAACTATGTTTTTCCGGATCCGACCTCTCCCTCAAAAGTTAGGCCTCGGCCTAGATTGCATTTGTTGGCAAATAGCCAATTAAGCATGAAAAGTGAAAATGTGAAACTGACCTGAATTTCGAAATGTATACATATATTCAGGTTCCCCACAGGTTGGGGAACCCGAAAAACCATGTTTTTTCCGGATCCAACATCTGACTGAAAAGTTACGCCTCGGCTTAGATTGCATTTGTTGGCAAATTGCCAATTAAGCATGAAAACCCAAAATGTGAAACTGACGTGAATTTCGAAAGGTATACATATATTCAGGTTCCCCACAGGTTGGGAAAACCGAAAAACCATGTTTTTTCCAGATCCGACCTCTCCCTCAAAAGTTAGGCCTCGGCCTAGATTGCATTTGTTGGCAAATTGCCAATTAAGCATGAAAACCCAAAATGTGAAACTGACGTGAATTTCGAAAGGTATACATATATTCAGGTTCCCCACAGGTTGGGGAACCCAAAAAACTATGTTTTTCCTGGATCCGACCTCTCCCTCAAAAGTTAGGCCTCGGCCTAGATTGCATTTGTTGGCAAATTGCCAATTAAGCATCAACACCCAAAATGTGAAACTGACCTGAATTTCGAAATGTATACATATATTCAGGTTCCCCACAGGTTGGGGAACCCGAAAAACTATGTTTTTCCTGGATCCGACCTCTCCCTCAAAAGTTAGGCCTCGGCCTAGATTGCATTTGTTGGCAAATTGCCAATTAAGCATGAAAACCCAAAATGTGAAACTGACCTGAATTTCGAAAGGTATACATATATTCAGGTTCCCCACAGGTTGGGGAACCCGAAAAAACATGTTTTTTCCGGATCCAACATCTGACTGAAAAGTTAGGCCTCGGCCTAGATTGCATTTGTTGGCAAATTGCCAATTAAGCATGAAAACCCAAAATGTGAAACTGACGTGAATTTCGAAAGGTATACATATATTCAGGTTCCCCACAGGTTGGGGAACCCGAAAAACTATGTTTTTTCCGGATCCGACCTCTCCCTCAAAAGTTAGGCCTCGGCCTAGATTGCATTTTTTGGCAAATTGCCAATTAAGCATCAACACCCAAAATGTGAAACTGACCTGAATTTCGAAATGTATACATATATTCAGGTTCCCCACAGGTTGGGGAACCCGAAAAACTATGTTTTTCCTGGATCCGACCTCTCCCTCAAAAGTTAGGCCTCGGCCTAGATTGCATTTGTTGGCAAATTGCCAATTAAGCATGAAAACCCAAAATGTGAAACTGACGTGAATTTCGAAAGGTATACATATATTCAGGTTCCCCACAGGTTGGGAAAACCGAAAAACCATGTTTTTTCCAGATCCGACCTCTCCCTCAAAAGTTAGGCCTCGGCCTAGATTGCATTTGTTGGCAAATTGCCAATTAAGCATGAAAACCCAAAATGTGAAACTGACGTGAATTTCGAAAGGTATACATATATTCAGGTTCCCCACAGGTTGGGAAACCCGAAAAACCATGTTTTTTCCAGATCCGACCTCTCCCTCAAAAGTTAGGCCTCGGCCTAGATTGCATTTGTTGGCATAGCCAATTAAGCATGAAAAGCAAAAATGTGAAACTGACCTCAAATTCGAAATGTATACATATATTCAGGTTCCCCACAAGTTGGGGAACCCGAAAAAACATGTTTTTTCCGGATCCGACCTCTCCCTCAAAAGTTAGGCCTCAGCCTAGATTGCATTGGTTGACAAATAGCCAATTAAGCATGAAAAGTGAAAATGTGAAACTGACCTGAATTTCGAAATGTATACATATATTCAGGTTCCCCACAGGTTGGGGAACCCGAAAAACCATGTTTTTTCCGGATCCAACATCTGACTGAAGAGTTACGCCTCGGCTTAGATTGCATTTGTTGGGAAATTGCCAATTAAGCATGAAAAGTGAAAATGTGAAACTGACCTGAATTTCGAAATGTATAATGTATAGGTTGGGGAACCCGAAAAACTATGTTTTTTCCGGATCCGACCTCTCCCTCAAAAGTTAGGCCTCGGCCTAGATTGCATTTGTTGGGAAATTGCCAATTAAGCATGAAAAGTGAAAATGTGAAACCGACCTGAATTTCAAAATGTATACATATATTCAGGTTCCCCACAGGTTGGGGAACCCGAAAAACCATGTTTTTTCCGGATCCAACATCTGACTGAAAAGTTACGCCTCGGCTTAGATTGCATTTGTTGGCAAATTGCCAATTAAGCATGAAAACCCAAAATGTGAAACTGACGTGAATTTCGAAAGGTATACATATATTCAGGTTCCCCACAGGTTGGGGAACCCGAAAAACTATGTTTTTTCCGGATCCGACCTCTCCCTCAAAAGTTAGGCCTCGGCCTAGATTGCATTTGTTGGCAAATTGCCAATTAAGCATCAACACTCAAAATGTGAAACTGACCTGAATTTCGAAATGTATACATATATTCAGGTTCCCCACAGGTTGGGGAACCCGAAAAACTATGTTTTTCCTGGATCCGACCTCTCCCTCAAAAGTTAGGCCTCGGCCTAGATTGCATTTGTTGGCAAATTGCCAATTAAGCATGAAAACCCAAAATGTGAAACTGACCTGAATTTCGAAAGGTATACATATATTCAGGTTCCCCACAGGTTGGGGAACCCGAAAAAACATGTTTTTTCCGGATCCAACATCTGACTGAAAAGTTAGGCCTCGGCCTAGATTGCATTTGTTGGCAAATTGCCAATTAAGCATGAAAACCCAAAATGTGAAACTGACGTGAATTTCGAAAGGTATACATATATTCAGGTTCCCCACAGGTTGGGGAACCCAAAAAACTATGTTTTTTCCGGATCCGACCTCTCCCTCAAAAGTTAGGCCTCGGCCTAGATTGCATTTGTTGGCAAATTGCCAATTAAGCATCAACACCCAAAATGTGAAACTGACCTGAATTTCGAAATGTATACATATATTCAGGTTCCCCACAGGTTGGGGAACCCGAAAAACTATGTTTTTCCTGGATCCGACCTCTCCCTCAAAAGTTAGGCCTCGGCCTAGATTGCATTTGTTGGCAAATTGCCAATTAAGCATGAAAACCCAAAATGTGAAACTGACGTGAATTTCGAAAGGTATACATATATTCAGGTTCCCCACAGGTTGGGAAAACCAAAAAACCATGTTTTTTCCAGATCCGACCTCTCCCTCAAAAGTTAGGCCTCGGCCTAGATTGCATTTGTTGGCAAATTGCCAATTAAGCATGAAAACCCAAAATGTGAAACTGACGTGAATTTCGAAAGGTATACATATATTCAGGTTCCCCACAGGTTGGGAAACCCGAAAAACCATGTTTTTTCCAGATCCGACCTCTCCCTCAAAAGTTAGGCCTCGGCCTAGATTGCATTTGTTGGCATAGCCAATTAAGCATGAAAAGCAAAAATGTGAAACTGACCTCAAATTCGAAATGTATACATATATTCAGGTTCCCCACAAGTTGGGGAACCCGAAAAAACATGTTTTTTCCGGATCCGACCTCTCCCTCAAAAGTTAGGCCTCAGCCTAGATTGCATTGGTTGACAAATAGCCAATTAAGCATGAAAAGTGAAAATGTGAAACTGACCTGAATTTCGAAATGTATACATATATTCAGGTTCCCCACAGGTTGGGGAACCCGAAAAACCATGTTTTTTCCGGATCCAACATCTGACTGAAGAGTTACGCCTCGGCTTAGATTGCATTTGTTGGGAAATTGCCAATTAAGCATGAAAAGTGAAAATGTGAAACTGACCTGAATTTCGAAATGTATACATATATTCAGGTTCCCCACAGGTTGGGGAACCCGAAAAACTATGTTTTTTCCGGATCCGACCTCTCCCTCAAAAGTTAGGCCTCGGCCTAGATTGCATTTGTTGGGAAATTGCCAATTAAGCATGAAAAGTGAAAATGTGAAACCGACCTGAATTTCGAAATGTATACATATATTCAGGTTCCCCACAGGTTGGGGAACCCGAAAAAACATGTTTTTTCCGGATCCAACATCTGACTGAAAAGTTAGGCCTCGGCCTAGATTGCATTTGTTGGCAAATTGCCAATTAAGCATGAAAACCCAAAATGTGAAACTGACGTGAATTTCGAAAGGTATACATATATTCAGGTTCCCCACAGGTTGGGGAACCCGAAAAACTATGTTTTTTCCGGATCCGACCTCTCCCTCAAAAGTTAGGCCTCGGCCTAGATTGCATTTGTTGGCAAATTGCCAATTAAGCATCAACACCCAAAATGTGAAACTGACCTGAATTTCGAAATGTATACATATATTCAGGTTCCCCACAGGTTGGGGAACCCGAAAAACTATGTTTTTCCTGGATCCTACCTCTCCCTCAAAAGTTAGGCCTCGGCCTAGATTGCATTTGTTGGCAAATTGCCAATTAAGCATGAAAACCCAAAATGTGAAACTGACGTGAATTTCGAAAGGTATACATATATTCAGGTTCCCCACAGGTTGGGGAACCCGAAAAACCATGTTTTTTCCGGATCCAACATCTGACTGAAGAGTTACGCCTCGGCTTAGATTGCATTTGTTGGGAAATTGCCAATTAAGCATGAAAAGTGAAAATGTGAAACTGACCTGAATTTCGAAATGTATACATATATTCAGGTTCCCCACAGGTTGGGGAACCCGAAAAACTATGTTTTTTCCGGATCCGACCTCTCCCTCAAAAGTTAGGCCTCGGCCTAGATTGCATTTGTTGGGAAATTGCCAATTAAGCATGAAAAGTGAAAATGTGAAACCGACCTGAATTTCGAAATGTATACATATATTCAGGTTCCCCACAGGTTGGGGAACCCGAAAAACTATGTTTTTCCGGATCCGACCTCTCCCTCAAAAGTTAGGCCTCGGCCTAGATTGCATTTGTTGGCAAATAGCCAATTAAGCATGAAAAGTGAAAATGTGAAACTGACCTGAATTTCGAAATGTATACATATATTCAGGTTCCCCACAGGTTGGGGAACCCGAAAAACCATGTTTTTTCCGGATCCAACATCTGACTGAAAAGTTACGCCTCGGCTTAGATTGCATTTGTTGGCAAATTGCCAATTTAGCATGAAAACCCAAAATGTGAAACTGACGTGAATTTCGAAAGGTATACATATATTCAGGTTCCCCACAGGTTGGGAAAACCGAAAAACCATGTTTTTTCCAGATCCGACCTCTCCCTCAAAAGTTAGGCCTCGGCCTAGATTGCATTTGTTGGCAAATTGCCAATTAAGCATGAAAACCCAAAATGTGAAACTGACGTGAATTTCGAAATGTATACATATATTCAGGTTCCCCACAGGTTGGGGAACCCGAAAAACTGTTTTTTCCAGATCCGACCTCTCCCTCAAAAGTTAGGCCTCGGCCTAGATTGCATTTGTTGGCAAATTGCCAATTAAGCATCAACACCCAAAATGTGAAACTGACCTGAATTTCGAAATGTATACATATATTCAGGTTCCCCACAGGTTGGGGAACCCGAAAAACTATGTTTTTCCTGGATCCGACCTCTCCCTCAAAAGTTAGGCCTCGGCCTAGATTGCATTTGTTGGCAAATTGCCAATTAAGCATGAAAACCCAAAATGTGAAACTGACCTGAATTTCGAAAGGTATACATATATTCAGGTTCCCCACAGGTTGGGGAACCCGAAAAAACATGTTTTTTCCGGATCCAACATCTGACTGAAAAGTTAGGCCTCGGCCTAGATTGCATTTGTTGGCAAATTGCCAATTAAGCATGAAAACCCAAAATGTGAAACTGACCTGAATTTCGAAATGTATACATATATTCAGGTTCCCCACAGGTTGGGGAACCCGAAAAACTATGTTTTTGCTGGATCCGACCTCTCCCTCAAAAGTTAGGCCTCGGCCTAGATTGCATTTGTTGGCAAATTGCCAATTAAGCATGAAAACCCAAAATGTGAAACTGACGTGAATTTCGAAAGGTATACATATATTCAGGTTCCCCACAGGTTGGGAAAACCGAAAAACCATGTTTTTTCCAGATCCGACCTCTCCCTCAAAAGTTAGGCCTCGGCCTAGATTGCATTTGTTGGCAAATTGCCAATTAAGCATGAAAACCCAAAATGTGAAACTGACGTGAATTTCGAAAGGTATACATATATTCAGGTTCCCCACAGGTTGGGAAACCCGAAAAACCATGTTTTTTCCAGATCCGACCTCTCCCTCAAAAGTTAGGCCTCGGCCTAGATTGCATTTGTTGGCATAGCCAATTAAGCATGAAAAGCAAAAATGTGAAACTGACCTCAAATTCGAAATGTATACATATATTCAGGTTCCCCACAAGTTGGGGAACCCGAAAAAACATGTTTTTTCCGGATCCGACCTCTCCCTCAAAAGTTAGGCCTCAGCCTAGATTGCATTGGTTGACAAATAGCCAATTAAGCATGAAAAGTGAAAATGTGAAACTGACCTGAATTTCGAAATGTATACATATATTCAGGTTCCCCACAGGTTGGGGAACCCGAAAAACCATGTTTTTTCCGGATCCAACATCTGACTGAAGAGTTACGCCTCGGCTTAGATTGCATTTGTTGGGAAATTGCCAATTAAGCATGAAAAGTGAAAATGTGAAACTGACCTGAATTTCGAAATGTATACATATATTCAGGTTCCCCACAGGTTGGGGAACCCGAAAAACTATGTTTTTTCCGGATCCGACCTCTCCCTCAAAAGTTAGGCCTCGGCCTAGATTGCATTTGTTGGGAAATTTCCAATTAAGCATGAAAAGTGAAAATGTGAAACCGACCTGAATTTCGAAATGTATACATATATTCAGGTTCCCCACAGGTTGGGGAACCCGAAAAACTATGTTTTTCCGGATCCGACCTCTCCCTCAAAAGTTAGGCCTCGGCCTAGATTGCATTTGTTGGCAAATAGCCAATTAAGCATGAAAAGTGAAAATGTGAAACTGACCTGAATTTCGAAATGTATACATATATTCAGGTTCCCCACAGGTTGGGGAACCCGAAAAACCATGTTTTTTCCGGATCCAACATCTGACTGAAAAGTTACGCCTCGGCTTAGATTGCATTTGTTGGCAAATTGCCAATTAAGCATGAAAACCCAAAATGTGAAACTGACCTGAATTTCGAAATGTATACATATATTCAGGTTCCCCACAGGTTGTGGAACCCGAAAAACTATGTTTTTGCTGGATCCGACCTCTCCCTCAAAAGTTAGGCCTCGGCCTAGATTGCATTTGTTGGCAAATTGCCAATTAAGCATGAAAACCCAAAATGTGAAACTGACGTGAATTTCGAAAGGTATACATATATTCAGGTTCCCCACAGGTTGGGAAAACCGAAAAACCATGTTTTTTCCAGATCCGACCTCTCCCTCAAAAGTTAGGCCTCGGCCTAGATTGCATTTGTTGGCAAATTGCCAATTAAGCATGAAAACCCAAAATGTGAAACTGACCTGAATTTCGAAAGGTATACATATATTCAGGTTCCCCACAGGTTGGGAAACCCGAAAAACCATGTTTTTTCCAGATCCGACCTCTCCCTCAAAAGTTAGGCCTCGGCCTAGATTGCATTTGTTGGCATAGCCAATTAAGCATGAAAAGCAAAAATGTGAAACTGACCTCAAATTCGAAATGTATACATATATTCAGGTTCCCCACAAGTTGGGGAACCCGAAAAAACATGTTTTTTCCGGATCCGACCTCTCCCTCAAAAGTTAGGCCTCAGCCTAGATTGCATTGGTTGACAAATAGCCAGTTAAGCATGAAAAGTGAAAATGTGAAACTGACCTGAATTTCGAAATGTATACATATATTCAGGTTCCCCACAGGTTGGGGAACCCGAAAAACCATGTTTTTTCCGGATCCAACATCTGACTGAAGAGTTACGCCTCGGCTTAGATTGCATTTGTTGGGAAATTGCCAATTAAGCATGAAAAGTGAAAATGTGAAACTGACCTGAATTTCGAAATGTATACATATATTCAGGTTCCCCACAGGTTGGGGAACCCGAAAAACTATGTTTTTTCCGGATCCGACCTCTCCCTCAAAAGTTAGGCCTCGGCCTAGATTGCATTTGTTGGGAAATTGCCAATTAAGCATGAAAAGTGAAAATGTGAAACCGACCTGAATTTCGAAATGTATACATATATTCAGGTTCCCCACAGGTTGGGGAACCCGAAAAACTATGTTTTTCCGGATCCGACCTCTCCCTCAAAAGTTAGGCCTCGGCCTAGATTGCATTTGTTGGCAAATAGCCAATTAAGCATGAAAAGTGAAAATGTGAAACTGACCTGAATTTCGAAATGTATACATATATTCAGGTTCCCCACAGGTTGGGGAACCCGAAAAACCATGTTTTTTCCGGATCCAACATCTGACTGAAAAGTTACGCCTCGGCTTAGATTGCATTTGTTGGCAAATTGCCAATTTAGCATGAAAACCCAAAATGTGAAACTGACGTGAATTTCGAAAGGTATACATATATTCAGGTTCCCCACAGGTTGGGAAAACCGAAAAACCATGTTTTTTCCAGATCCGACCTCTCCCTCAAAAGTTAGGCCTCGGCCTAGATTGCATTTGTTGGCAAATTGCCAATTAAGCATGAAAACCCAAAATGTGAAACTGACATGAATTTCGAAATGTATACATATATTCAGGTTCCCCACAGGTTGGGGAACCCGAAAAACTGTTTTTTCCGGATCCGACCTCTCCCTCAAAAGTTAGGCCTCGGCCTAGATTGCATTTGTTGGCAAATTGCCAATTAAGCATCAACACCCAAAATGTGAAACTGACCTGAATTTCGAAATGTATACATATATTCAGGTTCCCCACAGGTTGGGGAACCCGAAAAAACTATGTTTTTCCTGGATCCGACCTCTCCCTCAAAAGTTAGGCCTCGGCCTAGATTGCATTTGTTGGCAAATTGCCAATTAAGCATGAAAACCCAAAATGTGAAACTGACCTGAATTTCGAAAGGTATACATATATTCAGGTTCCCCACAGGTTGGGGAACCCGAAAAAACATGTTTTTTCCGGATCCAACATCTGACTGAAAAGTTAGGCCTCGGCCTAGATTGCATTTGTTGGCAAATTGCCAATTAAGCATGAAAACCCAAAATGTGAAACTGACCTGAATTTCGAAATGTATACATATATTCAGGTTCCCCACAGGTTGGGGAACCCGAAAAACTATGTTTTTGCTGGATCCGACCTCTCCCTCAAAAGTTAGGCCTCGGCCTAGATTGCATTTGTTGGCAAATTGCCAATTAAGCATGAAAACCCAAAATGTGAAACTGACGTGAATTTCGAAAGGTATACATATATTCAGGTTCCCCACAGGTTGGGAAAACCGAAAAACCATGTTTTTTCCAGATCCGACCTCTCCCTCAAAAGTTAGGCCTCGGCCTAGATTGCATTTGTTGGCAAATTGCCAATTAAGCATGAAAACCCAAAATGTGAAACTGACGTGAATTTCGAAAGGTATACATATATTCAGGTTCCCCACAGGTTGGGAAACCCGAAAAACCATGTTTTTTCCAGATCCGACCTCTCCCTCAAAAGTTAGGCCTCGGCCTAGATTGCATTTGTTGGCATAGCCAATTAAGCATGAAAAGCAAAAATGTGAAACTGACCTCAAATTCGAAATGTATACATATATTCAGGTTCCCCACAAGTTGGGGAACCCGAAAAAACATGTTTTTTCCGGATCCGACCTCTCCCTCAAAAGTTAGGCCTCAGCCTAGATTGCATTGGTTGACAAATAGCCAATTAAGCATGAAAAGTGAAAATGTGAAACTGACCTGAATTTCGAAATGTATACATATATTCAGGTTCCCCACAGGTTGGGGAACCCGAAAAACCATGTTTTTTCCGGATCCAACATCTGACTGAAGAGTTACGCCTCGGCTTAGATTGCATTTGTTGGGAAATTGCCAATTAAGCATGAAAAGTGAAAATGTGAAACTGACCTGAATTTCGAAATGTATACATATATTCAGGTTCCCCACAGGTTGGGGAACCCGAAAAACTATGTTTTTTCCGGATCCGACCTCTCCCTCAAAAGTTAGGCCTCGGCCTAGATTGCATTTGTTGGGAAATTTCCAATTAAGCATGAAAAGTGAAAATGTGAAACCGACCTGAATTTCGAAATGTATACATATATTCAGGTTCCCCACAGGTTGGGGAACCCGAAAAACTATGTTTTTCCGGATCCGACCTCTCCCTCAAAAGTTAGGCCTCGGCCTAGATTGCATTTGTTGGCAAATAGCCAATTAAGCATGAAAAGTGAAAATGTGAAACTGACCTGAATTTCGAAATGTATACATATATTCAGGTTCCCCACAGGTTGGGGAACCCGAAAAACCATGTTTTTTCCGGATCCAACATCTGACTGAAAAGTTACGCCTCGGCTTAGATTGCATTTGTTGGCAAATTGCCAATTAAGCATGAAAACCCAAAATGTGAAACTGACCTGAATTTCGAAATGTATACATATATTCAGGTTCCCCACAGGTTGTGGAACCCGAAAAACTATGTTTTTGCTGGATCCGACCTCTCCCTCAAAAGTTAGGCCTCGGCCTAGATTGCATTTGTTGGCAAATTGCCAATTAAGCATGAAAACCCAAAATGTGAAACTGACGTGAATTTCGAAAGGTATACATATATTCAGGTTCCCCACAGGTTGGGAAAACCGAAAAACCATGTTTTTTCCAGATCCGACCTCTCCCTCAAAAGTTAGGCCTCGGCCTAGATTGCATTTGTTGGCAAATTGCCAATTAAGCATGAAAACCCAAAATGTGAAACTGACCTGAATTTCGAAAGGTATACATATATTCAGGTTCCCCACAGGTTGGGAAACCCGAAAAACCATGTTTTTTCCAGATCCGACCTCTCCCTCAAAAGTTAGGCCTCGGCCTAGATTGCATTTGTTGGCATAGCCAATTAAGCATGAAAAGCAAAAATGTGAAACTGACCTCAAATTCGAAATGTATACATATATTCAGGTTCCCCACAAGTTGGGGAACCCGAAAAAACATGTTTTTTCCGGATCCGACCTCTCCCTCAAAAGTTAGGCCTCAGCCTAGATTGCATTGGTTGACAAATAGCCAGTTAAGCATGAAAAGTGAAAATGTGAAACTGACCTGAATTTCGAAATGTATACATATATTCAGGTTCCCCACAGGTTGGGGAACCCGAAAAACCATGTTTTTTCCGGATCCAACATCTGACTGAAGAGTTACGCCTCGGCTTAGATTGCATTTGTTGGGAAATTGCCAATTAAGCATGAAAAGTGAAAATGTGAAACTGACCTGAATTTCGAAATGTATACATATATTCAGGTTCCCCACAGGTTGGGGAACCCGAAAAACTATGTTTTTTCCGGATCCGACCTCTCCCTCAAAAGTTAGGCCTCGGCCTAGATTGCATTTGTTGGGAAATTGCCAATTAAGCATGAAAAGTGAAAATGTGAAACCGACCTGAATTTCGAAATGTATACATATATTCAGGTTCCCCACAGGTTGGGGAACCCGAAAAACTATGTTTTTCCGGATCCGACCTCTCCCTCAAAAGTTAGGCCTCGGCCTAGATTGCATTTGTTGGCAAATAGCCAATTAAGCATGAAAAGTGAAAATGTGAAACTGACCTGAATTTCGAAATGTATACATATATTCAGGTTCCCCACAGGTTGGGGAACCCGAAAAACCATGTTTTTTCCGGATCCAACATCTGACTGAAAAGTTACGCCTCGGCTTAGATTGCATTTGTTGGCAAATTGCCAATTTAGCATGAAAACCCAAAATGTGAAACTGACGTGAATTTCGAAAGGTATACATATATTCAGGTTCCCCACAGGTTGGGAAAACCGAAAAACCATGTTTTTTCCAGATCCGACCTCTCCCTCAAAAGTTAGGCCTCGGCCTAGATTGCATTTGTTGGCAAATTGCCAATTAAGCATGAAAACCCAAAATGTGAAACTGACGTGAATTTCGAAATGTATACATATATTCAGGTTCCCCACAGGTTGGGGAACCCGAAAAACTGTTTTTTCCGGATCCGACCTCTCCCTCAAAAGTTAGGCCTCGGCCTAGATTGCATTTGTTGGCAAATTGCCAATTAAGCATCAACACCCAAAATGTGAAACTGACCTGAATTTCGAAATGTATACATATATTCAGGTTCCCCACAGGTTGGGGAACCCGAAAAACTATGTTTTTCCTGGATCCGACCTCTCCCTCAAAAGTTAGGCCTCGGCCTAGATTGCATTTGTTGGCAAATTGCCAATTAAGCATGAAAACCCAAAATGTGAAACTGACCTGAATTTCGAAAGGTATACATATATTCAGGTTCCCCACAGGTTGGGGAACCCGAAAAAACATGTTTTTTCCGGATCCAACATCTGACTGAAAAGTTAGGCCTCGGCCTAGATTGCATTTGTTGGCAAATTGCCAATTAAGCATGAAAACCCAAAATGTGAAACTGACCTGAATTTCGAAATGTATACATATATTCAGGTTCCCCACAGGTTGTGGAACCCGAAAAACTATGTTTTTGCTGGATCCGACCTCTCCCTCAAAAGTTAGGCCTCGGCCTAGATTGCATTTGTTGGCAAATTGCCAATTAAGCATGAAAACCCAAAATGTGAAACTGACGTGAATTTCGAAAGGTATACATATATTCAGGTTCCCCACAGGTTGGGAAAACCGAAAAACCATGTTTTTTCCAGATCCGACCTCTCCCTCAAAAGTTAGGCCTCGGCCTAGATTGCATTTGTTGGCAAATTGCCAATTAAGCATGAAAACCCAAAATGTGAAACTGACGTGAATTTCGAAAGGTATACATATATTCAGGTTCCCCACAGGTTGGGAAACCCGAAAAACCATGTTTTTTCCAGATCCGACCTCTCCCTCAAAAGTTAGGCCTCGGCCTAGATTGCATTTGTTGGCATAGCCAATTAAGCATGAAAAGCAAAAATGTGAAACTGACCTCAAATTCGAAATGTATACATATATTCAGGTTCCCCACAAGTTGGGGAACCCGAAAAAACATGTTTTTTCCGGATCCGACCTCTCCCTCAAAAGTTAGGCCTCAGCCTAGATTGCATTGGTTGACAAATAGCCAGTTAAGCATGAAAAGTGAAAATGTGAAACTGACCTGAATTTCGAAATGTATACATATATTCAGGTTCCCCACAGGTTGGGGAACCCGAAAAACCATGTTTTTTCCGGATCCAACATCTGACTGAAGAGTTACGCCTCGGCTTAGATTGCATTTGTTGGGAAATTGCCAATTAAGCATGAAAAGTGAAAATGTGAAACTGACCTGAATTTCGAAATGTATACATATATTCAGGTTCCCCACAGGTTGGGGAACCCGAAAAACTATGTTTTTTCCGGATCCGACCTCTCCCTCAAAAGTTAGGCCTCGGCCTAGATTGCATTTGTTGGGAAATTTCCAATTAAGCATGAAAAGTGAAAATGTGAAACCGACCTGAATTTCGAAATGTATACATATATTCAGGTTCCCCACAGGTTGGGGAACCCGAAAAACTATGTTTTTCCGGATCCGACCTCTCCCTCAAAAGTTAGGCCTCGGCCTAGATTGCATTTGTTGGCAAATAGCCAATTAAGCATGAAAAGTGAAAATGTGAAACTGACCTGAATTTCGAAATGTATACATATATTCAGGTTCCCCACAGGTTGGGAAAACCGAAAAACCATGTTTTTTCCAGATCCGACCTCTCCCTCAAAAGTTAGGCCTCGGCCTAGATTGCATTTGTTGGCAAATTGCCAATTAAGCATGAAAACCCAAAATGTGAAACTGACGTGAATTTCGAAAGGTATACATATATTCAGGTTCCCCACAAGTTGGGCAACCCGAAAAAACATGTTTTTTCCGGATCCGACCTCTCCCTCAAAAGTTAGGCCTCAGCCTAGATTGCATTGGTTGACAAATAGCCAATTAAGCATGAAAAGTGAAAATGTGAAACTGACCTGAATTTCGAAATGTATACAGGTTGGGGAACCCGAAAAACCATGTTTTTTCCGGATCCAACATCTGACTGAAGAGTTACGCCTCGGCTTAGATTGCATTTGTTGGGAAATTGCCAATTAAGCATGAAAAGTGAAAATGTGAAACCGACCTGAATTTCGAAATGTATACATATATTCAGGTTCCCCACAGGTTGGGGAACCCGAAAAACTATGTTTTTCCGGATCCGACCTCTCCCTCAAAAGTTAGGCCTCGGCCTAGATTGCATTTGTTGGCAAATAGCCAATTAAGCATGAAAAGTGAAAATGTGAAACTGACCTGAATTTCGAAATGTATACATATATTCAGGTTCCCCACAGGTTGGGGAACCCGAAAAACCATGTTTTTTCCGGATCCAACATCTGACTGAAAAGGTAGGCCTCGGCCTAGATTGCATTTGTTGGCAAATTGCCAATTAAGCATGAAAACCCAAAATGTGAAACTGACGTGAATTTCGAAAGGTATACATATATTCAGGTTCCCCACAGGTTGGGGAACCCAAAAAACTATGTTTTTCCTGGATCCGACCTCTCCCTCAAAAGTTAGGCCTCGGCTTAGATTGCATTTGTTGGGAAATTGCCGATTAAGCATGAAAAGTGAAAATGTGAAACCGACCTGAATTTCGAAATGTATACATATATTCAGGTTCCCCACAGGTTGGGGAACCCGAAAAACTATGTTTTTTCCGGATCCGACCTCTCCCTCAAAAGTTAGGCCTCGGCCTAGATTGCATTTGTTGGCAAATTGCCAATTAAGCATCAACACCCAAAATGTGAAACTGACCTGAATTTCGAAATGTATACATATATTCAGGTTCCCCACAGGTTGGGGAACCCGAAAAACTATGTTTTTCCTGGATCCGACCTCTCCCTCAAAAGTTAGGCCTCGGCCTAGATTGCATTTGTTGGCAAATTGCCAATTAAGCATGAAAACCCAAAATGTGAAACTGACCTGAATTTCGAAAGGTATACATATATTCAGGTTCCCCACAGGTTGGGGAACCCGAAAAAACATGTTTTTTCCGGATCCAACATCTGACTGAAAAGTTAGGCCTCGGCCTAGATTGCATTTGTTGGCAAATTGCCAATTAAGCATGAAAACCCAAAATGTGAAACTGACGTGAATTTCGAAAGGTATACATATATTCAGGTTCCCCACAGGTTGGGGAACCCGAAAAACTATGTTTTTTCCGGATCCGACCTCTCCCTCAAAAGTTAGGCCTCGGCCTAGATTGCATTTTTTGGCAAATTGCCAATTAAGCATCAACACCCAAAATGTGAAACTGACCTGAATTTCGAAATGTATACATATATTCAGGTTCCCCACAGGTTGGGGAACCCGAAAAACTATGTTTTTCCTGGATCCGACCTCTCCCTCAAAAGTTAGGCCTCGGCCTAGATTGCATTTGTTGGCAAATTGCCAATTAAGCATGAAAACCCAAAATGTGAAACTGACGTGAATTTCGAAAGGTATACATATATTCAGGTTCCCCACAGGTTGGGAAAACCGAAAAACCATGTTTTTTCCAGATCCGACCTCTCCCTCAAAAGTTAGGCCTCGGCCTAGATTGCATTTGTTGGCAAATTGCCAATTAAGCATGAAAACCCAAAATGTGAAACTGACGTGAATTTCGAAAGGTATACATATATTCAGGTTCCCCACAGGTTGGGAAACCCGAAAAACCATGTTTTTTCCAGATCCGACCTCTCCCTCAAAAGTTAGGCCTCGGCCTAGATTGCATTTGTTGGCATAGCCAATTAAGCATGAAAAGCAAAAATGTGAAACTGACCTCAAATTCGAAATGTATACATATATTCAGGTTCCCCACAAGTTGGGGAACCCGAAAAAACATGTTTTTTCCGGATCCGACCTCTCCCTCAAAAGTTAGGCCTCAGCCTAGATTGCATTGGTTGACAAATAGCCAATTAAGCATGAAAAGTGAAAATGTGAAACTGACCTGAATTTCGAAATGTATACATATATTCAGGTTCCCCACAGGTTGGGGAACCCGAAAAACCATGTTTTTTCCGGATCCAACATCTGACTGAAGAGTTACGCCTCGGCTTAGATTGCATTTGTTGGGAAATTGCCAATTAAGCATGAAAAGTGAAAATGTGAAACTGACCTGAATTTCGAAATGTATAATGTATAGGTTGGGGAACCCGAAAAACTATGTTTTTTCCGGATCCGACCTCTCCCTCAAAAGTTAGGCCTCGGCCTAGATTGCATTTGTTGGGAAATTTCCAATTAAGCATGAAAAGTGAAAATGTGAAACCGACCTGAATTTCAAAATGTATACATATATTCAGGTTCCCCACAGGTTGGGAAAACCGAAAAACCATGTTTTTTCCAGATCCGACCTCTCCCTCAAAAGTTAGGCCTCGGCCTAGATTGCATTTGTTGGCAAATTGCCAATTAAGCATGAAAACCCAAAATGTGAAACTGACGTGAATTTCGAAAGGTATACATATATTCAGGTTCCCCACAGGTTGGGGAACCCAAAAAACTATGTTTTTCCTGGATCCGACCTCTCCCTCAAAAGTTAGGCCTCGGCCTAGATTGCATTTGTTGGCAAATTGCCAATTAAGCATGAAAACCCAAAATGTGAAACTGACCTGAATTTCGAAATGTATACATATATTCAGGTTCCCCACAGGTTGGGGAACCCGAAAAACCATGTTTTTTCCGGATCCAACATCTGACTGAAAAGTTACGCCTCGGCTTAGATTGCATTTGTTGGGAAATTGCCAATTAAGCATGAAAAGTGAAAATGTGAAACCGACCTGAATTTCGAAATGTATACATATATTCAGGTTCCCCACAGGTTGGGGAACCCGAAAAACTATGTTTTTTCCGGATCCGACCTCTCCCTCAAAAGTTAGGCCTCGGCCTAGATTGCATTTGTTGGCAAATTGCCAATTAAGCATCAACACCCAAAATGTGAAACTGACCTGAATTTCGAAATGTATACATATATTCAGGTTCCCCACAGGTTGGGGAACCCGAAAAACTATGTTTTTCCTGGATCCGACCTCTCCCTCAAAAGTTAGGCCTCGGCCTAGATTGCATTTGTTGGCAAATTGCCAATTAAGCATGAAAACCCAAAATGTGAAACTGACGTGAATTTCGAAAGGTATACATATATTCAGGTTCCCCACAGGTTGGGGAACCCGAAAAACTATGTTTTTTCCGGATCCGACCTCTCCCTCAAAAGTTAGGCCTCGGCCTAGATTGCATTTGTTGGCAAATTGCCAATTAAGCATCAACACCCAAAATGTGAAACTGACCTGAATTTCGAAATGTATACATATATTCAGGTTCCCCACAGTTTGGGGAACCCGAAAAACTATGTTTTTCCTGGATCCGACCTCTCCCTCAAAAGTTAGGCCTCGGCCTAGATTGCATTTGTTGGCAAATTGCCAATTAAGCATGAAAACCCAAAATGTGAAACTGACGTGAATTTCGAAAGGTATACATATATTCAGGTTCCCCACAGGTTGGGAAAACCGAAAAACCATGTTTTTTCCAGATCCGACCTCTCCCTCAAAAGTTAGGCCTCGGCCTAGATTGCATTTGTTGGCAAATTGCCAATTAAGCATGAAAACCCAAAATGTGAAACTGACGTGAATTTCGAAAGGTATACATATATTCAGGTTCCCCACAGGTTGGGAAACCCGAAAAACCATGTTTTTTCCAGATCCGACCTCTCCCTCAAAAGTTAGGCCTCGGCCTAGATTGCATTTGTTGGCATAGCCAATTAAGCATGAAAAGCAAAAATGTGAAACTGACCTCAAATTCGAAATGTATACATATATTCAGGTTCCCCACAAGTTGGGGAACCCGAAAAAACATGTTTTTTCCGGATCCGACCTCTCCCTCAAAAGTTAGGCCTCAGCCTAGATTGCATTGGTTGACAAATAGCCAATTAAGCATGAAAAGTGAAAATGTGAAACTGACCTGAATTTCGAAATGTATACATATATTCAGGTTCCCCACAGGTTGGGGAACCCGAAAAACCATGTTTTTTCCGGATCCAACATCTGACTGAAGAGTTACGCCTCGGCTTAGATTGCATTTGTTGGGAAATTGCCAATTAAGCATGAAAAGTGAAAATGTGAAACTGACCTGAATTTCGAAATGTATAATGTATAGGTTGGGGAACCCGAAAAACTATGTTTTTTCCGGATCCGACCTCTCCCTCAAAAGTTAGGCCTCGGCCTAGATTGCATTTGTTGGGAAATTTCCAATTAAGCATGAAAAGTGAAAATGTGAAACCGACCTGAATTTCAAAATGTATACATATATTCAGGTTCCCCACAGGTTGGGAAAACCGAAAAACCATGTTTTTTCCAGATCCGACCTCTCCCTCAAAAGTTAGGCCTCGGCCTAGATTGCATTTGTTGGCAAATTGCCAATTAAGCATGAAAACCCAAAATGTGAAACTGACGTGAATTTCGAAAGGTATACATATATTCAGGTTCCCCACAGGTTGGGGAACCCAAAAAACTATGTTTTTCCTGGATCCGACCTCTCCCTCAAAAGTTAGGCCTCGGCCTAGATTGCATTTGTTGGCAAATTGCCAATTAAGCATGAAAACCCAAAATGTGAAACTGACCTGAATTTCGAAATGTATACATATATTCAGGTTCCCCACAGGTTGGGGAACCCGAAAAACCATGTTTTTTCCGGATCCAACATCTGACTGAAAAGTTACGCCTCGGCTTAGATTGCATTTGTTGGGAAATTGCCAATTAAGCATGAAAAGTGAAAATGTGAAACCGACCTGAATTTCGAAATGTATACATATATTCAGGTTCCCCACAGGTTGGGGAACCCGAAAAACTATGTTTTTTCCGGATCCGACCTCTCCCTCAAAAGTTAGGCCTCGGCCTAGATTGCATTTGTTGGCAAATTGCCAATTAAGCATCAACACCCAAAATGTGAAACTGACCTGAATTTCGAAATGTATACATATATTCAGGTTCCCCACAGGTTGGGGAACCCGAAAAACTATGTTTTTCCTGGATCCGACCTCTCCCTCAAAAGTTAGGCCTCGGCCTAGATTGCATTTGTTGGCAAATTGCCAATTAAGCATGAAAACCCAAAATGTGAAACTGACGTGAATTTCGAAAGGTATACATATATTCAGGTTCCCCACAGGTTGGGGAACCCGAAAAACTATGTTTTTTCCGGATCCGACCTCTCCCTCAAAAGTTAGGCCTCGGCCTAGATTGCATTTGTTGGCAAATTGCCAATTAAGCATCAACACCCAAAATGTGAAACTGACCTGAATTTCGAAATGTATACATATATTCAGGTTCCCCACAGTTTGGGGAACCCGAAAAACTATGTTTTTCCTGGATCCGACCTCTCCCTCAAAAGTTAGGCCTCGGCCTAGATTGCATTTGTTGGCAAATTGCCAATTAAGCATGAAAACCCAAAATGTGAAACTGACGTGAATTTCGAAAGGTATACATATATTCAGGTTCCCCACAGGTTGGGAAAACCGAAAAACCATGTTTTTTCCAGATCCGACCTCTCCCTCAAAAGTTAGGCCTCGGCCTAGATTGCATTTGTTGGCAAATTGCCAATTAAGCATGAAAACCCAAAATGTGAAACTGACGTGAATTTCGAAAGGTATACATATATTCAGGTTCCCCACAGGTTGGGAAACCCGAAAAACCATGTTTTTTCCAGATCCGACCTCTCCCTCAAAAGTTAGGCCTCGGCCTAGATTGCATTTGTTGGCATAGCCAATTAAGCATGAAAAGCAAAAATGTGAAACTGACCTCAAATTCGAAATGTATACATATATTCAGGTTCCCCACAAGTTGGGGAACCCGAAAAAACATGTTTTTTCCGGATCCGACCTCTCCCTCAAAAGTTAGGCCTCAGCCTAGATTGCATTGGTTGACAAATAGCCAATTAAGCATGAAAAGTGAAAATGTGAAACTGACCTGAATTTCGAAATGTATACATATATTCAGGTTCCCCACAGGTTGGGGAACCCGAAAAACCATGTTTTTTCCGGATCCAACATCTGACTGAAGAGTTACGCCTCGGCTTAGATTGCATTTGTTGGGAAATTGCCAATTAAGCATGAAAAGTGAAAATGTGAAACTGACCTGAATTTCGAAATGTATAATGTATAGGTTGGGGAACCCGAAAAACTATGTTTTTTCCGGATCCGACCTCTCCCTCAAAAGTTAGGCCTCGGCCTAGATTGCATTTGTTGGGAAATTTCCAATTAAGCATGAAAAGTGAAAATGTGAAACCGACCTGAATTTCGAAATGTATACATATATTCAGGTTCCCCACAGGTTGGGGAACCCGAAAAACTATGTTTTTCCGGATCCGACCTCTCCCTCAAAAGTTAGGCCTCGGCCTAGATTGCATTTGTTGGCAAATAGCCAATTAAGCATGAAAAGTGAAAATGTGAAACTGACCTGAATTTCGAAATGTATACATATATTCAGGTTCCCCACAGGTTGGGGAACCCGAAAAACCATGTTTTTTCCGGATCCAACATCTGACTGAAAAGTTAGTCCTCGGCCTAGATTGCATTTGTTGGCAAATTGCCAATTAAGCATCAACACCCAAAATGTGAAACTGACCTGAATTTCGAAATGTATACATATATTCAGGTTCCCCACAGGTTGGGGAACCCGAAAAACTATGTTTTTTCCGGATCCGACCTCTCCCTCAAAAGTTAGGCCTCGGCCCAGATTGCATTTGTTGGCAAATTGCCAATTAAGCATCAACACCCAAAATGTGAAACTGACCTGAATTTCGAAATGTATACATATATTCAGGTTCCCCACAGGTTGGGGAACCCGAAAAACTATGTTTTTCCTGGATCCGACCTCTCCCTCAAAAGTTAGGCCTCGGCCTAGATTGCATTTGTTGGCAAATTGCCAATTAAGCATGAAAACCCAAAATGTGAAACTGACCTGAATTTCGAAAGGTATACATATATTCAGGTTCCCCACAGGTTGGGAAAACCGAAAAACCATGTTTTTTCCAGATCCGACCTCTCCCTCAAAAGTTAGGCCTCGGCCTAGATTGCATTTGTTGGCAAATTGCCAATTAAGCATGAAAACCCAAAATGTGAAACTGACGTGAATTTCGAAAGGTATACATATATTCAGGTTCCCCACAGGTTGGGAAACCCGAAAAACCATGTTTTTTCCAGATCCGACCTCTCCCTCAAAAGTTAGGCCTCGGCCTAGATTGCATTTGTTGGCGTAGCCAATTAAGCATGAAAAGCAAAAATGTGAAACTGACCTCAAATTCGAAATGTATACATATATTCAGGTTCCCCACAAGTTGGGGAACCCGAAAAAACATGTTTTTTCCTGATCCGACCTCTCCCTCAAAAGTTAGGCCTCAGCCTAGATTGCATTGGTTGACAAATAGCCAATTAAGCATGAAAAGTGAAAATGTGAAACTGACCTGAATTTCGAAATGTATACATATATTCAGGTTCCCCACAGGTTGGGGAACCCGAAAAACCATGCTTTTTCCGGATCCAACATCTGACTGAAAAGTTAGGCCTCGGCCTAGATTGCATTTGTTGGCAAATTGCCAATTAAGCATGAAAACCCAAAATGTGAAACTGACGTGAATTTCGAAAGGTATACATATATTCAGGTTCCCCACAGGTTGGGGACCCCAAAAAACTATGTTTTTCCTGGATCCGACCTCTCCCTCAAAAGTTAGGCCTCGGCCTAGATTGCATTTGTTGGCAAATTGCCAATTAAGCATGAAAACCCAAAATGTGAAACTGACCTGAATTTCGAAATGTATACATATATTCAGGTTCCCCACAGGTTGGGAAACCCGAAAAACCATGTTTTTTCCGGATCCAACATCTGACTGAAAAGTTACGCCTCGGCTTAGATTGCATTTGTTGGGAAATTGCCAATTAAGCATGAAAAGTGAAAATGTGAAACCGACCTGAATTTCGAAATGTATACATATATTCAGGTTCCCCACAGGTTGGGGAACCCGAAAAACTATGTTTTTTCCGGATCCGACCTCTCCCTCAAAAGTTAGGCCTCGGCCTAGATTGCATTTGTTGGCAAATTGCCAATTAAGCATCAACACCCAAAATGTGAAACTGACCTGAATTTCGAAATGTATACATATATTCAGGTTCCCCACAGGTTGGGGAACCCGAAAAACTATGTTTTTCCTGGATCCGACCTCTCCCTCAAAAGTTAGGCCTCGGCCTAGATTGCATTTGTTGGCAAATTGCCAATTAAGCATGAAAACCCAAAATGTGAAACTGACCTGAATTTCGAAAGGTATACATATATTCAGGTTCCCCACAGGTTGGGGAACCCGAAAAAACATGTTTTTTCCGGATCCAACATCTGACTGAAAAGTTAGGCCTCGGCCTAGATTGCATTTGTTGGCAAATTGCCAATTAAGCATGAAAACCCAAAGTGTGAAACTGACGTGAATTTCGAAAGGTATACATATATTCAGGTTCCCCACAGGTTGGGGAACCCGAAAAAACATGTTTTTTCCGGATCCAACATCTGACTGAAAAGTTAGGCCTCGGCCTAGATTGCATTTGTTGGCAAATTTCCAATTAAGCATGAAAAGTGAAAATGTGAAACCGACCTGAATTTCGAAATGTATACATATATTCAGGTTCCCCACAGGTTGGGGAACCCGAAAAACTATGTTTTTCCGGATCCGACCTCTCCCTCAAAAGTTAGGCCTCGGCCTAGATTGCATTTGTTGGCAAATAGCCAATAAAGCATGAAAAGTGAAAATGTGAAACTGACCTGAATTTCGAAATGTATACATATATTCAGGTTCCCCACAGGTTGGGGAACCCGAAAAACCATGTTTTTTCCGGATCCAACATCTGACTGAAAAGTTACGCCTCGGCTTAGATTGCATTTGTTGGCAAATTGCCAATTAAGCATGAAAACCCAAAATGTGAAACTGACGTGAATTTCGAAAGGTATACATATATTCAGGTTCCCCACAGGTTGGGAAAACCGAAAAACCATGTTTTTTCCAGATCCGACCTCTCCCTCAAAAGTTAGGCCTCGGCCTAGATTGCATTTGTTGGCAAATTGCCAATGAAGCATGAAAACCCAAAATGTGAAACTGACGTGAATTTCGAAAGGTATACATATATTCAGGTTCCCCACAGGTTGGGAAACCCGAAAAACCATGTTTTTTCCAGATCCGACCTCTCCCTCAAAAGTTAGTCCTCGGCCTAGATTGCATTTGTTGGCAAATTGCCAATTAAGCATCAACACCCAAAATGTGAAACTGACCTGAATTTCGAAATGTATACATATATTCAGGTTCCCCACAGGTTGGGGAACCCGAAAAACTATGTTTTTTCCGGATCCGACCTCTCCCTCAAAAGTTAGGCCTCGGCCTAGATTGCATTTGTTGGCAAATTGCCAATTAAGCATCAACACCCAAAATGTGAAACTGACCTGAATTTCGAAATGTATACATATATTCAGGTTCCCCACAGGTTGGGGAACCCGAAAAACTATGTTTTTTCCGGATCCGACCTCTCCCTCAAAAGTTAGGCCTCGGCCTAGATTGCATTTGTTGGCAAATTGCCAATTAAGCATCAACACCCAAAATGTGAAACTGACCTGAATTTCGAAATGTATACATATATTCAGGTTCCCCACAGGTTGGGGAACCCGAAAAACTATGTTTTTCCTGGATCCGACCTCTCCCTCAAAAGTTAGGCCTCGGCCTAGATTGCATTTGTTGGCAAATTGCCAATTAAGCATGAAAACCCAAAATGTGAAACTGACGTGAATTTCGAAAGGTATACATATATTCAGGTTCCCCACAGGTTGGGAAACCCGAAAAACCATGTTTTTTCCAGATCCGACCTCTCCCTCAAAAGTTAGGCCTCGGCCTAGATTGCATTTGTTGGCGTAGCCAATTAAGCATGAAAAGCAAAAATGTGAAACTGACCTCAAATTCGAAATGTATACATATATTCAGGTTCCCCACAAGTTGGGGAACCCGAAAAAACATGTTTTTTCCTGATCCGACCTCTCCCTCAAAAGTTAGGCCTCAGCCTAGATTGCATTGGTTGACAAATAGCCAATTAAGCATGAAAAGTGAAAATGTGAAACTGACCTGAATTTCGAAATGTATACATATATTCAGGTTCCCCACAGGTTGGGGAACCCAAAAAACCATGCTTTTTCCGGATCCAACATCTGACTGAAAAGTTAGGCCTCGGCCTAGATTGCATTTGTTGGCAAATTGCCAATTAAGCATGAAAACCCAAAATGTGAAACTGACGTGAATTTCGAAAGGTATACATATATTCAGGTTCCCCACAGGTTGGGGACCCCAAAAAACTATGTTTTTCCTGGATCCGACCTCTCCCTCAAAAGTTAGGCCTCGGCCTAGATTGCATTTGTTGGCAAATTGCCAATTAAGCATGAAAACCCAAAATGTGAAACTGACCTGAATTTCGAAATGTATACATATATTCAGGTTCCCCACAGGTTGGGGAACCCGAAAAACCATGTTTTTTCCGGATCCAACATCTGACTGAAAAGTTACGCCTCGGCTTAGATTGCATTTGTTGGGAAATTGCCAATTAAGCATGAAAAGTGAAAATGTGAAACCGACCTGAATTTCGAAATGTATACATATATTCAGGTTCCCCACAGGTTGGGGAACCCGAAAAACTATGTTTTTTCCGGATCCGACCGCTCCCTCAAAAGTTAGGCCTCGGCCTAGATTGCATTTGTTGGCAAATTGCCAATTAAGCATCAACACCCAAAATGTGAAACTGACCTGAATTTCGAAATGTATACATATATTCAGGTTCCCCACAGGTTGGGGAACCCGAAAAACTATGTTTTTCCTGGATCCGACCTCTCCCTCAAAAGTTAGGCCTCGGCCTAGATTGCATTTGTTGGCAAATTGCCAATTAAGCATGAAAACCCAAAATGGGAAACTGACCTGAATTTCGAAAGGTATACATATATTCAGGTTCCCCACAGGTTGGGGAACCCGAAAAAACATATTTTTTCCGGATCCAACATCTGACTGAAAAGTTAGGCCTCGGCCTAGATTGCATTTGTTGGCAAATTGCCAATTAAGCATGAAAACCCAAAATGTGAAACTGACGTGAATTTCGAAAGGTATACATATATTCAGGTTCCCCACAGGATGGGGAACCCGAAAAACTATGTTTTTTCCGGATCCGACCTCTCCCTCAAAAGTTAGGCCTCGGCCTAGATTGCATTTGTTGGCAAATTGCCAATTAAGCATGAAAACCCAAAATGTGAAACTGACCTGAATTTCGAAAGGTATACATATATTCAGGTTCCCCACAGGTTGGGAAAACCGAAAAACCATGTTTTTTCCAGATCCGACCTCTCCCTCAAAAGTTAGGCCTCGGCCTAGATTGCATTTGTTGGCAAATTGCCAATTAAGCATGAAAACCCAAAATGTGAAACTGACGTGAATTTCGAAAGGTATACATATATTCAGGTTCCCCACAGGTTGGGAAAACCGAAAAACCATGTTTTTTCCAGATCCGACCTCTCCCTCAAAAGTTAGGCCTCGGCCTAGATTGCATTTGTTGGCATAGCCAATTAAGCATGAAAAGCAAAAATGTGAAACTGACCTCAAATTCGAAATGTATACATATATTCAGGTTCCCCACAAGTTGGGGAACCCGAAAAAACATGTTTTTTCCGGATCCGACCTCTCCCTCAAAAGTTAGGCCTCAGCCTAGATTGCATTGGTTGACAAATAGCCAATTAAGCATGAAAAGTGAAAATGTGAAACTGACCTGAATTTCGAAATGTATACATATATTCAGGTTCCCCACAGGTTGGGGAACCCGAAAAACCATGTTTTTTCCGGATCCAACATCTGACTGAAGAGTTACGCCTCGGCCTAGATTACATTTGTTGGCAAATTGCCAATTAAGCATGAAAACCCAAAATGTGAAACTGACCTGAATTTCGAAATGTATACATATATTCAGGTTCCCCACAGGTTGGGGAACCCGAAAAACCATGTTTTTTCCGGATCCAACATCTGACTGAAAAGTTACGCCTCGGCTTAGATTGCATTTGTTGGGAAATTGCCAATTAAGCATGAAAAGTGAAAATGTGAAACCGACCTGAATTTCGAAATGTATACATATATTCAGGTTCCCCACAGGTTGGGGAACCCGAAAAACTATGTTTTTTCCGGATCCGACCTCTCCCTCAAAAGTTAGGCCTCGGCCTAGATTGCATTTGTTGGGAAATTGCCAATTAAGCATGAAAAGTGAAAATGTGAAACCGACCTGAATTTCGAAATGTATACATATATTCAGGTTCCCCACAGGTTGGGGAACCCGAAAAACTATGTTTTTCCGGATCCGACCTCTCCCTCAAAAGTTAGGCCTCGGCCTAGATTGCATTTGTTGGCAAATTGCCAATTAAGCATGAAAACCCAAAATGTGAAACTGACCTGAATTTCGAAAGGTATACATATATTCAGGTTGCCCACAGGTTGGGGAACACGAAAAAACATGTTTTTTCCGGATCCAACATCTGACTGAAAAGTTAGGCCTCGGCCTAGATTGCATTTGTTGGCAAATTGCCAATTAAGCATGAACACCCAAAATGTGAAACTGACCTGAATTTCGAAATGTATACATATATTCATGTTCCCCACAGGTTGGGGAACCCGAAAAACTATGTTTTTACCGGATCCGACCTCTCCCTCAAAAGTTAGGCCTCGGCCTAGATTGCATTTGTTGGCAAATTGCCAATTAAGCATGAACACCCAAAATGTGAAACTGACCTGAATTTCGAAATGTATACATATATTCAGGTTCCCCACAGGTTGGGGAACCCGAAAAACTATGTTTTTTCCGGATCCGACCTCTCCCTCAAAAGTTAGGCCTCGGCCTAGATTGCATTTGTTGGCAAATTGCCAATTAAGCATGAAAACCCAAAATGTGAAACTGACCTGAATTTCGAAAGGTATACATATATTCAGGTTGCCCACAGGTTGGGGAACACGAAAAAACATGTTTTTTCCGGATCCAACATCTGACTGAAAAGTTAGGCCTCGGCCTAGATTGCATTTGTTGGCAAATTGCCAATTAAGCATGAACACCCAAAATGTGAAACTGACCTGAATTTCGAAATGTATACATATATTCAGGTTCCCCACAGGTTGGGGAACCCGAAAAACCATGTTTTTCCTGGATCCGACCTCTCCCTCAAAAGTTAGGCCTCGGCCTAGATTGCATTTGTTGGCAAATTGCCAATTAAGCATGAAAACCCAAAATGTGAAACTGACCTGAATTTCGAAAGGTATACATATATTCAGGTTCCCCACAGGTTGGGGAACCCGAAAAAACATGTTTTTTCCAGATCCAACATCTGACTGAAAAGTTAGGCCTCAGCCTAGATTGCATTTGTTGGCAAATTGCCAATTAAGCATGAAAACCCAAAATGTGAAACTGACGTGAATTTCGAAAGGTATACATATATTCAGGTTCCCCACAGGTTGGGAAACCCGAAAAACCATGTTTTTTCCAGATCCGACATCTCCCTCAAAAGTTAGGCCTCGGCCTAGATTGCATTTGTTGGCGTAGCCAATTAAGCATGAAAACCCAAAATGTGAAACTGACGTGAATTTCGAAAGGTATACATATATTCATGTTCCCCACAGGTTGGGGAACCCGAAAAACTATGTTTTTACCGGATCCGACCTCTCCCTCAAAAGTTAGGCCTCGGCCTAGATTGCATTTGTTGGCAAATTGCCAATTAAGCATGAACACCCAAAATGTGAAACTGACCTGAATTTCGAAATGTATACATATATTCAGGTTCCCCACAGGTTGGGGAACCCTAAAAACTATGTTTTTCCTGGATCCGACCTCTCCCTCAAAAGTTAGGCCTCGGCCTAGATTGTATTTGTTGGCAAATTGCCAATTAAGCATGAAAACCCAAAATGTGAAACTGACCTGAATTTCGAAATGTATACATATATTCAGGTTCCCCACAGGTTGGGGAACCCGAAAAACCATGTTTTTTCCGGATCCAACATCTGACTGAAAAGTTACGCCTCGGCTTAGATTGCATTTGTTGGGAAATTGCCAATTAAGCATGAAAAGTGAAAATGTGAAACCGACCTGAATTTCGAAATGTATACATATATTCAGGTTCCCCACAGGTTGGGGAACCCGAAAAACTATGTTTTTTCCGGATCCGACCTCTCCCTCAAAAGTTAGGCCTCGGCCTAGATTGCATTTGTTGGGAAATTGCCAATTAAGCATGAAAAGTGAAAATGTGAAACCGACCTGAATTTCGAAATGTATACATATATTCAGGTTCCCCACAGGTTGGGGAACCCGAAAAACTATGTTTTTCCGGATCCGACCTCTCCCTCAAAAGTTAGGCCTCGGCCTAGATTGCATTTGTTGGCAAATTGCCAATTAAGCATGAAAACCCAAAATGTGAAACTGACCTGAATTTCGAAAGGTATACATATATTCAGGTTCCCCACAGGTTGGGGAACACGAAAAAACATGTTTTTTCCGGATCCAACATCTGACTGAAAAGTTAGGCCTCGGCCTAGATTGCATTTGTTGGCAAATTGCCAATTAAGCATGAACACCCAAAATGTGAAACTGACCTGAATTTCGAAATGTATACATATATTCAGGTTCCCCACAGGTTGGGGAACCCGAAAAACTATGTTTTTACCGGATCCGACCTCTCCCTCAAAAGTTAGGCCTCGGCCTAGATTGCATTTGTTGGCAAATTGCCAATTAAGCATGAACACCCAAAATGTGAAACTGACCTGAATTTCGAAATGTATACATATATTCAGGTTCCCCACAGGTTGGGGAACCCGAAAAACTATGTTTTTTCCGGATCCGACCTCTCCCTCAAAAGTTAGGCCTCGGCCTAGATTGCATTTGTTGGCAAATTGCCAATTAAGCATGAAAACCCAAAATGTGAAACTGACCTGAATTTCGAAAGGTATACATATATTCAGGTTCCCCACAGGTTGGGGAACACGAAAAAACATGTTTTTTCCGGATCCAACATCTGACTGAAAAGTTAGGCCTCGGCCTAGATTGCATTTGTTGGCAAATTGCCAATTAAGCATGAACACCCAAAATGTGAAACTGACCTGAATTTCGAAATGTATACATATATTCAGGTTCCCCACAGGTTGGGGAACCCGAAAAACCATGTTTTTCCTGGATCCGACCTCTCCCTCAAAAGTTAGGCCTCGGCCTAGATTGCATTTGTTGGCAAATTGCCAATTAAGCATGAAAACCCAAAATGTGAAACTGACCTGAATTTCGAAAGGTATACATATATTCAGGTTCCCCACAGGTTGGGGAACCCGAAAAAACATGTTTTTTCCAGATCCAACATCTGACTGAAAAGTTAGGCCTCGGCCTAGATTGCATTTGTTGGCAAATTGCCAATTAAGCATGAAAACCCAAAATGTGAAACTGACGTGAATTTCGAAAGGTATACATATATTCAGGTTCCCCACAGGTTGGGAAACCCGAAAAACCATGTTTTTTCCAGATCCGACATCTCCCTCAAAAGTTAGGCCTCGGCCTAGATTGCATTTGTTGGCGTAGCCAATTAAGCATGAAAACCCAAAATGTGAAACTGACGTGAATTTCGAAAGGTATACATATATTCAGGTTCCCCACAGGTTGGGGAACCCGAAAAACTATGTTTTTACCGGATCCGACCTCTCCCTCAAAAGTTAGGCCTCGGCCTAGATTGCATTTGTTGGCAAATTGCCAATTAAGCATGAACACCCAAAATGTGAAACTGACCTGAATTTCGAAATGTATACATATATTCAGGTTCCCCACAGGTTGGGGAACCCTAAAAACTATGTTTTTCCTGGATCCGACCTCTCCCTCAAAAGTTAGGCCTCGGCCTAGATTGTATTTGTTGGCAAATTGCCAATTAAGCATGAAAACCCAAAATGTGAAACTGACCTGAATTTCGAAATGTATACATATATTCAGGTTCCCCACAGGTTGGGGAACCCGAAAAACCATGTTTTTTCCGGATCCAACATCTGACTGAAAAGTTACGCCTCGGCTTAGATTGCATTTGTTGGGAAATTGCCAATTAAGCATGAAAAGTGAAAATGTGAAACCGACCTGAATTTCGAAATGTATACATATATTCAGGTTCCCCACAGGTTGGGGAACCCGAAAAACTATGTTTTTTCCGGATCCGACCTCTCCCTCAAAAGTTAGGCCTCGGCCTAGATTGCATTTGTTGGCAAATTGCCAATTAAGCATCAACACCCAAAATGTGAAACTGACCTGAATTTCGAAATGTATACATATATTCAGGTTCCCCACAGGTTGGGGAACCCGAAAAACTATGTTTTTCCTGGATCCGACCTCTCCCTCAAAAGTTAGGCCTCGGCCTAGATTGCATTTGTTGGCAAATTGCCAATTAAGCATGAAAACCCAAAATGTGAAACTGACCTGAATTTCGAAAGGTATACATATATTCAGGTTCCCCACAGGTTGGGGAACCCGAAAAAACATGTTTTTTCCGGATCCAACATCTGACTGAAAAGTTAGGCCTCGGCCTAGATTGCATTTGTTGGCAAATTGCCAATTAAGCATGAAAACCCAAAATGTGAAACTGACGTGAATTTCGAAAGGTATACATATATTCAGGTTCCCCACAGGTTGGGGAACCCAAAAAACTATGTTTTTCCTGGATCCGACCTCTCCCTCAAAAGTTAGGCCTCGGCCTAGATTGCATTTGTTGGCAAATTGCCAATTAAGCATGAAAACCCAAAATGTGAAACTGACCTGAATTTCGAAATGTATACATATATTCAGGTTCCCCACAGGTTGGGGAACCCGAAAAACCATGTTTTTTCCGGATCCAACATCTGACTGAAAAGTTACGCCTCGGCTTAGATTGCATTTGTTGGGAAATTGCCAATTAAGCATGAAAAGTGAAAATGTGAAACCGACCTGAATTTCGAAGTGTATACATATATTCAGGTTCCCCACAGGTTGGGGAACCCGAAAAACTATGTTTTTTCCGGATCCGACCTCTCCCTCAAAAGTTAGGCCTCGGCCTAGATTGCATTTGTTGGCAAATTGCCAATTAAGCATCAACACTCAAAATGTGAAACTGACCTGAATTTCGAAATGTATACATATATTCAGGTTCCCCACAGGTTGGGGAACCCGAAAAACTATGTTTTTCCTGGATCCGACCTCTCCCTCAAAAGTTAGGCCTCGGCCTAGATTGCATTTGTTGGCAAATTGCCAATTAAGCATGAAAACCCAAAATGTGAAACTGACCTGAATTTCGAAATGTATACATATATTCAGGTTCCCCACAGGTTGGGGAACCCGAAAAACCATGTTTTTTCCGGATCCAACATCTGACTGAAAAGTTACGCCTCGGCTTAGATTGCATTTGTTGGGAAATTGCCAATTAAGCATGAAAAGTGAAAATGTGAAACCGACCTGAATTTCGAAATGTATACATATATTCAGGTTCCCCACAGGTTGGGGAACCCGAAAAACTATGTTTTTTCCGGATCCGACCTCTCCCTCAAAAGTTAGGCCTCGGCCTAGATTGCATTTGTTGGCAAATTGCCAATTAAGCATCAACACCCAAAATGTGAAACTGACCTGAATTTCGAAATGTATACATATATTCAGGTTCCCCACAGGTTGGGGAACCCGAAAAACTATGTTTTTCCTGGATCCGACCTCTCCCTCAAAAGTTAGGCCTCGGCCTAGATTGCATTTGTTGGCAAATTGCCAATTAAGCATGAAAACCCAAAATGTGAAACTGACCTGAATTTCGAAAGGTATACATATATTCAGGTTCCCCACAGGTTGGGAAAACCGAAAAACCATGTTTTTTCCAGATCCGACCTCTCCCTCAAAAGTTAGGCCTCGGCCTAGATTGCATTTGTTGGCAAATTGCCAATTAAGCATGAAAACCCAAAATGTGAAACTGACGTGAATTTCGAAAG
The DNA here is from genome assembly GCA_034064705.1 of Bothrops alternatus. Taxonomy (NCBI): domain Eukaryota; kingdom Metazoa; phylum Chordata; class Lepidosauria; order Squamata; family Viperidae; genus Bothrops; species Bothrops alternatus. Next base: position 16,742,751 of record JARGCV010000085.1, read on the forward strand.
GTATACATATATTCAGGTTCCCCACAAGTTGGGGAACCCGAAAAAACATGTTTTTTCCGGATCCGACCTCTCCCTCAAAAGTTAGGCCTCAGCCTAGATTGCATTGGTTGACAAATAGCCAATTAAGCATGAAAAGTGAAAATGTGAAACTGACCTGAATTTCGAAATGTATACATATATTCAGGTTCCCCACAGGTTGGGGAACCCGAAAAACCATGTTTTTTCCGGATCCAACATCTGACTGAAGAGTTACGCCTCGGCTTAGATTGCATTTGTTGGGAAATTGCCAATTAAGCATGAAAAGTGAAAATGTGAAACTGACCTGAATTTCGAAATGTATACATATATTCAGGTTCCCCACAGGTTGGGGAACCCGAAAAACTATGTTTTTTCCGGATCCGACCTCTCCCTCAAAAGTTAGGCCTCGGCCTAGATTGCATTTGTTGGGAAATTGCCAATTAAGCATGAAAAGTGAAAATGTGAAACCGACCTGAATTTCGAAATGTATACATATATTCAGGTTCCCCACAGGTTGGGGAACCCGAAAAACTATGTTTTTCCGGATCCGACCTCTCCCTCAAAAGTTAGGCCTCGGCCTAGATTGCATTTGTTGGCAAATTGCCAATTAAGCATGAAAACCCAAAATGTGAAACTGACCTGAATTTCGAAAGGTATACATATATTCAGGTTCCCCACAGGTTGGGGAACCCGAAAAAACATGTTTTTTCCGGATCCAACATCTGACTGAAAAGTTAGGCCTCGGCCTAGATTGCATTTGTTGGCAAATTGCCAATTAAGCATGAACACCCAAAATGTGAAACTGACCTGAATTTCGAAATGTATACATATATTCAGGTTCCCCACAGGTTGGGGAACCCGAAAAACTATGTTTTTACCGGATCCGACCTCTCCCTCAAAAGTTAGGCCTCGGCCTAGATTGCATTTGTTGGCAAATTGCCAATTAAGCATGAACACCCAAAATGTGAAACTGACCTGAATTTCGAAATGTATACATATATTCAGGTTCCCCACAGGTTGGGGAACCCGAAAAACTATGTTTTTTCCGGATCCGACCTCTCCCTCAAAAGTTAGGCCTCGGCCTAGATTGCATTTGTTGGCAAATTGCCAATTAAGCATGAAAACCCAAAATGTGAAACTGACCTGAATTTCGAAAGGTATACATATATTCAGGTTCCCCACAGGTTGGGGAACCCGAAAAAACATGTTTTTTCCGGATCCAACATCTGACTGAAAAGTTAGGCCTCGGCCTAGATTGCATTTGTTGGCAAATTGCCAATTAAGCATGAACACCCAAAATGTGAAACTGACCTGAATTTCGAAATGTATACATATATTCAGGTTCCCCACAGGTTGGGGAACCCGAAAAACCATGTTTTTCCTGGATCCGACCTCTCCCTCAAAAGTTAGGCCTCGGCCTAGATTGCATTTGTTGGCAAATTGCCAATTAAGCATGAAAACCCAAAATGTGAAACTGACCTGAATTTCGAAAGGTATACATATATTCAGGTTCCCCACAGGTTGGGGAACCCGAAAAAACATGTTTTTTCCAGATCCAACATCTGACTGAAAAGTTAGGCCTCGGCCTAGATTGCATTTGTTGGCAAATTGCCAATTAAGCATGAAAACCCAAAATGTGAAACTGACCTGAATTTCGAAAGGTATACATATATTCAGGTTCCCCACAGGTTGGGGAACCCAAAAAACTATGTTTTTCCTGGATCCGACCTCTCCCTCAAAAGTTAGGCCTCGGCCTAGATTGCATTTGTTGGCAAATTGCCAATTAAGCATGAAAACCCAAAATGTGAAACTGACCTGAATTTCGAAATGTATACATATATTCAGGTTCCCCACAGGTTGGGGAACCCGAAAAACCATGTTTTTTCCGGATCCAACATCTGACTGAAAAGTTACGCCTCGGCTTAGATTGCATTTGTTGGGAAATTGCCAATTAAGCATGAAAAGTGAAAATGTGAAACCGACCTGAATTTCGAAATGTATACATATATTCAGGTTCCCCACAGGTTGGGGAACCCGAAAAACTATGTTTTTTCCGGATCCGACCTCTCCCTCAAAAGTTAGGCCTCGGCCTAGATTGCATTTGTTGGCAAATTGCCAATTAAGCATCAACACCCAAAATGTGAAACTGACCTGAATTTCGAAATGTATACATATATTCAGGTTCCCCACAGGTTGGGGAACCCGAAAAACTATGTTTTTCCTGGATCCGACCTCTCCCTCAAAAGTTAGGCCTCGGCCTAGATTGCATTTGTTGGCAAATTGCCAATTAAGCATGAAAACCCAAAATGTGAAACTGACCTGAATTTCGAAAGGTATACATATATTCAGGTTCCCCACAGGTTGGGGAACCCGAAAAAACATGTTTTTTCCGGATCCAACATCTGACTGAAAAGTTAGGCCTCGGCCTAGATTGCATTTGTTGGCAAATTGCCAATTAAGCATGAAAACCCAAAATGTGAAACTGACGTGAATTTCGAAAGGTATACATATATTCAGGTTCCCCACAGGTTGGGGAACCCGAAAAACTATGTTTTTTCCGGATCCGACCTCTCCCTCAAAAGTTAGGCCTCGGCCTAGATTGCATTTGTTGGCAAATTGCCAATTAAGCATCAACACCCAAAATGTGAAACTGACCTGAATTTCGAAATGTATACATATATTCAGGTTCCCCACAGGTTGGGGAACCCGAAAAACTATGTTTTTCCTGGATCCGACCTCTCCCTCAAAAGTTAGGCCTCGGCCTAGATTGCATTTGTTGGCAAATTGCCAATTAAGCATGAAAACCCAAAATGTGAAACTGACGTGAATTTCGAAAGGTATACATATATTCAGGTTCCCCACAGGTTGGGAAAACCGAAAAACCATGTTTTTTCCAGATCCGACCTCTCCCTCAAAAGTTAGGCCTCGGCCTAGATTGCATTTGTTGGCAAATTGCCAATTAAGCATGAAAACCCAAAATGTGAAACTGACGTGAATTTCGAAAGGTATACATATATTCAGGTTCCCCACAGGTTGGGAAACCCGAAAAACCATGTTTTTTCCAGATCCGACCTCTCCCTCAAAAGTTAGGCCTCGGCCTAGATTGCATTTGTTGGCATAGCCAATTAAGCATGAAAAGCAAAAATGTGAAACTGACCTCAAATTCGAAATGTATACATATATTCAGGTTCCCCACAAGTTGGGGAACCCGAAAAAACATGTTTTTTCCGGATCCGACCTCTCCCTCAAAAGTTAGGCCTCAGCCTAGATTGCATTGGTTGACAAATAGCCAATTAAGCATGAAAAGTGAAAATGTGAAACTGACCTGAATTTCGAAATGTATACATATATTCAGGTTCCCCACAGGTTGGGGAACCCGAAAAACCATGTTTTTTCCGGATCCAACATCTGACTGAAGAGTTACGCCTCGGCTTAGATTGCATTTGTTGGGAAATTGCCAATTAAGCATGAAAAGTGAAAATGTGAAACTGACCTGAATTTCGAAATGTATACATATATTCAGGTTCCCCACAGGTTGGGGAACCCGAAAAACTATGTTTTTTCCGGATCCGACCTCTCCCTCAAAAGTTAGGCCTCGGCCTAGATTGCATTTGTTGGGAAATTGCCAATTAAGCATGAAAAGTGAAAATGTGAAACCGACCTGAATTTCGAAATGTATACATATATTCAGGTTCCCCACAGGTTGGGGAACCCGAAAAACTATGTTTTTCCGGATCCGACCTCTCCCTCAAAAGTTAGGCCTCGGCCTAGATTGCATTTGTTGGCAAATTGCCAATTAAGCATGAAAACCCAAAATGTGAAACTGACCTGAATTTCGAAAGGTATACATATATTCAGGTTCCCCACAGGTTGGGGAACCCGAAAAACCATGTTTTTTCCGGATCCAACATCTGACTGAAAAGTTAGGCCTCGGCCTAGATTGCATTTGTTGGCAAATTGCCAATTAAGCATGAAAACCCAAAATGTGAAACTGACGTGAATTTCGAAAGGTATACATATATTCAGGTTCCCCACAGGTTGGGGAACCCGAAAAACTATGTTTTTCCTGGATCCGACCTCTCCCTCAAAAGTTAGGCCTCGGCCTAGATTGCATTTGTTGGCAAATTGCCAATTAAGCATGAAAACCCAAAATGTGAAACTGACGTGAATTTCGAAAGGTATACATATATTCAGGTTCCCCACAGGTTGGGAAAACCGAAAAACCATGTTTTTTCCAGATCCGACCTCTCCCTCAAAAGTTAGGCCTCGGCCTAGATTGCATTTGTTGGCAAATTGCCAATTAAGCATGAAAACCCAAAATGTGAAACTGACGTGAATTTCGAAAGGTATACATATATTCAGGTTCCCCACAGGTTGGGAAACCCGAAAAACCATGTTTTTTCCAGATCCGACCTCTCCCTCAAAAGTTAGGCCTCGGCCTAGATTGCATTTGTTGGCATAGCCAATTAAGCATGAAAAGCAAAAATGTGAAACTGACCTCAAATTCGAAATGTATACATATATTCAGGTTCCCCACAAGTTGGGGAACCCGAAAAAACATGTTTTTTCCGGATCCGACCTCTCCCTCAAAAGTTAGGCCTCAGCCTAGATTGCATTGGTTGACAAATAGCCAATTAAGCATGAAAAGTGAAAATGTGAAACTGACCTGAATTTCGAAATGTATACATATATTCAGGTTCCCCACAGGTTGGGGAACCCGAAAAAACCATGTTTTTTCCGGATCCAACATCTGACTGAAGAGTTACGCCTCGGCTTAGATTGCATTTGTTGGGAAATTGCCAATTAAGCATGAAAAGTGAAAATGTGAAACCGACCTGAATTTCGAAATGTATACATATATTCAGGTTCCCCACAGGTTGGGGAACCCGAAAAACTATGTTTTTCCGGATCCGACCTCTCCCTCAAAAGTTAGGCCTCGGCCTAGATTGCATTTGTTGGCAAATAGCCAATTAAGCATGAAAAGTGAAAATGTGAAACTGACCTGAATTTCGAAATGTATACATATATTCAGGTTCCCCACAGGTTGGGGAACCCGAAAAACCATGTTTTTTCCGGATCCAACATCTGACTGAAAAGTTACGCCTCGGCTTAGATTGCATTTGTTGGCAAATTGCCAATTAAGCATGAAAACCCAAAATGTGAAACTGACGTGAATTTCGAAAGGTATACATATATTCAGGTTCCCCACAGGTTGGGAAAACCGAAAAACCATGTTTTTTCCAGATCCGACCTCTCCCTCAAAAGTTAGGCCTCGGCCTAGATTGCATTTGTTGGCAAATTGCCAATTAAGCATGAAAACCCAAAATGTGAAACTGACGTGAATTTCGAAAGGTATACATATATTCAGGTTCCCCACAGGTTGGGAAACCCGAAAAACCATGTTTTTTCCAGATCCGACATCTCCCTCAAAAGTTAGGCCTCGGCCTAGATTGCATTTGTTGGCGTAGCCAATTAAGCATGAAAACCCAAAATGTGAAACTGACGTGAATTTCGAAAGGTATACATATATTCAGGTTCCCCACAGGTTGGGGAACCCAAAAAACTATGTTTTTCCTGGATCCGACCTCTCCCTCAAAAGTTAGGCCTCGGCCTAGATTGCATTTGTTGGCAAATTGCCAATTAAGCATGAAAACCCAAAATGTGAAACTGACCTGAATTTCGAAATGTATACATATATTCAGGTTCCCCACAGGTTGGGGAACCCGAAAAACCATGTTTTTTCCGGATCCAACATCTGACTGAAAAGTTACGCCTCGGCTTAGATTGCATTTGTTGGGAAATTGCCAATTAAGCATGAAAAGTGAAAATGTGAAACCGACCTGAATTTCGAAATGTATACATATATTCAGGTTCCCCACAGGTTGGGGAACCCGAAAAACCATGTTTTTTCCGGATCCAACATCTGACTGAAGAGTTACGCCTCGGCTTAGATTGCATTTGTTGGGAAATTGCCAATTAAGCATGAAAAGTGAAAATGTGAAACTGACCTGAATTTCGAAATGTATACATATATTCAGGTTCCCCACAGGTTGGGGAACCCGAAAAACTATGTTTTTTCCGGATCCGACCTCTCCCTCAAAAGTTAGGCCTCGGCCTAGATTGCATTTGTTGGGAAATTGCCAATTAAGCATGAAAAGTGAAAATGTGAAACCGACCTGAATTTCGAAATGTATACATATATTCAGGTTCCCCACAGGTTGGGGAACCCGAAAAACTATGTTTTTCCGGATCCGACCTCTCCCTCAAAAGTTAGGCCTCGGCCTAGATTGCATTTGTTGGCAAATAGCCAATTAAGCATGAAAAGTGAAAATGTGAAACTGACCTGAATTTCGAAATGTATACATATATTCAGGTTCCCCACAGGTTGGGGAACCCGAAAAACCATGTTTTTTCCGGATCCAACATCTGACTGAAGAGTTACGCCTCGGCTTAGATTGCATTTGTTGGGAAATTGCCAATTAAGCATGAAAAGTGAAAATGTGAAACTGACCTGAATTTCGAAATGTATACATATATTCAGGTTCCCCACAGGTTGGGGAACCCGAAAAACTATGTTTTTTCCGGATCCGACCTCTCCCTCAAAAGTTAGGCCTCGGCCTAGATTGCATTTGTTGGGAAATTGCCAATTAAGCATGAAAAGTGAAAATGTGAAACCGACCTGAATTTCGAAATGTATACATATATTCAGGTTCCCCACAGGTTGGGGAACCCGAAAAACTATGTTTTTCCGGATCCGACCTCTCCCTCAAAAGTTAGGCCTCGGCCTAGATTGCATTTGTTGGCAAATAGCCAATTAAGCATGAAAAGTGAAAATGTGAAACTGACCTGAATTTCGAAATGTATACATATATTCAGGTTCCCCACAGGTTGGGGAACCCGAAAAACCATGTTTTTTCCGGATCCAACATCTGACTGAAAAGTTACGCCTCGGCCTAGATTGCATTTGTTGGCAAATTGCCAATTAAGCATGAAAACCCAAAATGTGAAACTGACCTGAATTTCGAAAGGTATACATATATTCAGGTTCCCCACAGGTTGGGGAACCCGAAAAACCATGTTTTTTCCGGATCCAACATCTGACTGAAAAGTTAGGCCTCGGCCTAGATTGCATTTGTTGGCAAATTGCCAATTAAGCATGAAAACCCAAAATGTGAAACTGACGTGAATTTCGAAAGGTATACATATATTCAGGTTCCCCACAGGTTGGGGAACCCGAAAAACTATGTTTTTTCCGGATCCGACCTCTCCCTCAAAAGTTAGGCCTCGGCCTAGATTGCATTTGTTGGCAAATTGCCAATTAAGCATCAACACCCAAAATGTGAAACTGACCTGAATTTCGAAATGTATACATATATTCAGGTTCCCCACAGGTTGGGGAACCCGAAAAACTATGTTTTTCCTGGATCCGACCTCTCCCTCAAAAGTTAGGCCTCGGCCTAGATTGCATTTGTTGGCAAATTGCCAATTAAGCATGAAAACCCAAAATGTGAAACTGACGTGAATTTCGAAAGGTATACATATATTCAGGTTCCCCACAGGTTGGGAAAACCGAAAAACCATGTTTTTTCCAGATCCGACCTCTCCCTCAAAAGTTAGGCTTCGGCCTAGATTGCATTTGTTGGCAAATTGCCAATTAAGCATGAAAACCCAAAATGTGAAACTGACGTGAATTTCGAAAGGTATACATATATTCAGGTTCCCCACAGGTTGGGAAACCCGAAAAACCATGTTTTTTCCAGATCCGACCTCTCCCTCAAAAGTTAGGCCTCGGCCTAGATTGCATTTGTTGGCATAGCCAATTAAGCATGAAAAGCAAAAATGTGAAACTGACCTCAAATTCGAAATGTATACATATATTCAGGTTCCCCACAAGTTGGGGAACCCGAAAAAACATGTTTTTTCCGGATCCGACCTCTCCCTCAAAAGTTAGGCCTCAGCCTAGATTGCATTGGTTGACAAATAGCCAATTAAGCATGAAAAGTGAAAATGTGAAACTGACCTGAATTTCGAAATGTATACATATATTCAGGTTCCCCACAGGTTGGGGAACCCGAAAAACCATGTTTTTTCCGGATCCAACATCTGACTGAAGAGTTACGCCTCGGCTTAGATTGCATTTGTTGGGAAATTGCCAATTAAGCATGAAAAGTGAAAATGTGAAACCGACCTGAATTTCGAAATGTATACATATATTCAGGTTCCCCACAGGTTGGGGAACCCGAAAAACTATGTTTTTCCGGATCCGACCTCTCCCTCAAAAGTTAGGCCTCGGCCTAGATTGCATTTGTTGGCAAATAGCCAATTAAGCATGAAAAGTGAAAATGTGAAACTGACCTGAATTTCGAAATGTATACATATATTCAGGTTCCCCACAGGTTGGGGAACCCGAAAAACCATGTTTTTTCCGGATCCAACATCTGACTGAAAAGTTACGCCTCGGCTTAGATTGCATTTGTTGGCAAATTGCCAATTAAGCATGAAAACCCAAAATGTGAAACTGACGTGAATTTCGAAAGGTATACATATATTCAGGTTCCCCACAGGTTGGGAAAACCGAAAAACCATGTTTTTTCCAGATCCGACCTCTCCCTCAAAAGTTAGGCCTCGGCCTAGATTGCATTTGTTGGCAAATTGCCAATTAAGCATGAAAACCCAAAATGTGAAACTGACGTGAATTTCGAAAGGTATACATATATTCAGGTTCCCCACAGGTTGGGAAACCCGAAAAACCATGTTTTTTCCAGATCCGACATCTCCCTCAAAAGTTAGGCCTCGGCCTAGATTGCATTTGTTGGCGTAGCCAATTAAGCATGAAAACCCAAAATGTGAAACTGACGTGAATTTCGAAAGGTATACATATATTCAGGTTCCCCACAGGTTGGGGAACCCAAAAAACTATGTTTTTCCTGGATCCGACCTCTCCCTCAAAAGTTAGGCCTCGGCCTAGATTGCATTTGTTGGCAAATTGCCAATTAAGCATGAAAACCCAAAATGTGAAACTGACCTGAATTTCGAAATGTATACATATATTCAGGTTCCCCACAGGTTGGGGAACCCGAAAAACCATGTTTTTTCCGGATCCAACATCTGACTGAAGAGTTACGCCTCGGCTTAGATTGCATTTGTTGGGAAATTGCCAATTAAGCATGAAAAGTGAAAATGTGAAACTGACCTGAATTTCGAAATGTATACATATATTCAGGTTCCCCACAGGTTGGGGAACCCGAAAAACTATGTTTTTTCCGGATCCGACCTCTCCCTCAAAAGTTAGGCCTCGGCCTAGATTGCATTTGTTGGGAAATTGCCAATTAAGCATGAAAAGTGAAAATGTGAAACCGACCTGAATTTCGAAATGTATACATATATTCAGGTTCCCCACAGGTTGGGGAACCCGAAAAACTATGTTTTTCCGGATCCGACCTCTCCCTCAAAAGTTAGGCCTCGGCCTAGATTGCATTTGTTGGCAAATAGCCAATTAAGCATGAAAAGTGAAAATGTGAAACTGACCTGAATTTCGAAATGTATACATATATTCAGGTTCCCCACAGGTTGGGGAACCCGAAAAACCATGTTTTTTCCGGATCCAACATCTGACTGAAAAGTTACGCCTCGGCCTAGATTGCATTTGTTGGCAAATTGCCAATTAAGCATGAAAACCCAAAATGTGAAACTGACCTGAATTTCGAAAGGTATACATATATTCAGGTTCCCCACAGGTTGGGGAACCCGAAAAACTATGTTTTTTCCGGATCCGACCTCTCCCTCAAAAGTTAGGCCTCGGCCTAGATTGCATTTGTTGGCAAATTGCCAATTAAGCATCAACACCCAAAATGTGAAACTGACCTAAATTTCGAAATGTATACATATATTCAGGTTCCCCACAGGTTGGGGAACCCGAAAAACTATGTTTTTCCTGGATCCGACCTCTCCCTCAAAAGTTAGGCCTCGGCCTAGATTGCATTTGTTGGCAAATTGCCAATTAAGCATGAAAACCCAAAATGTGAAACTGACGTGAATTTCGAAAGGTATACATATATTCAGGTTCCCCACAGGTTGGGAAAACCGAAAAACCATGTTTTTTCCAGATCCGACCTCTCCCTCAAAAGTTAGGCTTCGGCCTAGATTGCATTTGTTGGCAAATTGCCAATTAAGCATGAAAACCCAAAATGTGAAACTGACGTGAATTTCGAAAGGTATACATATATTCAGGTTCCCCACAGGTTGGGAAACCCGAAAAACCATGTTTTTTCCAGATCCGACCTCTCCCTCAAAAGTTAGGCCTCGGCCTAGATTGCATTTGTTGGCATAGCCAATTAAGCATGAAAAGCAAAAATGTGAAACTGACCTCAAATTCGAAATGTATACATATATTCAGGTTCCCCACAAGTTGGGGAACCCGAAAAAACATGTTTTTTCCGGATCCGACCTCTCCCTCAAAAGTTAGGCCTCAGCCTAGATTGCATTGGTTGACAAATAGCCAATTAAGCATGAAAAGTGAAAATGTGAAACTGACCTGAATTTCGAAATGTATACATATATTCAGGTTCCCCACAGGTTGGGGAACCCGAAAAACCATGTTTTTTCCGGATCCAACATCTGACTGAAGAGTTACGCCTCGGCTTAGATTGCATTTGTTGGGAAATTGCCAATTAAGCATGAAAAGTGAAAATGTGAAACCGACCTGAATTTCGAAATGTATACATATATTCAGGTTCCCCACAGGTTGGGGAACCCGAAAAAACATGTTTTTTCCGGATCCAACATCTGACTGAAAAGTTAGGCCTCGGCCTAGATTGCATTTGTTGGCAAATTGCCAATTAAGCATGAAAACCCAAAATGTGAAACTGACGTGAATTTCGAAAGGTATACATATATTCAGGTTCCCCACAGGTTGGGGAACCCGAAAAACTATGTTTTTTCCGGATCCGACCTCTCCCTCAAAAGTTAGGCCTCGGCCTAGATTGCATTTGTTGGCAAATTGCCAATTAAGCATCAACACCCAAAATGTGAAACTGACCTGAATTTCGAAATGTATACATATATTCAGGTTCCCCACAGGTTGGGGAACCCGAAAAACTATGTTTTTCCTGGATCCGACCTCTCCCTCAAAAGTTAGGCCTCGGCCTAGATTGCATTTGTTGGCAAATTGCCAATTAAGCATGAAAACCCAAAATGTGAAACTGACGTGAATTTCGAAAGGTATACATATATTCAGGTTCCCCACAGGTTGGGAAAACCGAAAAACCATGTTTTTTCCAGATCCGACCTCTCCCTCAAAAGTTAGGCTTCGGCCTAGATTGCATTTGTTGGCAAATTGCCAATTAAGCATGAAAACCCAAAATGTGAAACTGACGTGAATTTCGAAAGGTATACATATATTCAGGTTCCCCACAGGTTGGGAAACCCGAAAAACCATGTTTTTTCCAGATCCGACTTCTCCCTCAAAAGTTAGGCCTCGGCCTAGATTGCATTTGTTGGCATAGCCAATTAAGCATGAAAAGCAAAAATGTGAAACTGACCTCAAATTCGAAATGTATACATATATTCAGGTTCCCCACAAGTTGGGGAACCCGAAAAAACATGTTTTTTCCGGATCCGACCTCTCCCTCAAAAGTTAGGCCTCAGCCTAGATTGCATTGGTTGACAAATAGCCAATTAAGCATGAAAAGTGAAAATGTGAAACTGACCTGAATTTCGAAATGTATACATATATTCAGGTTCCCCACAGGTTGGGGAACCCGAAAAACCATGTTTTTTCCGGATCCAACATCTGACTGAAGAGTTACGCCTCGGCTTAGATTGCATTTGTTGGGAAATTGCCAATTAAGCATGAAAAGTGAAAATGTGAAACCGACCTGAATTTCGAAATGTATACATATATTCAGGTTCCCCACAGGTTGGGGAACCCGAAAAACTATGTTTTTCCGGATCCGACCTCTCCCTCAAAAGTTAGGCCTCGGCCTAGATTGCATTTGTTGGCAAATAGCCAATTAAGCATGAAAAGTGAAAATGTGAAACTGACCTGAATTTCGAAACGTATACATATATTCAGGTTCCCCACAGGTTGGGGAACCTGAAAAACCATGTTTTTTCCGGATCCAACATCTGACTGAAAAGTTACGCCTCGGCTTAGATTGCATTTGTTGGCAAATTGCCAATTAAGCATGAAAACCCAAAATGTGAAACTGACGTGAATTTCGAAAGGTATACATATATTCAGGTTCCCCACAGGTTGGGAAAACCGAAAAACCATGTTTTTTCCAGATCCGACCTCTCCCTCAAAAGTTAGGCCTCGGCCTAGATTGCATTTGTTGGCAAATTGCCAATTAAGCATCAACACCCAAAATGTGAAACTGACCTGAATTTCGAAATGTATACATATATTCAGGTTCCCCACAGGTTGGGGAACCCGAAAAACTATGTTTTTCCTGGATCCGACCTCTCCCTCAAAAGTTAGGCCTCGGCCTAGATTGCATTTGTTGGCAAATTGCCAATTAAGCATGAAAACCCAAAATGTGAAACTGACGTGAATTTCGAAAGGTATACATATATTCAGGTTCCCCACAGGTTGGGAAAACCGAAAAACCATGTTTTTTCCAGATCCGACCTCTCCCTCAAAAGTTAGGCTTCGGCCTAGATTGCATTTGTTGGCAAATTGCCAATTAAGCATGAAAACCCAAAATGTGAAACTGACGTGAATTTCGAAAGGTATACATATATTCAGGTTCCCCACAGGTTGGGAAACCCGAAAAACCATGTTTTTTCCAGATCCGACCTCTCCCTCAAAAGTTAGGCCTCGGCCTAGATGGCATTTGTTGGCATAGCCAATTAAGCATGAAAAGCAAAAATGTGAAACTGACCTCAAATTCGAAATGTATACATATATTCAGGTTCCCCACAAGTTGGGGAACCCGAAAAAACATGTTTTTTCCGGATCCGACCTCTCCCTCAAAAGTTAGGCCTCAGCCTAGATTGCATTGGTTGACAAATAGCCAATTAAGCATGAAAAGTGAAAATGTGAAACTGACCTGAATTTCGAAATGTATACATATATTCAGGTTCCCCACAGGTTGGGGAACCCGAAAAACCATGTTTTTTCCGGATCCAACATCTGACTGAAGAGTTACGCCTCGGCTTAGATTGCATTTGTTGGGAAATTGCCAATTAAGCATGAAAAGTGAAAATGTGAAACCGACCTGAATTTCGAAATGTATACATATATTCAGGTTCCCCACAGGTTGGGGAACCCGAAAAACTATGTTTTTCCGGATCCGACCTCTCCCTCAAAAGTTAGGCCTCGGCCTAGATTGCATTTGTTGGCAAATAGCCAATTAAGCATGAAAAGTGAAAATGTGAAACTGACCTGAATTTCGAAATGTATACATATATTCAGGTTCCCCACAGGTTGGGGAACCTGAAAAACCATGTTTTTTCCGGATCCAACATCTGACTGAAAAGTTACGCCTCGGCTTAGATTGCATTTGTTGGCAAATTGCCAATTAAGCATGAAAACCCAAAATGTGAAACTGACGTGAATTTCGAAAGGTATACATATATTCAGGTTCCCCACAGGTTGGGAAAACCGAAAAACCATGTTTTTTCCAGATCCGACATCTCCCTCAAAAGTTAGGCCTCGGCCTAGATTGCATTTGTTGGCGTAGCCAATTAAGCATGAAAACCCAAAATGTGAAACTGACGTGAATTTCGAAAGGTATACATATATTCAGGTTCCCCACAGGTTGGGGAACCCAAAAAACTATGTTTTTCCTGGATCCGACCTCTCCCTCAAAAGTTACGCCTCGGCCTAGATTGCATTTGTTGGCAAATTGCCAATTAAGCATGAAAACCCAAAATGTGAAACTGACCTGAATTTCGAAAGGTATACATATATTCAGGTTCCCCACAGGTTGGGGAACCCGAAAAAACATGTTTTTTCCGGATCCAACATCTGACTGAAAAGTTAGGCCTCGGCCTAGATTGCATTTGTTGGCAAATTGCCAATTAAGCATGAAAACCCAAAATGTGAAACTGACGTGAATTTCGAAAGGTATACATATATTCAGGTTCCCCACAGGTTGGGGAACCCGAAAAACTATGTTTTTTCCGGATCCGACCTCTCCCTCAAAAGTTAGGCCTCGGCCTAGATTGCATTTGTTGGCAAATTGCCAATTAAGCATCAACACCCAAAATGTGAAACTGACCTGAATTTCGAAATGTATACATATATTCAGGTTCCCCACAGGTTGGGGAACCCGAAAAACTATGTTTTTCCTGGATCCGACCTCTCCCTCAAAAGTTAGGCCTCGGCCTAGATTGCATTTGTTGGCAAATTGCCAATTAAGCATGAAAACCCAAAATGTGAAACTGACGTGAATTTCGAAAGGTATACATATATTCAGGTTCCCCACAGGTTGGGAAAACCGAAAAACCATGTTTTTTCCAGATCCGACCTCTCCCTCAAAAGTTAGGCCTCGGCCTAGATTGCATTTGTTGGCATAGCCAATTAAGCATGAAAAGCAAAAATGTGAAACTGACCTCAAATTCGAAATGTATACATATATTCAGGTTCCCCACAGGTTGGGGAACCCGAAAAACCATGTTTTTTCCGGATCCAACATCTGACTGAAGAGTTACGCCTCGGCTTAGATTGCATTTGTTGGGAAATTGCCAATTAAGCATGAAAAGTGAAAATGTGAAACTGACCTGAATTTCGAAATGTATACATATATTCAGGTTCCCCACAGGTTGGGGAACCCGAAAAACTATGTTTTTTCCGGATCCGACCTCTCCCTCAAAAGTTAGGCCTCGGCCTAGATTGCATTTGTTGGGAAATTGCCAATTAAGCATGAAAAGTGAAAATGTGAAACCGACCTGAATTTCGAAATGTATACATATATTCAGGTTCCCCACAGGTTGGGGAACCCGAAAAACTATGTTTTTCCGGATCCGACCTCTCCCTCAAAAGTTAGGCCTCGGCCTAGATTGCATTTGTTGGCAAATAGCCAATTAAGCATGAAAAGTGAAAATGTGAAACTGACCTGAATTTCGAAATGTATACATATATTCAGGTTCCCCACAGGTTGGGGAACCCGAAAAACCATGTTTTTTCTGGATCCAACATCTGACTGAAAAGTTACGCCTCGGCTTAGATTGCATTTGTTGGCAAATTGCCAATTAAGCATGAAAACCCAAAATGTGAAACTGACGTGAATTTCGAAAGGTATACATATATTCAGGTTCCCCACAGGTTGGGAAAACCGAAAAACCATGTTTTTTCCAGATCCGACCTCTCCCTCAAAAGTTAGGCCTCGGCCTAGATTGCATTTGTTGGCAAATTGCCAATTAAGCATGAAAACCCAAAATGTGAAACTGACGTGAATTTCGAAAGGTATACATATATTCAGGTTCCCCACAGGTTGGGAAACCCGAAAAACCATGTTTTTTCCAGATCCGACATCTCCCTCAAAAGTTAGGCCTCGGCCTAGATTGCATTTGTTGGCGTAGCCAATTAAGCATGAAAACCCAAAATGTGAAACTGACGTGAATTTCGAAAGGTATACATATATTCAGGTTCCCCACAGGTTGGGGAACCCAAAAAACTATGTTTTTCCTGGATCCGACCTCTCCCTCAAAAGTTAGGCCTCGGCCTAGATTGCATTTGTTGGCAAATTGCCAATTAAGCATGAAAACCCAAAATGTGAAACTGACCTGAATTTCGAAATGTATACATATATTCAGGTTCCCCACAGGTTGGGGAACCCGAAAAACCATGTTTTTTCCGGATCCAACATCTGACTGAAAAGTTACGCCTCGGCTTAGATTGCATTTGTTGGGAAATTGCCAATTAAGCATGAAAAGTGAAAATGTGAAACCGACCTGAATTTCGAAATGTATACATATATTCAGGTTCCCCACAGGTTGGGGAACCCGAAAAACTATGTTTTTTCCGGATCCGACCTCTCCCTCAAAAGTTAGGCCTCGGCCTAGATTGCATTTGTTGGCAAATTGCCAATTAAGCATCAACACCCAAAATGTGAAACTGACCTGAATTTCGAAATGTATACATATATTCAGGTTCCCCACAGGTTGGGGAACCCGAAAAACTATGTTTTTCCTGGATCCGACCTCTCCCTCAAAAGTTAGGCCTCGGCCTAGATTGCATTTGTTGGCAAATTGCCAATTAAGCATGAAAACCCAAAATGTGAAACTGACCTGAATTTCGAAAGGTATACATATATTCAGGTTCCCCACAGGTTGGGGAACCCGAAAAAACATGTTTTTTCCGGATCCAACATCTGACTGAAAAGTTAGGCCTCGGCCTAGATTGCATTTGTTGGCAAATTGCCAATTAAGCATGAAAACCCAAAATGTGAAACTGACGTGAATTTCGAAAGGTATACATATATTCAGGTTCCCCACAGGTTGGGGAACCCAAAAAACTATGTTTTTCCTGGATCCGACCTCTCCCTCAAAAGTTAGGCCTCGGCCTAGATTGCATTTGTTGGCAAATTGCCAATTAAGCATGAAAACCCAAAATGTGAAACTGACCTGAATTTCGAAATGTATACATATATTCAGGTTCCCCACAGGTTGGGGAACCCGAAAAACCATGTTTTTTCCGGATCCAACATCTGACTGAAAAGTTACGCCTCGGCTTAGATTGCATTTGTTGGCATAGCCAATTAAGCATGAAAAGCAAATATGTGAAACTGACCTCAAATTCGAAATGTATACATATATTCAGGTTCCCCACAAGTTGGGGAACCCGAAAAAACATGTTTTTTCCGGATCCGACCTCTCCCTCAAAAGTTAGGCCTCAGCCTAGATTGCATTGGTTGACAAATAGCCAATTAAGCATGAAAAGTGAAAATGTGAAACTGACCTGAATTTCGAAATGTATACATATATTCAGGTTCCCCACAGGTTGGGGAACCCGAAAAACCATGTTTTTTCCGGATCCAACATCTGACTGAAGAGTTACGCCTCGGCTTAGATTGCATTTGTTGGGAAATTGCCAATTAAGCATGAAAAGTGAAAATGTGAAACCGACCTGAATTTCGAAATGTATACATATATTCAGGTTCCCCACAGGTTGGGGAACCCGAAAAACTATGTTTTTCCGGATCCGACCTCTCCCTCAAAAGTTAGGCCTCGGCCTAGATTGCATTTGTTGGCAAATAGCCAATTAAGCATGAAAAGTGAAAATGTGAAACTGACCTGAATTTCGAAATGTATACATATATTCAGGTTCCCCACAGGTTGGGGAACCCGAAAAACCATGTTTTTTCCGGATCCAACATCTGACTGAAAAGTTACGCCTCGGCTTAGATTGCATTTGTTGGCAAATTGCCAATTAAGCATGAAAACCCAAAATGTGAAACTGACGTGAATTTCGAAAGGTATACATATATTCAGGTTCCCCACAGGTTGGGAAAACCGAAAAACCATGTTTTTTCCAGATCCGACCTCTCCCTCAAAAGTTAGGCCTCGGCCTAGATTGCATTTGTTGGCAAATTGCCAATTAAGCATGAAAACCCAAAATGTGAAACTGACGTGAATTTCGAAAGGTATACATATATTCAGGTTCCCCACAGGTTGGGGAACCCGAAAAAACATGTTTTTTCCGGATCCAACATCTGACTGAAAAGTTAGGCCTCGGCCTAGATTGCATTTGTTGGCAAATTGCCAATTAAGCATGAAAACCCAAAATGTGAAACTGACGTGAATTTCGAAAGGTATACATATATTCAGGTTCCCCACAGGTTGGGGAACCCGAAAAACTATGTTTTTTCCGGATCCGACCTCTCCCTCAAAAGTTAGGCCTCGGCCTAGATTGCATTTGTTGGCAAATTGCCAATTAAGCATCAACACCCAAAATGTGAAACTGACCTGAATTTCGAAATGTATACATATATTCAGGTTCCCCACAGGTTGGGGAACCCGAAAAACTATGTTTTTCCTGGATCCGACCTCTCCCTCAAAAGTTAGGCCTCGGCCTAGATTGCATTTGTTGGCAAATTGCCAATTAAGCATGAAAACCCAAAATGTGAAACTGACGTGAATTTCGAAAGGTATACATATATTCAGGTTCCCCACAGGTTGGGAAAACCGAAAAACCATGTTTTTTCCAGATCCGACCTCTCCCTCAAAAGTTAGGCTTCGGCCTAGATTGCATTTGTTGGCAAATTGCCAATTAAGCATGAAAACCCAAAATGTGAAACTGACGTGAATTTCGAAAGGTATACATATATTCAGGTTCCCCACAGGTTGGGAAACCCGAAAAACCATGTTTTTTCCAGATCCGACCTCTCCCTCAAAAGTTAGGCCTCGGCCTAGATTGCATTTGTTGGCATAGCCAATTAAGCATGAAAAGCAAAAATGTGAAACTGACCTCAAATTCGAAATGTATACATATATTCAGGTTCCCCACAAGTTGGGGAACCCGAAAAAACATGTTTTTTCCGGATCCGACCTCTCCCTCAAAAGTTAGGCCTCAGCCTAGATTGCATTGGTTGACAAATAGCCAATTAAGCATGAAAAGTGAAAATGTGAAACTGACCTGAATTTCGAAATGTATACATATATTCAGGTTCCCCACAGGTTGGGGAACCCGAAAAACCATGTTTTTTCCGGATCCAACATCTGACTGAAGAGTTACGCCTCGGCTTAGATTGCATTTGTTGGGAAATTGCCAATTAAGCATGAAAAGTGAAAATGTGAAACCGACCTGAATTTCGAAATGTATACATATATTCAGGTTCCCCACAGGTTGGGGAACCCGAAAAACTATGTTTTTCCGGATCCGACCTCTCCCTCAAAAGTTAGGCCTCGGCCTAGATTGCATTTGTTGGCAAATAGCCAATTAAGCATGAAAAGTGAAAATGTGAAACTGACCTGAATTTCGAAACGTATACATATATTCAGGTTCCCCACAGGTTGGGGAACCTGAAAAACCATGTTTTTTCCGGATCCAACATCTGACTGAAAAGTTACGCCTCGGC
The DNA here is from genome assembly GCA_034064705.1 of Bothrops alternatus. Taxonomy (NCBI): domain Eukaryota; kingdom Metazoa; phylum Chordata; class Lepidosauria; order Squamata; family Viperidae; genus Bothrops; species Bothrops alternatus. Next base: position 16,761,791 of record JARGCV010000085.1, read on the forward strand.
TTAGATTGCATTTGTTGGCAAATTGCCAATTAAGCATGAAAACCCAAAATGTGAAACTGACGTGAATTTCGAAAGGTATACATATATTCAGGTTCCCCACAGGTTGGGAAAACCGAAAAACCATGTTTTTTCCAGATCCGACCTCTCCCTCAAAAGTTAGGCCTCGGCCTAGATTGCATTTGTTGGCAAATTGCCAATTAAGCATCAACACCCAAAATGTGAAACTGACGTGAATTTCGAAAGGTATACATATATTCAGGTTCCCCACAGGTTGGGAAACCCGAAAAACCATGTTTTTTCCAGATCCGACCTCTCCCTCAAAAGTTAGGCCTCGGCCTAGATGGCATTTGTTGGCATAGCCAATTAAGCATGAAAAGCAAAAATGTGAAACTGACCTCAAATTCGAAATGTATACATATATTCAGGTTCCCCACAAGTTGGGGAACCCGAAAAAACATGTTTTTTCCGGATCCGACCTCTCCCTCAAAAGTTAGGCCTCAGCCTAGATTGCATTGGTTGACAAATAGCCAATTAAGCATGAAAAGTGAAAATGTGAAACTGACCTGAATTTCGAAATGTATACATATATTCAGGTTCCCCACAGGTTGGGGAACCCGAAAAACCATGTTTTTTCCGGATCCAACATCTGACTGAAGAGTTACGCCTCGGCTTAGATTGCATTTGTTGGGAAATTGCCAATTAAGCATGAAAAGTGAAAATGTGAAACCGACCTGAATTTCGAAATGTATACATATATTCAGGTTCCCCACAGGTTGGGGAACCCGAAAAACTATGTTTTTCCGGATCCGACCTCTCCCTCAAAAGTTAGGCCTCGGCCTAGATTGCATTTGTTGGCAAATAGCCAATTAAGCATGAAAAGTGAAAATGTGAAACTGACCTGAATTTCGAAATGTATACATATATTCAGGTTCCCCACAGGTTGGGGAACCTGAAAAACCATGTTTTTTCCGGATCCAACATCTGACTGAAAAGTTACGCCTCGGCTTAGATTGCATTTGTTGGCAAATTGCCAATTAAGCATGAAAACCCAAAATGTGAAACTGACGTGAATTTCGAAAGGTATACATATATTCAGGTTCCCCACAGGTTGGGAAAACCGAAAAACCATGTTTTTTCCAGATCCGACATCTCCCTCAAAAGTTAGGCCTCGGCCTAGATTGCATTTGTTGGCGTAGCCAATTAAGCATGAAAACCCAAAATGTGAAACTGACGTGAATTTCGAAAGGTATACATATATTCAGGTTCCCCACAGGTTGGGGAACCCAAAAAACTATGTTTTTCCTGGATCCGACCTCTCCCTCAAAAGTTACGCCTCGGCCTAGATTGCATTTGTTGGCAAATTGCCAATTAAGCATGAAAACCCAAAATGTGAAACTGACCTGAATTTCGAAAGGTATACATATATTCAGGTTCCCCACAGGTTGGGGAACCCGAAAAAACATGTTTTTTCCGGATCCAACATCTGACTGAAAAGTTAGGCCTCGGCCTAGATTGCATTTGTTGGCAAATTGCCAATTAAGCATGAAAACCCAAAATGTGAAACTGACGTGAATTTCGAAAGGTATACATATATTCAGGTTCCCCACAGGTTGGGGAACCCGAAAAACTATGTTTTTTCCGGATCCGACCTCTCCCTCAAAAGTTAGGCCTCGGCCTAGATTGCATTTGTTGGCAAATTGCCAATTAAGCATCAACACCCAAAATGTGAAACTGACCTGAATTTCGAAATGTATACATATATTCAGGTTCCCCACAGGTTGGGGAACCCGAAAAACTATGTTTTTCCTGGATCCGACCTCTCCCTCAAAAGTTAGGCCTCGGCCTAGATTGCATTTGTTGGCAAATTGCCAATTAAGCATGAAAACCCAAAATGTGAAACTGACGTGAATTTCGAAAGGTATACATATATTCAGGTTCCCCACAGGTTGGGAAAACCGAAAAACCATGTTTTTTCCAGATCCGACCTCTCCCTCAAAAGTTAGGCTTCGGCCTAGATTGCATTTGTTGGCAAATTGCCAATTAAGCATGAAAACCCAAAATGTGAAACTGACGTGAATTTCGAAAGGTATACATATATTCAGGTTCCCCACAGGTTGGGAAACCCGAAAAACCATGTTTTTTCCAGATCCGACCTCTCCCTCAAAAGTTAGGCCTCGGCCTAGATTGCATTTGTTGGCATAGCCAATTAAGCATGAAAAGCAAAAATGTGAAACTGACCTCAAATTCGAAATGTATACATATATTCAGGTTCCCCACAGGTTGGGGAACCCGAAAAACCATGTTTTTTCCGGATCCAACATCTGACTGAAGAGTTACGCCTCGGCTTAGATTGCATTTGTTGGGAAATTGCCAATTAAGCATGAAAAGTGAAAATGTGAAACTGACCTGAATTTCGAAATGTATACATATATTCAGGTTCCCCACAGGTTGGGGAACCCGAAAAACTATGTTTTTTCCGGATCCGACCTCTCCCTCAAAAGTTAGGCCTCGGCCTAGATTGCATTTGTTGGGAAATTGCCAATTAAGCATGAAAAGTGAAAATGTGAAACCGACCTGAATTTCGAAATGTATACATATATTCAGGTTCCCCACAGGTTGGGGAACCCGAAAAACTATGTTTTTCCGGATCCGACCTCTCCCTCAAAAGTTAGGCCTCGGCCTAGATTGCATTTGTTGGCAAATAGCCAATTAAGCATGAAAAGTGAAAATGTGAAACTGACCTGAATTTCGAAATGTATACATATATTCAGGTTCCCCACAGGTTGGGGAACCCGAAAAACCATGTTTTTTCTGGATCCAACATCTGACTGAAAAGTTACGCCTCGGCTTAGATTGCATTTGTTGGCAAATTGCCAATTAAGCATGAAAACCCAAAATGTGAAACTGACGTGAATTTCGAAAGGTATACATATATTCAGGTTCCCCACAGGTTGGGAAAACCGAAAAACCATGTTTTTTCCAGATCCGACCTCTCCCTCAAAAGTTAGGCCTCGGCCTAGATTGCATTTGTTGGCAAATTGCCAATTAAGCATGAAAACCCAAAATGTGAAACTGACGTGAATTTCGAAAGGTATACATATATTCAGGTTCCCCACAGGTTGGGAAACCCGAAAAACCATGTTTTTTCCAGATCCGACATCTCCCTCAAAAGTTAGGCCTCGGCCTAGATTGCATTTGTTGGCGTAGCCAATTAAGCATGAAAACCCAAAATGTGAAACTGACGTGAATTTCGAAAGGTATACATATATTCAGGTTCCCCACAGGTTGGGGAACCCAAAAAACTATGTTTTTCCTGGATCCGACCTCTCCCTCAAAAGTTAGGCCTCGGCCTAGATTGCATTTGTTGGCAAATTGCCAATTAAGCATGAAAACCCAAAATGTGAAACTGACCTGAATTTCGAAATGTATACATATATTCAGGTTCCCCACAGGTTGGGGAACCCGAAAAACCATGTTTTTTCCGGATCCAACATCTGACTGAAAAGTTACGCCTCGGCTTAGATTGCATTTGTTGGGAAATTGCCAATTAAGCATGAAAAGTGAAAATGTGAAACCGACCTGAATTTCGAAATGTATACATATATTCAGGTTCCCCACAGGTTGGGGAACCCGAAAAACTATGTTTTTTCCGGATCCGACCTCTCCCTCAAAAGTTAGGCCTCGGCCTAGATTGCATTTGTTGGCAAATTGCCAATTAAGCATCAACACCCAAAATGTGAAACTGACCTGAATTTCGAAATGTATACATATATTCAGGTTCCCCACAGGTTGGGGAACCCGAAAAACTATGTTTTTCCTGGATCCGACCTCTCCCTCAAAAGTTAGGCCTCGGCCTAGATTGCATTTGTTGGCAAATTGCCAATTAAGCATGAAAACCCAAAATGTGAAACTGACCTGAATTTCGAAAGGTATACATATATTCAGGTTCCCCACAGGTTGGGGAACCCGAAAAAACATGTTTTTTCCGGATCCAACATCTGACTGAAAAGTTAGGCCTCGGCCTAGATTGCATTTGTTGGCAAATTGCCAATTAAGCATGAAAACCCAAAATGTGAAACTGACGTGAATTTCGAAAGGTATACATATATTCAGGTTCCCCACAGGTTGGGGAACCCAAAAAACTATGTTTTTCCTGGATCCGACCTCTCCCTCAAAAGTTAGGCCTCGGCCTAGATTGCATTTGTTGGCAAATTGCCAATTAAGCATGAAAACCCAAAATGTGAAACTGACCTGAATTTCGAAATGTATACATATATTCAGGTTCCCCACAGGTTGGGGAACCCGAAAAACCATGTTTTTTCCGGATCCAACATCTGACTGAAAAGTTACGCCTCGGCTTAGATTGCATTTGTTGGCATAGCCAATTAAGCATGAAAAGCAAATATGTGAAACTGACCTCAAATTCGAAATGTATACATATATTCAGGTTCCCCACAAGTTGGGGAACCCGAAAAAACATGTTTTTTCCGGATCCGACCTCTCCCTCAAAAGTTAGGCCTCAGCCTAGATTGCATTGGTTGACAAATAGCCAATTAAGCATGAAAAGTGAAAATGTGAAACTGACCTGAATTTCGAAATGTATACATATATTCAGGTTCCCCACAGGTTGGGGAACCCGAAAAACCATGTTTTTTCCGGATCCAACATCTGACTGAAGAGTTACGCCTCGGCTTAGATTGCATTTGTTGGGAAATTGCCAATTAAGCATGAAAAGTGAAAATGTGAAACCGACCTGAATTTCGAAATGTATACATATATTCAGGTTCCCCACAGGTTGGGGAACCCGAAAAACTATGTTTTTCCGGATCCGACCTCTCCCTCAAAAGTTAGGCCTCGGCCTAGATTGCATTTGTTGGCAAATAGCCAATTAAGCATGAAAAGTGAAAATGTGAAACTGACCTGAATTTCGAAATGTATACATATATTCAGGTTCCCCACAGGTTGGGGAACCCGAAAAACCATGTTTTTTCCGGATCCAACATCTGACTGAAAAGTTACGCCTCGGCTTAGATTGCATTTGTTGGCAAATTGCCAATTAAGCATGAAAACCCAAAATGTGAAACTGACGTGAATTTCGAAAGGTATACATATATTCAGGTTCCCCACAGGTTGGGAAAACCGAAAAACCATGTTTTTTCCAGATCCGACCTCTCCCTCAAAAGTTAGGCCTCGGCCTAGATTGCATTTGTTGGCAAATTGCCAATTAAGCATGAAAACCCAAAATGTGAAACTGACGTGAATTTCGAAAGGTATACATATATTCAGGTTCCCCACAGGTTGGGAAACCCGAAAAACCATGTTTTTTCCAGATCCGACATCTCCCTCAAAAGTTAGGCCTCGGCCTAGATTGCATTTGTTGGCAAATAGCCAATTAAGCATGAAAAGTGAAAATGTGAAACTGACCTGAATTTCGAAATGTATACATATATTCAGGTTCCCCACAGGTTGGGGAACCCGAAAAACCATGTTTTTTCCGGATCCAACATCTGACTGAAAAGTTACGCCTCGGCTTAGATTGCATTTGTTGGCAAATTGCCAATTAAGCATGAAAACCCAAAATGTGAAACTGACGTGAATTTCGAAAGGTATACATATATTCAGGTTCCCCACAGGTTGGGAAAACCGAAAAACCATGTTTTTTCCAGATCCGACCTCTCCCTCAAAAGTTAGGCCTCGGCCTAGATTGCATTTGTTGGCAAATTGCCAATTAAGCATGAAAACCCAAAATGTGAAACTGACGTGAATTTCGAAAGGTATACATATATTCAGGTTCCCCACAGGTTGGGAAACCCGAAAAACCATGTTTTTTCCAGATCCGACATCTCCCTCAAAAGTTAGGCCTCGGCCTAGATTGCATTTGTTGGCAAATTGCCAATTAAGCATCAACACCCAAAATGTGAAACTGACCTGAATTTCGAAAGGTATACATATATTCAGGTTCCCCACAGGTTGGGGAACCCAAAAAACTATGTTTTTCCTGGATCCGACCTCTCCCTCAAAAGTTAGGCCTCGGCCTAGATTGCATTTGTTGGCAAATTGCCAATTAAGCATGAAAACCCAAAATGTGAAACTGACCTGAATTTCGAAATGTATACATATATTCAGGTTCCCCACAGGTTGGGGAACCCGAAAAACCATGTTTTTTCCGGATCCAACATCTGACTGAAAAGTTACGCCTCGGCTTAGATTACATTTGTTGGGAAATTGCCAATTAAGCATGAAAAGTGAAAATGTGAAACCGACCTGAATTTCGAAATGTATACATATATTCAGGTTCCCCACAGGTTGGGGAACCCGAAAAACTATGTTTTTTCCGGATCCGACCTCTCCCTCAAAAGTTAGGCCTCGGCCTAGATTGCATTTGTTGGCAAATAGCCAATTAAGCATGAAAAGTGAAAATGTGAAACTGACCTGAATTTCGAAATGTATACATATATTCAGGTTCCCCACAGGTTGGGGAACCCGAAAAACCATGTTTTTTCCGGATCCAACATCTGACTGAAAAGTTACGCCTCGGCCTAGATTGCATTTGTTGGCAAATTGCCAATTAAGCATGAAAACCCAAAATGTGAAACTGACCTGAATTTCGAAAGGTATACATATATTCAGGTTCCCCACAGGTTGGGGAACCCGAAAAAACATGTTTTTTCCGGATCCAACATCTGACTGAAAAGTTAGGCCTCGGCCTAGATTGCATTTGTTGGCAAATTGCCAATTAAGCATGAAAACCCAAAATGTGAAACTGACGTGAATTTCGAAAGGTATACATATATTCAGGTTCCCCACAGGTTGGGGAACCCGAAAAACTATGTTTTTTCCGGATCCGACCTCTCCCTCAAAAGTTAGGCCTCGGCCTAGATTGCATTTGTTGGCAAATTGCCAATTAAGCATGAAAACCCAAAATGTGAAACTGACGTGAATTTCGAAAGGTATACATATATTCAGGTTCCCCACAGGTTGGGAAACCCGAAAAACCATGTTTTTTCCAGATCCGACATCTCCCTCAAAAGTTAGGCCTCGGCCTAGATTGCATTTGTTGGCAAATAGCCAATTAAGCATGAAAAGTGAAAATGTGAAACTGACCTGAATTTCGAAATGTATACATATATTCAGGTTCCCCACAGGTTGGGGAACCCGAAAAACCATGTTTTTTCCGGATCCAACATCTGACTGAAAAGTTACGCCTCGGCTTAGATTGCATTTGTTGGCAAATTGCCAATTAAGCATGAAAACCCAAAATGTGAAACTGACGTGAATTTCGAAAGGTATACATATATTCAGGTTCCCCACAGGTTGGGAAAACCGAAAAACCATGTTTTTTCCAGATCCGACCTCTCCCTCAAAAGTTAGGCCTCGGCCTAGATTGCATTTGTTGGCAAATTGCCAATTAAGCATGAAAACCCAAAATGTGAAACTGACGTGAATTTCGAAAGGTATACATATATTCAGGTTCCCCACAGGTTGGGAAACCCGAAAAACCATGTTTTTTCCAGATCCGACATCTCCCTCAAAAGTTAGGCCTCGGCCTAGATTGCATTTGTTGGCAAATTGCCAATTAAGCATCAACACCCAAAATGTGAAACTGACCTGAATTTCGAAAGGTATACATATATTCAGGTTCCCCACAGGTTGGGGAACCCAAAAAACTATGTTTTTCCTGGATCCGACCTCTCCCTCAAAAGTTAGGCCTCGGCCTAGATTGCATTTGTTGGCAAATTGCCAATTAAGCATGAAAACCCAAAATGTGAAACTGACCTGAATTTCGAAATGTATACATATATTCAGGTTCCCCACAGGTTGGGGAACCCGAAAAACCATGTTTTTTCCGGATCCAACATCTGACTGAAAAGTTACGCCTCGGCTTAGATTGCATTTGTTGGGAAATTGCCAATTAAGCATGAAAAGTGAAAATGTGAAACCGACCTGAATTTCGAAATGTATACATATATTCAGGTTCCCCACAGGTTGGGGAACCCGAAAAACTATGTTTTTTCCGGATCCGACCTCTCCCTCAAAAGTTAGGCCTCGGCCTAGATTGCATTTGTTGGCAAATAGCCAATTAAGCATGAAAAGTGAAAATGTGAAACTGACCTGAATTTCGAAATGTATACATATATTCAGGTTCCCCACAGGTTGGGGAACCCGAAAAACCATGTTTTTTCCGGATCCAACATCTGACTGAAAAGTTACGCCTCGGCCTAGATTGCATTTGTTGGCAAATTGCCAATTAAGCATGAAAACCCAAAATGTGAAACTGACCTGAATTTCGAAAGGTATACATATATTCAGGTTCCCCACAGGTTGGGGAACCCGAAAAAACATGTTTTTTCCGGATCCAACATCTGACTGAAAAGTTAGGCCTCGGCCTAGATTGCATTTGTTGGCAAATTGCCAATTAAGCATGAAAACCCAAAATGTGAAACTGACGTGAATTTCGAAAGGTATACATATATTCAGGTTCCCCACAGGTTGGGGAACCCGAAAAACTATGTTTTTTCCGGATCCGACCTCTCCCTCAAAAGTTAGGCCTCGGCCTAGATTGCATTTGTTGGCAAATTGCCAATTAAGCATCAACACCCAAAATGTGAAACTGACCTGAATTTCGAAATGTATACATATATTCAGGTTCCCCACAGGTTGGGGAACCCGAAAAACTATGTTTTTCCTGGATCCGACCTCTCCCTCAAAAGTTAGGCCTCGGCCTAGATTGCATTTGTTGGCAAATTGCCAATTAAGCATGAAAACCCAAAATGTGAAACTGACGTGAATTTCGAAAGGTATACATATATTCAGGTTCCCCACAGGTTGGGAAAACCGAAAAACCATGTTTTTTCCAGATCCGACCTCTCCCTCAAAAGTTAGGCTTCGGCCTAGATTGCATTTGTTGGCAAATTGCCAATTAAGCATGAAAACCCAAAATGTGAAACTGACGTGAATTTCGAAAGGTATACATATATTCAGGTTCCCCACAGGTTGGGAAACCCGAAAAACCATGTTTTTTCCAGATCCGACCTCTCCCTCAAAAGTTAGGCCTCGGCCTAGATTGCATTTGTTGGCATAGCCAATTAAGCATGAAAAGCAAAAATGTGAAACTGACCTCAAATTCGAAATGTATACATATATTCAGGTTCCCCACAAGTTGGGGAACCCGAAAAAACATGTTTTTTCCGGATCCGACCTCTCCCTCAAAAGTTAGGCCTCAGCCTAGATTGCATTGGTTGACAAATAGCCAATTAAGCATGAAAAGTGAAAATGTGAAACTGACCTGAATTTCGAAATGTATACATATATTCAGGTTCCCCACAGGTTGGGGAACCCGAAAAACCATGTTTTTTCCGGATCCAACATCTGACTGAAGAGTTACGCCTCGGCTTAGATTGCATTTGTTGGGAAATTGCCAATTAAGCATGAAAAGTGAAAATGTGAAACTGACCTGAATTTCGAAATGTATACATATATTCAGGTTCCCCACAGGTTGGGGAACCCGAAAAACTATGTTTTTTCCGGATCCGACCTCTCCCTCAAAAGTTAGGCCTCGGCCTAGATTGCATTTGTTGGGAAATTGCCAATTAAGCATGAAAAGTGAAAATGTGAAACCGACCTGAATTTCGAAATGTATACATATATTCAGGTTCCCCACAGGTTGGGGAACCCGAAAAACTATGTTTTTCCGGATCCGACCTCTCCCTCAAAAGTTAGGCCTCGGCCTAGATTGCATTTGTTGGCAAATAGCCAATTAAGCATGAAAAGTGAAAATGTGAAACTGACCTGAATTTCGAAATGTATACATATATTCAGGTTCCCCACAGGTTGGGGAACCCGAAAAACCATGTTTTTTCCGGATCCAACATCTGACTGAAAAGTTACGCCTCGGCTTAGATTGCATTTGTTGGCAAATTGCCAATTAAGCATGAAAACCCAAAATGTGAAACTGACGTGAATTTCGAAAGGTATACATATATTCAGGTTCCCCACAGGTTGGGAAAACCGAAAAACCATGTTTTTTCCAGATCCGACCTCTCCCTCAAAAGTTAGGCCTCGGCCTAGATTGCATTTGTTGGCAAATTGCCAATTAAGCATTAAAACCCAAAATGTGAAACTGACGTGAATTTCGAAAGGTATACATATATTCAGGTTCCCCACAGGTTGGGGAACCCAAAAAACTATGTTTTTCCTGGATCCGACCTCTCCCTCAAAAGTTAGGCCTCGGCCTAGATTGCATTTGTTGGCAAATTGCCAATTAAGCATGAAAACCCAAAATGTGAAACTGACCTGAATTTCGAAATGTATACATATATTCAGGTTCCCCACAGGTTGGGGAACCCGAAAAACCATGTTTTTTCCGGATCCAACATCTGACTGAAAAGTTACGCCTCGGCTTAGATTGCATTTGTTGGGAAATTGCCAATTAAGCATGAAAAGTGAAAATGTGAAACCGACCTGAATTTCGAAATGTATACATATATTCAGGTTCCCCACAGGTTGGGGAACCCGAAAAACTATGTTTTTTCCGGATCCGACCTCTCCCTCAAAAGTTAGGCCTCGGCCTAGATTGCATTTGTTGGCAAATTGCCAATTAAGCATCAACACCCAAAATGTGAAACTGACCTGAATTTCGAAATGTATACATATATTCAGGTTCCCCACAGGTTGGGGAACCCGAAAAACTATGTTTTTCCTGGATCCGACCTCTCCCTCAAAAGTTAGGCCTCGGCCTAGATTGCATTTGTTGGCAAATTGCCAATTAAGCATGAAAACCCAAAATGTGAAACTGACCTGAATTTCGAAAGGTATACATATATTCAGGTTCCCCACAGGTTGGGGAACCCGAAAAAACATGTTTTTTCCGGATCCAACATCTGACTGAAAAGTTAGGCCTCGGCCTAGATTGCATTTGTTGGCAAATTGCCAATTAAGCATGAAAACCCAAAATGTGAAACTGACGTGAATTTCGAAAGGTATACATATATTCAGGTTCCCCACAGGTTGGGGAACCCAAAAAACTATGTTTTTCCTGGATCCGACCTCTCCCTCAAAAGTTAGGCCTCGGCCTAGATTGCATTTGTTGGCAAATTGCCAATTAAGCATGAAAACCCAAAATGTGAAACTGACCTGAATTTCGAAATGTATACATATATTCAGGTTCCCCACAGGTTGGGGAACCCGAAAAACCATGTTTTTTCCGGATCCAACATCTGACTGAAAAGTTACGCCTCGGCTTAGATTGCATTTGTTGGCATAGCCAATTAAGCATGAAAAGCAAAAATGTGAAACTGACCTGAAATTCGAAATGTATACATATATTCAGGTTCCCCACAGGTTGGGGAACCCGAAAAAACATGTTTTTTCCGGATCCGACCTCTCCCTCAAAAGTTAGGCCTCGGCCTAGATTGCATTTGTTGGCAAATAGCCAATTAAGCATGAAAAGTGAAAATGTGAAACTGACCTGAATTTCGAAATGTATACATATATTCAGGTTCCCCACAGGTTGGGGAACCCGAAAAACTATGTTTTTCCGGATCCGACCTCTCCCTCAAAAGTTAGGCCTCGGCCTAGATTGCATTTGTTGGCAAATAGCCAATTAAGCATGAAAAGTGAAAATGTGAAACTGACCTGAATTTCGAAATGTATACATATATTCAGGTTCCCCACAGGTTGGGGAACCCGAAAAACCATGTTTTTTCCGGATCCAACATCTGACTGAAAAGTTACGCCTCGGCTTAGATTGCATTTGTTGGCAAATTGCCAATTAAGCATGAAAACCCAAAATGTGAAACTGACGTGAATTTCGAAAGGTATACATATATTCAGGTTCCCCACAGGTTGGGAAAACCGAAAAACCATGTTTTTTCCAGATCCGACCTCTCCCTCAAAAGTTAGGCCTCGGCCTAGATTGCATTTGTTGGCAAATTGCCAATTAAGCATGAAAACCCAAAATGTGAAACTGACGTGAATTTCGAAAGGTATACATATATTCAGGTTCCCCACAGGTTGGGAAACCCGAAAAACCATGTTTTTTCCAGATCCGACATCTCCCTCAAAAGTTAGGCCTCGGCCTAGATTGCATTTGTTGGCAAATTGCCAATTAAGCATCAACACCCAAAATGTGAAACTGACCTGAATTTCGAAAGGTATACATATATTCAGGTTCCCCACAGGTTGGGGAACCCAAAAAACTATGTTTTTCCTGGATCCGACCTCTCCCTCAAAAGTTAGGCCTCGGCCTAGATTGCATTTGTTGGCAAATTGCCAATTAAGCATGAAAACCCAAAATGTGAAACTGACCTGAATTTCGAAATGTATACATATATTCAGGTTCCCCACAGGTTGGGGAACCCGAAAAACCATGTTTTTTCCGGATCCAACATCTGACTGAAAAGTTACGCCTCGGCTTAGATTGCATTTGTTGGCAAATAGCCAATTAAGCATGAAAAGTGAAAATGTGAAACTGACCTGAATTTCGAAATGTATACATATATTCAGGTTCCCCACAGGTTGGGGAACCCGAAAAACCATGTTTTTTCCGGATCTAACATCTGACTGAAAAGTTACGCCTCGGCCTAGATTGCATTTGTTGGCAAATTGCCAATTAAGCATGAAAACCCAAAATGTGAAACTGACCTGAATTTCGAAAGGTATACATATATTCAGGTTCCCCACAGGTTGGGGAACCCGAAAAAACATGTTTTTTCCGGATCCAACATCTGACTGAAAAGTTAGGCCTCGGCCTAGATTGCATTTGTTGGCAAATTGCCAATTAAGCATGAAAACCCAAAATGTGAAACTGACGTGAATTTCGAAAGGTATACATATATTCAGGTTCCCCACAGGTTGGGGAACCCGAAAAACTATGTTTTTTCCGGATCCGACCTCTCCCTCAAAAGTTAGGCCTCGGCCTAGATTGCATTTGTTGGCAAATTGCCAATTAAGCATCAACACCCAAAATGTGAAACTGACCTGAATTTCGAAATGTATACATATATTCAGGTTCCCCACAGGTTGGGGAACCCGAAAAACTATGTTTTTCCTGGATCCGACCTCTCCCTCAAAAGTTAGGCCTCGGCCTAGATTGCATTTGTTGGCAAATTGCCAATTAAGCATGAAAACCCAAAATGTGAAACTGACCTGAATTTCGAAAGGTATACATATATTCAGGTTCCCCACAGGTTGGGAAAACCGAAAAACCATGTTTTTTCCAGATCCGACCTCTCCCTCAAAAGTTAGGCCTCGGCCTAGATTGCATTTGTTGGCAAATTGCCAATTAAGCATGAAAACCCAAAATGTGAAACTGACGTGAATTTCGAAAGGTATACATATATTCAGGTTCCCCACAGGTTGGGAAACCCGAAAAACCATGTTTTTTCCAGATCCGACCTCTCCCTCAAAAGTTAGGCCTCGGCCTAGATTGCATTTGTTGGCATAGCCAATTAAGCATGAAAAGCAAAAATGTGAAACTGACCTCAAATTCGAAATGTATACATATATTCAGGTTCCCCACAAGTTGGGGAACCCGAAAAAACATGTTTTTTCCGGATCCGACCTCTCCCTCAAAAGTTAGGCCTCAGCCTAGATTGCATTGGTTGACAAATAGCCAATTAAGCATGAAAAGTGAAAATGTGAAACTGACCTGAATTTCGAAATGTATACATATATTCAGGTTCCCCACAGGTTGGGGAACCCGAAAAACCATGTTTTTTCCGGATCCAACATCTGACTGAAGAGTTACGCCTCGGCTTAGATTGCATTTGTTGGGAAATTGCCAATTAAGCATGAAAAGTGAAAATGTGAAACTGACCTGAATTTCGAAATGTATACATATATTCAGGTTCCCCACAGGTTGGGGAACCCGAAAAACTATGTTTTTTCCGGATCCGACCTCTCCCTCAAAAGTTAGGCCTCGGCCTAGATTGCATTTGTTGGGAAATTGCCAATTAAGCATGAAAAGTGAAAATGTGAAACCGACCTGAATTTCGAAATGTATACATATATTCAGGTTCCCCACAGGTTGGGGAACCCGAAAAACTATGTTTTTCCGGATCCGACCTCTCCCTCAAAAGTTAGGCCTCGGCCTAGATTGCATTTGTTGGCAAATAGCCAATTAAGCATGAAAAGTGAAAATGTGAAACTGACCTGAATTTCGAAATGTATACATATATTCAGGTTCCCCACAGGTTGGGGAACCCGAAAAACCATGTTTTTTCCGGATCCAACATCTGACTGAAAAGTTACGCCTCGGCTTAGATTGCATTTGTTGGCAAATTGCCAATTAAGCATGAAAACCCAAAATGTGAAACTGACGTGAATTTCGAAAGGTATACATATATTCAGGTTCCCCACAGGTTGGGAAAACCGAAAAACCATGTTTTTTCCAGATCCGACCTCTCCCTCAAAAGTTAGGCCTCGGCCTAGATTGCATTTGTTGGCAAATTGCCAATTAAGCATGAAAACCCAAAATGTGAAACTGACGTGAATTTCGAAAGGTATACATATATTCAGGTTCCCCACAGGTTGGGAAACCCGAAAAACCATGTTTTTTCCAGATCCGACATCTCCCTCAAAAGTTAGGCCTCGGCCTAGATTGCATTTGTTGGCAAATTGCCAATTAAGCATGAAAACCCAAAATGTGAAACTGACCTGAATTTCGAAATGTATACATATATTCAGGTTCCCCACAGGTTGGGGAACCCGAAAAACCATGTTTTTTCCGGATCCAACATCTGACTGAAAAGTTACGCCTCGGCTTAGATTGCATTTGTTGGGAAATTGCCAATTAAGCATGAAAAGTGAAAATGTGAAACCGACCTGAATTTCGAAATGTATACATATATTCAGGTTCCCCACAGGTTGGGGAACCCGAAAAACTATGTTTTTTCCGGATCCGACCTCTCCCTCAAAAGTTAGGCCTCGGCCTAGATTGCATTTGTTGGCAAATTGCCAATTAAGCATCAACACCCAAAATGTGAAACTGACCTGAATTTCGAAATGTATACATATATTCAGGTTCCCCACAGGTTGGGGAACCCGAAAAACTATGTTTTTCCTGGATCCGACCTCTCCCTCAAAAGTTAGGCCTCGGCCTAGATTGCATTTGTTGGCAAATTGCCAATTAAGCATGAAAACCCAAAATGTGAAACTGACGTGAATTTCGAAAGGTATACATATATTCAGGTTCCCCACAGGTTGGGGAACCCAAAAAACTATGTTTTTCCTGGATCCGACCTCTCCCTCAAAAGTTAGGCCTCGGCCTAGATTGCATTTGTTGGCAAATTGCCAATTAAGCATGAAAACCCAAAATGTGAAACTGACCTGAATTTCGAAATGTATACATATATTCAGGTTCCCCACAGGTTGGGGAACCCGAAAAACCATGTTTTTTCCGGATCCAACATCTGACTGAAAAGTTACGCCTCGGCTTAGATTGCATTTGTTGGGAAATTGCCAATTAAGCATGAAAAGTGAAAATGTGAAACCGACCTGAATTTCGAAATGTATACATATATTCAGGTTCCCCACAGGTTGGGGAACCCGAAAAACTATGTTTTTTCCGGATCCGACCTCTCCCTCAAAAGTTAGGCCTCGGCCTAGATTGCATTTGTTGGCAAATTGCCAATTAAGCATCAACACCCAAAATGTGAAACTGACCTGAATTTCGAAATGTATACATATATTCAGGTTCCCCACAGGTTGGGGAACCCGAAAAACTATGTCTTTCCTGGATCCGACCTCTCCCTCAAAAGTTAGGCCTCGGCCTAGATTGCATTTGTTGGCAAATTGCCAATTAAGGATGAAAACCCAAAATGTGAAACTGACCTGAATTTCGAAATGTATACATATATTCAGGTTCCCCACAGGTTGGGGAACCCAAAAAACTATGTTTTTTCCGGATCCGACCTCTCCCTCAAAAGTTAGGCCTCGGCCTAGATTGCATTTGTTGGGAAATTGCCAATTAAGCATGAAAAGTGAAAATGTGAAACCGACCTGAATTTCGAAATGTATACATATATTCAGGTTCCCCACAGGTTGGGGAACCCGAAAAACTATGTTTTTCCGGATCCGACCTCTCCCTCAAAAGTTAGGCCTCGGCCTAGATTGCATTTGTTGGCAAATTGCCAATTAAGCATCAACACTAAAATGTGAAACTGACCTGAATTTCGAAATGTATACATATATTCAGGTTCCCCACAGGTTGGGGAACCCGAAAAACTATGTTTTTCCTGGATCCGACCTCTCCCTCAAAAGTTAGGCCTCGGCCTAGATTGCATTTGTTGGCAAATTGCCAATTAAGCATGAAAACCCAAAATGTGAAACTGACCTGAATTTCGAAAGGTATACATATATTCAGGTTCCCCACAGGTTGGGGAACCCGAAAAACTATGTTTTTTCCGGATCCAACATCTGACTGAAAAGTTACGCCTCGGCTTAGATTGCATTTGTTGGGAAATTGCCAATTAAGCATGAAAAGTGAAAATGTGAAACCGACCTGAATTTCGAAATGTATACATATATTCAGGTTCCCCACAGGTTGGGGAACCCGAAAAACTATGTTTTTTCCGGATCCGACCTCTCCCTCAAAAGTTAGGCCTCGGCCTAGATTGCATTTGTTGGCAAATTGCCAATTAAGCATCAACACCCAAAATGTGAAACTGACCTGAATTTCGAAATGTATACATATATTCAGGTTCCCCACAGGTTGGGGAACCCGAAAAACTATGTTTTTCCTGGATCCGACCTCTCCCTCAAAAGTTAGGCCTCGGCCTAGATTGCATTTGTTGGCAAATTGCCAATTAAGCATGAAAACCCAAAATGTGAAACTGACCTGAATTTCGAAATGTATACATATATTCAGGTTCCCCACAGGTTGGGGAACCCGAAAAACCATGTTTTTTCCGGATCCAACATCTGACTGAAAAGTTACGCCTCGGCTTAGATTGCATTTGTTGGGAAATTGCCAATTAAGCATGAAAAGTGAAAATGTGAAACCGACCTGAATTTCGAAATGTATACATATATTCAGGTTCCCCACAGGTTGGGGAACCCGAAAAACTATGTTTTTTCCGGATCCGACCTCTCCCTCAAAAGTTAGGCCTCGGCCTAGATTGCATTTGTTGGCAAATTGCCAATTAAGCATCAACACCCAAAATGTGAAACTGACCTGAATTTCGAAATGTATACATATATTCAGGTTCCCCACAGGTTGGGGAACCCGAAAAACTATGTTTTTCCTGGATCCGACCTCTCCCTCAAAAGTTAGGCCTCGGCCTAGATTGCATTTGTTGGCAAATTGCCAATTAAGCATGAAAACCCAAAATGTGAAACTGACCTGAATTTCGAAATGTATACATATATTCAGGTTCCCCACAGGTTGGGGAACCCGAAAAACCATGTTTTTTCCGGATCCAACATCTGACTGAAAAGTTACGCCTCGGCTTAGATTGCATTTGTTGGGAAATTGCCAATTAAGCATGAAAAGTGAAAATGTGAAACCGACCTGAATTTCGAAATGTATACATATATTCAGGTTCCCCACAGGTTGGGGAACCCGAAAAACTATGTTTTTTCCGGATCCGACCTCTCCCTCAAAAGTTAGGCCTCGGCCTAGATTGCATTTGTTGGCAAATTGCCAATTAAGCATCAACACCCAAAATGTGAAACTGACCTGAATTTCGAAATGTATACATATATTCAGGTTCCCCACAGGTTGGGGAACCCGAAAAACTATGTTTTTCCTGGATCCGACCTCTCCCTCAAAAGTTAGGCCTCGGCCTAGATTGCATTTGTTGGCAAATTGCCAATTAAGCATGAAAACCCAAAATGTGAAACTGACCTGAATTTCGAAAGGTATACATATATTCAGGTTCCCCACAGGTTGGGGAACCCGAAAAACCATGTTTTTTCCGGATCCAACATCTGACTGAAAAGTTACGCCTCGGCTTAGATTGCATTTGTTGGCAAATTGCCAATTAAGCATGAAAACCCAAAATGTGAAACTGACGTGAATTTCGAAAGGTATACATATATTCAGGTTCCCCACAGGTTGGGAAAACCGAAAAACCATGTTTTTTCCAGATCCGACCTCTCCCTCAAAAGTTAGGCCTCGGCCTAGATTGCATTTGTTGGCAAATTGCCAATTAAGCATGAAAACCCAAAATGTGAAACTGACGTGAATTTCGAAAGGTATACATATATTCAGGTTCCCCACAGGTTGGGAAACCCGAAAAACCATGTTTTTTCCAGATCCGACCTCTCCCTCAAAAGTTAGGCCTCGGCCTAGATTGCATTTGTTGGCGTAGCCAATTAAGCATGAAAACCCAAAATGTGAAACTGACGTGAATTTCGAAAGGTATACATATATTCAGGTTCCCCACAGGTTGGGGAACCCGAAAAACTATGTTTTTACCGGATCCGACCTCTCCCTCAAAAGTTAGGCCTCGGCCTAGATTGCATTTGTTGGCAAATTGCCAATTAAGCATCAACACCCAAAATGTGAAACTGACCTGAATTTCGAAATGTATACATATATTCAGGTTCCCCACAGGTTGGGGAACCCGAAAAACTATGTTTTTCCGGATCCGACCTCTCCCTCAAAAGTTAGGCCTCGGCCTAGATTGCATTTGTTGGCAAATTGCCAATTAAGCATGAACACCCAAAATGTGAAACTGACCTGAATTTCGAAATATATACATATATTCAGGTTCCCCGCAGGTTGGGGAACCCGAAAAACTATGTTTTTCCTGGATCCGACCTCTCCCTCAAAAGTTAGGCCTCGGCCTAGATTGCATTTGTTGGCAAATTGCCAATTAAGCATGAAAACCCAAAATGTGAAACTGACCTGAATTTCGAAATGTATACATATATTCAGGTTCCCCACAGGTTGGGGAACCCGAAAAACCATGTTTTTTCCGGATCCAACATCTGACTGAAAAGTTACGCCTCGGTTTAGATTGCATTTGTTGGGAAATTGCCAATTAAGCATGAAAAGTGAAAATGTGAAACCGACCTGAATTTCGAAATGTATACATATATTCAGGTTCCCCACAGGTTGGGGAACCCGAAAAACCATGTTTTTTCCGGATCCAACATCTGACTGAAAAGTTACGCCTCGGCTTAGATTGCATTTGTTGGGAAATTGCCAATTAAGCATGAAAAGTGAAAATGTGAAACTGACCTGAATTTCGAAATGTATACATATATTCAGGTTCCCCACAGGTTGGGGAACCCGAAAAACTATGTTTTTCCGGATCCGACCTCTCCCTCAAAAGTTAGGCCTCGGCCTAGATTGCATTTGTTGGCAAATTGCCAATTAAGCATCAACACCCAAAATGTGAAACTGACATGAATTTCGAAAGGTATACATATATTCAGGTTCCCCACAGGTTGGGGAACCCGAAAACCTATGTTTTTTCCGGATCCGACCTCTCCCTCAAAAGTTAGGCCTCGGCCTAGATTGCATTTGTTGGCAAATTGCCAATTAAGCATGAAAACCCAAAATGTGAAACTGACGTGAATTTCGAAAGGTATACATATATTCAGGTTCCCCACAGGTTGGGAAACCCAAAAAAACATGTTTTTTCCGGATCCAACATCTGACTGAAAAGTTAGGCCTCGGCCTAGATTGCATTTGTTGGCAAATTGCCAATTAAGCATGAAAACCCAAAATGTGAAACTGACGTGAATTTCGAAAGGTATACATATATTCAGGTTCCCCACAGGTTGGGGAACCCGAAAACCTATGTTTTTTCCGGATCCGACCTCTCCCTCAAAAGTTAGGCCTCGGCCTAGATTGCATTTGTTGGGAAATTGCCAATTAAGCATCAACACCCAAAATGTGAAACTGACCTGAATTTCGAAATGTATACATATATTCAGGTTCCCCACAGGTTGGGGAACCCGAAAAACTATGTTTTTTCCGCATCCGACATCTCCCTCAAAAGTCAGGCCTCGGCCTAGATTGCATTTGTTGGCAAATTGCCAATTAAGCATGAAAAGCAAAAATGTGAAACTGACCTGAATTTCGAAAGGTATACATATATTCAGGTTCCCCACAGGTTGGGGAACCCGAAAAACCATGTTTTTTCCGGATCCAACATCTGACTGAAAAGTTACGCCTCGGCTTAGATTGCATTTGTTGGGAAATTGCCAATTAAGCATGAAAAGTGAAAATGTGAAACTGACCTGAATTTCGAAATGTATACATATATTCAGGTTCCCCACAGGTTGGGGAACCCGAAAAACTATGTTTTTTCCGCATCCGACATCTCCCTCAAAAGTTAGGCCTCGGCCTAGATTGCATTTGTTGGCAAATTGCCAATTAAGCATGAAAAGTGAAAATGTGAAACTGACCTCAAATTCGAAATGTATACATATATTCAGGTTCCCCACAGGTTGGGAAACCCGAAAAACCATGTTTTTTCCGGATCCGACCTCTCCCTCAAAAGTTAGGCCTTAGCCTAGATTGCATTGGTTGACAAATAGCCAATTAAGCATGAAAAGTGAAAATGTGAAACTGACGTGAATTTCGAAAGGTATACATATATTCAGGTTCCCCACAGGTTGGGGAACCCGAAAAACTATGTTTTTTCCACATCCGACCTCTGCCTGAAAAGTTACGCCTCAGCTTAGATTGCATTTGTTGGGAAATTGCCAATTAAGCATGAAAAGTGAAAATGTGAAACTGACGTGAATTTCGAAAGGTATACATATATTCAGGTTCCCCACAGGTTGGGGAACCCGAAAAAACATGTTTTTTCCGGATCCAATATCTGACTGAAAAGTTAGGCCTCGGCCTAGATTGCATTTGTTGGCAAATTGCCAATTAAGCATGAAAACCCAAAATGTGAAACCGACCTGAATTTCGAAATGTATACATATATTCAGGTTCCCCACAGGTTGGGGAACCCGAAAAAACATGTTTTTTCTGGATCCGACCTGTCCCTCAAAAGATAGGCCTCAGCCTAGATTGCATTTGTTGGCAAATTGCCAATTAAGCATGAACACCCAAAATGTGAAACTGACCTGAATTTCGAAATGTATACATATATTCAGGTTCCCCACAGGTTGGGGAACCCGAAAAACTATGTTTTTCCTGGATCCGACCTCTCCCTCAAAAGTTAGGCCTCGGCCTAGATTGCATTTGTTGGCAAATTGCCAATTAAGCATGAAAACCCAAAATGTGAAACTGACCTGAATTTTGAAATGTATACATATATTCAGGTTCCCCACAGGTTGGGAAACCCGAAAAACCATGTTTTTTCCAGATCCGACCTCTCCCTCAAAAGTTAGGCCTCGGCCTAGATTGCATTTGTTGGCGTAGCCAATTAAGCATGAAAAGCAAAAATGTAAAACTGACCTCAAATTCGAAATGTATACATATATTCAGGTTCCCCACAGGTTGGGAAACCCGAAAAACCATGTTTTTTCCGGATCCGACCTCTCCCTCAAAAGTTAGGCCTCAGCCTAGATTGCATTGGTTGACAAATAGCCAATTAAGCATGAAAAGTGAAAATGTGAAACTGACGTGAATTTCGAAAGGTATACATATATTCAGGTTCCCCACAGGTTGGGGAACCCGAAAAACTATGTTTTTTCCACATCCGACCTCTGCCTGAAAAGTTACGCCTCAGCTTAGATTGCATTTGTTGGGAAGTTGCCAATTAAGCATGAAAAGTGAAAATGTGAAACTGACCTGAATTTCGAAATGTATACATATATTCAGGTTCCCCACAGGTTGGGGAACCCGAAAAAACATGTTTTTTCCGGATCCAACATCTGACTGAAAAGTTAGGCCTCGGCCTAGATTGCATTTGTTGGCAAATTGCCAATTAAGCATGAAAACCCAAAATGTGAAACCGACCTGAATTTCGAAAGGTATACATATATTCAGGTTCCCCACAGGTTGGGGAACCCGAAAAACTATGTTTTTTCCGGATCCGACCTCTCCCTCAAAAGTTAGGCCTCGGCCTAGATTGCATTTGTTGGCAAATTGCCAATTAAGCATCAACACCCAAAATGTGAAACTGACCTGAATTTCGAAAGGTATACATATATTCAGGTTCCCCACAGGTTGGGGAACCCGAAAAACCATGTTTTTTCCGGATCCAACATCTGACTGAAAAGTTAGGCCTCGGCCTAGATTGCATTTGTTGGCAAATTGCCAATTAAGCATGAAAACCCAAAATGTGAAACTGACGTGAATTTCGAAAGGTATACATATATTCAGGTTCCCCACAGGTTGGGAAAACCGAAAAACCATGTTTTTTCCAGATCCGACCTCTCCCTCAAAAGTTAGGCCTCGGCCTAGATTGCATTTGTTGGCAAATTGCCAATTAAGCATGAAAACCCAAAATGTGAAACTGACCTGAATTTCGAAAGGTATACATATATTCAGGTTCCCCACAGGTTGGGAAACCCGAAAAACCATGTTTTTTCCAGATCCGACCTCTCCCTCAAAAGTTAGGCCTCGGCCTAGATTGCATTTGTTGGCGTAGCCAATTAAGCATGAAAAGCAAAAATGTGAAACTGACCTCAAATTCGAAATGTATACATATATTCAGGTTCCCCACAAGTTGGGGAACCCGAAAAACTATGTTTTTTCCGGATCCAACCTCTCCCTCAAAAGTTAGGCCTTAGCCTAGATTGCATTGGTTGACAAATAGCCAATTAAGCATGAAAAGTGAAAATGTGAAACTGACGTGAATTTCGAAAGGTATACATATATTCAGGTTCCCCACAGTTTGGGGAACGCGAAAAACTATGTTTTTTCCGGATGCGACCTCTCCCTCAAAAGTTAGGCCTCAGCCTAGATTGCATTGGTTGACAAATAGCCAATTAAGCATGAAAAGTGAAAATGTGAAACTGACGTGAATTTCGAAAGGTATACATATATTCAGGTTCCCCACAGGTTGGGGAACCCGAAAAACCATGTTTTTTCCGGATCCAACATCTGACTGAAAAGTTAGGCCTCGGCCTAGATTGCATTTGTTGGCAAATTGCCAACAAATTGCATCAACACCCAAAATGTGAAACTGACCTGAATTTCGAAATGTATACATATATTCAGGTTCCCCACAGGTTGGGGAACCCGAAAAACTATGTTTTTCCTGGATCCGACCTCTCCCTCAAAAGTTAGGCCTCGGCCTAGATTGCATTTGTTGGCAAATTGCCAATTAAGCATGAAAACCCAAAATGTGAAACTGACGTGAATTTCGAAAGGTATACATATATTCAGGTTCCCCACAGGTTGGGAAAACCGAAAAACCATGTTTTTTCCAGATCCGACCTCTCCCTCAAAAGTTAGGCCTCGGCCTAGATTGCATTTGTTGGCAAATTGCCAATTAAGCATGAAAACCCAAAATGTGAAACTGACCTGAATTTCGAAAGGTATACATATATTCAGGTTCCCCACAGGTTGGGAAACCCGAAAAACCATGTTTTTTCCAGATCCGACCTCTCCCTCAAAAGTTAGGCCTCGGCCTAGATTGCATTTGTTGGCGTAGCCAATTAAGCATGAAAAGCAAAAATGTGAAACTGACCTCAAATTCGAAATGTATACATATATTCAGGTTCCCCACAAGTTGGGGAACCCGAAAAACTATGTTTTTTCCGGATCCGACGTCTCCCTCAAAAGTTAGGCCTTAGCCTAGATTGCATTGGTTGACAAATAGCCAATTAAGCATGAAAAGTGAAAATGTGAAACTGACGTGAATTTCGAAAGGTATACATATATTCAGGTTCCCCACAGTTTGGGGAACGCGAAAAACTATGTTTTTTCCGGATCCGACCTCTCCCTCAAAAGTTAGGCCTCAGCCTAGATTGCATTGGTTGACAAATAGCCAATTAAGCATGAAAAGTGAAAATGTGAAACTGACGTGAATTTCGAAAGGTATACATATATTCAGGTTCCCCACAGGTTGGGGAACCCGAAAAACCATGTTTTTTCCGGATCCAACATCTGACTGAAAAGTTAGGCCTCGGCCTAGATTGCATTTGTTGGCAAATTGCCAACAAATTGCATCAACACCCAAAATGTGAAACTGACCTGAATTTCGAAATGTATACATATATTCAGGTTCCCCACAGGTTGGGGAACCCGAAAAACTATGTTTTTCCTGGATCCGACCTCTCCCTCAAAAGTTAGGCCTCGGCCTAGATTGCATTTGTTGGCAAATTGCCAATTAAGCATGAAAACCCAAAATGTGAAACTGACGTGAATTTCGAAAGGTATACATATATTCAGGTTCCCCACAGGTTGGGAAAACCGAAAAACCATGTTTTTTCCAGATCCGACCTCTCCCTCAAAAGTTAGGCCTCGGCCTAGATTGCATTTGTTGGCAAATTGCCAATTAAGCATGAAAACCCAAAATGTGAAACTGACCTGAATTTCGAAAGGTATACATATATTCAGGTTCCCCACAGGTTGGGAAACCCGAAAAACCATGTTTTTTCCAGATCCGACCTCTCCCTCAAAAGTTAGGCCTCGGCCTAGATTGCATTTGTTGGCGTAGCCAATTAAGCATGAAAAGCAAAAATGTGAAACTGACCTCAAATTCGAAATGTATACATATATTCAGGTTCCCCACAAGTTGGGGAACCCGAAAAACTATGTTTTTTCCGGATCCGACCTCTCCCTCAAAAGTTAGGCCTTAGCCTAGATTGCATTGGTTGACAAATAGCCAATTAAGCATGAAAAGTGAAAATGTGAAACTGACGTGAATTTCGAAAGGTATACATATATTCAGGTTCCCCACAGTTTGGGGAACGCGAAAAACTATGTTTTTTCCGGATCCGACCTCTCCCTCAAAAGTTAGGCCTCAGCCTAGATTGCATTGGTTGACAAATAGCCAATTAAGCATGAAAAGTGAAAATGTGAAACTGACGTGAATTTCGAAAGGTATACATATATTCAGGTTCCCCACAGGTTGGGGAACCCGAAAAACTATGTTTTTTCCGGATCCGACCTCTCCCTCAAAAGTTAGGCCTCGGCCTAGATTGCATTTGTTGGCAAATTGCCTATTAAGCATCAACACCCAAAATGTGAAACTGACCTGAATTTCGAAATGTATACATATATTCAGGTTCCCCACAGGTTGGGGAACCCGAAAAACTATTTTTTTCATGATCCGACCTCTCCCTCAAAAGTTAGGCCTCGGCCTAGATTGCATTTGTTGGCAAATTGCCAATTAAGCATGAAAACCCAAAATGTGAAACTGACGTGAATTTCGAAAGGTATACATATATTCAGGTTCCCCACAGGTTGGGAAAACCGAAAAACCATGTTTTTTCCAGATCCGACCTCTCCCTCAAAAGTTAGACCTCGGCCTAGATTGCATTTGTTGGCAAATTGCCAATTAAGCATGAAAACCCAAAATGTGAAACTGACCTGAATTTCGAAAGGTATACATATATTCAGGTTCCCCACAGGTTGGGAAACCCGAAAAACCATGTTTTTTCCAGATCCGACCTCTCCCTCAAAAGTTAGGCCTCGGCCTAGATTGCATTTGTTGGCGTAGCCAATTAAGCATGAAAAGCAAAAATGTGAAACTGACCTCAAATTCGAAATGTATACATATATTCAGGTTCCCCACAAGTTGGGGAACCCGAAAAACTATGTTTTTTCCGGATCCGACCTCTCCCTCAAAAGTTAGGCCTTAGCCTAGATTGCATTGGTTGACAAATAGCCAATTAAGCATGAAAAGTGAAAATGTGAAACTGACGTGAATTTCGAAAGGTATACATATATTCAGGTTCCCCACAGGTTGGGGAACCCGAAAAACTATGTTTTTTCCACATCCGACCTCTGCCTGAAAAGTTACGCCTCAGCTTAGATTGCATTTGTTGGGAAATTGCCAATTAAGCATGAAAACCCAAAATGTGAAACTGACGTGAATTTCGAAAGGTATACATATATTCAGGTTCCCCACAGGTTGGGAAAACCGAAAAACCATGTTTTTTCCAGATCCGACCTCTCCCTCAAAAGTTAGGCCTCGGCCTAGATTGCATTTGTTGGCAAATTGCCAATTAAGCATGAAAACCCAAAATGTGAAACTGACCTGAATTTCGAAAGGTATACATATATTCAGGTTCCCCACAGGTTGGGGAACCCGAAAAAACATGTTTTTTCCGGATCCGACCTGTCCCTCAAAAGATAGGCCTCAGCCTAGATTGCATTTGTTGGCAAATTGCCAATTAAGCATGAACACCCAAAATGTGAAACTGACCTGAATTTCGAAATGTATACATATATTCAGGTTCCCCACAGGTTGGGAAACCCGAAAAACCATGTTTTTTCCAGATCCGACCTCTCCCTCAAAAGTTAGGCCTCGGCCTAGATTGCATTGGTTGACAAATAGCCAATTAAGCATGAAAAGTGAAAATGTGAAACTGACGTGAATTTCGAAAGGTATACATATATTCAGGTTCCCCACAGGTTGGGGAACCCGAAAAACTATGTTTTTTCCGCATCCTACCTCTGCCTGAAAAGTTAGGCCTCAGCTTAGATTGCATTTGTTGGGAAATTGCCAATTAAGCATGAAAAGTGAAAATGTGAAACTGACCTGAATTTCGAAATGTATACATATATTCAGGTTCCCCACAGGTTGGGGAACCCGAAAAACTATGTTTTTTCCGGATCCGACCTCTCCCTCAAAAGTTAGGCCTCGGCCTAGATTGCATTTGTTGGCAAATTGCCAATTAAGCATCAACACCCAAAATGTGAAACTGACCTTAATTTCGAAATGTATACATATATTCAGGTTCCCCACAGGTTGGGGAACCCGAAAAACTATGTTTTTCCTGGATCCGACCTCTCCCTCAAAAGTTAGGCCTCGGCCTAGATTGCATTTGTTGGCAAATTGCCAATTAAGCATGAAAACCCAAAATGTGAAACTGACGTGAATTTCGAAAGGTATACATATATTCAGGTTCCCCACAAGTTGGGGAACCCGAAAAACTATGTTTTTTCCGGATCCGACCTCTCCCTCAAAAGTTAGGCCTTAGCCTAGATTGCATTGGTTGACAAATAGCCAATTAAGCATGAAAAGTGAAAATGTGAAACTGACCTGAATTTCGAAAGGTATACATATATTCAGGTTCCCCACAGGTTGGGGAACCCGAAAAACTATGTTTTTTCCACATCCGACCTCTGCCTGAAAAGTTACGCCTCAGCTTAGATTGCATTTGTTGGGAAATTGCCAATTAAGCATGAAAAGTGAAAATGTGAAACTGACCTGAATTTCGAAATGTATACATATATTCAGGTTCCCCACAGGTTGGGGAACCCGAAAAAACATGTTTTTTCCGGATCCAACATCTGACTGAAAAGTTAGGCCTCGGCCTAGATTGCATTTGTTGGCAAATTGCCAATTAAGCATGAAAACCCAAAATGTGAAACCGACCTGAATTTCGAAATGTATACATATATTCAGGTTCCCCACAGGTTGGGGAACCTGAAAAAACATGTTTTTTCCGGATCCGACCTGTCCCTCAAAAGATAGGCCTCAGCCTAGATTGCATTTGTTGGCAAATTGCCAATTAAGCATGAACACCCAAAATGTGAAACTGACCTGAATTTCGAAATGTATACATATATTCAGGTTCCCCACAGGTTGGGAAACCTGAAAAACCATGTTTTTTCCAGATCCGACCTCTCCCTCAAAAGTTAGGCCTCGGCATAGATTGCATTGGTTGACAAATAGCCAATTAAGCATGAAAAGTGAAAATGTGAAACTGACGTGAATTTCGAAAGGTATACATATATTCAGGTTCCCCACAGGTTGGGGAACCCGAAAAACTATGTTTTTCCTGGATCCGACCTCTCCCTCACAAGTTAGGCCTCGGCCTAGATTGCATTTGTTGGCAAATTGCCAATTAAGCATGAACACCCAAAATGTGAAACTGACCTGAATTTCGAAATGTATACATATATTCAGGTTCCCCACAGGTTGGGGAACCCGAAAAACTATGTTTTTCCTGGATCCGACCTCTCCCTCAAAAGTTAGGCCTCGGCCTAGATTGCATTTGTTGGCAAATTGCCAATTAAGCATGAAAACCCAAAATGTGAAACTGACCTGAATTTCGAAAGGTATACATATATTCAGGTTCCCCACAGGTTGGGAAACCCGAAAAACCATGTTTTTTCCAGATCCGACCTCTCCCTCAAAAGTTAGGCCTCGGCCTAGATTGCATTTGTTGGCGTAGCCAATTAAGCATGAAAAGCAAAAATGTGAAACTGACCTCAAATTCGAAATGTATACATATATTCAGGTTCCACACAAGTTGGGGAACCCGAAAAAACATGTTTTTTCCGGATCCGACCTCTCCCTCAAAAGTTAGGCCTCGGCCTAGATTGCATTTGTTGGCAAATTGCCAATTAAGCATCAACACCCAAAATGTGAAACTGACCTGAATTTCGAAAGGTATACATATATTCAGGTTCCCCACAGGTTGGGAAAATCGAAAAACTATGTTTTTTCCGGATCCGACCTCTCCCTCAAAAGTTAGGCCTTAGCCTAGATTGCATTGGTTGACAAATAGCCAATTAAGCATGAAAAGT
Organism: Bothrops alternatus; assembly: GCA_034064705.1. NCBI lineage: Eukaryota > Metazoa > Chordata > Lepidosauria > Squamata > Viperidae > Bothrops > Bothrops alternatus. The sequence goes on from JARGCV010000085.1 coordinate 16,790,358, forward strand.
GAAAATGTGAAACTGACGTGAATTTCGAAAGGTATACATATATTCAGGTTCCCCACAGGTTGGGGAACCCGAAAAACTATGTTTTTTCCGCATCCTACCTCTGCCTGAAAAGTTAGGCCTCAGCTTAGATTGCATTTGTTGGGAAATTGCCAATTAAGCATGAAAAGTGAAAATGTGAAACTGACCTGAATTTCGAAATGTATACATATATTCAGGTTCCCCACAGGTTGGGGAACCCGAAAAACTATGTTTTTTCCGGATCCGACCTCTCCCTCAAAAGTTAGGCCTCGGCCTAGATTGCATTTGTTGGCAAATTGCCAATTAAGCATCAACACCCAAAATGTGAAACTGACCTGAATTTCGAAATGTATACATATATTCAGGTTCCCCACAGGTTGGGGATCCCGAAAAACTATGTTTTTCCTGGATCCGACCTCTCCCTCAAAAGTTAGGCCTCGGCCTAGATTGCATTTGTTGGCAAATTGCCAATTAAGCATGAAAACCCAAAATGTGAAACTGAAGTGAATTTCGAAAGGTATACATATATTCAGGTTCCCCACAGGTTGGGAAAACCGAAAAACCATGTTTTTTCCAGATCCGACCTCTCCCTCAAAAGTTAGGCCTCGGCCTAGATTGCATTTGTTGGCAAATTGCCAATTAAGCATGAAAACCCAAAATGTGAAACTGACCTGAATTTCGAAAGGTATACATATATTCAGGTTCCCCACAGGTTGGGAAACCCGAAAAACCATGTTTTTTCCAGATCCGACCTCTCCCTCAAAAGTTAGGCCTCGGCCTAGATTGCATTTGTTGGCGTAGCCAATTAAGCATGAAAAGCAAAAATGTGAAACTGACCTCAAATTCGAAATGTATACATATATTCAGGTTCCCCACAAGTTGGGGAACCCGAAAAACTATGTTTTTTCCGGATCCGACCTCTCCCTCAAAAGTTAGGCCTTAGCCTAGATTGCATTGGTTGACAAATAGCCAATTAAGCATGAAAAGTGAAAATGTGAAACTGACGTGAATTTCGAAAGGTATACATATATTCAGGTTCCCCACAGGTTGGGGAACCCGAAAAACTATGTTTTTTCCACATCCGACCTCTGCCTGAAAAGTTACGCCTCAGCTTAGATTGCATTTGTTGGGAAATTGCCAATTAAGCATGAAAACCCAAAATGTGAAACTGACGTGAATTTCGAAAGGTATACATATATTCAGGTTCCCCACAGGTTGGGAAAACCGAAAAACCATGTTTTTTCCAGATCCGACCTCTCCCTCAAAAGTTAGGCCTCGGCCTAGATTGCATTTGTTGGCAAATTGCCAATTAAGCATGAAAACCCAAAATGTGAAACTGACCTGAATTTCGAAAGGTATACATATATTCAGGTTCCCCACAGGTTGGGGAACCCGAAAAAACATGTTTTTTCCGGATCCGACCTGTCCCTCAAAAGATAGGCCTCAGCCTAGATTGCATTTGTTGGCAAATTGCCAATTAAGCATGAACACCCAAAATGTGAAACTGACCTGAATTTCGAAATGTATACATATATTCAGGTTCCCCACAGGTTGGGAAACCCGAAAAACCATGTTTTTTCCAGATCCGACCTCTCCCTCAAAAGTTAGGCCTCGGCCTAGATTGCATTGGTTGACAAATAGCCAATTAAGCATGAAAAGTGAAAATGTGAAACTGACGTGAATTTCGAAAGGTATACATATATTCAGGTTCCCCACAGGTTGGGGAACCCGAAAAACTATGTTTTTTCCGCATCCTACCTCTGCCTGAAAAGTTAGGCCTCAGCTTAGATTGCATTTGTTGGGAAATTGCCAATTAAGCATGAAAAGTGAAAATGTGAAACTGACCTGAATTTCGAAATGTATACATATATTCAGGTTCCCCACAGGTTGGGGAACCCGAAAAACTATGTTTTTTCCGGATCCGACCTCTCCCTCAAAAGTTAGGCCTCGGCCTAGATTGCATTTGTTGGCAAATTGCCAATTAAGCATCAACACCCAAAATGTGAAACTGACCTTAATTTCGAAATGTATACATATATTCAGGTTCCCCACAGGTTGGGGAACCCGAAAAACTATGTTTTTCCTGGATCCGACCTCTCCCTCAAAAGTTAGGCCTCGGCCTAGATTGCATTTGTTGGCAAATTGCCAATTAAGCATGAAAACCCAAAATGTGAAACTGACGTGAATTTCGAAAGGTATACATATATTCAGGTTCCCCACAAGTTGGGGAACCCGAAAAACTATGTTTTTTCCGGATCCGACCTCTCCCTCAAAAGTTAGGCCTTAGCCTAGATTGCATTGGTTGACAAATAGCCAATTAAGCATGAAAAGTGAAAATGTGAAACTGACCTGAATTTCGAAAGGTATACATATATTCAGGTTCCCCACAGGTTGGGGAACCCGAAAAACTATGTTTTTTCCACATCCGACCTCTGCCTGAAAAGTTACGCCTCAGCTTAGATTGCATTTGTTGGGAAATTGCCAATTAAGCATGAAAAGTGAAAATGTGAAACTGACCTGAATTTCGAAATGTATACATATATTCAGGTTCCCCACAGGTTGGGGAACCCGAAAAAACATGTTTTTTCCGGATCCAACATCTGACTGAAAAGTTAGGCCTCGGCCTAGATTGCATTTGTTGGCAAATTGCCAATTAAGCATGAAAACCCAAAATGTGAAACCGACCTGAATTTCGAAATGTATACATATATTCAGGTTCCCCACAGGTTGGGGAACCTGAAAAAACATGTTTTTTCCGGATCCGACCTGTCCCTCAAAAGATAGGCCTCAGCCTAGATTGCATTTGTTGGCAAATTGCCAATTAAGCATGAACACCCAAAATGTGAAACTGACCTGAATTTCGAAATGTATACATATATTCAGGTTCCCCACAGGTTGGGAAACCTGAAAAACCATGTTTTTTCCAGATCCGACCTCTCCCTCAAAAGTTAGGCCTCGGCATAGATTGCATTGGTTGACAAATAGCCAATTAAGCATGAAAAGTGAAAATGTGAAACTGACGTGAATTTCGAAAGGTATACATATATTCAGGTTCCCCACAGGTTGGGGAACCCGAAAAACTATGTTTTTCCTGGATCCGACCTCTCCCTCACAAGTTAGGCCTCGGCCTAGATTGCATTTGTTGGCAAATTGCCAATTAAGCATGAACACCCAAAATGTGAAACTGACCTGAATTTCGAAATGTATACATATATTCAGGTTCCCCACAGGTTGGGGAACCCGAAAAACTATGTTTTTCCTGGATCCGACCTCTCCCTCAAAAGTTAGGCCTCGGCCTAGATTGCATTTGTTGGCAAATTGCCAATTAAGCATGAAAACCCAAAATGTGAAACTGACCTGAATTTCGAAAGGTATACATATATTCAGGTTCCCCACAGGTTGGGAAACCCGAAAAACCATGTTTTTTCCAGATCCGACCTCTCCCTCAAAAGTTAGGCCTCGGCCTAGATTGCATTTGTTGGCGTAGCCAATTAAGCATGAAAAGCAAAAATGTGAAACTGACCTCAAATTCGAAATGTATACATATATTCAGGTTCCACACAAGTTGGGGAACCCGAAAAAACATGTTTTTTCCGGATCCGACCTCTCCCTCAAAAGTTAGGCCTCGGCCTAGATTGCATTTGTTGGCAAATTGCCAATTAAGCATCAACACCCAAAATGTGAAACTGACCTGAATTTCGAAAGGTATACATATATTCAGGTTCCCCACAGGTTGGGAAAACCGAAAAACCATGTTTTTTCCAGATCCGACCTCTCCCTCAAAAGTTAGGCCTCGGCCTAGATTGCATTTGTTGGCAAATTGCCAATTAAGCATGAAAACCCAAAATGTGAAACTGACCTGAATTTCGAAAGGTATACATATATTCAGGTTCCCCACAGGTTGGGAAACCCGAAAAAACATGTTTTTTCCGGATCCAACATCTGACTGAAAAGTTAGGCCTCGGCCTAGATTGCATTTGTTGGCAAATTGCCAATTAAGCATGAAAACCCAAAATGTGAAACCGACCTGAATTTCGAAATGTATACATATATTCAGGTTCCCCACAGGTTGGGGAACCCGAAAAAACATGTTTTTTCCGGATCCGACCTGTCCCTCAAAAGATAGGCCTCAGCCTAGATTGCATTTGTTGGCAAATTGCCAATTAAGCATGAACACCCAAAATGTGAAACTGACCTGAATTTCGAAATGTATACATATATTCAGGTTCCCCACAGGTTGGGAAACCCGAAAAACCATGTTTTTTCCAGATCCGACCTCTCCCTCAAAAGTTAGGCCTCGGCCTAGATTGCATTGGTTGACAAATAGCCAATTAAGCATGAAAAGTGAAAATGTGAAACTGACGTGAATTTCGAAAGGTATACATATATTCAGGTTCCCCACAGGTTGGGGAACCCGAAAAACTATGTTTTTCCTGGATCCGACCTCTCCCTCAAAAGTTAGGCCTCGGCCTAGATTGCATTTGTTGGCAAATTGCCAATTAAGCATGAACACCCAAAATGTGAAACTGACCTGAATTTCGAAATGTATACATATATTCAGGTTCCCCACAGGTTGGGGAACCCGAAAAACTATGTTTTTCCTGGATCCGACCTCTCCCTCAAAAGTTAGGCCTCGGCCTAGATTGCATTTGTTGGCAAATTGCCAATTAAGCATGAAAACCCAAAATGTGAAACTGACCTGAATTTCGAAAGGTATACATATATTCAGGTTCCCCACAGGTTGGGAAACCCGAAAAACCATGTTTTTTCCAGATCCGACCTCTCCCTCAAAAGTTAGGCCTCGGCCTAGATTGCATTTGTTGGCGTAGCCAATTAAGCATGAAAAGCAAAAATGTGAAACTGACCTCAAATTCGAAATGTATACATATATTCAGGTTCCACACAAGTTGGGGAACCCGAAAAAACATGTTTTTTCCGGATCCGACCTCTCCCTCAAAAGTTAGGCCTCGGCCTAGATTGCATTTGTTGGCAAATTGCCAATTAAGCATCAACACCCAAAATGTGAAACTGACCTGAATTTCGAAAGGTATACATATATTCAGGTTCCCCACAGGTTGGGAAAACCGAAAAACCATGTTTTTTCCAGATCCGACCTCTCCCTCAAAAGTTAGGCCTCGGCCTAGATTGCATTTGTTGGCAAATTGCCAATTAAGCATGAAAACCCAAAATGTGAAACTGACCTGAATTTCGAAAGGTATACATATATTCAGGTTCCCCACAGGTTGGGAAACCCGAAAAAACATGTTTTTTCCGGATCCAACATCTGACTGAAAAGTTAGGCCTCGGCCTAGATTGCATTTGTTGGCAAATTGCCAATTAAGCATGAAAACCCAAAATGTGAAACCGACCTGAATTTCGAAATGTATACATATATTCAGGTTCCCCACAGGTTGGGGAACCCGAAAAAACATGTTTTTTCCGGATCCGACCTGTCCCTCAAAAGATAGGCCTCAGCCTAGATTGCATTTGTTGGCAAATTGCCAATTAAGCATGAACACCCAAAATGTGAAACTGACCTGAATTTCGAAATGTATACATATATTCAGGTTCCCCACAGGTTGGGAAACCCGAAAAACCATGTTTTTTCCAGATCCGACCTCTCCCTCAAAAGTTAGGCCTCGGCCTAGATTGCATTGGTTGACAAATAGCCAATTAAGCATGAAAAGTGAAAATGTGAAACTGACGTGAATTTCGAAAGGTATACATATATTCAGGTTCCCCACAGGTTGGGGAACCCGAAAAACTATGTTTTTTCCGCATCCTACCTCTGCCTGAAAAGTTAGGCCTCAGCTTAGATTGCATTTGTTGGGAAATTGCCAATTAAGCATGAAAAGTGAAAATGTGAAACTGACCTGAATTTCGAAATGTATACATATATTCAGGTTCCCCACAGGTTGGGGAACCCGAAAAACTATGTTTTTTCCGGATCCGACCTCTCCCTCAAAAGTTAGGCCTCGGCCTAGATTGCATTTGTTGGCAAATTGCCAATTAAGCATCAACACCCAAAATGTGAAACTGACCTGAATTTCGAAATGTATACATATATTCAGGTTCCCCACAGGTTGGGGAACCCGAAAAACTATGTTTTTCCTGGATCCGACCTCTCCCTCAAAAGTTAGGCCTCGGCCTAGATTGCATTTGTTGGCAAATTGCCAATTAAGCATGAAAACCCAAAATGTGAAACTGACCTGAATTTCGAAAGGTATACATATATTCAGGTTCCCCACAGGTTGGGAAACCCGAAAAACCATGTTTTTTCCAGATCCGACCTCTCCCTCAAAAGTTAGGCCTCGGCCTAGATTGCATTTGTTGGCGTAGCCAATTAAGCATGAAAAGCAAAAATGTGAAACTGACCTCAAATTCGAAAGGTATACATATATTCAGGTTCCCCACAAGTTGGGGAACCCGAAAAAACATGTTTTTTCCGGATCCAACATCTGACTGAAAAGTTACGCCTCGAGCTAGATTGCATTTGTTGACAAATAGCCAATTAAGCATGAAAAGTGAAAATGTGAAACTGACGTGAATTTCGAAAGGTATACATATATTCAGGTTCCCCACAGGTTGGGGAACCCGAAAAACTATGTTTTTTCCACATCCGACCTCTGCCTGAAAAGTTACGCCTCAGCTTAGATTGCATTTGTTGGGAAGTTGCCAATTAAGCATGAAAAGTGAAAATGTGAAACTGACCTGAATTTCGAAATGTATACATATATTCAGGTTCCCCACAGGTTGGGGAACCCGAAAAAACATGTTTTTTCCGGATCCAACATCTGACTGAAAAGTTAGGCCTCGGCCTAGATTGCATTTGTTGGCAAATTGCCAATTAAGCATGAAAACCCAAAATGTGAAACCGACCTGAATTTCGAAAGGTATACATATATTCAGGTTCCCCACAGGTTGGGGAACCCGAAAAACTATGTTTTTTCCGGATCCGACCTCTCCCTCAAAAGTTAGGCCTCGGCCTAGATTGCATTTGTTGGCAAATTGCCAATTAAGCATCAACACCCAAAATGTGAAACTGACCTGAATTTCGAAATGTATACATATATTCAGGTTCCCCACAGGTTGGGGAACCCGAAAAACTATGTTTTTCCTGGATCCGACCTCTCCCTCAAAAGTTAGGCCTCGGCCTAGATTGCATTTGTTGGCAAATTGCCAATTAAGCATGAAAACCCAAAATGTGAAACTGACGTGAATTTCGAAAGGTATACATATATTCAGGTTCCCCACAGGTTGGGAAAACCGAAAAACCATGTTTTTTCCAGATCCGACCTCTCCCTCAAAAGTTAGGCCTCGGCCTAGATTGCATTTGTTGGCAAATTGCCAATTAAGCATGAAAACCCAAAATGTGAAACTGACCTGAATTTCGAAAGGTATACATATATTCAGGTTCCCCACAGGTTGGGAAACCCGAAAAACCATGTTTTTTCCAGATCCGACCTCTCCCTCAAAAGTTAGGCCTCGGCCTAGATTGCATTTGTTGGCGTAGCCAATTAAGCATGAAAAGCAAAAATGTGAAACTGACCTCAAATTCGAAATGTATACATATATTCAGGTTCCCCACAAGTTGGGGAACCCGAAAAACTATGTTTTTTCCGGATCCGACCTCTCCCTCAAAAGTTAGGCCTTAGCCTAGATTGCATTGGTTGACAAATAGCCAATTAAGCATGAAAAGTGAAAATGTGAAACTGACGTGAATTTCGAAAGGTATACATATATTCAGGTTCCCCACAGTTTGGGGAACGCGAAAAACTATGTTTTTTCCGGATCCGACCTCTCCCTCAAAAGTTAGGCCTCAGCCTAGATTGCATTGGTTGACAAATAGCCAATTAAGCATGAAAAGTGAAAATGTGAAACTGAAGTGAATCTCGAAAGGTATACATATATTCAGGTTCCCCACAGGTTGGGGAACCCGAAAAACCATGTTTTTTCCGGATCCAACATCTGACTGAAAAGTTAGGCCTCGGCCTAGATTGCATTTGTTGGCAAATTGCCAACAAATTGCATCAACACCCAAAATGTGAAACTGACCTGAATTTCGAAATGTATACATATATTCAGGTTCCCCACAGGTTGGGGAACCCGAAAAACTATGTTTTTCCTGGATCCGACCTCTCCCTCAAAAGTTAGGCCTCGGCCTAGATTGCATTTGTTGGCAAATTGCCAATTAAGCATGAAAACCCAAAATGTGAAACTGACGTGAATTTCGAAAGGTATACATATATTCAGGTTCCCCACAGGTTGGGAAAACCGAAAAACCATGTTTTTTCCAGATCCGACCTCTCCCTCAAAAGTTAGGCCTCGGCCTAGATTGCATTTGTTGGCAAATTGCCAATTAAGCATGAAAACCCAAAATGTGAAACTGACCTCAAATTCGAAATGTATACATATATTCAGGTTCCCCACAAGTTGGGGAACCCGAAAAACTATGTTTTTTCCGGATCCGACCTCTCCCTCAAAAGTTAGGCCTTAGCCTAGATTGCATTGGTTGACAAATAGCCAATTAAGCATGAAAAGTGAAAATGTGAAACTGACGTGAATTTCGAAAGGTATACATATATTCAGGTTCCCCACAGTTTGGGGAACGCGAAAAACTATGTTTTTTCCGGATCCGACCTCTCCCTCAAAAGTTAGGCCTCAGCCTAGATTGCATTGGTTGACAAATAGCCAATTAAGCATGAAAAGTGAAAATGTGAAACTGACGTGAATTTCGAAAGGTATACATATATTCAGGTTCCCCACAGGTTGGGGAACCCGAAAAACTATGTTTTTTCCGGATCCGACCTCTCCCTCAAAAGTTAGGCCTCGGCCTAGATTGCATTTGTTGGCAAATTGCCTATTAAGCATCAACACCCAAAATGTGAAACTGACCTGAATTTCGAAATGTATACATATATTCAGGTTCCCCACAGGTTGGGGAACCCGAAAAACTATTTTTTTCATGATCCGACCTCTCCCTCAAAAGTTAGGCCTCGGCCTAGATTGCATTTGTTGGCAAATTGCCAATTAAGCATGAAAACCCAAAATGTGAAACTGACGTGAATTTCGAAAGGTATACATATATTCAGGTTCCCCACAGGTTGGGAAAACCGAAAAACCATGTTTTTTCCAGATCCGACCTCTCCCTCAAAAGTTAGGCCTCGGCCTAGATTGCATTTGTTGGCAAATTGCCAATTAAGCATGAAAACCCAAAATGTGAAACTGACCTGAATTTCGAAAGGTATACATATATTCAGGTTCCCCACAGGTTGGGAAACCCGAAAAACCATGTTTTTTCCAGATCCGACCTCTCCCTCAAAAGTTAGGCCTCGGCCTAGATTGCATTTGTTGGCGTAGCCAATTAAGCATGAAAAGCAAAAATGTGAAACTGACCTCAAATTCGAAATGTATACATATATTCCGGTTCCCCACAAGTTGGGGAACCCGAAAAACTATGTTTTTTCCGGATCCGACCTCTCCCTCAAAAGTTAGGCCTTAGCCTAGATTGCATTGGTTGACAAATAGCCAATTAAGCATGAAAAGTGAAAATGTGAAACTGACGTGAATTTCGAAAGGTATACATATATTCAGGTTCCCCATAGGTTGGGGAACCCGAAAAACTATGTTTTTTCCGCATCCTACCTCTGCCTGAAAAGTTAGGCCTCAGCTTAGATTGCATTTGTTGGGAAATTGCCAATTAAGCATGAAAAGTGAAAATGTGAAACTGACCTGAATTTCGAAATGTATACATATATTCAGGTTCCCCACAGGTTGGGGAACCCGAAAAACTATGTTTTTTCCGGATCCGACCTCTCCCTCAAAAGTTAGGCCTCGGCCTAGATTGCATTTGTTGGCAAATTGCCAATTAAGCATCAACACCCAAAATGTGAAACTGACCTGAATTTCGAAATGTATACATATATTCAGGTTCCCCACAGGTTGGGGATCCCGAAAAACTATGTTTTTCCTGGATCCGACCTCTCCCTCAAAAGTTAGGCCTCGGCCTAGATTGCATTTGTTGGCAAATTGCCAATTAAGCATGAAAACCCAAAATGTGAAACTGACGTGAATTTCGAAAGGTATACATATATTCAGGTTCCCCACAGGTTGGGAAAACCGAAAAACCATGTTTTTTCCAGATCCGACCTCTCCCTCAAAAGTTAGGCCTCGGCCTAGATTGCATTTGTTGGCAAATTGCCAATTAAGCATGAAAACCCAAAATGTGAAACTGACCTGAATTTCGAAAGGTATACATATATTCAGGTTCCCCACAGGTTGGGAAACCCGAAAAACCATGTTTTTTCCAGATCCGACCTCTCCCTCAAAAGTTAGGCCTCGGCCTAGATTGCATTTGTTGGCGTAGCCAATTAAGCATGAAAAGCAAAAATGTGAAACTGACCTCAAATTCGAAATGTATACATATATTCAGGTTCCCCACAAGTTGGGGAACCCGAAAAACTATGTTTTTTCCGGATCCGACCTCTCCCTCAAAAGTTAGGCCTTAGCCTAGATTGCATTGGTTGACAAATAGCCAATTAAGCATGAAAAGTGAAAATGTGAAACTGACGTGAATTTCGAAAGGTATACATATATTCAGGTTCCCCACAGTTTGGGGAACGCGAAAAACTATGTTTTTTCCGGATCCGACCTCTCCCTCAAAAGTTAGGCCTCAGCCTAGATTGCATTGGTTGACAAATAGCCAATTAAGCATGAAAAGTGAAAATGTGAAACTGACGTGAATTTCGAAAGGTATACATATATTCAGGTTCCCCACAGGTTGGGGAACCCGAAAAACCATGTTTTTTCCGGATCCAACATCTGACTGAAAAGTTAGGCCTCGGCCTAGATTGCATTTGTTGGCAAATTGCCAACAAATTGCATCAACACCCAAAATGTGAAACTGACCTGAATTTCGAAATGTATACATATATTCAGGTTCCCCACAGGTTGGGGAACCCGAAAAACTATGTTTTTCCTGGATCCGACCTCTCCCTCAAAAGTTAGGCCTCGGCCTAGATTGCATTTGTTGGCAAATTGCCAATTAAGCATGAAAACCCAAAATGTGAAACTGACGTGAATTTCGAAAGGTATACATATATTCAGGTTCCCCACAGGTTGGGAAAACCGAAAAACCATGTTTTTTCCAGATCCGACCTCTCCCTCAAAAGTTAGGCCTCGGCCTAGATTGCATTTGTTGGCAAATTGCCAATTAAGCATGAAAACCCAAAATGTGAAACTGACCTCAAATTCGAAATGTATACATATATTCAGGTTCCCCACAAGTTGGGGAACCCGAAAAACTATGTTTTTTCCGGATCCGACCTCTCCCTCAAAAGTTAGGCCTTAGCCTAGATTGCATTGGTTGACAAATAGCCAATTAAGCATGAAAAGTGAAAATGTGAAACTGACGTGAATTTCGAAAGGTATACATATATTCAGGTTCCCCACAGTTTGGGGAACGCGAAAAACTATGTTTTTTCCGGATCCGACCTCTCCCTCAAAAGTTAGGCCTCAGCCTAGATTGCATTGGTTGACAAATAGCCAATTAAGCATGAAAAGTGAAAATGTGAAACTGACGTGAATTTCGAAAGGTATACATATATTCAGGTTCCCCACAGGTTGGGGAACCCGAAAAACTATGTTTTTTCCGGATCCGACCTCTCCCTCAAAAGTTAGGCCTCGGCCTAGATTGCATTTGTTGGCAAATTGCCTATTAAGCATCAACACCCAAAATGTGAAACTGACCTGAATTTCGAAATGTATACATATATTCAGGTTCCCCACAGGTTGGGGAACCCGAAAAACTATTTTTTTCATGATCCGACCTCTCCCTCAAAAGTTAGGCCTCGGCCTAGATTGCATTTGTTGGCAAATTGCCAATTAAGCATGAAAACCCAAAATGTGAAACTGACGTGAATTTCGAAAGGTATACATATATTCAGGTTCCCCACAGGTTGGGAAAACCGAAAAACCATGTTTTTTCCAGATCCGACCTCTCCCTCAAAAGTTAGGCCTCGGCCTAGATTGCATTTGTTGGCAAATTGCCAATTAAGCATGAAAACCCAAAATGTGAAACTGACCTGAATTTCGAAAGGTATACATATATTCAGGTTCCCCACAGGTTGGGAAACCCGAAAAACCATGTTTTTTCCAGATCCGACCTCTCCCTCAAAAGTTAGGCCTCGGCCTAGATTGCATTTGTTGGCGTAGCCAATTAAGCATGAAAAGCAAAAATGTGAAACTGACCTCAAATTCGAAATGTATACATATATTCCGGTTCCCCACAAGTTGGGGAACCCGAAAAACTATGTTTTTTCCGGATCCGACCTCTCCCTCAAAAGTTAGGCCTTAGCCTAGATTGCATTGGTTGACAAATAGCCAATTAAGCATGAAAAGTGAAAATGTGAAACTGACGTGAATTTCGAAAGGTATACATATATTCAGGTTCCCCACAGGTTGGGGAACCCGAAAAACTATGTTTTTTCCGCATCCTACCTCTGCCTGAAAAGTTAGGCCTCAGCTTAGATTGCATTTGTTGGGAAATTGCCAATTAAGCATGAAAAGTGAAAATGTGAAACTGACCTGAATTTCGAAATGTATACATATATTCAGGTTCCCCACAGGTTGGGGAACCCGAAAAACTATGTTTTTTCCGGATCCGACCTCTCCCTCAAAAGTTAGGCCTCGGCCTAGATTGCATTTGTTGGCAAATTGCCAATTAAGCATCAACACCCAAAATGTGAAACTGACCTGAATTTCGAAATGTATACATATATTCAGGTTCCCCACAGGTTGGGGATCCCGAAAAACTATGTTTTTCCTGGATCCGACCTCTCCCTCAAAAGTTAGGCCTCGGCCTAGATTGCATTTGTTGGCAAATTGCCAATTAAGCATGAAAACCCAAAATGTGAAACTGAAGTGAATTTCGAAAGGTATACATATATTCAGGTTCCCCACAGGTTGGGAAAACCGAAAAACCATGTTTTTTCCAGATCCGACCTCTCCCTCAAAAGTTAGGCCTCGGCCTAGATTGCATTTGTTGGCAAATTGCCAATTAAGCATGAAAACCCAAAATGTGAAACTGACCTGAATTTCGAAAGGTATACATATATTCAGGTTCCCCACAGGTTGGGAAACCCGAAAAACCATGTTTTTTCCAGATCCGACCTCTCCCTCAAAAGTTAGGCCTCGGCCTAGATTGCATTTGTTGGCGTAGCCAATTAAGCATGAAAAGCAAAAATGTGAAACTGACCTCAAATTCGAAATGTATACATATATTCAGGTTCCCCACAAGTTGGGGAACCCGAAAAACTATGTTTTTTCCGGATCCGACCTCTCCCTCAAAAGTTAGGCCTTAGCCTAGATTGCATTGGTTGACAAATAGCCAATTAAGTATGAAAAGTGAAAATGTGAAACTGACGTGAATTTCGAAAGGTATACATATATTCAGGTTCCCCACAGGTTGGGGAACCCGAAAAACTATGTTTTTTCCACATCCGACCTCTGCCTGAAAAGTTACGCCTCAGCTTAGATTGCATTTGTTGGGAAATTGCCAATTAAGCATGAAAACCCAAAATGTGAAACTGACGTGAATTTCGAAAGGTATACATATATTCAGGTTCCCCACAGGTTGGGAAAACCGAAAAACCATGTTTTTTCCAGATCCGACCTCTCCCTCAAAAGTTAGGCCTCGGCCTAGATTGCATTTGTTGGCAAATTGCCAATTAAGCATGAAAACCCAAAATGTGAAACTGACCTGAATTTCGAAAGGTATACATATATTCAGGTTCCCCACAGGTTGGGGAACCCGAAAAAACATGTTTTTTCCGGATCCGACCTGTCCCTCAAAAGATAGGCCTCAGCCTAGATTGCATTTGTTGGCAAATTGCCAATTAAGCATGAACACCCAAAATGTGAAACTGACCTGAATTTCGAAATGTATACATATATTCAGGTTCCCCACAGGTTGGGAAACCCGAAAAACCATGTTTTTTCCAGATCCGACCTCTCCCTCAAAAGTTAGGCCTCGGCCTAGATTGCATTGGTTGACAAATAGCCAATTAAGCATGAAAAGTGAAAATGTGAAACTGACGTGAATTTCGAAAGGTATACATATATTCAGGTTCCCCACAGGTTGGGGAACCCGAAAAACTATGTTTTTTCCGCATCCTACCTCTGCCTGAAAAGTTAGGCCTCAGCTTAGATTGCATTTGTTGGGAAATTGCCAATTAAGCATGAAAAGTGAAAATGTGAAACTGACCTGAATTTCGAAATGTATACATATATTCAGGTTCCCCACAGGTTGGGGAACCCGAAAAACTATGTTTTTTCCGGATCCGACCTCTCCCTCAAAAGTTAGGCCTCGGCCTAGATTGCATTTGTTGGCAAATTGCCAATTAAGCATCAACACCCAAAATGTGAAACTGACCTTAATTTCGAAATGTATACATATATTCAGGTTCCCCACAGGTTGGGGAACCCGAAAAACTATGTTTTTCCTGGATCCGACCTCTCCCTCAAAAGTTAGGCCTCGGCCTAGATTGCATTTGTTGGCAAATTGCCAATTAAGCATGAAAACCCAAAATGTGAAACTGACGTGAATTTCGAAAGGTATACATATATTCAGGTTCCCCACAGGTTGGGAAAACCGAAAACCATGTTTTTTCCAGATCCGACCTCTCCCTCAAAAGTTAGGCCTCGGCCTAGATTGCATTTGTTGGCAAATTGCCAATTAAGCATGAAAACCCAAAATGTGAAACTGACCTGAATTTCGAAAGGTATACATATATTCAGGTTCCCCACAGGTTGGGAAACCCGAAAAACCATGTTTTTTCCAGATCCGACCTCTCCCTCAAAAGTTAGGCCTCGGCCTAGATTGCATTTGTTGGCGTAGCCAATTAAGCATGAAAAGCAAAAATGTGAAACTGACCTCAAATTCGAAATGTATACATATATTCAGGTTCCCCACAAGTTGGGGAACCCGAAAAACTATGTTTTTTCCGGATCCGACCTCTCCCTCAAAAGTTAGGCCTTAGCCTAGATTGCATTGGTTGACAAATAGCCAATTAAGCATGAAAAGTGAAAATGTGAAACTGACGTGAATTTCGAAAGGTATACATATATTCAGGTTCCCCACAGGTTGGGGAACCCGAAAAACTATGTTTTTTCCACATCCGACCTCTGCCTGAAAAGTTACGCCTCAGCTTAGATTGCATTTGTTGGGAAATTGCCAATTAAGCATGAAAAGTGAAAATGTGAAACTGACCTGAATTTCGAAATGTATACATATATTCAGGTTCCCCACAGGTTGGGGAACCCGAAAAAACATGTTTTTTCCGGATCCAACATCTGACTGAAAAGTTAGGCCTCGGCCTAGATTGCATTTGTTGGCAAATTGCCAATTAAGCATGAAAACCCAAAATGTGAAACCGACCTGAATTTCGAAATGTATACATATATTCAGGTTCCCCACAGGTTGGGGAACCCGAAAAAACATGTTTTTTCCGGATCCGACCTGTCCCTCAAAAGATAGGCCTCAGCCTAGATTGCATTTGTTGGCAAATTGCCAATTAAGCATGAACACCCAAAATGTGAAACTGACCTGAATTTCGAAATGTATACATATATTCAGGTTCCCCACAGGTTGGGAAACCTGAAAAACCATGTTTTTTCCAGATCCGACCTCTCCCTCAAAAGTTAGGCCTCGGCATAGATTGCATTGGTTGACAAATAGCCAATTAAGCATGAAAAGTGAAAATGTGAAACTGACGTGAATTTCGAAAGGTATACATATATTCAGGTTCCCCACAGGTTGGGGAACCCGAAAAACTATGTTTTTCCTGGATCCGACCTCTCCCTCACAAGTTAGGCCTCGGCCTAGATTGCATTTGTTGGCAAATTGCCAATTAAGCATGAACACCCAAAATGTGAAACTGACCTGAATTTCGAAATGTATACATATATTCAGGTTCCCCACAGGTTGGGGAACCCGAAAAACTATGTTTTTCCTGGATCCGACCTCTCCCTCAAAAGTTAGGCCTCGGCCTAGATTGCATTTGTTGGCAAATTGCCAATTAAGCATGAAAACCCAAAATGTGAAACTGACCTGAATTTCGAAAGGTATACATATATTCAGGTTCCCCACAGGTTGGGAAACCCGAAAAACCATGTTTTTTCCAGATCCGACCTCTCCCTCAAAAGTTAGGCCTCGGCCTAGATTGCATTTGTTGGCGTAGCCAATTAAGCATGAAAAGCAAAAATGTGAAACTGACCTCAAATTCGAAATGTATACATATATTCAGGTTCCACACAAGTTGGGGAACCCGAAAAAACATGTTTTTTCCGGATCCGACCTCTCCCTCAAAAGTTAGGCCTCGGCCTAGATTGCATTTGTTGGCAAATTGCCAATTAAGCATCAACACCCAAAATGTGAAACTGACCTGAATTTCGAAAGGTATACATATATTCAGGTTCCCCACAGGTTGGGAAAACCGAAAAACCATGTTTTTTCCAGATCCGACCTCTCCCTCAAAAGTTAGACCTCGGCCTAGATTGCATTTGTTGGCAAATTGCCAATTAAGCATGAAAACCCAAAATGTGAAACTGACCTGAATTTCGAAAGGTATACATATATTCAGGTTCCCCACAGGTTGGGAAACCCGAAAAAACATGTTTTTTCCGGATCCAACATCTGACTGAAAAGTTAGGCCTCGGCCTAGATTGCATTTGTTGGCAAATTGCCAATTAAGCATGAAAACCCAAAATGTGAAACCGACCTGAATTTCGAAATGTATACATATATTCAGGTTCCCCACAGGTTGGGGAACCCGAAAAAACATGTTTTTTCCGGATCCGACCTGTCCCTCAAAAGATAGGCCTCAGCCTAGATTGCATTTGTTGGCAAATTGCCAATTAAGCATGAACACCCAAAATGTGAAACTGACCTGAATTTTGAAATGTATACATATATTCAGGTTCCCCACAGGTTGGGAAACCCGAAAAACCATGTTTTTTCCAGATCCGACCTCTCCCTCAAAAGTTAGGCCTCGGCCTAGATTGCATTGGTTGACAAATAGCCAATTAAGCATGAAAAGTGAAAATGTGAAACTGACGTGAATTTCGAAAGGTATACATATATTCAGGTTCCCCACAGGTTGGGGAACCCGAAAAACTATGTTTTTCCTGGATCCGACCTCTCCCTCAAAAGTTAGGCCTCGGCCTAGATTGCATTTGTTGGCAAATTGCCAATTAAGCATGAACACCCAAAATGTGAAACTGACCTGAATTTCGAAATGTATACATATATTCAGGTTCCCCACAGGTTGGGGAACCCGAAAAACTATGTTTTTCCTGGATCCGACCTCTCCCTCAAAAGTTAGGCCTCGGCCTAGATTGCATTTGTTGGCAAATTGCCAATTAAGCATGAAAACCCAAAATGTGAAACTGACCTGAATTTCGAAAGGTATACATATATTCAGGTTCCCCACAGGTTGGGAAACCCGAAAAACCATGTTTTTTCCAGATCCGACCTCTCCCTCAAAAGTTAGGCCTCGGCCTAGATTGCATTTGTTGGCGTAGCCAATTAAGCATGAAAAGCAAAAATGTGAAACTGACCTCAAATTCGAAATGTATACATATATTCAGGTTCCACACAAGTTGGGGAACCCGAAAAAACATGTTTTTTCCGGATCCGACCTCTCCCTCAAAAGTTAGGCCTCGGCCTAGATTGCATTTGTTGGCAAATTGCCAATTAAGCATCAACACCCAAAATGTGAAACTGACCTGAATTTCGAAAGGTATACATATATTCAGGTTCCCCACAGGTTGGGAAAACCGAAAAACCATGTTTTTTCCAGATCCGACCTCTCCCTCAAAAGTTAGGCCTCGGCCTAGATTGCATTTGTTGGCAAATTGCCAATTAAGCATGAAAACCCAAAATGTGAAACTGACCTGAATTTCGAAAGGTATACATATATTCAGGTTCCCCACAGGTTGGGAAACCCGAAAAAACATGTTTTTTCCGGATCCAACATCTGACTGAAAAGTTAGGCCTCGGCCTAGATTGCATTTGTTGGCAAATTGCCAATTAAGCATGAAAACCCAAAATGTGAAACCGACCTGAATTTCGAAATGTATACATATATTCAGGTTCCCCACAGGTTGGGGAACCCGAAAAAACATGTTTTTTCCGGATCCGACCTGTCCCTCAAAAGATAGGCCTCAGCCTAGATTGCATTTGTTGGCAAATTGCCAATTAAGCATGAACACCCAAAATGTGAAACTGACCTGAATTTCGAAATGTATACATATATTCAGGTTCCCCACAGGTTGGGAAACCCGAAAAACCATGTTTTTTCCAGATCCGACCTCTCCCTCAAAAGTTAGGCCTCGGCCTAGATTGCATTGGTTGACAAATAGCCAATTAAGCATGAAAAGTGAAAATGTGAAACTGACGTGAATTTCGAAAGGTATACATATATTCAGGTTCCCCACAGGTTGGGGAACCCGAAAAACTATGTTTTTTCCGCATCCTACCTCTGCCTGAAAAGTTAGGCCTCAGCTTAGATTGCATTTGTTGGGAAATTGCCAATTAAGCATGAAAAGTGAAAATGTGAAACTGACCTGAATTTCGAAATGTATACATATATTCAGGTTCCCCACAGGTTGGGGAACCCGAAAAACTATGTTTTTTCCGGATCCGACCTCTCCCTCAAAAGTTAGGCCTCGGCCTAGATTGCATTTGTTGGCAAATTGCCAATTAAGCATCAACACCCAAAATGTGAAACTGACCTGAATTTCGAAATGTATACATATATTCAGGTTCCCCACAGGTTGGGGAACCCGAAAAACTATGTTTTTCCTGGATCCGACCTCTCCCTCAAAAGTTAGGCCTCGGCCTAGATTGCATTTGTTGGCAAATTGCCAATTAAGCATGAAAACCCAAAATGTGAAACTGACCTGAATTTCGAAAGGTATACATATATTCAGGTTCCCCACAGGTTGGGAAACCCGAAAAACCATGTTTTTTCCAGATCCGACCTCTCCCTCAAAAGTTAGGCCTCGGCCTAGATTGCATTTGTTGGCGTAGCCAATTAAGCATGAAAAGCAAAAATGTGAAACTGACCTCAAATTCGAAAGGTATACATATATTCAGGTTCCCCACAAGTTGGGGAACCCGAAAAAACATGTTTTTTCCGGATCCAACATCTGACTGAAAAGTTACGCCTCGAGCTAGATTGCATTTGTTGGCAAATTGCCAATTAAGCATGAAAACCCAAAATGTGAAACTGATGTGAATTTCGAAAGGTATACATATATTCAGGTTCCCCACAGGTTGGGGAACCCGAAAAACTATGTTTTTTCCGGATCCGACCTCTCCCTCAAAAGTTAGGCCTCGGCCTAGATTGCATTTGTTGGCAAATTGCCAATTAAGCATCAACACCCAAAATGTGAAACTGACCTGAATTTCGAAAGGTATACATATATTCAGGTTCCCCACAGGTTGGGAAACCCGAAAAACCATGTTTTTTCCAGATCCGACCTCTCCCTCAAAAGTTAGGCCTCGGCCTAGATTGCATTTGTAGGCGTAGCCAATTAAGCATGAAAAGCAAAAATGTGAAACTGACCTCAAATTCGAAATGTATACATATATTCAGGTTCCCCACAAGTTGGGGAACCCGAAAAAACATGTTTTTTCCGGATCCGACCTGTCCCTCAAAAGATAGGCCTCAGCCTAGATTGCATTTGTTGGCAAATTGCCAATTAAGCATGAACACCCAAAATGTGAAACTGACCTGAATTTCGAAATGTATACATATATTCAGGTTCCCCACAGGTTGGGGAACCCGAAAAACCATGTTTTTTCCAGATCCGACCTCTCCCTCAAAAGTTAGGCCTCGGCCTAGATTGCATTGGTTGACAAATAGCCAATTAAGCATGAAAAGTGAAAATGTGAAACTGACGTGAATTTCGAAAGGTATACATATATTCAGGTTCCCCACAGGTTGGGGAACCCGAAAAACTATGTTTTTTCCGCATCCAACATCTGACTGAAAAGTTACGCCTCGGCTTAGATTGCATTTGTTGGCAAATTGCCAATTAAGCATGAAAACCCAAAATGTGAAACCGACCTGAATTTCGAAAGGTATACATATATTCAGGTTCCCCACAGGTTGGGAAAACCGAAAAACCATGTTTTTTCCAGATCCGACCTCTCCCTCAAAAGTTAGGCCTTAGCCTAGATTGCATTGGTTGACAAATAGCCAATTAAGCATGAAAAGTGAAAATGTGAAACTGACGTGAATTTCGAAAGGTATACATATATTCAGGTTCCCCACAGGTTGGGGAACCCGAAAAACTATGTTTTTTCCACATCCGACCTCTGCCTGAAAAGTTACGCCTCAGCTTAGATTGCATTTGTTGGGAAATTGCCAATTAAGCATGAAAAGTGAAAATGTGAAACTGACCTGAATTTCGAAATGTATACATATATTCAGGTTCCCCACAGGTTGGGGAACCCGAAAAAACATGTTTTTTCCGGATCCAACATCTGACTGAAAAGTTAGGCCTCGGCCTAGATTGCATTTGTTGGCAAATTGCCAATTAAGCATGAAAACCCAAAATGTGAAACCGACGTGAATTTCGAAAGGTATACATATATTCAGGTTCCCCACAGGTTGGGGAACCCGAAAAACTATGCTTTTTCCGGATCCGACCTCTCCCTCAAAAGTTAGGCCTCGGCCTAGATTGCATTTGTTGGCAAATTGCCAATTAAGCATCAACACCCAAAATGTGAAACTGACCTGAATTTCGAAATGTATACATATATTCAGGTTCCCCACAGGTTGGGGAACCCGAAAAACTATGTTTTTCCTGGATCCAACCTCTCCCTCAAAAGTTAGGCCTCGGCCTAGATTGCATTTGTTGGCAAATTGCCAATTAAGCATCAACATTCAAAATGTGAAACTGACCTGAATTTCGAAATGTATACATATATTCAGGTTCCCCACAGGTTGGGGAACCCGAAAAACCATGTTTTTTCCAGATCCGACCTCTCCCTCAAAAGTTAGGCCTCGGCCTAGATTGCATTTGTTGGCGTAGCCAATTAAGCATGAAAAGCAAAAATGTGAAACTGACCTCAAATTCGAAATGTATACATATATTCAGGTTCCCCACAAGTTGGGGAACCCGAAAAAACATGTTTTTTCCGGATCCAACATCTGACTGAAAAGTTAGGCCTCGGCCTAGATTGCATTTGTTGGCAAATTGCCAATTAAGCATGAAAACCCAAAATGTGAAACTGACGTGAATTTCGAAATGTATACATATATTCAGGTTCCCCACAGGTTGGGGAACCCGAAAAACTATGTTTTTCCTGGATCCGACCTCTCCCTCAAAAGTTAGGCCTCGGCCTAGATTGCATTTGTTGGCAAATTGCCAATTAAGCATGAAAACCCAAAATGTCAAACTGACCTGAATTTCGAAAGGTATACATATATTCAGGTTCCCCACAGGTTGGGAAACCCGAAAAACCATGTTTTTTCCAGATCCGACCTCTCCCTCAAAAGTTAGGCCTCGGCCTAGATTGCATTTGTTGGCGTAGCCAATTAAGCATGAAAAGCAAAAATGTGAAACTGACCTCAAATTCGAAATGTATACATATATTCAGGTTCCCCACAAGTTGGGGAACCCGAAAAAACATGTTTTTTCCGGATCCACCATCTGACTGAAAAGTTAGGCCTCGGCCTAGATTGCATTTGTTGGCAAATTGCCAATTAAGCATGAAAACCCAAAATGTGAAACTGACGTGAATTTCGAAAGGTATACATATATTCAGGTTCCCCACAGGTTGGGGAACCCGAAAAACTATGTTTTTTCCGGATCCGACCTCTCCCTCAAAAGTTAGGCCTCGGCCTAGATTGCATTTGTTGGCAAATTGCCAATTAAGCATGAAAACCCAAAATGTGAAACTGACGTGAATTTCGAAAGGTATACATATATTCAGGTTCCCCACAGGTTGGGAAAAGCGAAAAACCATGTTTTTTCCAGATCCGACCTCTCCCTCAAAAGTTAGGCCTCGGCCTAGATTGCATTTGTTGGCAAATTGCCAATTAAGCATGAAAACCCAAAATGTGAAACTGACGTGAATTTCGAAAGGTATACATATATTCAGGTTCCCCACAGGTTGGGAAACCCGAAAAACCATGTTTTTTCCAGATCCGACCTCTCCCTCAAAAGTTAGGCCTCGGCCTAGATTGCATTTGTTGGCGTAGCCAATTAAGCATGAAAAGCAAAAATGTGAAACTGACCTCAAATTCGAAATGTATACATATATTCAGGTTCCCCACAAGTTGGGGAACCCGAAAAAACATGTTTTTTCCGGATCCAACATCTGACTGAAAAGTTAGGCCTCGGCCTAGATTGCATTTGTTGGCAAATTGCCAATTAAGCATCAACACCCAAAATGTGAAACTGACCTGAATTTCGAAATGTATACATATATTCAGGTTCCCCACAGGTTGGGGAACCCGAAAAACTATGTTTTTCCTGGATCCGACCTCTCCCTCAAAAGTTAGGCCTCGGCCTAGATTGCATTTGTTGGCAAATTGCCAATTAAGCATGAAAACCCAAAATGTGAAACTGACCTGAATTTCGAAAGGTATACATATATTCAGGTTCCCCACAGGTTGGGAAACCCGAAAAACCATGTTTTTTCCAGATCCGACCTCTCCCTCAAAAGTTAGGCCTCGGCCTAGATTGCATTTGTTGGCGTAGCCAATTAAGCATGAAAAGCAAAAATGTGAAACTGACCTCAAATTCGAAATGTATACATATATTCAGATTCCCCACAAGTTGGGGAACCCGAAAAAACATGTTTTTTCCGGATCCAACATCTGACTGAAAAGTTAGGCCTCGGCCTAGATTGCATTTGTTGGCAAATTGCCAATTAAGCATGAAAACCCAAAATGTGAAACTGACGTGAATTTCGAAATGTATACATATATTCAGGTTCCCCACAGGTTGGGGAACCCGAAAAAACATGTTTTTTCCGGATCCACCATCTGACTGAAAAGTTAGGCCTCGGCCTAGATTGCATTTGTTGGCAAATTGCCAATTAAGCATGAAAACCCAAAATGTGAAACTGACCTGAATTTCGAAATGTATAATGTATAGGTTGGGGAACCCGAAAAACTATGTTTTTTCCGGATCCGACCTCTCCCTCAAAAGTTAGGCCTCGGCCTAGATTGCATTTGTTGGCAAATTGCCAATTAAGCATGAAAACCCAAAATGTGAAACTGACGTGAATTTCGAAAGGTATACATATATTCAGGTTCCCCACAGGTTGGGGAACCCGAAAAAACATGTTTTTTCCGGATCCACCATCTGACTGAAAAGTTAGGCCTCGGCCTAGATTGCATTTGTTGGCAAATTGCCAATTAAGCATGAAAACCCAAAATGTGAAACTGACCTGAATTTCGAAATGTATAATGTATAGGTTGGGGAACCCGAAAAACTATGTTTTTTCCGGATCCGACCTCTCCCTCAAAAGTTAGGCCTCGGCCTAGATTGCATTTGTTGGCAAATTGCCAATTAAGCATGAAAACCCAAAATGTGAAACTGACGTGAATTTCGAAAGGTATACATATATTCAGGTTCCCCACAGGTTGGGAAAACCGAAAAACCATGTTTTTTCCAGATCCGACCTCTCCCTCAAAAGTTAGGCCTCGGCCTAGATTGCATTTGTTGGCAAATTGCCAATTAAGCATGAAAACCCAAAATGTGAAACTGACCTGAATTTCGAAAGGTATACATATATTCAGGTTCCCCACAGGTTGGGAAACCCGAAAAACCATGTTTTTTCCAGATCCGACCTCTCCCTCAAAAGTTAGGCCTCGGCCTAGATTGCATTTGTTGGCGTAGCCAATTAAGCATGAAAAGCAAAAATGTGAAACTGACCTCAAATTCGAAATGTATACATATATTCAGGTTCCCCACAAGTTGGGGAACCCGAAAAAACATGTTTTTTCCGGATCCGACCTGTCCCTCAAAAGATAGGCCTCAGCCTAGATTGCATTTGTTGGCAAATTGCCAATTAAGCATGAAAACCCAAAATGTGAAACTGACCTGAATTTCGAAATGTATACATATATTCAGGTTCCCCACAGGTTGGGGAACCCGAAAAAACATGTTTTTTCCGGATCCGACCTGTCCC
The DNA here is from genome assembly GCA_034064705.1 of Bothrops alternatus. Classification (NCBI taxonomy): domain Eukaryota; kingdom Metazoa; phylum Chordata; class Lepidosauria; order Squamata; family Viperidae; genus Bothrops; species Bothrops alternatus. Next base: position 16,814,590 of record JARGCV010000085.1, read on the forward strand.
TCAAAAGATAGGCCTCAGCCTAGATTGCATTTGTTGGCAAATTGCCAATTAAGCATGAAAACCCAAAATGTGAAACTGACCTGAATTTCGAAATGTATACATATATTCAGGTTCCCCACAGGTTGGGGAACCCGAAAAACCATGTTTTTTCCAGATCCGACCTCTCCCTCAAAAGTTAGGCCTCGGCCTAGATTGCATTGGTTGACAAATAGCCAATTAAGCATGAAAAGTGAAAAGGTGAAACTGACGTGAATTTCGAAAGGTATACATATATTCAGGTTCCCCACAGGTTGGGGAACCCGAAAAACTATGTTTTTTCCGCATCCAACATCTGACTGAAAAGTTACGCCTCGGCTTAGATTGCATTTGTTGGCAAATTGCCAATTAAGCATGAAAACCCAAAATGTGAAACCGACCTGAATTTCGAAATGTATACATATATTCAGGTTCCCCACAGGTTGGGGAACCCGAAAAACTATGTTTTTTCCGGATCCGACCTCTCCCTCAAAAGTTAGGCCTCGGCCTAGATTGCATTTGTTGGCAAATTGCCAATTAAGCATCAACACCCAAAATGTGAAACTGACCTGAATTTCGAAATGTATACATATATTCAGGTTCCCCACAGGTTGGGGAACCCGAAAAAACATGTTTTTTCCGGATCCACCATCTGACTGAAAAGTTAGGCCTCGGCCTAGATTGCATTTGTTGGCAAATTGCCAATTAAGCATGAAAACCCAAAATGTGAAACTGACCTGAATTTCGAAATGTATAATGTATAGGTTGGGGAACCCGAAAAACTATGTTTTTTCCGGATCCGACCTCTCCCTCAAAAGTTAGGCCTCGGCCTAGATTGCATTTGTTGGCAAATTGCCAATTAAGCATGAAAACCCAAAATGTGAAACTGACGTGAATTTCGAAAGGTATACATATATTCAGGTTCCCCACAGGTTGGGGAACCCGAAAAAACATGTTTTTTCCGGATCCACCATCTGACTGAAAAGTTAGGCCTCGGCCTAGATTGCATTTGTTGGCAAATTGCCAATTAAGCATGAAAACCCAAAATGTGAAACTGACCTGAATTTCGAAATGTATAATGTATAGGTTGGGGAACCCGAAAAACTATGTTTTTTCCGGATCCGACCTCTCCCTCAAAAGTTAGGCCTCGGCCTAGATTGCATTTGTTGGCAAATTGCCAATTAAGCATGAAAACCCAAAATGTGAAACTGACGTGAATTTCGAAAGGTATACATATATTCAGGTTCCCCACAGGTTGGGAAAACCGAAAAACCATGTTTTTTCCAGATCCGACCTCTCCCTCAAAAGTTAGGCCTCGGCCTAGATTGCATTTGTTGGCAAATTGCCAATTAAGCATGAAAACCCAAAATGTGAAACTGACGTGAATTTCGAAAGGTATACATATATTCAGGTTCCCCACAGGTTGGGAAAACCGAAAAACCATGTTTTTTCCAGATCCGACCTCTCCCTCAAAAGTTAGGCCTCGGCCTAGATTGCATTTGTTGGCAAATTGCCAATTAAGCATGAAAACCCAAAATGTGAAACTGACGTGAATTTCGAAAGGTATACATATATTCAGGTTCCCCACAGGTTGGGAAAACCGAAAAACCATGTTTTTTCCAGATCCGACCTCTCCCTCAAAAGTTAGGCCTCGGCCTAGATTGCATTTGTTGGCAAATTGCCAATTAAGCATGAAAACCCAAAATGTGAAACTGACCTGAATTTCGAAAGGTATACATATATTCAGGTTCCCCACAGGTTGGGAAACCCGAAAAACCATGTTTTTTCCAGATCCGACCTCTCCCTCAAAAGTTAGGCCTCGGCCTAGATTGCATTTGTTGGCGTAGCCAATTAAGCATGAAAAGCAAAAATGTGAAACTGACCTCAAATTCGAAATGTATACATATATTCAGGTTCCCCACAAGTTGGGGAACCCGAAAAAACATGTTTTTTCCGGATCCGACCTGTCCCTCAAAAGATAGGCCTCAGCCTAGATTGCATTTGTTGGCAAATTGCCAATTAAGCATGAAAACCCAAAATGTGAAACTGACCTGAATTTCGAAATGTATACATATATTCAGGTTCCCCACAGGTTGGGGAACCCGAAAAAACATGTTTTTTCCGGATCCGACCTGTCCTTCAAAAGATAGGCCTCAGCCTAGATTGCATTTGTTGGCAAATTGCCAATTAAGCATGAAAACCCAAAATGTGAAACTGACCTGAATTTCGAAATGTATACATATATTCAGGTTCCCCACAGGTTGGGGAACCCGAAAAACCATGTTTTTTCCAGATCCGACCTCTCCCTCAAAAGTTAGGCCTCGGCCTAGATTGCATTGGTTGACAAATAGCCAATTAAGCATGAAAAGTGAAAAGGTGAAACTGACGTGAATTTCGAAAGGTATACATATATTCAGGTTCCCCACAGGTTGGGGAACCCGAAAAACTATGTTTTTTCCGCATCCAACATCTGACTGAAAAGTTACGCCTCGGCTTAGATTGCATTTGTTGGCAAATTGCCAATTAAGCATGAAAACCCAAAATGTGAAACCGACCTGAATTTCGAAATGTATACATATATTCAGGTTCCCCACAGGTTGGGGAACCCGAAAAACTATGTTTTTTCCGGATCCGACCTCTCCCTCAAAAGTTAGGCCTCGGCCTAGATTGCATTTGTTGGCAAATTGCCAATTAAGCATCAACACCCAAAATGTGAAACTGACCTGAATTTCGAAATGTATACATATATTCAGGTTCCCCACAGGTTGGGGAACCCGAAAAACTATGTTTTTCCTGGATCCGACCTCTCCCTCAAAAGTTAGGCCTCGGCCTAGATTGCATTTGTTGGCAAATTGCCAATTAAGCATCAACATTCAAAATGTGAAACTGACCTGAATTTCGAAATGTATACATATATTCAGGTTCCCCACAGGTTGGGGAACCCGAAAAACTATGTTTTTCCTGGATCCGACCTCTCCCTCAAAAGTTAGGCCTCGGCCTAGATTGCATTTGTTGGCAAATTGCCAATTAAGCATGAAAACCCAAAATGTGAAACTGACCTGAATTTCGAAAGGTATACATATATTCAGGTTCCCCACAGGTTGGGGAACCCGAAAAACCATGTTTTTTCCAGATCCGACCTCTCCCTCAAAAGTCAGGCCTCGGCCTAGATTGCATTGGTTGACAAATAGCCAATTAAGCATGAAAAGTGAAAAGGTGAAACTGACGTGAATTTCGAAAGGTATACATATATTCAGGTTCCCCACAGGTTGGGGAACCCGAAAAACTATGTTTTTTCCGCATCCAACATCTGACTGAAAAGTTACGCCTCGGCTTAGATTGCATTTGTTGGCAAATTGCCAATTAAGCATGAAAACCCAAAATGTGAAACCGACCTGAATTTTGAAATGTATACATATATTCAGGTTCCCCACAGGTTGGGGAACCCGAAAAACTATGTTTTTTCCGGATCCGACCTCTCCCTCAAAAGTTAGGCCTCGGCCTAGATTGCATTTGTTGGCAAATTGCCAATTAAGCATCAACATTCAAAATGTGAAACTGACCTGAATTTCGAAATGTATACATATATTCAGGTTCCCCACAGGTTGGGGAACCCGAAAAACTATGTTTTTCCTGGATCCGACCTCTCCCTCAAAAGTTAGGCCTCGGCCTAGATTGCATTTGTTGGCAAATTGCCAATTAAGCATCAACATTCAAAATGTGAAACTGACCTGAATTTCGAAATGTATACATATATTCAGGTTCCCCACAGGTTGGGGAACCCGAAAAACTATGTTTTTCCTGGATCCGACCTCTCCCTCAAAAGTTAGGCCTCGGCCTAGATTGCATTTGTTGGCAAATTGCCAATTAAGCATGAAAACCCAAAATGTGAAACTGACGTGAATTTCGAAAGGTATACATATATTCAGGTTCCCCACAGGTTGGGAAACCCGAAAAACCATGTTTTTTCCAGATCCGACCTCTCCCTCAAAAGTTAGGCCTCGGCCTAGATTGCATTTGTTGGCGTAGCCAATTAAGCATGAAAAGCAAAAATGTGAAACTGACCTCAAATTCGAAATGTATACATATATTCAGGTTCCCCACAAGTTGGGGAATCCGAAAAAACATGTTTTTTCCGGATCCGACCTGTCCCTCAAAAGATAGGCCTCAGCCTAGATTGCATTTGTTGGCAAATTGCCAATTAAGCATGAAAACCCAAAATGTGAAACTGACCTGAATTTCGAAATGTATACATATATTCAGGTTCCCCACAGGTTGGGGAACCCGAAAAACCATGTTTTTTCCAGATCCGACCTCTCCCTCAAAAGTTAGGCCTCGGCCTAGATTGCATTGGTTGACAAATAGCCAATTAAGCATGAAAAGTGAAAAGGTGAAACTGACGTGAATTTCGAAAGGTATACATATATTCAGGTTCCCCACAGGTTGGGGAACCCGAAAAACTATGTTTTTTCCGCATCCAACATCTGACTGAAAAGTTACGCCTCGGCTTAGATTGCATTTGTTGGCAAATTGCCAATTAAGCATGAAAACCCAAAATGTGAAACCGACCTGAATTTCGAAATGTATACATATATTCAGGTTCCCCACAGGTTGGGGAACCCGAAAAACTATGTTTTTTCCGGATCCGACCTCTCCCTCAAAAGTTAGGCCTCGGCCTAGATTGCATTTGTTGGCAAATTGCCAATTAAGCATCAACACCCAAAATGTGAAACTGACCTGAATTTCGAAATGTATACATATATTCAGGTTCCCCACAGGTTGGGGAACCCGAAAAACTATGTTTTTCCAGATCCGACCTCTCCCTCAAAAGTTAGGCTTCGGCCTAGATTGCATTTGTTGGCAAATTGCCAATTAAGCATGAAAACCCAAAATGTGAAACTGACGTGAATTTCGAAAGGTATACATATATTCAGGTTCCCCACAGGTTGGGAAACCCGAAAAACCATGTTTTTTCCAGATCCGACCTCTCCCTCAAAAGTTAGGCCTCGGCCTAGATTGCATTTGTTGGCATAGCCAATTAAGCATGAAAAGCAAAAATGTGAAACTGACCTCAAATTCGAAATGTATACATATATTCAGGTTCCCCACAAGTTGGGGAACCCGAAAAAACATGTTTTTTCCGGATCCGACCTCTCCCTCAAAAGTTAGGCCTCAGCCTAGATTGCATTGGTTGACAAATAGCCAATTAAGCATGAAAAGTGAAAATGTGAAACTGACCTGAATTTCGAAATGTATACATATATTCAGGTTCCCCACAGGTTGGGGAACCCGAAAAACCATGTTTTTTCCGGATCCAACATCTGACTGAAGAGTTACGCCTCGGCTTAGATTGCATTTGTTGGGAAATTGCCAATTAAGCATGAAAAGTGAAAATGTGAAACTGACCTGAATTTCGAAATGTATACATATATTCAGGTTCCCCACAGGTTGGGGAACCCGAAAAACTATGTTTTTTCCGGATCCGACCTCTCCCTCAAAAGTTAGGCCTCGGCCTAGATTGCATTTGTTGGGAAATTGCCAATTAAGCATGAAAAGTGAAAATGTGAAACCGACCTGAATTTCGAAATGTATACATATATTCAGGTTCCCCACAGGTTGGGGAACCCGAAAAACTATGTTTTTCCGGATCCGACCTCTCCCTCAAAAGTTAGGCCTCGGCCTAGATTGCATTTGTTGGCAAATAGCCAATTAAGCATGAAAAGTGAAAATGTGAAACTGACCTGAATTTCGAAATGTATACATATATTCAGGTTCCCCACAGGTTGGGGAACCCGAAAAACCATGTTTTTTCCGGATCCAACATCTGACTGAAAAGTTACGCCTCGGCTTAGATTGCATTTGTTGGCAAATTGCCAATTAAGCATGAAAACCCAAAATGTGAAACTGACGTGAATTTCGAAAGGTATACATATATTCAGGTTCCCCACAGGTTGGGAAAACCGAAAAACCATGTTTTTTCCAGATCCGACCTCTCCCTCAAAAGTTAGGCCTCGGCCTAGATGGCATTTGTTGGCAAATTGCCAATTAAGCATGAAAACCCAAAATGTGAAACTGACGTGAATTTCGAAAGGTATACATATATTCAGGTTCCCCACAGGTTGGGAAACCCGAAAAACCATGTTTTTTCCAGATCCGACATCTCCCTCAAAAGTTAGGCCTCGGCCTAGATTGCATTTGTTGGCGTAGCCAATTAAGCATGAAAACCCAAAATGTGAAACTGACGTGAATTTCGAAAGGTATACATATATTCAGGTTCCCCACAGGTTGGGGAACCCAAAAAACTATGTTTTTCCTGGATCCGACCTCTCCCTCAAAAGTTAGGCCTCGGCCTAGATTGCATTTGTTGGCAAATTGCCAATTAAGCATGAAAACCCAAAATGTGAAACTGACCTGAATTTCGAAATGTATACATATATTCAGGTTCCCCACAGGTTGGGGAACCCGAAAAACCATGTTTTTTCCGGATCCAACATCTGACTGAAAAGTTACGCCTCGGCTTAGATTGCATTTGTTGGGAAATTGCCAATTAAGCATGAAAAGAGAAAATGTGAAACCGACCTGAATTTCGAAATGTATACATATATTCAGGTTCCCCACAGGTTGGGGAACCCGAAAAACTATGTTTTTTCCGGATCCGACCTCTCCCTCAAAAGTTAGGCCTCGGCCTAGATTGCATTTGTTGGCAAATTGCCAATTAAGCATCAACACCCAAAATGTGAAACTGACCTGAATTTCGAAATGTATACATATATTCAGGTTCCCCACAGGTTGGGGAACCCGAAAAACTATGTTTTTCCTGGATCCGACCTCTCCCTCAAAAGTTAGGCCTCGGCCTAGATTGCATTTGTTGGCAAATTGCCAATTAAGCATGAAAACCCAAAATGTGAAACTGACGTGAATTTCGAAAGGTATACATATATTCAGGTTCCCCACAGGTTGGGGAACCCAAAAAACTATGTTTTTCCTGGATCCGACCTCTCCCTCAAAAGTTAGGCCTCGGCCTAGATTGCATTTGTTGGCAAATTGCCAATTAAGCATGAAAACCCAAAATGTGAAACTGACCTGAATTTCGAAATGTATACATATATTCAGGTTCCCCACAGGTTGGGGAACCCGAAAAACCATGTTTTTTCCGGATCCAACATCTGACTGAAAAGTTACGCCTCGGCTTAGATTGCATTTGTTGGGAAATTGCCAATTAAGCATGAAAAGTGAAAATGTGAAACCGACCTGAATTTCGAAATGTATACATATATTCAGGTTCCCCACAGGTTGGGGAACCCGAAAAACTATGTTTTTTCCGGATCCGACCTCTCCCTCAAAAGTTAGGCCTCGGCCTAGATTGCATTTGTTGGCAAATTGCCAATTAAGCATCAACACCCAAAATGTGAAACTGACCTGAATTTCGAAATGTATACATATATTCAGGTTCCCCACAGGTTGGGGAACCCGAAAAACTATGTTTTTCCTGGATCCGACCTCTCCCTCAAAAGTTAGGCCTCGGCCTAGATTGCATTTGTTGGCAAATTGCCAATTAAGGATGAAAACCCAAAATGTGAAACTGACCTGAATTTCGAAAGGTATACATATATTCAGGTTCCCCACAGGTTGGGAAAACCGAAAAACCATGTTTTTTCCAGATCCGACCTCTCCCTCAAAAGTTAGGCCTCGGCCTAGATTGCATTTGTTGGCAAATTGCCAATTAAGCATGAAAACCCAAAATGTGAAACTGACGTGAATTTCGAAAGGTATACATATATTCAGGTTCCCCACAGGTTGGGAAACCCGAAAAACCATGTTTTTTCCAGATCCGACCTCTCCCTCAAAAGTTAGGCCTCGGCCTAGATTGCATTTGTTGGCATAGCCAATTAAGCATGAAAAGCAAAAATGTGAAACTGACCTCAAATTCGAAATGTATACATATATTCAGGTTCCCCACAAGTTGGGGAACCCGAAAAAACATGTTTTTTCCGGATCCGACCTCTCCCTCAAAAGTTAGGCCTCAGCCTAGATTGCATTGGTTGACAAATAGCCAATTAAGCATGAAAAGTGAAAATGTGAAACTGACCTGAATTTCGAAATGTATACATATATTCAGGTTCCCCACAGGTTGGGGAACCCGAAAAACCATGTTTTTTCCGGATCCAACATCTGACTGAAGAGTTACGCCTCGGCTTAGATTGCATTTGTTGGGAAATTGCCAATTAAGCATGAAAAGTGAAAATGTGAAACTGACCTGAATTTCGAAATGTATACATATATTCAGGTTCCCCACAGGTTGGGGAACCCAAAAAACTATGTTTTTTCCGGATCCGACCTCTCCCTCAAAAGTTAGGCCTCGGCCTAGATTGCATTTGTTGGGAAATTGCCAATTAAGCATGAAAAGTGAAAATGTGAAACCGACCTGAATTTCGAAATGTATACATATATTCAGGTTCCCCACAGGTTGGGGAACCCGAAAAACTATGTTTTTCCGGATCCGACCTCTCCCTCAAAAGTTAGGCCTCGGCCTAGATTGCATTTGTTGGCAAATTGCCAATTAAGCATCAACACTAAAATGTGAAACTGACCTGAATTTCGAAATGTATACATATATTCAGGTTCCCCACAGGTTGGGGAACCCGAAAAACTATGTTTTTCCTGGATCCGACCTCTCCCTCAAAAGTTAGGCCTCGGCCTAGATTGCATTTGTTGGCAAATTGCCAATTAAGCATGAAAACCCAAAATGTGAAACTGACCTGAATTTCGAAAGGTATACATATATTCAGGTTCCCCACAGGTTGGGGAACCCAAAAAACTATGTTTTTTCCGGATCCAACATCTGACTGAAAAGTTACGCCTCGGCTTAGATTGCATTTGTTGGGAAATTGCCAATTAAGCATGAAAAGTGAAAATGTGAAACCGACCTGAATTTCGAAATGTATACATATATTCAGGTTCCCCACAGGTTGGGGAACCCGAAAAACTATGTTTTTTCCGGATCCGACCTCTCCCTCAAAAGTTAGGCCTCGGCCTAGATTGCATTTGTTGGCAAATTGCCAATTAAGCATCAACACCCAAAATGTGAAACTGACCTGAATTTCGAAATGTATACATATATTCAGGTTCCCCACAGGTTGGGGAACCCGAAAAACTATGTTTTTCCTGGATCCGACCTCTCCCTCAAAAGTTAGGCCTCGGCCTAGATTGCATTTGTTGGCAAATTGCCAATTAAGCATGAAAACCCAAAATGTGAAACTGACCTGAATTTCGAAATGTATACATATATTCAGGTTCCCCACAGGTTGGGGAACCCGAAAAACCATGTTTTTTCCGGATCCAACATCTGACTGAAAAGTTACGCCTCGGCTTAGATTGCATTTGTTGGGAAATTGCCAATTAAGCATGAAAAGTGAAAATGTGAAACCGACCTGAATTTCGAAATGTATACATATATTCAGGTTCCCCACAGGTTGGGGAACCCGAAAAACTATGTTTTTTCCGGATCCGACCTCTCCCTCAAAAGTTAGGCCTCGGCCTAGATTGCATTTGTTGGCAAATTGCCAATTAAGCATCAACACCCAAAATGTGAAACTGACCTGAATTTCGAAATGTATACATATATTCAGGTTCCCCACAGGTTGGGGAACCCGAAAAACTATGTTTTTCCTGGATCCGACCTCTCCCTCAAAAGTTAGGCCTCGGCCTAGATTGCATTTGTTGGCAAATTGCCAATTAAGCATGAAAACCCAAAATGTGAAACTGACGTGAATTTCGAAAGGTATACATATATTCAGGTTCCCCACAGGTTGGGGAACCCGAAAAAACATGTTTTTTCCGGATCCAACATCTGACTGAAAAGTTAGGCCTCGGCCTAGATTGCATTTGTTGGCAAATTGCCAATTAAGCATGAAAACCCAAAATGTGAAACTGACGTGAATTTCGAAAGGTATACATATATTCAGGTTCCCCACAGGTTGGGGAACCCGAAAAACTATGTTTTTTCCGGATCCGACCTCTCCCTCAAAAGTTAGGCCTCGGCCTAGATTGCATTTGTTGGCAAATTGCCAATTAAGCATCAACACCCAAAATGTGAAACTGACCTGAATTTCGAAATGTATACATATATTCAGGTTCCCCACAGGTTGGGGAACCCGAAAAACTATGTTTTTCCTGGATCCGACCTCTCCCTCAAAAGTTAGGCCTCGGCCTAGATTGCATTTGTTGGCAAATTGCCAATTAAGCATGAAAACCCAAAATGTGAAACTGACGTGAATTTCGAAAGGTATACATATATTCAGGTTCCCCACAGGTTGGGAAAACCGAAAAACCATGTTTTTTCCAGATCCGACCTCTCCCTCAAAAGTTAGGCCTCAGCCTAGATTGCATTGGTTGACAAATAGCCAATTAAGCATGAAAAGTGAAAATGTGAAACTGACCTGAATTTCGAAATGTATACATATATTCAGGTTCCCCACAGGTTGGGAAAACCGAAAAACCATGTTTTTTCCAGATCCGACCTCTCCCTCAAAAGTTAGGCCTCGGCCTAGATTGCATTTGTTGGCAAATTGCCAATTAAGCATGAAAACCCAAAATGTGAAACTGACGTGAATTTCGAAAGGTATACATATATTCAGGTTCCCCACAGGTTGGGAAACCCGAAAAACCATGTTTTTTCCAGATCCGACCTCTCCCTCAAAAGTTAGGCCTCGGCCTAGATTGCATTTGTTGGCGTAGCCAATTAAGCATGAAAACCCAAAATGTGAAACTGACGTGAATTTCGAAAGGTATACATATATTCAGGTTCCCCACAGGTTGGGGAACCCGAAAAACTATGTTTTTACCGGATCCGACCTCTCCCTCAAAAGTTAGGCCTCGGCCTAGATTGCATTTGTTGGCAAATTGCCAATTAAGCATCAACACCCAAAATGTGAAACTGACCTGAATTTCGAAATGTATACATATATTCAGGTTCCCCACAGGTTGGGGAACCCGAAAAACTATGTTTTTCCGGATCCGACCTCTCCCTCAAAAGTTAGGCCTCGGCCTAGATTGCATTTGTTGGCAAATTGCCAATTAAGCATGAACACCCAAAATGTGAAACTGACCTGAATTTCGAAATGTATACATATATTCAGGTTCCCCACAGGTTGGGGAACCCGAAAAACTATGTTTTTCCTGGATCCGACCTCTCCCTCAAAAGTTAGGCCTCGGCCTAGATTGCATTTGTTGGCAAATTGCCAATTAAGCATGAAAACCCAAAATGTGAAACTGACCTGAATTTCGAAATGTATACATATATTCAGGTTCCCCACAGGTTGGGGAACCCGAAAAACCATGTTTTTTCCGGATCCAACATCTGACTGAAAAGTTACGCCTCGGCTTAGATTGCATTTGTTGGGAAATTGCCAATTAAGCATGAAAAGTGAAAATGTGAAACTGACCTGAATTTCGAAATGTATACATATATTCAGGTTCCCCACAGGTTGGGGAACCCGAAAAACTATGTTTTTCCGGATCCGACCTCTCCCTCAAAAGTTAGGCCTCGGCCTAGATTGCATTTGTTGGCAAATTGCCAATTAAGCATCAACACCCAAAATGTGAAACTGACGTGAATTTCGAAAGGTATACATATATTCAGGTTCCCCACAGGTTGGGGAACCCGAAAACCTATGTTTTTTCCGGATCCGACCTCTCCCTCAAAAGTTAGGCCTCGGCCTAGATTGCATTTGTTGGCAAATTGCCAATTAAGCATGAAAACCCAAAATGTGAAACTGACGTGAATTTCGAAAGGTATACATATATTCAGGTTCCCCACAGGTTGGGAAACCCAAAAAAACATGTTTTTTCCGGATCCAACATCTGACTGAAAAGTTAGGCCTCGGCCTAGATTGCATTTGTTGGCAAATTGCCAATTAAGCATGAAAACCCAAAATGTGAAACTGACGTGAATTTCGAAAGGTATACATATATTCAGGTTCCCCACAGGTTGGGGAACCCGAAAAACTATGTTTTTTCCGGATCCGACCTCTCCCTCAAAAGTTAGGCCTCGGCCTAGATTGCATTTGTTGGGAAATTGCCAATTAAGCATCAACACCCAAAATGTGAAACTGACCTGAATTTCGAAATGTATACATATATTCAGGTTCCCCACAGGTTGGGGAACCCGAAAAACTATGTTTTTTCCGCATCCGACATCTCCCTCAAAAGTCAGGCCTCGGCCTAGATTGCATTTGTTGGCAAATTGCCAATTAAGCATGAAAAGCAAAAATGTGAAACTGACCTGAATTTCGAAAGGTATACATATATTCAGGTTCCCCACAGGTTGGGGAACCCGAAAAAACATGTTTTTTCCGGATCCAACATCTGACTGAAAAGTTACGCCTCGGCTTAGATTGCATTTGTTGGGAAATTGCCAATTAAGCATGAAAAGTGAAAATGTGAAACTGACCTGAATTTCGAAATGTATACATATATTCAGGTTCCCCACAGGTTGGGGAACCCGAAAAACTATGTTTTTTCCGGATCCGACCTCTCCCTCAAAAGTTAGGCCTCGGCCTAGATTGCATTTGTTGGCAAATTGCCAATTAAGCATCAACACCCAAAATGTGAAACTGACCTGAATTTCGAAATGTATACATATATTCAGGTTCCCCACAGGTTGGGGAACCCGAAAAACTATGTTTTTCCTGGATCCGACCTCTCCCTCAAAAGTTAGGCCTCGGCCTAGATTGCATTTGTTGGCAAATTGCCAATTAAGCATGAAAACCCAAAATGTGAAACTGACCTGAATTTCGAAATGTATACATATATTCAGGTTCCCCACAGGTTGGGGAACCCGAAAAACCATGTTTTTTCCGGATCCAACATCTGACTGAAAAGTTACGCCTCGGCTTAGATTGCATTTGTTGGGAAATTGCCAATTAAGCATGAAAAGTGAAAATGTGAAACCGACCTGAATTTCGAAATGTATACATATATTCAGGTTCCCCACAGGTTGGGGAACCCGAAAAACTATGTTTTTTCCGGATCCGACCTCTCCCTCAAAAGTTAGGCCTCGGCCTAGATTGCATTTGTTGGCAAATTGCCAATTAAGCATCAACACCCAAAATGTGAAACTGACCTGAATTTCGAAATGTATACATATATTCAGGTTCCCCACAGGTTGGGGAACCCGAAAAACTATGTTTTTCCTGGATCCGACCTCTCCCTCAAAAGTTAGGCCTCGGCCTAGATTGCATTTGTTGGCAAATTGCCAATTAAGCATGAAAACCCAAAATGTGAAACTGACCTGAATTTCGAAAGGTATACATATATTCAGGTTCCCCACAGGTTGGGGAACCCGAAAAAACATGTTTTTTCCGGATCCAACATCTGACTGAAAAGTTAGGCCTCGGCCTAGATTGCATTTGTTGGCAAATTGCCAATTAAGCATGAAAACCCAAAATGTGAAACTGACGTGAATTTCGAAAGGTATACATATATTCAGGTTCCCCACAGGTTGGGGAACCCGAAAAACTATGTTTTTTCCGGATCCGACCTCTCCCTCAAAAGTTAGGCCTCGGCCTAGATTGCATTTGTTGGCAAATTGCCAATTAAGCATCAACACCCAAAATGTGAAACTGACCTGAATTTCGAAATGTATACATATATTCAGGTTCCCCACAGGTTGGGGAACCCGAAAAACTATGTTTTTCCTGGATCCGACCTCTCCCTCAAAAGTTAGGCCTCGGCCTAGATTGCATTGGTTGACAAATAGCCAATTAAGCATGAAAAGTGAAAATGTGAAACTGACCTGAATTTCGAAATGTATACATATATTCAGGTTCCCCACAGGTTGGGGAACCCGAAAAACCATGTTTTTTCCGGATCCAACATCTGACTGAAAAGTTACGCCTCGGCTTAGATTGCATTTGTTGGCAAATTGCCAATTAAGCATGAAAACCCAAAATGTGAAACTGACGTGAATTTCGAAAGGTATACATATATTCAGGTTCCCCACAGGTTGGGAAAACCGAAAAACCATGTTTTTTCCAGATCCGACCTCTCCCTCAAAAGTTAGGCCTCGGCCTAGATTGCATTTGTTGGCAAATTGCCAATTAAGCATGAAAACCCAAAATGTGAAACTGACGTGAATTTCGAAAGGTATACATATATTCAGGTTCCCCACAGGTTGGGAAACCCGAAAAACCATGTTTTTTCCAGATCCGACCTCTCCCTCAAAAGTTAGGCCTCGGCCTAGATTGCATTTGTTGGCGTAGCCAATTAAGCATGAAAACCCAAAATGTGAAACTGACGTGAATTTCGAAAGGTATACATATATTCAGGTTCCCCACAGGTTGGGGAACCCGAAAAACTATGTTTTTACCGGATCCGACCTCTCCCTCAAAAGTTAGGCCTCGGCCTAGATTGCATTTGTTGGCAAATTGCCAATTAAGCATCAACACCCAAAATGTGAAACTGACCTGAATTTCGAAATGTATACATATATTCAGGTTCCCCACAGGTTGGGGAACCCGAAAAACTATGTTTTTCCGGATCCGACCTCTCCCTCAAAAGTTAGGCCTCGGCCTAGATTGCATTTGTTGGCAAATTGCCAATTAAGCATGAACACCCAAAATGTGAAACTGACCTGAATTTCGAAATGTATACATATATTCAGGTTCCCCACAGGTTGGGGAACCCGAAAAACTATGTTTTTCCTGGATCCGACCTCTCCCTCAAAAGTTAGGCCTCGGCCTAGATTGCATTTGTTGGCAAATTGCCAATTAAGCATGAAAACCCAAAATGTGAAACTGACCTGAATTTCGAAATGTATACATATATTCAGGTTCCCCACAGGTTGGGGAACCCGAAAAACCATGTTTTTTCCGGATCCAACATCTGACTGAAAAGTTACGCCTCGGCTTAGATTGCATTTGTTGGGAAATTGCCAATTAAGCATGAAAAGTGAAAATGTGAAACCGACCTGAATTTCGAAATGTATACATATATTCAGGTTCCCCACAGGTTGGGGAACCCGAAAAACCATGTTTTTTCCGGATCCAACATCTGACTGAAAAGTTACGCCTCGGCTTAGATTGCATTTGTTGGGAAATTGCCAATTAAGCATGAAAAGTGAAAATGTGAAACTGACCTGAATTTCGAAATGTATACATATATTCAGGTTCCCCACAGGTTGGGGAACCCGAAAAACTATGTTTTTCCGGATCCGACCTCTCCCTCAAAAGTTAGGCCTCGGCCTAGATTGCATTTGTTGGCAAATTGCCAATTAAGCATCAACACCCAAAATGTGAAACTGACGTGAATTTCGAAAGGTATACATATATTCAGGTTCCCCACAGGTTGGGGAACCCGAAAACCTATGTTTTTTCCGGATCCGACCTCTCCCTCAAAAGTTAGGCCTCGGCCTAGATTGCATTTGTTGGCAAATTGCCAATTAAGCATGAAAACCCAAAATGTGAAACTGACGTGAATTTCGAAAGGTATACATATATTCAGGTTCCCCACAGGTTGGGGAACCCGAAAAACTATGTTTTTTCCGGATCCGACCTCTCCCTCAAAAGTTAGGCCTCGGCCTAGATTGCATTTGTTGGGAAATTGCCAATTAAGCATCAACACCCAAAATGTGAAACTGACCTGAATTTCGAAATGTATACATATATTCAGGTTCCCCACAGGTTGGGGAACCCGAAAAACTATGTTTTTTCCGGATCCGACATCTCCCTCAAAAGTTAGGCCTCGGCCTAGATTGCATTTGTTGGCAAATTGCCAATTAAGCATGAAAAGCAAAAATGTGAAACTGACCTGAATTTCGAAAGGTATACATATATTCAGGTTCCCCACAGGTTGGGGAACCCGAAAAACCATGTTTTTTCCGGATCCAACATCTGACTGAAAAGTTACGCCTCGGCTTAGATTGCATTTGTTGGGAAATTGCCAATTAAGCATGAAAAGTGAAAATGTGAAACTGACCTGAATTTCGAAATGTATACATATATTCAGGTTCCCCACAGGTTGGGGAACCCGAAAAACTATGTTTTTTCCGGATCCGACCTCTCCCTCAAAAGTTAGGCCTCGGCCTAGATTGCATTTGTTGGCAAATTGCCAATTAAGCATCAACACCCAAAATGTGAAACTGACCTGAATTTCGAAATGTATACATATATTCAGGTTCCCCACAGGTTGGGGAACCCGAAAAACTATGTTTTTCCTGGATCCGACCTCTCCCTCAAAAGTTAGGCCTCGGCCTAGATTGCATTTGTTGGCAAATTGCCAATTAAGCATGAAAACCCAAAATGTGAAACTGACCTGAATTTCGAAATGTATACATATATTCAGGTTCCCCACAGGTTGGGGAACCCGAAAAACCATGTTTTTTCCGGATCCAACATCTGACTGAAAAGTTACGCCTCGGCTTAGATTGCATTTGTTGGGAAATTGCCAATTAAGCATGAAAAGTGAAAATGTGAAACCGACCTGAATTTCGAAATGTATACATATATTCAGGTTCCCCACAGGTTGGGGAACCCGAAAAACTATGTTTTTTCCGGATCCGACCTCTCCCTCAAAAGTTAGGCCTCGGCCTAGATTGCATTTGTTGGCAAATTGCCAATTAAGCATCAACACCCAAAATGTGAAACTGACCTGAATTTCGAAATGTATACATATATTCAGGTTCCCCACAGGTTGGGGAACCCGAAAAACTATGTTTTTCCTGGATCCGACCTCTCCCTCAAAAGTTAGGCCTCGGCCTAGATTGCATTTGTTGGCAAATTGCCAATTAAGCATGAAAACCCAAAATGTGAAACTGACCTGAATTTCGAAAGGTATACATATATTCAGGTTCCCCACAGGTTGGGGAACCCGAAAAAACATGTTTTTTCCGGATCCAACATCTGACTGAAAAGTTAGGCCTCGGCCTAGATTGCATTTGTTGGCAAATTGCCAATTAAGCATGAAAACCCAAAATGTGAAACTGACGTGAATTTCGAAAGGTATACATATATTCAGGTTCCCCACAGGTTGGGGAACCCGAAAAACTATGTTTTTTCCGGATCCGACCTCTCCCTCAAAAGTTAGGCCTCGGCCTAGATTGCATTTGTTGGCAAATTGCCAATTAAGCATCAACACCCAAAATGTGAAACTGACCTGAATTTCGAAATGTATACATATATTCAGGTTCCCCACAGGTTGGGGAACCCGAAAAACTATGTTTTTCCTGGATCCGACCTCTCCCTCAAAAGTTAGGCCTCGGCCTAGATTGCATTGGTTGACAAATAGCCAATTAAGCATGAAAAGTGAAAATGTGAAACTGACCTGAATTTCGAAATGTATACATATATTCAGGTTCCCCACAGGTTGGGGAACCCGAAAAACCATGTTTTTTCCGGATCCAACATCTGACTGAAAAGTTACGCCTCGGCTTAGATTGCATTTGTTGGCAAATTGCCAATTAAGCATGAAAACCCAAAATGTGAAACTGACGTGAATTTCGAAAGGTATACATATATTCAGGTTCCCCACAGGTTGGGAAAACCGAAAAACCATGTTTTTTCCAGATCCGACCTCTCCCTCAAAAGTTAGGCCTCGGCCTAGATTGCATTTGTTGGCAAATTGCCAATTAAGCATGAAAACCCAAAATGTGAAACTGACGTGAATTTCGAAAGGTATACATATATTCAGGTTCCCCACAGGTTGGGAAACCCGAAAAACCATGTTTTTTCCAGATCCGACCTCTCCCTCAAAAGTTAGGCCTCGGCCTAGATTGCATTTGTTGGCGTAGCCAATTAAGCATGAAAACCCAAAATGTGAAACTGACGTGAATTTCGAAAGGTATACATATATTCAGGTTCCCCACAGGTTGGGGAACCCGAAAAACTATGTTTTTACCGGATCCGACCTCTCCCTCAAAAGTTAGGCCTCGGCCTAGATTGCATTTGTTGGCAAATTGCCAATTAAGCATCAACACCCAAAATGTGAAACTGACCTGAATTTCGAAATGTATACATATATTCAGGTTCCCCACAGGTTGGGGAACCCGAAAAACTATGTTTTTCCGGATCCGACCTCTCCCTCAAAAGTTAGGCCTCGGCCTAGATTGCATTTGTTGGCAAATTGCCAATTAAGCATGAACACCCAAAATGTGAAACTGACCTGAATTTCGAAATATATACATATATTCAGGTTCCCCGCAGGTTGGGGAACCCGAAAAACTATGTTTTTCCTGGATCCGACCTCTCCCTCAAAAGTTAGGCCTCGGCCTAGATTGCATTTGTTGGCAAATTGCCAATTAAGCATGAAAACCCAAAATGTGAAACTGACCTGAATTTCGAAATGTATACATATATTCAGGTTCCCCACAGGTTGGGGAACCCGAAAAACCATGTTTTTTCCGGATCCAACATCTGACTGAAAAGTTACGCCTCGGTTTAGATTGCATTTGTTGGGAAATTGCCAATTAAGCATGAAAAGTGAAAATGTGAAACCGACCTGAATTTCGAAATGTATACATATATTCAGGTTCCCCACAGGTTGGGGAACCCGAAAAACCATGTTTTTTCCGGATCCAACATCTGACTGAAAAGTTACGCCTCGGCTTAGATTGCATTTGTTGGGAAATTGCCAATTAAGCATGAAAAGTGAAAATGTGAAACTGACCTGAATTTCGAAATGTATACATATATTCAGGTTCCCCACAGGTTGGGGAACCCGAAAAACTATGTTTTTCCGGATCCGACCTCTCCCTCAAAAGTTAGGCCTCGGCCTAGATTGCATTTGTTGGCAAATTGCCAATTAAGCATCAACACCCAAAATGTGAAACTGACGTGAATTTCGAAAGGTATACATATATTCAGGTTCCCCACAGGTTGGGGAACCCGAAAACCTATGTTTTTTCCGGATCCGACCTCTCCCTCAAAAGTTAGGCCTCGGCCTAGATTGCATTTGTTGGCAAATTGCCAATTAAGCATGAAAACCCAAAATGTGAAACTGACGTGAATTTCGAAAGGTATACATATATTCAGGTTCCCCACAGGTTGGGAAACCCAAAAAAACATGTTTTTTCCGGATCCAACATCTGACTGAAAAGTTAGGCCTCGGCCTAGATTGCATTTGTTGGCAAATTGCCAATTAAGCATGAAAACCCAAAATGTGAAACTGACGTGAATTTCGAAAGGTATACATATATTCAGGTTCCCCACAGGTTGGGGAACCCGAAAACCTATGTTTTTTCCGGATCCGACCTCTCCCTCAAAAGTTAGGCCTCGGCCTAGATTGCATTTGTTGGGAAATTGCCAATTAAGCATCGACACCCAAAATGTGAAACTGACCTGAATTTCGAAATGTATACATATATTCAGGTTCCCCACAGGTTGGGGAACCCGAAAAACTATGTTTTTTCCGCATCCGACATCTCCCTCAAAAGTCAGGCCTCGGCCTAGATTGCATTTGTTGGCAAATTGCCAATTAAGCATGAAAAGCAAAAATGTGAAACTGACCTGAATTTCGAAAGGTATACATATATTCAGGTTCCCCACAGGTTGGGGAACCCGAAAAACCATGTTTTTTCCGGATCCAACATCTGACTGAAAAGTTACGCCTCGGCTTAGATTGCATTTGTTGGGAAATTGCCAATTAAGCATGAAAAGTGAAAATGTGAAACTGACCTGAATTTCGAAATGTATACATATATTCAGGTTCCCCACAGGTTGGGGAACCCGAAAAACTATGTTTTTTCCGCATCCGACATCTCCCTCAAAAGTTAGGCCTCGGCCTAGATTGCATTTGTTGGCAAATTGCCAATTAAGCATGAAAAGTGAAAATGTGAAACTGACCTCAAATTCGAAATGTATACATATATTCAGGTTCCCCACAGGTTGGGAAACCCGAAAAACCATGTTTTTTCCGGATCCGACCTCTCCCTCAAAAGTTAGGCCTTAGCCTAGATTGCATTGGTTGACAAATAGCCAATTAAGCATGAAAAGTGAAAATGTGAAACTGACGTGAATTTCGAAAGGTATACATATATTCAGGTTCCCCACAGGTTGGGGAACCCGAAAAACTATGTTTTTTCCACATCCGACCTCTGCCTGAAAAGTTACGCCTCAGCTTAGATTGCATTTGTTGGGAAATTGCCAATTAAGCATGAAAAGTGAAAATGTGAAACTGACGTGAATTTCGAAAGGTATACATATATTCAGGTTCCCCACAGGTTGGGGAACCCGAAAAAAACATGTTTTTTCCGGATCCAATATCTGACTGAAAAGTTAGGCCTCGGCCTAGATTGCATTTGTTGGCAAATTGCCAATTAAGCATGAAAACCCAAAATGTGAAACCGACCTGAATTTCGAAATGTATACATATATTCAGGTTCCCCACAGGTTGGGGAACCCGAAAAAACATGTTTTTTCTGGATCCGACCTGTCCCTCAAAAGATAGGCCTCAGCCTAGATTGCATTTGTTGGCAAATTGCCAATTAAGCATGAACACCCAAAATGTGAAACTGACCTGAATTTCGAAATGTATACATATATTCAGGTTCCCCACAGGTTGGGGAACCCGAAAAACTATGTTTTTCCTGGATCCGACCTCTCCCTCAAAAGTTAGGCCTCGGCCTAGATTGCATTTGTTGGCAAATTGCCAATTAAGCATGAAAACCCAAAATGTGAAACTGACCTGAATTTTGAAATGTATACATATATTCAGGTTCCCCACAGGTTGGGAAACCCGAAAAACCATGTTTTTTCCAGATCCGACCTCTCCCTCAAAAGTTAGGCCTCGGCCTAGATTGCATTTGTTGGCGTAGCCAATTAAGCATGAAAAGCAAAAATGTAAAACTGACCTCAAATTCGAAATGTATACATATATTCAGGTTCCCCACAGGTTGGGAAACCCGAAAAACCATGTTTTTTCCGGATCCGACCTCTCCCTCAAAAGTTAGGCCTCAGCCTAGATTGCATTGGTTGACAAATAGCCAATTAAGCATGAAAAGTGAAAATGTGAAACTGACGTGAATTTCGAAAGGTATACATATATTCAGGTTCCCCACAGGTTGGGGAACCCGAAAAACTATGTTTTTTCCACATCCGACCTCTGCCTGAAAAGTTACGCCTCAGCTTAGATTGCATTTGTTGGCAAATTGCCAATTAAGCATGAAAACCCAAAATGTGAAACCGACCTGAATTTCGAAAGGTATACATATATTCAGGTTCCCCACAGGTTGGGGAACCCGAAAAACTATGTTTTTTCCGGATCCGACCTCTCCCTCAAAAGTTAGGCCTCGGCCTAGATTGCATTTGTTGGCAAATTGCCAATTAAGCATCAACACCCAAAATGTGAAACTGACCTGAATTTCGAAATGTATACATATATTCAGGTTCCCCACAGGTTGGGGAACCCGAAAAACTATGTTTTTCCTGGATCCGACCTCTCCCTCAAAAGTTAGGCCTCGGCCTAGATTGCATTTGTTGGCAAATTGCCAATTAAGCATGAAAACCCAAAATGTGAAACTGACGTGAATTTCGAAAGGTATACATATATTCAGGTTCCCCACAGGTTGGGAAAACCGAAAAACCATGTTTTTTCCAGATCCGACCTCTCCCTCAAAAGTTAGGCCTCGGCCTAGATTGCATTTGTTGGCAAATTGCCAATTAAGCATGAAAACCCAAAATGTGAAACTGACCTGAATTTCGAAAGGTATACATATATTCAGGTTCCCCACAGGTTGGGAAACCCGAAAAACCATGTTTTTTCCAGATCCGACCTCTCCCTCAAAAGTTAGGCCTCGGCCTAGATTGCATTTGTTGGCGTAGCCAATTAAGCATGAAAAGCAAAAATGTGAAACTGACCTCAAATTCGAAATGTATACATATATTCAGGTTCCCCACAAGTTGGGGAACCCGAAAAACTATGTTTTTTCCGGATCCGACCTCTCCCTCAAAAGTTAGGCCTTAGCCTAGATTGCATTGGTTGACAAATAGCCAATTAAGCATGAAAAGTGAAAATGTGAAACTGACGTGAATTTCGAAAGGTATACATATATTCAGGTTCCCCACAGTTTGGGGAACGCGAAAAACTATGTTTTTTCCGGATGCGACCTCTCCCTCAAAAGTTAGGCCTCAGCCTAGATTGCATTGGTTGACAAATAGCCAATTAAGCATGAAAAGTGAAAATGTGAAACTGACGTGAATTTCGAAAGGTATACATATATTCAGGTTCCCCACAGGTTGGGGAACCCGAAAAACCATGTTTTTTCCGGATCCAACATCTGACTGAAAAGTTAGGCCTCGGCCTAGATTGCATTTGTTGGCAAATTGCCAACAAATTGCATCAACACCCAAAATGTGAAACTGACCTGAATTTCGAAATGTATACATATATTCAGGTTCCCCACAGGTTGGGGAACCCGAAAAACTATGTTTTTCCTGGATCCGACCTCTCCCTCAAAAGTTAGGCCTCGGCCTAGATTGCATTTGTTGGCAAATTGCCAATTAAGCATGAAAACCCAAAATGTGAAACTGACGTGAATTTCGAAAGGTATACATATATTCAGGTTCCCCACAGGTTGGGAAAACCGAAAAACCATGTTTTTTCCAGATCCGACCTCTCCCTCAAAAGTTAGGCCTCGGCCTAGATTGCATTTGTTGGCAAATTGCCAATTAAGCATGAAAACCCAAAATGTGAAACTGACCTGAATTTCGAAAGGTATACATATATTCAGGTTCCCCACAGGTTGGGAAACCCGAAAAACCATGTTTTTTCCAGATCCGACCTCTCCCTCAAAAGTTAGGCCTCGGCCTAGATTGCATTTGTTGGCGTAGCCAATTAAGCATGAAAAGCAAAAATGTGAAACTGACCTCAAATTCGAAATGTATACATATATTCAGGTTCCCCACAAGTTGGGGAACCCGAAAAACTATGTTTTTTCCGGATCCGACCTCTCCCTCAAAAGTTAGGCCTTAGCCTAGATTGCATTGGTTGACAAATAGCCAATTAAGCATGAAAAGTGAAAATGTGAAACTGACGTGAATTTCGAAAGGTATACATATATTCAGGTTCCCCACAGTTTGGGGAACGCGAAAAACTATGTTTTTTCCGGATCCGACCTCTCCCTCAAAAGTTAGGCCTCAGCCTAGATTGCATTGGTTGACAAATAGCCAATTAAGCATGAAAAGTGAAAATGTGAAACTGACGTGAATTTCGAAAGGTATACATATATTCAGGTTCCCCACAGGTTGGGGAACCCGAAAAAACATGTTTTTTCTGGATCCGACCTGTCCCTCAAAAGATAGGCCTCAGCCTAGATTGCATTTGTTGGCAAATTGCCAATTAAGCATGAACACCCAAAATGTGAAACTGACCTGAATTTCGAAATGTATACATATATTCAGGTTCCCCACAGGTTGGGAAACCCGAAAAACCATGTTTTTTCCAGATCCGACCTCTCCCTCAAAAGTTAGGCCTCGGCCTAGATTGCATTTGTTGGCGTAGCCAATTAAGCATGAAAAGCAAAAATGTAAAACTGACCTCAAATTCGAAATGTATACATATATTCAGGTTCCCCACAGGTTGGGAAACCCGAAAAACCATGTTTTTTCCGGATCCGACCTCTCCCTCAAAAGTTAGGCCTCAGCCTAGATTGCATTGGTTGACAAATAGCCAATTAAGCATGAAAAGTGAAAATGTGAAACTGACGTGAATTTCGAAAGGTATACATATATTCAGGTTCCCCACAGGTTGGGGAACCCGAAAAACTATGTTTTTTCCACATCCGACCTCTGCCTGAAAAGTTACGCCTCAGCTTAGATTGCATTTGTTGGGAAGTTGCCAATTAAGCATGAAAAGTGAAAATGTGAAACTGACCTGAATTTCGAAATGTATACATATATTCAGGTTCCCCACAGGTTGGGGAACCCGAAAAAACATGTTTTTTCCGGATCCAACATCTGACTGAAAAGTTAGGCCTCGGCCTAGATTGCATTTGTTGGCAAATTGCCAATTAAGCATGAAAACCCAAAATGTGAAACCGACCTGAATTTCGAAAGGTATACATATATTCAGGTTCCCCACAGGTTGGGGAACCCGAAAAACTATGTTTTTTCCGGATCCGACCTCTCCCTCAAAAGTTAGGCCTCGGCCTAGATTGCATTTGTTGGCAAATTGCCAATTAAGCATCAACACCCAAAATGTGAAACTGACCTGAATTTCGAAATGTATACATATATTCAGGTTCCCCACAGGTTGGGGAACCCGAAAAACTATGTTTTTCCTGGATCCGACCTCTCCCTCAAAAGTTAGGCCTCGGCCTAGATTGCATTTGTTGGCAAATTGCCAATTAAGCATGAAAACCCAAAATGTGAAACTGACGTGAATTTCGAAAGGTATACATATATTCAGGTTCCCCACAGGTTGGGAAAACCGAAAAACCATGTTTTTTCCAGATCCGACCTCTCCCTCAAAAGTTAGGCCTCGGCCTAGATTGCATTTGTTGGCAAATTGCCAATTAAGCATGAAAACCCAAAATGTGAAACTGACCTGAATTTCGAAAGGTATACATATATTCAGGTTCCCCACAGGTTGGGAAACCCGAAAAACCATGTTTTTTCCAGATCCGACCTCTCCCTCAAAAGTTAGGCCTCGGCCTAGATTGCATTTGTTGGCGTAGCCAATTAAGCATGAAAAGCAAAAATGTGAAACTGACCTCAAATTCGAAATGTATACATATATTCAGGTTCCCCACAAGTTGGGGAACCCGAAAAACTATGTTTTTTCCGGATCCGACCTCTCCCTCAAAAGTTAGGCCTTAGCCTAGATTGCATTGGTTGACAAATAGCCAATTAAGCATGAAAAGTGAAAATGTGAAACTGACGTGAATTTCGAAAGGTATACATATATTCAGGTTCCCCACAGTTTGGGGAACGCGAAAAACTATGTTTTTTCCGGATGCGACCTCTCCCTCAAAAGTTAGGCCTCAGCCTAGATTGCATTGGTTGACAAATAGCCAATTAAGCATGAAAAGTGAAAATGTGAAACTGACGTGAATTTCGAAAGGTATACATATATTCAGGTTCCCCACAGGTTGGGGAACCCGAAAAACCATGTTTTTTCCGGATCCAACATCTGACTGAAAAGTTAGGCCTCGGCCTAGATTGCATTTGTTGGCAAATTGCCAACAAATTGCATCAACACCCAAAATGTGAAACTGACCTGAATTTCGAAATGTATACATATATTCAGGTTCCCCACAGGTTGGGGAACCCGAAAAACTATGTTTTTCCTGGATCCGACCTCTCCCTCAAAAGTTAGGCCTCGGCCTAGATTGCATTTGTTGGCAAATTGCCAATTAAGCATGAAAACCCAAAATGTGAAACTGACGTGAATTTCGAAAGGTATACATATATTCAGGTTCCCCACAGGTTGGGAAAACCGAAAAACCATGTTTTTTCCAGATCCGACCTCTCCCTCAAAAGTTAGGCCTCGGCCTAGATTGCATTTGTTGGCAAATTGCCAATTAAGCATGAAAACCCAAAATGTGAAACTGACCTGAATTTCGAAAGGTATACATATATTCAGGTTCCCCACAGGTTGGGAAACCCGAAAAACCATGTTTTTTCCAGATCCGACCTCTCCCTCAAAAGTTAGGCCTCGGCCTAGATTGCATTTGTTGGCGTAGCCAATTAAGCATGAAAAGCAAAAATGTGAAACTGACCTCAAATTCGAAATGTATACATATATTCAGGTTCCCCACAAGTTGGGGAACCCGAAAAACTATGTTTTTTCCGGATCCAACCTCTCCCTCAAAAGTTAGGCCTTAGCCTAGATTGCATTGGTTGACAAATAGCCAATTAAGCATGAAAAGTGAAAATGTGAAACTGACGTGAATTTCGAAAGGTATACATATATTCAGGTTCCCCACAGTTTGGGGAACGCGAAAAACTATGTTTTTTCCGGATCCGACCTCTCCCTCAAAAGTTAGGCCTCAGCCTAGATTGCATTGGTTGACAAATAGCCAATTAAGCATGAAAAGTGAAAATGTGAAACTGACGTGAATTTCGAAAGGTATACATATATTCAGGTTCCCCACAGGTTGGGGAACCCGAAAAACCATGTTTTTTCCGGATCCAACATCTGACTGAAAAGTTAGGCCTCGGCCTAGATTGCATTTGTTGGCAAATTGCCAACAAATTGCATCAACACCCAAAATGTGAAACTGACCTGAATTTCGAAATGTATACATATATTCAGGTTCCCCACAGGTTGGGGAACCCGAAAAACTATGTTTTTCCTGGATCCGACCTCTCCCTCAAAAGTTAGGCCTCGGCCTAGATTGCATTTGTTGGCAAATTGCCAATTAAGCATGAAAACCCAAAATGTGAAACTGACGTGAATTTCGAAAGGTATACATATATTCAGGTTCCCCACAGGTTGGGAAAACCGAAAAACCATGTTTTTTCCAGATCCGACCTCTCCCTCAAAAGTTAGGCCTCGGCCTAGATTGCATTTGTTGGCAAATTGCCAATTAAGCATGAAAACCCAAAATGTGAAACTGACCTGAATTTCGAAAGGTATACATATATTCAGGTTCCCCACAGGTTGGGAAACCCGAAAAACCATGTTTTTTCCAGATCCGACCTCTCCCTCAAAAGTTAGGCCTCGGCCTAGATTGCATTTGTTGGCGTAGCCAATTAAGCATGAAAAGCAAAAATGTGAAACTGACCTCAAATTCGAAATGTATACATATATTCAGGTTCCCCACAAGTTGGGGAACCCGAAAAACTATGTTTTTTCCGGATCCGACCTCTCCCTCAAAAGTTAGGCCTTAGCCTAGATTGCATTGGTTGACAAATAGCCAATTAAGCATGAAAAGTGAAAATGTGAAACTGACGTGAATTTCGAAAGGTATACATATATTCAGGTTCCCCACAGTTTGGGGAACGCGAAAAACTATGTTTTTTCCGGATCCGACCTCTCCCTCAAAAGTTAGGCCTCAGCCTAGATTGCATTGGTTGACAAATAGCCAATTAAGCATGAAAAGTGAAAATGTGAAACTGACGTGAATTTCGAAAGGTATACATATATTCAGGTTCCCCACAGGTTGGGGAACCCGAAAAACTATGTTTTTTCCGGATCCGACCTCTCCCTCAAAAGTTAGGCCTCGGCCTAGATTGCATTTGTTGGCAAATTGCCTATTAAGCATCAACACCCAAAATGTGAAACTGACCTGAATTTCGAAATGTATACATATATTCAGGTTCCCCACAGGTTGGGGAACCCGAAAAACTATTTTTTTCATGATCCGACCTCTCCCTCAAAAGTTAGGCCTCGGCCTAGATTGCATTTGTTGGCAAATTGCCAATTAAGCATGAAAACCCAAAATGTGAAACTGACGTGAATTTCGAAAGGTATACATATATTCAGGTTCCCCACAGGTTGGGAAAACCGAAAAACCATGTTTTTTCCAGATCCGACCTCTCCCTCAAAAGTTAGGCCTCGGCCTAGATTGCATTTGTTGGCAAATTGCCAATTAAGCATGAAAACCCAAAATGTGAAACTGACCTGAATTTCGAAAGGTATACATATATTCAGGTTCCCCACAGGTTGGGAAACCCGAAAAACCATGTTTTTTCCAGATCCGACCTCTCCCTCAAAAGTTAGGCCTCGGCCTAGATTGCATTTGTTGGCGTAGCCAATTAAGCATGAAAAGCAAAAATGTGAAACTGACCTCAAATTCGAAATGTATACATATATTCCGGTTCCCCACAAGTTGGGGAACCCGAAAAACTATGTTTTTTCCGGATCCGACCTCTCCCTCAATAGTTAGGCCTTAGCCTAGATTGCATTGGTTGACAAATAGCCAATTAAGCATGAAAAGTGAAAATGTGAAACTGACGTGAATTTCGAAAGGTATACATATATTCAGGTTCCCCACAGGTTGGGGAACCCGAAAAACTATGTTTTTTCCGCATCCTACCTCTGCCTGAAAAGTTAGGCCTCAGCTTAGATTGCATTTGTTGGGAAATTGCCAATTAAGCATGAAAAGTGAAAATGTGAAACTGACCTGAATTTCGAAATGTATACATATATTCAGGTTCCCCACAGGTTGGGGAACCCGAAAAACTATGTTTTTTCCGGATCCGACCTCTCCCTCAAAAGTTAGGCCTCGGCCTAGATTGCATTTGTTGGCAAATTGCCAATTAAGCATCAACACCCAAAATGTGAAACTGACCTGAATTTCGAAATGTATACATATATTCAGGTTCCCCACAGGTTGGGGATCCCGAAAAACTATGTTTTTCCTGGATCCGACCTCTCCCTCAAAAGTTAGGCCTCGGCCTAGATTGCATTTGTTGGCAAATTGCCAATTAAGCATGAAAACCCAAAATGTGAAACTGAAGTGAATTTCGAAAGGTATACATATATTCAGGTTCCCCACAGGTTGGGAAAACCGAAAAACCATGTTTTTTCCAGATCCGACCTCTCCCTCAAAAGTTAGGCCTCGGCCTAGATTGCATTTGTTGGCAAATTGCCAATTAAGCATGAAAACCCAAAATGTGAAACTGACCTGAATTTCGAAAGGTATACATATATTCAGGTTCCCCACAGGTTGGGGAACCCGAAAAACTATGTTTTTTCCGGATCCGACCTCTCCCTCAAAAGTTAGGCCTTAGCCTAGATTGCATTGGTTGACAAATAGCCAATTAAGCATGAAAAGTGAAAATGTGAAACTGACGTGAATTTCGAAAGGTATACATATATTCAGGTTCCCCACAGGTTGGGGAACCCGAAAAACTATGTTTTTTCCACATCCGACCTCTGCCTGAAAAGTTACGCCTCAGCTTAGATTGCATTTGTTGGGAAATTGCCAATTAAGCATGAAAACCCAAAATGTGAAACTGACGTGAATTTCGAAAGGTATACATATATTCAGGTTCCCCACAGGTTGGGAAAACCGAAAAACCATGTTTTTTCCAGATCCGACCTCTCCCTCAAAAGTTAGGCCTCGGCCTAGATTGCATTTGTTGGCAAATTGCCAATTAAGCATGAAAACCCAAAATGTGAAACTGACCTGAATTTCGAAAGGTATACATATATTCAGGTTCCCCACAGGTTGGGGAACCCGAAAAAACATGTTTTTTCCGGATCCGACCTGTCCCTCAAAAGATAGGCCTCAGCCTAGATTGCATTTGTTGGCAAATTGCCAATTAAGCATGAACACCCAAAATGTGAAACTGACCTGAATTTCGAAATGTATACATATATTCAGGTTCCCCACAGGTTGGGAAACCCGAAAAACCATGTTTTTTCCAGATCCGACCTCTCCCTCAAAAGTTAGGCCTCGGCCTAGATTGCATTGGTTGACAAATAGCCAATTAAGCATGAAAAGTGAAAATGTGAAACTGACGTGAATTTCGAAAGGTATACATATATTCAGGTTCCCCACAGGTTGGGGAACCCGAAAAACTATGTTTTTTCCGCATCCTACCTCTGCCTGAAAAGTTAGGCCTCAGCTTAGATTGCATTTGTTGGGAAATTGCCAATTAAGCATGAAAAGTGAAAATGTGAAACTGACCTGAATTTCGAAATGTATACATATATTCAGGTTCCCCACAGGTTGGGGAACCCGAAAAACTATGTTTTTTCCGGATCCGACCTCTCCCTCAAAAGTTAGGCCTCGGCCTAGATTGCATTTGTTGGCAAATTGCCAATTAAGCATCAACACCCAAAATGTGAAACTGACCTTAATTTCGAAATGTATACATATATTCAGGTTCCCCACAGGTTGGGGAACCCGAAAAACTATGTTTTTCCTGGATCCGACCTCTCCCTCAAAAGTTAGGCCTCGGCCTAGATTGCATTTGTTGGCAAATTGCCAATTAAGCATGAAAACCCAAAATGTGAAACTGACGTGAATTTCGAAAGGTATACATATATTCAGGTTCCCCACAGGTTGGGAAAACCGAAAACCATGTTTTTTCCAGATCCGACCTCTCCCTCAAAAGTTAGGCCTCGGCCTAGATTGCATTTGTTGGCAAATTGCCAATTAAGCATGAAAACCCAAAATGTGAAACTGACCTGAATTTCGAAAGGTATACATATATTCAGGTTCCCCACAGGTTGGGAAACCCGAAAAACCATGTTTTTTCCAGATCCGACCTCTCCCTCAAAAGTTAGGCCTCGGCCTAGATTGCATTTGTTGGCGTAGCCAATTAAGCATGAAAAGCAAAAATGTGAAACTGACCTCAAATTCGAAATGTATACATATATTCAGGTTCCCCACAAGTTGGGGAACCCGAAAAACTATGTTTTTTCCGGATCCGACCTCTCCCTCAAAAGTTAGGCCTTAGCCTAGATTGCATTGGTTGACAAATAGCCAATTAAGCATGAAAAGTGAAAATGTGAAACTGACGTGAATTTCGAAAGGTATACATATATTCAGGTTCCCCACAGGTTGGGGAACCCGAAAAACTATGTTTTTTCCAAATCCGACCTCTGCCTGAAAAGTTACGCCTCAGCTTAGATTGCATTTGTTGGGAAATTGCCAATTAAGCATGAAAAGTGAAAATGTGAAACTGACCTGAATTTCGAAATGTATACATATATTCAGGTTCCCCACAGGTTGGGGAACCCGAAAAAACATGTTTTTTCCGGATCCAACATCTGACTGAAAAGTTAGGCCTCGGCCTAGATTGCATTTGTTGGCAAATTGCCAATTAAGCATGAAAACCCAAAATGTGAAACCGACCTGAATTTCGAAATGTATACATATATTCAGGTTCCCCACAGGTTGGGGAACCCGAAAAAACATGTTTTTTCCGGATCCGACCTGTCCCTCAAAAGATAGGCCTCAGCCTAGATTGCATTTGTTGGCAAATTGCCAATTAAGCATGAACACCCAAAATGTGAAACTGACCTGAATTTCGAAATGTATACATATATTCAGGTTCCCCACAGGTTGGGAAACCTGAAAAACCATGTTTTTTCCAGATCCGACCTCTCCCTCAAAAGTTAGGCCTCGGCATAGATTGCATTGGTTGACAAATAGCCAATTAAGCATGAAAAGTGAAAATGTGAAACTGACGTGAATTTCGAAAGGTATACATATATTCAGGTTCCCCACAGGTTGGGGAACCCGAAAAACTATGTTTTTCCTGGATCCGACCTCTCCCTCACAAGTTAGGCCTCGGCCTAGATTGCATTTGTTGGCAAATTGCCAATTAAGCATGAACACCCAAAATGTGAAACTGACCTGAATTTCGAAATGTATACATATATTCAGGTTCCCCACAGGTTGGGGAACCCGAAAAACTATGTTTTTCCTGGATCCGACCTCTCCCTCAAAAGTTAGGCCTCGGCCTAGATTGCATTTGTTGGCAAATTGCCAATTAAGCATGAAAACCCAAAATGTGAAACTGACCTGAATTTCGAAAGGTATACATATATTCAGGTTCCCCACAGGTTGGGAAACCCGAAAAACCATGTTTTTTCCAGATCCGACCTCTCCCTCAAAAGTTAGGCCTCGGCCTAGATTGCATTTGTTGGCGTAGCCAATTAAGCATGAAAAGCAAAAATGTGAAACTGACCTCAAATTCGAAATGTATACATATATTCAGGTTCCACACAAGTTGGGGAACCCGAAAAAACATGTTTTTTCCGGATCCGACCTCTCCCTCAAAAGTTAGGCCTCGGCCTAGATTGCATTTGTTGGCAAATTGCCAATTAAGCATCAACACCCAAAATGTGAAACTGACCTGAATTTCGAAATGTATACATATATTCAGGTTCCCCACAGGTTGGGAAACCCGAAAAAACATGTTTTTTCCGGATCCAACATCTGACTGAAAAGTTAGGCCTCGGCCTAGATTGCATTTGTTGGCAAATTGCCAATTAAGCATGAAAACCCAAAATGTGAAACCGACCTGAATTTCGAAATGTATACATATATTCAGGTTCCCCACAGGTTGGGGAACCCGAAAAAACATGTTTTTTCCGGATCCGACCTGTCCCTCAAAAGATAGGCCTCAGCCTAGATTGCATTTGTTGGCAAATTGCCAATTAAGCATGAACACCCAAAATGTGAAACTGACCTGAATTTCGAAATGTATACATATATTCAGGTTCCCCACAGGTTGGGAAACCCGAAAAACCATGTTTTTTCCAGATCCGACCTCTCCCTCAAAAGTTAGGCCTCGGCCTAGATTGCATTGGTTGACAAATAGCCAATTAAGCATGAAAAGTGAAAATGTGAAACTGACGTGAATTTCGAAAGGTATACATATATTCAGGTTCCCCACAGGTTGGGGAACCCGAAAAACTATGTTTTTTCCACATCCGACCTCTGCCTGAAAAGTTACGCCTCAGCTTAGATTGCATTTGTTGGGAAGTTGCCAATTAAGCATGAAAAGTGAAAATGTGAAACTGACCTGAATTTCGAAATGTATACATATATTCAGGTTCCCCACAGGTTGGGGAACCCGAAAAAACATGTTTTTTCCGGATCCAACATCTGACTGAAAAGTTAGGCCTCGGCCTAGATTGCATTTGTTGGCAAATTGCCAATTAAGCATGAAAACCCAAAATGTGAAACCGACCTGAATTTCGAAAGGTATACATATATTCAGGTTCCCCACAGGTTGGGGAACCCGAAAAACTATGTTTTTTCCGGATCCGACCTCTCCCTCAAAAGTTAGGCCTCGGCCTAGATTGCATTTGTTGGCAAATTGCCAATTAAGCATCAACACCCAAAATGTGAAACTGACCTGAATTTCGAAATGTATACATATATTCAGGTTCCCCACAGGTTGGGGAACCCGAAAAACTATGTTTTTCCTGGATCCGACCTCTCCCTCAAAAGTTAGGCCTCGGCCTAGATTGCATTTGTTGGCAAATTGCCAATTAAGCATGAAAACCCAAAATGTGAAACTGACGTGAATTTCGAAAGGTATACATATATTCAGGTTCCCCACAGGTTGGGAAAACCGAAAAACCATGTTTTTTCCAGATCCGACCTCTCCCTCAAAAGTTAGGCCTCGGCCTAGATTGCATTTGTTGGCAAATTGCCAATTAAGCATGAAAACCCAAAATGTGAAACTGACGTGAATTTCGAAAGGTATACATATATTCAGGTTCCCCACAGGTTGGGAAAACCGAAAAACCATGTTTTTTCCAGATCCGACCTCTCCCTCAAAAGTTAGGCCTCGGCCTAGATTGCATTTGTTGGCGTAGCCAATTAAGCATGAAAAGCAAAAATGTGAAACTGACCTCAAATTCGAAATGTATACATATATTCAGGTTCCCCACAAGTTGGGGAACCCGAAAAACTATGTTTTTTCCGGATCCGACCTCTCCCTCAAAAGTTAGGCCTTAGCCTAGATTGCATTGGTTGACAAATAGCCAATTAAGCATGAAAAGTGAAAATGTGAAACTGACGTGAATTTCGAAAGGTATACATATATTCAGGTTCCCCACAGTTTGGGGAACGCGAAAAACTATGTTTTTTCCGGATCCGACCTCTCCCTCAAAAGTTAGGCCTCAGCCTAGATTGCATTGGTTGACAAATAGCCAATTAAGCATGAAAAGTGAAAATGTGAAACTGACGTGAATTTCGAAAGGTATACATATATTCAGGTTCCCCACAGGTTGGGGAACCCGAAAAAACATGTTTTTTCTGGATCCGACCTGTCCCTCAAAAGATAGGCCTCAGCCTAGATTGCATTTGTTGGCAAATTGCCAATTAAGCATGAACACCCAAAATGTGAAACTGACCTGAATTTCGAAATGTATACATATATTCAGGTTCCCCACAGGTTGGGGAACCCGAAAAACTATGTTTTTCCTGGATCCGACCTCTCCCTCAAAAGTTAGGCCTCGGCCTAGATTGCATTTGTTGGCAAATTGCCAATTAAGCATGAAAACCCAAAATGTGAAACTGACCTGAATTTTGAAATGTATACATATATTCAGGTTCCCCACAGGTTGGGAAACCCGAAAAACCATGTTTTTTCCAGATCCGACCTCTCCCTCAAAAGTTAGGCCTCGGCCTAGATTGCATTTGTTGGCGTAGCCAATTAAGCATGAAAAGCAAAAATGTAAAACTGACCTCAAATTCGAAATGTATACATATATTCAGGTTCCCCACAGGTTGGGAAACCCGAAAAACCATGTTTTTTCCGGATCCGACCTCTCCCTCAAAAGTTAGGCCTCAGCCTAGATTGCATTGGTTGACAAATAGCCAATTAAGCATGAAAAGTGAAAATGTGAAACTGACGTGAATTTCGAAAGGTATACATATATTCAGGTTCCCCACAGGTTGGGGAACCCGAAAAACTATGTTTTTTCCACATCCGACCTCTGCCTGAAAAGTTACGCCTCAGCTTAGATTGCATTTGTTGGGAAGTTGCCAATTAAGCATGAAAAGTGAAAATGTGAAACTGACCTGAATTTCGAAATGTATACATATATTCAGGTTCCCCACAGGTTGGGGAACCCGAAAAAACATGTTTTTTCCGGATCCAACATCTGACTGAAAAGTTAGGCCTCGGCCTAGATTGCATTTGTTGGCAAATTGCCAATTAAGCATGAAAACCCAAAATGTGAAACCGACCTGAATTTCGAAAGGTATACATATATTCAGGTTCCCCACAGGTTGGGGAACCCGAAAAACTATGTTTTTTCCGGATCCGACCTCTCCCTCAAAAGTTAGGCCTCGGCCTAGATTGCATTTGTTGGCAAATTGCCAATTAAGCATCAACACCCAAAATGTGAAACTGACCTGAATTTCGAAATGTATACATATATTCAGGTTCCCCACAGGTTGGGGAACCCGAAAAACTATGTTTTTCCTGGATCCGACCTCTCCCTCAAAAGTTAGGCCTCGGCCTAGATTGCATTTGTTGGCAAATTGCCAATTAAGCATGAAAACCCAAAATGTGAAACTGACGTGAATTTCGAAAGGTATACATATATTCAGGTTCCCCACAGGTTGGGAAAACCGAAAAACCATGTTTTTTCCAGATCCGACCTCTCCCTCAAAAGTTAGGCCTCGGCCTAGATTGCATTTGTTGGCAAATTGCCAATTAAGCATGAAAACCCAAAATGTGAAACTGACCTGAATTTCGAAAGGTATACATATATTCAGGTTCCCCACAGGTTGGGAAACCCGAAAAACCATGTTTTTTCCAGATCCGACCTCTCCCTCAAAAGTTAGGCCTCGGCCTAGATTGCATTTGTTGGCGTAGCCAATTAAGCATGAAAAGCAAAAATGTGAAACTGACCTCAAATTCGAAATGTATACATATATTCAGGTTCCCCACAAGTTGGGGAACCCGAAAAACTATGTTTTTTCCGGATCCGACCTCTCCCTCAAAAGTTAGGCCTTAGCCTAGATTGCATTGGTTGACAAATAGCCAATTAAGCATGAAAAGTGAAAATGTGAAACTGACGTGAATTTCGAAAGGTATACATATATTCAGGTTCCCCACAGTTTGGGGAACGCGAAAAACTATGTTTTTTCCGGATGCGACCTCTCCCTCAAAAGTTAGGCCTCAGCCTAGATTGCATTGGTTGACAAATAGCCAATTAAGCATGAAAAGTGAAAATGTGAAACTGACGTGAATTTCGAAAGGTATACATATATTCAGGTTCCCCACAGGTTGGGGAACCCGAAAAACCATGTTTTTTCCGGATCCAACATCTGACTGAAAAGTTAGGCCTCGGCCTAGATTGCATTTGTTGGCAAATTGCCAACAAATTGCATCAACACCCAAAATGTGAAACTGACCTGAATTTCGAAATGTATACATATATTCAGGTTCCCCACAGGTTGGGGAACCCGAAAAACTATGTTTTTCCTGGATCCGACCTCTCCCTCAAAAGTTAGGCCTCGGCCTAGATTGCATTTGTTGGCAAATTGCCAATTAAGCATGAAAACCCAAAATGTGAAACTGACGTGAATTTCGAAAGGTATACATATATTCAGGTTCCCCACAGGTTGGGAAAACCGAAAAACCATGTTTTTTCCAGATCCGACCTCTCCCTCAAAAGTTAGGCCTCGGCCTAGATTGCATTTGTTGGCAAATTGCCAATTAAGCATGAAAACCCAAAATGTGAAACTGACCTGAATTTCGAAAGGTATACATATATTCAGGTTCCCCACAGGTTGGGAAACCCGAAAAACCATGTTTTTTCCAGATCCGACCTCTCCCTCAAAAGTTAGGCCTCGGCCTAGATTGCATTTGTTGGCGTAGCCAATTAAGCATGAAAAGCAAAAATGTGAAACTGACCTCAAATTCGAAATGTATACATATATTCAGGTTCCCCACAAGTTGGGGAACCCGAAAAACTATGTTTTTTCCGGATCCGACCTCTCCCTCAAAAGTTAGGCCTTAGCCTAGATTGCATTGGTTGACAAATAGCCAATTAAGCATGAAAAGTGAAAATGTGAAACTGACGTGAATTTCGAAAGGTATACATATATTCAGGTTCCTCACAGTTTGGGGAACGCGAAAAACTATGTTTTTTCCGGATCCGACCTCTCCCTCAAAAGTTAGGCCTCAGCCTAGATTGCATTGGTTGACAAATAGCCAATTAAGCATGAAAAGTGAAAATGTGAAACTGACGTGAATTTCGAAAGGTATACATATATTCAGGTTCCCCACAGGTTGGGGAACCCGAAAAACCATGTTTTTTCCGGATCCAACATCTGACTGAAAAGTTAGGCCTCGGCCTAGATTGCATTTGTTGGCAAATTGCCAACAAATTGCATCAACACCCAAAATGTGAAACTGACCTGAATTTCGAAATGTATACATATATTCAGGTTCCCCACAGGTTGGGGAACCCGAAAAACTATGTTTTTCCTGGATCCGACCTCTCCCTCAAAAGTTAGGCCTCGGCCTAGATTGCATTTGTTGGCAAATTGCCAATTAAGCATGAAAACCCAAAATGTGAAACTGACGTGAATTTCGAAAGGTATACATATATTCAGGTTCCCCACAGGTTGGGAAAACCGAAAAACCATGTTTTTTCCAGATCCGACCTCTCCCTCAAAAGTTAGGCCTCGGCCTAGATTGCATTTGTTGGCAAATTGCCAATTAAGCATGAAAACCCAAAATGTGAAACTGACCTGAATTTCGAAAGGTATACATATATTCAGGTTCCCCACAGGTTGGGAAACCCGAAAAACCATGTTTTTTCCAGATCCGACCTCTCCCTCAAAAGTTAGGCCTCGGCCTAGATTGCATTTGTTGGCGTAGCCAATTAAGCATGAAAAGCAAAAATGTGAAACTGACCTCAAATTCGAAATGTATACATATATTCAGGTTCCCCACAAGTTGGGGAACCCGAAAAACTATGTTTTTTCCGGATCCGACCTCTCCCTCAAAAGTTAGGCCTTAGCCTAGATTGCATTGGTTGACAAATAGCCAATTAAGCATGAAAAGTGAAAATGTGAAACTGACGTGAATTTCGAAAGGTATACATATATTCAGGTTCCCCACAGTTTGGGGAACGCGAAAAACTATGTTTTTTCCGGATCCGACCTCTCCCTCAAAAGTTAGGCCTCAGCCTAGATTGCATTGGTTGACAAATAGCCAATTAAGCATGAAAAGTGAAAATGTGAAACTTACGTGAATTTCGAAAGGTATACATATATTCAGGTTCCCCACAGGTTGGGGAACCCGAAAAACTATGTTTTTTCCGGATCCGACCTCTCCCTCAAAAGTTAGGCCTCGGCCTAGATTGCATTTGTTGGCAAATTGCCTATTAAGCATCAACACCCAAAATGTGAAACTGACCTGAATTTCGAAATGTATACATATATTCAGGTTCCCCACAGGTTGGGGAACCCGAAAAACTATTTTTTTCATGATCCGACCTCTCCCTCAAAAGTTAGGCCTCGGCCTAGATTGCATTTGTTGGCAAATTGCCAATTAAGCATGAAAACCCAAAATGTGAAACTGACGTGAATTTCGAAAGGTATACATATATTCAGGTTCCCCACAGGTTGGGAAAACCGAAAAACCATGTTTTTTCCAGATCCGACCTCTCCCTCAAAAGTTAGGCCTCGGCCTAGATTGCATTTGTTGGCAAATTGCCAATTAAGCATGAAAACCCAAAATGTGAAACTGACCTGAATTTCGAAAGGTATACATATATTCAGGTTCCCCACAGGTTGGGAAACCCGAAAAACCATGTTTTTTCCAGATCCGACCTCTCCCTCAAAAGTTAGGCCTCGGCCTAGATTGCATTTGTTGGCGTAGCCAATTAAGCATGAAAAGCAAAAATGTGAAACTGACCTCAAATTCGAAATGTATACATATATTCCGGTTCCCCACAAGTTGGGGAACCCGAAAAACTATGTTTTTTCCGGATCCGACCTCTCCCTCAAAAGTTAGGCCTTAGCCTAGATTGCATTGGTTGACAAATAGCCAATTAAGCATGAAAAGTGAAAATGTGAAACTGACGTGAATTTCGAAAGGTATACATATATTCAGGTTCCCCACAGGTTGGGGAACCCGAAAAACTATGTTTTTTCCGCATCCTACCTCTGCCTGAAAAGTTAGGCCTCAGCTTAGATTGCATTTGTTGGGAAATTGCCAATTAAGCATGAAAAGTGAAAATGTGAAACTGACCTGAATTTCGAAATGTATACATATATTCAGGTTCCCCACAGGTTGGGGAACCCGAAAAACTATGTTTTTTCCGGATCCGACCTCTCCCTCAAAAGTTAGGCCTCGGCCTAGATTGCATTTGTTGGCAAATTGCCAATTAAGCATCAACACCCAAAATGTGAAACTGACCTGAATTTCGAAATGTATACATATATTCAGGTTCCCCACAGGTTGGGGATCCCGAAAAACTATGTTTTTCCTGGATCCGACCTCTCCCTCAAAAGTTAGGCCTCGGCCTAGATTGCATTTGTTGGCAAATTGCCAATTAAGCATGAAAACCCAAAATGTGAAACTGAAGTGAATTTCGAAAGGTATACATATATTCAGGTTCCCCACAGGTTGGGAAAACCGAAAAACCATGTTTTTTCCAGATCCGACCTCTCCCTCAAAAGTTAGGCCTCGGCCTAGATTGCATTTGTTGGCAAATTGCCAATTAAGCATGAAAACCCAAAATGTGAAACTGACCTGAATTTCGAAAGGTATACATATATTCAGGTTCCCCACAGGTTGGGGAACCCGAAAAACTATGTTTTTTCCGGATCCGACCTCTCCCTCAAAAGTTAGGCCTTAGCCTAGATTGCATTGGTTGACAAATAGCCAATTAAGCATGAAAAGTGAAAATGTGAAACTGACGTGAATTTCGAAAGGTATACATATATTCAGGTTCCCCACAGGTTGGGGAACCCGAAAAACTATGTTTTTTCCACATCCGACCTCTGCCTGAAAAGTTACGCCTCAGCTTAGATTGCATTTGTTGGGAAATTGCCAATTAAGCATGAAAACCCAAAATGTGAAACTGACGTGAATTTCGAAAGGTATACATATATTCAGGTTCCCCACAGGTTGGGAAAACCGAAAAACCATGTTTTTTCCAGATCCGACCTCTCCCTCAAAAGTTAGGCCTCGGCCTAGATTGCATTTGTTGGCAAATTGCCAATTAAGCATGAAAACCCAAAATGTGAAACTGACCTGAATTTCGAAAGGTATACATATATTCAGGTTCCCCACAGGTTGGGGAACCCGAAAAAACATGTTTTTTCCGGATCCGACCTGTCCCTCAAAAGATAGGCCTCAGCCTAGATTGCATTTGTTGGCAAATTGCCAATTAAGCATGAACACCCAAAATGTGAAACTGACCTGAATTTCGAAATGTATACATATATTCAGGTTCCCCACAGGTTGGGAAACCCGAAAAACCATGTTTTTTCCAGATCCGACCTCTCCCTCAAAAGTTAGGCCTCGGCCTAGATTGCATTGGTTGACAAATAGCCAATTAAGCATGAAAAGTGAAAATGTGAAACTGACGTGAATTTCGAAAGGTATACATATATTCAGGTTCCCCACAGGTTGGGGAACCCGAAAAACTATGTTTTTTCCGCATCCTACCTCTGCCTGAAAAGTTAGGCCTCAGCTTAGATTGCATTTGTTGGGAAATTGCCAATTAAGCATGAAAAGTGAAAATGTGAAACTGACCTGAATTTCGAAATGTATACATATATTCAGGTTCCCCACAGGTTGGGGAACCCGAAAAACTATGTTTTTTCCGGATCCGACCTCTCCCTCAAAAGTTAGGCCTCGGCCTAGATTGCATTTGTTGGCAAATTGCCAATTAAGCATCAACACCCAAAATGTGAAACTGACCTTAATTTCGAAATGTATACATATATTCAGGTTCCCCACAGGTTGGGGAACCCGAAAAACTATGTTTTTCCTGGATCCGACCTCTCCCTCAAAAGTTAGGCCTCGGCCTAGATTGCATTTGTTGGCAAATTGCCAATTAAGCATGAAAACCCAAAATGTGAAACTGACGTGAATTTCGAAAGGTATACATATATTCAGGTTCCCCACAGGTTGGGAAAACCGAAAACCATGTTTTTTCCAGATCCGACCTCTCCCTCAAAAGTTAGGCCTCGGCCTAGATTGCATTTGTTGGCAAATTGCCAATTAAGCATGAAAACCCAAAATGTGAAACTGACCTGAATTTCGAAAGGTATACATATATTCAGGTTCCCCACAGGTTGGGAAACCCGAAAAACCATGTTTTTTCCAGATCCGACCTCTCCCTCAAAAGTTAGGCCTCGGCCTAGATTGCATTTGTTGGCGTAGCCAATTAAGCATGAAAAGCAAAAATGTGAAACTGACCTCAAATTCGAAATGTATACATATATTCAGGTTCCCCACAAGTTGGGGAACCCGAAAAACTATGTTTTTTCCGGATCCGACCTCTCCCTCAAAAGTTAGGCCTTAGCCTAGATTGCATTGGTTGACAAATAGCCAATTAAGCATGAAAAGTGAAAATGTGAAACTGACGTGAATTTCGAAAGGTATACATATATTCAGGTTCCCCACAGGTTGGGGAACCCGAAAAACTATGTTTTTTCCACATCCGACCTCTGCCTGAAAAGTTACGCCTCAGCTTAGATTGCATTTGTTGGGAAATTGCCAATTAAGCATGAAAAGTGAAAATGTGAAACTGACCTGAATTTCGAAATGTATACATATATTCAGGTTCCCCACAGGTTGGGGAACCCGAAAAAACATGTTTTTTCCGGATCCAACATCTGACTGAAAAGTTAGGCCTCGGCCTAGATTGCATTTGTTGGCAAATTGCCAATTAAGCATGAAAACCCAAAATGTGAAACCGACCTGAATTTCGAAATGTATACATATATTCAGGTTCCCCACAGGTTGGGGAACCCGAAAAAACATGTTTTTTCCGGATCCGACCTGTCCCTCAAAAGATAGGCCTCAGCCTAGATTGCATTTGTTGGCAAATTGCCAATTAAGCATGAACACCCAAAATGTGAAACTGACCTGAATTTCGAAATGTATACATATATTCAGGTTCCCCACAGGTTGGGAAACCTGAAAAACCATGTTTTTTCCAGATCCGACCTCTCCCTCAAAAGTTAGGCCTCGGCATAGATTGCATTGGTTGACAAATAGCCAATTAAGCATGAAAAGTGAAAATGTGAAACTGACGTGAATTTCGAAAGGTATACATATATTCAGGTTCCCCACAGGTTGGGGAACCCGAAAAACTATGTTTTTCCTGGATCCGACCTCTCCCTCACAAGTTAGGCCTCGGCCTAGATTGCATTTGTTGGCAAATTGCCAATTAAGCATGAACACCCAAAATGTGAAACTGACCTGAATTTCGAAATGTATACATATATTCAGGTTCCCCACAGGTTGGGGAACCCGAAAAACTATGTTTTTCCTGGATCCGACCTCTCCCTCAAAAGTTAGGCCTCGGCCTAGATTGCATTTGTTGGCAAATTGCCAATTAAGCATGAAAACCCAAAATGTGAAACTGACCTGAATTTCGAAAGGTATACATATATTCAGGTTCCCCACAGGTTGGGAAACCCGAAAAACCATGTTTTTTCCAGATCCGACCTCTCCCTCAAAAGTTAGGCCTCGGCCTAGATTGCATTTGTTGGCGTAGCCAATTAAGCATGAAAAGCAAAAATGTGAAACTGACCTCAAATTCGAAATGTATACATATATTCAGGTTCCACACAAGTTGGGGAACCCGAAAAAACATGTTTTTTCCGGATCCGACCTCTCCCTCAAAAGTTAGGCCTCGGCCTAGATTGCATTTGTTGGCAAATTGCCAATTAAGCATCAACACCCAAAATGTGAAACTGACCTGAATTTCGAAAGGTATACATATATTCAGGTTCCCCACAGGTTGGGAAAACCGAAAAACCATGTTTTTTCCAGATCCGACCTCTCC
Source organism: Bothrops alternatus (assembly GCA_034064705.1). Taxonomy (NCBI): domain Eukaryota; kingdom Metazoa; phylum Chordata; class Lepidosauria; order Squamata; family Viperidae; genus Bothrops; species Bothrops alternatus. Next base: position 16,857,010 of record JARGCV010000085.1, read on the forward strand.
CTCAAAAGTTAGGCCTCGGCCTAGATTGCATTTGTTGGCAAATTGCCAATTAAGCATGAAAACCCAAAATGTGAAACTGACCTGAATTTCGAAAGGTATACATATATTCAGGTTCCCCACAGGTTGGGAAACCCGAAAAAACATGTTTTTTCCGGATCCAACATCTGACTGAAAAGTTAGGCCTCGGCCTAGATTGCATTTGTTGGCAAATTGCCAATTAAGCATGAAAACCCAAAATGTGAAACCGACCTGAATTTCGAAATGTATACATATATTCAGGTTCCCCACAGGTTGGGGAACCCGAAAAAACATGTTTTTTCCGGATCCGACCTGTCCCTCAAAAGATAGGCCTCAGCCTAGATTGCATTTGTTGGCAAATTGCCAATTAAGCATGAACACCCAAAATGTGAAACTGACCTGAATTTCGAAATGTATACATATATTCAGGTTCCCCACAGGTTGGGAAACCTGAAAAACCATGTTTTTTCCAGATCCGACCTCTCCCTCAAAAGTTAGGCCTCGGCATAGATTGCATTGGTTGACAAATAGCCAATTAAGCATGAAAAGTGAAAATGTGAAACTGACGTGAATTTCGAAAGGTATACATATATTCAGGTTCCCCACAGGTTGGGGAACCCGAAAAACTATGTTTTTCCTGGATCCGACCTCTCCCTCACAAGTTAGGCCTCGGCCTAGATTGCATTTGTTGGCAAATTGCCAATTAAGCATGAACACCCAAAATGTGAAACTGACCTGAATTTCGAAATGTATACATATATTCAGGTTCCCCACAGGTTGGGGAACCCGAAAAACTATGTTTTTCCTGGATCCGACCTCTCCCTCAAAAGTTAGGCCTCGGCCTAGATTGCATTTGTTGGCAAATTGCCAATTAAGCATGAAAACCCAAAATGTGAAACTGACCTGAATTTCGAAAGGTATACATATATTCAGGTTCCCCACAGGTTGGGAAACCCGAAAAACCATGTTTTTTCCAGATCCGACCTCTCCCTCAAAAGTTAGGCCTCGGCCTAGATTGCATTTGTTGGCGTAGCCAATTAAGCATGAAAAGCAAAAATGTGAAACTGACCTCAAATTCGAAATGTATACATATATTCAGGTTCCACACAAGTTGGGGAACCCGAAAAAACATGTTTTTTCCGGATCCGACCTCTCCCTCAAAAGTTAGGCCTCGGCCTAGATTGCATTTGTTGGCAAATTGCCAATTAAGCATCAACACCCAAAATGTGAAACTGACCTGAATTTCGAAAGGTATACATATATTCAGGTTCCCCACAGGTTGGGAAAACCGAAAAACCATGTTTTTTCCAGATCCGACCTCTCCCTCAAAAGTTAGGCCTCGGCCTAGATTGCATTTGTTGGCAAATTGCCAATTAAGCATGAAAACCCAAAATGTGAAACTGACCTGAATTTCGAAAGGTATACATATATTCAGGTTCCCCACAGGTTGGGAAACCCGAAAAAACATGTTTTTTCCGGATCCAACATCTGACTGAAAAGTTAGGCCTCGGCCTAGATTGCATTTGTTGGCAAATTGCCAATTAAGCATGAAAACCCAAAATGTGAAACCGACCTGAATTTCGAAATGTATACATATATTCAGGTTCCCCACAGGTTGGGGAACCCGAAAAAACATGTTTTTTCCGGATCCGACCTGTCCCTCAAAAGATAGGCCTCAGCCTAGATTGCATTTGTTGGCAAATTGCCAATTAAGCATGAACACCCAAAATGTGAAACTGACCTGAATTTCGAAATGTATACATATATTCAGGTTCCCCACAGGTTGGGAAACCCGAAAAACCATGTTTTTTCCAGATCCGACCTCTCCCTCAAAAGTTAGGCCTCGGCCTAGATTGCATTGGTTGACAAATAGCCAATTAAGCATGAAAAGTGAAAATGTGAAACTGACGTGAATTTCGAAAGGTATACATATATTCAGGTTCCCCACAGGTTGGGGAACCCGAAAAACTATGTTTTTCCTGGATCCGACCTCTCCCTCAAAAGTTAGGCCTCGGCCTAGATTGCATTTGTTGGCAAATTGCCAATTAAGCATGAACACCCAAAATGTGAAACTGACCTGAATTTCGAAATGTATACATATATTCAGGTTCCCCACAGGTTGGGGAACCCGAAAAACTATGTTTTTCCTGGATCCGACCTCTCCCTCAAAAGTTAGGCCTCGGCCTAGATTGCATTTGTTGGCAAATTGCCAATTAAGCATGAAAACCCAAAATGTGAAACTGACCTGAATTTCGAAAGGTATACATATATTCAGGTTCCCCACAGGTTGGGAAACCCGAAAAACCATGTTTTTTCCAGATCCGACCTCTCCCTCAAAAGTTAGGCCTCGGCCTAGATTGCATTTGTTGGCGTAGCCAATTAAGCATGAAAAGCAAAAATGTGAAACTGACCTCAAATTCGAAATGTATACATATATTCAGGTTCCACACAAGTTGGGGAACCCGAAAAAACATGTTTTTTCCGGATCCGACCTCTCCCTCAAAAGTTAGGCCTCGGCCTAGATTGCATTTGTTGGCAAATTGCCAATTAAGCATCAACACCCAAAATGTGAAACTGACCTGAATTTCGAAAGGTATACATATATTCAGGTTCCCCACAGGTAGGGAAAACCGAAAAACCATGTTTTTTCCAGATCCGACCTCTCCCTCAAAAGTTAGGCCTCGGCCTAGATTGCATTTGTTGGCAAATTGCCAATTAAGCATGAAAACCCAAAATGTGAAACTGACCTGAATTTCGAAAGGTATACATATATTCAGGTTCCCCACAGGTTGGGAAACCCGAAAAAACATGTTTTTTCCGGATCCAACATCTGACTGAAAAGTTAGGCCTCGGCCTAGATTGCATTTGTTGGCAAATTGCCAATTAAGCATGAAAACCCAAAATGTGAAACCGACCTGAATTTCGAAATGTATACATATATTCAGGTTCCCCACAGGTTGGGGAACCCGAAAAAACATGTTTTTTCCGGATCCGACCTGTCCCTCAAAAGATAGGCCTCAGCCTAGATTGCATTTGTTGGCAAATTGCCAATTAAGCATGAACACCCAAAATGTGAAACTGACCTGAATTTCGAAATGTATACATATATTCAGGTTCCCCACAGGTTGGGAAACCCGAAAAACCATGTTTTTTCCAGATCCGACCTCTCCCTCAAAAGTTAGGCCTCGGCCTAGATTGCATTGGTTGACAAATAGCCAATTAAGCATGAAAAGTGAAAATGTGAAACTGACGTGAATTTCGAAAGGTATACATATATTCAGGTTCCCCACAGGTTGGGGAACCCGAAAAACTATGTTTTTTCCGCATCCTACCTCTGCCTGAAAAGTTAGGCCTCAGCTTAGATTGCATTTGTTGGGAAATTGCCAATTAAGCATGAAAAGTGAAAATGTGAAACTGACCTGAATTTCGAAATGTATACATATATTCAGGTTCCCCACAGGTTGGGGAACCCGAAAAACTATGTTTTTTCCGGATCCGACCTCTCCCTCAAAAGTTAGGCCTCGGCCTAGATTGCATTTGTTGGCAAATTGCCAATTAAGCATCAACACCCAAAATGTGAAACTGACCTGAATTTCGAAATGTATACATATATTCAGGTTCCCCACAGGTTGGGGAACCCGAAAAACTATGTTTTTCCTGGATCCGACCTCTCCCTCAAAAGTTAGGCCTCGGCCTAGATTGCATTTGTTGGCAAATTGCCAATTAAGCATGAAAACCCAAAATGTGAAACTGACCTGAATTTCGAAAGGTATACATATATTCAGGTTCCCCACAGGTTGGGAAACCCGAAAAACCATGTTTTTTCCAGATCCGACCTCTCCCTCAAAAGTTAGGCCTCGGCCTAGATTGCATTTGTTGGCGTAGCCAATTAAGCATGAAAAGCAAAAATGTGAAACTGACCTCAAATTCGAAAGGTATACATATATTCAGGTTCCCCACAAGTTGGGGAACCCGAAAAAACATGTTTTTTCCGGATCCAACATCTGACTGAAAAGTTACGCCTCGAGCTAGATTGCATTTGTTGGCAAATTGCCAATTAAGCATGAAAACCCAAAATGTGAAACTGATGTGAATTTCGAAAGGTATACATATATTCAGGTTCCCCACAGGTTGGGGAACCCGAAAAACTATGTTTTTTCCGGATCCGACCTCTCCCTCAAAAGTTAGGCCTCGGCCTAGATTGCATTTGTTGGCAAATTGCCAATTAAGCATCAACACCCAAAATGTGAAACTGACCTGAATTTCGAAAGGTATACATATATTCAGGTTCCCCACAGGTTGGGAAAACCGAAAAAACCATGTTTTTTCCAGATCCGACCTCTCCCTCAAAAGTTAGGCCTCGGCCTAGATTGCATTTGTTGGCAAATTGCCAATTAAGCATGAAAACCCAAAATGTGAAACTGACCTGAATTTCGAAAGGTATACATATATTCAGGTTCCCCACAGGTTGGGAAACCCGAAAAACCATGTTTTTTCCAGATCCGACCTCTCCCTCAAAAGTTAGGCCTCGGCCTAGATTGCATTTGTAGGCGTAGCCAATTAAGCATGAAAAGCAAAAATGTGAAACTGACCTCAAATTCGAAATGTATACATATATTCAGGTTCCCCACAAGTTGGGGAACCCGAAAAAACATGTTTTTTCCAGATCCGACCTCTCCCTCAAAAGTTAGGCCTCGGCCTAGATTGCATTTGTTGGCGTAGCCAATTAAGCATGAAAAGCAAAAATGTGAAACTGACCTCAAATTCGAAATGTATACATATATTCAGGTTCCCCACAAGTTGGGGAACCCGAAAAAACATGTTTTTTCCGGATCCAACATCTGACTGAAAAGTTAGGCCTCGGCCTAGATTGCATTTGTTGGCAAATTGCCAATTAAGCATGAAAACCCAAAATGTGAAACTGACGTGAATTTCGAAATGTATACATATATTCAGGTTCCCCACAGGTTGGGGAACCCGAAAAACTATGTTTTTCCTGGATCCGACCTCTCCCTCAAAAGTTAGGCCTCGGCCTAGATTGCATTTGTTGGCAAATTGCCAATTAAGCATGAAAACCCAAAATGTCAAACTGACCTGAATTTCGAAAGGTATACATATATTCAGGTTCCCCACAGGTTGGGAAACCCGAAAAACCATGTTTTTTCCAGATCCGACCTCTCCCTCAAAAGTTAGGCCTCGGCCTAGATTGCATTTGTTGGCGTAGCCAATTAAGCATGAAAAGCAAAAATGTGAAACTGACCTCAAATTCGAAATGTATACATATATTCAGGTTCCCCACAAGTTGGGGAACCCGAAAAAACATGTTTTTTCCGGATCCACCATCTGACTGAAAAGTTAGGCCTCGGCCTAGATTGCATTTGTTGGCAAATTGCCAATTAAGCATGAAAACCCAAAATGTGAAACTGACGTGAATTTCGAAAGGTATACATATATTCAGGTTCCCCACAGGTTGGGGAACCCGAAAAACTATGTTTTTTCCGGATCCGACCTCTCCCTCAAAAGTTAGGCCTCGGCCTAGATTGCATTTGTTGGCAAATTGCCAATTAAGCATGAAAACCCAAAATGTGAAACTGACGTGAATTTCGAAAGGTATACATATATTCAGGTTCCCCACAGGTTGGGAAAAGCGAAAAACCATGTTTTTTCCAGATCCGACCTCTCCCTCAAAAGTTAGGCCTCGGCCTAGATTGCATTTGTTGGCAAATTGCCAATTAAGCATGAAAACCCAAAATGTGAAACTGACGTGAATTTCGAAAGGTATACATATATTCAGGTTCCCCACAGGTTGGGAAACCCGAAAAACCATGTTTTTTCCAGATCCGACCTCTCCCTCAAAAGTTAGGCCTCGGCCTAGATTGCATTTGTTGGCGTAGCCAATTAAGCATGAAAAGCAAAAATGTGAAACTGACCTCAAATTCGAAATGTATACATATATTCAGGTTCCCCACAAGTTGGGGAACCCGAAAAAACATGTTTTTTCCGGATCCAACATCTGACTGAAAAGTTAGGCCTCGGCCTAGATTGCATTTGTTGGCAAATTGCCAATTAAGCATCAACACCCAAAATGTGAAACTGACCTGAATTTCGAAAGGTATACATATATTCAGGTTCCCCACAGGTTGGGAAAACCGAAAAAACCATGTTTTTTCCAGATCCGACCTCTCCCTCAAAAGTTAGGCCTCGGCCTAGATTGCATTTGTTGGCAAATTGCCAATTAAGCATGAAAACCCAAAATGTGAAACTGACCTGAATTTCGAAAGGTATACATATATTCAGGTTCCCCACAGGTTGGGAAACCCGAAAAACCATGTTTTTTCCAGATCCGACCTCTCCCTCAAAAGTTAGGCCTCGGCCTAGATTGCATTTGTAGGCGTAGCCAATTAAGCATGAAAAGCAAAAATGTGAAACTGACCTCAAATTCGAAATGTATACATATATTCAGGTTCCCCACAAGTTGGGGAACCCGAAAAAACATGTTTTTTCCAGATCCGACCTCTCCCTCAAAAGTTAGGCCTCGGCCTAGATTGCATTTGTTGGCGTAGCCAATTAAGCATGAAAAGCAAAAATGTGAAACTGACGTGAATTTCGAAATGTATACATATATTCAGGTTCCCCACAAGTTGGGGAACCCGAAAAAACATGTTTTTTCCGGATCCAACATCTGACTGAAAAGTTAGGCCTCGGCCTAGATTGCATTTGTTGGCAAATTGCCAATTAAGCATGAAAACCCAAAATGTGAAACTGACCTGAATTTCGAAATGTATAATGTATAGGTTGGGGAACCCGAAAAACTATGTTTTTTCCGGATCCGACCTCTCCCTCAAAAGTTAGGCCTCGGCCTAGATTGCATTTGTTGGCAAATTGCCAATTAAGCATGAAAACCCAAAATGTGAAACTGACGTGAATTTCGAAAGGTATACATATATTCAGGTTCCCCACAGGTTGGGGAACCCGAAAAAACATGTTTTTTCCGGATCCACCATCTGACTGAAAAGTTAGGCCTCGGCCTAGATTGCATTTGTTGGCAAATTGCCAATTAAGCATGAAAACCCAAAATGTGAAACTGACCTGAATTTCGAAATGTATAATGTATAGGTTGGGGAACCCGAAAAACTATGTTTTTTCCGGATCCGACCTCTCCCTCAAAAGTTAGGCCTCGGCCTAGATTGCATTTGTTGGCAAATTGCCAATTAAGCATGAAAACCCAAAATGTGAAACTGACGTGAATTTCGAAAGGTATACATATATTCAGGTTCCCCACAGGTTGGGAAAACCGAAAAACCATGTTTTTTCCAGATCCGACCTCTCCCTCAAAAGTTAGGCCTCGGCCTAGATTGCATTTGTTGGCAAATTGCCAATTAAGCATGAAAACCCAAAATGTGAAACTGACGTGAATTTCGAAAGGTATACATATATTCAGGTTCCCCACAGGTTGGGAAAACCGAAAAACCATGTTTTTTCCAGATCCGACCTCTCCCTCAAAAGTTAGGCCTCGGCCTAGATTGCATTTGTTGGCAAATTGCCAATTAAGCATGAAAACCCAAAATGTGAAACTGACCTGAATTTCGAAAGGTATACATATATTCAGGTTCCCCACAGGTTGGGAAACCCGAAAAACCATGTTTTTTCCAGATCCGACCTCTCCCTCAAAAGTTAGGCCTCGGCCTAGATTGCATTTGTTGGCGTAGCCAATTAAGCATGAAAAGCAAAAATGTGAAACTGACCTCAAATTCGAAATGTATACATATATTCAGGTTCCCCACAAGTTGGGGAACCCGAAAAAACATGTTTTTTCCGGATCCGACCTGTCCCTCAAAAGATAGGCCTCAGCCTAGATTGCATTTGTTGGCAAATTGCCAATTAAGCATGAAAACCCAAAATGTGAAACTGACCTGAATTTCGAAATGTATACATATATTCAGGTTCCCCACAGGTTGGGAAAACCGAAAAACCATGTTTTTTCCAGATCCGACCTCTCCCTCAAAAGTTAGGCCTCGGCCTAGATTGCATTTGTTGGCAAATTGCCAATTAAGCATGAAAACCCAAAATGTGAAACTGACGTGAATTTCGAAAGGTATACATATATTCAGGTTCCCCACAGGTTGGGAAAACCGAAAAACCATGTTTTTTCCAGATCCGACCTCTCCCTCAAAAGTTAGGCCTCGGCCTAGATTGCATTTGTTGGCAAATTGCCAATTAAGCATGAAAACCCAAAATGTGAAACTGACCTGAATTTCGAAAGGTATACATATATTCAGGTTCCCCACAGGTTGGGAAACCCGAAAAACCATGTTTTTTCCAGATCCGACCTCTCCCTCAAAAGTTAGGCCTCGGCCTAGATTGCATTTGTTGGCGTAGCCAATTAAGCATGAAAAGCAAAAATGTGAAACTGACCTCAAATTCGAAATGTATACATATATTCAGGTTCCCCACAAGTTGGGGAACCCGAAAAAACATGTTTTTTCCGGATCCGACCTGTCCCTCAAAAGATAGGCCTCAGCCTAGATTGCATTTGTTGGCAAATTGCCAATTAAGCATGAAAACCCAAAATGTGAAACTGACCTGAATTTCGAAATGTATACATATATTCAGGTTCCCCACAGGTTGGGGAACCCGAAAAAACATGTTTTTTCCGGATCCGACCTGTCCCTCAAAAGATAGGCCTCAGCCTAGATTGCATTTGTTGGCAAATTGCCAATTAAGCATGAAAACCCAAAATGTGAAACTGACCTGAATTTCGAAATGTATACATATATTCAGGTTCCCCACAGGTTGGGGAACCCGAAAAACCATGTTTTTTCCAGATCCGACCTCTCCCTCAAAAGTTAGGCCTCGGCCTAGATTGCATTGGTTGACAAATAGCCAATTAAGCATGAAAAGTGAAAAGGTGAAACTGACGTGAATTTCGAAAGGTATACATATATTCAGGTTCCCCACAGGTTGGGGAACCCGAAAAACTATGTTTTTTCCGCATCCAACATCTGACTGAAAAGTTACGCCTCGGCTTAGATTGCATTTGTTGGCAAATTGCCAATTAAGCATGAAAACCCAAAATGTGAAACCGACCTGAATTTCGAAATGTATACATATATTCAGGTTCCCCACAGGTTGGGGAACCCGAAAAACTATGTTTTTTCCGGATCCGACCTCTCCCTCAAAAGTTAGGCCTCGGCCTAGATTGCATTTGTTGGCAAATTGCCAATTAAGCATCAACACCCAAAATGTGAAACTGACCTGAATTTCGAAATGTATACATATATTCAGGTTCCCCACAGGTTGGGGAACCCGAAAAAACATGTTTTTTCCGGATCCACCATCTGACTGAAAAGTTAGGCCTCGGCCTAGATTGCATTTGTTGGCAAATTGCCAATTAAGCATGAAAACCCAAAATGTGAAACTGACCTGAATTTCGAAATGTATAATGTATAGGTTGGGGAACCCGAAAAACTATGTTTTTTCCGGATCCGACCTCTCCCTCAAAAGTTAGGCCTCGGCCTAGATTGCATTTGTTGGCAAATTGCCAATTAAGCATGAAAACCCAAAATGTGAAACTGACGTGAATTTCGAAAGGTATACATATATTCAGGTTCCCCACAGGTTGGGGAACCCGAAAAAACATGTTTTTTCCGGATCCACCATCTGACTGAAAAGTTAGGCCTCGGCCTAGATTGCATTTGTTGGCAAATTGCCAATTAAGCATGAAAACCCAAAATGTGAAACTGACCTGAATTTCGAAATGTATAATGTATAGGTTGGGGAACCCGAAAAACTATGTTTTTTCCGGATCCGACCTCTCCCTCAAAAGTTAGGCCTCGGCCTAGATTGCATTTGTTGGCAAATTGCCAATTAAGCATGAAAACCCAAAATGTGAAACTGACGTGAATTTCGAAAGGTATACATATATTCAGGTTCCCCACAGGTTGGGAAAACCGAAAAACCATGTTTTTTCCAGATCCGACCTCTCCCTCAAAAGTTAGGCCTCGGCCTAGATTGCATTTGTTGGCAAATTGCCAATTAAGCATGAAAACCCAAAATGTGAAACTGACGTGAATTTCGAAAGGTATACATATATTCAGGTTCCCCACAGGTTGGGAAAACCGAAAAACCATGTTTTTTCCAGATCCGACCTCTCCCTCAAAAGTTAGGCCTCGGCCTAGATTGCATTTGTTGGCAAATTGCCAATTAAGCATGAAAACCCAAAATGTGAAACTGACCTGAATTTCGAAAGGTATACATATATTCAGGTTCCCCACAGGTTGGGAAACCCGAAAAACCATGTTTTTTCCAGATCCGACCTCTCCCTCAAAAGTTAGGCCTCGGCCTAGATTGCATTTGTTGGCGTAGCCAATTAAGCATGAAAAGCAAAAATGTGAAACTGACCTCAAATTCGAAATGTATACATATATTCAGGTTCCCCACAAGTTGGGGAACCCGAAAAAACATGTTTTTTCCGGATCCGACCTGTCCCTCAAAAGATAGGCCTCAGCCTAGATTGCATTTGTTGGCAAATTGCCAATTAAGCATGAAAACCCAAAATGTGAAACTGACCTGAATTTCGAAATGTATACATATATTCAGGTTCCCCACAGGTTGGGGAACCCGAAAAAACATGTTTTTTCCGGATCCGACCTGTCCCTCAAAAGATAGGCCTCAGCCTAGATTGCATTTGTTGGCAAATTGCCAATTAAGCATGAAAACCCAAAATGTGAAACTGACCTGAATTTCGAAATGTATACATATATTCAGGTTCCCCACAGGTTGGGGAACCCGAAAAACCATGTTTTTTCCAGATCCGACCTCTCCCTCAAAAGTTAGGCCTCGGCCTAGATTGCATTGGTTGACAAATAGCCAATTAAGCATGAAAAGTGAAAAGGTGAAACTGACGTGAATTTCGAAAGGTATACATATATTCAGGTTCCCCACAGGTTGGGGAACCCGAAAAACTATGTTTTTTCCGCATCCAACATCTGACTGAAAAGTTACGCCTCGGCTTAGATTGCATTTGTTGGCAAATTGCCAATTAAGCATGAAAACCCAAAATGTGAAACCGACCTGAATTTCGAAATGTATACATATATTCAGGTTCCCCACAGGTTGGGGAACCCGAAAAACTATGTTTTTTCCGGATCCGACCTCTCCCTCAAAAGTTAGGCCTCGGCCTAGATTGCATTTGTTGGCAAATTGCCAATTAAGCATCAACACCCAAAATGTGAAACTGACCTGAATTTCGAAATGTATACATATATTCAGGTTCCCCACAGGTTGGGGAACCCGAAAAACTATGTTTTTCCTGGATCCGACCTCTCCCTCAAAAGTTAGGCCTCGGCCTAGATTGCATTTGTTGGCAAATTGCCAATTAAGCATCAACATTCAAAATGTGAAACTGACCTGAATTTCGAAATGTATACATATATTCAGGTTCCCCACAGGTTGGGGAACCCGAAAAACTATGTTTTTCCTGGATCCGACCTCTCCCTCAAAAGTTAGGCCTCGGCCTAGATTGCATTTGTTGGCAAATTGCCAATTAAGCATGAAAACCCAAAATGTGAAACTGACCTGAATTTCGAAAGGTATACATATATTCAGGTTCCCCACAGGTTGGGAAACCCGAAAAACCATGTTTTTTCCAGATCCGACCTCTCCCTCAAAAGTTAGGCCTCGGCCTAGATTGCATTTGTTGGCGTAGCCAATTAAGCATGAAAAGCAAAAATGTGAAACTGACCTCAAATTCGAAATGTATACATATATTCAGGTTCCCCACAAGTTGGGGAACCCGAAAAAACATGTTTTTTCCGGATCCGACCTGTCCCTCAAAAGATAGGCCTCAGCATAGATTGCATTTGTTGGCAAATTGCCAATTAAGCATGAAAACCCAAAATGTGAAACTGACCTGAATTTCGAAATGTATACATATATTCAGGTTCCCCACAGGTTGGGGAACCCGAAAAACCATGTTTTTTCCAGATCCGACCTCTCCCTCAAAAGTCAGGCCTCGGCCTAGATTGCATTGGTTGACAAATAGCCAATTAAGCATGAAAAGTGAAAAGGTGAAACTGACGTGAATTTCGAAAGGTATACATATATTCAGGTTCCCCACAGGTTGGGGAACCCGAAAAACTATGTTTTTTCCGCATCCAACATCTGACTGAAAAGTTACGCCTCGGCTTAGATTGCATTTGTTGGCAAATTGCCAATTAAGCATGAAAACCCAAAATGTGAAACCGACCTGAATTTTGAAATGTATACATATATTCAGGTTCCCCACAGGTTGGGGAACCCGAAAAACTATGTTTTTTCCGGATCCGACCTCTCCCTCAAAAGTTAGGCCTCGGCCTAGATTGCATTTGTTGGCAAATTGCCAATTAAGCATCAACACCCAAAATGTGAAACTGACCTGAATTTCGAAATGTATACATATATTCAGGTTCCCCACAGGTTGGGGAACCCGAAAAACTATGTTTTTCCTGGATCCGACCTCTCCCTCAAAAGTTAGGCCTCGGCCTAGATTGCATTTGTTGGCAAATTGCCAATTAAGCATCAACATTCAAAATGTGAAACTGACCTGAATTTCGAAATGTATACATATATTCAGGTTCCCCACAGGTTGGGGAACCCGAAAAACTATGTTTTTCCTGGATCCGACCTCTCCCTCAAAAGTTAGGCCTCGGCCTAGATTGCATTTGTTGGCAAATTGCCAATTAAGCATGAAAACCCAAAATGTGAAACTGACCTGAATTTCGAAAGGTATACATATATTCAGGTTCCCCACAGGTTGGGGAACCCGAAAAAACATGTTTTTTCCGGATCCACCATCTGACTGAAAAGTTAGGCCTCGGCCTAGATTGCATTTGTTGGCAAATTGCCAATTAAGCATGAAAACCCAAAATGTGAAACTGACCTGAATTTCGAAATGTATAATGTATAGGTTGGGGAACCCGAAAAACTATGTTTTTTCCGGATCCGACCTCTCCCTCAAAAGTTAGGCCTCGGCCTAGATTGCATTTGTTGGCAAATTGCCAATTAAGCATGAAAACCCAAAATGTGAAACTGACGTGAATTTCGAAAGGTATACATATATTCAGGTTCCCCACAGGTTGGGAAAACCGAAAAACCATGTTTTTTCCAGATCCGACCTCTCCCTCAAAAGTTAGGCCTCGGCCTAGATTGCATTTGTTGGCAAATTGCCAATTAAGCATGAAAACCCAAAATGTGAAACTGACGTGAATTTCGAAAGGTATACATATATTCAGGTTCCCCACAGGTTGGGAAAACCGAAAAACCATGTTTTTTCCAGATCCGACCTCTCCCTCAAAAGTTAGGCCTCGGCCTAGATTGCATTTGTTGGCAAATTGCCAATTAAGCATGAAAACCCAAAATGTGAAACTGACCTGAATTTCGAAAGGTATACATATATTCAGGTTCCCCACAGGTTGGGAAACCCGAAAAACCATGTTTTTTCCAGATCCGACCTCTCCCTCAAAAGTTAGGCCTCGGCCTAGATTGCATTTGTTGGCGTAGCCAATTAAGCATGAAAAGCAAAAATGTGAAACTGACCTCAAATTCGAAATGTATACATATATTCAGGTTCCCCACAAGTTGGGGAACCCGAAAAAACATGTTTTTTCCGGATCCGACCTGTCCCTCAAAAGATAGGCCTCAGCCTAGATTGCATTTGTTGGCAAATTGCCAATTAAGCATGAAAACCCAAAATGTGAAACTGACCTGAATTTCGAAATGTATACATATATTCAGGTTCCCCACAGGTTGGGGAACCCGAAAAAACATGTTTTTTCCGGATCCGACCTGTCCCTCAAAAGATAGGCCTCAGCCTAGATTGCATTTGTTGGCAAATTGCCAATTAAGCATGAAAACCCAAAATGTGAAACTGACCTGAATTTCGAAATGTATACATATATTCAGGTTCCCCACAGGTTGGGGAACCCGAAAAACCATGTTTTTTCCAGATCCGACCTCTCCCTCAAAAGTTAGGCCTCGGCCTAGATTGCATTGGTTGACAAATAGCCAATTAAGCATGAAAAGTGAAAAGGTGAAACTGACGTCAATTTCGAAAGGTATACATATATTCAGGTTCCCCACAGGTTGGGGAACCCGAAAAACTATGTTTTTTCCGCATCCAACATCTGACTGAAAAGTTACGCCTCGGCTTAGATTGCATTTGTTGGCAAATTGCCAATTAAGCATGAAAACCCAAAATGTGAAACCGACCTGAATTTCGAAATGTATACATATATTCAGGTTCCCCACAGGTTGGGGAACCCGAAAAACTATGTTTTTTCCGGATCCGACCTCTCCCTCAAAAGTTAGGCCTCGGCCTAGATTGCATTTGTTGGCAAATTGCCAATTAAGCATCAACACCCAAAATGTGAAACTGACCTGAATTTCGAAATGTATACATATATTCAGGTTCCCCACAGGTTGGGGAACCCGAAAAACTATGTTTTTCCTGGATCCGACCTCTCCCTCAAAAGTTAGGCCTCGGCCTAGATTGCATTTGTTGGCAAATTGCCAATTAAGCATCAACATTCAAAATGTGAAACTGACCTGAATTTCGAAATGTATACATATATTCAGGTTCCCCACAGGTTGGGGAACCCGAAAAACTATGTTTTTCCTGGATCCGACCTCTCCCTCAAAAGTTAGGCCTCGGCCTAGATTGCATTTGTTGGCAAATTGCCAATTAAGCATGAAAACCCAAAATGTGAAACTGACCTGAATTTCGAAAGGTATACATATATTCAGGTTCCCCACAGGTTGGGAAACCCGAAAAACCATGTTTTTTCCAGATCCGACCTCTCCCTCAAAAGTTAGGCCTCGGCCTAGATTGCATTTGTTGGCGTAGCCAATTAAGCATGAAAAGCAAAAATGTGAAACTGACCTCAAATTCGAAATGTATACATATATTCAGGTTCCCCACAAGTTGGGGAACCCGAAAAAACATGTTTTTTCCGGATCCGACCTGTCCCTCAAAAGATAGGCCTCAGCATAGATTGCATTTGTTGGCAAATTGCCAATTAAGCATGAAAACCCAAAATGTGAAACTGACCTGAATTTCGAAATGTATACATATATTCAGGTTCCCCACAGGTTGGGGAACCCGAAAAACCATGTTTTTTCCAGATCCGACCTCTCCCTCAAAAGTCAGGCCTCGGCCTAGATTGCATTGGTTGACAAATAGCCAATTAAGGATGAAAAGTGAAAAGGTGAAACTGACGTGAATTTCGAAAGGTATACATATATTCAGGTTCCCCACAGGTTGGGGAACCCGAAAAACTATGTTTTTTCCGCATCCAACATCTGACTGAAAAGTTACGCCTCGGCTTAGATTGCATTTGTTGGCAAATTGCCAATTAAGCATGAAAACCCAAAATGTGAAACCGACCTGAATTTTGAAATGTATACATATATTCAGGTTCCCCACAGGTTGGGGAACCCGAAAAACTATGTTTTTTCCGGATCCGACCTCTCCCTCAAAAGTTAGGCCTCGGCCTAGATTGCATTTGTTGGCAAATTGCCAATTAAGCATCAACACCCAAAATGTGAAACTGACCTGAATTTCGAAATGTATACATATATTCAGGTTCCCCACAGGTTGGGGAACCCGAAAAACTATGTTTTTCCTGGATCCGACCTCTCCCTCAAAAGTTAGGCCTCGGCCTAGATTGCATTTGTTGGCAAATTGCCAATTAAGCATCAACATTCAAAATGTGAAACTGACCTGAATTTCGAAATGTATACATATATTCAGGTTCCCCACAGGTTGGGGAACCCGAAAAACTATGTTTTTCCTGGATCCGACCTCTCCCTCAAAAGTTAGGCCTCGGCCTAGATTGCATTTGTTGGCAAATTGCCAATTAAGCATGAAAACCCAAAATGTGAAACTGACGTGAATTTCGAAAGGTATACATATATTCAGGTTCCCCACAGGTTGGGAAACCCGAAAAACCATGTTTTTTCCAGATCCGACCTCTCCCTCAAAAGTTAGGCCTCGGCCTAGATTGCATTTGTTGGCGTAGCCAATTAAGCATGAAAAGCAAAAATGTGAAACTGACCTCAAATTCGAAATGTATACATATATTCAGGTTCCCCACAAGTTGGGGAATCCGAAAAAACATGTTTTTTCCGGATCCGACCTGTCCCTCAAAAGATAGGCCTCAGCCTAGATTGCATTTGTTGGCAAATTGCCAATTAAGCATGAAAACCCAAAATGTGAAACTGACCTGAATTTCGAAATGTATACATATATTCAGGTTCCCCACAGGTTGGGGAACCCGAAAAACCATGTTTTTTCCAGATCCGACCTCTCCCTCAAAAGTTAGGCCTCGGCCTAGATTGCATTGGTTGACAAATAGCCAATTAAGCATGAAAAGTGAAAAGGTGAAACTGACGTGAATTTCGAAAGGTATACATATATTCAGGTTCCCCACAGGTTGGGGAACCCGAAAAACTATGTTTTTTCCGCATCCAACATCTGACTGAAAAGTTACGCCTCGGCTTAGATTGCATTTGTTGGCAAATTGCCAATTAAGCATGAAAACCCAAAATGTGAAACCGACCTGAATTTCGAAATGTATACATATATTCAGGTTCCCCACAGGTTGGGGAACCCGAAAAACTATGTTTTTTCCGGATCCGACCTCTCCCTCAAAAGTTAGGCCTCGGCCTAGATTGCATTTGTTGGCAAATTGCCAATTAAGCATCAACACCCAAAATGTGAAACTGACCTGAATTTCGAAATGTATACATATATTCAGGTTCCCCACAGGTTGGGGAACCCGAAAAACTATGTTTTTCCAGATCCGACCTCTCCCTCAAAAGTTAGGCTTCGGCCTAGATTGCATTTGTTGGCAAATTGCCAATTAAGCATGAAAACCCAAAATGTGAAACTGACGTGAATTTCGAAAGGTATACATATATTCAGGTTCCCCACAGGTTGGGAAACCCGAAAAACCATGTTTTTTCCAGATCCGACCTCTCCCTCAAAAGTTAGGCCTCGGCCTAGATTGCATTTGTTGGCATAGCCAATTAAGCATGAAAAGCAAAAATGTGAAACTGACCTCAAATTCGAAATGTATACATATATTCAGGTTCCCCACAAGTTGGGGAACCCGAAAAAACATGTTTTTTCCGGATCCGACCTCTCCCTCAAAAGTTAGGCCTCAGCCTAGATTGCATTGGTTGACAAATAGCCAATTAAGCATGAAAAGTGAAAATGTGAAACTGACCTGAATTTCGAAATGTATACATATATTCAGGTTCCCCACAGGTTGGGGAACCCGAAAAACCATGTTTTTTCCGGATCCAACATCTGACTGAAGAGTTACGCCTCGGCTTAGATTGCATTTGTTGGGAAATTGCCAATTAAGCATGAAAAGTGAAAATGTGAAACTGACCTGAATTTCGAAATGTATACATATATTCAGGTTCCCCACAGGTTGGGGAACCCGAAAAACTATGTTTTTTCCGGATCCGACCTCTCCCTCAAAAGTTAGGCCTCGGCCTAGATTGCATTTGTTGGGAAATTGCCAATTAAGCATGAAAAGTGAAAATGTGAAACCGACCTGAATTTCGAAATGTATACATATATTCAGGTTCCCCACAGGTTGGGGAACCCGAAAAACTATGTTTTTCCGGATCCGACCTCTCCCTCAAAAGTTAGGCCTCGGCCTAGATTGCATTTGTTGGCAAATAGCCAATTAAGCATGAAAAGTGAAAATGTGAAACTGACCTGAATTTCGAAATGTATACATATATTCAGGTTCCCCACAGGTTGGGGAACCCGAAAAACCATGTTTTTTCCGGATCCAACATCTGACTGAAAAGTTACGCCTCGGCTTAGATTGCATTTGTTGGCAAATTGCCAATTAAGCATGAAAACCCAAAATGTGAAACTGACGTGAATTTCGAAAGGTATACATATATTCAGGTTCCCCACAGGTTGGGAAAACCGAAAAACCATGTTTTTTCCAGATCCGACATCTCCCTCAAAAGTTAGGCCTCGGCCTAGATTGCATTTGTTGGCGTAGCCAATTAAGCATGAAAACCCAAAATGTGAAACTGACGTGAATTTCGAAAGGTATACATATATTCAGGTTCCCCACAGGTTGGGGAACCCAAAAAACTATGTTTTTCCTGGATCCGACCTCTCCCTCAAAAGTTAGGCCTCGGCCTAGATTGCATTTGTTGGCAAATTGCCAATTAAGCATGAAAACCCAAAATGTGAAACTGACCTGAATTTCGAAATGTATACATATATTCAGGTTCCCCACAGGTTGGGGAACCCGAAAAACCATGTTTTTTCCGGATCCAACATCTGACTGAAAAGTTACGCCTCGGCTTAGATTGCATTTGTTGGGAAATTGCCAATTAAGCATGAAAAGAGAAAATGTGAAACCGACCTGAATTTCGAAATGTATACATATATTCAGGTTCCCCACAGGTTGGGGAACCCGAAAAACTATGTTTTTTCCGGATCCGACCTCTCCCTCAAAAGTTAGGCCTCGGCCTAGATTGCATTTGTTGGCAAATTGCCAATTAAGCATCAACACCCAAAATGTGAAACTGACCTGAATTTCGAAATGTATACATATATTCAGGTTCCCCACAGGTTGGGGAACCCGAAAAACTATGTTTTTCCTGGATCCGACCTCTCCCTCAAAAGTTAGGCCTCGGCCTAGATTGCATTTGTTGGCAAATTGCCAATTAAGCATGAAAACCCAAAATGTGAAACTGACGTGAATTTCGAAAGGTATACATATATTCAGGTTCCCCACAGGTTGGGGAACCCAAAAAACTATGTTTTTCCTGGATCCGACCTCTCCCTCAAAAGTTAGGCCTCGGCCTAGATTGCATTTGTTGGCAAATTGCCAATTAAGCATCAACACCCAAAATGTGAAACTGACCTGAATTTCGAAATGTATACATATATTCAGGTTCCCCACAGGTTGGGGAACCCGAAAAACTATGTTTTTCCTGGATCCGACCTCTCCCTCAAAAGTTAGGCCTCGGCCTAGATTGCATTTGTTGGCAAATTGCCAATTAAGGATGAAAACCCAAAATGTGAAACTGACCTGAATTTCGAAAGGTATACATATATTCAGGTTCCCCACAGGTTGGGAAAACCGAAAAACCATGTTTTTTCCAGATCCGACCTCTCCCTCAAAAGTTAGGCCTCGGCCTAGATTGCATTTGTTGGCAAATTGCCAATTAAGCATGAAAACCCAAAATGTGAAACTGACGTGAATTTCGAAAGGTATACATATATTCAGGTTCCCCACAGGTTGGGAAACCCGAAAAACCATGTTTTTTCCAGATCCGACCTCTCCCTCAAAAGTTAGGCCTCGGCCTAGATTGCATTTGTTGGCATAGCCAATTAAGCATGAAAAGCAAAAATGTGAAACTGACCTCAAATTCGAAATGTATACATATATTCAGGTTCCCCACAAGTTGGGGAACCCGAAAAAACATGTTTTTTCCGGATCCGACCTCTCCCTCAAAAGTTAGGCCTCAGCCTAGATTGCATTGGTTGACAAATAGCCAATTAAGCATGAAAAGTGAAAATGTGAAACTGACCTGAATTTCGAAATGTATACATATATTCAGGTTCCCCACAGGTTGGGGAACCCGAAAAACCATGTTTTTTCCGGATCCAACATCTGACTGAAGAGTTACGCCTCGGCTTAGATTGCATTTGTTGGGAAATTGCCAATTAAGCATGAAAAGTGAAAATGTGAAACTGACCTGAATTTCGAAATGTATACATATATTCAGGTTCCCCACAGGTTGGGGAACCCAAAAAACTATGTTTTTTCCGGATCCGACCTCTCCCTCAAAAGTTAGGCCTCGGCCTAGATTGCATTTGTTGGGAAATTGCCAATTAAGCATGAAAAGTGAAAATGTGAAACCGACCTGAATTTCGAAATGTATACATATATTCAGGTTCCCCACAGGTTGGGGAACCCGAAAAACTATGTTTTTCCGGATCCGACCTCTCCCTCAAAAGTTAGGCCTCGGCCTAGATTGCATTTGTTGGCAAATTGCCAATTAAGCATCAACACTAAAATGTGAAACTGACCTGAATTTCGAAATGTATACATATATTCAGGTTCCCCACAGGTTGGGGAACCCGAAAAACTATGTTTTTCCTGGATCCGACCTCTCCCTCAAAAGTTAGGCCTCGGCCTAGATTGCATTTGTTGGCAAATTGCCAATTAAGCATGAAAACCCAAAATGTGAAACTGACCTGAATTTCGAAAGGTATACATATATTCAGGTTCCCCACAGGTTGGGGAACCCGAAAAACTATGTTTTTTCCGGATCCAACATCTGACTGAAAAGTTACGCCTCGGCTTAGATTGCATTTGTTGGGAAATTGCCAATTAAGCATGAAAAGTGAAAATGTGAAACCGACCTGAATTTCGAAATGTATACATATATTCAGGTTCCCCACAGGTTGGGGAACCCGAAAAACTATGTTTTTTCTGGATCCGACCTCTCCCTCAAAAGTTAGGCCTCGGCCTAGATTGCATTTGTTGGCAAATTGCCAATTAAGCATCAACACCCAAAATGTGAAACTGACCTGAATTTCGAAATGTATACATATATTCAGGTTCCCCACAGGTTGGGGAACCCGAAAAACTATGTTTTTCCTGGATCCGACCTCTCCCTCAAAAGTTAGGCCTCGGCCTAGATTGCATTTGTTGGCAAATTGCCAATTAAGCATGAAAAGTGAAAATGTGAAACCGACCTGAATTTCGAAATGTATACATATATTCAGGTTCCCCACAGGTTGGGGAACCCGAAAAACTATGTTTTTTCCGGATCCGACCTCTCCCTCAAAAGTTAGGCCTCGGCCTAGATTGCATTTGTTGGCAAATTGCCAATTAAGCATCAACACCCAAAATGTGAAACTGACCTGAATTTCGAAATGTATACATATATTCAGGTTCCCCACAGGTTGGGGAACCCGAAAAACTATGTTTTTCCTGGATCCGACCTCTCCCTCAAAAGTTAGGCCTCGGCCTAGATTGCATTTGTTGGCAAATTGCCAATTAAGCATGAAAACCCAAAATGTGAAACTGACCTGAATTTCGAAAGGTATACATATATTCAGGTTCCCCACAGGTTGGGGAACCCGAAAAAACATGTTTTTTCCGGATCCAACATCTGACTGAAAAGTTAGGCCTCGGCCTAGATTGCATTTGTTGGCAAATTGCCAATTAAGCATGAAAACCCAAAATGTGAAACTGACGTGAATTTCGAAAGGTATACATATATTCAGGTTCCCCACAGGTTGGGGAACCCGAAAAACTATGTTTTTTCCGGATCCGACCTCTCCCTCAAAAGTTAGGCCTCGGCCTAGATTGCATTTGTTGGCAAATTGCCAATTAAGCATCAACACCCAAAATGTGAAACTGACCTGAATTTCGAAATGTATACATATATTCAGGTTCCCCACAGGTTGGGGAACCCGAAAAACTATGTTTTTCCTGGATCCGACCTCTCCCTCAAAAGTTAGGCCTCGGCCTAGATTGCATTTGTTGGCAAATTGCCAATTAAGCATGAAAACCCAAAATGTGAAACTGACGTGAATTTCGAAAGGTATACATATATTCAGGTTCCCCACAGGTTGGGAAAACCGAAAAACCATGTTTTTTCCAGATCCGACCTCTCCCTCAAAAGTTAGGCCTCAGCCTAGATTGCATTGGTTGACAAATAGCCAATTAAGCATGAAAAGTGAAAATGTGAAACTGACCTGAATTTCGAAATGTATACATATATTCAGGTTCCCCACAGGTTGGGGAACCCGAAAAACCATGTTTTTTCCGGATCCAACATCTGACTGAAAAGTTACGCCTCGGCTTAGATTGCATTTGTTGGCAAATTGCCAATTAAGCATGAAAACCCAAAATGTGAAACTGACGTGAATTTCGAAAGGTATACATATATTCAGGTTCCCCACAGGTTGGGAAAACCAAAAAACCATGTTTTTTCCAGATCCGACCTCTCCCTCAAAAGTTAGGCCTCGGCCTAGATTGCATTTGTTGGCAAATTGCCAATTAAGCATGAAAACCCAAAATGTGAAACTGACGTGAATTTCGAAAGGTATACATATATTCAGGTTCCCCACAGGTTGGGAAACCCGAAAAACCATGTTTTTTCCAGATCCGACCTCTCCCTCAAAAGTTAGGCCTCGGCCTAGATTGCATTTGTTGGCGTAGCCAATTAAGCATGAAAACCCAAAATGTGAAACTGACGTGAATTTCGAAAGGTATACATATATTCAGGTTCCCCACAGGTTGGGGAACCCGAAAAACTATGTTTTTACCGGATCCGACCTCTCCCTCAAAAGTTAGGCCTCGGCCTAGATTGCATTTGTTGGCAAATTGCCAATTAAGCATCAACACCCAAAATGTGAAACTGACCTGAATTTCGAAATGTATACATATATTCAGGTTCCCCACAGGTTGGGGAACCCGAAAAACTATGTTTTTCCGGATCCGACCTCTCCCTCAAAAGTTAGGCCTCGGCCTAGATTGCATTTGTTGGCAAATTGCCAATTAAGCATGAACACCCAAAATGTGAAACTGACCTGAATTTCGAAATATATACATATATTCAGGTTCCCCGCAGGTTGGGGAACCCGAAAAACTATGTTTTTCCTGGATCCGACCTCTCCCTCAAAAGTTAGGCCTCGGCCTAGATTGCATTTGTTGGCAAATTGCCAATTAAGCATGAAAACCCAAAATGTGAAACTGACCTGAATTTCGAAATGTATACATATATTCAGGTTCCCCACAGGTTGGGGAACCCGAAAAACCATGTTTTTTCCGGATCCAACATCTGACTGAAAAGTTACGCCTCGGTTTAGATTGCATTTGTTGGGAAATTGCCAATTAAGCATGAAAAGTGAAAATGTGAAACTGACCTGAATTTCGAAATGTATACATATATTCAGGTTCCCCACAGGTTGGGGAACCCGAAAAACTATGTTTTTCCGGATCCGACCTCTCCCTCAAAAGTTAGGCCTCGGCCTAGATTGCATTTGTTGGCAAATTGCCAATTAAGCATCAACACCCAAAATGTGAAACTGACGTGAATTTCGAAAGGTATACATATATTCAGGTTCCCCACAGGTTGGGGAACCCGAAAACCTATGTTTTTTCCGGATCCGACCTCTCCCTCAAAAGTTAGGCCTCGGCCTAGATTGCATTTGTTGGCAAATTGCCAATTAAGCATGAAAACCCAAAATGTGAAACTGACGTGAATTTCGAAAGGTATACATATATTCAGGTTCCCCACAGGTTGGGAAACCCAAAAAAACATGTTTTTTCCGGATCCAACATCTGACTGAAAAGTTAGGCCTCGGCCTAGATTGCATTTGTTGGCAAATTGCCAATTAAGCATGAAAACCCAAAATGTGAAACTGACGTGAATTTCGAAAGGTATACATATATTCAGGTTCCCCACAGGTTGGGGAACCCGAAAACCTATGTTTTTTCCGGATCCGACCTCTCCCTCAAAAGTTAGGCCTCGGCCTAGATTGCATTTGTTGGGAAATTGCCAATTAAGCATCAACACCCAAAATGTGAAACTGACCTGAATTTCGAAATGTATACATATATTCAGGTTCCCCACAGGTTGGGGAACCCGAAAAACTATGTTTTTTCCGCATCCGACATCTCCCTCAAAAGTCAGGCCTCGGCCTAGATTGCATTTGTTGGCAAATTGCCAATTAAGCATGAAAAGCAAAAATGTGAAACTGACCTGAATTTCGAAAGGTATACATATATTCAGGTTCCCCACAGGTTGGGGAACCCGAAAAACCATGTTTTTTCCGGATCCAACATCTGACTGAAAAGTTACGCCTCGGCTTAGATTGCATTTGTTGGGAAATTGCCAATTAAGCATGAAAAGTGAAAATGTGAAACTGACCTGAATTTCGAAATGTATACATATATTCAGGTTCCCCACAGGTTGGGGAACCCGAAAAACTATGTTTTTTCCGCATCCGACATCTCCCTCAAAAGTTAGGCCTCGGCCTAGATTGCATTTGTTGGCAAATTGCCAATTAAGCATGAAAAGTGAAAATATGAAACTGACCTCAAATTCGAAATGTATACATATATTCAGGTTCCCCACAGGTTGGGAAACCCGAAAAACCATGTTTTTTCCGGATCCGACCTCTCCCTCAAAAGTTAGGCCTTAGCCTAGATTGCATTGGTTGACAAATAGCCAATTAAGCATGAAAAGTGAAAATGTGAAACTGACGTGAATTTCGAAAGGTATACATATATTCAGGTTCCCCACAGGTTGGGGAACCCGAAAAAACATGTTTTTTCCGGATCCAATATCTGACTGAAAAGTTAGGCCTCGGCCTAGATTGCATTTGTTGGCAAATTGCCAATTAAGCATGAAAACCCAAAATGTGAAACCGACCTGAATTTCGAAATGTATACATATATTCAGGTTCCCCACAGGTTGGGGAACCCGAAAAAACATGTTTTTTCTGGATCCGACCTGTCCCTCAAAAGATAGGCCTCAGCCTAGATTGCATTTGTTGGCAAATTGCCAATTAAGCATGAACACCCAAAATGTGAAACTGACCTGAATTTCGAAATGTATACATATATTCAGGTTCCCCACAGGTTGGGGAACCCGAAAAACTATGTTTTTCCTGGATCCGACCTCTCCCTCAAAAGTTAGGCCTCGGCCTAGATTGCATTTGTTGGCAAATTGCCAATTAAGCATGAAAACCCAAAATGTGAAACTGACCTGAATTTTGAAATGTATACATATATTCAGGTTCCCCACAGGTTGGGAAACCCGAAAAACCATGTTTTTTCCAGATCCGACCTCTCCCTCAAAAGTTAGGCCTCGGCCTAGATTGCATTTGTTGGCGTAGCCAATTAAGCATGAAAAGCAAAAATGTAAAACTGACCTCAAATTCGAAATGTATACATATATTCAGGTTCCCCACAGGTTGGGAAACCCGAAAAACCATGTTTTTTCCGGATCCGACCTCTCCCTCAAAAGTTAGGCCTCAGCCTAGATTGCATTGGTTGACAAATAGCCAATTAAGCATGAAAAGTGAAAATGTGAAACTGACGTGAATTTCGAAAGGTATACATATATTCAGGTTCCCCACAGGTTGGGGAACCCGAAAAACTATGTTTTTTCCACATCCGACCTCTGCCTGAAAAGTTACGCCTCAGCTTAGATTGCATTTGTTGGGAAGTTGCCAATTAAGCATGAAAAGTGAAAATGTGAAACTGACCTGAATTTCGAAATGTATACATATATTCAGGTTCCCCACAGGTTGGGGAACCCGAAAAAACATGTTTTTTCCGGATCCAACATCTGACTGAAAAGTTAGGCCTCGGCCTAGATTGCATTTGTTGGCAAATTGCCAATTAAGCATGAAAACCCAAAATGTGAAACCGACCTGAATTTCGAAAGGTATACATATATTCAGGTTCCCCACAGGTTGGGGAACCCGAAAAACTATGTTTTTTCCGGATCCGACCTCTCCCTCAAAAGTTAGGCCTCGGCCTAGATTGCATTTGTTGGCAAATTGCCAATTAAGCATCAACACCCAAAATGTGAAACTGACCTGAATTTCGAAATGTATACATATATTCAGGTTCCCCACAGGTTGGGGAACCCGAAAAACTATGTTTTTCCTGGATCCGACCTCTCCCTCAAAAGTTAGGCCTCGGCCTAGATTGCATTTGTTGGCAAATTGCCAATTAAGCATGAAAACCCAAAATGTGAAACTGACGTGAATTTCGAAAGGTATACATATATTCAGGTTCCCCACAGGTTGGGAAAACCGAAAAACCATGTTTTTTCCAGATCCGACCTCTCCCTCAAAAGTTAGGCCTCGGCCTAGATTGCATTTGTTGGCAAATTGCCAATTAAGCATGAAAACCCAAAATGTGAAACTGACCTGAATTTCGAAAGGTATACATATATTCAGGTTCCCCACAGGTTGGGAAACCCGAAAAACCATGTTTTTTCCAGATCCGACCTCTCCCTCAAAAGTTAGGCCTCGGCCTAGATTGCATTTGTTGGCGTAGCCAATTAAGCATGAAAAGCAAAAATGTGAAACTGACCTCAAATTCGAAATGTATACATATATTCAGGTTCCCCACAAGTTGGGGAACCCGAAAAACTATGTTTTTTCCGGATCCGACCTCTCCCTCAAAAGTTAGGCCTTAGCCTAGATTGCATTGGTTGACAAATAGCCAATTAAGCATGAAAAGTGAAAATGTGAAACTGACGTGAATTTCGAAAGGTATACATATATTCAGGTTCCCCACAGTTTGGGGAACGCGAAAAACTATGTTTTTTCCGGATGCGACCTCTCCCTCAAAAGTTAGGCCTCAGCCTAGATTGCATTGGTTGACAAATAGCCAATTAAGCATGAAAAGTGAAAATGTGAAACTGACGTGAATTTCGAAAGGTATACATATATTCAGGTTCCCCACAGGTTGGGGAACCCGAAAAACCATGTTTTTTCCGGATCCAACATCTGACTGAAAAGTTAGGCCTCGGCCTAGATTGCATTTGTTGGCAAATTGCCAACAAATTGCATCAACACCCAAAATGTGAAACTGACCTGAATTTCGAAATGTATACATATATTCAGGTTCCCCACAGGTTGGGGAACCCGAAAAACTATGTTTTTCCTGGATCCGACCTCTCCCTCAAAAGTTAGGCCTCGGCCTAGATTGCATTTGTTGGCAAATTGCCAATTAAGCATGAAAACCCAAAATGTGAAACTGACGTGAATTTCGAAAGGTATACATATATTCAGGTTCCCCACAGGTTGGGAAAACCGAAAAACCATGTTTTTTCCAGATCCGACCTCTCCCTCAAAAGTTAGGCCTCGGCCTAGATTGCATTTGTTGGCAAATTGCCAATTAAGCATGAAAACCCAAAATGTGAAACTGACCTGAATTTCGAAAGGTATACATATATTCAGGTTCCCCACAGGTTGGGAAACCCGAAAAACCATGTTTTTTCCAGATCCGACCTCTCCCTCAAAAGTTAGGCCTCGGCCTAGATTGCATTTGTTGGCGTAGCCAATTAAGCATGAAAAGCAAAAATGTGAAACTGACCTCAAATTCGAAATGTATACATATATTCAGGTTCCCCACAAGTTGGGGAACCCGAAAAACTATGTTTTTTCCGGATCCGACCTCTCCCTCAAAAGTTAGGCCTTAGCCTAGATTGCATTGGTTGACAAATAGCCAATTAAGCATGAAAAGTGAAAATGTGAAACTGACGTGAATTTCGAAAGGTATACATATATTCAGGTTCCCCACAGTTTGGGGAACGCGAAAAACTATGTTTTTTCCGGATCCGACCTCTCCCTCAAAAGTTAGGCCTCAGCCTAGATTGCATTGGTTGACAAATAGCCAATTAAGCATGAAAAGTGAAAATGTGAAACTGACGTGAATTTCGAAAGGTATACATATATTCAGGTTCCCCACAGGTTGGGGAACCCGAAAAACTATGTTTTTTCCGGATCCGACCTCTCCCTCAAAAGTTAGGCCTCGGCCTAGATTGCATTTGTTGGCAAATTGCCTATTAAGCATCAACACCCAAAATGTGAAACTGACCTGAATTTCGAAATGTATACATATATTCAGGTTCCCCACAGGTTGGGGAACCCGAAAAACTATTTTTTTCATGATCCGACCTCTCCCTCAAAAGTTAGGCCTCGGCCTAGATTGCATTTGTTGGCAAATTGCCAATTAAGCATGAAAACCCAAAATGTGAAACTGACGTGAATTTCGAAAGGTATACATATATTCAGGTTCCCCACAGGTTGGGAAAACCGAAAAACCATGTTTTTTCCAGATCCGACCTCTCCCTCAAAAGTTAGGCCTCGGCCTAGATTGCATTTGTTGGCAAATTGCCAATTAAGCATGAAAACCCAAAATGTGAAACTGACCTGAATTTCGAAAGGTATACATATATTCAGGTTCCCCACAGGTTGGGAAACCCGAAAAACCATGTTTTTTCCAGATCCGACCTCTCCCTCAAAAGTTAGGCCTCGGCCTAGATTGCATTTGTTGGCGTAGCCAATTAAGCATGAAAAGCAAAAATGTGAAACTGACCTCAAATTCGAAATGTATACATATATTCCGGTTCCCCACAAGTTGGGGAACCCGAAAAACTATGTTTTTTCCGGATCCGACCTCTCCCTCAAAAGTTAGGCCTTAGCCTAGATTGCATTGGTTGACAAATAGCCAATTAAGCATGAAAAGTGAAAATGTGAAACTGACGTGAATTTCGAAAGGTATACATATATTCAGGTTCCCCACAGGTTGGGGAACCCGAAAAACTATGTTTTTTCCGCATCCTACCTCTGCCTGAAAAGTTAGGCCTCAGCTTAGATTGCATTTGTTGGGAAATTGCCAATTAAGCATGAAAAGTGAAAATGTGAAACTGACCTGAATTTCGAAATGTATAGATATATTCAGGTTCCCCACAGGTTGGGGAACCCGAAAAACTATGTTTTTTCCGGATCCGACCTCTCCCTCAAAAGTTAGGCCTCGGCCTAGATTGCATTTGTTGGCAAATTGCCAATTAAGCATCAACACCCAAAATGTGAAACTGACCTGAATTTCGAAATGTATACATATATTCAGGTTCCCCACAGGTTGGGGAACCCGAAAAACTATGTTTTTCCTGGATCCGACCTCTCCCTCAAAAGTTAGGCCTCGGCCTAGATTGCATTTGTTGGCAAATTGCCAATTAAGCATGAAAACCCAAAATGTGAAACTGACGTGAATTTCGAAAGGTATACATATATTCAGGTTCCCCACAGGTTGGGAAAACCGAAAAACCATGTTTTTTCCAGATCCGACCTCTCCCTCAAAAGTTAGGCCTCGGCCTAGATTGCATTTGTTGGCAAATTGCCAATTAAGCATGAAAACCCAAAATGTGAAACTGACCTGAATTTCGAAAGGTATACATATATTCAGGTTCCCCACAGGTTGGGAAACCCGAAAAACCATGTTTTTTCCAGATCCGACCTCTCCCTCAAAAGTTAGGCCTCGGCCTAGATTGCATTTGTTGGCGTAGCCAATTAAGCATGAAAAGCAAAAATGTGAAACTGACCTCAAATTCGAAATGTATACATATATTCAGGTTCCCCACAAGTTGGGGAACCCGAAAAACTATGTTTTTTCCACATCCGACCTCTGCCTGAAAAGTTACGCCTCAGCTTAGATTGCATTTGTTGGGAAATTGCCAATTAAGCATGAAAACCCAAAATGTGAAACTGACGTGAATTTCGAAAGGTATACATATATTCAGGTTCCCCACAGGTTGGGAAAACCGAAAAACCATGTTTTTTCCAGATCCGACCTCTCCCTCAAAAGTTAGGCCTCGGCCTAGATTGCATTTGTTGGCAAATTGCCAATTAAGCATGAAAACCCAAAATGTGAAACTGACCTGAATTTCGAAAGGTATACATATATTCAGGTTCCCCACAGGTTGGGGAACCCGAAAAAACATGTTTTTTCCGGATCCGACCTGTCCCTCAAAAGATAGGCCTCAGCCTAGATTGCATTTGTTGGCAAATTGCCAATTAAGCATGAACACCCAAAATGTGAAACTGACCTGAATTTCGAAATGTATACATATATTCAGGTTCCCCACAGGTTGGGAAACCCGAAAAACCATGTTTTTTCCAGATCCGACCTCTCCCTCAAAAGTTAGGCCTCGGCCTAGATTGCATTGGTTGACAAATAGCCAATTAAGCATGAAAAGTGAAAATGTGAAACTGACGTGAATTTCGAAAGGTATACATATATTCAGGTTCCCCACAGGTTGGGGAACCCGAAAAACTATGTTTTTTCCGCATCCTACCTCTGCCTGAAAAGTTAGGCCTCAGCTTAGATTGCATTTGTTGGGAAATTGCCAATTAAGCATGAAAAGTGAAAATGTGAAACTGACCTGAATTTCGAAATGTATACATATATTCAGGTTCCCCACAGGTTGGGGAACCCGAAAAACTATGTTTTTTCCGGATCCGACCTCTCCCTCAAAAGTTAGGCCTCGGCCTAGATTGCATTTGTTGGCAAATTGCCAATTAAGCATCAACACCCAAAATGTGAAACTGACCTGAATTTCGAAATGTATACATATATTCAGGTTCCCCACAGGTTGGGGAACCCGAAAAACTATGTTTTTCCTGGATCCGACCTCTCCCTCAAAAGTTAGGCCTCGGCCTAGATTGCATTTGTTGGCAAATTGCCAATTAAGCATGAAAACCCAAAATGTGAAACTGACCTGAATTTCGAAAGGTATACATATATTCAGGTTCCCCACAGGTTGGGAAACCCGAAAAACCATGTTTTTTCCAGATCCGACCTCTCCCTCAAAAGTTAGGCCTCGGCCTAGATTGCATTTGTTGGCGTAGCCAATTAAGCATGAAAAGCAAAAATGTGAAACTGACCTCAAATTCGAAATGTATACATATATTCAGGTTCCACACAAGTTGGGGAACCCGAAAAACTATGTTTTTCCTGGATCCGACCTCTCCCTCAAAAGTTAGGCCTCGGCCTAGATTGCATTTGTTGGCAAATTGCCAATTAAGCATGAAAACCCAAAATGTGAAACTGACGTGAATTTCGAAAGGTATACATATATTCAGGTTCCCCACAGGTTGGGAAAACCGAAAACCATGTTTTTTCCAGATCCGACCTCTCCCTCAAAAGTTAGGCCTCGGCCTAGATTGCATTTGTTGGCAAATTGCCAATTAAGCATGAAAACCCAAAATGTGAAACTGACCTGAATTTCGAAAGGTATACATATATTCAGGTTCCCCACAGGTTGGGAAACCCGAAAAACCATGTTTTTTCCAGATCCGACCTCTCCCTCAAAAGTTAGGCCTCGGCCTAGATTGCATTTGTTGGCGTAGCCAATTAAGCATGAAAAGCAAAAATGTGAAACTGACCTCAAATTCGAAATGTATACATATATTCAGGTTCCCCACAAGTTGGGGAACCCGAAAAACTATGTTTTTTCCGGATCCGACCTCTCCCTCAAAAGTTAGGCCTTAGCCTAGATTGCATTGGTTGACAAATAGCCAATTAAGCATGAAAAGTGAAAATGTGAAACTGACGTGAATTTCGAAAGGTATACATATATTCAGGTTCCCCACAGGTTGGGGAACCCGAAAAACTATGTTTTTTCCACATCCGACCTCTGCCTGAAAAGTTACGCCTCAGCTTAGATTGCATTTGTTGGGAAATTGCCAATTAAGCATGAAAAGTGAAAATGTGAAACTGACCTGAATTTCGAAATGTATACATATATTCAGGTTCCCCACAGGTTGGGGAACCCGAAAAAACATGTTTTTTCCGGATCCAACATCTGACTGAAAAGTTAGGCCTCGGCCTAGATTGCATTTGTTGGCAAATTGCCAATTAAGCATCAACACCCAAAATGTGAAACTGACCTGAATTTCGAAAGGTATACATATATTCAGGTTCCCCACAGGTTGGGAAAACCGAAAAACCATGTTTTTTCCAGATCCGACCTCTCCCTCAAAAGTTAGGCCTCGGCCTAGATTGCATTTGTTGGCAAATTGCCAATTAAGCATGAAAACCCAAAATGTGAAACTGACCTGAATTTCGAAAGGTATACATATATTCAGGTTCCCCACAGGTTGGGAAACCCGAAAAAACATGTTTTTTCCGGATCCAACATCTGACTGAAAAGTTAGGCCTCGGCCTAGATTGCATTTGTTGGCAAATTGCCAATTAAGCATGAAAACCCAAAATGTGAAACCGACCTGAATTTCGAAATGTATACATATATTCAGGTTCCCCACAGGTTGGGGAACCCGAAAAAACATGTTTTTTCCGGATCCGACCTGTCCCTCAAAAGATAGGCCTCAGCCTAGATTGCATTTGTTGGCAAATTGCCAATTAAGCATGAACACCCAAAATGTGAAACTGACCTGAATTTCGAAATGTATACATATATTCAGGTTCCCCACAGGTTGGGAAACCCGAAAAACCATGTTTTTTCCAGATCCGACCTCTCCCTCAAAAGTTAGGCCTCGGCCTAGATTGCATTGGTTGACAAATAGCCAATTAAGCATGAAAAGTGAAAATGTGAAACTGACGTGAATTTCGAAAGGTATACATATATTCAGGTTCCCCACAGGTTGGGGAACCCGAAAAACTATGTTTTTCCTGGATCCGACCTCTCCCTCAAAAGTTAGGCCTCGGCCTAGATTGCATTTGTTGGCAAATTGCCAATTAAGCATGAACACCCAAAATGTGAAACTGACCTGAATTTCGAAATGTATACATATATTCAGGTTCCCCACAGGTTGGGGAACCCGAAAAACTATGTTTTTCCTGGATCCGACCTCTCCCTCAAAAGTTAGGCCTCGGCCTAGATTGCATTTGTTGGCAAATTGCCAATTAAGCATGAAAACCCAAAATGTGAAACTGACCTGAATTTCGAAAGGTATACATATATTCAGGTTCCCCACAGGTTGGGAAACCCGAAAAACCATGTTTTTTCCAGATCCGACCTCTCCCTCAAAAGTTAGGCCTCGGCCTAGATTGCATTTGTTGGCGTAGCCAATTAAGCATGAAAAGCAAAAATGTGAAACTGACCTCAAATTCGAAATGTATACATATATTCAGGTTCCACACAAGTTGGGGAACCCGAAAAAACATGTTTTTTCCGGATCCGACCTCTCCCTCAAAAGTTAGGCCTCGGCCTAGATTGCATTTGTTGGCAAATTGCCAATTAAGCATCAACACCCAAAATGTGAAACTGACCTGAATTTCGAAAGGTATACATATATTCAGGTTCCCCACAGGTTGGGAAAACCGAAAAACCATGTTTTTTCCAGATCCGACCTCTCCCTCAAAAGTTAGGCCTCGGCCTAGATTGCATTTGTTGGCAAATTGCCAATTAAGCATGAAAACCCAAAATGTGAAACTGACCTGAATTTCGAAAGGTATACATATATTCAGGTTCCCCACAGGTTGGGAAACCCGAAAAAACATGTTTTTTCCGGATCCAACATCTGACTGAAAAGTTAGGCCTCGGCCTAGATTGCATTTGTTGGCAAATTGCCAATTAAGCATGAAAACCCAAAATGTGAAACCGACCTGAATTTCGAAATGTATACATATATTCAGGTTCCCCACAGGTTGGGGAACCCGAAAAAACATGTTTTTTCCGGATCCGACCTGTCCCTCAAAAGATAGGCCTCAGCCTAGATTGCATTTGTTGGCAAATTGCCAATTAAGCATGAACACCCAAAATGTGAAACTGACCTGAATTTCGAAATGTATACATATATTCAGGTTCCCCACAGGTTGGGAAACCCGAAAAACCATGTTTTTTCCAGATCCGACCTCTCCCTCAAAAGTTAGGCCTCGGCCTAGATTGCATTGGTTGACAAATAGCCAATTAAGCATGAAAAGTGAAAATGTGAAACTGACGTGAATTTCGAAAGGTATACATATATTCAGGTTCCCCACAGGTTGGGGAACCCGAAAAACTATGTTTTTTCCGCATCCTACCTCTGCCTGAAAAGTTAGGCCTCAGCTTAGATTGCATTTGTTGGGAAATTGCCAATTAAGCATGAAAAGTGAAAATGTGAAACTGACCTGAATTTCGAAATGTATACATATATTCAGGTTCCCCACAGGTTGGGGAACCCGAAAAACTATGTTTTTTCCGGATCCGACCTCTCCCTCAAAAGTTAGGCCTCGGCCTAGATTGCATTTGTTGGCAAATTGCCAATTAAGCATCAACACCCAAAATGTGAAACTGACCTGAATTTCGAAATGTATACATATATTCAGGTTCCCCACAGGTTGGGGAACCCGAAAAACTATGTTTTTCCTGGATCCGACCTCTCCCTCAAAAGTTAGGCCTCGGCCTAGATTGCATTTGTTGGCAAATTGCCAATTAAGCATGAAAACCCAAAATGTGAAACTGACCTGAATTTCGAAAGGTATACATATATTCAGGTTCCCCACAGGTTGGGAAACCCGAAAAACCATGTTTTTTCCAGATCCGACCTCTCCCTCAAAAGTTAGGCCTCGGCCTAGATTGCATTTGTTGGCGTAGCCAATTAAGCATGAAAAGCAAAAATGTGAAACTGACCTCAAATTCGAAAGGTATACATATATTCAGGTTCCCCACAAGTTGGGGAACCCGAAAAAACATGTTTTTTCCGGATCCAACATCTGACTGAAAAGTTACGCCTCGAGCTAGATTGCATTTGTTGGCAAATTGCCAATTAAGCATGAAAACCCAAAATGTGAAACTGATGTGAATTTCGAAAGGTATACATATATTCAGGTTCCCCACAGGTTGGGGAACCCGAAAAACTATGTTTTTTCCGGATCCGACCTCTCCCTCAAAAGTTAGGCCTCGGCCTAGATTGCATTTGTTGGCAAATTGCCAATTAAGCATCAACACCCAAAATGTGAAACTGACCTGAATTTCGAAAGGTATACATATATTCAGGTTCCCCACAGGTTGGGAAAACCGAAAAAACCATGTTTTTTCCAGATCCGACCTCTCCCTCAAAAGTTAGGCCTCGGCCTAGATTGCATTTGTTGGCAAATTGCCAATTAAGCATGAAAACCCAAAATGTGAAACTGACCTGAATTTCGAAAGGTATACATATATTCAGGTTCCCCACAGGTTGGGAAACCCGAAAAACCATGTTTTTTCCAGATCCGACCTCTCCCTCAAAAGTTAGGCCTCGGCCTAGATTGCATTTGTTGGCGTAGCCAATTAAGCATGAAAAGCAAAAATGTGAAACTGACCTCAAATTCGAAATGTATACATATATTCAGGTTCCCCACAAGTTGGGGAACCCGAAAAAACATGTTTTTTCCGGATCCGACCTGTCCCTCAAAAGATAGGCCTCAGCCTAGATTGCATTTGTTGGCAAATTGCCAATTAAGCATGAACACCCAAAATGTGAAACTGACCTGAATTTCGAAATGTATACATATATTCAGGTTCCCCACAGGTTGGGGAACCCGAAAAACCATGTTTTTTCCAGATCCGACCTCTCCCTCAAAAGTTAGGCCTCGGCCTAGATTGCATTGGTTGACAAATAGCCAATTAAGCATGAAAAGTGAAAATGTGAAACTGACGTGAATTTCGAAAGGTATACATATATTCAGGTTCCCCACAGGTTGGGGAACCCGAAAAACTATGTTTTTTCCGCATCCAACATCTGACTGAAAAGTTACGCCTCGGCTTAGATTGCATTTGTTGGCAAATTGCCAATTAAGCATGAAAACCTAAAATGTGAAACCGACCTGAATTTCGAAAGGTATACATATATTCAGGTTCCCCACAGGTTGGGAAAACCGAAAAACCATGTTTTTTCCAGATCCGACCTCTCCCTCAAAAGTTAGGCCTTAGCCTAGATTGCATTGGTTGACAAATAGCCAATTAAGCATGAAAAGTGAAAATGTGAAACTGACGTGAATTTCGAAAGGTATACATATATTCAGGTTCCCCACAGGTTGGGGAACCCGAAAAACTATGTTTTTTCCACATCCGACCTCTGCCTGAAAAGTTACGCCTCAGCTTAGATTGCATTTGTTGGGAAATTGCCAATTAAGCATGAAAAGTGAAAATGTGAAACTGACCTGAATTTCGAAATGTATACATATATTCAGGTTCCCCACAGGTTGGGGAACCCGAAAAAACATGTTTTTTCCGGATCCAACATCTGACTGAAAAGTTAGGCCTCGGCCTAGATTGCATTTGTTGGCAAATTGCCAATTAAGCATGAAAACCCAAAATGTGAAACCGACGTGAATTTCGAAAGGTATACATATATTCAGGTTCCCCACAGGTTGGGGAACCCGAAAAACTATGCTTTTTCCGGATCCGACCTCTCCCTCAAAAGTTAGGCCTCGGCCTAGATTGCATTTGTTGGCAAATTGCCAATTAAGCATCAACACCCAAAATGTGAAACTGACCTGAATTTCGAAATGTATACATATATTCAGGTTCCCCACAGGTTGGGGAACCCGAAAAACTATGTTTTTCCTGGATCCGACCTCTCCCTCAAAAGTTAGGCCTCGGCCTAGATTGCATTTGTTGGCAAATTGCCAATTAAGCATCAACATTCAAAATGTGAAACTGACCTGAATTTCGAAATGTATACATATATTCAGGTTCCCCACAGGTTGGGGAACCCGAAAAACCATGTTTTTTCCAGATCCGACCTCTCCCTCAAAAGTTAGGCCTCGGCCTAGATTGCATTTGTTGGCATAGCCAATTAAGCATGAAAAGCAAAAATGTGAAACTGACCTCAAATTCGAAATGTATACATATATTCAGGTTCCCCACAAGTTGGGGAACCCGAAAAAACATGTTTTTTCCGGATCCAACATCTGACTGAAAAGTTAGGCCTCGGCCTAGATTGCATTTGTTGGCAAATTGCCAATTAAGCATGAAAACCCAAAATGTGAAACTGACGTGAATTTCGAAAGGTATACATATATTCAGGTTCCCCACAGGTTGGGGAACCCGAAAAACTATGTTTTTTCCGGATCCGACCTCTCCCTCAAAAGTTAGGCCTCGGCCTAGATTGCATTTGTTGGCAAATTGCCAATTAAGCATGAAAACCCAAAATGTGAAACTGACGTGAATTTCGAAAGGTATACATATATTCAGGTTCCCCACAGGTTGGGAAAAGCGAAAAACCATGTTTTTTCCAGATCCGACCTCTCCCTCAAAAGTTAGGCCTCGGCCTAGATTGCATTTGTTGGCAAATTGCCAATTAAGCATGAAAACCCAAAATGTGAAACTGACGTGAATTTCGAAAGGTATACATATATTCAGGTTCCCCACAGGTTGGGAAACCCGAAAAACCATGTTTTTTCCAGATCCGACCTCTCCCTCAAAAGTTAGGCCTCGGCCTAGATTGCATTTGTTGGCGTAGCCAATTAAGCATGAAAAGCAAAAATGTGAAACTGACCTCAAATTCGAAATGTATACATATATTCAGGTTCCCCACAAGTTGGGGAACCCGAAAAAACATGTTTTTTCCGGATCCAACATCTGACTGAAAAGTTAGGCCTCGGCCTAGATTGCATTTGTTGGCAAATTGCCAATTAAGCATGAAAACCCAAAATGTGAAACTGACGTGAATTTCGAAATGTATACATATATTCAGGTTCCCCACAGGTTGGGGAACCCGAAAAACTATGTTTTTTCCGGATCCGACCTCTCCCTCAAAAGTTAGGCCTCGGCCTAGATTGCATTTGTTGGCAAATTGCCAATTAAGCATCAACACCCAAAATGTGAAACTGACCTGAATTTCGAAATGTATACATATATTCAGGTTCCCCACAGGTTGGGGAACCCGAAAAACTATGTTTTTCCTGGATCCGACCTCTCCCTCAAAAGTTAGGCCTCGGCCTAGATTGCATTTGTTGGCAAATTGCCAATTAAGCATGAAAACCCAAAATGTGAAACTGACCTGAATTTCGAAAGGTATACATATATTCAGGTTCCCCACAGGTTGGGAAACCCGAAAAACCATGTTTTTTCCAGATCCGACCTCTCCCTCAAAAGTTAGGCCTCGGCCTAGATTGCATTTGTTGGCGTAGCCAATTAAGCATGAAAAGCAAAAATGTGAAACTGACCTCAAATTCGAAATGTATACATATATTCAGGTTCCCCACAAGTTGGGGAACCCGAAAAAACATGTTTTTTCCGGATCCAACATCTGACTGAAAAGTTAGGCCTCGGCCTAGATTGCATTTGTTGGCAAATTGCCAATTAAGCATGAAAACCCAAAATGTGAAACTGACGTGAATTTCGAAATGTATACATATATTCAGGTTCCCCACAGGTTGGGGAACCCGAAAAAACATGTTTTTTCCGGATCCACCATCTGACTGAAAAGTTAGGCCTCGGCCTAGATTGCATTTGTTGGCAAATTGCCAATTAAGCATGAAAACCCAAAATGTGAAACTGACCTGAATTTCGAAATGTATAATGTATAGGTTGGGGAACCCGAAAAACTATGTTTTTTCCGGATCCGACCTCTCCCTCAAAAGTTAGGCCTCGGCCTAGATTGCATTTGTTGGCAAATTGCCAATTAAGCATGAAAACCCAAAATGTGAAACTGACGTGAATTTCGAAAGGTATACATATATTCAGGTTCCCCACAGGTTGGGGAACCCGAAAAAACATGTTTTTTCCGGATCCACCATCTGACTGAAAAGTTAGGCCTCGGCCTAGATTGCATTTGTTGGCAAATTGCCAATTAAGCATGAAAACCCAAAATGTGAAACTGACCTGAATTTCGAAATGTATAATGTATAGGTTGGGGAACCCGAAAAACTATGTTTTTTCCGGATCCGACCTCTCCCTCAAAAGTTAGGCCTCGGCCTAGATTGCATTTGTTGGCAAATTGCCAATTAAGCATGAAAACCCAAAATGTGAAACTGACGTGAATTTCGAAAGGTATACATATATTCAGGTTCCCCACAGGTTGGGAAAACCGAAAAACCATGTTTTTTCCAGATCCGACCTCTCCCTCAAAAGTTAGGCCTCGGCCTAGATTGCATTTGTTGGCAAATTGCCAATTAAGCATGAAAACCCAAAATGTGAAACTGACGTGAATTTCGAAAGGTATACATATATTCAGGTTCCCCACAGGTTGGGAAAACCGAAAAACCATGTTTTTTCCAGATCCGACCTCTCCCTCAAAAGTTAGGCCTCGGCCTAGATTGCATTTGTTGGCAAATTGCCAATTAAGCATGAAAACCCAAAATGTGAAACTGACCTGAATTTCGAAAGGTATACATATATTCAGGTTCCCCACAGGTTGGGAAACCCGAAAAACCATGTTTTTTCCAGATCCGACCTCTCCCTCAAAAGTTAGGCCTCGGCCTAGATTGCATTTGTTGGCGTAGCCAATTAAGCATGAAAAGCAAAAATGTGAAACTGACCTCAAATTCGAAATGTATACATATATTCAGGTTCCCCACAAGTTGGGGAACCCGAAAAAACATGTTTTTTCCGGATCCGACCTGTCCCTCAAAAGATAGGCCTCAGCCTAGATTGCATTTGTTGGCAAATTGCCAATTAAGCATGAAAACCCAAAATGTGAAACTGACCTGAATTTCGAAATGTATACATATATTCAGGTTCCCCACAGGTTGGGGAACCCGAAAAAACATGTTTTTTCCGGATCCGACCTGTCCCTCAAAAGATAGGCCTCAGCCTAGATTGCATTTGTTGGCAAATTGCCAATTAAGCATGAAAACCCAAAATGTGAAACTGACCTGAATTTCGAAATGTATACATATATTCAGGTTCCCCACAGGTTGGGGAACCCGAAAAACCATGTTTTTTCCAGATCCGACCTCTCCCTCAAAAGTTAGGCCTCGGCCTAGATTGCATTGGTTGACAAATAGCCAATTAAGCATGAAAAGTGAAAAGGTGAAACTGACGTGAATTTCGAAAGGTATACATATATTCAGGTTCCCCACAGGTTGGGGAACCCGAAAAACTATGTTTTTTCCGCATCCAACATCTGACTGAAAAGTTACGCCTCGGCTTAGATTGCATTTGTTGGCAAATTGCCAATTAAGCATGAAAACCCAAAATGTGAAACCGACCTGAATTTCGAAATGTATACATATATTCAGGTTCCCCACAGGTTGGGGAACCCGAAAAACTATGTTTTTTCCGGATCCGACCTCTCCCTCAAAAGTTAGGCCTCGGCCTAGATTGCATTTGTTGGCAAATTGCCAATTAAGCATCAACACCCAAAATGTGAAACTGACCTGAATTTCGAAATGTATACATATATTCAGGTTCCCCACAGGTTGGGGAACCCGAAAAAACATGTTTTTTCCGGATCCACCATCTGACTGAAAAGTTAGGCCTCGGCCTAGATTGCATTTGTTGGCAAATTGCCAATTAAGCATGAAAACCCAAAATGTGAAACTGACCTGAATTTCGAAATGTATAATGTATAGGTTGGGGAACCCGAAAAACTATGTTTTTTCCGGATCCGACCTCTCCCTCAAAAGTTAGGCCTCGGCCTAGATTGCATTTGTTGGCAAATTGCCAATTAAGCATGAAAACCCAAAATGTGAAACTGACGTGAATTTCGAAAGGTATACATATATTCAGGTTCCCCACAGGTTGGGGAACCCGAAAAAACATGTTTTTTCCGGATCCACCATCTGACTGAAAAGTTAGGCCTCGGCCTAGATTGCATTTGTTGGCAAATTGCCAATTAAGCATGAAAACCCAAAATGTGAAACTGACCTGAATTTCGAAATGTATAATGTATAGGTTGGGGAACCCGAAAAACTATGTTTTTTCCGGATCCGACCTCTCCCTCAAAAGTTAGGCCTCGGCCTAGATTGCATTTGTTGGCAAATTGCCAATTAAGCATGAAAACCCAAAATGTGAAACTGACGTGAATTTCGAAAGGTATACATATATTCAGGTTCCCCACAGGTTGGGAAAACCGAAAAACCATGTTTTTTCCAGATCCGACCTCTCCCTCAAAAGTTAGGCCTCGGCCTAGATTGCATTTGTTGGCAAATTGCCAATTAAGCATGAAAACCCAAAATGTGAAACTGACGTGAATTTCGAAAGGTATACATATATTCAGGTTCCCCACAGGTTGGGAAAACCGAAAAACCATGTTTTTTCCAGATCCGACCTCTCCCTCAAAAGTTAGGCCTCGGCCTAGATTGCATTTGTTGGCAAATTGCCAATTAAGCATGAAAACCCAAAATGTGAAACTGACCTGAATTTCGAAAGGTATACATATATTCAGGTTCCCCACAGGTTGGGAAACCCGAAAAACCATGTTTTTTCCAGATCCGACCTCTCCCTCAAAAGTTAGGCCTCGGCCTAGATTGCATTTGTTGGCGTAGCCAATTAAGCATGAAAAGCAAAAATGTGAAACTGACCTCAAATTCGAAATGTATACATATATTCAGGTTCCCCACAAGTTGGGGAACCCGAAAAAACATGTTTTTTCCTGATCCGACCTGTCCCTCAAAAGATAGGCCTCAGCCTAGATTGCATTTGTTGGCAAATTGCCAATTAAGCATGAAAAGTGAAAATGTGAAACTGACCTGAATTTCGAAATGTATACATATATTCAGGTTCCCCACAGGTTGGGGAACCCGAAAAAACATGTTTTTTCCGGATCCGACCTGTCCCTCAAAAGATAGGCCTCAGCCTAGATTGCATTTGTTGGCAAATTGCCAATTAAGCATGAAAACCCAAAATGTGAAACTGACCTGAATTTCGAAATGTATACATATATTCAGGTTCCCCACAGGTTGGGGAACCCGAAAAACCATGTTTTTTCCAGATCCGACCTCTCCCTCAAAAGTTAGGCCTCGGCCTAGATTGCATTGGTTGACAAATAGCCAATTAAGCATGAAAAGTGAAAAGGTGAAACTGACGTGAATTTCGAAAGGTATACATATATTCAGGTTCCCCACAGGTTGGGGAACCCGAAAAACTATGTTTTTTCCGCATCCAACATCTGACTGAAAAGTTACGCCTCGGCTTAGATTGCATTTGTTGGCAAATTGCCAATTAAGCATGAAAACCCAAAATGTGAAACCGACCTGAATTTCGAAATGTATACATATATTCAGGTTCCCCACAGGTTGGGGAACCCGAAAAACTATGTTTTTTCCGGATCCGACCTCTCCCTCAAAAGTTAGGCCTCGGCCTAGATTGCATTTGTTGGCAAATTGCCAATTAAGCATCAACACCCAAAATGTGAAACTGACCTGAATTTCGAAATGTATACATATATTCAGGTTCCCCACAGGTTGGGGAACCCGAAAAACTATGTTTTTCCTGGATCCGACCTCTCCCTCAAAAGTTAGGCCTCGGCCTAGATTGCATTTGTTGGCAAATTGCCAATTAAGCATCAACATTCAAAATGTGAAACTGACCTGAATTTCGAAATGTATACATATATTCAGGTTCCCCACAGGTTGGGGAACCCGAAAAACTATGTTTTTCCTGGATCCGACCTCTCCCTCAAAAGTTAGGCCTCGGCCTAGATTGCATTTGTTGGCAAATTGCCAATTAAGCATGAAAACCCAAAATGTGAAACTGACCTGAATTTCGAAAGGTATACATATATTCAGGTTCCCCACAGGTTGGGAAACCCGAAAAACCATGCTTTTTCCAGATCCGACCTCTCCCTCAAAAGTTAGGCCTCGGCCTAGATTGCATTTGTTGGCGTAGCCAATTAAGCATGAAAAGCAAAAATGTGAAACTGACCTCAAATTCGAAATGTATACATATATTCAGGTTCCCCACAAGTTGGGGAACCCGAAAAAACATGTTTTTTCCGGATCCGACCTGTCCCTCAAAAGATAGGCCTCAGCATAGATTGCATTTGTTGGCAAATTGCCAATTAAGCATGAAAACCCAAAATGTGAAACTGACCTGAATTTCGAAATGTATACATATATTCAGGTTCCCCACAGGTTGGGGAACCCGAAAAACCATGTTTTTTCCAGATCCGACCTCTCCCTCAAAAGTCAGGCCTCGGCCTAGATTGCATTGGTTGACAAATAGCCAATTAAGCATGAAAAGTGAAAAGGTGAAACTGACGTGAATTTCGAAAGGTATACATATATTCAGGTTCCCCACAGGTTGGGGAACCCGAAAAACTATGTTTTTTCCGCATCCAACATCTGACTGAAAAGTTACGCCTCGGCTTAGATTGCATTTGTTGGCAAATTGCCAATTAAGCATGAAAACCCAAAATGTGAAACCGACCTGAATTTTGAAATGTATACATATATTCAGGTTCCCCACAGGTTGGGGAACCCGAAAAACTATGTTTTTTCCGGATCCGACCTCTCCCTCAAAAGTTAGGCCTCGGCCTAGATTGCATTTGTTGGCAAATTGCCAATTAAGCATCAACATTCAAAATGTGAAACTGACCTGAATTTCGAAATGTATACATATATTCAGGTTCCCCACAGGTTGGGGAACCCGAAAAACTATGTTTTTCCTGGATCCGACCTCTCCCTCAAAAGTTAGGCCTCGGCCTAGATTGCATTTGTTGGCAAATTGCCAATTAAGCATGAAAACCCAAAATGTGAAACTGACGTGAATTTCGAAAGGTATACATATATTCAGGTTCCCCACAGGTTGGGAAACCCGAAAAACCATGTTTTTTCCAGATCCGACCTCTCCCTCAAAAGTTAGGCCTCGGCCTAGATTGCATTTGTTGGCGTAGCCAATTAAGCATGAAAAGCAAAAATGTGAAACTGACCTCAAATTCGAAATGTATACATATATTCAGGTTCCCCACAAGTTGGGGAATCCGAAAAAACATGTTTTTTCCGGATCCGACCTGTCCCTCAAAAGATAGGCCTCAGCCTAGATTGCATTTGTTGGCAAATTGCCAATTAAGCATGAAAACCCAAAATGTGAAACTGACCTGAATTTCGAAATGTATACATATATTCAGGTTCCCCACAGGTTGGGGAACCCGAAAAACCATGTTTTTTCCAGATCCGACCTCTCCCTCAAAAGTTAGGCCTCGGCCTAGATTGCATTGGTTGACAAATAGCCAATTAAGCATGAAAAGTGAAAAGGTGAAACTGACGTGAATTTCGAAAGGTATACATATATTCAGGTTCCCCACAGGTTGGGGAACCCGAAAAACTATGTTTTTTCCGCATCCAACATCTGACTGAAAAGTTACGCCTCGGCTTAGATTGCATTTGTTGGCAAATTGCCAATTAAGCATGAAAACCCAAAATGTGAAACCGACCTGAATTTCGAAATGTATACATATATTCAGGTTCCCCACAGGTTGGGGAACCCGAAAAACTATGTTTTTTCCGGATCCGACCTCTCCCTCAAAAGTTAGGCCTCGGCCTAGATTGCATTTGTTGGCAAATTGCCAATTAAGCATCAACACCCAAAATGTGAAACTGACCTGAATTTCGAAATGTATACATATATTCAGGTTCCCCACAGGTTGGGGAACCCGAAAAACTATGTTTTTCCTGGATCCGACCTCTCCCTCAAAAGTTAGGCCTCGGCCTAGATTGCATTTGTTGGCAAATTGCCAATTAAGCATCAACATTCAAAATGTGAAACTGACC
Organism: Bothrops alternatus; assembly: GCA_034064705.1. Lineage (NCBI taxonomy): Eukaryota > Metazoa > Chordata > Lepidosauria > Squamata > Viperidae > Bothrops > Bothrops alternatus. Next base: position 16,901,241 of record JARGCV010000085.1, read on the forward strand.
TGAATTTTGAAATGTATACATATATTCAGGTTCCCCACAGGTTGGGGAACCCGAAAAACCATGTTTTTTCCAGATCCGACCTCTCCCTCAAAAGTTAGGCCTCGGCCTAGATTGCATTTGTTGGCGTAGCCAATTAAGCATGAAAAGCAAAAATGTGAAACTGACCTCAAATTCGAAATGTATACATATATTCAGGTTCCCCACAAGTTGGGGAACCCGAAAAAACATGTTTTTTCCGGATCCAACATCTGACTGAAAAGTTAGGCCTCGGCCTAGATTGCATTTGTTGGCAAATTGCCAATTAAGCATGAAAACCCAAAATGTGAAACTGACGTGAATTTCGAAAGGTATACATATATTCAGGTTCCCCACAGGTTGGGGAACCCGAAAAACTATGTTTTTTCTGGATCCGACCTCTCCCTCAAAAGTTAGGCCTCGGCCTAGATTGCATTTGTTGGCAAATTGCCAATTAAGCATCAACACCCAAAATGTGAAACTGACCTGAATTTCGAAATGTATACATATATTCAGGTTCCCCACAGGTTGGGGAACCCGAAAAACTATGTTTTTCCTGGATCCGACCTCTCCCTCAAAAGTTAGGCCTCGGCCTAGATTGCATTTGTTGGCAAATTGCCAATTAAGCATGAAAACCCAAAATGTGAAACTGACGTGAATTTCGAAAGGTATACATATATTCAGGTTCCCCACAGGTTAGGAAACCCGAAAAACCATGTTTTTTCCAGATCCGACCTCTCCCTCAAAAGTTAGGCCTCGGCCTAGATTGCATTTGTTGGCGTAGCCAATTAAGCATGAAAAGCAAAAATGTGAAACTGACCTCAAATTCGAAATGTATACATATATTCAGGTTCCCCACAAGTTGGGGAACCCGAAAAAACATGTTTTTTCCGGATCCACCATCTGACTGAAAAGTTAGGCCTTAGCCTAGATTGCCTTGGTTGACAAATAGCCAATTAAGTATGAAAAGTGAAAATGTGAAACTGACGTGAATTTCGAAAGGTATACATATATTCAGGTTCCCCACAGGTTGGGAAACCCGAAAAACCATGTTTTTTCCAGATCCGACCTCTCCCTCAAAAGTTACGCCTCAGCTTAAATTGCATTTGTTGGGAAATTGCCAATTAAGCATGAAAAGTGAAAATGTAAAACTGACCTCAAATTCGAAATGTATACATATATTCAGGTTCCCCACAGGTTGGGAAACCCAAAAAACCATGTTTTTTCCGGATCCGACCTCTCCCTCAAAAGTTAGGCCTCAGCCTAGATTGCATTGGTTGACAAATAGCCAATTAAGCATGAAAAGTGAAAATGTGAAACTGACCTGAATTTCGAAAGGTATACATATATTCAGGTTCCCCACAGGTTGGGGAACCCGAAAAACTATGTTTTTTCCGGATCCGACCTCTCCCTCAAAAGTTAGGCCTCGGCCTAGATTGCATTTGTTGGCGTAGCCAATTAAGCATGAAAAGCAAAAATGTGAAACTGACCTCAAATTCGAAATGTATACATATATTCAGGTTCCCCACAAGTTGGGGAACCCGAAAAAACATGTTTTTTCCGGATCCAACATCTGACTGAAAAGTTAGGCCTCGGCCTAGATTGCATTTGTTGGCAAATTGCCAATTAAGCATGAAAACCCAAAATGTGAAACTGACGTGAATTTCGAAATGTATACATATATTCAGGTTCCCCACAAGTTGGGGAACCCGAAAAACTATGTTTTTTCCGCATCCTACCTCTGCCTGAAAAGTTACGCCTCAGCTTAGATTGCATTTGTTGGGAAATTGCCAATTAAGCATGAAAACCAAAAATGTGAAACCGACCTGAATTTCGAAATGTATACATATATTCAGGTTCCCCGCAGGTTGGGGAACCCGAAAAACTATGTTTTTCCTGGATCCGACCTCTCCCTCAAAAGTTAGGCCTCGGCCTAGATTGCATTTGTTGGCAAATTGCCAATTAAGCATGAAAACCCAAAATGTGAAACTGACCTGAATTTCGAAATGTATACATATATTCAGGTTCCCCACAGGTTGGGAAACCCAAAAAACCATGTTTTTTCCGCATCCGACCTCTCCCTCAAAAGTTAGGCCTCGGCCTAGATTGCATTTGTTGGCAAATGCCAATTAAGCATGAAAAGTGAAAATGTGAAACTGACGTGAATTTCGAAAGGTATACATATATTCAGGTTCCCCACAGGTTGGGGAACCCGAAAAACCATGTTTTTTCCGGATCCAACATCTGACTGAAAAGTTACGCCTCGGTTTAGATTGCATTTGTTGGGAAATTGCCAATTAAGCATGAAAAGTGAAAATGTGAAACCGACCTGAATTTCGAAATGTATACATATATTCAGGTTCCCCACAGGTTGGGGAACCCGAAAAACCATGTTTTTTCCGGATCCAACATCTGACTGAAAAGTTACGCCTCGGCTTAGATTGCATTTGTTGGGAAATTGCCAATTAAGCATGAAAAGTGAAAATGTGAAACCGACCTGAATTTCGAAATGTATACATATATTCAGGTTCCCCACAGGTTGGGGAACCCGAAAAACTATGTTTTTCCGGATCCGACCTCTCCCTCAAAAGTTAGGCCTCGGCCTAGATTGCATTTGTTGGTAAATTGCCAATTAAGCATCAACACCCAAGTTGTGAATCTGACCTGAATTTCGAAATGTATACATATATTCAGGTTCCCCACAGGTTGGGGAACCCGAAAAACTCTGTTTTTCCTGGATCCGACCACTCCCTCAAAAGTTAGGCCTCGGCCTAGATTGCATTTGTTGGCAAATTGCCAATTAAGCATGAAAACCCAAAATATGAAACTGACCTGAATTTCGAAAGGTATACATATATTAAGGTTCCCCACAGGTTGGGAAACCCGAAAAACCATGTTTTTTCCAGATCCGACCTCTCCCTCAAAAGTTAGGCCTCGGCCTAGATTGCATTTGTTGGCGTAGCCAATTAAGCATGAAAAGCAAAAATGTGAAACTGACCTCAAATTCGAAATGTATACATATATTCAGGTTCCCCACAAGTTGGGGAACCCAAAAAAACATGTTTTTTCCGGATCCAACATCTGACTGAAAAGTTAGGCCTCGGCCTAGATTGCATTTGTTGGCAAATTGCCAATTAAGCATGAAAACCCAAAATGTGAAACTGACGTGAATTTCGAAAGGTATACATATATTCAGGTTCCCCACAGGTTGGGGAACCCGAAAACCTATGTTTTTTCCGGATCCGACCTCTCCCTCAAAAGTTAGGCCTCGGCCTAGATTGCATTTGTTGGGAAATTGCCAATTAAGCATCAACACCCAAAATGTGAAACTGACCTGAATTTCGAAATGTATACATATATTCAGGTTCCCCACAGGTTGGGGAACCCGAAAAACTATGTTTTTCCTGGATCCGACCTCTCCCTCAAAAGTTAGGCCTCGGCCTAGATTGCATTTGTTGGCAAATTGCCAATTAAGCATGAAAACCCAAAATGTGAAACTGACGTGAATTTCGAAAGGTATACATATATTCAGGTTCCCCACAGGTTGGGAAACCCGAAAAACCATGTTTTTTCCAGATCCGACCTCTCCCTCAAAAGTTAGGCCTCGGCCTAGATTGCATTTGTTGGCGTAGCCAATTAAGCATGAAAAGCAAAAATGTGAAACTGACCTCAAATTCGAAATGTATATATATATTCAGGTTCCCCACAGGTTGGGAAACCCGAAAAACCATGTTTTTTCCGGATCCGACCTCTCCCTCAAAAGTTAGGCCTCAGCCTAGATTGCATTGGTTGACAAATAGCCAATTAAGCATGAAAAGTGAAAATGTGAAACTGACGTGAATTTCGAAAGGTATACATATATTCAGGTTCCCCACAGGTTGGGGAACCCGAAAAACTATGTTTTTTCCGCATCCTACCTCTGCCTGAAAAGTTACGCCTCAGCTTAGATTGCATTTGTTGGGAAATTGCCAATTAAGCATGAAAAGTGAAAATGTGAAACTGACCTGAATTTCGAAATGTATACATATATTCAGGTTCCCCACAGGTTGGGGAACCCGAAAAACTATGTTTTTCCGGATCCGACCTCTCCCTCAAAAGTTAGGCCTCGGCCTAGATTGCATTTGTTGGCAAATTGCCAATTAAGCATCAACACCCAAAATGTGAATCTGACCTGAATTTCGAAATGTATACATATATTCAGGTTCCCCACAGGTTGGGGAACCCGAAAAACTATGTTTTTCCTGGATCCGACCTCTCCCTCAAAAGTTAGGCCTCGGCCTAGATTGCATTTGTTGGCAAATTGCCAATTAAGCATGAAAACCCAAAATATGAAACTGACCTGAATTTCGAAAGGTATACATATATTCAGGTTCCCCACAGGTTGGGAAACCCGAAAAACCATGTTTTTTCCAGATCCGACCTCTCCCTCAAAAGTTAGGCCTCGGCCTAGATTGCATTTGTTGGCGTAGCCAATTAAGCATGAAAAGCAAAAATGTGAAACTGACCTCAAATTCGAAATGTATACATATATTCAGGTTCCCCACAAGTTGGGGAACCCAAAAAAACATGTTTTTTCCGGATCCAACATCTGACTGAAAAGTTAGGCCTCGGCCTAGATTGCATTTGTTGGGAAATTGCCAATTAAGCATCAACACCCAAAATGTGAAACTGACCTGAATTTCGAAATGTATACATATATTCAGGTTCCCCACAGGTTGGGGAACCCGAAAAACTATGTTTTTCCTGGATCCGACCTCTCCCTCAAAAGTTAGGCCTCGGCCTAGATTGCATTTGTTGGCAAATTGCCAATTAAGCATGAAAACCCAAAATGTGAAACTGACGTGAATTTCGAAAGGTATACATATATTCAGGTTCCCCACAGGTTGGGAAACCCGAAAAACCATGTTTTTTCCGCATCCGACATCTCCCTCAAAAGTTAGGCCTCGGCCTAGATTGCATTTGTTGGCGTAGCCAATTAAGCATAAAAAGCAAAAATGTGAAACTGACCTCAAATTCGAAATGTATACATATATTCAGGTTCCCCACAGGTTGGGAAAGCCGAAAAACCATGTTTTTTCCGGATCCGACCTCTCCCTCAAAAGTTAGGCCTCAGCCTAGATTGCATTGGTTGACAAATAGCCAATTAAGCATGAAAAGTGAAAATGTGAAACTGACGTGAATTTCGAAAGGTATACATATATTCAGGTTCCCCACAGGTTGGGGAACCCGAAAAACTATGTTTTTTCCGCATCCTACCTCTGCCTGAAAAGTTACGCCTCAGCTTAGATTGCATTTGTTGGGAAATTGCCAATTAAGCATGAAAAGTGAAAATGTGAAACTGACCTGAATTTCGAAAGGTATACATATATTCAAGTTCCCCACAGGTTGGGGAACCCGAAAAACTATGTTTTTTCCGCATCCGACATCTCCCTCAAAAGTTAGGCCTCGGCCTAGATTGCATTTGTTGGCAAATTGCCAATTAAGCATGAAAAGTGAAAATGTGAAACTGACCTCAAATTCGAAATGTATACATATATTCAGGTTCCCCACAGGTTGGGAAACCCGAAAAACCATGTTTTTTCCGGATCCGACCTCTCCCTCAAAAGTTAGGCCTTAGCCTAGATTGCATTGGTTGACAAATAGCCAATTAAGCATGAAAAGTGAAAATGTGAAACTGACGTGAATTTCGAAAGGTATACATATATTCAGGTTCCCCACAGGTTGGGGAAGCCGAAAAACTATGTTTTTTCCACATCCGACCTCTGCCTGAAAAGTTACGCCTCAGCTTAGATTGCATTTGTTGGGAAATTGCCAATTAAGCATGAAAAGTGAAAATGTGAAACTGACCTGAATTTCGAAATGTATACATATATTCAGGTTCCCCACAGGTTGGGGAACCCGAAAAAACATGTTTTTTCTGGATCCGACCTGTCCCTCAAAAGATAGGCCTCAGCCTAGATTGCATTTGTTGGCAAATTGCCAATTAAGCATGAACACCCAAAATGTGAAACTGACCTGAATTTCGAAATGTATACATATATTCAGGTTCCCCACAGGTTGGGGAACCCGAAAAACTATGTTTTTCCGGATCCGACCTCTCCCTCAAAAGTTAGGCCTCGGCCTAGATTGCATTTGTTGGCAAATTGCCAATTAAGCATGAACACCCAAAATGTGAAACTGACCTGAATTTCGAAATATATACATATATTCAGGTTCCCCGCAGGTTGGGGAACCCGAAAAACTATGTTTTTCCTGGATCCGACCTCTCCCTCAAAAGTTAGGCCTCGGCCTAGATTGCATTTGTTGGCAAATTGCCAATTAAGCATGAAAACCCAAAATGTGAAACTGACCTGAATTTCGAAATGTATACATATATTCAGGTTCCCCACAGGTTGGGGAACCCGAAAAACCATGTTTTTTCCGGATCCAACATCTGACTGAAAAGTTACGCCTCGGTTTAGATTGCATTTGTTGGGAAATTGCCAATTAAGCATGAAAAGTGAAAATGTGAAACCGACCTGAATTTCGAAATGTATACATATATTCAGGTTCCCCACAGGTTGGGGAACCCGAAAAACCATGTTTTTTCCGGATCCAACATCTGACTGAAAAGTTACGCCTCGGCTTAGATTGCATTTGTTGGGAAATTGCCAATTAAGCATGAAAAGTGAAAATGTGAAACCGACCTGAATTTCGAAATGTATACATATATTCAGGTTCCCCACAGGTTGGGGAACCCGAAAAACTATGTTTTTCCGGATCCGACCTCTCCCTCAAAAGTTAGGCCTCGGCCTAGATTGCATTTGTTGGCAAATTGCCAATTAAGCATGAACACCCAAAATGTGAAACTGACCTGAATTTCGAAATATATACATATATTCAGGTTCCCCGCAGGTTGGGGAACCCGAAAAACTATGTTTTTCCTGGATCCGACCTCTCCCTCAAAAGTTAGGCCTCGGCCTAGATTGCATTTGTTGGCAAATTGCCAATTAAGCATGAAAACCCAAAATGTGAAACTGACCTGAATTTCGAAATGTATACATATATTCAGGTTCCCCACAGGTTGGGGAACCCGAAAAACCATGTTTTTTCCGGATCCAACATCTGACTGAAAAGTTACGCCTCGGTTTAGATTGCATTTGTTGGGAAATTGCCAATTAAGCATGAAAAGTGAAAATGTGAAACCGACCTGAATTTCGAAATGTATACATATATTCAGGTTCCCCACAGGTTGGGGAACCCGAAAAACCATGTTTTTTCCGGATCCAACATCTGACTGAAAAGTTACGCCTCGGCTTAGATTGCATTTGTTGGGAAATTGCCAATTAAGCATGAAAAGTGAAAATGTGAAACTGACCTGAATTTCGAAATGTATACATATATTCAGGTTCCCCACAGGTTGGGGAACCCGAAAAACTATGTTTTTCCGGATCCGACCTCTCCCTCAAAAGTTAGGCCTCGGCCTAGATTGCATTTGTTGGCAAATTGCCAATTAAGCATCAACACCCAAAATGTGAAACTGACGTGAATTTCGAAAGGTATACATATATTCAGGTTCCCCACAGGTTGGGGAACCCGAAAACCTATGTTTTTTCCGGATCCGACCTCTCCCTCAAAAGTTAGGCCTCGGCCTAGATTGCATTTGTTGGCAAATTGCCAATTAAGCATGAAAACCCAAAATGTGAAACTGACGTGAATTTCGAAAGGTATACATATATTCAGGTTCCCCACAGGTTGGGAAACCCAAAAAAACATGTTTTTTCCGGATCCAACATCTGACTGAAAAGTTAGGCCTCGGCCTAGATTGCATTTGTTGGCAAATTGCCAATTAAGCATGAAAACCCAAAATGTGAAACTGACGTGAATTTCGAAAGGTATACATATATTCAGGTTCCCCACAGGTTGGGGAACCCGAAAACCTATGTTTTTTCCGGATCCGACCTCTCCCTCAAAAGTTAGGCCTCGGCCTAGATTGCATTTGTTGGGAAATTGCCAATTAAGCATCAACACCCAAAATGTGAAACTGACCTGAATTTCGAAATGTATACATATATTCAGTTTCCCCACAGGTTGGGGAACCCGAAAAACTATGTTTTTTCCGCATCCGACATCTCCCTCAAAAGTCAGGCCTCGGCCTAGATTGCATTTGTTGGCAAATTGCCAATTAAGCATGAAAAGCAAAAATGTGAAACTGACCTGAATTTCGAAAGGTATACATATATTCAGGTTCCCCACAGGTTGGGGAACCCGAAAAACCATGTTTTTTCCGGATCCAACATCTGACTGAAAAGTTACGCCTCGGCTTAGATTGCATTTGTTGGGAAATTGCCAATTAAGCATGAAAAGTGAAAATGTGAAACTGACCTGAATTTCGAAATGTATACATATATTCAGGTTCCCCACAGGTTGGGGAACCCGAAAAACTATGTTTTTTCCGCATCCGACATCTCCCTCAAAAGTTAGGCCTCGGCCTAGATTGCATTTGTTGGCAAATTGCCAATTAAGCATGAAAAGTGAAAATGTGAAACTGACCTCAAATTCGAAATGTATACATATATTCAGGTTCCCCACAGGTTGGGAAACCCGAAAAACCATGTTTTTTCCGGATCCGACCTCTCCCTCAAAAGTTAGGGCTTAGCCTAGATTGCATTGGTTGACAAATAGCCAATTAAGCATGAAAAGTGAAAATGTGAAACTGACGTGAATTTCGAAAGGTATACATATATTCAGGTTCCCCACAGGTTGGGGAACCCGAAAAACTATGTTTTTTCCACATCCGACCTCTGCCTGAAAAGTTACGCCTCAGCTTAGATTGCATTTGTTGGGAAATTGCCAATTAAGCATGAAAAGTGAAAATGTGAAACTGACCTGAATTTCGAAATGTATACATATATTCAGGTTCCCCACAGGTTGGGGAACCCGAAAAACCATGTTTTTTCCGGATCCAACATCTGACTGAAAAGTTACGCCTCGGTTTAGATTGCATTTGTTGGCAAATTGCCAATTAAGCATGAAAACCCAAAATGTGAAACTGACGTGAATTTCGAAATGTATACATATATTCAGGTTCCCCACAGGTTGGGGAACCCGAAAAACCATGTTTTTTCGGGATCAAACATCTGACTGAAAAGTTACGCCTCGGCTTAGATTGCATTTGTTGGGAAATTGCCAATTAAGCATGAACACCCAAAATGTGAAACTGACCTGAATTTCGAAATGTATACATATATTCAGGTTCCCCACAGGTTGGGGAACCCGAAAAACTATGTTTTTCCTGGATCCGACCTCTCCCTCAAAAGTTAGGCCTCGGCCTAGATTGCATTTGTTGGCAAATTGCCAATTAAGCATGAAAACCCAAAATGTGAAACTGACCTGAATTTTGAAATGTATACATATATTCAGGTTCCCCACAGGTTGGGAAACCCGAAAAACCATGTTTTTTCCAGATCCGACCTCTCCCTCAAAAGTTAGGCCTCGGCCTAGATTGCATTTGTTGGCGTAGCCAATTAAGCATGAAAAGCAAAAATGTAAAACTGACCTCAAATTCGAAATGTATACATATATTCAGGTTCCCCACAGGTTGGGAAACCCGAAAAACCATGTTTTTTCCGGATCCGACCTCTCCCTCAAAAGTTAGGCCTCAGCCTAGATTGCATTGGTTGACAAATAGCCAATTAAGCATGAAAAGTGAAAATGTGAAACTGACGTGAATTTCGAAAGGTATACATATATTCAGGTTCCCCACAGGTTGGGGAACCCGAAAAACTATGTTTTTTCCGGATCCGACCTCTCCCTCAAAAGTTAGGCCTCGGCCTAGATTGCATTTGTTGGCAAATTGCCAATTAAGCATCAACACCCAAAATGTGAAACTGACCTGAATTTCGAAATGTATACATATATTCAGGTTCCCCACAGGTTGGGGAACCCGAAAAACTATGTTTTTCCTGGATCCGACCTCTCCCTCAAAAGCTAGGCCTCGGCCTAGATTGCATTTGTTGGCAAATTGCCAATTAAGCATGAAAACCCAAAATGTGAAACTGACCTGAATTTCGAAAGGTATACATATATTCAGGTTCCCCACAGGTTGGGAAACCCGAAAAACCATGTTTTTTCCAGATCCGACCTCTCCCTCAAAAGTTAGGCCTCGGCCTAGATTGCATTTGTTGGCAAATTGCCAATTAAGCATCAACACCCAAAATGTGAAACTGACCTGAATTTCGAAATGTATACATATATTCAGGTTCCCCACAGGTTGGGGAACCCGAAAAACTATGTTTTTTCCACATCCGACCTCTGCCTGAAAAGTTAGGCCTCAGCCTAGATTGCATTGGTTGACAAAGCCAATTAAGCATGAAAAGTGAAAATGTGAAACTGACGTGAATTTCGAAAGGTATACATATATTCAGGTTCCCCACACGTTGGGGAACCCGAAAAACTATGTTTTTTCCGCATCCTACCTCTGCCTGAAAAGTTACGCCTCAGCTTAGATTGCATTTGTTGGGAAATTGCCAATTAAGCATGAAAAGTGAAAATGTGAAACTGACCTGAATTTCGAAAGGTATACATATATTCAGGTTCCCCACAGGTTGGGGAACACGAAAAACCATGTTTTTTCCGGATCCAACATCTGACTGAAAAGTTACGCCTCGGCTTAGATTGCATTTGTTGGGAAATTGCCAATTAAGCATGAAAAGTGAAAATTTGAAACTGACCTGAATTTCGAAATGTATACATATATTCAGGTTCCCCACAGGTTGGGGAACCCGAAAAACTATGTTTTTTCCGCATCCGACATCTCCCTCAAAAGTTAGGCCTCGGCCTAGATTGCATTTGTTGGCAAATTGCCAATTAAGCATGAACACCCAAAATGTGAAACTGACCTGAATTTCGAAATATATACATATATTCAGGTTCCCCACAGGTTGGGGAACCCGAAAAACTATGTTTCTCCTGGATCCGACCTCTCCCTCAAAAGTTAGGCCTCGGCCTAGATTGCATTTGTTGGCAAATTGCCAATTAAGCATGAAAACCCAAAATGTGAAACTGACCTGAATTTCGAAATGTATACATATATTCAGGTTCCCCACAGGTTGGGAAACCCAAAAAACCATGTTTTTTCCGCATCCGACCTCTCCCTCAAAAGTTAGGCCTCGGCCTATATTGCATTTGTTGGCAAATGCCAATTAAGAATGAAAAGTGAAAATGTGAAACTGACCTCAAATTCGAAATGTATACATATATTCAGGTTCCCCACAGGTTGGGGAACCCGAAAAACTATGTTTTTTCTGCATCCGACCTCTGCCTGAAAAGTTACGCCTCAGCTTAGATTGCATTTGTTGGAAAATTGCCAATTAAGCATGAAAAGTGAAAATGTGAAACTGACCTGAATTTCGAAATGTATACATATATTCAGGTTCCCCACAGGTTGGGGAACCCGAAAAACCATGTTTTTTCCGGATCCAACATCTGACTGAAAAGTTACGCCTCGGTTTAGATTGCATTTGTTGGCAAATTGCCAATTAAGCATGAAAACCCAAAATGTGAAACTGACGTGAATTTCGAAATGTATACATATATTCAGGTTCCCCACAGGTTGGGGAACCCGAAAAACCATGTTTTTTCGGGATCAAACATCTGACTGAAAAGTTACGCCTCGGCTTAGATTGCATTTGTTGGGAAATTGCCAATTAAGCATGAAAAGTGAAAATGTGAAACCGACCTGAATTTCGAAATGTATACATATATTCAGGTTCCCCACAGGTTGGGGAACACGAAAAACCATGTTTTTTCCGGATCCGACCTCTCCCTCAAAAGTTAGGCCTCAGCCTAGATTGCATTGGTTGACAAATAGCCAATTAAGCATGAAAAGTGAAAATGTGAAACTGACGTGAATTTCGAAAGGTATACATATATTCAGGTTCCCCACACGTTGGGGAACCCGAAAAACTATGTTTTTTCCGCATCCTACCTCTGCCTGAAAAGTTACGCCTCAGCTTAGATTGCATTTGTTGGGAAATTGCCAATTAAGCATGAAAAGTGAAAATGTGAAACTGACCTGAATTTCGAAAGGTATACATATATTCAGGTTCCCCACAGGTTGGGGAACACGAAAAACCATGTTTTTTCCGGATCCAACATCTGACTGAAAAGTTACGCCTCGGCTTAGATTGCATTTGTTGGGAAATTGCCAATTAAGCATGAAAAGTGAAAATGTGAAACTGACCTGAATTTCGAAATGTATACATATATTCAGGTTCCCCACAGGTTGGGGAACCCGAAAAACTATGTTTTTTCCGGATCCGACCTCTCCCTCAAAAGTTAGGCCTCGGCCTAGATTGCATTTGTTGGCAAATTGCCAATTAAGCATCAACACGCAAAATGTGAAACTGACCTGAATTTCGAAATGTATACATATATTCAGGTTCCCCACAGGTTGGGGAACCCGAAAAACTATGTTTTTCCTGGATCCGACCTCTCCCTCAAAAGCTAGGCCTCGGCCTAGATTGCATTTGTTGGCAAATTGCCAATTAAGCATGAAAACCCAAAATGTGAAACTGACCTGAATTTCGAAAGGTATACATATATTCAGGTTCCCCACAGGTTGGGAAACCCGAAAAACCATGTTTTTTCCAGATCCGACCTCTCCCTCAAAAGTTAGGCCTCGGCCTAGATTGCATTTGTTGGCAAATTGCCAATTAAGCATCAACACCCAAAATGTGAAACTGACCGGAATTTCGAAATGTATACATATATTCAGGTTCCCCACAGGTTGGGGAACCCGAAAAACTATGTTTTTTCCACATCCGACCTCTGCCTGAAAAGTTAGGCCTCAGCCTAGATTGCATTGGTTGACAAAGCCAATTAAGCATGAAAAGTGAAAATGTGAAACTGACGTGAATTTCGAAAGGTATACATATATTCAGGTTCCCCACACGTTGGGGAACCCGAAAAACTATGTTTTTTCCGCATCCTACCTCTGCCTGAAAAGTTACGCCTCAGCTTAGATTGCATTTGTTGGGAAATTGCCAATTAAGCATGAAAAGTGAAAATGTGAAACTGACCTGAATTTCGAAAGGTATACATATATTCAGGTTCCCCACAGGTTGGGGAACACGAAAAACCATGTTTTTTCCGGATCCAACATCTGACTGAAAAGTTACGCCTCGGCTTAGATTGCATTTGTTGGGAAATTGCCAATTAAGCATGAAAAGTGAAAATGTGAAACTGACCTGAATTTCGAAATGTATACATATATTCAGGTTCCCCACAGGTTGGGGAACCCGAAAAACTATGTTTTTTCCGCATCCGACATCTCCCTCAAAAGTTAGGCCTCGGCCTAGATTGCATTTGTTGGCAAATTGCCAATTAAGCATGAACACCCAAAATGTGAAACTGACCTGAATTTCGAAATATATACATATATTCAGGTTCCCCACAGGTTGGGGAACCCGAAAAACTATGTTTCTCCTGGATCCGACCTCTCCCTCAAAAGTTAGGCCTCGGCCTAGATTGCATTTGTTGGCAAATTGCCAATTAAGCATGAAAACCCAAAATGTGAAACTGACCTGAATTTCGAAATGTATACATATATTCAGGTTCCCCACAGGTTGGGAAACCCAAAAAACCATGTTTTTTCCGCATCCGACCTCTCCCTCAAAAGTTAGGCCTCGGCCTATATTGCATTTGTTGGCAAATGCCAATTAAGAATGAAAAGTGAAAATGTGAAACTGACCTCAAATTCGAAATGTATACATATATTCAGGTTCCCCACAGGTTGGGGAACCCGAAAAACTATGTTTTTTCTGCATCCGACCTCTGCCTGAAAAGTTACGCCTCAGCTTAGATTGCATTTGTTGGAAAATTGCCAATTAAGCATGAAAAGTGAAAATGTGAAACTGACCTGAATTTCGAAATGTATACATATATTCAGGTTCCCCACAGGTTGGGGAACCCGAAAAACCATGTTTTTTCGGGATCAAACATCTGACTGAAAAGTTACGCCTCGGCTTAGATTGCATTTGTTGGGAAATTGCCAATTAAGCATGAAAAGTGAAAATGTGAAACCGACCTGAATTTCGAAATGTATACATATATTCAGGTTCCCCACAGGTTGGGGAACACGAAAAACCATGTTTTTTCCGGATCCGACCTCTCCCTCAAAAGTTAGGCCTCAGCCTAGATTGCATTGGTTGACAAATAGCCAATTAAGCATGAAAAGTGAAAATGTGAAACTGACGTGAATTTCGAAAGGTATACATATATTCAGGTTCCCCACACGTTGGGGAACCCGAAAAACTATGTTTTTTCCGCATCCTACCTCTGCCTGAAAAGTTACGCCTCAGCTTAGATTGCATTTGTTGGGAAATTGCCAATTAAGCATGAAAAGTGAAAATGTGAAACTGACCTGAATTTCGAAAGGTATACATATATTCAGGTTCCCCACAGGTTGGGGAACACGAAAAACCATGTTTTTTCCGGATCCAACATCTGACTGAAAAGTTACGCCTCGGCTTAGATTGCATTTGTTGGGAAATTGCCAATTAAGCATGAAAAGTGAAAATGTGAAACTGACCTGAATTTCGAAATGTATACATATATTCAGGTTCCCCACAGGTTGGGGAACCCGAAAAACTATGTTTTTTCCGCATCCGACATCTCCCTCAAAAGTTAGGCCTCGGCCTAGATTGCATTTGTTGGCAAATTGCCAATTAAGCATGAACACCCAAAATGTGAAACTGACCTGAATTTCGAAATATATACATATATTCAGGTTCCCCACAGGTTGGGGAACCCGAAAAACTATGTTTCTCCTGGATCCGACCTCTCCCTCAAAAGTTAGGCCTCGGCCTAGATTGCATTTGTTGGCAAATTGCCAATTAAGCATGAAAACCCAAAATGTGAAACTGACCTGAATTTCGAAATGTATACATATATTCAGGTTCCCCACAGGTTGGGAAACCCAAAAAACCATGTTTTTTCCGCATCCGACCTCTCCCTCAAAAGTTAGGCCTCGGCCTATATTGCATTTGTTGGCAAATGCCAATTAAGAATGAAAAGTGAAAATGTGAAACTGACCTCAAATTCGAAATGTATACATATATTCAGGTTCCCCACAGGTTGGGGAACCCGAAAAACTATGTTTTTTCTGCATCCGACCTCTGCCTGAAAAGTTACGCCTCAGCTTAGATTGCATTTGTTGGAAAATTGCCAATTAAGCATGAAAAGTGAAAATGTGAAACTGACCTGAATTTCGAAATGTATACATATATTCAGGTTCCCCACAGGTTGGGGAACCCGAAAAACCATGTTTTTTCCGGATCCAACATCTGACTGAAAAGTTACGCCTCGGTTTAGATTGCATTTGTTGGCAAATTGCCAATTAAGCATGAAAACCCAAAATGTGAAACTGACGTGAATTTCGAAATGTATACATATATTCAGGTTCCCCACAGGTTGGGGAACCCGAAAAACCATGTTTTTTCGGGATCAAACATCTGACTGAAAAGTTACGCCTCGGCTTAGATTGCATTTGTTGGGAAATTGCCAATTAAGCATGAAAAGTGAAAATGTGAAACCGACCTGAATTTCGAAATGTATACATATATTCAGGTTCCCCACAGGTTGGGGAACCCGAAAAACTATGTTTTTCCTGGATCCGACCTCTCCCTCAAAAGTTAGGCCTCGGCCTAGATTGCATTTGTTGGCAAATTGCCAATTAAGCATGAAAACCCAAAATGTGAAACTGACCTGAATTTCGAAATGTATACATATATTCAGGTTCCCCACAGGTTGGGAAACCCCAAAAACCATGTTTTTTCCGCATCCGACCTCTCCCTCAAAAGTTAGGCCTCGGCCTATATTGCATTTGTTGGCAAATGCCAATTAAGAATGAAAAGTGAAAATGTGAAACTGACCTCAAATTCGAAATGTATACATATATTCAGGTTCCCCACAGGTTGGGGAACCCGAAAAACTATGTTTTTTCTGCATCCGACCTCTGCCTGAAAAGTTACGCCTCAGCTTAGATTGCATTTGTTGGAAAATTGCCAATTAAGCATGAAAAGTGAAAATGTGAAACTGACCTGAATTTCGAAATGTATACATATATTCAGGTTCCCCACAGGTTGGGGAACCCGAAAAACCATGTTTTTTCCGGATCCAACATCTGACTGAAAAGTTACGCCTCGGTTTAGATTGCATTTGTTGGCAAATTGCCAATTAAGCATGAAAACCCAAAATGTGAAACTGACGTGAATTTCGAAATGTATACATATATTCAGGTTCCCCACAGGTTGGGGAACCCGAAAAACCATGTTTTTTCGGGATCAAACATCTGACTGAAAAGTTACGCCTCGGCTTAGATTGCATTTGTTGGGAAATTGCCAATTAAGCATGAAAAGTGAAAATGTGAAACCGACCTGAATTTCGAAATGTATACATATATTCAGGTTCCCCACAGGTTGGGGAACACGAAAAACCATGTTTTTTCCGGATCCGACCTCTCCCTCAAAAGTTAGGCCTCAGCCTAGATTGCATTGGTTGACAAATAGCCAATTAAGCATGAAAAGTGAAAATGTGAAACTGACGTGAATTTCGAAAGGTATACATATATTCAGGTTCCCCACACGTTGGGGAACCCGAAAAACTATGTTTTTTCCGCATCCTACCTCTGCCTGAAAAGTTACGCCTCAGCTTAGATTGCATTTGTTGGGAAATTGCCAATTAAGCATGAAAAGTGAAAATGTGAAACTGACCTGAATTTCGAAAGGTATACATATATTCAGGTTCCCCACAGGTTGGGGAACACGAAAAACCATGTTTTTTCCGGATCCAACATCTGACTGAAAAGTTACGCCTCGGCTTAGATTGCATTTGTTGGGAAATTGCCAATTAAGCATGAAAAGTGAAAATGTGAAACTGACCTGAATTTCGAAATGTATACATATATTCAGGTTCCCCACAGGTTGGGGAACCCGAAAAACTATGTTTTTTCCGCATCCGACATCTCCCTCAAAAGTTAGGCCTCGGCCTAGATTGCATTTGTTGGCAAATTGCCAATTAAGCATGAACACCCAAAATGTGAAACTGACCTGAATTTCGAAATATATACATATATTCAGGTTCCCCACAGGTTGGGGAACCCGAAAAACTATGTTTCTCCTGGATCCGACCTCTCCCTCAAAAGTTAGGCCTCGGCCTAGATTGCATTTGTTGGCAAATTGCCAATTAAGCATGAAAACCCAAAATGTGAAACTGACCTGAATTTCGAAATGTATACATATATTCAGGTTCCCCACAGGTTGGGAAACCCAAAAAACCATGTTTTTTCCGCATCCGACCTCTCCCTCAAAAGTTAGGCCTCGGCCTATATTGCATTTGTTGGCAAATGCCAATTAAGAATGAAAAGTGAAAATGTGAAACTGACCTCAAATTCGAAATGTATACATATATTCAGGTTCCCCACAGGTTGGGGAACCCGAAAAACTATGTTTTTTCTGCATCCGACCTCTGCCTGAAAAGTTAGGCCTCAGCTTAGATTGCATTTGTTGGGAAATTGCCAATTAAGCATGAAAAGTGAAAATGTGAAAGTGACCTGAATTTCGAAATGTATACATATATTCAGGTTCCCCACAGGTTGGGGAACCCGAAAAACCATGTTTTTTCCGGATCCAACATCTGACTGAAAAGTTACGCCTCGGTTTAGATTGCATTTGTTGGCAAATTGCCAATTAAGCATGAAAACCCAAAATGTGAAACTGACGTGAATTTCGAAATGTATACATATATTCAGGTTCCCCACAGGTTGGGGAACCCGAAAAACCATGTTTTTTCGGGATCAAACATCTGACTGAAAAGTTACGCCTCGGCTTAGATTGCATTTGTTGGGAAATTGCCAATTAAGCATGAAAAGTGAAAATGTGAAACCGACCTGAATTTCGAAATGTATACATATATTCAGGTTCCCCACAGGTTGGGGAACCCGAAAAACTATGTTTTTCCTGGATCCGACCTCTCCCTCAAAAGTTAGGCCTCGGCCTAGATTGCATTTGTTGGCAAATTGCCAATTAAGCATGAAAACCCAAAATGTGAAACTGACCTGAATTTCGAAATGTATACATATATTCAGGTTCCCCACAGGTTGGGAAACCCAAAAACCATGTTTTTTCCGCATCCGACCTCTCCCTCAAAAGTTAGGCCTCGGCCTATATTGCATTTGTTGGCAAATGCCAATTAAGAATGAAAAGTGAAAATGTGAAACTGACCTCAAATTCGAAATGTATACATATATTCAGGTTCCCCACAGGTTGGGGAACCCGAAAAACCATGTTTTTTCCGGATCCAACATCTGACTGAAAAGTTACGCCTCGGCTTAGATTGCATTTGTTGGGAAATTGCCAATTAAGCATGAAAAGTGAAAATGTGAAACCGACCTGAATTTCGAAATGTATACATATATTCAGGTTCCCCACAGGTTGGGGAACCCGAAAAACTATGTTTTTCCGGATCCGACCTCTCCCTCAAAAGTTAGGCCTCGGCCTAGATTGCATTTGTTGGCAAATTGCCAATTAAGCATGAAAACCCAAAATGTGAAACTGACGTGAATTTCGAAAGGTATACATATATTCAGGTTCCCCACAGGTTGGGGAACCCGAAAACCTATGTTTTTTCCGGATCCGACCTCTCCCTCAAAAGTTAGGCCTCGGCCTAGATTGCATTTGTTGGGAAATTGTCAATTAAGCATCAACACCCAAAATGTGAAACTGACCTGAATTTCGAAATTTATACATATATTCAGGTTCCCCACAGGTTGGGAAACCCGAAAAACCATGTTTTTTCCAGATCCGACCTCTCCCTCAAAAGTTAGGCCTCGGCCTAGATTGCATTTGTTGGCGTAGCCAATTAAGCATGAAAAGCAAAAATGTGAAACTGACCTCAAATTCGAAATGTATACATATATTCAGGTTCCCCACAGGTTGGGAAACCCGAAAAACCATGTTTTTTCCGGATCCGACCTCTCCCTCAAAAGTTAGGCCTCAGCCTAGATTGCATTGGTTGACAAATAGCCAATTAAGCATGAAAAGTGAAAATGTGAAACTGATGTGAATTTCGAAAGGTATACATATATTCAGGTTCCCCACAGGTTGGGGAACCCGAAAAACTATGTTTTTTCCGCATCCTACCTCTGCCTGAAAAGTTACGCCTCAGCTTAGATTGCATTTGTTGGGAAATTGCCAATTAAGCATGAAAAGTGAAAATGTGAAACTGACCTGAATTTCGAAATGTATACATATATTCAGGTTCCCCACAGGTTGGGGAACCCGAAAAACCATGTTTTTTCCGGATCCAACATCTGACTTAAAAGTTACGCCTCGGTTTAGATTGCATTTGTTGGCAAATTGCCAATTAAGCATGAAAACCCAAAATGTGAAACTGACGTGAATTTCGAAATGTATACATATATTCAGGTTCCCCACAGGTTGGGGAACCCGAAAAACCATGTTTTTTCGGGATCAAACATCTGACTGAAAAGTTACGCCTCGGCTTAGATTGCATTTGTTGGGAAATTGCCAATTAAGCATGAAAAGTGAAAATGTGAAACCGACCTGAATTTCGAAATGTATACATATATTCAGGTTCCCCACAGGTTGGGGAACCCGAAAAACTATGTTTTTCCTGGATCCGACCTCTCCCTCAAAAGTTAGGCCTCGGCCTAGATTGCATTTGTTGGCAAATTGCCAATTAAGCATGAAAACCCAAAATGTGAAACTGACCTGAATTTCGAAATGTATACATATATTCAGGTTCCCCACAGGTTGGGAAACCCAAAAACCATGTTTTTTCCGCATCCGACCTCTCCCTCAAAAGTTAGGCCTCGGCCTATATTGCATTTGTTGGCAAATGCCAATTAAGAATGAAAAGTGAAAATGTGAAACTGACCTCAAATTCGAAATGTATACATATATTCAGGTTCCCCACAGGTTGGGGAACCCGAAAAACCATGTTTTTTCCGGATCCAACATCTGACTGAAAAGTTACGCCTCGGCTTAGATTGCATTTGTTGGGAAATTGCCAATTAAGCATGAAAAGTGAAAATGTGAAACCGACCTGAATTTTGAAATGTATACATATATTCAGGTTCCCCACAGGTTGGGGAACCCGAAAAACTATGTTTTTCCGGATCCGACCTCTCCCTCAAAAGTTAGGCCTCGGCCTAGATTGCATTTGTTGGCAAATTGCCAATTAAGCATGAAAACCCAAAATGTGAAACTGACGTGAATTTCGAAAGGTATACATATATTCAGGTTCCCCACAGGTTGGGGAACCCGAAAACCTATGTTTTTTCCGGATCCGACCTCTCCCTCAAAAGTTAGCCTCGGCCTAGATTGCATTTGTTGGGAAATTGTCAATTAAGCATCAACACCCAAAATGTGAAACTGACCTGAATTTCGAAATTTATACATATATTCAGGTTCCCCACAGGTTGGGAAACCCGAAAAACCATGTTTTTTCCAGATCCGACCTCTCCCTCAAAAGTTAGGCCTCGGCCTAGATTGCATTTGTTGGCGTAGCCAATTAAGCATGAAAAGCAAAAATGTGAAACTGACCTCAAATTCGAAATGTATACATATATTCAGGTTCCCCACAGGTTGGGAAACCCGAAAAACCATGTTTTTTCCGGATCCGACCTCTCCCTCAAAAGTTAGGCCTCAGCCTAGATTGCATTGGTTGACAAATAGCCAATTAAGCATGAAAAGTGAAAATGTGAAACTGATGTGAATTTCGAAAGGTATACATATATTCAGGTTCCCCACAGGTTGGGGAACCCGAAAAACTATGTTTTTTCCGCATCCTACCTCTGCCTGAAAAGTTACGCCTCAGCTTAGATTGCATTTGTTGGGAAATTGCCAATTAAGCATGAAAAGTGAAAATGTGAAACTGACGTGAATTTCGAAATGTATACATATATTCAGGTTTCCCACAGGTTGGGGAACCCGAAAAAACATGTTTTTTCCGGATCCAACATCTGACTGAAAAGTTAGGCCTCGGCCTAGATTGCATTTGTTGGCAAATTGCCAATTAAGCATGAAAACCCAAAATGTGAAACTGACGTGAATTTCGAAAGGTATACATATATTCAGGTTCCCCACAGGTTGGGGAACCCGAAAAACTATGTTTTTCCTGGATCCGACCTCTCCCTCAAAAGTTAGGCCTCGGCCTAGATTGCATTTGTTGGCAAATTGCCAATTAAGCATGAAAACCCAAAATGTGAAACCGACCTGAATTTTGAAATGTATACATATATTCAGGTTCCCCACAGGTTGGGAAACCCGAAAAACCATGTTTTTTCCAGATCCGACCTCTCCCTCAAAAGATAGGCCTCGGCCTAGATTGCATTTGTTGGCGTAGCCAATTAAGCATGAAAAGCAAAAATGTGAAACTGACCTCAAATTCGAAATGTATACATATATTCAGGTTCCCCACAAGTTGGGGAACCCAAAAAAACATGTTTTTTCCGGATCCAACATCTGACTGAAAAGTTAGGCCTCGGCCTAGATTGCATTTGTTGGCAAATTGCCAATTAAGCATGAAAAGTGAAAATGTGAAACTGACCTGAATTTCGAAATGTATACATATATTCAGGTTTCCCACAGGTTGGGGAACCCGAAAAAACATGTTTTTTCCGGATCCAACATCTGACTGAAAAGTTAGGCCTCGGCCTAGATTGCATTTGTTGGCAAATTGCCAATTAAGCATGAAAACCCAAAATGTGAAACTGACGTGAATTTCGAAAGGTATACATATATTCAGGTTCCCCACAGGTTGGGGAACCCGAAAAACTATGTTTTTCCTGGATCCGACCTCTCCCTCAAAAGTTAGGCCTCGGCCTAGATTGCATTTGTTGGCAAATTGCCAATTAAGCATGAAAACCCAAAATGTGAAACCGACCTGAATTTTGAAATGTATACATATATTCAGGTTCCCCACAGGTTGGGAAACCCGAAAAACCATGTTTTTTCCAGATCCGACCTCTCCCTCAAAAGATAGGCCTCGGCCTAGATTGCATTTGTTGGCGTAGCCAATTAAGCATGAAAAGCAAAAATGTGAAACTGACCTCAAATTCGAAATGTATACATATATTCAGGTTCCCCACAAGTTGGGGAACCCAAAAAAACATGTTTTTTCCGGATCCAACATCTGACTGAAAAGTTAGGCCTCGGCCTAGATTGCATTTGTTGGCAAATTGCCAATTAAGCATGAAAACCCAAAATGTGAAACCGACCTGAATTTCGAAATGTATACATATATTCAGGTTCCCCACAGGTTGGGGAACCCGAAAAACTATGTTTTTCCTGGATCCGACCTCTCCCTCAAAAGTTAGGCCTCGGCCTAGATTGCATTTGTTGGCAAATTGCCAATTAAGCATGAAAACCCAAAATGTGAAACCGACCTGAATTTCAAAATGTATACATATATTCAGGTTGCCCACAGGTTGGGAAACCCGAAAAACCATGTTTTTTCCAGATCCGACCTCTCCCTCAAAACATAGGCCTCGGCCTAGATTGCATTTGTTGGCGTAGCCAATTAAGCATGAAAAGCAAAAATGTAAAACTGACCTCAAATTCGAAATGTATACATATATTCAGGTTCCCCACAGGTTGGGAAACCCGAAAAACCATGTTTTTTCCGGATCCGACCTCTCCCTCAAAAGTTAGGCCTCGGCCTAGATTGCATTTGTTGGCAAATTGCCTATTAAGCATCAACACCCAAAATGTGAAACTGACCTGAATTTCGAAATGTATACATATATTCAGGTTCCCCACAGGTTGGGGAACCCGAAAAACTATTTTTTTCATGATCCGACCTCTCCCTCAAAAGTTAGGCCTCGGCCTAGATTGCATTTGTTGGCAAATTGCCAATTAAGCATGAAAACCCAAAATGTGAAACTGACGTGAATTTCGAAAGGTATACATATATTCAGGTTCCCCACAGGTTGGGAAAACCGAAAAACCATGTTTTTTCCAGATCCGACCTCTCCCTCAAAAGTTAGGCCTCGGCCTAGATTGCATTTGTTGGCAAATTGCCAATTAAGCATGAAAACCCAAAATGTGAAACTGACCTGAATTTCGAAAGGTATACATATATTCAGGTTCCCCACAGGTTGGGAAACCCGAAAAACCATGTTTTTTCCAGATCCGACCTCTCCCTCAAAAGTTAGGCCTCGGCCTAGATTGCATTTGTTGGCGTAGCCAATTAAGCATGAAAAGCAAAAATGTGAAACTGACCTCAAATTCGAAATGTATACATATATTCCGGTTCCCCACAAGTTGGGGAACCCGAAAAACTATGTTTTTTCCGGATCCGACCTCTCCCTCAAAAGTTAGGCCTTAGCCTAGATTGCATTGGTTGACAAATAGCCAATTAAGCATGAAAAGTGAAAATGTGAAACTGACGTGAATTTCGAAAGGTATACATATATTCAGGTTCCCCACAGGTTGGGGAACCCGAAAAACTATGTTTTTTCCGCATCCTACCTCTGCCTGAAAAGTTAGGCCTCAGCTTAGATTGCATTTGTTGGGAAATTGCCAATTAAGCATGAAAAGTGAAAATGTGAAACTGACCTGAATTTCGAAATGTATACATATATTCAGGTTCCCCACAGGTTGGGGAACCCGAAAAACTATGTTTTTTCCGGATCCGACCTCTCCCTCAAAAGTTAGGCCTCGGCCTAGATTGCATTTGTTGGCAAATTGCCAATTAAGCATCAACACCCAAAATGTGAAACTGACCTGAATTTCGAAATGTATACATATATTCAGGTTCCCCACAGGTTGGGGAACCCGAAAAACTATGTTTTTCCTGGATCCGACCTCTCCCTCAAAAGTTAGGCCTCGGCCTAGATTGCATTTGTTGGCAAATTGCCAATTAAGCATGAAAACCCAAAATGTGAAACTGACGTGAATTTCGAAAGGTATACATATATTCAGGTTCCCCACAGGTTGGGAAACCCGAAAAACCATGTTTTTTCCAGATCCGACCTCTCCCTCAAAAGTTAGGCCTCGGCCTAGATTGCATTTGTTGGCGTAGCCAATTAAGCATGAAAAGCAAAAATGTGAAACTGACCTCAAATTCGAAATGTATACATATATTCAGGTTCCCCACAAGTTGGGGAACCCGAAAAACTATGTTTTTTCCGGATCCGACCTCTCCCTCAAAAGTTAGGCCTTAGCCTAGATTGCATTGGTTGACAAATAGCCAATTAAGCATGAAAAGTGAAAATGTGAAACTGACGTGAATTTCGAAAGGTATACATATATTCAGGTTCCCCACAGGTTGGGGAACCCGAAAAACTATGTTTTTTCCACATCCGACCTCTGCCTGAAAAGTTACGCCTCAGCTTAGATTGCATTTGTTGGGAAATTGCCAATTAAGCATGAAAACCCAAAATGTGAAACTGACGTGAATTTCGAAAGGTATACATATATTCAGGTTCCCCACAGGTTGGGAAAACCGAAAAACCATGTTTTTTCCAGATCCGACCTCTCCCTCAAAAGTTAGGCCTCGGCCTAGATTGCATTTGTTGGCAAATTGCCAATTAAGCATGAAAACCCAAAATGTGAAACTGACCTGAATTTCGAAAGGTATACATATATTCAGGTTCCCCACAGGTTGGGGAACCCGAAAAAACATGTTTTTTCCGGATCCGACCTGTCCCTCAAAAGATAGGCCTCAGCCTAGATTGCATTTGTTGGCAAATTGCCAATTAAGCATGAACACCCAAAATGTGAAACTGACCTGAATTTCGAAATGTATACATATATTCAGGTTCCCCACAGGTTGGGAAACCCGAAAAACCATGTTTTTTCCAGATCCGACCTCTCCCTCAAAAGTTAGGCCTCGGCCTAGATTGCATTGGTTGACAAATAGCCAATTAAGCATGAAAAGTGAAAATGTGAAACTGACGTGAATTTCGAAAGGTATACATATATTCAGGTTCCCCACAGGTTGGGGAACCCGAAAAACTATGTTTTTTCCGCATCCTACCTCTGCCTGAAAAGTTAGGCCTCAGCTTAGATTGCATTTGTTGGGAAATTGCCAATTAAGCATGAAAAGTGAAAATGTGAAACTGACCTGAATTTCGAAATGTATACATATATTCAGGTTCCCCACAGGTTGGGGAACCCGAAAAACTATGTTTTTTCCGGATCCGACCTCTCCCTCAAAAGTTAGGCCTCGGCCTAGATTGCATTTGTTGGCAAATTGCCAATTAAGCATCAACACCCAAAATGTGAAACTGACCTGAATTTCGAAATGTATACATATATTCAGGTTCCCCACAGGTTGGGGAACCCGAAAAACTATGTTTTTCCTGGATCCGACCTCTCCCTCAAAAGTTAGGCCTCGGCCTAGATTGCATTTGTTGGCAAATTGCCAATTAAGCATGAAAACCCAAAATGTGAAACTGACCTGAATTTCGAAAGGTATACATATATTCAGGTTCCCCACAGGTTGGGAAACCCGAAAAACCATGTTTTTTCCAGATCCGACCTCTCCCTCAAAAGTTAGGCCTCGGCCTAGATTGCATTTGTTGGCGTAGCCAATTAAGCATGAAAAGCAAAAATGTGAAACTGACCTCAAATTCGAAATGTATACATATATTCAGGTTCCACACAAGTTGGGGAACCCGAAAAACTATGTTTTTCCTGGATCCGACCTCTCCCTCAAAAGTTAGGCCTCGGCCTAGATTGCATTTGTTGGCAAATTGCCAATTAAGCATGAAAACCCAAAATGTGAAACTGACGTGAATTTCGAAAGGTATACATATATTCAGGTTCCCCACAGGTTGGGAAAACCGAAAACCATGTTTTTTCCAGATCCGACCTCTCCCTCAAAAGTTAGGCCTCGGCCTAGATTGCATTTGTTGGCAAATTGCCAATTAAGCATGAAAACCCAAAATGTGAAACTGACCTGAATTTCGAAAGGTATACATATATTCAGGTTCCCCACAGGTTGGGAAACCCGAAAAACCATGTTTTTTCCAGATCCGACCTCTCCCTCAAAAGTTAGGCCTCGGCCTAGATTGCATTTGTTGGCGTAGCCAATTAAGCATGAAAAGCAAAAATGTGAAACTGACCTCAAATTCGAAATGTATACATATATTCAGGTTCCCCACAAGTTGGGGAACCCGAAAAACTATGTTTTTTCCGGATCCGACCTCTCCCTCAAAAGTTAGGCCTTAGCCTAGATTGCATTGGTTGACAAATAGCCAATTAAGCATGAAAAGTGAAAATGTGAAACTGACGTGAATTTCGAAAGGTATACATATATTCAGGTTCCCCACAGGTTGGGGAACCCGAAAAACTATGTTTTTTCCACATCCGACCTCTGCCTGAAAAGTTACGCCTCAGCTTAGATTGCATTTGTTGGGAAATTGCCAATTAAGCATGAAAAGTGAAAATGTGAAACTGACCTGAATTTCGAAATGTATACATATATTCAGGTTCCCCACAGGTTGGGGAACCCGAAAAAACATGTTTTTTCCGGATCCAACATCTGACTGAAAAGTTAGGCCTCGGCCTAGATTGCATTTGTTGGCAAATTGCCAATTAAGCATGAAAACCCAAAATGTGAAACCGACCTGAATTTCGAAATGTATACATATATTCAGGTTCCCCACAGGTTGGGGAACCCGAAAAAACATGTTTTTTCCCGATCCGACCTGTCCCTCAAAAGATAGGCCTCAGCCTAGATTGCATTTGTTGGCAAATTGCCAATTAAGCATGAACACCCAAAATGTGAAACTGACCTGAATTTCGAAATGTATACATATATTCAGGTTCCCCACAGGTTGGGAAACCCGAAAAACCATGTTTTTTCCAGATCCGACCTCTCCCTCAAAAGTTAGGCCTCGGCCTAGATTGCATTGGTTGACAAATAGCCAATTAAGCATGAAAAGTGAAAATGTGAAACTGACGTGAATTTCGAAAGGTATACATATATTCAGGTTCCCCACAGGTTGGGGAACCCGAAAAACTATGTTTTTCCTGGATCCGACCTCTCCCTCACAAGTTAGGCCTCGGCCTAGATTGCATTGGTTGACAAATAGCCAATTAAGCATGAAAAGTGAAAATGTGAAACTGACCTGAATTTCGAAATGTATACATATATTCAGGTTCCCCACAGGTTGGGGAACCCGAAAAACTATGTTTTTCCTGGATCCGACCTCTCCCTCAAAAGTTAGGCCTCGGCCTAGATTGCATTTGTTGGCAAATTGCCAATTAAGCATGAAAACCCAAAATGTGAAACTGACCTGAATTTCGAAAGGTATACATATATTCAGGTTCCCCACAGGTTGGGAAACCCGAAAAACCATGTTTTTTCCAGATCCGACCTCTCCCTCAAAAGTTAGGCCTCGGCCTAGATTGCATTTGTTGGCGTAGCCAATTAAGCATGAAAAGCAAAAATGTGAAACTGACCTCAAATTCGAAATGTATACATATATTCAGGTTCCACACAAGTTGGGGAACCCGAAAAAACATGTTTTTTCCGGATCCGACCTCTCCCTCAAAAGTTAGGCCTCGGCCTAGATTGCATTTGTTGGCAAATTGCCAATTAAGCATCAACACCCAAAATGTGAAACTGACCTGAATTTCGAAAGGTATACATATATTCAGGTTCCCCACAGGTTGGGAAAACCGAAAAACCATGTTTTTTCCAGATCCGACCTCTCCCTCAAAAGTTAGGCCTCGGCCTAGATTGCATTTGTTGGCAAATTGCCAATTAAGCATGAAAACCCAAAATGTGAAACTGACCTGAATTTCGAAAGGTATACATATATTCAGGTTCCCCACAGGTTGGGAAACCCGAAAAAACATG
Source organism: Bothrops alternatus (assembly GCA_034064705.1). Taxonomy (NCBI): domain Eukaryota; kingdom Metazoa; phylum Chordata; class Lepidosauria; order Squamata; family Viperidae; genus Bothrops; species Bothrops alternatus. The sequence goes on from JARGCV010000085.1 coordinate 16,929,132, forward strand.
TTTTTTCCGGATCCAACATCTGACTGAAAAGTTAGGCCTCGGCCTAGATTGCATTTGTTGGCAAATTGCCAATTAAGCATGAAAACCCAAAATGTGAAACCGACCTGAATTTCGAAATGTATACATATATTCAGGTTCCCCACAGGTTGGGGAACCCGAAAAAACATGTTTTTTCCGGATCCGACCTGTCCCTCAAAAGATAGGCCTCAGCCTAGATTGCATTTGTTGGCAAATTGCCAATTAAGCATGAACACCCAAAATGTGAAACTGACCTGAATTTCGAAATGTATACATATATTCAGGTTCCCCACAGGTTGGGAAACCCGAAAAACCATGTTTTTTCCAGATCCGACCTCTCCCTCAAAAGTTAGGCCTCGGCCTAGATTGCATTGGTTGACAAATAGCCAATTAAGCATGAAAAGTGAAAATGTGAAACTGACGTGAATTTCGAAAGGTATACATATATTCAGGTTCCCCACAGGTTGGGGAACCCGAAAAACTATGTTTTTCCTGGATCCGACCTCTCCCTCAAAAGTTAGGCCTCGGCCTAGATTGCATTTGTTGGCAAATTGCCAATTAAGCATGAACACCCAAAATGTGAAACTGACCTGAATTTCGAAATGTATACATATATTCAGGTTCCCCACAGGTTGGGGAACCCGAAAAACTATGTTTTTCCTGGATCCGACCTCTCCCTCAAAAGTTAGGCCTCGGCCTAGATTGCATTTGTTGGCAAATTGCCAATTAAGCATGAAAACCCAAAATGTGAAACTGACCTGAATTTCGAAAGGTATACATATATTCAGGTTCCCCACAGGTTGGGAAACCCGAAAAACCATGTTTTTTCCAGATCCGACCTCTCCCTCAAAAGTTAGGCCTCGGCCTAGATTGCATTTGTTGGCGTAGCCAATTAAGCATGAAAAGCAAAAATGTGAAGCTGACCTCAAATTCGAAATGTATACATATATTCAGGTTCCACACAAGTTGGGGAACCCGAAAAAACATGTTTTTTCCGGATCCGACCTCTCCCTCAAAAGTTAGGCCTCGGCCTAGATTGCATTTGTTGGCAAATTGCCAATTAAGCATCAACACCCAAAATGTGAAACTGACCTGAATTTCGAAAGGTATACATATATTCAGGTTCCCCACAGGTTGGGAAAACCGAAAAACCATGTTTTTTCCAGATCCGACCTCTCCCTCAAAAGTTAGGCCTCGGCCTAGATTGCATTTGTTGGCAAATTGCCAATTAAGCATGAAAACCCAAAATGTGAAACTGACCTGAATTTCGAAAGGTATACATATATTCAGGTTCCCCACAGGTTGGGAAACCCGAAAAAACATGTTTTTTCCGGATCCAACATCTGACTGAAAAGTTAGGCCTCGGCCTAGATTGCATTTGTTGGCAAATTGCCAATTAAGCATGAAAACCCAAAATGTGAAACCGACCTGAATTTCGAAATGTATACATATATTCAGGTTCCCCACAGGTTGGGGAACCCGAAAAAACATGTTTTTTCCGGATCCGACCTGTCCCTCAAAAGATAGGCCTCAGCCTAGATTGCATTTGTTGGCAAATTGCCAATTAAGCATGAACACCCAAAATGTGAAACTGACCTGAATTTCGAAATGTATACATATATTCAGGTTCCCCACAGGTTGGGAAACCCGAAAAACCATGTTTTTTCCAGATCCGACCTCTCCCTCAAAAGTTAGGCCTCGGCCTAGATTGCATTGGTTGACAAATAGCCAATTAAGCATGAAAAGTGAAAATGTGAAACTGACGTGAATTTCGAAAGGTATACATATATTCAGGTTCCCCACAGGTTGGGGAACCCGAAAAACTATGTTTTTTCCGCATCCTACCTCTGCCTGAAAAGTTAGGCCTCAGCTTAGATTGCATTTGTTGGGAAATTGCCAATTAAGCATGAAAAGTGAAAATGTGAAACTGACCTGAATTTCGAAATGTATACATATATTCAGGTTCCCCACAGGTTGGGGAACCCGAAAAACTATGTTTTTTCCGGATCCGACCTCTCCCTCAAAAGTTAGGCCTCGGCCTAGATTGCATTTGTTGGCAAATTGCCAATTAAGCATCAACACCCAAAATGTGAAACTGACCTGAATTTCGAAATGTATACATATATTCAGGTTCCCCACAGGTTGGGGAACCCGAAAAACTATGTTTTTCCTGGATCCGACCTCTCCCTCAAAAGTTAGGCCTCGGCCTAGATTGCATTTGTTGGCAAATTGCCAATTAAGCATGAAAACCCAAAATGTGAAACTGACCTGAATTTCGAAAGGTATACATATATTCAGGTTCCCCACAGGTTGGGAAACCCGAAAAACCATGTTTTTTCCAGATCCGACCTCTCCCTCAAAAGTTAGGCCTCGGCCTAGATTGCATTTGTTGGCGTAGCCAATTAAGCATGAAAAGCAAAAATGTGAAACTGACCTCAAATTCGAAAGGTATACATATATTCAGGTTCCCCACAAGTTGGGGAACCCGAAAAAACATGTTTTTTCCGGATCCAACATCTGACTGAAAAGTTACGCCTCGAGCTAGATTGCATTTGTTGGCAAATTGCCAATTAAGCATGAAAACCCAAAATGTGAAACTGATGTGAATTTCGAAAGGTATACATATATTCAGGTTCCCCACAGGTTGGGGAACCCGAAAAACTATGTTTTTTCCGGATCCGACCTCTCCCTCAAAAGTTAGGCCTCGGCCTAGATTGCATTTGTTGGCAAATTGCCAATTAAGCATCAACACCCAAAATGTGAAACTGACCTGAATTTCGAAAGGTATACATATATTCAGGTTCCCCACAGGTTGGGAAAACCGAAAAAACCATGTTTTTTCCAGATCCGACCTCTCCCTCAAAAGTTAGGCCTCGGCCTAGATTGCATTTGTTGGCAAATTGCCAATTAAGCATGAAAACCCAAAATGTGAAACTGACCTGAATTTCGAAAGGTATACATATATTCAGGTTCCCCACAGGTTGGGAAACCCGAAAAACCATGTTTTTTCCAGATCCGACCTCTCCCTCAAAAGTTAGGCCTCGGCCTAGATTGCATTTGTTGGCGTAGCCAATTAAGCATGAAAAGCAAAAATGTGAAACTGACCTCAAATTCGAAATGTATACATATATTCAGGTTCCCCACAAGTTGGGGAACCCGAAAAAACATGTTTTTTCCGGATCCGACCTGTCCCTCAAAAGATAGGCCTCAGCCTAGATTGCATTTGTTGGCAAATTGCCAATTAAGCATGAACACCCAAAATGTGAAACTGACCTGAATTTCGAAATGTATACATATATTCAGGTTCCCCACAGGTTGGGGAACCCGAAAAACCATGTTTTTTCCAGATCCGACCTCTCCCTCAAAAGTTAGGCCTCGGCCTAGATTGCATTGGTTGACAAATAGCCAATTAAGCATGAAAAGTGAAAATGTGAAACTGACGTGAATTTCGAAAGGTATACATATATTCAGGTTCCCCACAGGTTGGGGAACCCGAAAAACTATGTTTTTTCCGCATCCAACATCTGACTGAAAAGTTACGCCTCGGCTTAGATTGCATTTGTTGGCAAATTGCCAATTAAGCATGAAAACCTAAAATGTGAAACCGACCTGAATTTCGAAAGGTATACATATATTCAGGTTCCCCACAGGTTGGGAAAACCGAAAAACCATGTTTTTTCGGGATCAAACATCTGACTGAAAAGTTACGCCTCGGCTTAGATTGCATTTGTTGGGAAATTGCCAATTAAGCATGAAAAGTGAAAATGTGAAACCGACCTGAATTTCGAAATGTATACATATATTCAGGTTCCCCACAGGTTGGGGAACCCGAAAAACTATGTTTTTCCTGGATCCGACCTCTCCCTCAAAAGTTAGGCCTCGGCCTAGATTGCATTTGTTGGCAAATTGCCAATTAAGCATGAAAACCCAAAATGTGAAACTGACCTGAATTTCGAAATGTATACATATATTCAGGTTCCCCACAGGTTGGGAAACCCAAAAACCATGTTTTTTCCGCATCCGACCTCTCCCTCAAAAGTTAGGCCTCGGCCTATATTGCATTTGTTGGCAAATGCCAATTAAGAATGAAAAGTGAAAATGTGAAACTGACCTCAAATTCGAAATGTATACATATATTCAGGTTCCCCACAGGTTGGGGAACCCGAAAAACCATGTTTTTTCCGGATCCAACATCTGACTGAAAAGTTACGCCTCGGCTTAGATTGCATTTGTTGGGAAATTGCCAATTAAGCATGAAAAGTGAAAATGTGAAACCGACCTGAATTTTGAAATGTATACATATATTCAGGTTCCCCACAGGTTGGGGAACCCGAAAAACTATGTTTTTCCGGATCCGACCTCTCCCTCAAAAGTTAGGCCTCGGCCTAGATTGCATTTGTTGGCAAATTGCCAATTAAGCATGAAAACCCAAAATGTGAAACTGACGTGAATTTCGAAAGGTATACATATATTCAGGTTCCCCACAGGTTGGGGAACCCGAAAACCTATGTTTTTTCCGGATCCGACCTCTCCCTCAAAAGTTAGGCCTCGGCCTAGATTGCATTTGTTGGGAAATTGTCAATTAAGCATCAACACCCAAAATGTGAAACTGACCTGAATTTCGAAATTTATACATATATTCAGGTTCCCCACAGGTTGGGAAACCCGAAAAACCATGTTTTTTCCAGATCCGACCTCTCCCTCAAAAGTTAGGCCTCGGCCTAGATTGCATTTGTTGGCGTAGCCAATTAAGCATGAAAAGCAAAAATGTGAAACTGACCTCAAATTCGAAATGTATACATATATTCAGGTTCCCCACAGGTTGGGAAACCCGAAAAACCATGTTTTTTCCGGATCCGACCTCTCCCTCAAAAGTTAGGCCTCAGCCTAGATTGCATTGGTTGACAAATAGCCAATTAAGCATGAAAAGTGAAAATGTGAAACTGATGTGAATTTCGAAAGGTATACATATATTCAGGTTCCCCACAGGTTGGGGAACCCGAAAAACTATGTTTTTTCCGCATCCTACCTCTGCCTGAAAAGTTACGCCTCAGCTTAGATTGCATTTGTTGGGAAATTGCCAATTAAGCATGAAAAGTGAAAATGTGAAACTGACCTGAATTTCGAAATGTATACATATATTCAGGTTTCCCACAGGTTGGGGAACCCGAAAAAACATGTTTTTTCCGGATCCAACATCTGACTGAAAAGTTAGGCCTCGGCCTAGATTGCATTTGTTGGCAAATTGCCAATTAAGCATGAAAACCCAAAATGTGAAACTGACGTGAATTTCGAAAGGTATACATATATTCAGGTTCCCCACAGGTTGGGGAACCCGAAAAACTATGTTTTTCCTGGATCCGACCTCTCCCTCAAAAGTTAGGCCTCGGCCTAGATTGCATTTGTTGGCAAATTGCCAATTAAGCATGAAAACCCAAAATGTGAAACCGACCTGAATTTTGAAATGTATACATATATTCAGGTTCCCCACAGGTTGGGAAACCCGAAAAACCATGTTTTTTCCAGATCCGACCTCTCCCTCAAAAGATAGGCCTCGGCCTAGATTGCATTTGTTGGCGTAGCCAATTAAGCATGAAAAGCAAAAATGTGAAACTGACCTCAAATTCGAAATGTATACATATATTCAGGTTCCCCACAAGTTGGGGAACCCAAAAAAACATGTTTTTTCCGGATCCAACATCTGACTGAAAAGTTAGGCCTCGGCCTAGATTGCATTTGTTGGCAAATTGCCAATTAAGCATGAAAACCCAAAATGTGAAACCGACCTGAATTTCGAAATGTATACATATATTCAGGTTCCCCACAGGTTGGGGAACCCGAAAAACTATGTTTTTCCTGGATCCGACCTCTCCCTCAAAAGTTAGGCCTCGGCCTAGATTGCATTTGTTGGCAAATTGCCAATTAAGCATGAAAACCCAAAATGTGAAACCGACCTGAATTTCAAAATGTATACATATATTCAGGTTGCCCACAGGTTGGGAAACCCGAAAAACCATGTTTTTTCCAGATCCGACCTCTCCCTCAAAAGATAGGCCTCGGCCTAGATTGCATTTGTTGGCGTAGCCAATTAAGCATGAAAAGCAAAAATGTAAAACTGACCTCAAATTCGAAATGTATACATATATTCAGGTTCCCCACAGGTTGGGAAACCCGAAAAACCATGTTTTTTCCGGATCCGACCTCTCCCTCAAAAGTTAGGCCTCGGCCTAGATTGCATTTGTTGGCAAATTGCCTATTAAGCATCAACACCCAAAATGTGAAACTGACCTGAATTTCGAAATGTATACATATATTCAGGTTCCCCACAGGTTGGGGAACCCGAAAAACTATTTTTTTCATGATCCGACCTCTCCCTCAAAAGTTAGGCCTCGGCCTAGATTGCATTTGTTGGCAAATTGCCAATTAAGCATGAAAACCCAAAATGTGAAACTGACGTGAATTTCGAAAGGTATACATATATTCAGGTTCCCCACAGGTTGGGAAAACCGAAAAACCATGTTTTTTCCAGATCCGACCTCTCCCTCAAAAGTTAGGCCTCGGCCTAGATTGCATTTGTTGGCAAATTGCCAATTAAGCATGAAAACCCAAAATGTGAAACTGACCTGAATTTCGAAAGGTATACATATATTCAGGTTCCCCACAGGTTGGGAAACCCGAAAAACCATGTTTTTTCCAGATCCGACCTCTCCCTCAAAAGTTAGGCCTCGGCCTAGATTGCATTTGTTGGCGTAGCCAATTAAGCATGAAAAGCAAAAATGTGAAACTGACCTCAAATTCGAAATGTATACATATATTCCGGTTCCCCACAAGTTGGGGAACCCGAAAAACTATGTTTTTTCCGGATCCGACCTCTCCCTCAAAAGTTAGGCCTTAGCCTAGATTGCATTGGTTGACAAATAGCCAATTAAGCATGAAAAGTGAAAATGTGAAACTGACGTGAATTTCGAAAGGTATACATATATTCAGGTTCCCCACAGGTTGGGGAACCCGAAAAACTATGTTTTTTCCGCATCCTACCTCTGCCTGAAAAGTTAGGCCTCAGCTTAGATTGCATTTGTTGGGAAATTGCCAATTAAGCATGAAAAGTGAAAATGTGAAACTGACCTGAATTTCGAAATGTATACATATATTCAGGTTCCCCACAGGTTGGGGAACCCGAAAAACTATGTTTTTTCCGGATCCGACCTCTCCCTCAAAAGTTAGGCCTCGGCCTAGATTGCATTTGTTGGCAAATTGCCAATTAAGCATCAACACCCAAAATGTGAAACTGACCTGAATTTCGAAATGTATACATATATTCAGGTTCCCCACAGGTTGGGGAACCCGAAAAACTATGTTTTTCCTGGATCCGACCTCTCCCTCAAAAGTTAGGCCTCGGCCTAGATTGCATTTGTTGGCAAATTGCCAATTAAGCATGAAAACCCAAAATGTGAAACTGACGTGAATTTCGAAAGGTATACATATATTCAGGTTCCCCACAGGTTGGGAAACCCGAAAAACCATGTTTTTTCCAGATCCGACCTCTCCCTCAAAAGTTAGGCCTCGGCCTAGATTGCATTTGTTGGCGTAGCCAATTAAGCATGAAAAGCAAAAATGTGAAACTGACCTCAAATTCGAAATGTATACATATATTCAGGTTCCCCACAAGTTGGGGAACCCGAAAAACTATGTTTTTTCCGGATCCGACCTCTCCCTCAAAAGTTAGGCCTTAGCCTAGATTGCATTGGTTGACAAATAGCCAATTAAGCATGAAAAGTGAAAATGTGAAACTGACGTGAATTTCGAAAGGTATACATATATTCAGGTTCCCCACAGGTTGGGGAACCCGAAAAACTATGTTTTTTCCACATCCGACCTCTGCCTGAAAAGTTACGCCTCAGCTTAGATTGCATTTGTTGGGAAATTGCCAATTAAGCATGAAAACCCAAAATGTGAAACTGACGTGAATTTCGAAAGGTATACATATATTCAGGTTCCCCACAGGTTGGGAAAACCGAAAAACCATGTTTTTTCCAGATCCGACCTCTCCCTCAAAAGTTAGGCCTCGGCCTAGATTGCATTTGTTGGCAAATTGCCAATTAAGCATGAAAACCCAAAATGTGAAACTGACCTGAATTTCGAAAGGTATACATATATTCAGGTTCCCCACAGGTTGGGGAACCCGAAAAAACATGTTTTTTCCGGATCCGACCTGTCCCTCAAAAGATAGGCCTCAGCCTAGATTGCATTTGTTGGCAAATTGCCAATTAAGCATGAACACCCAAAATGTGAAACTGACCTGAATTTCGAAATGTATACATATATTCAGGTTCCCCACAGGTTGGGAAACCCGAAAAACCATGTTTTTTCCAGATCCGACCTCTCCCTCAAAAGTTAGGCCTCGGCCTAGATTGCATTGGTTGACAAATAGCCAATTAAGCATGAAAAGTGAAAATGTGAAACTGACGTGAATTTCGAAAGGTATACATATATTCAGGTTCCCCACAGGTTGGGGAACCCGAAAAACTATGTTTTTTCCGCATCCTACCTCTGCCTGAAAAGTTAGGCCTCAGCTTAGATTGCATTTGTTGGGAAATTGCCAATTAAGCATGAAAAGTGAAAATGTGAAACTGACCTGAATTTCGAAATGTATACATATATTCAGGTTCCCCACAGGTTGGGGAACCCGAAAAACTATGTTTTTTCCGGATCCGACCTCTCCCTCAAAAGTTAGGCCTCGGCCTAGATTGCATTTGTTGGCAAATTGCCAATTAAGCATCAACACCCAAAATGTGAAACTGACCTGAATTTCGAAATGTATACATATATTCAGGTTCCCCACAGGTTGGGGAACCCGAAAAACTATGTTTTTCCTGGATCCGACCTCTCCCTCAAAAGTTAGGCCTCGGCCTAGATTGCATTTGTTGGCAAATTGCCAATTAAGCATGAAAACCCAAAATGTGAAACTGACCTGAATTTCGAAAGGTATACATATATTCAGGTTCCCCACAGGTTGGGAAACCCGAAAAACCATGTTTTTTCCAGATCCGACCTCTCCCTCAAAAGTTAGGCCTCGGCCTAGATTGCATTTGTTGGCGTAGCCAATTAAGCATGAAAAGCAAAAATGTGAAACTGACCTCAAATTCGAAATGTATACATATATTCAGGTTCCACACAAGTTGGGGAACCCGAAAAACTATGTTTTTCCTGGATCCGACCTCTCCCTCAAAAGTTAGGCCTCGGCCTAGATTGCATTTGTTGGCAAATTGCCAATTAAGCATGAAAACCCAAAATGTGAAACTGACGTGAATTTCGAAAGGTATACATATATTCAGGTTCCCCACAGGTTGGGAAAACCGAAAACCATGTTTTTTCCAGATCCGACCTCTCCCTCAAAAGTTAGGCCTCGGCCTAGATTGCATTTGTTGGCAAATTGCCAATTAAGCATGAAAACCCAAAATGTGAAACTGACCTGAATTTCGAAAGGTATACATATATTCAGGTTCCCCACAGGTTGGGAAACCCGAAAAACCATGTTTTTTCCAGATCCGACCTCTCCCTCAAAAGTTAGGCCTCGGCCTAGATTGCATTTGTTGGCGTAGCCAATTAAGCATGAAAAGCAAAAATGTGAAACTGACCTCAAATTCGAAATGTATACATATATTCAGGTTCCCCACAAGTTGGGGAACCCGAAAAACTATGTTTTTTCCGGATCCGACCTCTCCCTCAAAAGTTAGGCCTTAGCCTAGATTGCATTGGTTGACAAATAGCCAATTAAGCATGAAAAGTGAAAATGTGAAACTGACGTGAATTTCGAAAGGTATACATATATTCAGGTTCCCCACAGGTTGGGGAACCCGAAAAACTATGTTTTTTCCACATCCGACCTCTGCCTGAAAAGTTACGCCTCAGCTTAGATTGCATTTGTTGGGAAATTGCCAATTAAGCATGAAAAGTGAAAATGTGAAACTGACCTGAATTTCGAAATGTATACATATATTCAGGTTCCCCACAGGTTGGGGAACCCGAAAAAACATGTTTTTTCCGGATCCAACATCTGACTGAAAAGTTAGGCCTCGGCCTAGATTGCATTTGTTGGCAAATTGCCAATTAAGCATGAAAACCCAAAATGTGAAACCGACCTGAATTTCGAAATGTATACATATATTCAGGTTCCCCACAGGTTGGGGAACCCGAAAAAACATGTTTTTTCCGGATCCGACCTGTCCCTCAAAAGATAGGCCTCAGCCTAGATTGCATTTGTTGGCAAATTGCCAATTAAGCATGAACACCCAAAATGTGAAACTGACCTGAATTTCGAAATGTATACATATATTCAGGTTCCCCACAGGTTGGGAAACCCGAAAAACCATGTTTTTTCCAGATCCGACCTCTCCCTCAAAAGTTAGGCCTCGGCCTAGATTGCATTGGTTGACAAATAGCCAATTAAGCATGAAAAGTGAAAATGTGAAACTGACGTGAATTTCGAAAGGTATACATATATTCAGGTTCCCCACAGGTTGGGGAACCCGAAAAACTATGTTTTTCCTGGATCCGACCTCTCCCTCACAAGTTAGGCCTCGGCCTAGATTGCATTTGTTGGCAAATTGCCAATTAAGCATGAACACCCAAAATGTGAAACTGACCTGAATTTCGAAATGTATACATATATTCAGGTTCCCCACAGGTTGGGGAACCCGAAAAACTATGTTTTTCCTGGATCCGACCTCTCCCTCAAAAGTTAGGCCTCGGCCTAGATTGCATTTGTTGGCAAATTGCCAATTAAGCATGAAAACCCAAAATGTGAAACTGACCTGAATTTCGAAAGGTATACATATATTCAGGTTCCCCACAGGTTGGGAAACCCGAAAAACCATGTTTTTTCCAGATCCGACCTCTCCCTCAAAAGTTAGGCCTCGGCCTAGATTGCATTTGTTGGCGTAGCCAATTAAGCATGAAAAGCAAAAATGTGAAACTGACCTCAAATTCGAAATGTATACATATATTCAGGTTCCACACAAGTTGGGGAACCCGAAAAAACATGTTTTTTCCGGATCCGACCTCTCCCTCAAAAGTTAGGCCTCGGCCTAGATTGCATTTGTTGGCAAATTGCCAATTAAGCATCAACACCCAAAATGTGAAACTGACCTGAATTTCGAAAGGTATACATATATTCAGGTTCCCCACAGGTTGGGAAAACCGAAAAACCATGTTTTTTCCAGATCCGACCTCTCCCTCAAAAGTTAGGCCTCGGCCTAGATTGCATTTGTTGGCAAATTGCCAATTAAGCATGAAAACCCAAAATGTGAAACTGACCTGAATTTCGAAAGGTATACATATATTCAGGTTCCCCACAGGTTGGGAAACCCGAAAAAACATGTTTTTTCCGGATCCAACATCTGACTGAAAAGTTAGGCCTCGGCCTAGATTGCATTTGTTGGCAAATTGCCAATTAAGCATGAAAACCCAAAATGTGAAACCGACCTGAATTTCGAAATGTATACATATATTCAGGTTCCCCACAGGTTGGGGAACCCGAAAAAACATGTTTTTTCCGGATCCGACCTGTCCCTCAAAAGATAGGCCTCAGCCTAGATTGCATTTGTTGGCAAATTGCCAATTAAGCATGAACACCCAAAATGTGAAACTGACCTGAATTTCGAAATGTATACATATATTCAGGTTCCCCACAGGTTGGGAAACCCGAAAAACCATGTTTTTTCCAGATCCGACCTCTCCCTCAAAAGTTAGGCCTCGGCCTAGATTGCATTGGTTGACAAATAGCCAATTAAGCATGAAAAGTGAAAATGTGAAACTGACGTGAATTTCGAAAGGTATACATATATTCAGGTTCCCCACAGGTTGGGGAACCCGAAAAACTATGTTTTTCCTGGATCCGACCTCTCCCTCAAAAGTTAGGCCTCGGCCTAGATTGCATTTGTTGGCAAATTGCCAATTAAGCATGAACACCCAAAATGTGAAACTGACCTGAATTTCGAAATGTATACATATATTCAGGTTCCCCACAGGTTGGGGAACCCGAAAAACTATGTTTTTCCTGGATCCGACCTCTCCCTCAAAAGTTAGGCCTCGGCCTAGATTGCATTTGTTGGCAAATTGCCAATTAAGCATGAAAACCCAAAATGTGAAACTGACCTGAATTTCGAAAGGTATACATATATTCAGGTTCCCCACAGGTTGGGAAACCCGAAAAACCATGTTTTTTCCAGATCCGACCTCTCCCTCAAAAGTTAGGCCTCGGCCTAGATTGCATTTGTTGGCGTAGCCAATTAAGCATGAAAAGCAAAAATGTGAAACTGACCTCAAATTCGAAATGTATACATATATTCAGGTTCCACACAAGTTGGGGAACCCGAAAAAACATGTTTTTTCCGGATCCGACCTCTCCCTCAAAAGTTAGGCCTCGGCCTAGATTGCATTTGTTGGCAAATTGCCAATTAAGCATCAACACCCAAAATGTGAAACTGACCTGAATTTCGAAAGGTATACATATATTCAGGTTCCCCACAGGTTGGGAAAACCGAAAAACCATGTTTTTTCCAGATCCGACCTCTCCCTCAAAAGTTAGGCCTCGGCCTAGATTGCATTTGTTGGCAAATTGCCAATTAAGCATGAAAACCCAAAATGTGAAACTGACCTGAATTTCGAAAGGTATACATATATTCAGGTTCCCCACAGGTTGGGAAACCCGAAAAAACATGTTTTTTCCGGATCCAACATCTGACTGAAAAGTTAGGCCTCGGCCTAGATTGCATTTGTTGGCAAATTGCCAATTAAGCATGAAAACCCAAAATGTGAAACCGACCTGAATTTCGAAATGTATACATATATTCAGGTTCCCCACAGGTTGGGGAACCCGAAAAAACATGTTTTTTCCGGATCCGACCTGTCCCTCAAAAGATAGGCCTCAGCCTAGATTGCATTTGTTGGCAAATTGCCAATTAAGCATGAACACCCAAAATGTGAAACTGACCTGAATTTCGAAATGTATACATATATTCAGGTTCCCCACAGGTTGGGAAACCCGAAAAACCATGTTTTTTCCAGATCCGACCTCTCCCTCAAAAGTTAGGCCTCGGCCTAGATTGCATTGGTTGACAAATAGCCAATTAAGCATGAAAAGTGAAAATGTGAAACTGACGTGAATTTCGAAAGGTATACATATATTCAGGTTCCCCACAGGTTGGGGAACCCGAAAAACTATGTTTTTTCCGCATCCTACCTCTGCCTGAAAAGTTAGGCCTCAGCTTAGATTGCATTTGTTGGGAAATTGCCAATTAAGCATGAAAAGTGAAAATGTGAAACTGACCTGAATTTCGAAATGTATACATATATTCAGGTTCCCCACAGGTTGGGGAACCCGAAAAACTATGTTTTTTCCGGATCCGACCTCTCCCTCAAAAGTTAGGCCTCGGCCTAGATTGCATTTGTTGGCAAATTGCCAATTAAGCATCAACACCCAAAATGTGAAACTGACCTGAATTTCGAAATGTATACATATATTCAGGTTCCCCACAGGTTGGGGAACCCGAAAAACTATGTTTTTCCTGGATCCGACCTCTCCCTCAAAAGTTAGGCCTCGGCCTAGATTGCATTTGTTGGCAAATTGCCAATTAAGCATGAAAACCCAAAATGTGAAACTGACCTGAATTTCGAAAGGTATACATATATTCAGGTTCCCCACAGGTTGGGAAACCCGAAAAACCATGTTTTTTCCAGATCCGACCTCTCCCTCAAAAGTTAGGCCTCGGCCTAGATTGCATTTGTTGGCGTAGCCAATTAAGCATGAAAAGCAAAAATGTGAAACTGACCTCAAATTCGAAAGGTATACATATATTCAGGTTCCCCACAAGTTGGGGAACCCGAAAAAACATGTTTTTTCCGGATCCAACATCTGACTGAAAAGTTACGCCTCGAGCTAGATTGCATTTGTTGGCAAATTGCCAATTAAGCATGAAAACCCAAAATGTGAAACTGATGTGAATTTCGAAAGGTATACATATATTCAGGTTCCCCACAGGTTGGGGAACCCGAAAAACTATGTTTTTTCCGGATCCGACCTCTCCCTCAAAAGTTAGGCCTCGGCCTAGATTGCATTTGTTGGCAAATTGCCAATTAAGCATCAACACCCAAAATGTGAAACTGACCTGAATTTCGAAAGGTATACATATATTCAGGTTCCCCACAGGTTGGGAAAACCGAAAAAACCATGTTTTTTCCAGATCCGACCTCTCCCTCAAAAGTTAGGCCTCGGCCTAGATTGCATTTGTTGGCAAATTGCCAATTAAGCATGAAAACCCAAAATGTGAAACTGACCTGAATTTCGAAAGGTATACATATATTCAGGTTCCCCACAGGTTGGGAAACCCGAAAAACCATGTTTTTTCCAGATCCGACCTCTCCCTCAAAAGTTAGGCCTCGGCCTAGATTGCATTTGTTGGCGTAGCCAATTAAGCATGAAAAGCAAAAATGTGAAACTGACCTCAAATTCGAAATGTATACATATATTCAGGTTCCCCACAAGTTGGGGAACCCGAAAAAACATGTTTTTTCCGGATCCGACCTGTCCCTCAAAAGATAGGCCTCAGCCTAGATTGCATTTGTTGGCAAATTGCCAATTAAGCATGAACACCCAAAATGTGAAACTGACCTGAATTTCGAAATGTATACATATATTCAGGTTCCCCACAGGTTGGGGAACCCGAAAAACCATGTTTTTTCCAGATCCGACCTCTCCCTCAAAAGTTAGGCCTCGGCCTAGATTGCATTGGTTGACAAATAGCCAATTAAGCATGAAAAGTGAAAATGTGAAACTGACGTGAATTTCGAAAGGTATACATATATTCAGGTTCCCCACAGGTTGGGGAACCCGAAAAACTATGTTTTTTCCGCATCCAACATCTGACTGAAAAGTTACGCCTCGGCTTAGATTGCATTTGTTGGCAAATTGCCAATTAAGCATGAAAACCTAAAATGTGAAACCGACCTGAATTTCGAAAGGTATACATATATTCAGGTTCCCCACAGGTTGGGAAAACCGAAAAACCATGTTTTTTCCAGATCCGACCTCTCCCTCAAAAGTTAGGCCTTAGCCTAGATTGCATTGGTTGACAAATAGCCAATTAAGCATGAAAAGTGAAAATGTGAAACTGACGTGAATTTCGAAAGGTATACATATATTCAGGTTCCCCACAGGTTGGGGAACCCGAAAAACTATGTTTTTTCCACATCCGACCTCTGCCTGAAAAGTTACGCCTCAGCTTAGATTGCATTTGTTGGGAAATTGCCAATTAAGCATGAAAAGTGAAAATGTGAAACTGACCTGAATTTCGAAATGTATACATATATTCAGGTTCCCCACAGGTTGGGGAACCCGAAAAAACATGTTTTTTCCGGATCCAACATCTGACTGAAAAGTTAGGCCTCGGCCTAGATTGCATTTGTTGGCAAATTGCCAATTAAGCATGAAAACCCAAAATGTGAAACCGACGTGAATTTCGAAAGGTATACATATATTCAGGTTCCCCACAGGTTGGGGAACCCGAAAAACTATGCTTTTTCCGGATCCGACCTCTCCCTCAAAAGTTAGGCCTCGGCCTAGATTGCATTTGTTGGCAAATTGCCAATTAAGCATGAAAACCCAAAATGTGAAACTGACCTGAATTTCGAAATGTATACATATATTCAGGTTCCCCACAGGTTGGGGAACCCGAAAAACTATGTTTTTCCTGGATCCGACCTCTCCCTCAAAAGTTAGGCCTCGGCCTAGATTGCATTTGTTGGCAAATTGCCAATTAAGCATCAACATTCAAAATGTGAAACTGACCTGAATTTCGAAATGTATACATATATTCAGGTTCCCCACAGGTTGGGGAACCCGAAAAACCATGTTTTTTCCAGATCCGACCTCTCCCTCAAAAGTTAGGCCTCGGCCTAGATTGCATTTGTTGGCATAGCCAATTAAGCATGAAAAGCAAAAATGTGAAACTGACCTCAAATTCGAAATGTATACATATATTCAGGTTCCCCACAAGTTGGGGAACCTGAAAAAACATGTTTTTTCCGGATCCAACATCTGACTGAAAAGTTAGGCCTCGGCCTAGATTGCATTTGTTGGCAAATTGCCAATTAAGCATGAAAACCCAAAATGTGAAACTGACGTGAATTTCGAAAGGTATACATATATTCAGGTTCCCCACAGGTTGGGGAACCCGAAAAACTATGTTTTTTCCGGATCCGACCTCTCCCTCAAAAGTTAGGCCTCGGCCTAGATTGCATTTGTTGGCAAATTGCCAATTAAGCATGAAAACCCAAAATGTGAAACTGACGTGAATTTCGAAAGGTATACATATATTCAGGTTCCCCACAGGTTGGGAAAAGCGAAAAACCATGTTTTTTCCAGATCCGACCTCTCCCTCAAAAGTTAGGCCTCGGCCTAGATTGCATTTGTTGGCAAATTGCCAATTAAGCATGAAAACCCAAAATGTGAAACTGACGTGAATTTCGAAAGGTATACATATATTCAGGTTCCCCACAGGTTGGGAAACCCGAAAAACCATGTTTTTTCCAGATCCGACCTCTCCCTCAAAAGTTAGGCCTCGGCCTAGATTGCATTTGTTGGCGTAGCCAATTAAGCATGAAAAGCAAAAATGTGAAACTGACCTCAAATTCGAAATGTATACATATATTCAGGTTCCCCACAAGTTGGGGAACCCGAAAAAACATGTTTTTTCCGGATCCAACATCTGACTGAAAAGTTAGGCCTCGGCCTAGATTGCATTTGTTGGCAAATTGCCAATTAAGCATGAAAACCCAAAATGTGAAACTGACGTGAATTTCGAAATGTATACATATATTCAGGTTCCCCACAGGTTGGGGAACCCGAAAAACTATGTTTTTTCCGGATCCGACCTCTCCCTCAAAAGTTAGGCCTCGGCCTAGATTGCATTTGTTGGCAAATTGCCAATTAAGCATCAACACCCAAAATGTGAAACTGACCTGAATTTCGAAATGTATACATATATTCAGGTTCCCCACAGGTTGGGGAACCCGAAAAACTATGTTTTTCCTGGATCCGACCTCTCCCTCAAAAGTTAGGCCTCGGCCTAGATTGCATTTGTTGGCAAATTGCCAATTAAGCATGAAAACCCAAAATGTGAAACTGACCTGAATTTCGAAAGGTATACATATATTCAGGTTCCCCACAGGTTGGGAAACCCGAAAAACCATGTTTTTTCCAGATCCGACCTCTCCCTCAAAAGTTAGGCCTCGGCCTAGATTGCATTTGTTGGCGTAGCCAATTAAGCATGAAAAGCAAAAATGTGAAACTGACCTCAAATTCGAAATGTATACATATATTCAGGTTCCCCACAAGTTGGGGAACCCGAAAAAACATGTTTTTTCCGGATCCAACATCTGACTGAAAAGTTAGGCCTCGGCCTAGATTGCATTTGTTGGCAAATTGCCAATTAAGCATGAAAACCCAAAATGTGAAACTGACCTGAATTTCGAAATGTATAATGTATAGGTTGGGGAACCCGAAAAACTATGTTTTTTCCGGATCCGACCTCTCCCTCAAAAGTTAGGCCTCGGCCTAGATTGCATTTGTTGGCAAATTGCCAATTAAGCATGAAAACCCAAAATGTGAAACTGACGTGAATTTCGAAAGGTATACATATATTCAGGTTCCCCACAGGTTGGGGAACCCGAAAAAACATGTTTTTTCCGGATCCACCATCTGACTGAAAAGTTAGGCCTCGGCCTAGATTGCATTTGTTGGCAAATTGCCAATTAAGCATGAAAACCCAAAATGTGAAACTGACCTGAATTTCGAAATGTATAATGTATAGGTTGGGGAACCCGAAAAACTATGTTTTTTCCGGATCCGACCTCTCCCTCAAAAGTTAGGCCTCGGCCTAGATTGCATTTGTTGGCAAATTGCCAATTAAGCATGAAAACCCAAAATGTGAAACTGACGTGAATTTCGAAAGGTATACATATATTCAGGTTCCCCACAGGTTGGGAAAACCGAAAAACCATGTTTTTTCCAGATCCGACCTCTCCCTCAAAAGTTAGGCCTCGGCCTAGATTGCATTTGTTGGCAAATTGCCAATTAAGCATGAAAACCCAAAATGTGAAACTGACGTGAATTTCGAAAGGTATACATATATTCAGGTTCCCCACAGGTTGGGAAAACCGAAAAACCATGTTTTTTCCAGATCCGACCTCTCCCTCAAAAGTTAGGCCTCGGCCTAGATTGCATTTGTTGGCAAATTGCCAATTAAGCATGAAAACCCAAAATGTGAAACTGACCTGAATTTCGAAAGGTATACATATATTCAGGTTCCCCACAGGTTGGGAAACCCGAAAAACCATGTTTTTTCCAGATCCGACCTCTCCCTCAAAAGTTAGGCCTCGGCCTAGATTGCATTTGTTGGCGTAGCCAATTAAGCATGAAAAGCAAAAATGTGAAACTGACCTCAAATTCGAAATGTATACATATATTCAGGTTCCCCACAAGTTGGGGAACCCGAAAAAACATGTTTTTTCCGGATCCGACCTGTCCCTCAAAAGATAGGCCTCAGCCTAGATTGCATTTGTTGGCAAATTGCCAATTAAGCATGAAAACCCAAAATGTGAAACTGACCTGAATTTCGAAATGTATACATATATTCAGGTTCCCCACAGGTTGGGGAACCCGAAAAAACATGTTTTTTCCGGATCCGACCTGTCCCTCAAAAGATAGGCCTCAGCCTAGATTGCATTTGTTGGCAAATTGCCAATTAAGCATGAAAACCCAAAATGTGAAACTGACCTGAATTTCGAAATGTATACATATATTCAGGTTCCCCACAGGTTGGGGAACCCGAAAAACCATGTTTTTTCCAGATCCGACCTCTCCCTCAAAAGTTAGGCCTCGGCCTAGATTGCATTGGTTGACAAATAGCCAATTAAGCATGAAAAGTGAAAAGGTGAAACTGACGTGAATTTCGAAAGGTATACATATATTCAGGTTCCCCACAGGTTGGGGAACCCGAAAAACTATCTTTTTTCCGCATCCAACATCTGACTGAAAAGTTACGCCTCGGCTTAGATTGCATTTGTTGGCAAATTGCCAATTAAGCATGAAAACCCAAAATGTGAAACCGACCTGAATTTCGAAATGTATACATATATTCAGGTTCCCCACAGGTTGGGGAACCCGAAAAACTATGTTTTTTCCGGATCCGACCTCTCCCTCAAAAGTTAGGCCTCGGCCTAGATTGCATTTGTTGGCAAATTGCCAATTAAGCATCAACACCCAAAATGTGAAACTGACCTGAATTTCGAAATGTATACATATATTCAGGTTCCCCACAGGTTGGGGAACCCGAAAAAACATGTTTTTTCCGGATCCACCATCTGACTGAAAAGTTAGGCCTCGGCCTAGATTGCATTTGTTGGCAAATTGCCAATTAAGCATGAAAACCCAAAATGTGAAACTGACCTGAATTTCGAAATGTATAATGTATAGGTTGGGGAACCCGAAAAACTATGTTTTTTCCGGATCCGACCTCTCCCTCAAAAGTTAGGCCTCGGCCTAGATTGCATTTGTTGGCAAATTGCCAATTAAGCATGAAAACCCAAAATGTGAAACTGACGTGAATTTCGAAAGGTATACATATATTCAGGTTCCCCACAGGTTGGGGAACCCGAAAAAACATGTTTTTTCCGGATCCACCATCTGACTGAAAAGTTAGGCCTCGGCCTAGATTGCATTTGTTGGCAAATTGCCAATTAAGCATGAAAACCCAAAATGTGAAACTGACCTGAATTTCGAAATGTATAATGTATAGGTTGGGGAACCCGAAAAACTATGTTTTTTCCGGATCCGACCTCTCCCTCAAAAGTTAGGCCTCGGCCTAGATTGCATTTGTTGGCAAATTGCCAATTAAGCATGAAAACCCAAAATGTGAAACTGACGTGAATTTCGAAAGGTATACATATATTCAGGTTCCCCACAGGTTGGGAAAACCGAAAAACCATGTTTTTTCCAGATCCGACCTCTCCCTCAAAAGTTAGGCCTCGGCCTAGATTGCATTTGTTGGCAAATTGCCAATTAAGCATGAAAACCCAAAATGTGAAACTGACGTGAATTTCGAAAGGTATACATATATTCAGGTTCCCCACAGGTTGGGAAAACCGAAAAACCATGTTTTTTCCAGATCCGACCTCTCCCTCAAAAGTTAGGCCTCGGCCTAGATTGCATTTGTTGGCAAATTGCCAATTAAGCATGAAAACCCAAAATGTGAAACTGACCTGAATTTCGAAAGGTATACATATATTCAGGTTCCCCACAGGTTGGGAAACCCGAAAAACCATGTTTTTTCCAGATCCGACCTCTCCCTCAAAAGTTAGGCCTCGGCCTAGATTGCATTTGTTGGCGTAGCCAATTAAGCATGAAAAGCAAAAATGTGAAACTGACCTCAAATTCGAAATGTGTACATATATTCAGGTTCCCCACAAGTTGGGGAACCCGAAAAAACATGTTTTTTCCTGATCCGACCTGTCCCTCAAAAGATAGGCCTCAGCCTAGATTGCATTTGTTGGCAAATTGCCAATTAAGCATGAAAAGTGAAAATGTGAAACTGACCTGAATTTCGAAATGTATACATATATTCAGGTTCCCCACAGGTTGGGGAACCCGAAAAACTATGTTTTTTCCGCATCCAACATCTGACTGAAAAGTTACGCCTCGGCTTAGATTGCATTTGTTGGCAAATTGCCAATTAAGCATGAAAACCCAAAATGTGAAACCGACCTGAATTTCGAAATGTATACATATATTCAGGTTCCCCACAGGTTGGGGAACCCGAAAAACTATGTTTTTTCCGGATCCGACCTCTCCCTCAAAAGTTAGGCCTCGGCCTAGATTGCATTTGTTGGCAAATTGCCAATTAAGCATCAACACCCAAAATGTGAAACTGACCTGAATTTCGAAATGTATACATATATTCAGGTTCCCCACAGGTTGGGGAACCCGAAAAACTATGTTTTTCCTGGATCCGACCTCTCCCTCAAAAGTTAGGCCTCGGCCTAGATTGCATTTGTTGGCAAATTGCCAATTAAGCATGAAAACCCAAAATGTGAAACTGACGTGAATTTCGAAAGGTATACATATATTCAGGTTCCCCACAGGTTGGGGAACCCGAAAAAACATGTTTTTTCCGGATCCGACCTGTCCCTCAAAAGATAGGCCTCAGCCTAGATTGCATTTGTTGGCAAATTGCCAATTAAGCATGAACACCCAAAATGTGAAACTGACCTGAATTTCGAAATGTATACATATATTCAGGTTCCCCACAGGTTGGGAAACCCGAAAAACCATGTTTTTTCCAGATCCGACCTCTCCCTCAAAAGTTAGGCCTCGGCCTAGATTGCATTGGTTGACAAATAGCCAATTAAGCATGAAAAGTGAAAATGTGAAACTGACGTGAATTTCGAAAGGTATACATATATTCAGGTTCCCCACAGGTTGGGGAACCCGAAAAGCTATGTTTTTTCCGCATCCTACCTCTGCCTGAAAAGTTAGGCCTCAGCTTAGATTGCATTTGTTGGGAAATTGCCAATTAAGCATGAAAAGTGAAAATGTGAAACTGACCTGAATTTCGAAATGTATACATATATTCAGGTTCCCCACAGGTTGGGGAACCCGAAAAACTATGTTTTTTCCGGATCCGACCTCTCCCTCAAAAGTTAGGCCTCGGCCTAGATTGCATTTGTTGGCAAATTGCCAATTAAGCATCAACACCCAAAATGTGAAACTGACCTGAATTTCGAAATGTATACATATATTCAGGTTCCCCACAGGTTGGGGAACCCGAAAAACTATGTTTTTCCTGGATCCGACCTCTCCCTCAAAAGTTAGGCCTCGGCCTAGATTGCATTTGTTGGCAAATTGCCAATTAAGCATGAAAACCCAAAATGTGAAACTGACCTGAATTTCGAAAGGTATACATATATTCAGGTTCCCCACAGGTTGGGAAACCCGAAAAACCATGTTTTTTCCAGATCCGACCTCTCCCTCAAAAGTTAGGCCTCGGCCTAGATTGCATTTGTTGGCGTAGCCAATTAAGCATGAAAAGCAAAAATGTGAAACTGACCTCAAATTCGAAAGGTATACATATATTCAGGTTCCCCACAAGTTGGGGAACCCGAAAAAACATGTTTTTTCCGGATCCAACATCTGACTGAAAAGTTACGCCTCGAGCTAGATTGCATTTGTTGGCAAATTGCCAATTAAGCATGAAAACCCAAAATGTGAAACTGACCTGAATTTCGAAATGTATACATATATTCAGGTTCCCCACAGGTTGGGGAACCCGAAAAACTATGTTTTTCCTGGATCCGACCTCTCCCTCAAAAGTTAGGCCTCGGCCTAGATTGCATTGGTTGACAAATAGCCAATTAAGCATGAAAAGTGAAAATGTGAAACTGACGTGAATTTCGAAAGGTATACATATATTCAGGTTCCCCACAGGTTGGGGAACCCGAAAAACTATGTTTTTTCCGCATCCTACCTCTGCCTGAAAAGTTAGGCCTCAGCTTAGATTGCATTTGTTGGGAAATTGCCAATTAAGCATGAAAAGTGAAAATGTGAAACTGACCTGAATTTCGAAATGTATACATATATTCAGGTTCCCCACAGGTTGGGGAACCCGAAAAACTATGTTTTTTCCGGATCCGACCTCTCCCTCAAAAGTTAGGCCTCGGCCTAGATTGCATTTGTTGGCAAATTGCCAATTAAGCATCAACACCCAAAATGTGAAACTGACCTGAATTTCGAAATGTATACATATATTCAGGTTCCCCACAGGTTGGGGAACCCGAAAAACTATGTTTTTTCCGGATCCGACCTCTCCCTCAAAAGTTAGGCCTCGGCCTAGATTGCATTTGTTGGCAAATTGCCAATTAAGCATCAACACCCAAAATGTGAAACTGACCTGAATTTCGAAAGGTATACATATATTCAGGTTCCCCACAGGTTGGGAAAACCGAAAAAACCATGTTTTTTCCAGATCCGACCTCTCCCTCAAAAGTTAGGCCTCGGCCTAGATTGCATTTGTTGGCAAATTGCCAATTAAGCATGAAAACCCAAAATGTGAAACTGACCTGAATTTCGAAAGGTATACATATATTCAGGTTCCCCACAGGTTGGGAAACCCGAAAAACCATGTTTTTTCCAGATCCGACCTCTCCCTCAAAAGTTAGGCCTCGGCCTAGATTGCATTTGTTGGCGTAGCCAATTAAGCATGAAAAGCAAAAATGTGAAACTGACCTCAAATTCGAAATGTATACATATATTCAGGTTCCCCACAAGTTGGGGAACCCGAAAAAACATGTTTTTTCCGGATCCGACCTGTCCCTCAAAAGATAGGCCTCAGCCTAGATTGCATTTGTTGGCAAATTGCCAATTAAGCATGAACACCCAAAATGTGAAACTGACCTGAATTTCGAAATGTATACATATATTCAGGTTCCCCACAGGTTGGGGAACCCGAAAAACCATGTTTTTTCCAGATCCGACCTCTCCCTCAAAAGTTAGGCCTCGGCCTAGATTGCATTGGTTGACAAATAGCCAATTAAGCATGAAAAGTGAAAATGTGAAACTGACGTGAATTTCGAAAGGTATACATATATTCAGGTTCCCCACAGGTTGGGGAACCCGAAAAACTATGTTTTTTCCGCATCCAACATCTGACTGAAAAGTTACGCCTCGGCTTAGATTGCATTTGTTGGCAAATTGCCAATTAAGCATGAAAACCTAAAATGTGAAACCGACCTGAATTTCGAAAGGTATACATATATTCAGGTTCCCCACAGGTTGGGAAAACCGAAAAACCATGTTTTTTCCAGATCCGACCTCTCCCTCAAAAGTTAGGCCTTAGCCTAGATTGCATTGGTTGACAAATAGCCAATTAAGCATGAAAAGTGAAAATGTGAAACTGACGTGAATTTCGAAAGGTATACATATATTCAGGTTCCCCACAGGTTGGGGAACCCGAAAAACTATGTTTTTTCCACATCCGACCTCTGCCTGAAAAGTTACGCCTCAGCTTAGATTGCATTTGTTGGGAAATTGCCAATTAAGCATGAAAAGTGAAAATGTGAAACTGACCTGAATTTCGAAATGTATACATATATTCAGGTTCCCCACAGGTTGGGGAACCCGAAAAAACATGTTTTTTCCGGATCCAACATCTGACTGAAAAGTTAGGCCTCGGCCTAGATTGCATTTGTTGGCAAATTGCCAATTAAGCATGAAAACCCAAAATGTGAAACCGACGTGAATTTCGAAAGGTATACATATATTCAGGTTCCCCACAGGTTGGGGAACCCGAAAAACTATGCTTTTTCCGGATCCGACCTCTCCCTCAAAAGTTAGGCCTCGGCCTAGATTGCATTTGTTGGCAAATTGCCAATTAAGCATCAACACCCAAAATGTGAAACTGACCTGAATTTCGAAATGTATACATATATTCAGGTTCCCCACAGGTTGGGGAACCCGAAAAACTATGTTTTTCCTGGATCCGACCTCTCCCTCAAAAGTTAGGCCTCGGCCTAGATTGCATTTGTTGGCAAATTGCCAATTAAGCATCAACATTCAAAATGTGAAACTGACCTGAATTTCGAAATGTATACATATATTCAGGTTCCCCACAGGTTGGGGAACCCGAAAAACCATGTTTTTTCCAGATCCGACCTCTCCCTCAAAAGTTAGGCCTCGGCCTAGATTGCATTTGTTGGCATAGCCAATTAAGCATGAAAAGCAAAAATGTGAAACTGACCTCAAATTCGAAATGTATACATATATTCAGGTTCCCCACAAGTTGGGGAACCTGAAAAAACATGTTTTTTCCGGATCCAACATCTGACTGAAAAGTTAGGCCTCGGCCTAGATTGCATTTGTTGGCAAATTGCCAATTAAGCATGAAAACCCAAAATGTGAAACTGACGTGAATTTCGAAAGGTATACATATATTCAGGTTCCCCACAGGTTGGGGAACCCGAAAAACTATGTTTTTTCCGGATCCGACCTCTCCCTCAAAAGTTAGGCCTCGGCCTAGATTGCATTTGTTGGCAAATTGCCAATTAAGCATGAAAACCCAAAATGTGAAACTGACGTGAATTTCGAAAGGTATACATATATTCAGGTTCCCCACAGGTTGGGAAAAGCGAAAAACCATGTTTTTTCCAGATCCGACCTCTCCCTCAAAAGTTAGGCCTCGGCCTAGATTGCATTTGTTGGCAAATTGCCAATTAAGCATGAAAACCCAAAATGTGAAACTGACGTGAATTTCGAAAGGTATACATATATTCAGGTTCCCCACAGGTTGGGAAACCCGAAAAACCATGTTTTTTCCAGATCCGACCTCTCCCTCAAAAGTTAGGCCTCGGCCTAGATTGCATTTGTTGGCGTAGCCAATTAAGCATGAAAAGCAAAAATGTGAAACTGACCTCAAATTCGAAAGGTATACATATATTCAGGTTCCCCACAAGTTGGGGAACCCGAAAAAACATGTTTTTTCCGGATCCAACATCTGACTGAAAAGTTACGCCTCGAGCTAGATTGCATTTGTTGGCAAATTGCCAATTAAGCATGAAAACCCAAAATGTGAAACTGACCTGAATTTCGAAATGTATACATATATTCAGGTTCCCCACAGGTTGGGGAACCCGAAAAACTATGTTTTTCCTGGATCCGACCTCTCCCTCAAAAGTTAGGCCTCGGCCTAGATTGCATTGGTTGACAAATAGCCAATTAAGCATGAAAAGTGAAAATGTGAAACTGACGTGAATTTCGAAAGGTATACATATATTCAGGTTCCCCACAGGTTGGGGAACCCGAAAAACTATGTTTTTTCCGCATCCTACCTCTGCCTGAAAAGTTAGGCCTCAGCTTAGATTGCATTTGTTGGGAAATTGCCAATTAAGCATGAAAAGTGAAAATGTGAAACTGACCTGAATTTCGAAATGTATACATATATTCAGGTTCCCCACAGGTTGGGGAACCCGAAAAACTATGTTTTTTCCGGATCCGACCTCTCCCTCAAAAGTTAGGCCTCGGCCTAGATTGCATTTGTTGGCAAATTGCCAATTAAGCATCAACACCCAAAATGTGAAACTGACCTGAATTTCGAAATGTATACATATATTCAGGTTCCCCACAGGTTGGGGAACCCGAAAAACTATGTTTTTTCCGGATCCGACCTCTCCCTCAAAAGTTAGGCCTCGGCCTAGATTGCATTTGTTGGCAAATTGCCAATTAAGCATCAACACCCAAAATGTGAAACTGACCTGAATTTCGAAAGGTATACATATATTCAGGTTCCCCACAGGTTGGGAAAACCGAAAAAACCATGTTTTTTCCAGATCCGACCTCTCCCTCAAAAGTTAGGCCTCGGCCTAGATTGCATTTGTTGGCAAATTGCCAATTAAGCATGAAAACCCAAAATGTGAAACTGACCTGAATTTCGAAAGGTATACATATATTCAGGTTCCCCACAGGTTGGGAAACCCGAAAAACCATGTTTTTTCCAGATCCGACCTCTCCCTCAAAAGTTAGGCCTCGGCCTAGATTGCATTTGTTGGCGTAGCCAATTAAGCATGAAAAGCAAAAATGTGAAACTGACCTCAAATTCGAAATGTATACATATATTCAGGTTCCCCACAAGTTGGGGAACCCGAAAAAACATGTTTTTTCCGGATCCGACCTGTCCCTCAAAAGATAGGCCTCAGCCTAGATTGCATTTGTTGGCAAATTGCCAATTAAGCATGAACACCCAAAATGTGAAACTGACCTGAATTTCGAAATGTATACATATATTCAGGTTCCCCACAGGTTGGGGAACCCGAAAAACCATGTTTTTTCCAGATCCGACCTCTCCCTCAAAAGTTAGGCCTCGGCCTAGATTGCATTGGTTGACAAATAGCCAATTAAGCATGAAAAGTGAAAATGTGAAACTGACGTGAATTTCGAAAGGTATACATATATTCAGGTTCCCCACAGGTTGGGGAACCCGAAAAACTATGTTTTTTCCGCATCCAACATCTGACTGAAAAGTTACGCCTCGGCTTAGATTGCATTTGTTGGCAAATTGCCAATTAAGCATGAAAACCTAAAATGTGAAACCGACCTGAATTTCGAAAGGTATACATATATTCAGGTTCCCCACAGGTTGGGAAAACCGAAAAACCATGTTTTTTCCAGATCCGACCTCTCCCTCAAAAGTTAGGCCTTAGCCTAGATTGCATTTGTTGGCAAATTGCCAATTAAGCATGAAAACCCAAAATGTGAAACTGACCTGAATTTCGAAAGGTATACATATATTCAGGTTCCCCACAGGTTGGGGAACCCGAAAAACTATGTTTTTTCCGGATCCGACCTCTCCCTCAAAAGTTAGGCCTCGGCCTAGATTGCATTTGTTGGCAAATTGCCAATTAAGCATGAA
Organism: Bothrops alternatus; assembly: GCA_034064705.1. Lineage (NCBI taxonomy): Eukaryota > Metazoa > Chordata > Lepidosauria > Squamata > Viperidae > Bothrops > Bothrops alternatus. The sequence goes on from JARGCV010000085.1 coordinate 16,956,662, forward strand.
AACCCAAAATGTGAAACTGACGTGAATTTCGAAAGGTATACATATATTCAGGTTCCCCACAGGTTGGGAAAAGCGAAAAACCATGTTTTTTCCAGATCCGACCTCTCCCTCAAAAGTTAGGCCTCGGCCTAGATTGCATTTGTTGGCAAATTGCCAATTAAGCATGAAAACCCAAAATGTGAAACTGACGTGAATTTCGAAAGGTATACATATATTCAGGTTCCCCACAGGTTGGGAAACCCGAAAAACCATGTTTTTTCCAGATCCGACCTCTCCCTCAAAAGTTAGGCCTCGGCCTAGATTGCATTTGTTGGCGTAGCCAATTAAGCATGAAAAGCAAAAATGTGAAACTGACCTCAAATTCGAAAGGTATACATATATTCAGGTTCCCCACAAGTTGGGGAACCCGAAAAAACATGTTTTTTCCGGATCCAACATCTGACTGAAAAGTTACGCCTCGAGCTAGATTGCATTTGTTGGCAAATTGCCAATTAAGCATGAAAACCCAAAATGTGAAACTGACCTGAATTTCGAAATGTATACATATATTCAGGTTCCCCACAGGTTGGGGAACCCGAAAAACTATGTTTTTCCTGGATCCGACCTCTCCCTCAAAAGTTAGGCCTCGGCCTAGATTGCATTGGTTGACAAATAGCCAATTAAGCATGAAAAGTGAAAATGTGAAACTGACGTGAATTTCGAAAGGTATACATATATTCAGGTTCCCCACAGGTTGGGGAACCCGAAAAACTATGTTTTTTCCGCATCCTACCTCTGCCTGAAAAGTTAGGCCTCAGCTTAGATTGCATTTGTTGGGAAATTGCCAATTAAGCATGAAAAGTGAAAATGTGAAACTGACCTGAATTTCGAAATGTATACATATATTCAGGTTCCCCACAGGTTGGGGAACCCGAAAAACTATGTTTTTTCCGGATCCGACCTCTCCCTCAAAAGTTAGGCCTCGGCCTAGATTGCATTTGTTGGCAAATTGCCAATTAAGCATCAACACCCAAAATGTGAAACTGACCTGAATTTCGAAATGTATACATATATTCAGGTTCCCCACAGGTTGGGGAACCCGAAAAACTATGTTTTTTCCGGATCCGACCTCTCCCTCAAAAGTTAGGCCTCGGCCTAGATTGCATTTGTTGGCAAATTGCCAATTAAGCATCAACACCCAAAATGTGAAACTGACCTGAATTTCGAAAGGTATACATATATTCAGGTTCCCCACAGGTTGGGAAAACCGAAAAAACCATGTTTTTTCCAGATCCGACCTCTCCCTCAAAAGTTAGGCCTCGGCCTAGATTGCATTTGTTGGCAAATTGCCAATTAAGCATGAAAACCCAAAATGTGAAACTGACCTGAATTTCGAAAGGTATACATATATTCAGGTTCCCCACAGGTTGGGAAACCCGAAAAACCATGTTTTTTCCAGATCCGACCTCTCCCTCAAAAGTTAGGCCTCGGCCTAGATTGCATTTGTTGGCGTAGCCAATTAAGCATGAAAAGCAAAAATGTGAAACTGACCTCAAATTCGAAATGTATACATATATTCAGGTTCCCCACAAGTTGGGGAACCCGAAAAAACATGTTTTTTCCGGATCCGACCTGTCCCTCAAAAGATAGGCCTCAGCCTAGATTGCATTTGTTGGCAAATTGCCAATTAAGCATGAACACCCAAAATGTGAAACTGACCTGAATTTCGAAATGTATACATATATTCAGGTTCCCCACAGGTTGGGGAACCCGAAAAACCATGTTTTTTCCAGATCCGACCTCTCCCTCAAAAGTTAGGCCTCGGCCTAGATTGCATTGGTTGACAAATAGCCAATTAAGCATGAAAAGTGAAAATGTGAAACTGACGTGAATTTCGAAAGGTATACATATATTCAGGTTCCCCACAGGTTGGGGAACCCGAAAAACTATGTTTTTTCCGCATCCAACATCTGACTGAAAAGTTACGCCTCGGCTTAGATTGCATTTGTTGGCAAATTGCCAATTAAGCATGAAAACCTAAAATGTGAAACCGACCTGAATTTCGAAAGGTATACATATATTCAGGTTCCCCACAGGTTGGGAAAACCGAAAAACCATGTTTTTTCCAGATCCGACCTCTCCCTCAAAAGTTAGGCCTTAGCCTAGATTGCATTGGTTGACAAATAGCCAATTAAGCATGAAAAGTGAAAATGTGAAACTGACGTGAATTTCGAAAGGTATACATATATTCAGGTTCCCCACAGGTTGGGGAACCCGAAAAACTATGTTTTTTCCACATCCGACCTCTGCCTGAAAAGTTACGCCTCAGCTTAGATTGCATTTGTTGGGAAATTGCCAATTAAGCATGAAAAGTGAAAATGTGAAACTGACCTGAATTTCGAAATGTATACATATATTCAGGTTCCCCACAGGTTGGGGAACCCGAAAAAACATGTTTTTTCCGGATCCAACATCTGACTGAAAAGTTAGGCCTCGGCCTAGATTGCATTTGTTGGCAAATTGCCAATTAAGCATGAAAACCCAAAATGTGAAACCGACGTGAATTTCGAAAGGTATACATATATTCAGGTTCCCCACAGGTTGGGGAACCCGAAAAACTATGCTTTTTCCGGATCCGACCTCTCCCTCAAAAGTTAGGCCTCGGCCTAGATTGCATTTGTTGGCAAATTGCCAATTAAGCATCAACACCCAAAATGTGAAACTGACCTGAATTTCGAAATGTATACATATATTCAGGTTCCCCACAGGTTGGGGAACCCGAAAAACTATGTTTTTCCTGGATCCGACCTCTCCCTCAAAAGTTAGGCCTCGGCCTAGATTGCATTTGTTGGCAAATTGCCAATTAAGCATCAACATTCAAAATGTGAAACTGACCTGAATTTCGAAATGTATACATATATTCAGGTTCCCCACAGGTTGGGGAACCCGAAAAACCATGTTTTTTCCAGATCCGACCTCTCCCTCAAAAGTTAGGCCTCGGCCTAGATTGCATTTGTTGGCATAGCCAATTAAGCATGAAAAGCAAAAATGTGAAACTGACCTCAAATTCGAAATGTATACATATATTCAGGTTCCCCACAAGTTGGGGAACCTGAAAAAACATGTTTTTTCCGGATCCAACATCTGACTGAAAAGTTAGGCCTCGGCCTAGATTGCATTTGTTGGCAAATTGCCAATTAAGCATGAAAACCCAAAATGTGAAACTGACGTGAATTTCGAAAGGTATACATATATTCAGGTTCCCCACAGGTTGGGGAACCCGAAAAACTATGTTTTTTCCGGATCCGACCTCTCCCTCAAAAGTTAGGCCTCGGCCTAGATTGCATTTGTTGGCAAATTGCCAATTAAGCATGAAAACCCAAAATGTGAAACTGACGTGAATTTCGAAAGGTATACATATATTCAGGTTCCCCACAGGTTGGGAAAAGCGAAAAACCATGTTTTTTCCAGATCCGACCTCTCCCTCAAAAGTTAGGCCTCGGCCTAGATTGCATTTGTTGGCAAATTGCCAATTAAGCATGAAAACCCAAAATGTGAAACTGACGTGAATTTCGAAAGGTATACATATATTCAGGTTCCCCACAGGTTGGGAAACCCGAAAAACCATGTTTTTTCCAGATCCGACCTCTCCCTCAAAAGTTAGGCCTCGGCCTAGATTGCATTTGTTGGCGTAGCCAATTAAGCATGAAAAGCAAAAATGTGAAACTGACCTCAAATTCGAAATGTATACATATATTCAGGTTCCCCACAAGTTGGGGAACCCGAAAAAACATGTTTTTTCCGGATCCAACATCTGACTGAAAAGTTAGGCCTCGGCCTAGATTGCATTTGTTGGCAAATTGCCAATTAAGCATGAAAACCCAAAATGTGAAACTGACGTGAATTTCGAAATGTATACATATATTCAGGTTCCCCACAGGTTGGGGAACCCGAAAAACTATGTTTTTTCCGGATCCGACCTCTCCCTCAAAAGTTAGGCCTCGGCCTAGATTGCATTTGTTGGCAAATTGCCAATTAAGCATCAACACCCAAAATGTGAAACTGACCTGAATTTCGAAATGTATACATATATTCAGGTTCCCCACAGGTTGGGGAACCCGAAAAACTATGTTTTTCCTGGATCCGACCTCTCCCTCAAAAGTTAGGCCTCGGCCTAGATTGCATTTGTTGGCAAATTGCCAATTAAGCATGAAAACCCAAAATGTGAAACTGACCTGAATTTCGAAAGGTATACATATATTCAGGTTCCCCACAGGTTGGGAAACCCGAAAAACCATGTTTTTTCCAGATCCGACCTCTCCCTCAAAAGTTAGGCCTCGGCCTAGATTGCATTTGTTGGCGTAGCCAATTAAGCATGAAAAGCAAAAATGTGAAACTGACCTCAAATTCGAAATGTATACATATATTCAGGTTCCCCACAAGTTGGGGAACCCGAAAAAACATGTTTTTTCCGGATCCAACATCTGACTGAAAAGTTAGGCCTCGGCCTAGATTGCATTTGTTGGCAAATTGCCAATTAAGCATGAAAACCCAAAATGTGAAACTGACCTGAATTTCGAAATGTATAATGTATAGGTTGGGGAACCCGAAAAACTATGTTTTTTCCGGATCCGACCTCTCCCTCAAAAGTTAGGCCTCGGCCTAGATTGCATTTGTTGGCAAATTGCCAATTAAGCATGAAAACCCAAAATGTGAAACTGACGTGAATTTCGAAAGGTATACATATATTCAGGTTCCCCACAGGTTGGGGAACCCGAAAAAACATGTTTTTTCCGGATCCACCATCTGACTGAAAAGTTAGGCCTCGGCCTAGATTGCATTTGTTGGCAAATTGCCAATTAAGCATGAAAACCCAAAATGTGAAACTGACCTGAATTTCGAAATGTATAATGTATAGGTTGGGGAACCCGAAAAACTATGTTTTTTCCGGATCCGACCTCTCCCTCAAAAGTTAGGCCTCGGCCTAGATTGCATTTGTTGGCAAATTGCCAATTAAGCATGAAAACCCAAAATGTGAAACTGACGTGAATTTCGAAAGGTATACATATATTCAGGTTCCCCACAGGTTGGGAAAACCGAAAAACCATGTTTTTTCCAGATCCGACCTCTCCCTCAAAAGTTAGGCCTCGGCCTAGATTGCATTTGTTGGCAAATTGCCAATTAAGCATGAAAACCCAAAATGTGAAACTGACGTGAATTTCGAAAGGTATACATATATTCAGGTTCCCCACAGGTTGGGAAAACCGAAAAACCATGTTTTTTCCAGATCCGACCTCTCCCTCAAAAGTTAGGCCTCGGCCTAGATTGCATTTGTTGGCAAATTGCCAATTAAGCATGAAAACCCAAAATGTGAAACTGACCTGAATTTCGAAAGGTATACATATATTCAGGTTCCCCACAGGTTGGGAAACCCGAAAAACCATGTTTTTTCCAGATCCGACCTCTCCCTCAAAAGTTAGGCCTCGGCCTAGATTGCATTTGTTGGCGTAGCCAATTAAGCATGAAAAGCAAAAATGTGAAACTGACCTCAAATTCGAAATGTATACATATATTCAGGTTCCCCACAAGTTGGGGAACCCGAAAAAACATGTTTTTTCCGGATCCGACCTGTCCCTCAAAAGATAGGCCTCAGCCTAGATTGCATTTGTTGGCAAATTGCCAATTAAGCATGAAAACCCAAAATGTGAAACTGACCTGAATTTCGAAATGTATACATATATTCAGGTTCCCCACAGGTTGGGGAACCCGAAAAAACATGTTTTTTCCGGATCCGACCTGTCCCTCAAAAGATAGGCCTCAGCCTAGATTGCATTTGTTGGCAAATTGCCAATTAAGCATGAAAACCCAAAATGTGAAACTGACCTGAATTTCGAAATGTATACATATATTCAGGTTCCCCACAGGTTGGGGAACCCGAAAAACCATGTTTTTTCCAGATCCGACCTCTCCCTCAAAAGTTAGGCCTCGGCCTAGATTGCATTGGTTGACAAATAGCCAATTAAGCATGAAAAGTGAAAAGGTGAAACTGACGTGAATTTCGAAAGGTATACATATATTCAGGTTCCCCACAGGTTGGGGAACCCGAAAAACTATCTTTTTTCCGCATCCAACATCTGACTGAAAAGTTACGCCTCGGCTTAGATTGCATTTGTTGGCAAATTGCCAATTAAGCATGAAAACCCAAAATGTGAAACCGACCTGAATTTCAAAATGTATACATATATTCAGGTTCCCCACAGGTTGGGGAACCCGAAAAACTATGTTTTTTCCGGATCCGACCTCTCCCTCAAAAGTTAGGCCTCGGCCTAGATTGCATTTGTTGGCAAATTGCCAATTAAGCATCAACACCCAAAATGTGAAACTGACCTGAATTTCGAAATGTATACATATATTCAGGTTCCCCACAGGTTGGGGAACCCGAAAAAACATGTTTTTTCCGGATCCACCATCTGACTGAAAAGTTAGGCCTCGGCCTAGATTGCATTTGTTGGCAAATTGCCAATTAAGCATGAAAACCCAAAATGTGAAACTGACCTGAATTTCGAAATGTATAATGTATAGGTTGGGGAACCCGAAAAACTATGTTTTTTCCGGATCCGACCTCTCCCTCAAAAGTTAGGCCTCGGCCTAGATTGCATTTGTTGGCAAATTGCCAATTAAGCATGAAAACCCAAAATGTGAAACTGACGTGAATTTCGAAAGGTATACATATATTCAGGTTCCCCACAGGTTGGGGAACCCGAAAAAACATGTTTTTTCCGGATCCACCATCTGACTGAAAAGTTAGGCCTCGGCCTAGATTGCATTTGTTGGCAAATTGCCAATTAAGCATGAAAACCCAAAATGTGAAACTGACCTGAATTTCGAAATGTATAATGTATAGGTTGGGGAACCCGAAAAACTATGTTTTTTCCGGATCCGACCTCTCCCTCAAAAGTTAGGCCTCGGCCTAGATTGCATTTGTTGGCAAATTGCCAATTAAGCATGAAAACCCAAAATGTGAAACTGACGTGAATTTCGAAAGGTATACATATATTCAGGTTCCCCACAGGTTGGGAAAACCGAAAAACCATGTTTTTTCCAGATCCGACCTCTCCCTCAAAAGTTAGGCCTCGGCCTAGATTGCATTTGTTGGCAAATTGCCAATTAAGCATGAAAACCCAAAATGTGAAACTGACGTGAATTTCGAAAGGTATACATATATTCAGGTTCCCCACAGGTTGGGAAAACCGAAAAACCATGTTTTTTCCAGATCCGACCTCTCCCTCAAAAGTTAGGCCTCGGCCTAGATTGCATTTGTTGGCAAATTGCCAATTAAGCATGAAAACCCAAAATGTGAAACTGACCTGAATTTCGAAAGGTATACATATATTCAGGTTCCCCACAGGTTGGGAAACCCGAAAAACCATGTTTTTTCCAGATCCGACCTCTCCCTCAAAAGTTAGGCCTCGGCCTAGATTGCATTTGTTGGCGTAGCCAATTAAGCATGAAAAGCAAAAATGTGAAACTGACCTCAAATTCGAAATGTGTACATATATTCAGGTTCCCCACAAGTTGGGGAACCCGAAAAAACATGTTTTTTCCTGATCCGACCTGTCCCTCAAAAGATAGGCCTCAGCCTAGATTGCATTTGTTGGCAAATTGCCAATTAAGCATGAAAAGTGAAAATGTGAAACTGACCTGAATTTCGAAATGTATACATATATTCAGGTTCCCCACAGGTTGGGGAACCCGAAAAACTATGTTTTTTCCGCATCCAACATCTGACTGAAAAGTTACGCCTCGGCTTAGATTGCATTTGTTGGCAAATTGCCAATTAAGCATGAAAACCCAAAATGTGAAACCGACCTGAATTTCGAAATGTATACATATATTCAGGTTCCCCACAGGTTGGGGAACCCGAAAAACTATGTTTTTTCCGGATCCGACCTCTCCCTCAAAAGTTAGGCCTCGGCCTAGATTGCATTTGTTGGCAAATTGCCAATTAAGCATCAACACCCAAAATGTGAAACTGACCTGAATTTCGAAATGTATACATATATTCAGGTTCCCCACAGGTTGGGGAACCCGAAAAACTATGTTTTTCCTGGATCCGACCTCTCCCTCAAAAGTTAGGCCTCGGCCTAGATTGCATTTGTTGGCAAATTGCCAATTAAGCATCAACATTCAAAATGTGAAACTGACCTGAATTTCGAAATGTATACATATATTCAGGTTCCCCACAGGTTGGGGAACCCGAAAAACTATGTTTTTCCTGGATCCGACCTCTCCCTCAAAAGTTAGGCCTCGGCCTAGATTGCATTTGTTGGCAAATTGCCAATTAAGCATGAAAACCCAAAATGTGAAACTGACCTGAATTTCGAAAGGTATACATATATTCAGGTTCCCCACAGGTTGGGAAACCCGAAAAACCATGTTTTTTCCAGATCCGACCTCTCCCTCAAAAGTTAGGCCTCGGCCTAGATTGCATTTGTTGGCGTAGCCAATTAAGCATGAAAAGCAAAAATGTGAAACTGACCTCAAATTCGAAATGTATACATATATTCAGGTTCCCCACAAGTTGGGGAACCCGAAAAAACATGTTTTTTCCGGATCCGACCTGTCCCTCAAAAGATAGGCCTCAGCATAGATTGCATTTGTTGGCAAATTGCCAATTAAGCATGAAAACCCAAAATGTGAAACTGACCTGAATTTCGAAATGTATACATATATTCAGGTTCCCCACAGGTTGGGGAACCCGAAAAACCATGTTTTTTCCAGATCCGACCTCTCCCTCAAAAGTCAGGCCTCGGCCTAGATTGCATTGGTTGACAAATAGCCAATTAAGCATGAAAAGTGAAAAGGTGAAACTGACGTGAATTTCGAAAGGTATACATATATTCAGGTTCCCCACAGGTTGGGGAACCCGAAAAACTATGTTTTTTCCGCATCCAACATCTGACTGAAAAGTTACGCCTCGGCTTAGATTGCATTTGTTGGCAAATTGCCAATTAAGCATGAAAACCCAAAATGTGAAACCGACCTGAATTTTGAAATGTATACATATATTCAGGTTCCCCACAGGTTGGGGAACCCGAAAAACTATGTTTTTTCCGGATCCGACCTCTCCCTCAAAAGTTAGGCCTCGGCCTAGATTGCATTTGTTGGCAAATTGCCAATTAAGCATCAACATTCAAAATGTGAAACTGACCTGAATTTCGAAATGTATACATATATTCAGGTTCCCCACAGGTTGGGGAACCCGAAAAACTATGTTTTTCCTGGATCCGACCTCTCCCTCAAAAGTTAGGCCTCGGCCTAGATTGCATTTGTTGGCAAATTGCCAATTAAGCATGAAAACCCAAAATGTGAAACTGACGTGAATTTCGAAAGGTATACATATATTCAGGTTCCCCACAGGTTGGGAAACCCGAAAAACCATGTTTTTTCCAGATCCGACCTCTCCCTCAAAAGTTAGGCCTCGGCCTAGATTGCATTTGTTGGCGTAGCCAATTAAGCATGAAAAGCAAAAATGTGAAACTGACCTCAAATTCGAAATGTATACATATATTCAGGTTCCCCACAAGTTGGGGAATCCGAAAAAACATGTTTTTTCCGGATCCGACCTGTCCCTCAAAAGATAGGCCTCAGCCTAGATTGCATTTGTTGGCAAATTGCCAATTAAGCATGAAAACCCAAAATGTGAAACTGACCTGAATTTCGAAATGTATACATATATTCAGGTTCCCCACAGGTTGGGGAACCCGAAAAACCATGTTTTTTCCAGATCCGACCTCTCCCTCAAAAGTTAGGCCTCGGCCTAGATTGCATTGGTTGACAAATAGCCAATTAAGCATGAAAAGTGAAAAGGTGAAACTGACGTGAATTTCGAAAGGTATACATATATTCAGGTTCCCCACAGGTTGGGGAACCCGAAAAACTATGTTTTTTCCGCATCCAACATCTGACTGAAAAGTTACGCCTCGGCTTAGATTGCATTTGTTGGCAAATTGCCAATTAAGCATGAAAACCCAAAATGTGAAACCGACCTGAATTTCGAAATGTATACATATATTCAGGTTCCCCACAGGTTGGGGAACCCGAAAAACTATGTTTTTTCCGGATCCGACCTCTCCCTCAAAAGTTAGGCCTCGGCCTAGATTGCATTTGTTGGCAAATTGCCAATTAAGCATCAACACCCAAAATGTGAAACTGACCTGAATTTCGAAATGTATACATATATTCAGGTTCCCCACAGGTTGGGGAACCCGAAAAACTATGTTTTTCCTGGATCCGACCTCTCCCTCAAAAGTTAGGCCTCGGCCTAGATTGCATTTGTTGGCAAATTGCCAATTAAGCATCAACATTCAAAATGTGAAACTGACCTGAATTTTGAAATGTATACATATATTCAGGTTCCCCACAGGTTGGGGAACCCGAAAAAACCATGTTTTTTCCAGATCCGACCTCTCCCTCAAAAGTTAGGCCTCGGCCTAGATTGCATTTGTTGGCGTAGCCAATTAAGCATGAAAAGCAAAAATGTGAAACTGACCTCAAATTCGAAATGTATACATATATTCAGGTTCCCCACAAGTTGGGGAACCCGAAAAAACATGTTTTTTCCGGATCCAACATCTGACTGAAAAGTTAGGCCTCGGCCTAGATTGCATTTGTTGGCAAATTGCCAATTAAGCATGAAAACCCAAAATGTGAAACTGACGTGAATTTCGAAAGGTATACATATATTCAGGTTCCCCACAGGTTGGGGAACCCGAAAAACTATGTTTTTTCTGGATCCGACCTCTCCCTCAAAAGTTAGGCCTCGGCCTAGATTGCATTTGTTGGCAAATTGCCAATTAAGCATGAAAACCCAAAATGTGAAACTGACGTGAATTTCGAAAGGTATACATATATTCAGGTTCCCCACAGGTTAGGAAACCCGAAAAACCATGTTTTTTCCAGATCCGACCTCTCCCTCAAAAGTTAGGCCTCGGCCTAGATTGCATTTGTTGGCGTAGCCAATTAAGCATGAAAAGCAAAAATGTGAAACTGACCTCAAATTCGAAATGTATACATATATTCAGGTTCCCCACAAGTTGGGGAACCCGAAAAAACATGTTTTTTCCGGATCCACCATCTGACTGAAAAGTTAGGCCTTAGCCTAGATTGCCTTGGTTGACAAATAGCCAATTAAGTATGAAAAGTGAAAATGTGAAACTGACGTGAATTTCGAAAGGTATACATATATTCAGGTTCCCCACAGGTTGGGAAACCCGAAAAACCATGTTTTTTCCAGATCCGACCTCTCCCTCAAAAGTTACGCCTCAGCTTAAATTGCATTTGTTGGGAAATTGCCAATTAAGCATGAAAAGTGAAAATGTAAAACTGACATCAAATTCGAAATGTATACATATATTCAGGTTCCCCACAGGTTGGGAAACCCAAAAAACCATGTTTTTTCCGGATCCGACCTCTCCCTCAAAAGTTAGGCCTCAGCCTAGATTGCATTGGTTGACAAATAGCCAATTAAGCATGAAAAGTGAAAATGTGAAACTGACCTGAATTTCGAAAGGTATACATATATTCAGGTTCCCCACAGGTTGGGGAACCCGAAAAACTATGTTTTTTCCGGATCCGACCTCTCCCTCAAAAGTTAGGCCTCGGCCTAGATTGCATTTGTTGGCGTAGCCAATTAAGCATGAAAAGCAAAAATGTGAAACTGACCTCAAATTCGAAATGTATACATATATTCAGGTTCCCCACAAGTTGGGGAACCCGAAAAAACATGTTTTTTCCGGATCCAACATCTGACTGAAAAGTTAGGCCTCGGCCTAGATTGCATTTGTTGGCAAATTGCCAATTAAGCATGAAAACCCAAAATGTGAAACTGACGTGAATTTCGAAATGTATACATATATTCAGGTTCCCCACAAGTTGGGGAACCCGAAAAACTATGTTTTTTCCGCATCCTACCTCTGCCTGAAAAGTTACGCCTCAGCTTAGATTGCATTTGTTGGGAAATTGCCAATTAAGCATGAAAACCAAAAATGTGAAACCGACCTGAATTTCGAAATGTATACATATATTCAGGTTCCCCGCAGGTTGGGGAACCCGAAAAACTATGTTTTTCCTGGATCCGACCTCTCCCTCAAAAGTTAGGCCTCGGCCTAGATTGCATTTGTTGGCGTAGCCAATTAAGCATGAAAAGCAAAAATGTGAAACTGACCTCAAATTCGAAATGTATACATATATTCAGGTTCCCCACAAGTTGGGGAACCCGAAAAAACATGTTTTTTCCGGATCCAACATCTGACTGAAAAGTTAGGCCTCGGCCTAGATTGCATTTGTTGGCAAATTGCCAATTAAGCATGAAAACCCAAAATGTGAAACTGACGTGAATTTCGAAAGGTATACATATATTCAGGTTCCCCACAGGTTGGGGAACCCGAAAAACTATGTTTTTTCTGGATCCGACCTCTCCCTCAAAAGTTAGGCCTCGGCCTAGATTGCATTTGTTGGCAAATTGCCAATTAAGCATCAACACCCAAAATGTGAAACTGACCTGAATTTCGAAATGTATACATATATTCAGGTTCCCCACAGGTTGGGGAACCCGAAAAACTATGTTTTTCCTGGATCCGACCTCTCCCTCAAAAGTTAGGCCTCGGCCTAGATTGCATTTGTTGGCAAATTGCCAATTAAGCATGAAAACCCAAAATGTGAAACTGACGTGAATTTCGAAAGGTATACATATATTCAGGTTCCCCACAGGTTAGGAAACCCGAAAAACCATGTTTTTTCCAGATCCGACCTCTCCCTCAAAAGTTAGGCCTCGGCCTAGATTGCATTTGTTGGCGTAGCCAATTAAGCATGAAAAGCAAAAATGTGAAACTGACCTCAAATTCGAAATGTATACATATATTCAGGTTCCCCACAAGTTGGGGAACCCGAAAAAACATGTTTTTTCCGGATCCACCATCTGACTGAAAAGTTAGGCCTTAGCCTAGATTGCCTTGGTTGACAAATAGCCAATTAAGTATGAAAAGTGAAAATGTGAAACTGACGTGAATTTCGAAAGGTATACATATATTCAGGTTCCCCACAGGTTGGGAAACCCGAAAAACCATGTTTTTTCCAGATCCGACCTCTCCCTCAAAAGTTACGCCTCAGCTTAAATTGCATTTGTTGGGAAATTGCCAATTAAGCATGAAAAGTGAAAATGTAAAACTGACATCAAATTCGAAATGTATACATATATTCAGGTTCCCCACAGGTTGGGAAACCCAAAAAACCATGTTTTTTCCGGATCCGACCTCTCCCTCAAAAGTTAGGCCTCAGCCTAGATTGCATTGGTTGACAAATAGCCAATTAAGCATGAAAAGTGAAAATGTGAAACTGACCTGAATTTCGAAAGGTATACATATATTCAGGTTCCCCACAGGTTGGGGAACCCGAAAAACTATGTTTTTTCCGGATCCGACCTCTCCCTCAAAAGTTAGGCCTCGGCCTAGATTGCATTTGTTGGCGTAGCCAATTAAGCATGAAAAGCAAAAATGTGAAACTGACCTCAAATTCGAAATGTATACATATATTCAGGTTCCCCACAAGTTGGGGAACCCGAAAAAACATGTTTTTTCCGGATCCAACATCTGACTGAAAAGTTAGGCCTCGGCCTAGATTGCATTTGTTGGCAAATTGCCAATTAAGCATGAAAACCCAAAATGTGAAACTGACGTGAATTTCGAAATGTATACATATATTCAGGTTCCCCACAAGTTGGGGAACCCGAAAAACTATGTTTTTTCCGCATCCTACCTCTGCCTGAAAAGTTACGCCTCAGCTTAGATTGCATTTGTTGGGAAATTGCCAATTAAGCATGAAAACCAAAAATGTGAAACCGACCTGAATTTCGAAATGTATACATATATTCAGGTTCCCCGCAGGTTGGGGAACCCGAAAAACTATGTTTTTCCTGGATCCGACCTCTCCCTCAAAAGTTAGGCCTCGGCCTAGATTGCATTTGTTGGCAAATTGCCAATTAAGCATGAAAACCCAAAATGTGAAACTGACCTGAATTTCGAAATGTATACATATATTCAGGTTCCCCACAGGTTGGGAAACCCAAAAAACCATGTTTTTTCCGCATCCGACCTCTCCCTCAAAAGTTAGGCCTCGGCCTAGATTGCATTTGTTGGCAAATGCCAATTAAGCATGAAAAGTGAAAATGTGAAACTGACGTGAATTTCGAAAGGTATACATATATTCAGGTTCCCCACAGGTTGGGGAACCCGAAAAACCATGTTTTTTCCGGATCCAACATCTGACTGAAAAGTTACGCCTCGGTTTAGATTGCATTTGTTGGGAAATTGCCAATTAAGCATGAAAAGTGAAAATGTGAAACCGACCTGAATTTCGAAATGTATACATATATTCAGGTTCCCCACAGGTTGGGGAACCCGAAAAACCATGTTTTTTCCGGATCCAACATCTGACTGAAAAGTTACGCCTCGGCTTAGATTGCATTTGTTGGGAAATTGCCAATTAAGCATGAAAAGTGAAAATGTGAAACCGACCTGAATTTCGAAATGTATACATATATTCAGGTTCCCCACAGGTTGGGGAACCCGAAAAACTATGTTTTTCCGGATCCGACCTCTCCCTCAAAAGTTAGGCCTCGGCCTAGATTGCATTTGTTGGTAAATTGCCAATTAAGCATCAACACCCAAGTTGTGAATCTGACCTGAATTTCGAAATGTATACATATATTCAGGTTCCCCACAGGTTGGGGAACCCGAAAAACTCTGTTTTTCCTGGATCCGACCACTCCCTCAAAAGTTAGGCCTCGGCCTAGATTGCATTTGTTGGCGTAGCCAATTAAGCATGAAAAGCAAAAATGTGAAACTGACCTCAAATTCGAAATGTATACATATATTCAGGTTCCCCACAAGTTGGGGAACCCAAAAAAACATGTTTTTTCCGGATCCAACATCTGACTGAAAAGTTAGGCCTCGGCCTAGATTGCATTTGTTGGCAAATTGCCAATTAAGCATGAAAACCCAAAATGTGAAACTGACGTGAATTTCGAAAGGTATACATATATTCAGGTTCCCCACAGGTTGGGGAACCCGAAAACCTATGTTTTTTCCGGATCCGACCTCTCCCTCAAAAGTTAGGCCTCGGCCTAGATTGCATTTGTTGGGAAATTGCCAATTAAGCATCAACACCCAAAATGTGAAACTGACCTGAATTTCGAAATGTATACATATATTCAGGTTCCCCACAGGTTGGGGAACCCGAAAAACTATGTTTTTCCTGGATCCGACCTCTCCCTCAAAAGTTAGGCCTCGGCCTAGATTGCATTTGTTGGCAAATTGCCAATTAAGCATGAAAACCCAAAATGTGAAACTGACGTGAATTTCGAAAGGTATACATATATTCAGGTTCCCCACAGGTTGGGAAACCCGAAAAACCATGTTTTTTCCAGATCCGACCTCTCCCTCAAAAGTTAGGCCTCGGCCTAGATTGCATTTGTTGGCGTAGCCAATTAAGCATGAAAAGCAAAAATGTGAAACTGACCTCAAATTCGAAATGTATATATATATTCAGGTTCCCCACAGGTTGGGAAACCCGAAAAACCATGTTTTTTCCGGATCCGACCTCTCCCTCAAAAGTTAGGCCTCAGCCTAGATTGCATTGGTTGACAAATAGCCAATTAAGCATGAAAAGTGAAAATGTGAAACTGACGTGAATTTCGAAAGGTATACATATATTCAGGTTCCCCACAGGTTGGGGAACCCGAAAAACTATGTTTTTTCCGCATCCTACCTCTGCCTGAAAAGTTACGCCTCAGCTTAGATTGCATTTGTTGGGAAATTGCCAATTAAGCATGAAAAGTGAAAATGTGAAACTGACCTGAATTTCGAAATGTATACATATATTCAGGTTCCCCACAGGTTGGGGAACCCGAAAAACTATGTTTTTCCGGATCCGACCTCTCCCTCAAAAGTTAGGCCTCGGCCTAGATTGCATTTGTTGGCAAATTGCCAATTAAGCATCAACACCCAAAATGTGAATCTGACCTGAATTTCGAAATGTATACATATATTCAGGTTCCCCACAGGTTGGGGAACCCGAAAAACTATGTTTTTCCTGGATCCGACCTCTCCCTCAAAAGTTAGGCCTCGGCCTAGATTGCATTTGTTGGCAAATTGCCAATTAAGCATGAAAACCCAAAATATGAAACTGACCTGAATTTCGAAAGGTATACATATATTCAGGTTCCCCACAGGTTGGGAAACCCGAAAAACCATGTTTTTTCCAGATCCGACCTCTCCCTCAAAAGTTAGGCCTCGGCCTAGATTGCATTTGTTGGCGTAGCCAATTAAGCATGAAAAGCAAAAATGTGAAACTGACCTCAAATTCGAAATGTATACATATATTCAGGTTCCCCACAAGTTGGGGAACCCAAAAAAACATGTTTTTTCCGGATCCAACATCTGACTGAAAAGTTAGGCCTCGGCCTAGATTGCATTTGTTGGGAAATTGCCAATTAAGCATCAACACCCAAAATGTGAAACTGACCTGAATTTCGAAATGTATACATATATTCAGGTTCCCCACAGGTTGGGGAACCCGAAAAACTATGTTTTTCCTGGATCCGACCTCTCCCTCAAAAGTTAGGCCTCGGCCTAGATTGCATTTGTTGGCAAATTGCCAATTAAGCATGAAAACCCAAAATGTGAAACTGACGTGAATTTCGAAAGGTATACATATATTCAGGTTCCCCACAGGTTGGGAAACCCGAAAAACCATGTTTTTTCCGCATCCGACATCTCCCTCAAAAGTTAGGCCTCGGCCTAGATTGCATTTGTTGGCGTAGCCAATTAAGCATAAAAAGCAAAAATGTGAAACTGACCTCAAATTCGAAATGTATACATATATTCAGGTTCCCCACAGGTTGGGAAAGCCGAAAAACCATGTTTTTTCCGGATCCGACCTCTCCCTCAAAAGTTAGGCCTCAGCCTAGATTGCATTGGTTGACAAATAGCCAATTAAGCATGAAAAGTGAAAATGTGAAACTGACGTGAATTTCGAAAGGTATACATATATTCAGGTTCCCCACAGGTTGGGGAACCCGAAAAACTATGTTTTTTCCGCATCCTACCTCTGCCTGAAAAGTTACGCCTCAGCTTAGATTGCATTTGTTGGGAAATTGCCAATTAAGCATGAAAAGTGAAAATGTGAAACTGACCTGAATTTCGAAATGTATACATATATTCAGGTTCCCCACAGGTTGGGGAACCCGAAAAACTATGTTTTTCCGGATCCGACCTCTCCCTCAAAAGTTAGGCCTCGGCCTAGATTGCATTTGTTGGCAAATTGCCAATTAAGCATCAACACCCAAAATGTGAATCTGACCTGAATTTCGAAATGTATACATATATTCAGGTTCCCCACAGGTTGGGGAACCCGAAAAACTATGTTTTTCCTGGATCCGACCTCTCCCTCAAAAGTTAGGCCTCGGCCTAGATTGCATTTGTTGGCAAATTGCCAATTAAGCATGAAAACCCAAAATATGAAACTGACCTGAATTTCGAAAGGTATACATATATTCAGGTTCCCCACAGGTTGGGAAACCCGAAAAACCATGTTTTTTCCAGATCCGACCTCTCCCTCAAAAGTTAGGCCTCGGCCTAGATTGCATTTGTTGGCGTAGCCAATTAAGCATGAAAAGCAAAAATGTGAAACTGACCTCAAATTCGAAATGTATACATATATTCAGGTTCCCCACAAGTTGGGGAACCCAAAAAAACATGTTTTTTCCGGATCCAACATCTGACTGAAAAGTTAGGCCTCGGCCTAGATTGCATTTGTTGGGAAATTGCCAATTAAGCATCAACACCCAAAATGTGAAACTGACCTGAATTTCGAAATGTATACATATATTCAGGTTCCCCACAGGTTGGGGAACCCGAAAAACTATGTTTTTCCTGGATCCGACCTCTCCCTCAAAAGTTAGGCCTCGGCCTAGATTGCATTTGTTGGCAAATTGCCAATTAAGCATGAAAACCCAAAATGTGAAACTGACGTGAATTTCGAAAGGTATACATATATTCAGGTTCCCCACAGGTTGGGAAACCCGAAAAACCATGTTTTTTCCGCATCCGACATCTCCCTCAAAAGTTAGGCCTCGGCCTAGATTGCATTTGTTGGCGTAGCCAATTAAGCATAAAAAGCAAAAATGTGAAACTGACCTCAAATTCGAAATGTATACATATATTCAGGTTCCCCACAGGTTGGGAAAGCCGAAAAACCATGTTTTTTCCGGATCCGACCTCTCCCTCAAAAGTTAGGCCTCAGCCTAGATTGCATTGGTTGACAAATAGCCAATTAAGCATGAAAAGTGAAAATGTGAAACTGACGTGAATTTCGAAAGGTATACATATATTCAGGTTCCCCACAGGTTGGGGAACCCGAAAAACTATGTTTTTTCCGCATCCTACCTCTGCCTGAAAAGTTACGCCTCAGCTTAGATTGCATTTGTTGGGAAATTGCCAATTAAGCATGAAAAGTGAAAATGTGAAACTGACCTGAATTTCGAAAGGTATACATATATTCAAGTTCCCCACAGGTTGGGGAACCCGAAAAACTATGTTTTTTCCGCATCCGACATCTCCCTCAAAAGTTAGGCCTCGGCCTAGATTGCATTTGTTGGCAAATTGCCAATTAAGCATGAAAAGTGAAAATGTGAAACTGACCTCAAATTCGAAATGTATACATATATTCAGGTTCCCCACAGGTTGGGAAACCCGAAAAACCATGTTTTTTCCGGATCCGACCTCTCCCTCAAAAGTTAGGCCTTAGCCTAGATTGCATTGGTTGACAAATAGCCAATTAAGCATGAAAAGTGAAAATGTGAAACTGACGAGAATTTCGAAAGGTATACATATATTCAGGTTCCCCACAGGTTGGGGAACCCGAAAAACCATGTTTTTTCCGGATCCAACATCTGACTGAAAAGTTACGCCTCGGCTTAGATTGCATTTGTTGGGAAATTGCCAATTAAGCATGAAAAGTGAAAATGTGAAACCGACCTGAATTTCGAAATGTATACATATATTCAGGTTCCCCACAGGTTGGGGAACCCGAAAAACTATGTTTTTCCGGATCCGACCTCTCCCTCAAAAGTTAGGCCTCGGCCTAGATTGCATTTGTTGGCAAATTGCCAATTAAGCATGAACACCCAAAATGTGAAACTGACCTGAATTTCGAAATATATACATATATTCAGGTTCCCCGCAGGTTGGGGAACCCGAAAAACTATGTTTTTCCTGGATCCGACCTCTCCCTCAAAAGTTAGGCCTCGGCCTAGATTGCATTTGTTGGCAAATTGCCAATTAAGCATGAAAACCCAAAATGTGAAACTGACCTGAATTTCGAAATGTATACATATATTCAGGTTCCCCACAGGTTGGGGAACCCGAAAAACCATGTTTTTTCCGGATCCAACATCTGACTGAAAAGTTACGCCTCGGTTTAGATTGCATTTGTTGGGAAATTGCCAATTAAGCATGAAAAGTGAAAATGTGAAACCGACCTGAATTTCGAAAGGTATACATATATTCAGGTTCCCCACAGGTTGGGGAACCCGAAAAACCATGTTTTTTCCGGATCCAACATCTGACTGAAAAGTTACGCCTCGGCTTAGATTGCATTTGTTGGGAAATTGCCAATTAAGCATGAAAAGTGAAAATGTGAAACTGACCTGAATTTCGAAATGTATACATATATTCAGGTTCCCCACAGGTTGGGGAACCCGAAAAACTATGTTTTTCCGGATCCGACCTCTCCCTCAAAAGTTAGGCCTCGGCCTAGATTGCATTTGTTGGCAAATTGCCAATTAAGCATCAACACCCAAAATGTGAAACTGACGTGAATTTCGAAAGGTATACATATATTCAGGTTCCCCACAGGTTGGGGAACCCGAAAACCTATGTTTTTTCCGGATCCGACCTCTCCCTCAAAAGTTAGGCCTCGGCCTAGATTGCATTTGTTGGCAAATTGCCAATTAAGCATGAAAACCCAAAATGTGAAACTGACGTGAATTTCGAAAGGTATACATATATTCAGGTTCCCCACAGGTTGGGAAACCCAAAAAAACATGTTTTTTCCGGATCCAACATCTGACTGAAAAGTTAGGCCTCGGCCTAGATTGCATTTGTTGGCAAATTGCCAATTAAGCATGAAAACCCAAAATGTGAAACTGACGTGAATTTCGAAAGGTATACATATATTCAGGTTCCCCACAGGTTGGGGAACCCGAAAACCTATGTTTTTTCCGGATCCGACCTCTCCCTCAAAAGTTAGGCCTCGGCCTAGATTGCATTTGTTGGGAAATTGCCAATTAAGCATCAACACCCAAAATGTGAAACTGACCTGAATTTCGAAATGTATACATATATTCAGTTTCCCCACAGGTTGGGGAACCCGAAAAACTATGTTTTTTCCGCATCCGACATCTCCCTCAAAAGTCAGGCCTCGGCCTAGATTGCATTTGTTGGCAAATTGCCAATTAAGCATGAAAAGCAAAAATGTGAAACTGACCTGAATTTCGAAAGGTATACATATATTCAGGTTCCCCACAGGTTGGGGAACCCGAAAAACCATGTTTTTTCCGGATCCAACATCTGACTGAAAAGTTACGCCTCGGCTTAGATTGCATTTGTTGGGAAATTGCCAATTAAGCATGAAAAGTGAAAATGTGAAACTGACCTGAATTTCGAAATGTATACATATATTCAGGTTCCCCACAGGTTGGGGAACCCGAAAAACTATGTTTTTTCCGCATCCGACATCTCCCTCAAAAGTTAGGCCTCGGCCTAGATTGCATTTGTTGGCAAATTGCCAATTAAGCATGAAAAGTGAAAATGTGAAACTGACCTCAAATTCGAAATGTATACATATATTCAGGTTCCCCACAGGTTGGGAAACCCGAAAAACCATGTTTTTTCCGGATCCGACCTCTCCCTCAAAAGTTAGGGCTTAGCCTAGATTGCATTGGTTGACAAATAGCCAATTAAGCATGAAAAGTGAAAATGTGAAACTGACGTGAATTTCGAAAGGTATACATATATTCAGGTTCCCCACAGGTTGGGGAACCCGAAAAACTATGTTTTTTCCACATCCGACCTCTGCCTGAAAAGTTACGCCTCAGCTTAGATTGCATTTGTTGGGAAATTGCCAATTAAGCATGAAAAGTGAAAATGTGAAACTGACCTGAATTTCGAAATGTATACATATATTCAGGTTCCCCACAGGTTGGGGAACCCGAAAAAACATGTTTTTTCCGGATCCAACATCTGACTGAAAAGTTAGGCCTCGGCCTAGATTGCATTTGTTGGCAAATTGCCAATTAAGCATGAAAACCCAAAATGTGAAACCGACCTGAATTTCGAAATGTATACATATATTCAGGTTCCCCACAGGTTGGGGAACCCGAAAAAACATGTTTTTTCTGGATCCGACCTGTCCCTCAAAAGATAGGCCTCAGCCTAGATTGCATTTGTTGGCAAATTGCCAATTAAGCATGAACACCCAAAATGTGAAACTGACCTGAATTTCGAAATGTATACATATATTCAGGTTCCCCACAGGTTGGGGAACCCGAAAAACTATGTTTTTCCTGGATCCGACCTCTCCCTCAAAAGTTAGGCCTCGGCCTAGATTGCATTTGTTGGCAAATTGCCAATTAAGCATGAAAACCCAAAATGTGAAACTGACCTGAATTTTGAAATGTATACATATATTCAGGTTCCCCACAGGTTGGGAAACCCGAAAAACCATGTTTTTTCCAGATCCGACCTCTCCCTCAAAAGTTAGGCCTCGGCCTAGATTGCATTTGTTGGCGTAGCCAATTAAGCATGAAAAGCAAAAATGTAAAACTGACCTCAAATTCGAAATGTATACATATATTCAGGTTCCCCACAGGTTGGGAAACCCGAAAAACCATGTTTTTTCCGGATCCGACCTCTCCCTCAAAAGTTAGGCCTCAGCCTAGATTGCATTGGTTGACAAATAGCCAATTAAGCATGAAAAGTGAAAATGTGAAACTGACGTGAATTTCGAAAGGTATACATATATTCAGGTTCCCCACAGGTTGGGGAACCCGAAAAACTATGTTTTTTCCGGATCCGACCTCTCCCTCAAAAGTTAGGCCTCGGCCTAGATTGCATTTGTTGGCAAATTGCCAATTAAGCATCAACACCCAAAATGTGAAACTGACCTGAATTTCGAAATGTATACATATATTCAGGTTCCCCACAGGTTGGGGAACCCGAAAAACTATGTTTTTCCTGGATCCGACCTCTCCCTCAAAAGCTAGGCCTCGGCCTAGATTGCATTTGTTGGCAAATTGCCAATTAAGCATGAAAATCCAAAATGTGAAACTGACCTGAATTTCGAAAGGTATACATATATTCAGGTTCCCCACAGGTTGGGAAACCCGAAAAACCATGTTTTTTCCAGATCCGACCTCTCCCTCAAAAGTTAGGCCTCGGCCTAGATTGCATTTGTTGGCAAATTGCCAATTAAGCATCAACACCCAAAATGTGAAACTGACCTGAATTTCGAAATGTATACATATATTCAGGTTCCCCACAGGTTGGGGAACCCGAAAAACTATGTTTTTTCCACATCCGACCTCTGCCTGAAAAGTTAGGCCTCAGCCTAGATTGCATTGGTTGACAAAGCCAATTAAGCATGAAAAGTGAAAATGTGAAACTGACGTGAATTTCGAAAGGTATACATATATTCAGGTTCCCCACACGTTGGGGAACCCGAAAAACTATGTTTTTTCCGCATCCTACCTCTGCCTGAAAAGTTACGCCTCAGCTTAGATTGCATTTGTTGGGAAATTGCCAATTAAGCATGAAAAGTGAAAATGTGAAACTGACCTGAATTTCGAAAGGTATACATATATTCAGGTTCCCCACAGGTTGGGGAACACGAAAAACCATGTTTTTTCCGGATCCAACATCTGACTGAAAAGTTACGCCTCGGCTTAGATTGCATTTGTTGGGAAATTGCCAATTAAGCATGAAAAGTGAAAATGTGAAACTGACCTGAATTTCGAAATGTATACATATATTCAGGTTCCCCACAGGTTGGGGAACCCGAAAAACCATGTTTTTTCCGGATCCGACCTCTCCCTCAAAAGTTAGGGCTTAGCCTAGATTGCATTGGTTGACAAATAGCCAATTAAGCATGAAAAGTGAAAATGTGAAACTGACGTGAATTTCGAAAGGTATACATATATTCAGGTTCCCCACAGGTTGGGGAACCCGAAAAACTATGTTTTTTCCACATCCGACCTCTGCCTGAAAAGTTACGCCTCAGCTTAGATTGCATTTGTTGGGAAATTGCCAATTAAGCATGAAAAGTGAAAATGTGAAACTGACCTGAATTTCGAAATGTATACATATATTCAGGTTCCCCACAGGTTGGGGAACCCGAAAAAACATGTTTTTTCCGGATCCAACATCTGACTGAAAAGTTAGGCCTCGGCCTAGATTGCATTTGTTGGCAAATTGCCAATTAAGCATGAAAACCCAAAATGTGAAACCGACCTGAATTTCGAAATGTATACATATATTCAGGTTCCCCACAGGTTGGGGAACCCGAAAAAACATGTTTTTTCTGGATCCGACCTGTCCCTCAAAAGATAGGCCTCAGCCTAGATTGCATTTGTTGGCAAATTGCCAATTAAGCATGAACACCCAAAATGTGAAACTGACCTGAATTTCGAAATGTATACATATATTCAGGTTCCCCACAGGTTGGGGAACCCGAAAAACTATGTTTTTCCTGGATCCGACCTCTCCCTCAAAAGTTAGGCCTCGGCCTAGATTGCATTTGTTGGCAAATTGCCAATTAAGCATGAAAACCCAAAATGTGAAACTGACCTGAATTTTGAAATGTATACATATATTCAGGTTCCCCACAGGTTGGGAAACCCGAAAAACCATGTTTTTTCCAGATCCGACCTCTCCCTCAAAAGTTAGGCCTCGGCCTAGATTGCATTTGTTGGCGTAGCCAATTAAGCATGAAAAGCAAAAATGTAAAACTGACCTCAAATTCGAAATGTATACATATATTCAGGTTCCCCACAGGTTGGGAAACCCGAAAAACCATGTTTTTTCCGGATCCGACCTCTCCCTCAAAAGTTAGGCCTCAGCCTAGATTGCATTGGATGACAAATAGCCAATTAAGCATGAAAAGTGAAAATGTGAAACTGACGTGAATTTCGAAAGGTATACATATATTCAGGTTCCCCACAGGTTGGGGAACCCGAAAAACTATGTTTTTTCCGGATCCGACCTCTCCCTCAAAAGTTAGGCCTCGGCCTAGATTGCATTTGTTGGCAAATTGCCAATTAAGCATCAACACCCAAAATGTGAAACTGACCTGAATTTCGAAATGTATACATATATTCAGGTTCCCCACAGGTTGGGGAACCCGAAAAACTATGTTTTTCCTGGATCCGACCTCTCCCTCAAAAGCTAGGCCTCGGCCTAGATTGCATTTGTTGGCAAATTGCCAATTAAGCATGAAAACCCAAAATGTGAAACTGACCTGAATTTCGAAAGGTATACATATATTCAGGTTCCCCACAGGTTGGGAAACCCGAAAAACCATGTTTTTTCCAGATCCGACCTCTCCCTCAAAAGTTAGGCCTCGGCCTAGATTGCATTTGTTGGCAAATTGCCAATTAAGCATCAACACCCAAAATGTGAAACTGACCTGAATTTCGAAATGTATACATATATTCAGGTTCCCCACAGGTTGGGGAACCCGAAAAACTATGTTTTTTCCACATCCGACCTCTGCCTGAAAAGTTAGGCCTCAGCCTAGATTGCATTGGTTGACAAAGCCAATTAAGCATGAAAAGTGAAAATGTGAAACTGACGTGAATTTCGAAAGGTATACATATATTCAGGTTCCCCACACGTTGGGGAACCCGAAAAACTATGTTTTTTCCGCATCCTACCTCTGCCTGAAAAGTTACGCCTCAGCTTAGATTGCATTTGTTGGGAAATTGCCAATTAAGCATGAAAAGTGAAAATGTGAAACTGACCTGAATTTCGAAAGGTATACATATATTCAGGTTCCCCACAGGTTGGGGAACACGAAAAACCATGTTTTTTCCGGATCCAACATCTGACTGAAAAGTTACGCCTCGGCTTAGATTGCATTTGTTGGGAAATTGCCAATTAAGCATGAAAAGTGAAAATGTGAAACTGACCTGAATTTCGAAATGTATACATATATTCAGGTTCCCCACAGGTTGGGGAACCCGAAAAACTATGTTTTTTCCGCATCCGACATCTCCCTCAAAAGTTAGGCCTCGGCCTAGATTGCATTTGTTGGCAAATTGCCAATTAAGCATGAACACCCAAAATGTGAAACTGACCTGAATTTCGAAATATATACATATATTCAGGTTCCCCACAGGTTGGGGAACCCGAAAAACTATGTTTCTCCTGGATCCGACCTCTCCCTCAAAAGTTAGGCCTCGGCCTAGATTGCATTTGTTGGCAAATTGCCAATTAAGCATGAAAACCCAAAATGTGAAACTGACCTGAATTTCGAAATGTATACATATATTCAGGTTCCCCACAGGTTGGGAAACCCAAAAAACCATGTTTTTTCCGCATCCGACCTCTCCCTCAAAAGTTAGGCCTCGGCCTATATTGCATTTGTTGGCAAATGCCAATTAAGAATGAAAAGTGAAAATGTGAAACTGACCTCAAATTCGAAATGTATACATATATTCAGGTTCCCCACAGGTTGGGGAACCCGAAAAACCATGTTTTTTCGGGATCAAACATCTGACTGAAAAGTTACGCCTCGGCTTAGATTGCATTTGTTGGGAAATTGCCAATTAAGCATGAAAAGTGAAAATGTGAAACCGACCTGAATTTCGAAATGTATACATATATTCAGGTTCCCCACAGGTTGGGGAACCCGAAAAACTATGTTTTTCCTGGATCCGACCTCTCCCTCAAAAGTTAGGCCTCGGCCTAGATTGCATTTGTTGGCAAATTGCCAATTAAGCATGAAAACCCAAAATGTGAAACTGACCTGAATTTCGAAATGTATACATATATTCAGGTTCCCCACAGGTTGGGAAACCCAAAAACCATGTTTTTTCCGCATCCGACCTCTCCCTCAAAAGTTAGGCCTCGGCCTAGATTGCATTTGTTGGCAAATTGCCAATTAAGCATGAAAACCCAAAATGTGAAACTGACCTGAATTTCGAAATGTATACATATATTCAGGTTCCCCACAGGTTGGGGAACCCGAAAACCTATGTTTTTTCCGGATCCGACCTCTCCCTCAAAAGTTAGGCCTCGGCCTAGATTGCATTTGTTGGGAAATTGTCAATTAAGCATCAACACCCAAAATGTGAAACTGACCTGAATTTCGAAATTTATACATATATTCAGGTTCCCCACAGGTTGGGAAACCCGAAAAACCATGTTTTTTCCAGATCCGACCTCTCCCTCAAAAGTTAGGCCTCGGCCTAGATTGCATTTGTTGGCGTAGCCAATTAAGCATGAAAAGCAAAAATGTGAAACTGACCTCAAATTCGAAATGTATACATATATTCAGGTTCCCCACAGGTTGGGAAACCCGAAAAACCATGTTTTTTCCGGATCCGACCTCTCCCTCAAAAGTTAGGCCTCAGCCTAGATTGCATTGGTTGACAAATAGCCAATTAAGCATGAAAAGTGAAAATGTGAAACTGATGTGAATTTCGAAAGGTATACATATATTCAGGTTCCCCACAGGTTGGGGAACCCGAAAAACTATGTTTTTTCCGCATCCTACCTCTGCCTGAAAAGTTACGCCTCAGCTTAGATTGCATTTGTTGGGAAATTGCCAATTAAGCATGAAAAGTGAAAATGTGAAACTGACCTGAATTTCGAAATGTATACATATATTCAGGTTTCCCACAGGTTGGGGAACCCGAAAAACTATGTTTTTTCCAGATCCAACATCTGACTGAAAAGTTAGGCCTCGGCTTAGATTGCATTTGTTGGGAAATTGCCAATTAAGCATGAAAAGTGAAAATGTGAAACTGACCTGAATTTCGAAATGTATACATATATTCAGGTTCCCCACAGGTTGGGGAACCCGAAAAACTATGTTTTTTCCGCATCCGACATCTCCCTCAAAAGTTAGGCCTCGGCCTAGATTGCATTTGTTGGCAAATTGCCAATTAAGCATGAACACCCAAAATGTGAAACTGACCTGAATTTCGAAATATATACATATATTCAGGTTCCCCACAGGTTGGGGAACCCGAAAAACTATGTTTCTCCTGGATCCGACCTCTCCCTCAAAAGTTAGGCCTCGGCCTAGATTGCATTTGTTGGCAAATTGCCAATTAAGCATGAAAACCCAAAATGTGAAACTGACCTGAATTTCGAAATGTATACATATATTCAGGTTCCCCACAGGTTGGGAAACCCAAAAAACCATGTTTTTTCCGCATCCGACCTCTCCCTCAAAAGTTAGGCCTCGGCCTATATTGCATTTGTTGGCAAATGCCAATTAAGAATGAAAAGTGAAAATGTGAAACTGACCTCAAATTCGAAATGTATACATATATTCAGGTTCCCCACAGGTTGGGGAACCCGAAAAACTATGTTTTTTCTGCATCCGACCTCTGCCTGAAAAGTTACGCCTCAGCTTAGATTGCATTTGTTGGAAAATTGCCAATTAAGCATGAAAAGTGAAAATGTGAAACTGACCTGAATTTCGAAATGTATACATATATTCAGGTTCCCCACAGGTTGGGGAACCCGAAAAACCATGTTTTTTCCGGATCCAACATCTGACTGAAAAGTTACGCCTCGGTTTAGATTGCATTTGTTGGCAAATTGCCAATTAAGCATGAAAACCCAAAATGTGAAACTGACGTGAATTTCGAAATGTATACATATATTCAGGTTCCCCACAGGTTGGGGAACCCGAAAAACCATGTTTTTTCGGGATCAAACATCTGACTGAAAAGTTACGCCTCGGCTTAGATTGCATTTGTTGGGAAATTGCCAATTAAGCATGAAAAGTGAAAATGTGAAACCGACCTGAATTTCGAAATGTATACATATATTCAGGTTCCCCACAGGTTGGGGAACCCGAAAAACTATGTTTTTCCTGGATCCGACCTCTCCCTCAAAAGTTAGGCCTCGGCCTAGATTGCATTTGTTGGCAAATTGCCAATTAAGCATGAAAACCCAAAATGTGAAACTGACCTGAATTTCGAAATGTATACATATATTCAGGTTCCCCACAGGTTGGGAAACCCAAAAACCATGTTTTTTCCGCATCCGACCTCTCCCTCAAAAGTTAGGCCTCGGCCTATATTGCATTTGTTGGCAAATGCCAATTAAGAATGAAAAGTGAAAATGTGAAACTGACCTCAAATTCGAAATGTATACATATATTCAGGTTCCCCACAGGTTGGGGAACCCGAAAAACCATGTTTTTTTCCGGATCCAACATCTGACTGAAAAGTTACGCCTCGGCTTAGATTGCATTTGTTGGGAAATTGCCAATTAAGCATGAAAAGTGAAAATGTGAAACCGACCTGAATTTCGAAATGTATACATATATTCAGGTTCCCCACAGGTTGGGGAACCCGAAAAACTATGTTTTTCCGGATCCGACCTCTCCCTCAAAAGTTAGGCCTCGGCCTAGATTGCATTTGTTGGCAAATTGCCAATTAAGCATGAAAACCCAAAATGTGAAACTGACGTGAATTTCGAAAGGTATACATATATTCAGGTTCCCCACAGGTTGGGGAACCCGAAAACCTATGTTTTTTCCGGATCCGACCTCTCCCTCAAAAGTTAGGCCTCGGCCTAGATTGCATTTGTTGGGAAATTGTCAATTAAGCATCAACACCCAAAATGTGAAACTGACCTGAATTTCGAAATTTATACATATATTCAGGTTCCCCACAGGTTGGGAAACCCGAAAAACCATGTTTTTTCCAGATCCGACCTCTCCCTCAAAAGTTAGGCCTCGGCCTAGATTGCATTTGTTGGCGTAGCCAATTAAGCATGAAAAGCAAAAATGTGAAACTGACCTCAAATTCGAAATGTATACATATATTCAGGTTCCCCACAGGTTGGGAAACCCGAAAAACCATGTTTTTTCCGGATCCGACCTCTCCCTCAAAAGTTAGGCCTCAGCCTAGATTGCATTGGTTGACAAATAGCCAATTAAGCATGAAAAGTGAAAATGTGAAACTGATGTGAATTTCGAAAGGTATACATATATTCAGGTTCCCCACAGGTTGGGGAACCCGAAAAACTATGTTTTTTCCGCATCCTACCTCTGCCTGAAAAGTTACGCCTCAGCTTAGATTGCATTTGTTGGGAAATTGCCAATTAAGCATGAAAAGTGAAAATGTGAAACTGACCTGAATTTCGAAATGTATACATATATTCAGGTTTCCCACAGGTTGGGGAACCCGAAAAACTATGTTTTTTCCAGATCCAACATCTGACTGAAAAGTTAGGCCTCGGCCTAGATTGCATTTGTTGGCAAATTGCCAATTAAGCATGAAAACCCAAAATGTGAAACCGACCTGAATTTCGAAATGTATACATATATTCAGGTTCCCCACAGGTTGGGGAACCCGAAAAAACATGTTTTTTCTGGATCCGACCTCTCCCTCAAAAGTTAGGCCTCGGCCTAGATTGCATTTGTTGGCAAATTGCCAATTAAGCATGAACACCCAAAATGTGAAACCGACCTGAATTTCGAAATGTATACATATATTCAGGTTCCCCACAGGTTGGGAAAACCGAAAAACCATGTTTTTTCCAGATCCGACCTCTCCCTCAAAAGTTAGGCCTCGGCCTAGATTGCATTTGTTGGCGTAGCCAATTAAGCATGAAAAGCAAAAATGTGAAACTGACCTCAAATTCGAAATGTATACATATATTCAGGTTCCCCACAGGTTGGGAAACCCGAAAAACCATGTTTTTTCCGCATCCGACCTCTCCCTCAAAAGTTAGGCCTCAGCCTAGATTGCATTGGTTGACAAATAGCCAATTAAGCATGAAAAGTGAAAATGTGAAACTGACGTGAATTTCGAAAGGTATACATATATTCAGGTTCCCCACAGGTTGGGGAACCCGAAAAACTGTTTTTTCCGGATCCGACCTCTCCCTCAAAAGTTAGGCCTCGGCCTAGATTGCATTTGTTGGCAAATTGCCAATTAAGCATCAACACCCAAAATGTGAAACTGACCTGAATTTCGAAAGGTATACATATATTCAGGTTCCCCACAGGTTGGGAAACCCGAAAAACCATGTTTTTTCCAGATCCGACCTCTCCCTCAAAAGTTAGGCCTCGGCCTAGATTGCATTTGTTGGCGTAGCCAATTAAGCATGAAAAGCAAAAATGTGAAACTGACCTCAAATTCGAAATGTATACATATATTCAGGTTCCCCACAAGTTGGGGAACCCAAAAAAACATGTTTTTTCCGGATCCAACATCTGACTGAAAAGTTAGGCCTCGGCCTAGATTGCATTTGTTGGCAAATTGCCAATTAAGCATGAAAACCCAAAATGTGAAACTGACGTGAATTTCGAAAGGTATACATATATTCAGGTTCCCCACAGGTTGGGGAACCCGAAAAACTATGTTTTTCCTGGATCCGACCTCTCCCTCAAAAGTTAGGCCTCGGCCTAGATTGCATTTGTTGGCAAATTGCCAATTAAGCATGAAAACCCAAAATGTGAAACCGACCTGAATTTTGAAATGTATACATATATTCAGGTTCCCCACAGGTTGGGAAACCCGAAAAACCATGTTTTTTCCAGATCCGACCTCTCCCTCAAAAGATAGGCCTCGGCCTAGATTGCATTTGTTGGCGTAGCCAATTAAGCATGAAAAGCAAAAATGTGAAACTGACCTCAAATTCGAAATGTATACATATATTCAGGTTCCCCACAAGTTGGGGAACCCAAAAAAACATGTTTTTTCCGGATCCAACATCTGACTGAAAAGTTAGGCCTCGGCCTAGATTGCATTTGTTGGCAAATTGCCAATTAAGCATGAAAACCCAAAATGTGAAATTGACGTGAATTTCGAAAGGTATACATATATTCAGGTTCCCCACAGGTTGGGGAACCCGAAAAAACATGTTTTTTCCGGATCCAACATCTGACTGAAAAGTTAGGCCTCGGCCTAGATTGCATTTGTTGGCAAATTGCCAATTAAGCATGAAAACCCAAAATGTGAAACCGACCTGAATTTCAAAATGTATACATATATTCAGGTTGCCCACAGGTTGGGAAACCCGAAAAACCATGTTTTTTCCAGATCCGACCTCTCCCTCAAAAGATAGGCCTCGGCCTAGATTGCATTTGTTGGCGTAGCCAATTAAGCATGAAAAGCAAAAATGTAAAACTGACCTCAAATTCGAAATGTATACATATATTCAGGTTCCCCACAGGTTGGGAAACCCGAAAAACCATGTTTTTTCCGGATCCGACCTCTCCCTCAAAAGTTAGGCCTCAGCCGAGATTGCATTGGTTGACAAATAGCCAATTAAGCATGAAAAGTGAAAATGTGAAACTGACGTGAATTTCGAAAGGTATACATATATTCAGGTTCCCCACAGGTTGGGGAACCCGAAAAAACATGTTTTTTCCGGATCCAACATCTGACTGAAAAGTTAGGCCTCGGCCTAGATTGCATTTGTTGGCAAATTGCCAATTAAGCATGAAAACCCAAAATGTGAAACCGACCTGAATTTCGAAATGTATACATATATTCAGGTTCCCCACAGGTTGGGGAACCCGAAAAACTATGTTTTTCCTGGATCCGACCTCTCCCTCAAAAGTTAGGCCTCGGCCTAGATTGCATTTGTTGGCAAATTGCCAATTAAGCATGAAAACCCAAAATGTGAAACCGACCTGAATTTCAAAATGTATACATATATTCAGGTTGCCCACAGGTTGGGAAACCCGAAAAACCATGTTTTTTCCAGATCCGACCTCTCCCTCAAAAGATAGGCCTCGGCCTAGATTGCATTTGTTGGCGTAGCCAATTAAGCATGAAAAGCAAAAATGTGAAACTGACCTCAAATTCGAAATGTATACATATATTCAGGTTCCCCACAAGTTGGGGAACCCAAAAAAACATGTTTTTTCCGGATCCAACATCTGACTGAAAAGTTAGGCCTCGGCCTAGATTGCATTTGTTGGCAAATTGCCAATTAAGCATGAAAACCCAAAATGTGAAACTGACCTGAATTTCGAAAGGTATACATATATTCAGGTTCCCCACAGGTTGGGAAACCCGAAAAACCATGTTTTTTCCAGATCCGACCTCTCCCTCAAAAGTTAGGCCTCGGCCTAGATTGCATTTGTTGGCGTAGCCAATTAAGCATGAAAAGCAAAAATGTGAAACTGACCTCAAATTCGAAATGTATACATCTATTCAGGTTCCCCACAAGTTGGGGAACCCAAAAAAACATGTTTTTTCCGGATCCAACATCTGACTGAAAAGTTAGGCCTCGGCCTAGATTGCATTTGTTGGCAAATTGCCAATTAAGCATGAAAACCCAAAATGTGAAACTGACGTGAATTTCGAAAGGTATACATATATTCAGGTTCCCCACAGGTTGGGGAACCCGAAAACCTATGTTTTCTCCGGATCCAACATCTGACTGAAAAGTTAGGCCTCGGCCTAGATTGCATTTGTTGGCAAATTGCCAATTAAGCATGAAAACCCAAAATGTGAAACCGACCTGAATTTCGAAATGTATACATATATTCAGGTTCCCCACAGGTTGGGGAACCCGAAAAACTATGTTTTTCCTGGATCCGACCTCTCCCTCAAAAGTTAGGCCTCGGCCTAGATTGCATTTGTTGGCAAATTGCCAATTAAGCATGAAAACCCAAAATGTGAAACCGACCTGAATTTCAAAATGTATACATATATTCAGGTTGCCCACAGGTTGGGAAACCCGAAAAACCATGTTTTTTCCAGATCCGACCTCTCCCTCAAAAGATAGGCCTCGGCCTAGATTGCATTTGTTGGCGTAGCCAATTAAGCATGAAAAGCAAAAATGTAAAACTGACCTCAAATTCGAAATGTATACATATATTCAGGTTCCCCACAGGTTGGGAAACCCGAAAAACCATGTTTTTTCCGGATCCGACCTCTCCCTCAAAAGTTAGGCCTCAGCCGAGATTGCATTGGTTGACAAATAGCCAATTAAGCATGAAAAGTGAAAATGTGAAACTGACGTGAATTTCGAAAGGTATACATATATTCAGGTTCCCCACAGGTTGGGGAACCCGAAAAAACATGTTTTTTCCGGATCCAACATCTGACTGAAAAGTTAGGCCTCGGCCTAGATTGCATTTGTTGGCAAATTGCCAATTAAGCATGAAAACCCAAAATGTGAAACCGACCTGAATTTCGAAATGTATACATATATTCAGGTTCCCCACAGGTTGGGGAACCCGAAAAACTATGTTTTTCCTGGATCCGACCTCTCCCTCAAAAGTTAGGCCTCGGCCTAGATTGCATTTGTTGGCAAATTGCCAATTAAGCATGAAAACCCAAAATGTGAAACCGACCTGAATTTCAAAATGTATACATATATTCAGGTTGCCCACAGGTTGGGAAACCCGAAAAACCATGTTTTTTCCAGATCCGACCTCTCCCTCAAAAGATAGGCCTCGGCCTAGATTGCATTTGTTGGCGTAGCCAATTAAGCATGAAAAGCAAAAATGTGAAACTGACCTCAAATTCGAAATGTATACATATATTCAGGTTCCCCACAAGTTGGGGAACCCAAAAAAACATGTTTTTTCCGGATCCAACATCTGACTGAAAAGTTAGGCCTCGGCCTAGATTGCATTTGTTGGCAAATTGCCAATTAAGCATGAAAACCCAAAATGTGAAACTGACCTGAATTTCGAAAGGTATACATATATTCAGGTTCCCCACAGGTTGGGAAACCCGAAAAACCATGTTTTTTCCAGATCCGACCTCTCCCTCAAAAGTTAGGCCTCGGCCTAGATTGCATTTGTTGGCGTAGCCAATTAAGCATGAAAAGCAAAAATGTGAAACTGACCTCAAATTCGAAATGTATACATCTATTCAGGTTCCCCACAAGTTGGGGAACCCAAAAAAACATGTTTTTTCCGGATCCAACATCTGACTGAAAAGTTAGGCCTCGGCCTAGATTGCATTTGTTGGCAAATTGCCAATTAAGCATGAAAACCCAAAATGTGAAACTGACGTGAATTTCGAAAGGTATACATATATTCAGGTTCCCCACAGGTTGGGGAACCCGAAAACCTATGTTTTTTCCGGATCCGACCTCTCCCTCAAAAGTTAGGCCTCGGCCTAGATTGCATTTGTTGGGAAATTGTCAATTAAGCATCAACACCCAAAATGTGAAACTGACCTGAATTTCGAAATTTATACATATATTCAGGTTCCCCACAGGTTGGGAAACCCGAAAAACCATGTTTTTTCCAGATCCAACCTCTCCCTCAAAAGTTAGGCCTCGGCCTAGATTGCATTTGTTGGCGTAGCCAATTAAGCATGAAAAGCAAAAATGTGAAACTGACCTCAAATTCGAAATGTATACATATATTCAGGTTCCCCACAGGTTGGGAAACCCGAAAAACCATGTTTTTTCCGGATCCGACCTCTCCCTCAAAAGTTAGGCCTCAGCCTAGATTGCATTGGTTGACAAATAGCCAATTAAGCATGAAAAGTGAAAATGTGAAACTGACGTGAATTTCGAAAGGTATACATATATTCAGGTTCCCCACAGGTTGGGGAACCCGAAAAACTATGTTTTTTCCGCATCCTACCTCTGCCTGAAAAGTTACGCCTCAGCTTAGATTGCATTTGTTGGGAAATTGCCAATTAAGCATGAAAAGTGAAAATGTGAAACTGACCTGAATTTCGAAATGTATACATATATTCAGGTTTCCCACAGGTTGGGGAACCCGAAAAACTATGTTTTTTCCGGATCCAACATCTGACTGAAAAGTTAGGCCTCGGCCTAGATTGCATTTGTTGGCAAATTGCCAATTAAGCATGAAAACCCAAAATGTGAAACTGACGTGAATTTCGAAAGGTATACATATATTCAGGTTCCCCACAGGTTGGGGAACCCGAAAAAATATGTTTTTTCCGGATCCAACATCTGACTGAAAAGTTAGGCCTCGGCCTAGATTGCATTTGTTGGCAAATTGCCAATTAAGCATGAAAACCCAAAATGTGAAACCGACCTGAATTTCGAAATGTATACATATATTCAGGTTCCCCACAGGTTGGGGAACCCGAAAAACTATGTTTTTCCTGGATCCGACCTCTCCCTCAAAAGTTAGGCCTCGGCCTAGATTGCATTTGTTGGCAAATTGCCAATTAAGCATGAAAACCCAAAATGTGAAACCGACCTGAATTTTGAAATGTATACATATATTCAGGTTCCCCACAGGTTGGGAAACCCGAAAAACCATGTTTTTTCCAGATCCGACCTCTCCCTCAAAAGATAGGCCTCGGCCTAGATTGCATTTGTTGGCGTAGCCAATTAAGCATGAAAAGCAAAAATGTGAAACTGACCTCAAATTCGAAATGTATACATATATTCAGGTTCCCCACAAGTTGGGGAACCCAAAAAAACATGTTTTTTCCGGATCCAACATCTGACTGAAAAGTTAGGCCTCGGCCTAGATTGCATTTGTTGGCAAATTGCCAATTAAGCATGAAAACCCAAAATGTGAAACTGACCTCAAATTCGAAATGTATACATATATTCAGGTTCCCCACAGGTTGGGGAACCCGAAAAACTATGTTTTTTCCGGATCCGACCTCTCCCTCAAAAGTTAGGCCTCGGCCTCGATTGCATTTGTTGGCAAATTGCCAATTAAGCATGAAAACCCAAAATGTGAAACCGACCTGAATTTCGAAATGTATACATATATTCAGGTTCCCCACAGGTTGGGGAACCCGAAAACCTATGTTTTTTCCGGATCCGACCTCTCCCTCAAAAGTTAGGCCTCGGCCTAGATTGCATTTGTTGGCAAATTGCCAATTAAGCATGAAAACCCAAAATGTGAAACTGACCTCAAATTCGAAATGTATACATATATTCAGGTTCCCCACAGGTTGGGGAACCCGAAAAACTATGTTTTTTCCGGATCCGACCTCTCCCTCAAAAGTTAGGCCTCGGCCTCGATTGCATTTGTTGGCAAATTGCCAATTAAGCATGAAAACCCAAAATGTGAAACTGACGTGAATTTCGAAAGGTATACATATATTCAGGTTCCCCACAGGTTGGGGAACCCGAAAACCTATGTTTTTTCCGGATCCGACCTCTCCCTCAAAAGTTAGGCCTCGGCCTAGATTGCATTTGTTGGGAAATTGTCAATTAAGCATCAACACCCAAAATGTGAAACTGACCTGAATTTCGAAATTTATACATATATTCAGGTTCCCCACAGGTTGGGAAACCCGAAAAACCATGTTTTTTCCAGATCCGACCTCTCCCTCAAAAGTTAGGCCTCGGCCTAGATTGCATTTGTTGGCGTAGCCAATTAAGCATGAAAAGCAAAAATGTGAAACTGACCTCAAATTCGAAATGTATACATATATTCAGGTTCCCCACAGGTTGGGAAACCCGAAAAACCATGTTTTTTCCGGATCCGACCTCTCCCTCAAAAGTTAGGCCTCAGCCTAGATTGCATTGGTTGACAAATAGCCAATTAAGCATGAAAAGTGAAAATGTGAAACTGACGTGAATTTCGAAAGGTATACATATATTCAGGTTCCCCACAGGTTGGGGAACCCGAAAAACTATGTTTTTTCCGCATCCTACCTCTGCCTGAAAAGTTACGCCTCAGCTTAGATTGCATTTGTTGGGAAATTGCCAATTAAGCATGAAAAGTGAAAATGTGAAACTGACCTGAATTTCGAAATGTATACATATATTCAGGTTTCCCACAGGTTGGGGAACCCGAAAAACTATGTTTTTTCCGGATCCAACATCTGACTGAAAAGTTAGGCCTCGGCCTAGATTGCATTTGTTGGCAAATTGCCAATTAAGCATGAAAACCCAAAATGTGAAACCGACCTGAATTTCGAAATGTATACATATATTCAGGTTCCCCACAGGTTGGGGAACCCGAAAAAACATGTTTTTTCTGGATCCGACCTCTCCCTCAAAAGTTAGGCCTCGGCCTAGATTGCATTTGTTGGCAAATTGCCAATTAAGCATGAACACCCAAAATGTGAAACTGACCTGAATTTTGAAATGTATACATATATTCAGGTTCCCCACAGGTTGGGAAAACCGAAAAACCATGTTTTTTCCAGATCCGACCTCTCCCTCAAAAGTTAGGCCTCGGCCTAGATTGCATTTGTTGGCGTAGCCAATTAAGCATGAAAAGCAAAAATGTGAAACTGACCTCAAATTCGAAATGTATACATATATTCAGGTTCCCCACAGGTTGGGAAACCCGAAAAACCATGTTTTTTCCGCATCCGACCTCTCCCTCAAAAGTTAGGCCTCAGCCTAGATTGCATTGGTTGACAAATAGCCAATTAAGCATGAAAAGTGAAAATGTGAAACTGACGTGAATTTCGAAAGGTATACATATATTCAGGTTCCCCACAGGTTGGGGAACCCGAAAAACTATGTTTTTTCCGGATCCGACCTCTCCCTCAAAAGTTAGGCCTCGGCCTAGATTGCATTTGTTGGCAAATTGCCAATTAAGCATCAACACCCAAAATGTGAAACTGACCTGAATTTCGAAAGGTATACATATATTCAGGTTCCCCACAGGTTGGGAAACCCGAAAAACCATGTTTTTTCCAGATCCGACCTCTCCCTCAAAAGTTAGGCGTCGGCCTAGATTGCATTTGTTGGCGTAGCCAATTAAGCATGAAAAGCAAAAATGTGAAACTGACCTCAAATTCGAAATGTATACATATATTCAGGTTCCCCACAAGTTGGGGAACCCAAAAAGACATGTTTTTTCCGGATCAAACATCTGACTGAAAAGTTAGGCCTCGGCCTAGATTGCATTTGTTGGCAAATTGCCAATTAAGCATGAAAACCCAAAATGTGAAACTGACGTGAATTTCGAAAGGTATACATATATTCAGGTTCCCCACAGGTTGGGGAACCCGAAAAAACATGTTTTTTCCGGATCCAACATCTGACTGAAAAGTTAGGCCTCGGCCTAGATTGCATTTGTTGGCAAATTGCCAATTAAGCATGAAAACCCAAAATGTGAAACTGACGTGAATTTCGAAAGGTATACATATATTCAGGTTCCCCACAGGTTGGGGAACCCGAAAAAATATGTTTTTTCCGGATCCAACATCTGACTGAAAAGTTAGGCCTCGGCCTAGATTGCATTTGTTGGCAAATTGCCAATTAAGCATGAAAACCCAAAATGTGAAACCGACCTGAATTTCGAAATGTATACATATATTCAGGTTCCCCACAGGTTGGGGAACCCGAAAAACTATGTTTTTCCTGGATCCGACCTCTCCCTCAAAAGTTAGGCCTCGGCCTAGATTGCATTTGTTGGCAAATTGCCAATTAAGCATGAAAACCCAAAATGTGAAACCGACCTGAATTTTGAAATGTATACATATATTCAGGTTCCCCACAGGTTGGGAAACCCGAAAAACCATGTTTTTTCCAGATCCGACCTCTCCCTCAAAAGATAGGCCTCGGCCTAGATTGCATTTGTTGGCGTAGCCAATTAAGCATGAAAAGCAAAAATGTGAAACTGACCTCAAATTCGAAATGTATACATATATTCAGGTTCCCCACAAGTTGGGGAACCCAAAAAAACATGTTTTTTCCGGATCCAACATCTGACTGAAAAGTTAGGCCTCGGCCTAGATTGCATTTGTTGGCAAATTGCCAATTAAGCATGAAAACCCAAAATGTGAAACTGACCTCAAATTCGAAATGTATACATATATTCAGGTTCCCCACAGGTTGGGGAACCCGAAAAACTATGTTTTTTCCGGATCCGACCTCTCCCTCAAAAGTTAGGCCTCGGCCTCGATTGCATTTGTTGGCAAATTGCCAATTAAGCATGAAAACCCAAAATGTGAAACCGACCTGAATTTCGAAATGTATACATATATTCAGGTTCCCCACAGGTTGGGGAACCCGAAAAACCATGTTTTTTCCAGATCCGACCTCTCCCTCAAAAGTTAGGCCTCGGCCTAGATTGCATTTGTTGGCGTAGCCAATTAAGCATGAAAAGCAAAAATGTGAAACTGACCTCAAATTCGAAATGTATACATATATTCAGGTTCCCCACAGGTTGGGAAACCCGAAAAACCATGTTTTTTCCGCATCCGACCTCTCCCTCAAAAGTTAGGCCTCAGCCTAGATTGCATTGGTTGACAAATAGCCAATTAAGCATGAAAAGTGAAAATGTGAAACTGACGTGAATTTCGAAAGGTATACATATATTCAGGTTCCCCACAGGTTGGGGAACCCGAAAAACTATGTTTTTTCCGGATCCGACCTCTCCCTCAAAAGTTAGGCCTCGGCCTAGATTGCATTTGTTGGCAAATTGCCAATTAAGCATCAACACCCAAAATGTGAAACTGACCTGAATTTCGAAAGGTATACATATATTCAGGTTCCCCACAGGTTGGGAAACCCGAAAAACCATGTTTTTTCCAGATCCGACCTCTCCCTCAAAAGTTAGGCGTCGGCCTAGATTGCATTTGTTGGCGTAGCCAATTAAGCATGAAAAGCAAAAATGTGAAACTGACCTCAAATTCGAAATGTATACATATATTCAGGTTCCCCACAAGTTGGGGAACCCAAAAAGACATGTTTTTTCCGGATCCAACATCTGACTGAAAAGTTAGGCCTCGGCCTAGATTGCATTTGTTGGCAAATTGCCAATTAAGCATGAAAACCCAAAATGTGAAACTGACGTGAATTTCGAAAGGTATACATATATTCAGGTTCCCCACAGGTTGGGGAACCCGAAAAAACATGTTTTTTCCGGATCCAACATCTGACTGAAAAGTTAGGCCTCGGCCTAGATTGCATTTGTTGGCAAATTGCCAATTAAGCATGAAAACCCAAAATGTGAAACTGACGTGAATTTCGAAAGGTATACATATATTCAGGTTCCCCACAGGTTGGGGAACCCGAAAAAATATGTTTTTTCCGGATCCAACATCTGACTGAAAAGTTAGGCCTCGGCCTAGATTGCATTTGTTGGCAAATTGCCAATTAAGCATGAAAACCCAAAATGTGAAACCGACCTGAATTTCGAAATGTATACATATATTCAGGTTCCCCACAGGTTGGGGAACCCGAAAAACTATGTTTTTCCTGGATCCGACCTCTCCCTCAAAAGTTAGTCCTCGGCCTAGATTGCATTTGTTGGCAAATTGCCAATTAAGCATGAAAACCCAAAATGTGAAACCGACCTGAATTTTGAAATGTATACATATATTCAGGTTCCCCACAGGTTGGGAAACCCGAAAAACCATGTTTTTTCCAGATCCGACCTCTCCCTCAAAAGATAGGCCTCGGCCTAGATTGCATTTGTTGGCGTAGCCAATTAAGCATGAAAAGCAAAAATGTGAAACTGACCTCAAATTCGAAATGTATACATATATTCAGGTTCCCCACAAGTTGGGGAACCCAAAAAAACATGTTTTTTCCGGATCCAACATCTGACTGAAAAGTTAGGCCTCGGCCTAGATTGCATTTGTTGGCAAATTGCCAATTAAGCATGAAAACCCAAAATGTGAAACTGACCTCAAATTCGAAATGTATACATATATTCAGGTTCCCCACAGGTTGGGGA
The DNA here is from genome assembly GCA_034064705.1 of Bothrops alternatus. NCBI lineage: Eukaryota > Metazoa > Chordata > Lepidosauria > Squamata > Viperidae > Bothrops > Bothrops alternatus. Next base: position 16,997,567 of record JARGCV010000085.1, read on the forward strand.
ACCCGAAAAACTATGTTTTTTCCGGATCCGACCTCTCCCTCAAAAGTTAGGCCTCGGCCTCGATTGCATTTGTTGGCAAATTGCCAATTAAGCATGAAAACCCAAAATGTGAAACCGACCTGAATTTCGAAATGTATACATATATTCAGGTTCCCCACAGGTTGGGGAACCCGAAAAACCATGTTTTTTCCAGATCCGACCTCTCCCTCAAAAGTTAGGCCTCGGCCTAGATTGCATTTGTTGGCAAATTGCCAATTAAGCATCAACACCCAAAATGTGAATCTGACCTGAATTTCGAAAGGTATACATATATTCAGGTTCCCCACAGGTTGGGAAAACCGAAAAACCATGTTTTTTCCAGATCCGACCTCTCCCTCAAAAGTTAGGCCTCGGCCTAGATTGCATTTGTTGGCAAATTTCCAATTAAGCATGAAAACCCAAAATGTGAAACTGACCTGAATTTCGAAAGGTATACATATATTCAGGTTCCCCACAGGTTGGGAAACCCGAAAAACCATGTTTTTTCCAGATCCGACCTCTCCCTCAAAAGTTAGGCCTCGGCCTAGATTGCATTTGTTGGCGTAGCCAATTAAGCATGAAAAGCAAAAATGTGAAACTGACCTCAAATTCGAAATGTATACATATATTCAGGTTCCCCACAGGTTGGGAAACCCGAAAAACCATGTTTTTTCCGGATCCGACCTCTCCCTCAAAAGTTAGGCCTCAGCCTAGATTGCATTGGTTGACAAATAGCCAATTAAGCATGAAAAGTGAAAATGTGAAATTGACGTGAATTTCGAAAGGTATACATATATTCAGGTTCCCCACAGGTTGGGGAACCCGAAAAACTATGTTTTTTCCGGATCCGACCTCTCCCTCAAAAGTTAGGCCTCGGCCTAGATTGCATTTGTTGGCAAATTGCCAATTAAGCATGAAAACCCAAAATGTGAAACTGACCTGAATTTCGAAATGTATACATATATTCAGGTTCCCCACAGGTTGGGGAACCCGAAAAACTATGTTTTTCCTGGATCCGACCTCTCCCTCAAAAGATAGGCCTCGGCCTAGATTGCATTTGTTGGCGTAGCCAATTAAGCATGAAAAGCAAAAATGTGAAACTGACCTCAAATTCGAAATGTATACATATATTCAGGTTCCCCACAAGTTGGGGAACCCAAAAAAACATGTTTTTTCCGGATCCAACATCTGACTGAAAAGTTAGGCCTCGGCCTAGATTGCATTTGTTGGCAAATTGCCAATTAAGCATGAAAACCCAAAATGTGAAACTGACGTGAATTTCGAAAGGTATACATATATTCAGGTTCCCCACAGGTTGGGGAACCCGAAAAAACATGTTTTTTCCGGATCCAACATCTGACTGAAAAGTTAGGCCTCGGCCTAGATTGCATTTGTTGGCAAATTGCCAATTAAGCATGAAAACCCAAAATGTGAAACCGACCTGAATTTCGAAATGTATACATATATTCAGGTTCCCCACAGGTTGGGGAACCCGAAAAACTATGTTTTTCCTGGATCCGACCTCTCCCTCAAAAGTTAGGCCTCGGCCTAGATTGCATTTGTTGGCAAATTGCCAATTAAGCATGAAAACCCAAAATGTGAAACCGACCTGAATTTCAAAATGTATACATATATTCAGGTTGCCCACAGGTTGGGAAACCCGAAAAACCATGTTTTTTCCAGATCCGACCTCTCCCTCAAAAGATAGGCCTCGGCCTAGATTGCATTTGTTGGCGTAGCCAATTAAGCATGAAAAGCAAAAATGTAAAACTGACCTCAAATTCGAAATGTATACATATATTCAGGTTCCCCACAGGTTGGGAAACCCGAAAAACCATGTTTTTTCCGGATCCGACCTCTCCCTCAAAAGTTAGGCCTCAGCCTAGATTGCATTGGTTGACAAATAGCCAATTAAGCATGAAAAGTGAAAATGTGAAACTGACGTGAATTTCGAAAGGTATACATATATTCAGGTTCCCCACAGGTTGGGGAACCCGAAAAAACATGTTTTTTCCGGATCCAACATCTGACTGAAAAGTTAGGCCTCGGCCTAGATTGCATTTGTTGGCAAATTGCCAATTAAGCATGAAAACCCAAAATGTGAAACCGACCTGAATTTCGAAATGTATACATATATTCAGGTTCCCCACAGGTTGGGGAACCCGAAAAACTATGTTTTTCCTGGATCCGACCTCTCCCTCAAAAGTTAGGCCTCGGCCTAGATTGCATTTGTTGGCAAATTGCCAATTAAGCATGAAAACCCAAAATGTGAAACCGACCTGAATTTCGAAATGTATACATATATTCAGGTTCCCCACAGGTTGGGGAACCCGAAAAACTATGTTTTTCCTGGATCCGACCTCTCCCTCAAAAGTTAGGCCTCGGCCTAGATTGCATTTGTTGGCAAATTGCCAATTAAGCATGAAAACCCAAAATGTGAAACCGACCTGAATTTCAAAATGTATACATATATTCAGGTTGCCCACAGGTTGGGAAACCCGAAAAACCATGTTTTTTCCACATCCGACCTCTCCCTCAAAAGATAGGCCTCGGCCTAGATTGCATTTGTTGGCGTAGCCAATTAAGCATGAAAAGCAAAAATGTAAAACTGACCTCAAATTCGAAATGTATACATATATTCAGGTTCCCCACAGGTTGGGAAACCCGAAAAACCATGTTTTTTCCGGATCCGACCTCTCCCTCAAAAGTTAGGCCTCAGCCTAGATTGCATTGGTTGACAAATAGCCAATTAAGCATGAAAAGTGAAAATGTGAAACTGACGTGAATTTCGAAAGGTATACATATATTCAGGTTCCCCACAGGTTGGGGAACCCGAAAAACTATGTTTTTTCCGGATCCGACCTCTCCCTCAAAAGTTAGGCCTCGGCCTAGATTGCATTTGTTGGCAAATTGCCAATTAAGCATCAACACCCAAAATGTGAAACTGACCTGAATCTCGAAATGTATACATATATTCAGGTTCCCCACAGGTTGGGGAACCCAAAAAACTATGTTTTTCCTGGATCCGACCTCTCCCTCAAAAGTTAGGCCTCGGCCTAGATTGCATTTGTTGGCAAATTGCCAATTAAGCATGAAAACCCAAAATGTGAAACTGACCTGAATTTCGAAAGGTATACATATATTCAGGTTCCCCACAGGTTGGGAAACCCGAAAAACCATGTTTTTTCCAGATCCGACCGCTCCCTCAAAAGTTAGGCCTCGGCCTAGATTGCATTTGTTGGCGTAGCCAATTAAGCATGAAAAGCAAAAATGTGAAACTGACCTCAAATTCGAAATGTATACATATATTCAGGTTCCCCACAGGTTGGGAAACCCGAAAAACCATGTTTTTTCCGGATCCGACCTCTCCCTCAAAAGTTAGGCCTTAGCCTAGATTGCATTGGTTGACAAATAGCCAATTAAGTATGAAAAGTGAAAATGTGAAACTGACGTGAATTTCGAAAGGTATACATATATTCAGGTTCCCCACAGGTTGGGGAACCCGAAAAACTATGTTTTTTCCGGATCCGACCTCTCCCTCAAAAGTTAGGCCTCGGCCTAGATTGCATTTGTTGGCGTAGCCAATTAAGCATGAAAAGCAAAAATGTGAAACTGACCTCAAATTCGAAATGTATACATATATTCAGGTTCCCCACAAGTTGGGGAACCCAAAAAAACATGTTTTTTCCGGATCCAACATCTGACTGAAAAGTTAGGCCTCGGCCTAGATTGCATTTGTTGGCAAATTGCCAATTAAGCATGAAAACCCAAAATGTGAAACTGACGTGAATTTCGAAAGGTATACATATATTCAGGTTCCCCACAGGTTGGGGAACCCGAAAAAACATGTTTTTTCCGGATCCAACATCTGACTGAAAAGTTAGGCCTCGGCCTAGATTGCATTTGTTGGCAAATTGCCAATTAAGCATGAAAACCCAAAATGTGAAACTGACGTGAATTTCGAAAGGTATACATATATTCAGGTTCCCCACAGGTTGGGGAACCCGAAAAAATATGTTTTTTCCGGATCCAACATCTGACTGAAAAGTTAGGCCTCGGCCTAGATTGCATTTGTTGGCAAATTGCCAATTAAGCATGAAAACCCAAAATGTGAAACCGACCTGAATTTCGAAATGTATACATATATTCAGGTTCCCCACAGGTTGGGGAACCCGAAAAAACATGTTTTTTCCGGATCCAACATCTGACTGAAAAGTTAGGCGTCGGCCTAGATTGCATTTGTTGGCAAATTGCCAATTAAGCATGAAAACCCAAAATGTGAAACCGACCTGAATTTCGAAATGTATACATATATTCAGGTTCCCCACAGGTTGGGGAACCCGAAAAAACATGTTTTTTCTGGATCCGACCTGTCCCTCAAAATATAGGCCTCAGCCTAGATTGCATTTGTTGGCAAATTGCCAATTAAGCATGAACACCCAAAATGTGAAACTGACCTGAATTTCGAAATGTATACATATATTCAGGTTCCCCACAGGTTGGGGAACCCGAAAAACTATGTTTTTCCTGGATCCGACCTCTCCCTCAAAAGTTAGGCCTCGGCCTAGATTGCATTTGTTGGCAAATTGCCAATTAAGCATGAAAACCCAAAATGTGAAACTGACCTGAATTTCGAAATGTATACATATATTCAGGTTCCCCACAGGTTGGGAAACCCGAAAAACCATGTTTTTCCCGGATCCGACCTCTCCCTCAAAAGTTAGGCCTTAGCCTAGATTGCCTTGGTTGACAAATAGCCAATTAAGCATGAAAAGTGAAAATGTGAAACTGACGTGAATTTCGAAAGGTATACATATATTCACGTTCCCCACAGGTTGGGGAACCCGAAAAAACATGTTTTTTCCGGATCCAACATCTGACTGAAAAGTTAGGCCTCGGCCTAGATTGCATTTGTTGGCAAATTGCCAATTAAGCATGAAAACCCAAAATGTGAAACTGACCTGAATTTCGAAAGGTATACATATATTCAGGTTCCCCACAGGTTGGGGAACCCGAAAAAATATGTTTTTTCCGGATCCAACATCTGACTGAAAAGTTAGGCCTCGGCCTAGATTGCATTTGTTGGCAAATTGCCAATTAAGCATGAAAACCCAAAATGTGAAACCGAACTGAATTTCGAAATGTATACATATATTCAGGTTCCCCACAGGTTGGGGAACCCGAAAAACTATGTTTTTCCTGGATCCGACCTCTCCCTCAAAAGTTAGGCCTCGGCCTAGATTGCATTTGTTGGCAAATTGCCAATTAAGCATGAAAACCCAAAATGTGAAACCGACCTGAATTTTGAAATGTATACATATATTCAGGTTCCCCACAGGTTGGGAAACCCGAAAAACCATGTTTTTTCCAGATCCGACCTCTCCCTCAAAAGATAGGCCTCGGCCTAGATTGCATTTGTTGGCGTAGCCAATTAAGCATGAAAAGCAAAAATGTGAAACTGACCTCAAATTCGAAATGTATACATATATTCAGGTTCCCCACAAGTTGGGGAACCCAAAAAAACATGTTTTTTCCGGATCCAACATCTGACTGAAAAGTTAGGCCTCGGCCTAGATTGCATTTGTTGGCAAATTGCCAATTAAGCATGAAAACCCAAAATGTGAAACTGACCTGAATTTCGAAAGGTATACATATATTCAGGTTCCCCACAGGTTGGGGAACCCGAAAAAATATGTTTTTTCCGGATCCAACATCTGACTGAAAAGTTAGGCCTCGGCCTAGATTGCATTTGTTGGCAAATTGCCAATTAAGCATGAAAACCCAAAATGTGAAACCGACCTGAATTTCGAAATGTATACATATATTCAGGTTCCCCACAGGTTGGGGAACCCGAAAAACTATGTTTTTCCTGGATCCGACCTCTCCCTCAAAAGTTAGGCCTCGGCCTAGATTGCATTTGTTGGCAAATTGCCAATTAAGCATGAAAACCCAAAATGTGAAACCGACCTGAATTTTGAAATGTATACATATATTCAGGTTCCCCACAGGTTGGGAAACCCGAAAAACCATGTTTTTTCCAGATCCGACCTCTCCCTCAAAAGATAGGCCTCGGCCTAGATTGCATTTGTTGGCGTAGCCAATTAAGCATGAAAAGCAAAAATGTGAAACTGACCTCAAATTCGAAATGTATACCCAAAAAAACATGTTTTTTCCGGATCCAACATCTGACTGAAAAGTTAGGCCTCGGCCTAGATTGCATTTGTTGGCAAATTGCCAATTAAGCATGAAAACCCAAAATGTGAAACTGACGTGAATTTCGAAAGGTATACATATATTCAGGTTCCTCACAGGTTGGGGAACCCGAAAAAACATGTTTTTTCCGGATCCAACATCTGACTGAAAAGTTAGGCCTCGGCCTAGATTGCATTTGTTGGCAAATTGCCAATTAAGCATGAAAACCCAAAATGTGAAACCGACCTGAATTTCGAAATGTATACATATATTCAGGTTCCCCACAGGTTGGGGAACCCGAAAAACTATGTTTTTCCTGGATCCGACCTCTCCCTCAAAAGTTAGGCCTCGGCCTAGATTGCATTTTTTGGCAAATTGCCAATTAAGCATGAAAACCCAAAATGTGAAACCGACCTGAATTTCAAAATGTATACATATATTCAGGTTGCCCACAGGTTGGGAAACCCGAAAAACCATGTTTTTTCCAGATCCGACCTCTCCCTCAAAAGAAAGGCCTCGGCCTAGATTGCATTTGTTGGCGTAGCCAATTAAGCATGAAAAGCAAAAATGTAAAACTGACCTCAAATTCGAAATGTATACATATATTCAGGTTCCCCACAGGTTGGGAAACCCGAAAAACCATGTTTTTTCCGGATCCGACCTCTCCCTCAAAAGTTAGGCCTTAGCCTAGATTGCATTGGTTGACAAATAGCCAATTAAGTATGAAAAGTGAAAATGTGAAACTGACGTGAATTTCGAAAGGTATACATATATTCAGGTTCCCCACAGGTTGGGGAACCCGAAAAACTATGTTTTTTCCGGATCCGACCTCTCCCTCAAAAGTTAGGCCTCGGCCTAGATTGCATTTGTTGGCGTAGCCAATTAAGCATGAAAAGCAAAAATGTGAAACTGACCTCAAATTCGAAATGTATACATATATTCAGGTTCCCCACAAGTTGGGGAACCCAAAAAAACATGTTTTTTCCGGATCCAACATCTGACTGAAAAGTTAGGCCTCGGCCTAGATTGCATTTGTTGGCAAATTGCCAATTAAGCATGAAAACCCAAAATGTGAAACTGACGTGAATTTCGAAAGGTATACATATATTCAGGTTCCCCACAGGTTGGGGAACCCGAAAAAACATGTTTTTTCCGGATCCAACATCTGACTGAAAAGTTAGGCCTCGGCCTAGATTGCATTTGTTGGCAAATTGCCAATTAAGCATGAAAACCCAAAATGTGAAACTGACGTGAATTTCGAAAGGTATACATATATTCAGGTTCCCCACAGGTTGGGGAACCCGAAAAAATATGTTTTTTCCGGATCCAACATCTGACTGAAAAGTTAGGCCTCGGCCTAGATTGCATTTGTTGGCAAATTGCCAATTAAGCATGAAAACCCAAAATGTGAAACCGACCTGAATTTCGAAATGTATACATATATTCAGGTTCCCCACAGGTTGGGGAACCCGAAAAAACATGTTTTTTCCGGATCCAACATCTGACTGAAAAGTTAGGCGTCGGCCTAGATTGCATTTGTTGGCAAATTGCCAATTAAGCATGAAAACCCAAAATGTGAAACCGACCTGAATTTCGAAATGTATACATATATTCAGGTTCCCCACAGGTTGGGGAACCCGAAAAAACATGTTTTTTCTGGATCCGACCTGTCCCTCAAAATATAGGCCTCAGCCTAGATTGCATTTGTTGGCAAATTGCCAATTAAGCATGAACACCCAAAATGTGAAACTGACCTGAATTTCGAAATGTATACATATATTCAGGTTCCCCACAGGTTGGGGAACCCGAAAAACTATGTTTTTCCTGGATCCGACCTCTCCCTCAAAAGTTAGGCCTCGGCCTAGATTGCATTTGTTGGCAAATTGCCAATTAAGCATGAAAACCCAAAATGTGAAACTGACCTGAATTTCGAAATGTATACATATATTCAGGTTCCCCACAGGTTGGGAAACCCGAAAAACCATGTTTTTCCCGGATCCGACCTCTCCCTCAAAAGTTAGGCCTTAGCCTAGATTGCCTTGGTTGACAAATAGCCAATTAAGCATGAAAAGTGAAAATGTGAAACTGACGTGAATTTCGAAAGGTATACATATATTCACGTTCCCCACAGGTTGGGGAACCCGAAAAAACATGTTTTTTCCGGATCCAACATCTGACTGAAAAGTTAGGCCTCGGCCTAGATTGCATTTGTTGGCAAATTGCCAATTAAGCATGAAAACCCAAAATGTGAAACTGACCTGAATTTCGAAAGGTATACATATATTCAGGTTCCCCACAGGTTGGGGAACCCGAAAAAATATGTTTTTTCCGGATCCAACATCTGACTGAAAAGTTAGGCCTCGGCCTAGATTGCATTTGTTGGCAAATTGCCAATTAAGCATGAAAACCCAAAATGTGAAACCGACCTGAATTTCGAAATGTATACATATATTCAGGTTCCCCACAGGTTGGGGAACCCGAAAAACTATGTTTTTCCTGGATCCGACCTCTCCCTCAAAAGTTAGGCCTCGGCCTAGATTGCATTTGTTGGCAAATTGCCAATTAAGCATGAAAACCCAAAATGTGAAACCGACCTGAATTTTGAAATGTATACATATATTCAGGTTCCCCACAGGTTGGGAAACCCGAAAAACCATGTTTTTTCCAGATCCGACCTCTCCCTCAAAAGATAGGCCTCGGCCTAGATTGCATTTGTTGGCGTAGCCAATTAAGCATGAAAAGCAAAAATGTGAAACTGACCTCAAATTCGAAATGTATACATATATTCAGGTTCCCCACAAGTTGGGGAACCCAAAAAAACATGTTTTTTCCGGATCCAACATCTGACTGAAAAGTTAGGCCTCGGCCTAGATTGCATTTGTTGGCAAATTGCCAATTAAGCATGAAAACCCAAAATGTGAAACTGACCTGAATTTCGAAAGGTATACATATATTCAGGTTCCCCACAGGTTGGGGAACCCGAAAAAATATGTTTTTTCCGGATCCAACATCTGACTGAAAAGTTAGGCCTCGGCCTAGATTGCATTTGTTGGCAAATTGCCAATTAAGCATGAAAACCCAAAATGTGAAACCGACCTGAATTTCGAAATGTATACATATATTCAGGTTCCCCACAGGTTGGGGAACCCGAAAAACTATGTTTTTCCTGGATCCGACCTCTCCCTCAAAAGTTAGGCCTCGGCCTAGATTGCATTTGTTGGCAAATTGCCAATTAAGCATGAAAACCCAAAATGTGAAACCGACCTGAATTTTGAAATGTATACATATATTCAGGTTCCCCACAGGTTGGGAAACCCGAAAAACCATGTTTTTTCCAGATCCGACCTCTCCCTCAAAAGATAGGCCTCGGCCTAGATTGCATTTGTTGGCGTAGCCAATTAAGCATGAAAAGCAAAAATGTGAAACTGACCTCAAATTCGAAATGTATACCCAAAAAAACATGTTTTTTCCGGATCCAACATCTGACTGAAAAGTTAGGCCTCGGCCTAGATTGCATTTGTTGGCAAATTGCCAATTAAGCATGAAAACCCAAAATGTGAAACTGACGTGAATTTCGAAAGGTATACATATATTCAGGTTCCTCACAGGTTGGGGAACCCGAAAAAACATGTTTTTTCCGGATCCAACATCTGACTGAAAAGTTAGGCCTCGGCCTAGATTGCATTTGTTGGCAAATTGCCAATTAAGCATGAAAACCCAAAATGTGAAACCGACCTGAATTTCGAAATGTATACATATATTCAGGTTCCCCACAGGTTGGGGAACCCGAAAAACTATGTTTTTCCTGGATCCGACCTCTCCCTCAAAAGTTAGGCCTCGGCCTAGATTGCATTTTTTGGCAAATTGCCAATTAAGCATGAAAACCCAAAATGTGAAACCGACCTGAATTTCAAAATGTATACATATATTCAGGTTGCCCACAGGTTGGGAAACCCGAAAAACCATGTTTTTTCCAGATCCGACCTCTCCCTCAAAAGAAAGGCCTCGGCCTAGATTGCATTTGTTGGCGTAGCCAATTAAGCATGAAAAGCAAAAATGTAAAACTGACCTCAAATTCGAAATGTATACATATATTCAGGTTCCCCACAGGTTGGGAAACCCGAAAAACCATGTTTTTTCCGGATCCGACCTCTCCCTCAAAAGTTAGGCCTCAGCCTAGATTGCATTGGTTGACAAATAGCCAATTAAGCATGAAAAGTGAAAATGTGAAACTGACGTGAATTTCGAAAGGTATACATATATTCAGGTTCCCCACAGGTTGGGGAACCCGAAAAAACATGTTTTTTCCGGATCCAACATCTGACTGAAAAGTTAGGCCTCGGCCTAGATTGCATTTGTTGGCAAATTGCCAATTAAGCATGAAAACCCAAAATGTGAAACCGACCTGAATTTCGAAATGTATACATATATTCAGGTTCCCCACAGGTTGGGGAACCCGAAAAACTATGTTTTTCCTGGATCCGACCTCTCCCTCAAAAGTTAGGCCTCGGCCTAGATTGCATTTGTTGGCAAATTGCCAATTAAGCATGAAAACCCAAAATGTGAAACCGACCTGAATTTCAAAATGTATACATATATTCAGGTTGCCCACAGGTTGGGAAACCCGAAAAACCATGTTTTTTCCAGATCCGACCTCTCCCTCAAAAGATAGGCCTCGGCCTAGATTGCATTTGTTGGCGTAGCCAATTAAGCATGAAAAGCAAAAATGTAAAACTGACCTCAAATTCGAAATGTATACATATATTCAGGTTCCCCACAGGTTGGGAAACCCGAAAAACCATGTTTTTTCCAGATCCGACCTCTCCCTCAAAAGATAGGCCTCGGCCTAGATTGCATTTGTTGGCGTAGCCAATTAAGCATGAAAAGCAAAAATGTGAAACTGACCTCAAATTCGAAATGTATACATATATTCAGGTTCCCCACAAGTTGGGGAACCCAAAAAAACATGTTTTTTCCGGATCCAACATCTGACTGAAAAGTTAGGCCTCGGCCTAGATTGCATTTGTTGGCAAATTGCCAATTAAGCATGAAAACCCAAAATGTGAAATTGACGTGAATTTCGAAAGGTATACATATATTCAGGTTCCCCACAGGTTGGGGAACCCGAAAAAACATGTTTTTTCCGGATCCAACATCTGACTGAAAAGTTAGGCCTCGGCCTAGATTGCATTTGTTGGCAAATTGCCAATTAAGCATGAAAACCCAAAATGTGAAACCGACCTGAATTTCGAAATGTATACATATATTCAGGTTCCCCACAGGTTGGGGAACCCGAAAAACTATGTTTTTCCTGGATCCGACCTCTCCCTCAAAAGTTAGGCCTCGGCCTAGATTGCATTTGTTGGCAAATTGCCAATTAAGCATGAAAACCCAAAATGTGAAACCGACCTGAATTTCAAAATGTATACATATATTCAGGTTGCCCACAGGTTGGGAAACCCGAAAAACCATGTTTTTTCCAGATCCGACCTCTCCCTCAAAAGATAGGCCTCGGCCTAGATTGCATTTGTTGGCGTAGCCAATTAAGCATGAAAAGCAAAAATGTAAAACTGACCTCAAATTCGAAATGTATACATATATTCAGGTTCCCCACAGGTTGGGAAACCCGAAAAACCATGTTTTTTCCGGATCCGACCTCTCCCTCAAAAGTTAGGCCTCAGCCTAGATTGCATTGGTTGACAAATAGCCAATTAAGCATGAAAAGTGAAAATGTGAAACTGACGTGAATTTCGAAAGGTATACATATATTCAGGTTCCCCACAGGTTGGGGAACCCGAAAAACTATGTTTTTTCCGGATCCGACCTCTCCCTCAAAAGTTAGGCCTCGGCCTAGATTGCATTTGTTGGCAAATTGCCAATTAAGCATCAACACCCAAAATGTGAAACTGACCTGAATCTCGAAATGTATACATATATTCAGGTTCCCCACAGGTTGGGGAACCCAAAAAACTATGTTTTTCCTGGATCCGACCTCTCCCTCAAAAGTTAGGCCTCGGCCTAGATTGCATTTGTTGGCAAATTGCCAATTAAGCATGAAAACCCAAAATGTGAAACTGACCTGAATTTCGAAAGGTATACATATATTCAGGTTCCCCACAGGTTGGGAAACCCGAAAAACCATGTTTTTTCCAGATCCGACCGCTCCCTCAAAAGTTAGGCCTCGGCCTAGATTGCATTTGTTGGCGTAGCCAATTAAGCATGAAAAGCAAAAATGTGAAACTGACCTCAAATTCGAAATGTATACATATATTCAGGTTCCCCACAGGTTGGGAAACCCGAAAAACCATGTTTTTTCCGGATCCGACCTCTCCCTCAAAAGTTAGGCCTTAGCCTAGATTGCATTGGTTGACAAATAGCCAATTAAGCATGAAAAGTGAAAATGTGAAACTGACGTGAATTTCGAAAGGTATACATATATTCAGGTTCCCCACAGGTTGGGGAACCCGAAAAACTATGATTTTTCCGGATCCGACCTCTCCCTCAAAAGTTAGGCCTCGGCCTAGATTGCATTTGTTGGCGTAGCCAATTAAGCATGAAAAGCAAAAATGTGAAACTGACCTCAAATTCGAAATGTATACATATATTCAGGTTCCCCACATGTTGGGGAACCCAAAAAAACATGTTTTTTCCGGATCCAACATCTGACTGAAAAGTTAGGCCTCGGCCTAGATTGCATTTGTTGGCAAATTGCCAATTAAGCATGAAAACCCAAAATGTGAAACTGACGTGAATTTCGAAAGGTATACATATATTCAGGTTCCCCACAGGTTGGGGAACCCGAAAAAACATGTTTTTTCCGGATCCAACATCTGACTGAAAAGTTAGGCCTCGGCCTAGATTGCATTTGTTGGCAAATTGCCAGTTAAGCATGAAAACCCAAAATGTGAAACTGACGTGAATTTCGAAAGGTATACATATATTCAGGTTCCCCACAGGTTGGGGAACCCGAAAAAATATGTTTTTTCCGGATCCAACATCTGACTGAAAAGTTAGGCCTCGGCCTAGATTGCATTTGTTGGCAAATTGCCAATTAAGCATGAAAACCCAAAATGTGAAACCGACCTGAATTTCGAAATGTATACATATATTCAGGTTCCCCACAGGTTGGGGAACCCGAAAAAACATGTTTTTTCCGGATCCAACATCTGACTGAAAAGTTAGGCGTCGGCCTAGATTGCATTTGTTGGCAAATTGCCAATTAAGCATGAAAACCCAAAATGTGAAACCGACCTGAATTTCGAAATGTATACATATATTCAGGTTCCCCACAGGTTGGGGAACCCGAAAAAACATGTTTTTTCTGGATCCGACCTGTCCCTCAAAAGATAGGCCTCAGCCTAGATTGCATTTGTTGGCAAATTGCCAATTAAGCATGAACACCCAAAATGTGAAACTGACCTGAATTTCGAAATGTATACATATATTCAGGTTCCCCACAGGTTGGGGAACCCGAAAAACTATGTTTTTCCTGGATCCGACCTCTCCCTCAAAAGTTAGGCCTCGGCCTAGATTGCATTTGTTGGCAAATTGCCAATTAAGCATGAAAACCCAAAATGTGAAACTGACCTGAATTTCGAAATGTATACATATATTCAGGTTCCCCACAGGTTGGGAAACCCGAAAAACCATGTTTTTCCCGGATCCGACCTCTCCCTCAAAAGTTAGGCCTTAGCCTAGATTGCCTTGGTTGACAAATAGCCAATTAAGCATGAAAAGTGAAAATGTGAAACTGACGTGAATTTCGAAAGGTATACATATATTCACGTTCCCCACAGGTTGGGGAACCCGAAAAACCATGTTTTTTCCGGATCCGACCTCTGCCTGAAAAGTTACGCCTCAGCTTAGATTGCATTTGTTGGGAAATTGCCAATTAAGCATGAAAAGTGAAAATGTGAAACTGACCTGAATTTCGAAATGTATACATATATTCAGGTTCCCCACAGGTTGGGGAACCCGAAAAACTATGTTTTTTCCGGATCCAACATCTGACTGAAAAGTTAGGCCTCGGCCTAGATTGCATTTGTTGGCAAATTGCCAATTAAGCATGAAAACCCAAAATGTGAAACCGACCTGAATTTCGAAATGTATACATATATTCAGGTTCCCCACAGGTTGGGGAACCCGAAAAAACATGTTTTTTCTGGATCCGACCTCTCCCTCAAAAGTTAGGCCTCGGCCTAGATTGCATTTGTTGGCAAATTGCCAATTAAGCATGAACACCCAAAATGTGAAACTGACCTGAATTTTGAAATGTATACATATATTCATGTTCCCCACAGGTTGGGAAACCCGAAAAACCATGTTTTTTCCAGATCCGACCTCTCCCTCAAAAGTTAGGCCTCGGCCTAGATTGCATTTGTTGGCGTAGCCAATTAAGCATGAAAAGCAAAAATGTGAAACTGACCTCAAATTCGAAATGTATACATATATTCAGGTTCCCCACAGGTTGGGAAACCCGAAAAACCATGTTTTTTCCGGATCCGACCTCTCCCTCAAAAGTTAGGCCTCAGCCTAGATTGCATTGGTTGACAAATAGCCAATTAAGCATGAAAAGTGAAAATGTGAAACTGACGTGAATTTCGAAAGGTATACATATATTCAGGTTCCCCACAGGTTGGGGAACCCGAAAAACTATGTTTTTTCCGCATCCTACCTCTGCCTGAAAAGTTACGCCTCAGCTTAGATTGCATTTGTTGGGAAATTGCCAATTAAGCATGAAAAGTGAAAATGTGAAACTGACCTGAATTTCGAAAGGTATACATATATTCAGGTTCCCCACAGGTTGGGGAACTCGAAAAACCATGTTTTTTCCGGATCCAACATCTGACTGAAAAGTTACGCCTCGGCTTAGATTGCATTTGTTGGGAAATTGCCAATTAAGCATGAAAAGTGAAAATGTGAAACTGACCTGAATTTCGAAATGTATACATATATTCAGGTTCCCCACAGGTTGGGGAACCCGAAAAACTATGTTTTTTCCGCATCCGACCTCTCCCTCAAAAGTTAGGCCTCAGCCTAGATTGCATTGGTTGACAAATAGCCAATTAAGCATGAAAAGTGAAAATGTGAAACTGACGTGAATTTCGAAAGGTATACATATATTCAGGTTCCCCACAGGTTGGGGAACCCGAAAAACTATGTTTTTTCCGGATCCGACCTCTCCCTCAAAAGTTAGGCCTCGGCCTAGATTGCATTTGTTGGCAAATTGCCAATTAAGCATCAACACCCAAAATGTGAAACCGACCTGAATTTCGAAATGTATACATATATTCAGGTTCCCCACAGGTTGGGAAACCCGAAAAACCATGTTTTTTCCAGATCCGACCTCTCCCTCAAAAGTTAGGCCTCGGCCTAGATTGCATTTGTTGGCGTAGCCAATTAAGCATGAAAAGCAAAAATGTGAAACTGACCTCAAATTCGAAATGTATACATATATTCAGGTTCCCCACAAGTTGGGGAACCCGAAAAAACATGTTTTTTCCGGATCCAACATCTGACTGAAAAGTTAGGCCTCGGCCTAGATTGCATTTGTTGGCAAATTGCCAATTAAGCATGAAAACCCAAAATGTGAAACTGACGTGAATTTCGAAAGGTATACATATATTCAGGTTCCCCACAGGTTGGGGAACCCGAAAAACTATGTTTTTTCCGGATCCGACCTCTCCCTCAAAAGTTAGGCCTCGGCCTAGATTGCATTTGTTGGCAAATTGCCAATTAAGCATCAACACCCAAAATGTGAATCTGACCTGAATTTCGAAAGGTATACATATATTCAGGTTCCCCACAGGTTGGGAAAACCGAAAAACCATGTTTTTTCCAGATCCGACCTCTCCCTCAAAAGTTAGGCCTCGGCCTAGATTGCATTTGTTGGCAAATTGCCAATTAAGCATGAAAACCCAAAATGTGAAACTGACCTGAATTTCGAAAGGTATACATATATTCAGGTTCCCCACAGGTTGGGAAACCCGAAAAACCATGTTTTTTCCAGATCCGACCTCTCCCTCAAAAGTTAGGCCTCGGCCTAGATTGCATTTGTTGGCGTAGCCAATTAAGCATGAAAAACAAAAATGTGAAACTGACCTCAAATTCGAAATGTATACATATATTCAGGTTCCCCACAAGTTGGGGAACCCAAAAAAACATGTTTTTTCCGGATCCAACATCTGACTGAAAAGTTAGGCCTCGGCCTAGATTGCATTTGTTGGCAAATTGCCAATTAAGCATGAAAACCCAAAATGTGAAACTGACGTGAATTTCGAAAGATATACATATATTCAGGTTCCCCACAGGTTGGGGAACCCGAAAAAACATGTTTTTTCCGGATCCAACATCTGACTGAAAAGTTAGGCCTCGGCCTCGATTGCATTTGTTGGCAAATTGCCAATTAAGCATGAAAACCCAAAATGTGAAACTGACGTGAATTTCGAAAGGTATACATATATTCAGGTTCCCCACAGGTTGGGGAACCCGAAAAAATATGTTTTTTCCGGATCCAACATCTGACTGAAAAGTTAGGCCTCGGCCTAGATTGCATTTGTTGGCAAATTGCCAATTAAGCATGAAAACCCAAAATGTGAAACCGACCTGAATTTCGAAATGTATACATATATTCAGGTTCCCCACAGGTTGGGGAACCCGAAAAACTATGTTTTTCCTGGATCCGACCTCTCCCTCAAAAGTTAGGCCTCGGCCTAGATTGCATTTGTTGGCAAATTGCCAATTAAGCATGAAAACCCAAAATGTGAAACCGACCTGAATTTTGAAATGTATACATATATTCAGGTTCCCCACAGGTTGGGGAACCCGAAAAACTATGTTTTTTCCGGATCCGACCTCTCCCTCAAAAGTTAGGCCTCGGCCTAGATTGCATTTGTTGGCAAATTGCCAATTAAGCATCAACACCCAAAATGTGAAACTGACCTGAATCTCGAAATGTATACATATATTCAGGTTCCCCACAGGTTGGGGAACCCAAAAAACTATGTTTTTCCTGGATCCGACCTCTCCCTCAAAAGTTAGGCCTCGGCCTAGATTGCATTTGTTGGCAAATTGCCAATTAAGCATGAAAACCCAAAATGTGAAACTGACCTGAATTTCGAAAGGTATACATATATTCAGGTTCCCCACAGGTTGGGAAACCCGAAAAACCATGTTTTTTCCAGATCCGACCGCTCCCTCAAAAGTTAGGCCTCGGCCTAGATTGCATTTGTTGGCGTAGCCAATTAAGCATGAAAAGCAAAAATGTGAAACTGACCTCAAATTCGAAATGTATACATATATTCAGGTTCCCCACAGGTTGGGAAACCCGAAAAACCATGTTTTTTCCGGATCCGACCTCTCCCTCAAAAGTTAGGCCTTAGCCTAGATTGCATTGGTTGACAAATAGCCAATTAAGCATGAAAAGTGAAAATGTGAAACTGACGTGAATTTCGAAAGGTATACATATATTCAGGTTCCCCACAGGTTGGGGAACCCGAAAAACTATGATTTTTCCGGATCCGACCTCTCCCTCAAAAGTTAGGCCTCGGCCTAGATTGCATTTGTTGGCGTAGCCAATTAAGCATGAAAAGCAAAAATGTGAAACTGACCTCAAATTCGAAATGTATACATATATTCAGGTTCCCCACATGTTGGGGAACCCAAAAAAACATGTTTTTTCCGGATCCAACATCTGACTGAAAAGTTAGGCCTCGGCCTAGATTGCATTTGTTGGCAAATTGCCAATTAAGCATGAAAACCCAAAATGTGAAACTGACGTGAATTTCGAAAGGTATACATATATTCAGGTTCCCCACAGGTTGGGGAACCCGAAAAAACATGTTTTTTCCGGATCCAACATCTGACTGAAAAGTTAGGCCTCGGCCTAGATTGCATTTGTTGGCAAATTGCCAGTTAAGCATGAAAACCCAAAATGTGAAACTGACGTGAATTTCGAAAGGTATACATATATTCAGGTTCCCCACAGGTTGGGGAACCCGAAAAAATATGTTTTTTCCGGATCCAACATCTGACTGAAAAGTTAGGCCTCGGCCTAGATTGCATTTGTTGGCAAATTGCCAATTAAGCATGAAAACCCAAAATGTGAAACCGACCTGAATTTCGAAATGTATACATATATTCAGGTTCCCCACAGGTTGGGGAACCCGAAAAAACATGTTTTTTCCGGATCCAACATCTGACTGAAAAGTTAGGCGTCGGCCTAGATTGCATTTGTTGGCAAATTGCCAATTAAGCATGAAAACCCAAAATGTGAAACCGACCTGAATTTCGAAATGTATACATATATTCAGGTTCCCCACAGGTTGGGGAACCCGAAAAAACATGTTTTTTCTGGATCCGACCTGTCCCTCAAAAGATAGGCCTCAGCCTAGATTGCATTTGTTGGCAAATTGCCAATTAAGCATGAACACCCAAAATGTGAAACTGACCTGAATTTCGAAATGTATACATATATTCAGGTTCCCCACAGGTTGGGGAACCCGAAAAACTATGTTTTTCCTGGATCCGACCTCTCCCTCAAAAGTTAGGCCTCGGCCTAGATTGCATTTGTTGGCAAATTGCCAATTAAGCATGAAAACCCAAAATGTGAAACTGACCTGAATTTCGAAATGTATACATATATTCAGGTTCCCCACAGGTTGGGAAACCCGAAAAACCATGTTTTTCCCGGATCCGACCTCTCCCTCAAAAGTTAGGCCTTAGCCTAGATTGCCTTGGTTGACAAATAGCCAATTAAGCATGAAAAGTGAAAATGTGAAACTGACGTGAATTTCGAAAGGTATACATATATTCACGTTCCCCACAGGTTGGGGAACCCGAAAAACCATGTTTTTTCCGGATCCGACCTCTGCCTGAAAAGTTACGCCTCAGCTTAGATTGCATTTGTTGGGAAATTGCCAATTAAGCATGAAAAGTGAAAATGTGAAACTGACCTGAATTTCGAAATGTATACATATATTCAGGTTCCCCACAGGTTGGGGAACCCGAAAAACTATGTTTTTTCCGGATCCAACATCTGACTGAAAAGTTAGGCCTCGGCCTAGATTGCATTTGTTGGCAAATTGCCAATTAAGCATGAAAACCCAAAATGTGAAACCGACCTGAATTTCGAAATGTATACATATATTCAGGTTCCCCACAGGTTGGGGAACCCGAAAAAACATGTTTTTTCTGGATCCGACCTCTCCCTCAAAAGTTAGGCCTCGGCCTAGATTGCATTTGTTGGCAAATTGCCAATTAAGCATGAACACCCAAAATGTGAAACTGACCTGAATTTTGAAATGTATACATATATTCATGTTCCCCACAGGTTGGGAAACCCGAAAAACCATGTTTTTTCCAGATCCGACCTCTCCCTCAAAAGTTAGGCCTCGGCCTAGATTGCATTTGTTGGCGTAGCCAATTAAGCATGAAAAGCAAAAATGTGAAACTGACCTCAAATTCGAAATGTATACATATATTCAGGTTCCCCACAGGTTGGGAAACCCGAAAAACCATGTTTTTTCCGGATCCGACCTCTCCCTCAAAAGTTAGGCCTCAGCCTAGATTGCATTGGTTGACAAATAGCCAATTAAGCATGAAAAGTGAAAATGTGAAACTGACGTGAATTTCGAAAGGTATACATATATTCAGGTTCCCCACAGGTTGGGGAACCCGAAAAACTATGTTTTTTCCGCATCCTACCTCTGCCTGAAAAGTTACGCCTCAGCTTAGATTGCATTTGTTGGGAAATTGCCAATTAAGCATGAAAAGTGAAAATGTGAAACTGACCTGAATTTCGAAAGGTATACATATATTCAGGTTCCCCACAGGTTGGGGAACTCGAAAAACCATGTTTTTTCCGGATCCAACATCTGACTGAAAAGTTACGCCTCGGCTTAGATTGCATTTGTTGGGAAATTGCCAATTAAGCATGAAAAGTGAAAATGTGAAACTGACCTGAATTTCGAAATGTATACATATATTCAGGTTCCCCACAGGTTGGGGAACCCGAAAAACTATGTTTTTTCCGCATCCGACCTCTCCCTCAAAAGTTAGGCCTCAGCCTAGATTGCATTGGTTGACAAATAGCCAATTAAGCATGAAAAGTGAAAATGTGAAACTGACGTGAATTTCGAAAGGTATACATATATTCAGGTTCCCCACAGGTTGGGGAACCCGAAAAACTATGTTTTTTCCGGATCCGACCTCTCCCTCAAAAGTTAGGCCTCGGCCTAGATTGCATTTGTTGGCAAATTGCCAATTAAGCATCAACACCCAAAATGTGAAACCGACCTGAATTTCGAAATGTATACATATATTCAGGTTCCCCACAGGTTGGGAAACCCGAAAAACCATGTTTTTTCCAGATCCGACCTCTCCCTCAAAAGTTAGGCCTCGGCCTAGATTGCATTTGTTGGCGTAGCCAATTAAGCATGAAAAGCAAAAATGTGAAACTGACCTCAAATTCGAAATGTATACATATATTCAGGTTCCCCACAAGTTGGGGAACCCGAAAAAACATGTTTTTTCCGGATCCAACATCTGACTGAAAAGTTAGGCCTCGGCCTAGATTGCATTTGTTGGCAAATTGCCAATTAAGCATGAAAACCCAAAATGTGAAACTGACGTGAATTTCGAAAGGTATACATATATTCAGGTTCCCCACAGGTTGGGGAACCCGAAAAACTATGTTTTTTCCGGATCCGACCTCTCCCTCAAAAGTTAGGCCTCGGCCTAGATTGCATTTGTTGGCAAATTGCCAATTAAGCATCAACACCCAAAATGTGAATCTGACCTGAATTTCGAAAGGTATACATATATTCAGGTTCCCCACAGGTTGGGAAAACCGAAAAACCATGTTTTTTCCAGATCCGACCTCTCCCTCAAAAGTTAGGCCTCGGCCTAGATTGCATTTGTTGGCAAATTGCCAATTAAGCATGAAAACCCAAAATGTGAAACTGACCTGAATTTCGAAAGGTATACATATATTCAGGTTCCCCACAGGTTGGGAAACCCGAAAAACCATGTTTTTTCCAGATCCGACCTCTCCCTCAAAAGTTAGGCCTCGGCCTAGATTGCATTTGTTGGCGTAGCCAATTAAGCATGAAAAACAAAAATGTGAAACTGACCTCAAATTCGAAATGTATACATATATTCAGGTTCCCCACAAGTTGGGGAACCCAAAAAAACATGTTTTTTCCGGATCCAACATCTGACTGAAAAGTTAGGCCTCGGCCTAGATTGCATTTGTTGGCAAATTGCCAATTAAGCATGAAAACCCAAAATGTGAAACTGACGTGAATTTCGAAAGATATACATATATTCAGGTTCCCCACAGGTTGGGGAACCCGAAAAAACATGTTTTTTCCGGATCCAACATCTGACTGAAAAGTTAGGCCTCGGCCTCGATTGCATTTGTTGGCAAATTGCCAATTAAGCATGAAAACCCAAAATGTGAAACTGACGTGAATTTCGAAAGGTATACATATATTCAGGTTCCCCACAGGTTGGGGAACCCGAAAAAATATGTTTTTTCCGGATCCAACATCTGACTGAAAAGTTAGGCCTCGGCCTAGATTGCATTTGTTGGCAAATTGCCAATTAAGCATGAAAACCCAAAATGTGAAACCGACCTGAATTTCGAAATGTATACATATATTCAGGTTCCCCACAGGTTGGGGAACCCGAAAAACTATGTTTTTCCTGGATCCGACCTCTCCCTCAAAAGTTAGGCCTCGGCCTAGATTGCATTTGTTGGCAAATTGCCAATTAAGCATGAAAACCCAAAATGTGAAACCGACCTGAATTTTGAAATGTATACATATATTCAGGTTCCCCACAGGTTGGGGAACCCGAAAAACTATGTTTTTTCCGGATCCGACCTCTCCCTCAAAAGTTAGGCCTCGGCCTAGATTGCATTTGTTGGCAAATTGCCAATTAAGCATCAACACCCAAAATGTGAAACTGACCTGAATCTCGAAATGTATACATATATTCAGGTTCCCCACAGGTTGGGGAACCCAAAAAACTATGTTTTTCCTGGATCCGACCTCTCCCTCAAAAGTTAGGCCTCGGCCTAGATTGCATTTGTTGGCAAATTGCCAATTAAGCATGAAAACCCAAAATGCGAAACTGACCTGAATTTCGAAAGGTATACATATATTCAGGTTCCCCACAGGTTGGGAAACCCGAAAAACCATGTTTTTTCCAGATCCGACCGCTCCCTCAAAAGTTAGGCCTCGGCCTAGATTGCATTTGTTGGCGTAGCCAATTAAGCATGAAAAGCAAAAATGTGAAACTGACCTCAAATTCGAAATGTATACATATATTCAGGTTCCCCACAGGTTGGGAAACCCGAAAAACCATGTTTTTTCCGGATCCGACCTCTCCCTCAAAAGTTAGGCCTTAGCCTAGATTGCATTGGTTGACAAATAGCCAATTAAGCATGAAAAGTGAAAATGTGAAACTGACGTGAATTTCGAAAGGTATACATATATTCAGGTTCCCCACAGGTTGGGGAACCCGAAAAACTATGTTTTTTCCGGATCCGACCTCTCCCTCAAAAGTTAGGCCTCGGCCTAGATTGCATTTGTTGGCGTAGCCAATTAAGCATGAAAAGCAAAAATGTGAAACTGACGTGAATTTCGAAAGGTATACATATATTCAGGTTCCCCACAGGTTGGGGAACCCGAAAAAACATGTTTTTTCCGGATCCAACATCTCCCTCAAAAGTTAGGCCTCGGCCTAGATTGCATTTGTTGGCAAATTGCCAATTAAGCATGAAAACCCAAAATGTGAAACTGACCTGAATTTCGAAATGTATACATATATTCAGGTTCCCCACAGGTTGGGAAACCCGAAAAACCATGTTTTTTCCAGATCCGACCTCTCCCTCAAAAGTTAGGCCTCGGCCTAGATTGCATTTGTTGGCGTAGCCAATTAAGCATGAAAACCCAAAATGTGAAACTGACCTCAAATTCGAAATGTATACATATATTCAGGTTCCCCACAAGTTGGGGAACCCGAAAAAACATGTTTTTTCCGGATCCAACATCTGACTGAAAAGTTAGGCCTCGGCCTAGATTGCATTTGTTGGCAAATTGCCAATTAAGCATGAAAACCCAAAATGTGAAACCGACCTGAATTTCGAAATGTATACATATATTCAGGTTCCCCACAGGTTGGGGAACCCGAAAAAACATGTTTTTTCTGGATCCGACCTCTCCCTCAAAAGTTAGGCCTCGGCCTAGATTGCATTTGTTGGCAAATTGCCAATTAAGCATGAACACCCAAAATGTGAAACTGACCTGAATTTTGAAATGTATACATATATTCAGGTTCCCCACAGGTTGGGAAACCCGAAAAACCATGTTTTTTCCAGATCCGACCTCTCCCTCAAAAGTTAGGCCTCGGCCTAGATTGCATTTGTTGGCGTAGCCAATTAAGCATGAAAAGCAAAAATGTGAAACTGACCTCAAATTCGAAATGTATACATATATTCAGGTTCCCCACAGGTTGGGAAACCCGAAAAACCATGTTTTTTCCGGATCCGACCTCTCCCTCAAAAGTTAGGCCTCAGCCTAGATTGCATTGGTTGACAAATAGCCAATTAAGCATGAAAAGTGAAAATGTGAAACTGACGTGAATTTCGAAAGGTATACATATATTCAGGTTCCCCACAGGTTGGGGAACCCGAAAAACTATGTTTTTCCCGCATCCTACCTCTGCCTGAAAAGTTACGCCTCAGCTTAGATTGCATTTGTTGGGAAATTGCCAATTAAGCATGAAAAGTGAAAATGTGAAACTGACCTGAATTTCGAAAGGTATACATATATTCAGGTTCCCCACAGGTTGGGGAACCCGAAAAACCATGTTTTTTCCGGATCCAACATCTGACTGAAAAGTTACGCCTCGGCTTAGATTGCATTTGTTGGGAAATTGCCAATTAAGCATGAAAAGTGAAAATGTGAAACTGACCTGAATTTCGAAATGTATACATATATTCAGGTTCCCCACAGGTTGGGGAACCCGAAAAACTATGTTTTTTCCGCATCCGACCTCTCCCTCAAAAGTTAGGCCTCGGCCTAGATTGCATTTGTTGGCAAATTGCCAATTAAGCATCAACACCCAAAATGTGAAACTGACCTGAATTTCGAAATGTATACATATATTCAGGTTCCCCACAGGTTGGGAAACCCGAAAAACCATGTTTTTTCCAGATCCGACCTCTCCCTCAAAAGTTAGGCCTCGGCCTAGATTGCATTTGTTGGCGTAGCCAATTAAGCATGAAAAGCAAAAATGTGAAACTGACCTCAAATTCGAAATGTATACATATATTCAGGTTCCCCACAAGTTGGGGAACCCGAAAAAACATGTTTTTTCCGGATCCAACATCTGACTGAAAAGTTAGGCCTCGGCCTAGATTGCATTTGTTGGCAAATTGCCAATTAAGCATGAAAACCCAAAATGTGAAACTGACGTGAATTTCGAAAGGTATACATATATTCAGGTTCCCCACAGGTTGGGGAACCCGAAAAACTATGTTTTTTCCGGATCCGACCTCTCCCTCAAAAGTTAGGCCTCGGCCTAGATTGCATTTCTTGGCAAATTGCCAATTAAGCATCAACACCCAAAATGTGAAACTGACCTGAATTTCGAAATGTATACATATATTCAGGTTCCCCACAGGTTGGGAAACCCGAAAAACCATGTTTTTTCCAGATCCGACCTCTCCCTCAAAAGTTAGGCCTCGGCCTAGATTGCATTTGTTGGCGTAGCCAATTAAGCATGAAAAGCAAAAATGTGAAACTGACCTCAAATTCGAAATGTATACATATATTCAGGTTCCCCACAGGTTGGGGAACCCGAAAAACTATGTTTTTTCCGGATCCGACCTCTCCCTCAAAAGTTAGGCCTCGGCCTCGATTGCATTTGTTGGCAAATTGCCAATTAAGCATGAAAACCCAAAATGTGAAACCGACCTGAATTTCGAAATGTATACATATATTCAGGTTCCCCACAGGTTGGGGAACCCGAAAAACCATGTTTTTTCCGGATCCAACATCTGACTGAAGAGTTACGCCTCGGCTTAGATTGCATTTGTTGGGAAATTGCCAATTAAGCATGAAAAGTGAAAATGTGAAACCGACCTGAATTTCGAAATGTATACATATATTCAGGTTCCCCACAGGTTGGGGAACCCGAAAAACTATGTTTTTCCGGATCCGACCTCTCCCTCAAAAGTTAGGCCTCGGCCTAGATTGCATTTGTTGGCAAATTGCCAATTAAGCATCAACACCCAAAATGTGAATCTGACCTGAATTTCGAAAGGTATACATATATTCAGGTTCCCCACAGGTTGGGAAAACCGAAAAACCATGTTTTTTCCAGATCCGACCTCTCCCTCAAAAGTTAGGCCTCGGCCTAGATTGCATTTGTTGGCAAATTGCCAATTAAGCATGAAAACCCAAAATGTGAAACTGACCTGAATTTCGAAAGGTATACATATATTCAGGTTCCCCACAGGTTGGGAAACCCGAAAAACCATGTTTTTTCCAGATCCGACCTCTCCCTCAAAAGTTAGGCCTCGGCCTAGATTGCATTTGTTGGCGTAGCCAATTAAGCATGAAAAACAAAAATGTGAAACTGACCTCAAATTCGAAATGTATACATATATTCAGGTTCCCCACAAGTTGGGGAACCCAAAAAAACATGTTTTTTCCGGATCCAACATCTGACTGAAAAGTTAGGCCTCGGCCTAGATTGCATTTGTTGGCAAATTGCCAATTAAGCATGAAAACCCAAAATGTGAAACTGACGTGAATTTCGAAAGATATACATATATTCAGGTTCCCCACAGGTTGGGGAACCCGAAAAAACATGTTTTTTCCGGATCCAACATCTGACTGAAGAGTTACGCCTCGGCTTAGATTGCATTTGTTGGGAAATTGCCAATTAAGCATGAAAAGTGAAAATGTGAAACCGACCTGAATTTCGAAATGTATACATATATTCAGGTTCCCCACAGGTTGGGGAACCCGAAAAACCATGTTTTTTCCGGATCCAACATCTGACTGAAAAGTTACGCCTCGGCTTAGATTGCATTTGTTGGGAAATTGCCAATTAAGCATGAAAAGTGAAAATGTGAAACTGACCTGAATTTCGAAATGTATACATATATTCAGGTTCCCCACAGGTTGGGGAACCCGAAAAACTATGTTTTTTCCGCATCCGACCTCTCCCTCAAAAGTTAGGCCTCGGCCTAGATTGCATTTGTTGGCAAATTGCCAATTAAGCATCAACACCCAAAATGTGAAACTGACCTGAATTTCGAAATGTATACATATATTCAGGTTCCCCACAGGTTGGGAAACCCGAAAAACCATGTTTTTTCCAGATCCGACCTCTCCCTCAAAAGTTAGGCCTCGGCCTAGATTGCATTTGTTGGCGTAGCCAATTAAGCATGAAAAGCAAAAATGTGAAACTGACCTCAAATTCGAAATGTATACATATATTCAGGTTCCCCACAAGTTGGGGAACCCGAAAAAACATGTTTTTTCCGGATCCAACATCTGACTGAAAAGTTAGGCCTCGGCCTAGATTGCATTTGTTGGCAAATTGCCAATTAAGCATGAAAACCCAAAATGTGAAACTGACGTGAATTTCGAAAGGTATACATATATTCAGGTTCCCCACAGGTTGGGGAACCCGAAAAACTATGTTTTTTCCGGATCCGACCTCTCCCTCAAAAGTTAGGCCTCGGCCTAGATTGCATTTCTTGGCAAATTGCCAATTAAGCATCAACACCCAAAATGTGAAACTGACCTGAATTTCGAAATGTATACATATATTCAGGTTCCCCACAGGTTGGGAAACCCGAAAAACCATGTTTTTTCCAGATCCGACCTCTCCCTCAAAAGTTAGGCCTCGGCCTAGATTGCATTTGTTGGCGTAGCCAATTAAGCATGAAAAGCAAAAATGTGAAACTGACCTCAAATTCGAAATGTATACATATATTCAGGTTCCCCACAGGTTGGGGAACCCGAAAAACTATGTTTTTTCCGGATCCGACCTCTCCCTCAAAAGTTAGGCCTCGGCCTCGATTGCATTTGTTGGCAAATTGCCAATTAAGCATGAAAACCCAAAATGTGAAACCGACCTGAATTTCGAAATGTATACATATATTCAGGTTCCCCACAGGTTGGGGAACCCGAAAAACCATGTTTTTTCCGGATCCAACATCTGACTGAAGAGTTACGCCTCGGCTTAGATTGCATTTGTTGGGAAATTGCCAATTAAGCATGAAAAGTGAAAATGTGAAACCGACCTGAATTTCGAAATGTATACATATATTCAGGTTCCCCACAGGTTGGGGAACCCGAAAAACTATGTTTTTCCGGATCCGACCTCTCCCTCAAAAGTTAGGCCTCGGCCTAGATTGCATTTGTTGGCAAATTGCCAATTAAGCATCAACACCCAAAATGTGAATCTGACCTGAATTTCGAAAGGTATACATATATTCAGGTTCCCCACAGGTTGGGAAAACCGAAAAACCATGTTTTTTCCAGATCCGACCTCTCCCTCAAAAGTTAGGCCTCGGCCTAGATTGCATTTGTTGGCAAATTGCCAATTAAGCATGAAAACCCAAAATGTGAAACTGACCTGAATTTCGAAAGGTATACATATATTCAGGTTCCCCACAGGTTGGGAAACCCGAAAAACCATGTTTTTTCCAGATCCGACCTCTCCCTCAAAAGTTAGGCCTCGGCCTAGATTGCATTTGTTGGCGTAGCCAATTAAGCATGAAAAACAAAAATGTGAAACTGACCTCAAATTCGAAATGTATACATATATTCAGGTTCCCCACAAGTTGGGGAACCCAAAAAAACATGTTTTTTCCGGATCCAACATCTGACTGAAAAGTTAGGCCTCGGCCTAGATTGCATTTGTTGGCAAATTGCCAATTAAGCATGAAAACCCAAAATGTGAAACTGACGTGAATTTCGAAAGATATACATATATTCAGGTTCCCCACAGGTTGGGGAACCCGAAAAAACATGTTTTTTCCGGATCCAACATCTGACTGAAGAGTTACGCCTCGGCTTAGATTGCATTTGTTGGGAAATTGCCAATTAAGCATGAAAAGTGAAAATGTGAAACCGACCTGAATTTCGAAATGTATACATATATTCAGGTTCCCCACAGGTTGGGGAACCCGAAAAACTATGTTTTTCCGGATCCGACCTCTCCCTCAAAAGTTAGGCCTCGGCCTAGATTGCATTTGTTGGCAAATTGCCAATTAAGCATCAACACCCAAAATGTGAATCTGACCTGAATTTCGAAAGGTATACATATATTCAGGTTCCCCACAGGTTGGGAAAACCGAAAAACCATGTTTTTTCCAGATCCGACCTCTCCCTCAAAAGTTAGGCCTCGGCCTAGATTGCATTTGTTGGCAAATTGCCAATTAAGCATGAAAACCCAAAATGTGAAACTGACCTGAATTTCGAAAGGTATACATATATTCAGGTTCCCCACAGGTTGGGAAACCCGAAAAACCATGTTTTTTCCAGATCCGACCTCTCCCTCAAAAGTTAGGCCTCGGCCTAGATTGCATTTGTTGGCGTAGCCAATTAAGCATGAAAAACAAAAATGTGAAACTGACCTCAAATTCGAAATGTATACATATATTCAGGTTCCCCACAAGTTGGGGAACCCAAAAAAACATGTTTTTTCCGGATCCAACATCTGACTGAAAAGTTAGGCCTCGGCCTAGATTGCATTTGTTGGCAAATTGCCAATTAAGCATGAAAACCCAAAATGTGAAACTGACGTGAATTTCGAAAGATATACATATATTCAGGTTCCCCACAGGTTGGGGAACCCGAAAAAACATGTTTTTTCCGGATCCAACATCTGACTGAAAAGTTAGGCCTCGGCCTAGATTGC
Source organism: Bothrops alternatus (assembly GCA_034064705.1). Classification (NCBI taxonomy): domain Eukaryota; kingdom Metazoa; phylum Chordata; class Lepidosauria; order Squamata; family Viperidae; genus Bothrops; species Bothrops alternatus. Next base: position 17,026,727 of record JARGCV010000085.1, read on the forward strand.
ATTTGTTGGCAAATTGCCAATTAAGCATGAAAACCCAAAATGTGAAACTGACGTGAATTTCGAAAGGTATACATATATTCAGGTTCCCCACAGGTTGGGGAACCCGAAAAAATATGTTTTTTCCGGATCCAACATCTGACTGAAAAGTTAGGCCTCGGCCTAGATTGCATTTGTTGGCAAATTGCCAATTAAGCATGAAAACCCAAAATGTGAAACCGACCTGAATTTCGAAATGTATACATATATTCAGGTTCCCCACAGGTTGGGGAACCCGAAAAACTATGTTTTTCCTGGATCCGACCTCTCCCTCAAAAGTTAGTCCTCGGCCTAGATTGCATTTGTTGGCAAATTGCCAATTAAGCATGAAAACCCAAAATGTGAAACCGACCTGAATTTTGAAATGTATACATATATTCAGGTTCCCCACAGGTTGGGAAACCCGAAAAACCATGTTTTTTCCAGATCCGACCTCTCCCTCAAAAGATAGGCCTCGGACTATATTTCATTTGTTGGCGTAGCCAATTAAGCATGAAAAGCAAAAATGTGAAACTGACCTCAAATTCGAAATGTATACATATATTCAGGTTCCCCACAAGTTGGGGAACCCAAAAAAACATGTTTTTTCCGGATCCAACATCTGACTGAAAAGTTAGGCCTCGGCCTAGATTGCATTTGTTGGCAAATTGCCAATTAAGCATGAAAACCCAAAATGTGAAACTGACCTCAAATTCGAAATGTATACATATATTCAGGTTCCCCACAGGTTGGGGAACCCGAAAAACTATGTTTTTTCCGGATCCGACCTCTCCCTCAAAAGTTAGGCCTCGGCCTCGATTGCATTTGTTGGCAAATTGCCAATTAAGCATGAAAACCCAAAATGTGAAACCGACCTGAATTTCGAAATGTATACATATATTCAGGTTCCCCACAGGTTGGGGAACCCGAAAAACCATGTTTTTTCCGGATCCAACATCTGACTGAAAAGTTACGCCTCGGCTTAGATTGCATTTGTTGGGAAATTGCCAATTAAGCATGAAAAGTGAAAATGTGAAACCGACCTGAATTTCGAAATGTATACATATATTCAGGTTCCCCACAGGTTGGGGAAACCGAAAAACTATGTTTTTCCGGATCCGACCTCTCCCTCAAAAGTTAGGCCTCGGCCTAGATTGCATTTGTTGGCAAATTGCCAATTAAGCATCAACACCCAAAATGTGAATCTGACCTGAATTTCGAAAGGTATACATATATTCAGGTTCCCCACAGGTTGGGAAAACCGAAAAACCATGTTTTTTCCAGATCCGACCTCTCCCTCAAAAGTTAGGCCTCGGCCTAGATTGCATTTGTTGGCAAATTGCCAATTAAGCATGAAAACCCAAAATGTGAAACTGACCTGAATTTCGAAAGGTATACATATATTCAGGTTCCCCACAGGTTGGGAAACCCGAAAAACCATGTTTTTTCCAGATCCGACCTCTCCCTCAAAAGTTAGGCCTCGGCCTAGATTGCATTTGTTGGCGTAGCCAATTAAGCATGAAAAGCAAAAATGTGAAAGTGACCTCAAATTCGAAATGTATACATATATTCAGGTTCCCCACAGGTTGGGAAACCCGAAAAACCATGTTTTTTCCGGATCCGACCTCTCCCTCAAAAGTTAGGCCTCAGCCTAGATTGCATTGGTTGACAAATAGCCAATTAAGCATGAAAAGTGAAAATGTGAAACTGACGTGAATTTCGAAAGGTATACATATATTCAGGTTCCCCACAGGTTGGGGAACCCGAAAAACTATGTTTTTTCCGGATCCGACCTCTCCCTCAAAAGTTAGGCCTCGGCCTAGATTGCATTTGTTGGCAAATTGCCAATTAAGCATCAACACCCAAAATGTGAAACTGACCTGAATCTCGAAATGTATACATATATTCAGGTTCCCCACAGGTTGGGGAACCCAAAAAACTATGTTTTTCCTGGATCCGACCTCTCCCTCAAAAGTTAGGCCTCGGCCTAGATTGCATTTGTTGGCAAATTGCCAATTAAGCATGAAAACCCAAAATGTGAAACTGACCTGAATTTCGAAAGGTATACATATATTCAGGTTCCCCACAGGTTGGGAAACCCGAAAAACCATGTTTTTTCCAGATCCGACCGCTCCCTCAAAAGTTAGGCCTCGGCCTAGATTGCATTTGTTGGCGTAGCCAATTAAGCATGAAAAGCAAAAATGTGAAACTGACCTCAAATTCGAAATGTATACATATATTCAGGTTCCCCACAGGTTGGGAAACCCGAAAAACCATGTTTTTTCCGGATCCGACCTCTCCCTCAAAAGTTAGGCCTTAGCCTAGATTGCATTGGTTGACAAATAGCCAATTAAGCATGAAAAGTGAAAATGTGAAACTGACGTGAATTTCGAAAGGTATACATATATTCACGTTCCCCACAGGTTGGGGAACCCGAAAAACTATGTTTTTTCCACATCCGACCTCTGCCTGAAAAGTTACGCCTCAGCTTAGATTGCATTTGTTGGGAAATTGCCAATTAAGCATGAAAAGTGAAAATGTGAAACTGACCTGAATTTCGAAATGTATACATATATTCAGGTTCCCCACAGGTTGGGGAACCCGAAAAAACATGTTTTTTCCGGATCCAACATCTGACTGAAAAGTTAGGCGTCGGCCTAGATTGCATTTGTTGGCAAATTGCCAATTAAGCATGAAAACCCAAAATGTGAAACTGACGTGAATTTCGAAAGGTATACATATATTCAGGTTCCCCACAGGTTGGGGAACCCGAAAAAACATGTTTTTTCCGGATCCAACATCTGACTGAAAAGTTAGGCCTCGGCCTAGATTGCATTTGTTGGCAAATTGCCAATTAAGCATGAAAACCCAAAATGTGAAACTGACGTGAATTTCGAAAGGTATACATATATTCAGGTTCCCCACAGGTTGGGGAACCCGAAAAAATATGTTTTTTCCGGATCCAACATCTGACTGAAAAGTTAGGCCTCGGCCTAGATTGCATTTGTTGGCAAATTGCCAATTAAGCATGAAAACCCAAAATGTGAAACCGACCTGAATTTCGAAATGTATACATATATTCAGGTTCCCCACAGGTTGGGGAACCCGAAAAACTATGTTTTTCCTGGATCCGACCTCTCCCTCAAAAGTTAGGCCTCGGCCTAGATTGCATTTGTTGGCAAATTGCCAATTAAGCATGAAAAGCAAAAATGTGAAACTGACCTCAAATTCGAAATGTATACATATATTCAGGTTCCCCACAAGTTGGGGAACCCAAAAAAACATGTTTTTTCCGGATCCAACATCTGACTGAAAAGTTAGGCCTCGGCCTAGATTGCATTTGTTGGCAAATTGCCAATTAAGCATGAAAACCCAAAATGTGAAACTGACGTGAATTTCGAAAGGTATACATATATTCAGGTTCCCCACAGGTTGGGGAACCCGAAAAAACATGTTTTTTCCGGATCCAACATCTGACTGAAAAGTTAGGCCTCGGCCTAGATTGCATTTGTTGGCAAATTGCCAATTAAGCATGAAAACCCAAAATGTGAAACCGACCTGAATTTCGAAATGTATACATATATTCAGGTTCCCCACAGGTTGGGGAACCCGAAAAACTATGTTTTTCCTGGATCCGACCTCTCCCTCAAAAGTTAGGCCTCGGCCTAGATTGCATTTGTTGGCAAATTGCCAATTAAGCATGAAAACCCAAAATGTGAAACCGACCTGAATTTCAAAATGTATACATATATTCAGGTTGCCCACAGGTTGGGAAACCCGAAAAACCATGTTTTTTCCAGATCCGACCTCTCCCTCAAAAGATAGGCCTCGGCCTAGATTGCATTTGTTGGCGTAGCCAATTAAGCATGAAAACCCAAAATGTGAAACTGACCTGAATTTCGAAATGTATACATATATTCAGGTTCCCCACAGGTTGGGGAACCCGAAAAACCATGTTTTTTCCGGATCCAACATCTGACTGAAAAGTTACGCCTCGGCTTAGATTGCATTTGTTGGGAAATTGCCAATTAAGCATGAAAAGTGAAAATGTGAAACTGACCTGAATTTCGAAATGTATACATATATTCAGGTTCCCCACAGGTTGGGGAACCCGAAAAACTATGTTTTTTCCGCATCCGACCTCTCCCTCAAAAGTTAGGCCTCAGCCTAGATTGCATTGGTTGGCAAATAGCCAATTAAGCATGAAAAGTGAAAATGTGAAACTGACGTGAATTTCGAAAGGTATACATATATTCAGGTTCCCCACAGGTTGGGGAACCCGAAAAACTATGTTTTTTCCGGATCCGACCTCTCCCTCAAAAGTTAGGCCTCGGCCTAGATTGCATTTGTTGGCAAATTGCCAATTAAGCATCAACACCCAAAATGTGAAACTGACCTGAATTTCGAAATGTATACATATATTCAGGTTCCCCACAGGTTGGGAAACCCGAAAAACCATGTTTTTTCCAGATCCGACCTCTCCCTCAAAAGTTAGGCCTCGGCCTAGATTGCATTTGTTGGCGTAGCCAATTAAGCATGAAAAGCAAATATGTGAAACTGACCTCAAATTCGAAATGTATACATATATTCAGGTTCCCCACAAGTTGGGGAACCCGAAAAAACATGTTTTTTCCGGATCCAACATCTGACTGAAAAGTTAGGCCTCGGCCTAGATTGCATTTGTTGGCAAATTGCCAATTAAGCATGAAAACCCAAAATGTGAAACTGACGTGAATTTCGAAAGGTATACATATATTCAGGTTCCCCACAGGTTGGGGAACCCGAAAAACTATGTTTTTTCCGGATCCGACCTCTCCCTCAAAAGTTAGGCCTCGGCCTAGATTGCATTTGTTGGCAAATTGCCAATTAAGCATCAACACCCAAAATGTGAAACTGACCTGAATTTCGAAATGTATACATATATTCAGGTTCCCCACAGGTTGGGAAACCCGAAAAACCATGTTTTTTCCAGATCCGACCTCTCCCTCAAAAGTTAGGCCTCGGCCTAGATTGCATTTGTTGGCGTAGCCAATTAAGCATGAAAAGCAAAAATGTGAAACTGACCTCAAATTCGAAATGTATACATATATTCAGGTTCCCCACAGGTTGGGGAACCCGAAAAACTATGTTTTTTCCGGATCCGACCTCTCCCTCAAAAGTTAGGCCTCGGCCTCGATTGCATTTGTTGGCAAATTGCCAATTAAGCATGAAAACCCAAAATGTGAAACCGACCTGAATTTCGAAATGTATACATATATTCAGGTTCCCCACAGGTTGGGGAACCCGAAAAACCATGTTTTTTCCGGATCCAACATCTGACTGAAAAGTTACGCCTCGGCTTAGATTGCATTTGTTGGGAAATTGCCAATTAAGCATGAAAAGTGAAAATGTGAAACCGACCTGAATTTCGAAATGTATACATATATTCAGGTTCCCCACAGGTTGGGGAACCCGAAAAACTATGTTTTTCCGGATCCGACCTCTCCCTCAAAAGTTAGGCCTCGGCCTAGATTGCATTTGTTGGCAAATTGCCAATTAAGCATCAACACCCAAAATGTGAATCTGACCTGAATTTCGAAAGGTATACATATATTCAGGTTCCCCACAGGTTGGGAAAACCGAAAAACCATGTTTTTTCCAGATCCGACCTCTCCCTCAAAAGTTAGGCCTCGGCCTAGATTGCATTTGTTGGCAAATTGCCAATTAAGCATGAAAACCCAAAATGTGAAACTGACCTGAATTTCGAAAGGTATACATATATTCAGGTTCCCCACAGGTTGGGAAACCCGAAAAACCATGTTTTTTCCAGATCCGACCTCTCCCTCAAAAGTTAGGCCTCGGCCTAGATTGCATTTGTTGGCGTAGCCAATTAAGCATGAAAAACAAAAATGTGAAACTGACCTCAAATTCGAAATGTATACATATATTCAGGTTCCCCACAAGTTGGGGAACCCAAAAAAACATGTTTTTTCCGGATCCAACATCTGACTGAAAAGTTAGGCCTCGGCCTAGATTGCATTTGTTGGCAAATTGCCAATTAAGCATGAAAACCCAAAATGTGAAACTGACGTGAATTTCGAAAGATATACATATATTCAGGTTCCCCACAGGTTGGGGAACCCGAAAAAACATGTTTTTTCCGGATCCAACATCTGACTGAAAAGTTAGGCCTCGGCCTAGATTGCATTTGTTGGCAAATTGCCAATTAAGCATGAAAACCCAAAATGTGAAACTGACGTGAATTTCGAAAGGTATACATATATTCAGGTTCCCCACAGGTTGGGGAACCCGAAAAAATATGTTTTTTCCGGATCCAACATCTGACTGAAAAGTTAGGCCTCGGCCTAGATTGCATTTGTTGGCAAATTGCCAATTAAGCATGAAAACCCAAAATGTGAAACCGACCTGAATTTCGAAATGTATACATATATTCAGGTTCCCCACAGGTTGGGGAACCCGAAAAACTATGTTTTTCCTGGATCCGACCTCTCCCTCAAAAGTTAGGCCTCGGCCTAGATTGCATTTGTTGGCAAATTGCCAATTAAGCATGAAAACCCAAAATGTGAAACCGACCTGAATTTTGAAATGTATACATATATTCAGGTTCCCCACAGGTTGGGAAACCCGAAAAACCATGTTTTTTCCAGATCCGACCTCTCCCTCAAAAGATAGGCCTCGGCCTAGATTGCATTTGTTGGCGTAGCCAATTAAGCATGAAAAGCAAAAATGTGAAACTGACCTCAAATTCGAAATGTATACATATATTCAGGTTCCCCACAAGTTGGGGAACCCAAAAAAACATGTTTTTTCCGGATCCAACATCTGACTGAAAAGTTAGGCCTCGGCCTAGATTGCATTTGTTGGCAAATTGCCAATTAAGCATGAAAACCCAAAATGTGAAACTGACGTGAATTTCGAAAGGTATACATATATTCAGGTTCCCCACAGGTTGGGGAACCCGAAAAACTATGTTTTTTCCGGATCCGACCTCTCCCTCAAAAGTTAGGCCTCGGCCTAGATTGCATTTGTTGGCAAATTGCCAATTAAGCATCAACACCCAAAATGTGAAACTGACCTGAATTTCGAAATGTATACATATATTCAGGTTCCCCACAGGTTGGGAAACCCGAAAAACCATGTTTTTTCCAGATCCGACCTCTCCCTCAAAAGTTAGGCCTCGGCCTAGATTGCATTTGTTGGCGTAGCCAATTAAGCATGAAAAGCAAAAATGTGAAACTGACCTCAAATTCGAAATGTATACATATATTCAGGTTCCCCACAGGTTGGGGAACCCGAAAAACTATGTTTTTTCCGGATCCGACCTCTCCCTCAAAAGTTAGGCCTCGGCCTCGATTGCATTTGTTGGCAAATTGCCAATTAAGCATGAAAACCCAAAATGTGAAACCGACCTGAATTTCGAAATGTATACATATATTCAGGTTCCCCACAGGTTGGGGAACCCGAAAAACCATGTTTTTTCCGGATCCAACATCTGACTGAAAAGTTACGCCTCGGCTTAGATTGCATTTGTTGGGAAATTGCCAATTAAGCATGAAAAGTGAAAATGTGAAACCGACCTGAATTTCGAAATGTATACATATATTCAGGTTCCCCACAGGTTGGGGAACCCGAAAAACTATGTTTTTCCGGATCCGACCTCTCCCTCAAAAGTTAGGCCTCGGCCTAGATTGCATTTGTTGGCAAATTGCCAATTAAGCATCAACACCCAAAATGTGAATCTGACCTGAATTTCGAAAGGTATACATATATTCAGGTTCCCCACAGGTTGGGAAAACCGAAAAACCATGTTTTTTCCAGATCCGACCTCTCCCTCAAAAGTTAAGCCTCGGCCTAGATTGCATTTGTTGGCAAATTGCCAATTAAGCATGAAAACCCAAAATGTGAAACTGACCTGAATTTCGAAAGGTATACATATATTCAGGTTCCCCACAGGTTGGGAAACCCGAAAAACCATGTTTTTTCCAGATCCGACCTCTCCCTCAAAAGTTAGGCCTCGGCCTAGATTGCATTTGTTGGCGTAGCCAATTAAGCATGAAAAACAAAAATGTGAAACTGACCTCAAATTCGAAATGTATACATATATTCAGGTTCCCCACAAGTTGGGGAACCCAAAAAAACATGTTTTTTCCGGATCCAACATCTGACTGAAAAGTTAGGCCTCGGCCTAGATTGCATTTGTTGGCAAATTGCCAATTAAGCATGAAAACCCAAAATGTGAAACTGACGTGAATTTCGAAAGATATACATATATTCAGGTTCCCCACAGGTTGGGGAACCCGAAAAAACATGTTTTTTCCGGATCCAACATCTGACTGAAAAGTTAGGCCTCGGCCTAGATTGCATTTGTTGGCAAATTGCCAATTAAGCATGAAAACCCAAAATGTGAAACTGACGTGAATTTCGAAAGGTATACATATATTCAGGTTCCCCACAGGTTGGGGAACCCGAAAAAATATGTTTTTTCCGGATCCAACATCTGACTGAAAAGTTAGGCCTCGGCCTAGATTGCATTTGTTGGCAAATTGCCAATTAAGCATGAAAACCCAAAATGTGAAACCGACCTGAATTTCGAAATGTATACATATATTCAGGTTCCCCACAGGTTGGGGAACCCGAAAAACTATGTTTTTCCTGGATCCGACCTCTCCCTCAAAAGTTAGGCCTCGGCCTAGATTGCATTTGTTGGCAAATTGCCAATTAAGCATGAAAACCCAAAATGTGAAACCGACCTGAATTTTGAAATGTATACATATATTCAGGTTCCCCACAGGTTGGGAAACCCGAAAAACCATGTTTTTTCCAGATCCGACCTCTCCCTCAAAAGATAGGCCTCGGCCTAGATTGCATTTGTTGGCGTAGCCAATTAAGCATCAAAAGCAAAAATGTGAAACTGACCTCAAATTCGAAATGTATACATATATTCAGGTTCCCCACAAGTTGGGGAACCCAAAAAAACATGTTTTTTCCGGATCCAACATCTGACTGAAAAGTTAGGCCTCGGCCTAGATTGCATTTGTTGGCAAATTGCCAATTAAGCATGAAAACCCAAAATGTGAAACTGACCTCAAATTCGAAATGTATACATATATTCAGGTTCCCCACAGGTTGGGGAACCCGAAAAACTATGTTTTTTCCGGATCCGACCTCTCCCTCAAAAGTTAGGCCTCGGCCTCGATTGCATTTGTTGGCAAATTGCCAATTAAGCATGAAAACCCAAAATGTGAAACCGACCTGAATTTCGAAATGTATACATAGATTCAGGTTCCCCACAGGTTGGGGAACCCGAAAAACCATGTTTTTTCCGGATCCAACATCTGACTGAAAAGTTACGCCTCGGCTTAGATTGCATTTGTTGGGAAATTGCCAATTAAGCATGAAAAGTGAAAATGTGAAACCGACCTGAATTTCGAAATGTATACATATATTCAGGTTCCCCACAGGTTGGGGAACCCGAAAAACTATGTTTTTCCGGATCCGACCTCTCCCTCAAAAGTTAGGCCTCGGCCTAGATTGCATTTGTTGGCAAATTGCCAATTAAGCATCAACACCCAAAATGTGAATCTGACCTGAATTTCGAAAGGTATACATATATTCAGGTTCCCCACAGGTTGGGAAAACCGAAAAACCATGTTTTTTCCAGATCCGACCTCTCCCTCAAAAGTTAGGCCTCGGCCTAGATTGCATTTGTTGGCAAATTGCCAATTAAGCATGAAAACCCAAAATGTGAAACTGACCTGAATTTCGAAAGGTATACATATATTCAGGTTCCCCACAGGTTGGGAAACCCGAAAAACCATGTTTTTTCCAGATCCGACCTCTCCCTCAAAAGTTAGGCCTCGGCCTAGATTGCATTTGTTGGCGTAGCCAATTAAGCATGAAAACCCAAAATGTGAAACTGACCTGAATTTCGAAAGGTATACATATATTCAGGTTCCCCACAGGTTGGGAAACCCGAAAAACCATGTTTTTTCCAGATCCGACCTCTCCCTCAAAAGTTAGGCCTCGGCCTAGATTGCATTTGTTGGCGTAGCCAATTAAGCATGAAAAGCAAAAATGTGAAACTGACCTCAAATTCGAAATGTATACATATATTCAGGTTCCCCACAGGTTGGGAAACCCGAAAAACCATGTTTTTTCCGGATCCGACCTCTCCCTCAAAAGTTAGGCCTCAGCCTAGATTGCATTGGTTGACAAATAGCCAATTAAGCATGAAAAGTGAAAATGTGAAACTGACGTGAATTTCGAAAGGTATACATATATTCAGGTTCCCCACAGGTTGGGGAACCCGAAAAACTATGTTTTTTCCGGATCCGACCTCTCCCTCAAAAGTTAGGCCTCGGCCTAGATTGCATTTGTTGGCAAATTGCCAATTAAGCATCAACACCCAAAATGTGAAACTGACCTGAATCTCGAAATGTATACATATATTCAGGTTCCCCACAGGTTGGGGAACCCAAAAAACTATGTTTTTCCTGGATCCGACCTCTCCCTCAAAAGTTAGGCCTCGGCCTAGATTGCATTTGTTGGCAAATTGCCAATTAAGCATGAAAACCCAAAATGTGAAACTGACCTGAATTTCGAAAGGTATACATATATTCAGGTTCCCCACAGGTTGGGAAACCCGAAAAACCATGTTTTTTCCAGATCCGACCGCTCCCTCAAAAGTTAGGCCTCGGCCTAGATTGCATTTGTTGGCGTAGCCAATTAAGCATGAAAAGCAAAAATGTGAAACTGACCTCAAATTCGAAATGTATACATATATTCAGGTTCCCCACAGGTTGGGAAACCCGAAAAACCATGTTTTTTCCGGATCCGACCTCTCCCTCAAAAGTTAGGCCTTAGCCTAGATTGCATTGGTTGACAAATAGCCAATTAAGCATGAAAAGTGAAAATGTGAAACTGACGTGAATTTCGAAAGGTATACATATATTCACGTTCCCCACAGGTTGGGGAACCCGAAAAACTATGTTTTTTCCACATCCGACCTCTGCCTGAAAAGTTACGCCTCAGCTTAGATTGCATTTGTTGGGAAATTGCCAATTAAGCATGAAAAGTGAAAATGTGAAACTGACCTGAATTTCGAAATGTATACATATATTCAGGTTCCCCACAGGTTGGGGAACCCGAAAAAACATGTTTTTTCCGGATCCAACATCTGACTGAAAAGTTAGGCGTCGGCCTAGATTGCATTTGTTGGCAAATTGCCAATTAAGCATGAAAACCCAAAATGTGAAACTGACGTGAATTTCGAAAGGTATACATATATTCAGGTTCCCCACAGGTTGGGGAACCCGAAAAAACATGTTTTTTCCGGATCCAACATCTGACTGAAAAGTTAGGCCTCGGCCTAGATTGCATTTGTTGGCAAATTGCCAATTAAGCATGAAAACCCAAAATGTGAAACTGACGTGAATTTCGAAAGGTATACATATATTCAGGTTCCCCACAGGTTGGGGAACCCGAAAAAATATGTTTTTTCCGGATCCAACATCTGACTGAAAAGTTAGGCCTCGGCCTAGATTGCATTTGTTGGCAAATTGCCAATTAAGCATGAAAACCCAAAATGTGAAACCGACCTGAATTTCGAAATGTATACATATATTCAGGTTCCCCACAGGTTGGGGAACCCGAAAAACTATGTTTTTCCTGGATCCGACCTCTCCCTCTAAAGTTAGGCCTCGGCCTAGATTGCATTTGTTGGCAAATTGCCAATTAAGCATGAAAACCCAAAATGTGAAACCGACCTGAATTTTGAAATGTATACATATATTCAGGTTCCCCACAGGTTGGGAAACCCGAAAAACCATGTTTTTTCCAGATCCGACCTCTCCCTCAAAAGATAGGCCTCGGCCTAGATTGCATTTGTTGGCGTAGCCAATTAAGCATGAAAAGCAAAAATGTGAAACTGACCTCAAATTCGAAATGTATACATATATTCAGGTTCCCCACAAGTTGGGGAACCCAAAAAAACATGTTTTTTCCGGATCCAACATCTGACTGAAAAGTTAGGCCTCGGCCTAGATTGCATTTGTTGGCAAATTGCCAATTAAGCATGAAAACCCAAAATGTGAAACTGACGTGAATTTCGAAAGGTATACATATATTCAGGTTCCCCACAGGTTGGGGAACCCGAAAAAACATGTTTTTTCCGGATCCAACATCTGACTGAAAAGTTAGGCCTCGGCCTAGATTGCATTTGTTGGCAAATTGCCAATTAAGCATGAACACCCAAAATGTGAAACCGACCTGAATTTCGAAATGTATACATATATTCAGGTTCCCCACAGGTTGGGGAACCCGAAAAACTATGTTTTTCCTGGATCCGACCTCTCCCTCAAAAGTTAGGCCTCGGCCTAGATTGCATTTGTTGGCAAATTGCCAATTAAGCATGAAAACCCAAAATGTGAAACCGACCTGAATTTCAAAATGTATACATATATTCAGGTTGCCCACAGGTTGGGAAACCCGAAAAACCATGTTTTTTCCAGATCCGACCTCTCCCTCAAAAGATAGGCCTCGGCCTAGATTGCATTTGTTGGCGTAGCCAATTAATCATGAAAAGCAAAAATGTAAAACTGACCTCAAATTCGAAATGTATACATATATTCAGGTTCCCCACAGGTTGGGAAACCCGAAAAACCATGTTTTTTCCGGATCCGACCTCTCCCTCAAAAGTTAGGCCTCAGCCTAGATTGCATTGGTTGACAAATAGCCAATTAAGCATGAAAAGTGAAAATGTGAAACTGACGTGAATTTCGAAAGGTATACATATATTCAGGTTCCCCACAGGTTGGGGAACCCGAAAAACTATGTTTTTTCCGGATCCGACCTCTCCCTCAAAAGTTAGGCCTCGGCCTAGATTGCATTTGTTGGCAAATTGCCAATTAAGCATGAAAACCCAAAATGTGAAACTGACCTGAATTTCGAAAGGTATACATATATTCAGGTTCCCCACAGGTTGGGAAACCCGAAAAACCATGTTTTTTCCAGATCCGACCGCTCCCTCAAAAGTTAGGCCTCGGCCTAGATTGCATTTGTTGGCGTAGCCAATTAAGCATGAAAAGCAAAAATGTGAAACTGACCTCAAATTCGAAATGTATACATATATTCAGGTTCCCCACAGGTTGGGAAACCCGAAAAACCATGTTTTTTCCGGATCCGACCTCTCCCTCAAAAGTTAGGCCTCGGCCTAGATTGCATTTGTTGGCAAATTGCCAATTAAGCATCAACACCCAAAATGTGAATCTGACCTGAATTTCGAAAGGTATACATATATTCAGGTTCCCCACAGGTTGGGAAAACCGAAAAACCATGTTTTTTCCAGATCCGACCTCTCCCTCAAAAGTTAGGCCTCGGCCTAGATTGCATTTGTTGGCAAATTGCCAATTAAGCATGAAAACCCAAAATGTGAAACTGACCTGAATTTCGAAAGGTATACATATATTCAGGTTCCCCACAGGTTGGGAAACCCGAAAAACCATGTTTTTTCCAGATCCGACCTCTCCCTCAAAAGTTAGGCCTCGGCCTAGATTGCATTTGTTGGCGTAGCCAATTAAGCATGAAAAACAAAAATGTGAAACTGACCTCAAATTCGAAATGTATACATATATTCAGGTTCCCCACAGGTTGGGAAACCCGAAAAACCATGTTTTTTCCAGATCCGACCTCTCCCTCAAAAGATAGGCCTCGGCCTAGATTGCATTTGTTGGCGTAGCCAATTAATCATGAAAAGCAAAAATGTAAAACTGACCTCAAATTCGAAATGTATACATATATTCAGGTTCCCCACAGGTTGGGAAACCCGAAAAACCATGTTTTTTCCGGATCCGACCTCTCCCTCAAAAGTTAGGCCTCAGCCTAGATTGCATTGGTTGACAAATAGCCAATTAAGCATGAAAAGTGAAAATGTGAAACTGACGTGAATTTCGAAAGGTATACATATATTCAGGTTCCCCACAGGTTGGGGAACCCGAAAAACTATGTTTTTTCCGGATCCGACCTCTCCCTCAAAAGTTAGGCCTCGGCCTAGATTGCATTTGTTGGCAAATTGCCAATTAAGCATGAAAACCCAAAATGTGAAACTGACCTGAATTTCGAAAGGTATACATATATTCAGGTTCCCCACAGGTTGGGAAACCCGAAAAACCATGTTTTTTCCAGATCCGACCGCTCCCTCAAAAGTTAGGCCTCGGCCTAGATTGCATTTGTTGGCGTAGCCAATTAAGCATGAAAAGCAAAAATGTGAAACTGACCTCAAATTCGAAATGTATACATATATTCAGGTTCCCCACAGGTTGGGAAACCCGAAAAACCATGTTTTTTCCGGATCCGACCTCTCCCTCAAAAGTTAGGCCTCGGCCTAGATTGCATTTGTTGGCAAATTGCCAATTAAGCATCAACACCCAAAATGTGAATCTGACCTGAATTTCGAAAGGTATACATATATTCAGGTTCCCCACAGGTTGGGAAAACCGAAAAACCATGTTTTTTCCAGATCCGACCTCTCCCTCAAAAGTTAGGCCTCGGCCTAGATTGCATTTGTTGGCAAATTGCCAATTAAGCATGAAAACCCAAAATGTGAAACTGACCTGAATTTCGAAAGGTATACATATATTCAGGTTCCCCACAGGTTGGGAAACCCGAAAAACCATGTTTTTTCCAGATCCGACCTCTCCCTCAAAAGTTAGGCCTCGGCCTAGATTGCATTTGTTGGCGTAGCCAATTAAGCATGAAAAACAAAAATGTGAAACTGACCTCAAATTCGAAATGTATACATATATTCAGGTTCCCCACAAGTTGGGGAACCCAAAAAAACATGTTTTTTCCGGATCCAACATCTGACTGAAAAGTTAGGCCTCGGCCTAGATTGCATTTGTTGGCAAATTGCCAATTAAGCATGAAAACCCAAAATGTGAAACTGACGTGAATTTCGAAAGATATACATATATTCAGGTTCCCCACAGGTTGGGGAACCCGAAAAAACATGTTTTTTCCGGATCCAACATCTGACTGAAAAGTTAGGCCTCGGCCTAGATTGCATTTGTTGGCAAATTGCCAATTAAGCATGAAAACCCAAAATGTGAAACTGACGTGAATTTCGAAAGGTATACATATATTCAGGTTCCCCACAGGTTGGGGAACCCGAAAAAATATGTTTTTTCCGGATCCAACATCTGACTGAAAAGTTAGGCCTCGGCCTAGATTGCATTTGTTGGCAAATTGCTAATTAAGCATGAAAACCCAAAATGTGAAACCGACCTGAATTTCGAAATGTATACATATATTCAGGTTCCCCACAGGTTGGGGAACCCGAAAAACTATGTTTTTCCTGGATCCGACCTCTCCCTCAAAAGTTAGGCCTCGGCCTAGATTGCATTTGTTGGCAAATTGCCAATTAAGCATGAAAACCCAAAATGTGAAACCGACCTGAATTTTGAAATGTATACATATATTCAGGTTCCCCACAGGTTGGGAAACCCGAAAAACCATGTTTTTTCCAGATCCGACCTCTCCCTCAAAAGATAGGCCTCGGCCTAGATTGCATTTGTTGGCGTAGCCAATTAAGCATGAAAAGCAAAAATGTGAAACTGACCTCAAATTCGAAATGTATACATATATTCAGGTTCCCCACAGGTTGGGGAACCCGAAAAACTATGTTTTTTCCGGATCCGACCTCTCCCTCAAAAGTTAGGCCTCGGCCTCGATTGCATTTGTTGGCGTAGCCAATTAAGCATGAAAAGCAAAAATGTGAAACTGACCTCAAATTCGAAATGTATACATATATTCAGGTTCCCCACAGGTTGGGGAACCCGAAAAACTATGTTTTTTCCGGATCCGACCTCTCCCTCAAAAGTTAGGCCTCGGCCTCGATTGCATTTGTTGGCAAATTGCCAATTAAGCATGAAAACCCAAAATGTGAAACCGACCTGAATTTCGAAATGTATACATATATTCAGGTTCCCCACAGGTTGGGGAACCCGAAAAACCATGTTTTTTCCGGATCCAACATCTGACTGAAAAGTTACGCCTCGGCTTAGATTGCATTTGTTGGGAAATTGCCAATTAAGCATGAAAAGTGAAAATGTGAAACCGACCTGAATTTCGAAATGTATACATATATTCAGGTTCCCCACAGGTTGGGGAACCCGAAAAACTATGTTTTTCCGGATCCGACCTCTCCCTCAAAAGTTAGGCCTCGGCCTAGATTGCATTTGTTGGCAAATTGCCAATTAAGCATCAACACCCAAAATGTGAATCTGACCTGAATTTCGAAAGGTATACATATATTCAGGTTCCCCACAGGTTGGGAAAACCGAAAAACCATGTTTTTTCCAGATCCGACCTCTCCCTCAAAAGTTAGGCCTCGGCCTAGATTGCATTTGTTGGCAAATTGCCAATTAAGCATGAAAACCCAAAATGTGAAACTGACCTGAATTTCGAAAGGTATACATATATTCAGGTTCCCCACAGGTTGGGAAACCCGAAAAACCATGTTTTTTCCAGATCCGACCTCTCCCTCAAAAGTTAGGCCTCGGCCTAGATTGCATTTGTTGGCGTAGCCAATTAAGCATGAAAAACAAAAATGTGAAACTGACCTCAAATTCGAAATGTATACATATATTCAGGTTCCCCACAAGTTGGGGAACCCAAAAAAACATGTTTTTTCCGGATCCAACATCTGACTGAAAAGTTAGGCCTCGGCCTAGATTGCATTTGTTGGCAAATTGCCAATTAAGCATGAAAACCCAAAATGTGAAACTGACGTGAATTTCGAAAGATATACATATATTCAGGTTCCCCACAGGTTGGGGAACCCGAAAAAACATGTTTTTTCCGGATCCAACATCTGACTGAAAAGTTAGGCCTCGGCCTAGATTGCATTTGTTGGCAAATTGCCAATTAAGCATGAAAACCCAAAATGTGAAACTGACGTGAATTTCGAAAGGTATACATATATTCAGGTTCCCCACAGGTTGGGGAACCCGAAAAAATATGTTTTTTCCGGATCCAACATCTGACTGAAAAGTTAGGCCTCGGCCTAGATTGCATTTGTTGGCAAATTGCCAATTAAGCATGAAAACCCAAAATGTGAAACCGACCTGAATTTCGAAATGTATACATATATTCAGGTTCCCCACAGGTTGGGGAACCCGAAAAACTATGTTTTTCCTGGATCCGACCTCTCCCTCAAAAGTTAGGCCTCGGCCTAGATTGCATTTGTTGGCAAATTGCCAATTAAGCATGAAAACCCAAAATGTGAAACCGACCTGAATTTTGAAATGTATACATATATTCAGGTTCCCCACAGGTTGGGAAACCCGAAAAACCATGTTTTTTCCAGATCCGACCTCTCCCTCAAAAGATAGGCCTCGGCCTAGATTGCATTTGTTGGCGTAGCCAATTAAGCATGAAAAGCAAAAATGTGAAACTGACCTCAAATTCGAAATGTATACATATATTCAGGTTCCCCTCAAGTTGGGGAACCCAAAAAAACATGTTTTTTCCGGATCCAACATCTGACTGAAAAGTTAGGCCTCGGCCTAGATTGCATTTGTTGGCAAATTGCCAATTAAGCATGAAAACCCAAAATGTGAAACTGACGTGAATTTCGAAAGATATACATATATTCAGGTTCCCCACAGGTTGGGGAACCCGAAAAAACATGTTTTTTCCGGATCCAACATCTGACTGAAAAGTTAGGCCTCGGCCTAGATTGCATTTGTTGGCAAATTGCCAATTAAGCATGAAAACCCAAAATGTGAAACTGACGTGAATTTCGAAAGGTATACATATATTCAGGTTCCCCACAGGTTGGGGAACCCGAAAAAATATGTTTTTTCCGGATCCAACATCTGACTGAAAAGTTAGGCCTCGGCCTAGATTGCATTTGTTGGCAAATTGCCAATTAAGCATGAAAACCCAAAATGTGAAACCGACCTGAATTTCGAAATGTATACATATATTCAGGTTCCCCACAGGTTGGGGAACCCGAAAAACTATGTTTTTCCTGGATCCGACCTCTCCCTCAAAAGTTAGGCCTCGGCCTAGATTGCATTTGTTGGCAAATTGCCAATTAAGCATGAAAACCCAAAATGTGAAACCGACCTGAATTTTGAAATGTATACATATATTCAGGTTCCCCACAGGTTGGGAAACCCGAAAAACCATGTTTTTTCCAGATCCGACCTCTCCCTCAAAAGATAGGCCTCGGCCTAGATTGCATTTGTTGGCGTAGCCAATTAAGCATGAAAAGCAAAAATGTGAAACTGACCTCAAATTCGAAATGTATACATATATTCAGGTTCCCCACAAGTTGGGGAACCCAAAAAAACATGTTTTTTCCGGATCCAACATCTGACTGAAAAGTTAGGCCTCGGCCTAGATTGCATTTGTTGGCAAATTGCCAATTAAGCATGAAAACCCAAAATGTGAAACTGACCTCAAATTCGAAATGTATACATATATTCAGGTTCCCCACAGGTTGGGGAACCCGAAAAACTATGTTTTTTCCGGATCCGACCTCTCCCTCAAAAGTTAGGCCTCGGCCTCGATTGCATTTGTTGGCAAATTGCCAATTAAGCATGAAAACCCAAAATGTGAAACCGACCTGAATTTCGAAATGTATACATAGATTCAGGTTCCCCACAGGTTGGGGAACCCGAAAAACCATGTTTTTTCCGGATCCAACATCTGACTGAAAAGTTACGCCTCGGCTTAGATTGCATTTGTTGGGAAATTGCCAATTAAGCATGAAAAGTGAAAATGTGAAACCGACCTGAATTTCGAAATGTATACATATATTCAGGTTCCCCACAGGTTGGGGAACCCGAAAAACTATGTTTTTCCGGATCCGACCTCTCCCTCAAAAGTTAGGCCTCGGCCTAGATTGCATTTGTTGGCAAATTGCCAATTAAGCATCAACACCCAAAATGTGAATCTGACCTGAATTTCGAAAGGTATACATATATTCAGGTTCCCCACAGGTTGGGAAAACCGAAAAACCATGTTTTTTCCAGATCCGACCTCTCCCTCAAAAGTTAGGCCTCGGCCTAGATTGCATTTGTTGGCAAATTGCCAATTAAGCATGAAAACCCAAAATGTGAAACTGACCTGAATTTCGAAAGGTATACATATATTCAGGTTCCCCACAGGTTGGGAAACCCGAAAAACCATGTTTTTTCCAGATCCGACCTCTCCCTCAAAAGTTAGGCCTCGGCCTAGATTGCATTTGTTGGCGTAGCCAATTAAGCATGAAAAGCAAAAATGTGAAACTGACCTGAAATTCGAAATGTATACATATATTCAGGTTCCCCACAGGTTGGGAAACCCGAAAAACCATGTTTTTTCCGGATCCGACCTCTCCCTCAAAAGTTAGGCCTCAGCCTAGATTGCATTGGTTGACAAATAGCCAATTAAGCATGAAAAGTGAAAATGTGAAACTGACGTGAATTTCGAAAGGTATACATATATTCAGGTTCCCCACAGGTTGGGGAACCCGAAAAACTATGTTTTTTCCGGATCCGACCTCTCCCTCAAAAGTTAGGCCTCGGCCTAGATTGCATTTGTTGGCAAATTGCCAATTAAGCATCAACACCCAAAATGTGAAACTGACCTGAATCTCGAAATGTATACATATATTCAGGTTCCCCACAGGTTGGGGAACCCAAAAAACTATGTTTTTCCTGGATCCGACCTCTCCCTCAAAAGTTAGGCCTCGGCCTAGATTGCATTTGTTGGCAAATTGCCAATTAAGCATGAAAACCCAAAATGTGAAACTGACCTGAATTTCGAAAGGTATACATATATTCAGGTTCCCCACAGGTTGGGAAACCCGAAAAACCATGTTTTTTCCAGATCCGACCGCTCCCTCAAAAGTTAGGCCTCGGCCTAGATTGCATTTGTTGGCGTAGCCAATTAAGCATGAAAAGCAAAAATGTGAAACTGACCTCAAATTCGAAATGTATACATATATTCAGGTTCCCCACAGGTTGGGAAACCCGAAAAACCATGTTTTTTCCGGATCCGACCTCTCCCTCAAAAGTTAGGCCTTAGCCTAGATTGCATTGGTTGACAAATAGCCAATTAAGCATGAAAAGTGAAAATGTGAAACTGACGTGAATTTCGAAAGGTATACATATATTCACGTTCCCCACAGGTTGGGGAACCCGAAAAACTATGTTTTTTCCACATCCGACCTCTGCCTGAAAAGTTACGCCTCAGCTTAGATTGCATTTGTTGGGAAATTGCCAATTAAGCATGAAAAGTGAAAATGTGAAACTGACCTGAATTTCGAAATGTATACATATATTCAGGTTCCCCACAGGTTGGGGAACCCGAAAAAACATGTTTTTTCCGGATCCAACATCTGACTGAAAAGTTAGGCGTCGGCCTAGATTGCATTTGTTGGCAAATTGCCAATTAAGCATGAAAACCCAAAATGTGAAACTGACGTGAATTTCGAAAGGTATACATATATTCAGGTTCCCCACAGGTTGGGGAACCCGAAAAAACATGTTTTTTCCGGATCCAACATCTGACTGAAAAGTTAGGCCTCGGCCTAGATTGCATTTGTTGGCAAATTGCCAATTAAGCATGAAAACCCAAAATGTGAAACTGACGTGAATTTCGAAAGGTATACATATATTCAGGTTCCCCACAGGTTGGGGAACCCGAAAAAATATGTTTTTTCCGGATCCAACATCTGACTGAAAAGTTAGGCCTCGGCCTAGATTGCATTTGTTGGCAAATTGCCAATTAAGCATGAAAACCCAAAATGTGAAACCGACCTGAATTTCGAAATGTATACATATATTCAGGTTCCCCACAGGTTGGGGAACCCGAAAAACTATGTTTTTCCTGGATCCGACCTCTCCCTCTAAAGTTAGGCCTCGGCCTAGATTGCATTTGTTGGCAAATTGCCAATTAAGCATGAAAACCCAAAATGTGAAACCGACCTGAATTTTGAAATGTATACATATATTCAGGTTCCCCACAGGTTGGGAAACCCGAAAAACCATGTTTTTTCCAGATCCGACCTCTCCCTCAAAAGATAGGCCTCGGCCTAGATTGCATTTGTTGGCGTAGCCAATTAAGCATGAAAAGCAAAAATGTGAAACTGACCTCAAATTCGAAATGTATACATATATTCAGGTTCCCCACAAGTTGGGGAACCCAAAAAAACATGTTTTTTCCGGATCCAACATCTGACTGAAAAGTTAGGCCTCGGCCTAGATTGCATTTGTTGGCAAATTGCCAATTAAGCATGAAAACCCAAAATGTGAAACTGACGTGAATTTCGAAAGGTATACATATATTCAGGTTCCCCACAGGTTGGGGAACCCGAAAAAACATGTTTTTTCCGGATCCAACATCTGACTGAAAAGTTAGGCCTCGGCCTAGATTGCATTTGTTGGCAAATTGCCAATTAAGCATGAACACCCAAAATGTGAAACCGACCTGAATTTCGAAATGTATACATATATTCAGGTTCCCCACAGGTTGGGGAACCCGAAAAACTATGTTTTTCCTGGATCCGACCTCTCCCTCAAAAGTTAGGCCTCGGCCTAGATTGCATTTGTTGGCAAATTGCCAATTAAGCATGAAAACCCAAAATGTGAAACCGACCTGAATTTCAAAATGTATACATATATTCAGGTTGCCCACAGGTTGGGAAACCCGAAAAACCATGTTTTTTCCAGATCCGACCTCTCCCTCAAAAGATAGGCCTCGGCCTAGATTGCATTTGTTGGCGTAGCCAATTAATCATGAAAAGCAAAAATGTAAAACTGACCTCAAATTCGAAATGTATACATATATTCAGGTTCCCCACAGGTTGGGAAACCCGAAAAACCATGTTTTTTCCGGATCCGACCTCTCCCTCAAAAGTTAGGCCTCAGCCTAGATTGCATTGGTTGACAAATAGCCAATTAAGCATGAAAAGTGAAAATGTGAAACTGACGTGAATTTCGAAAGGTATACATATATTCAGGTTCCCCACAGGTTGGGGAACCCGAAAAACTATGTTTTTTCCGGATCCGACCTCTCCCTCAAAAGTTAGGCCTCGGCCTAGATTGCATTTGTTGGCAAATTGCCAATTAAGCATGAAAACCCAAAATGTGAAACTGACCTGAATTTCGAAAGGTATACATATATTCAGGTTCCCCACAGGTTGGGAAACCCGAAAAACCATGTTTTTTCCAGATCCGACCGCTCCCTCAAAAGTTAGGCCTCGGCCTAGATTGCATTTGTTGGCGTAGCCAATTAAGCATGAAAAGCAAAAATGTGAAACTGACCTCAAATTCGAAATGTATACATATATTCAGGTTCCCCACAGGTTGGGAAACCCGAAAAACCATGTTTTTTCCGGATCCGACCTCTCCCTCAAAAGTTAGGCCTTAGCCTAGATTGCATTGGTTGACAAATAGCCAATTAAGCATGAAAAGTGAAAATGTGAAACCGACCTGAATTTCGAAATGTATACATATATTCAGGTTCCCCACAGGTTGGGGAACCCGAAAAACTATGTTTTTCCTGGATCCGACCTCTCCCTCAAAAGTTAGGCCTCGGCCTAGATTGCATTTGTTGGCAAATTGCCAATTAAGCATGAAAACCCAAAATGTGAAACCGACCTGAATTTTGAAATGTATACATATATTCAGGTTCCCCACAGGTTGGGGAACCCGAAAAACTATGTTTTTCCGGATCCGACCTCTCCCTCAAAAGTTAGGCCTCGGCCTAGATTGCATTTGTTGGCAAATTGCCAATTAAGCATCAACACCCAAAATGTGAATCTGACCTGAATTTCGAAAGGTATACATATATTCAGGTTCCCCACAGGTTGGGAAAACCGAAAAACCATGTTTTTTCCAGATCCGACCTCTCCCTCAAAAGTTAGGCCTCGGCCTAGATTGCATTTGTTGGCAAATTGCCAATTAAGCATGAAAACCCAAAATGTGAAACTGACCTGAATTTCGAAAGGTATACATATATTCAGGTTCCCCACAGGTTGGGAAACCCGAAAAACCATGTTTTTTCCAGATCCGACCTCTCCCTCAAAAGTTAGGCCTCGGCCTAGATTGCATTTGTTGGCGTAGCCAATTAAGCATGAAAAGCAAAAATGTGAAACTGACCTCAAATTCGAAATGTATACATATATTCAGGTTCCCCACAGGTTGGGAAACCCGAAAAACCATGTTTTTTCCGGATCCGACCTCTCCCTCAAAAGTTAGGCCTCAGCCTAGATTGCATTGGTTGACAAATAGCCAATTAAGCATGAAAAGTGAAAATGTGAAACTGACGTGAATTTCGAAAGGTATACATATATTCAGGTTCCCCACAGGTTGGGGAACCCGAAAAACTATGTTTTTTCCGGATCCGACCTCTCCCTCAAAAGTTAGGCCTCGGCCTAGATTGCATTTGTTGGCAAATTGCCAATTAAGCATCAACACCCAAAATGTGAAACTGACCTGAATCTCGAAATGTATACATATATTCAGGTTCCCCACAGGTTGGGGAACCCAAAAAACTATGTTTTTCCTGGATCCGACCTCTCCCTCAAAAGTTAGGCCTCGGCCTAGATTGCATTTGTTGGCAAATTGCCAATTAAGCATGAAAACCCAAAATGTGAAACTGACCTGAATTTCGAAAGGTATACATATATTCAGGTTCCCCACAGGTTGGGAAACCCGAAAAACCATGTTTTTTCCAGATCCGACCGCTCCCTCAAAAGTTAGGCCTCGGCCTAGATTGCATTTGTTGGCGTAGCCAATTAAGCATGAAAAGCAAAAATGTGAAACTGACCTCAAATTCGAAATGTATACATATATTCAGGTTCCCCACAGGTTGGGAAACCCGAAAAACCATGTTTTTTCCGGATCCGACCTCTCCCTCAAAAGTTAGGCCTTAGCCTAGATTGCATTGGTTGACAAATAGCCAATTAAGCATGAAAAGTGAAAATGTGAAACTGACGTGAATTTCGAAAGGTATACATATATTCACGTTCCCCACAGGTTGGGGAACCCGAAAAACTATGTTTTTTCCACATCCGACCTCTGCCTGAAAAGTTACGCCTCAGCTTAGATTGCATTTGTTGGGAAATTGCCAATTAAGCATGAAAAGTGAAAATGTGAAACTGACCTGAATTTCGAAATGTATACATATATTCAGGTTCCCCACAGGTTGGGGAACCCGAAAAAACATGTTTTTTCCGGATCCAACATCTGACTGAAAAGTTAGGCATCGGCCTAGATTGCATTTGTTGGCAAATTGCCAATTAAGCATTAAAACCCAAAATGTGAAACTGACGTGAATTTTGAAAGGTATACATATATTCAGGTTCCCCACAGGTTGGGGAACCCGAAAAAACATGTTTTTTCCGGATCCAACATCTGACTGAAAAGTTAGGCCTCGGCCTAGATTGCATTTGTTGGCATATTGCCAATTAAGCATGAAAACCCAAAATGTGAAACTGACGTGAATTTCGAAAGGTATACATATATTCAGGTTCCCCACAGGTTGGGGAACCCGAAAAAATATGTTTTTTCCGGATCCAACATCTGACTGAAAAGTTAGGCCTCGGCCTAGATTGCATTTGTTGGCAAATTGCCAATTAAGCATGAAAACCCAAAATGTGAAACCGACCTGAATTTCGAAATGTATACATATATTCAGGTTCCCCACAGGTTGGGGAACCCGAAAAACTATGTTTTTCCTGGATCCGACCTCTCCCTCAAAAGTTAGGCCTCGGCCTAGATTGCATTTGTTGGCAAATTGCCAATTAAGCATGAAAACCCAAAATGTGAAACCGACCTGAATTTTGAAATGTATACATATATTCAGGTTCCCCACAGGTTGGGAAACCCGAAAAACCATGTTTTTTCCAGATCCGACCTCTCCCTCAAAAGATAGGCCTCGGCCTAGATTGCATTTGTTGGCGTAGCCAATTAAGCATGAAAAGCAAAAATGTGAAACTGACCTCAAATTCGAAATGTATACATATATTCAGGTTCCCCACAAGTTGGGGAACCCAAAAAAACATGTTTTTTCCGGATCCAACATCTGACTGAAAAGTTAGGCCTCGGCCTAGATTGCATTTGTTGGCAAATTGCCAATTAAGCATGAAAACCCAAAATGTGAAACTGACGTGAATTTCGAAAGGTATACATATATTCAGGTTCCCCACAGGTTGGGGAACCCGAAAAAACATGTTTTTTCCGGATCCAACATCTGACTGAAAAGTTAGGCCTCGGCCTAGATTGCATTTGTTGGCAAATTGCCAATTAAGCATGAAAACCCAAAATGTGAAACCGACCTGAATTTCGAAATGTATACATATATTCAGGTTCCCCACAGGTTGGGGAACCCGAAAAACTATGTTTTTCCTGGATCCGACCTCTCCCTCAAAAGTTAGGCCTCGGCCTAGATTGCATTTGTTGGCAAATTGCCAATTAAGCATGAAAACCCAAAATGTGAAACCGACCTGAATTTCAAAATGTATACATATATTCAGGTTGCCCACAGGTTGGGAAACCCGAAAAACCATGTTTTTTCCAGATCCGACCTCTCCCTCAAAAGATAGGCCTCGGCCTAGATTGCATTTGTTGGCGTAGCCAATTAAGCATGAAAAGCAAAAATGTAAAACTGACCTCAAATTCGAAATGTATACATATATTCAGGTTCCCCACAGGTTGGGAAACCCGAAAAACCATGTTTTTTCCGGATCCGACCTCTCCCTCAAAAGTTAGGCCTCAGCCTAGATTGCATTGGTTGACAAATAGCCAATTAAGCATGAAAAGTGAAAATGTGAAACTGATGTGAATTTCGAAAGGTATACATATATTCAGGTTCCCCACAGGTTGGGGAACCCGAAAAACTATGTTTTTTCCGGATCCGACCTCTCCCTCAAAAGTTAGGCCTCGGCCTAGATTGCATTTGTTGGCAAATTGCCAATTAAGCATGAAAACCCAAAATGTGAAACTGACCTGAATTTCGAAAGGTATACATATATTCAGGTTCCCCACAGGTTGGGAAACCCGAAAAACCATGTTTTTTCCAGATCCGACCGCTCCCTCAAAAGTTAGGCCTCGGCCTAGATTGCATTTGTTGGCGTAGCCAATTAAGCATGAAAAGCAAAAATGTGAAACTGACCTCAAATTCGAAATGTATACATATATTCAGGTTCCCCACAGGTTGGGAAACCCGAAAAACCATGTTTTTTCCGGATCCGACCTCTCCCTCAAAAGTTAGGCCTTAGCCTAGATTGCATTGGTTGACAAATAGCCAATTAAGCATGAAAAGTGAAAATGTGAAACCGACCTGAATTTTGAAATGTATACATATATTCAGGTTCCCCACAGGTTGGGGAACCCGAAAAACCATGTTTTTTCCAGATCCGACCTCTCCCTCAAAAGTTAGGCCTCGGCCTAGATTGCATTTGTTGGCAAATTGCCAATTAAGCATGAAAACCCAAAATGTGAAACTGACCTGAATTTCGAAAGGTATACATATATTCAGGTTCCCCACAGGTTGGGAAACCCGAAAAACCATGTTTTTTCCAGATCCGACCTCTCCCTCAAAAGTTAGGCCTCGGCCTAGATTGCATTTGTTGGCGTAGCCAATTAAGCATGAAAAGCAAAAATGTGAAACTGACCTCAAATTCGAAATGTATACATATATTCAGGTTCCCCACAGGTTGGGAAACCCGAAAAACCATGTTTTTTCCGGATCCGACCTCTCCCTCAAAAGTTAGGCCTCAGCCTAGATTGCATTGGTTGACAAATAGCCAATTAAGCATGAAAAGTGAAAATGTGAAACTGACGTGAATTTCGAAAGGTATACATATATTCAGGTTCCCCACAGGTTGGGGAACCCAAAAAACTATGTTTTTCCTGGATCCGACCTCTCCCTCAAAAGTTAGGCCTCGGCCTAGATTGCATTTGTTGGCAAATTGCCAATTAAGCATGAAAACCCAAAATGTGAAACCGACCTGAATTTTGAAATGTATACATATATTCAGGTTCCCCACAGGTTGGGAAACCCGAAAAACCATGTTTTTTCCAGATCCGACCTCTCCCTCAAAAGATAGGCCTCGGCCTAGATTGCATTTGTTGGCGTAGCCAATTAAGCATGAAAAGCAAAAATGTGAAACTGACCTCAAATTCGAAATTTTTTTGGGGAACCCAAAAAAACATGTTTTTTCCGGATCCAACATCTGACTGAAAAGTTAGGCCTCGGCCTAGATTGCATTTGTTGGCAAATTGCCAATTAAGCATGAAAACCCAAAATGTGAAACTGACGTGAATTTCGAAAGGTATACATATATTCAGGTTCCCCACAGGTTGGGGAACCCGAAAAAACATGTTTTTTCCGGATCCAACATCTGACTGAAAAGTTAGGCCTCGGCCTAGATTGCATTTGTTGGCAAATTGCCAATTAAGCATGAAAACCCAAAATGTGAAACCGACCTGAATTTCGAAATGTATACATATATTCAGGTTCCCCACAGGTTGGGGAACCCGAAAAACTATGTTTTTCCTGGATCCGACCTCTCCCTCAAAAGTTAGGCCTTAGCCTAGATTGCATTGGTTGACAAATAGCCAATTAAGCATGAAAAGTGAAAATGTGAAACTGACGTGAATTTCGAAAGGTATACATATATTCACGTTCCCCACAGGTTGGGGAACCCGAAAAACTATGTTTTTTCCACATCCGACCTCTGCCTGAAAAGTTACGCCTCAGCTTAGATTGCATTTGTTGGGAAATTGCCAATTAAGCATGAAAAGTGAAAATGTGAAACTGACCTGAATTTTGAAATGTATACATATATTCAGGTTCCCCACAGGTTGGGGAACCCGAAAAAACATGTTTTTTCCGGATCCAACATCTGACTGAAAAGTTAGGCGTCGGCCTAGATTGCATTTGTTGGCAAATTGCCAATTAAGCATGAAAACCCAAAATGTGAAACTGACGTGAATTTTGAAAGGTATACATATATTCAGGTTCCCCACAGGTTGGGGAACCCGAAAAAACATGTTTTTTCCGGATCCAACATCTGACTGAAAAGTTAGGCCTCGGCCTAGATTGCATTTGTTGGCAAATTGCCAATTAAGCATGAAAACCCAAAATGTGAAACTGACGTGAATTTCGAAAGGTATACATATATTCAGGTTCCCCACAGGTTGGGGAACCCGAAAAAATATTTTTTTTCCGGATCCAACATCTGACTGAAAAGTTAGGCCTCGGCCTAGATTGCATTTGTTGGCAAATTGCCAATTAAGCATGAAAACCCAAAATGTGAAACCGACCTGAATTTCGAAATGTATACATATATTCAGGTTCCCCACAGGTTGGGGAACCCGAAAAACTATGTTTTTCCTGGATCCGACCTCTCCCTCAAAAGTTAGGCCTCGGCCTAGATTGCATTTGTTGGCAAATTGCCAATTAAGCATGAAAACCCAAAATGTGAAACCGACCTGAATTTTGAAATGTATACATATATTCAGGTTCCCCACAGGTTGGGAAACCCGAAAAACCATGTTTTTTCCAGATCCGACCTCTCCCTCAAAAGATAGGCCTCGGCCTAGATTGCATTTGTTGGCGTAGCCAATTAAGCATGAAAAGCAAAAATGTGAAACTGACCTCAAATTCGAAATGTATACATATATTCAGGTTCCCCACAAGTTGGGGAACCCAAAAAAACATGTTTTTTCCGGATCCAACATCTGACTGAAAAGTTAGGCCTCGGCCTAGATTGCATTTGTTGGCAAATTGCCAATTAAGCATGAAAACCCAAAATGTGAAACTGACGTGAATTTCGAAAGGTATACATATATTCAGGTTCCCCACAGGTTGGGGAACCCGAAAAAACATGTTTTTTCCGGATCCAACATCTGACTGAAAAGTTAGGCCTCGGCCTAGATTGCATTTGTTGGCAAATTGCCAATTAAGCATGAAAACCCAAAATGTGAAACCGACCTGAATTTCGAAATGTATACATATATTCAGGTTCCCCACAGGTTGGGGAACCCGAAAAACCATGTTTTTTCCAGATCCGACCTCTCCCTCAAAAGATAGGCCTCGGCCTAGATTGCATTTGTTGGCGTAGCCAATTAAGCATGAAAAGCAAAAATGTAAAACTGACCTCAAATTCGAAATGTATACATATATTCAGGTTCCCCACAGGTTGGGAAACCCGAAAAACCATGTTTTTTCCGGATCCGACCTCTCCCTCAAAAGTTAGGCCTCAGCCTAGATTGCATTGGTTGACAAATAGCCAATTAAGCATGAAAAGTGAAAATGTGAAACTGACGTGAATTTCGAAAGGTATACATATATTCAGGTTCCCCACAGGTTGGGGAACCCGAAAAACTATGTTTTTTCCGGATCCGACCTCTCCCTCAAAAGTTAGGCCTCGGCCTAGATTGCATTTGTTGGCAAATTGCCAATTAAGCATGAAAACCCAAAATGTGAAACTGACCTGAATTTCGAAAGGTATACATATATTCAGGTTCCCCACAGGTTGGGAAACCCGAAAAACCATGTTTTTTCCAGATCCGACCGCTCCCTCAAAAGTTAGGCCTCGGCCTAGATTGCATTTGTTGGCGTAGCCAATTAAGCATGAAAAGCAAAAATGTGAAACTGACCTCAAATTCGAAATGTATACATATATTCAGGTTCCCCACAAGTTGGGGAACCCAAAAAAACATGTTTTTTCCGGATCCAACATCTGACTGAAAAGTTAGGCCTCGGCCTAGATTGCATTTGTTGGCAAATTGCCAATTAAGCATGAAAACCCAAAATGTGAAACTGACGTGAATTTCGAAAGGTATACATATATTCAGGTTCCCCACAGGTTGGGGAACCCGAAAAAACATGTTTTTTCCGGATCCAACATCTGACTGAAAAGTTAGGCCTCGGCCTAGATTGCATTTGTTGGCAAATTGCCAATTAAGCATGAAAACCCAAAATGTGAAACCGACCTGAATTTCGAAATGTATACATATATTCAGGTTCCCCACAGGTTGGGGAACCCGAAAAACTATGTTTTTCCTGGATCCGACCTCTCCCTCAAAAGTTAGGCCTCGGCCTAGATTGCATTTGTTGGCAAATTGCCAATTAAGCATGAAAACCCAAAATGTGAAACCGACCTGAATTTCAAAATGTATACATATATTCAGGTTGCCCACAGGTTGGGAAACCCGAAAAACCATGTTTTTTCCAGATCCGACCTCTCCCTCAAAAGATAGGCCTCGGCCTAGATTGCATTTGTTGGCGTAGCCAATTAAGCATGAAAAGCAAAAATGTAAAACTGACCTCAAATTCGAAATGTATACATATATTCAGGTTCCCCACAGGTTGGGAAACCCGAAAAACCATGTTTTTTCCGGATCCGACCTCTCCCTCAAAAGTTAGGCCTCAGCCTAGATTGCATTGGTTGACAAATAGCCAATTAAGCATGAAAAGTGAAAATGTGAAACTGACGTGAATTTCGAAAGGTATACATATATTCAGGTTCCCCACAGGTTGGGGAACCCGAAAAACTATGTTTTTTCCGGATCCGACCTCTCCCTCAAAAGTTAGGCCTCGGCCTAGATTGCATTTGTTGGCAAATTGCCAATTAAGCATGAAAACCCAAAATGTGAAACTGACCTGAATTTCGAAAGGTATACATATATTCAGGTTCCCCACAGGTTGGGAAACCCGAAAAACCATGTTTTTTCCAGATCCGACCGCTCCCTCAAAAGTTAGGCCTCGGCCTAGATTGCATTTGTTGGCGTAGCCAATTAAGCATGAAAAGCAAAAATGTGAAACTGACCTCAAATTCGAAATGTATACATATATTCAGGTTCCCCACAAGTTGGGGAACCCAAAAAAACATGTTTTTTCCGGATCCAACATCTGACTGAAAAGTTAGGCCTCGGCCTAGATTGCATTTGTTGGCAAATTGCCAATTAAGCATGAAAACCCAAAATGTGAAACTGACGTGAATTTCGAAAGGTATACATATATTCAGGTTCCCCACAGGTTGGGGAACCCGAAAAAACATGTTTTTTCCGGATCCAACATCTGACTGAAAAGTTAGGCCTCGGCCTAGATTGCATTTGTTGGCAAATTGCCAATTAAGCATGAAAACCCAAAATGTGAAACCGACCTGAATTTCGAAATGTATACATATATTCAGGTTCCCCACAGGTTGGGGAACCCGAAAAACTATGTTTTTCCTGGATCCGACCTCTCCCTCAAAAGTTAGGCCTCGGCCTAGATTGCATTTGTTGGCAAATTGCCAATTAAGCATGAAAACCCAAAATGTGAAACCGACCTGAATTTCAAAATGTATACATATATTCAGGTTGCCCACAGGTTGGGAAACCCGAAAAACCATGTTTTTTCCAGATCCGACCTCTCCCTCAAAAGATAGGCCTCGGCCTAGATTGCATTTGTTGGCGTAGCCAATTAAGCATGAAAAGCAAAAATGTAAAACTGACCTCAAATTCGAAATGTATACATATATTCAGGTTCCCCACAGGTTGGGAAACCCGAAAAACCATGTTTTTTCCGGATCCGACCTCTCCCTCAAAAGTTAGGCCTCAGCCTAGATTGCATTGGTTGACAAATAGCCAATTAAGCATGAAAAGTGAAAATGTGAAACTGACGTGAATTTCGAAAGGTATACATATATTCAGGTTCCCCACAGGTTGGGGAACCCGAAAAACTATGTTTTTTCCGGATCCGACCTCTCCCTCAAAAGTTAGGCCTCGGCCTAGATTGCATTTGTTGGCAAATTGCCAATTAAGCATGAAAACCCAAAATGTGAAACTGACCTGAATTTCGAAAGGTATACATATATTCAGGTTCCCCACAGGTTGGGAAACCCGAAAAACCATGTTTTTTCCAGATCCGACCGCTCCCTCAAAAGTTAGGCCTCGGCCTAGATTGCATTTGTTGGCGTAGCCAATTAAGCATGAAAAGCAAAAATGTGAAACTGACCTCAAATTCGAAATGTATACATATATTCAGGTTCCCCACAGGTTGGGAAACCCGAAAAACCATGTTTTTTCCGGATCCGACCTCTCCCTCAAAAGTTAGGCCTTAGCCTAGATTGCATTGGTTGACAAATAGCCAATTAAGCATGAAAAGTGAAAATGTGAAACCGACCTGAATTTTGAAATGTATACATATATTCAGGTTCCCCACAGGTTGGGGAACCCGAAAAACCATGTTTTTTCCAGATCCGACCTCTCCCTCAAAAGTTAGGCCTCGGCCTAGATTGCATTTGTTGGCAAATTGCCAATTAAGCATGAAAACCCAAAATGTGAAACTGACCTGAATTTCGAAAGGTATACATATATTCAGGTTCCCCACAGGTTGGGAAACCCGAAAAACCATGTTTTTTCCAGATCCGACCTCTCCCTCAAAAGTTAGGCCTCGGCCTAGATTGCATTTGTTGGCGTAGCCAATTAAGCATGAAAAGCAAAAATGTGAAACTGACCTCAAATTCGAAATGTATACAT
This sequence comes from Bothrops alternatus, assembly GCA_034064705.1. Lineage (NCBI taxonomy): Eukaryota > Metazoa > Chordata > Lepidosauria > Squamata > Viperidae > Bothrops > Bothrops alternatus. The sequence continues at coordinate 17,059,270 of JARGCV010000085.1, forward strand.
ATATTCAGGTTCCCCACAGGTTGGGAAACCCGAAAAACCATGTTTTTTCCGGATCCGACCTCTCCCTCAAAAGTTAGGCCTCAGCCTAGATTGCATTGGTTGACAAATAGCCAATTAAGCATGAAAAGTGAAAATGTGAAACTGACGTGAATTTCGAAAGGTATACATATATTCAGGTTCCCCACAGGTTGGGGAACCCGAAAAACCATGTTTTTTCCGGATCCGACCTCTCCCTCAAAAGTTAGGCCTCGGCCTAGATTGCATTTGTTGGCAAATTGCCAATTAAGCATGAAAACCCAAAATGTGAAACTGACCTGAATTTCGAAAGGTATACATATATTCAGGTTCCCCACAGGTTGGGAAACCCGAAAAACCATGTTTTTTCCAGATCCGACCGCTCCCTCAAAAGTTAGGCCTCGGCCTAGATTGCATTTGTTGGCGTAGCCAATTAAGCATGAAAAGCAAAAATGTGAAACTGACCTCAAATTCGAAATGTATACATATATTCAGGTTCCCCACAGGTTGGGAAACCCGAAAAACCATGTTTTTTCCGGATCCGACCTCTCCCTCAAAAGTTAGGCCTCAGCCTAGATTGCATTGGTTGACAAATAGCCAATTAAGCATGAAAAGTGAAAATGTGAAACTGACGTGAATTTCGAAAGGTATACATATATTCAGGTTCCCCACAGGTTGGGGAACCCGAAAAACTATGTTTTTTCCGGATCCGACCTCTCCCTCAAAAGTTAGGCCTCGGCCTAGATTGCATTTGTTGGCAAATTGCCAATTAAGCATCAACACCCAAAATGTGAAACTGACCTGAATCTCGAAATGTATACATATATTCAGGTTCCCCACAGGTTGGGGAACCCAAAAAACTATGTTTTTCCTGGATCCGACCTCTCCCTCAAAAGTTAGGCCTCGGCCTAGATTGCATTTGTTGGCAAATTGCCAATTAAGCATGAAAACCCAAAATGTGAAACCGACCTGAATTTTGAAATGTATACATATATTCAGGTTCCCCACAGGTTGGGAAACCCGAAAAACCATGTTTTTTCCAGATCCGACCTCTCCCTCAAAAGATAGGCCTCGGCCTAGATTGCATTTGTTGGCGTAGCCAATTAAGCATGAAAAGCAAAAATGTGAAACTGACCTCAAATTCGAAATGTATACATATATTCAGGTTCCCCACAAGTTGGGGAACCCAAAAAAACATGTTTTTTCCGGATCCAACATCTGACTGAAAAGTTAGGCCTCGGCCTAGATTGCATTTGTTGGCAAATTGCCAATTAAGCATGAAAACCCAAAATGTGAAACTGACGTGAATTTCGAAAGGTATACATATATTCAGGTTCCCCACAGGTTGGGGAACCCGAAAAAACATGTTTTTTCCGGATCCAACATCTGACTGAAAAGTTAGGCCTCGGCCTAGATTGCATTTGTTGGCAAATTGCCAATTAAGCATGAAAACCCAAAATGTGAAACCGACCTGAATTTCGAAATGTATACATATATTCAGGTTCCCCACAGGTTGGGGAACCCGAAAAACTATGTTTTTCCTGGATCCGACCTCTCCCTCAAAAGTTAGGCCTCGGCCTAGATTGCATTTGTTGGCAAATTGCCAATTAAGCATGAAAACCCAAAATGTGAAACCGACCTGAATTTCAAAATGTATACATATATTCAGGTTCCCCACAGGTTGGGAAACCCGAAAAACCATGTTTTTTCCGGATCCGACCTCTCCCTCAAAAGTTAGGCCTCAGCCTAGATTGCATTGGTTGACAAATAGCCAATTAAGCATGAAAAGTGAAAATGTGAAACTGACGTGAATTTTGAAAGGTATACATATATTCAGGTTCCCCACAGGTTGGGGAACCCGAAAAACTATGTTTTTTCCGGATCCGACCTCTCCCTCAAAAGTTAGGCCTCGGCCTAGATTGCATTTGTTGGCGTAGCCAATTAAGCATGAAAAGCAAAAATGTGAAACTGACCTCAAATTCGAAATGTATACATATATTCAGGTTCCCCACAGGTTGGGAAACCCGAAAAACCATGTTTTTTCCGGATCCGACCTCTCCCTCAAAAGTTAGGCCTTAGCCTAGATTGCATTGGTTGACAAATAGCCAATTAAGCATGAAAAGTGAAAATGTGAAACCGACCTGAATTTTGAAATGTATACATATATTCAGGTTCCCCACAGGTTGGGGAACCCGAAAAACTATGTTTTTCCTGGATCCGACCTCTCCCTCAAAAGTTAGGCCTCGGCCTAGATTGCATTTGTTGGCAAATTGCCAATTAAGCATGAAAACCCAAAATGTGAAACCGACCTGAATTTCGAAATGTATACATATATTCAGGTTCCCCACAGGTTGGGGAACCCGAAAAACTATGTTTTTCCTGGATCCGACCTCTCCCTCAAAAGTTAGGCCTCGGCCTAGATTGCATTTGTTGGCAAATTGCCAATTAAGCATGAAAACCCAAAATGTGAAACCGACCTGAATTTCAAAATGTATACATATATTCAGGTTGCCCACAGGTTGGGAAACCCGAAAAACCATGTTTTTTCCAGATCCGACCTCTCCCTCAAAAGATAGGCCTCGGCCTAGATTGCATTTGTTGGCGTAGCCAATTAAGCATGAAAAGCAAAAATGTAAAACTGACCTCAAATTCGAAATGTATACATATATTCAGGTTCCCCACAGGTTGGGAAACCCGAAAAACCATGTTTTTTCCGGATCCGACCTCTCCCTCAAAAGTTAGGCCTCAGCCTAGATTGCATTGGTTGACAAATAGCCAATTAAGCATGAAAAGTGAAAATGTGAAACTGACGTGAATTTTGAAAGGTATACATATATTCAGGTTCCCCACAGGTTGGGGAACCCGAAAAACTATGTTTTTTCCGGATCCGACCTCTCCCTCAAAAGTTAGGCCTCGGCCTAGATTGCATTTGTTGGCAAATTGCCAATTAAGCATGAAAACCCAAAATGTGAAACTGACCTGAATTTCGAAAGGTATACATATATTCAGGTTCCCCACAGGTTGGGAAACCCGAAAAACCATGTTTTTTCCAGATCCGACCGCTCCCTCAAAAGTTAGGCCTCGGCCTAGATTGCATTTGTTGGCGTAGCCAATTAAGCATGAAAAGCAAAAATGTGAAACTGACCTCAAATTCGAAATGTATACATATATTCAGGTTCCCCACAGGTTGGGAAACCCGAAAAACCATGTTTTTTCCGGATCCGACCTCTCCCTCAAAAGTTAGGCCTTAGCCTAGATTGCATTGGTTGACAAATAGCCAATTAAGCATGAAAAGTGAAAATGTGAAACCGACCTGAATTTTGAAATGTATACATATATTCAGGTTCCCCACAGGTTGGGGAACCCGAAAAACTATGTTTTTCCTGGATCCGACCTCTCCCTCAAAAGTTAGGCCTCGGCCTAGATTGCATTTGTTGGCAAATTGCCAATTAAGCATGAAAACCCAAAATGTGAAACCGACCTGAATTTTGAAATGTATACATATATTCAGGTTCCCCACAGGTTGGGGAACCCGAAAAACTATGTTTTTCCGGATCCGACCTCTCCCTCAAAAGTTAGGCCTCGGCCTAGATTGCATTTGTTGGCAAATTGCCAATTAAGCATGAAAACCCAAAATGTGAAACTGACCTGAATTTCGAAAGGTATACATATATTCAGGTTCCCCACAGGTTGGGAAACCCGAAAAACCATGTTTTTTCCAGATCCGACCTCTCCCTCAAAAGTTAGGCCTCGGCCTAGATTGCATTTGTTGGCGTAGCCAATTAAGCATGAAAAGCAAAAATGTGAAACTGACCTCAAATTCGAAATGTATACATATATTCAGGTTCCCCACAGGTTGGGAAACCCGAAAAACCATGTTTTTTCCGGATCCGACCTCTCCCTCAAAAGTTAGGCCTCAGCCTAGATTGCATTGGTTGACAAATAGCCAATTAAGCATGAAAAGTGAAAATGTGAAACTGACGTGAATTTCGAAAGGTATACATATATTCAGGTTCCCCACAGGTTGGGGAACCCGAAAAACTATGTTTTTTCCGGATCCGACCTCTCCCTCAAAAGTTAGGCCTCGGCCTAGATTGCATTTGTTGGCAAATTGCCAATTAAGCATCAACACCCAAAATGTGAAACTGACCTGAATCTCGAAATGTATACATATATTCAGGTTCCCCACAGGTTGGGGAACCCAAAAAACTATGTTTTTCCTGGATCCGACCTCTCCCTCAAAAGTTAGGCCTCGGCCTAGATTGCATTTGTTGGCAAATTGCCAATTAAGCATGAAAACCCAAAATGTGAAACTGACCTGAATTTCGAAAGGTATACATATATTCAGGTTCCCCACAGGTTGGGAAACCCGAAAAACCATGTTTTTTCCAGATCCGACCGCTCCCTCAAAAGTTAGGCCTCGGCCTAGATTGCATTTGTTGGCGTAGCCAATTAAGCATGAAAAGCAAAAATGTGAAACTGACCTCAAATTCGAAATGTATACATATATTCAGGTTCCCCACAGGTTGGGAAACCCGAAAAACCATGTTTTTTCCGGATCCGACCTCTCCCTCAAAAGTTAGGCCTTAGCCTAGATTGCATTGGTTGACAAATAGCCAATTAAGCATGAAAAGTGAAAATGTGAAACTGACGTGAATTTCGAAAGGTATACATATATTCACGTTCCCCACAGGTTGGGGAACCCGAAAAACTATGTTTTTTCCACATCCGACCTCTGCCTGAAAAGTTACGCCTCAGCTTAGATTGCATTTGTTGGGAAATTGCCAATTAAGCATGAAAAGTGAAAATGTGAAACTGACCTGAATTTCGAAATGTATACATATATTCAGGTTCCCCACAGGTTGGGGAACCCGAAAAAACATGTTTTTTCCGGATCCAACATCTGACTGAAAAGTTAGGCGTCGGCCTAGATTGCATTTGTTGGCAAATTGCCAATTAAGCATGAAAACCCAAAATGTGAAACTGACGTGAATTTCGAAAGGTATACATATATTCAGGTTCCCCACAGGTTGGGGAACCCGAAAAAACATGTTTTTTCCGGATCCAACATCTGACTGAAAAGTTAGGCCTCGGCCTAGATTGCATTTGTTGGCAAATTGCCAATTAAGCATGAAAACCCAAAATGTGAAACTGACGTGAATTTCGAAAGGTATACATATATTCAGGTTCCCCACAGGTTGGGGAACCCGAAAAAATATGTTTTTTCCGGATCCAACATCTGACTGAAAAGTTAGGCCTCGGCCTAGATTGCATTTGTTGGCAAATTGCCAATTAAGCATGAAAACCCAAAATGTGAAACCGACCTGAATTTCGAAATGTATACATATATTCAGGTTCCCCACAGGTTGGGGAACCCGAAAAACTATGTTTTTCCTGGATCCGACCTCTCCCTCTAAAGTTAGGCCTCGGCCTAGATTGCATTTGTTGGCAAATTGCCAATTAAGCATCAACACCCAAAATGTGAATCTGACCTGAATTTCGAAAGGTATACATATATTCAGGTTCCCCACAGGTTGGGAAAACCGAAAAACCATGTTTTTTCCAGATCCGACCTCTCCCTCAAAAGTTAGGCCTCGGCCTAGATTGCATTTGTTGGCAAATTGCCAATTAAGCATGAAAACCCAAAATGTGAAACTGACCTGAATTTCGAAAGGTATACATATATTCAGGTTCCCCACAGGTTGGGAAACCCGAAAAACCATGTTTTTTCCAGATCCGACCTCTCCCTCAAAAGTTAGGCCTCGGCCTAGATTGCATTTGTTGGCGTAGCCAATTAAGCATGAAAAACAAAAATGTGAAACTGACCTCAAATTCGAAATGTATACATATATTCAGGTTCCCCACAAGTTGGGGAACCCAAAAAAACATGTTTTTTCCGGATCCAACATCTGACTGAAAAGTTAGGCCTCGGCCTAGATTGCATTTGTTGGCAAATTGCCAATTAAGCATGAAAACCCAAAATGTGAAACTGACGTGAATTTCGAAAGATATACAGATATTCAGGTTCCCCACAGGTTGGGGAACCCGAAAAAACATGTTTTTTCCGGATCCAACATCTGACTGAAAAGTTAGGCCTCGGCCTAGATTGCATTTGTTGGCAAATTGCCAATTAAGCATGAAAACCCAAAATGTGAAACTGACGTGAATTTCGAAAGGTATACATATATTCAGGTTCCCCACAGGTTGGGGAACCCGAAAAAATATGTTTTTTCCGGATCCAACATCTGACTGAAAAGTTAGGCCTCGGCCTAGATTGCATTTGTTGGCAAATTGCCAATTAAGCATGAAAACCCAAAATGTGAAACCGACCTGAATTTCGAAATGTATACATATATTCAGGTTCCCCACAGGTTGGGGAACCCGAAAAACTATGTTTTTCCTGGATCCGACCTCTCCCTCAAAAGTTAGGCCTCGGCCTAGATTGCATTTGTTGGCAAATTGCCAATTAAGCATGAAAACCCAAAATGTGAAACCGACCTGAATTTTGAAATGTATACATATATTCAGGTTCCCCACAGGTTGGGAAACCCGAAAAACCATGTTTTTTCCAGATCCGACCTCTCCCTCAAAAGATAGGCCTCGGCCTAGATTGCATTTGTTGGCGTAGCCAATTAAGCATGAAAAGCAAAAATGTGAAACTGACCTCAAATTCGAAATGTATACATATATTCAGGTTCCCCACAAGTTGGGGAACCCAAAAAAACATGTTTTTTCCGGATCCAACATCTGACTGAAAAGTTAGGCCTCGGCCTAGATTGCATTTGTTGGCAAATTGCCAATTAAGCATGAAAACCCAAAATGTGAAACTGACGTGAATTTCGAAAGATATACATATATTCAGGTTCCCCACAGGTTGGGGAACCCGAAAAAACATGTTTTTTCCGGATCCAACATCTGACTGAAAAGTTAGGCCTCGGCCTAGATTGCATTTGTTGGCAAATTGCCAATTAAGCATGAAAACCAAAATGTGAAACTGACGTGAATTTCGAAAGGTATACATATATTCAGGTTCCCCACAGGTTGGGGAACCCGAAAAAATATGTTTTTTCCGGATCCAACATCTGACTGAAAAGTTAGGCCTCGGCCTAGATTGCATTTGTTGGCAAATTGCCAATTAAGCATGAAAACCCAAAATGTGAAACCGACCTGAATTTCGAAATGTATACATATATTCAGGTTCCCCACAGGTTGGGGAACCCGAAAAACTATGTTTTTCCTGGATCCGACCTCTCCCTCAAAAGTTAGGCCTCGGCCTAGATTGCATTTGTTGGCGTAGCCAATTAAGCATGAAAAGCAAAAATGTGAAACTGACCTGAAATTCGAAATGTATACATATATTCAGGTTCCCCACAGGTTGGGAAACCCGAAAAACCATGTTTTTTCCGGATCCGACCTCTCCCTCAAAAGTTAGGCCTCAGCCTAGATTGCATTGGTTGACAAATAGCCAATTAAGCATGAAAAGTGAAAATGTGAAACTGACGTGAATTTCGAAAGGTATACATATATTCAGGTTCCCCACAGGTTGGGGAACCCGAAAAACTATGTTTTTTCCGGATCCGACCTCTCCCTCAAAAGTTAGGCCTCGGCCTAGATTGCATTTGTTGGCAAATTGCCAATTAAGCATCAACACCCAAAATGTGAAACTGACCTGAATCTCGAAATGTATACATATATTCAGGTTCCCCACAGGTTGGGGAACCCAAAAAACTATGTTTTTCCTGGATCCGACCTCTCCCTCAAAAGTTAGGCCTCGGCCTAGATTGCATTTGTTGGCAAATTGCCAATTAAGTATGAAAACCCAAAATGTGAAACTGACCTGAATTTCGAAAGGTATACATATATTCAGGTTCCCCACAGGTTGGGAAACCCGAAAAACCATGTTTTTTCCAGATCCGACCGCTCCCTCAAAAGTTAGGCCTCGGCCTAGATTGCATTTGTTGGCGTAGCCAATTAAGCATGAAAAGCAAAAATGTGAAACTGACCTCAAATTCGAAATGTATACATATATTCAGGTTCCCCACAGGTTGGGAAACCCGAAAAACCATGTTTTTTCCGGATCCGACCTCTCCCTCAAAAGTTAGGCCTTAGCCTAGATTGCATTGGTTGACAAATAGCCAATTAAGCATGAAAAGTGAAAATGTGAAACTGACGTGAATTTCGAAAGGTATACATATATTCACGTTCCCCACAGGTTGGGGAACCCGAAAAACTATGTTTTTTCCACATCCGACCTCTGCCTGAAAAGTTACGCCTCAGCTTAGATTGCATTTGTTGGGAAATTGCCAATTAAGCATGAAAAGTGAAAATGTGAAACTGACCTGAATTTCGAAATGTATACATATATTCAGGTTCCCCACAGGTTGGGGAACCCGAAAAAACATGTTTTTTCCGGATCCAACATCTGACTGAAAAGTTAGGCGTCGGCCTAGATTGCATTTGTTGGCAAATTGCCAATTAAGCATGAAAACCCAAAATGTGAAACTGACGTGAATTTCGAAAGGTATACATATATTCAGGTTCCCCACAGGTTGGGGAACCCGAAAAAACATGTTTTTTCCGGATCCAACATCTGACTGAAAAGTTAGGCCTCGGCCTAGATTGCATTTGTTGGCAAATTGCCAATTAAGCATGAAAACCCAAAATGTGAAACTGACGTGAATTTCGAAAGGTATACATATATTCAGGTTCCCCACAGGTTGGGGAACCCGAAAAAATATGTTTTTTCCGGATCCAACATCTGACTGAAAAGTTAGGCCTCGGCCTAGATTGCATTTGTTGGCAAATTGCCAATTAAGCATGAAAACCCAAAATGTGAAACCGACCTGAATTTCGAAATGTATACATATATTCAGGTTCCCCACAGGTTGGGGAACCCGAAAAACTATGTTTTTCCTGGATCCGACCTCTCCCTCTAAAGTTAGGCCTCGGCCTAGATTGCATTTGTTGGCAAATTGCCAATTAAGCATGAAAACCCAAAATGTGAAACCGACCTGAATTTTGAAATGTATACATATATTCAGGTTCCCCACAGGTTGGGAAACCCGAAAAACCATGTTTTTTCCAGATCCGACCTCTCCCTCAAAAGATAGGCCTCGGCCTAGATTGCATTTGTTGGCGTAGCCAATTAAGCATGAAAAGCAAAAATGTGAAACTGACCTCAAATTCGAAATGTATACATATATTCAGGTTCCCCACAAGTTGGGGAACCCAAAAAAACATGTTTTTTCCGGATCCAACATCTGACTGAAAAGTTAGGCCTCGGCCTAGATTGCATTTGTTGGCAAATTGCCAATTAAGCATGAAAACCCAAAATGTGAAACTGACGTGAATTTCGAAAGGTATACATATATTCAGGTTCCCCACAGGTTGGGGAACCCGAAAAAACATGTTTTTTCCGGATCCAACATCTGACTGAAAAGTTAGGCCTCGGCCTAGATTGCATTTGTTGGCAAATTGCCAATTAAGCATGAACACCCAAAATGTGAAACCGACCTGAATTTCGAAATGTATACATATATTCAGGTTCCCCACAGGTTGGGGAACCCGAAAAACTATGTTTTTCCTGGATCCGACCTCTCCCTCAAAAGTTAGGCCTCGGCCTAGATTGCATTTGTTGGCAAATTGCCAATTAAGCATGAAAACCCAAAATGTGAAACCGACCTGAATTTCAAAATGTATACATATATTCAGGTTGCCCACAGGTTGGGAAACCCGAAAAACCATGTTTTTTCCAGATCCGACCTCTCCCTCAAAAGATAGGCCTCGGCCTAGATTGCATTTGTTGGCGTAGCCAATTAATCATGAAAAGCAAAAATGTAAAACTGACCTCAAATTCGAAATGTATACATATATTCAGGTTCCCCACAGGTTGGGAAACCCGAAAAACCATGTTTTTTCCGGATCCGACCTCTCCCTCAAAAGTTAGGCCTCAGCCTAGATTGCATTGGTTGACAAATAGCCAATTAAGCATGAAAAGTGAAAATGTGAAACTGACGTGAATTTCGAAAGGTATACATATATTCAGGTTCCCCACAGGTTGGGGAACCCGAAAAACTATGTTTTTTCCGGATCCGACCTCTCCCTCAAAAGTTAGGCCTCGGCCTAGATTGCATTTGTTGGCAAATTGCCAATTAAGCATGAAAACCCAAAATGTGAAACTGACCTGAATTTCGAAAGGTATACATATATTCAGGTTCCCCACAGGTTGGGAAACCCGAAAAACCATGTTTTTTCCAGATCCGACCGCTCCCTCAAAAGTTAGGCCTCGGCCTAGATTGCATTTGTTGGCGTAGCCAATTAAGCATGAAAAGCAAAAATGTGAAACTGACCTCAAATTCGAAATGTATACATATATTCAGGTTCCCCACAGGTTGGGAAACCCGAAAAACCATGTTTTTTCCGGATCCGACCTCTCCCTCAAAAGTTAGGCCTTAGCCTAGATTGCATTGGTTGACAAATAGCCAATTAAGCATGAAAAGTGAAAATGTGAAACCGACCTGAATTTCGAAATGTATACATATATTCAGGTTCCCCACAGGTTGGGGAACCCGAAAAACTATGTTTTTCCTGGATCCGACCTCTCCCTCAAAAGTTAGGCCTCGGCCTAGATTGCATTTGTTGGCAAATTGCCAATTAAGCATGAAAACCCAAAATGTGAAACCGACCTGAATTTTGAAATGTATACATATATTCAGGTTCCCCACAGGTTGGGGAACCCGAAAAACTATGTTTTTCCGGATCCGACCTCTCCCTCAAAAGTTAGGCCTCGGCCTAGATTGCATTTGTTGGCAAATTGCCAATTAAGCATCAACACCCAAAATGTGAATCTGACCTGAATTTCGAAAGGTATACATATATTCAGGTTCCCCACAGGTTGGGAAAACCGAAAAACCATGTTTTTTCCAGATCCGACCTCTCCCTCAAAAGTTAGGCCTCGGCCTAGATTGCATTTGTTGGCAAATTGCCAATTAAGCATGAAAACCCAAAATGTGAAACTGACCTGAATTTCGAAAGGTATACATATATTCAGGTTCCCCACAGGTTGGGAAACCCGAAAAACCATGTTTTTTCCAGATCCGACCTCTCCCTCAAAAGTTAGGCCTCGGCCTAGATTGCATTTGTTGGCGTAGCCAATTAAGCATGAAAAGCAAAAATGTGAAACTGACCTCAAATTCGAAATGTATACATATATTCAGGTTCCCCACAGGTTGGGAAACCCGAAAAACCATGTTTTTTCCGGATCCGACCTCTCCCTCAAAAGTTAGGCCTCAGCCTAGATTGCATTGGTTGACAAATAGCCAATTAAGCATGAAAAGTGAAAATGTGAAACTGACGTGAATTTCGAAAGGTATACATATATTCAGGTTCCCCACAGGTTGGGGAACCCGAAAAACTATGTTTTTTCCGGATCCGACCTCTCCCTCAAAAGTTAGGCCTCGGCCTAGATTGCATTTGTTGGCAAATTGCCAATTAAGCATCAACACCCAAAATGTGAAACTGACATGAATCTCGAAATGTATACATATATTCAGGTTCCCCACAGGTTGGGGAACCCAAAAAACTATGTTTTTCCTGGATCCGACCTCTCCCTCAAAAGTTAGGCCTCGGCCTAGATTGCATTTGTTGGCAAATTGCCAATTAAGCATGAAAACCCAAAATGTGAAACTGACCTGAATTTCGAAAGGTATACATATATTCAGGTTCCCCACAGGTTGGGAAACCCGAAAAACCATGTTTTTTCCAGATCCGACCGCTCCCTCAAAAGTTAGGCCTCGGCCTAGATTGCATTTGTTGGCGTAGCCAATTAAGCATGAAAAGCAAAAATGTGAAACTGACCTCAAATTCGAAATGTATACATATATTCAGGTTCCCCACAGGTTGGGAAACCCGAAAAACCATGTTTTTTCCGGATCCGACCTCTCCCTCAAAAGTTAGGCCTTAGCCTAGATTGCATTGGTTGACAAATAGCCAATTAAGCATGAAAAGTGAAAATGTGAAACTGACGTGAATTTCGAAAGGTATACATATATTCACGTTCCCCACAGGTTGGGGAACCCGAAAAACTATGTTTTTTCCACATCCGACCTCTGCCTGAAAAGTTACGCCTCAGCTTAGATTGCATTTGTTGGGAAATTGCCAATTAAGCATGAAAAGTGAAAATGTGAAACTGACCTGAATTTCGAAATGTATACATATATTCAGGTTCCCCACAGGTTGGGGAACCCGAAAAAACATGTTTTTTCCGGATCCAACATCTGACTGAAAAGTTAGGCATCGGCCTAGATTGCATTTGTTGGCAAATTGCCAATTAAGCATTAAAACCCAAAATGTGAAACTGACGTGAATTTTGAAAGGTATACATATATTCAGGTTCCCCACAGGTTGGGGAACCCGAAAAAACATGTTTTTTCCGGATCCAACATCTGACTGAAAAGTTAGGCCTCGGCCTAGATTGCATTTGTTGGCATATTGCCAATTAAGCATGAAAACCCAAAATGTGAAACTGACGTGAATTTCGAAAGGTATACATATATTCAGGTTCCCCACAGGTTGGGGAACCCGAAAAAATATGTTTTTTCCGGATCCAACATCTGACTGAAAAGTTAGGCCTCGGCCTAGATTGCATTTGTTGGCAAATTGCCAATTAAGCATGAAAACCCAAAATGTGAAACCGACCTGAATTTCGAAATGTATACATATATTCAGGTTCCCCACAGGTTGGGGAACCCGAAAAACTATGTTTTTCCTGGATCCGACCTCTCCCTCAAAAGTTAGGCCTCGGCCTAGATTGCATTTGTTGGCAAATTGCCAATTAAGCATGAAAACCCAAAATGTGAAACCGACCTGAATTTTGAAATGTATACATATATTCAGGTTCCCCACAGGTTGGGAAACCCGAAAAACCATGTTTTTTCCAGATCCGACCTCTCCCTCAAAAGATAGGCCTCGGCCTAGATTGCATTTGTTGGCGTAGCCAATTAAGCATGAAAAGCAAAAATGTGAAACTGACCTCAAATTCGAAATGTATACATATATTCAGGTTCCCCACAAGTTGGGGAACCCAAAAAAACATGTTTTTTCCGGATCCAACATCTGACTGAAAAGTTAGGCCTCGGCCTAGATTGCATTTGTTGGCAAATTGCCAATTAAGCATGAAAACCCAAAATGTGAAACTGACGTGAATTTCGAAAGGTATACATATATTCAGGTTCCCCACAGGTTGGGGAACCCGAAAAAACATGTTTTTTCCGGATCCAACATCTGACTGAAAAGTTAGGCCTCGGCCTAGATTGCATTTGTTGGCAAATTGCCAATTAAGCATGAAAACCCAAAATGTGAAACCGACCTGAATTTCGAAATGTATACATATATTCAGGTTCCCCACAGGTTGGGGAACCCGAAAAACTATGTTTTTCCTGGATCCGACCTCTCCCTCAAAAGTTAGGCCTCGGCCTAGATTGCATTTGTTGGCAAATTGCCAATTAAGCATGAAAACCCAAAATGTGAAACCGACCTGAATTTCAAAATGTATACATATATTCAGGTTGCCCACAGGTTGGGAAACCCGAAAAACCATGTTTTTTCCAGATCCGACCTCTCCCTCAAAAGATAGGCCTCGGCCTAGATTGCATTTGTTGGCGTAGCCAATTAAGCATGAAAAGCAAAAATGTAAAACTGACCTCAAATTCGAAATGTATACATATATTCAGGTTCCCCACAGGTTGGGAAACCCGAAAAACCATGTTTTTTCCGGATCCGACCTCTCCCTCAAAAGTTAGGCCTCAGCCTAGATTGCATTGGTTGACAAATAGCCAATTAAGCATGAAAAGTGAAAATGTGAAACTGATGTGAATTTCGAAAGGTATACATATATTCAGGTTCCCCACAGGTTGGGGAACCCGAAAAACTATGTTTTTTCCGGATCCGACCTCTCCCTCAAAAGTTAGGCCTCGGCCTAGATTGCATTTGTTGGCAAATTGCCAATTAAGCATGAAAACCCAAAATGTGAAACTGACCTGAATTTCGAAAGGTATACATATATTCAGGTTCCCCACAGGTTGGGAAACCCGAAAAACCATGTTTTTTCCAGATCCGACCGCTCCCTCAAAAGTTAGGCCTCGGCCTAGATTGCATTTGTTGGCGTAGCCAATTAAGCATGAAAAGCAAAAATGTGAAACTGACCTCAAATTCGAAATGTATACATATATTCAGGTTCCCCACAGGTTGGGAAACCCGAAAAACCATGTTTTTTCCGGATCCGACCTCTCCCTCAAAAGTTAGGCCTTAGCCTAGATTGCATTGGTTGACAAATAGCCAATTAAGCATGAAAAGTGAAAATGTGAAACCGACCTGAATTTTGAAATGTATACATATATTCAGGTTCCCCACAGGTTGGGGAACCCGAAAAACCATGTTTTTTCCAGATCCGACCTCTCCCTCAAAAGTTAGGCCTCGGCCTAGATTGCATTTGTTGGCAAATTGCCAATTAAGCATGAAAACCCAAAATGTGAAACTGACCTGAATTTCGAAAGGTATACATATATTCAGGTTCCCCACAGGTTGGGAAACCCGAAAAACCATGTTTTTTCCAGATCCGACCTCTCCCTCAAAAGTTAGGCCTCGGCCTAGATTGCATTTGTTGGCGTAGCCAATTAAGCATGAAAAGCAAAAATGTGAAACTGACCTCAAATTCGAAATGTATACATATATTCAGGTTCCCCACAGGTTGGGAAACCCGAAAAACCATGTTTTTTCCGGATCCGACCTCTCCCTCAAAAGTTAGGCCTCAGCCTAGATTGCATTGGTTGACAAATAGCCAATTAAGCATGAAAAGTGAAAATGTGAAACTGACGTGAATTTCGAAAGGTATACATATATTCAGGTTCCCCACAGGTTGGGGAACCCAAAAAACTATGTTTTTCCTGGATCCGACCTCTCCCTCAAAAGTTAGGCCTCGGCCTAGATTGCATTTGTTGGCAAATTGCCAATTAAGCATGAAAACCCAAAATGTGAAACCGACCTGAATTTTGAAATGTATACATATATTCAGGTTCCCCACAGGTTGGGAAACCCGAAAAACCATGTTTTTTCCAGATCCGACCTCTCCCTCAAAAGATAGGCCTCGGCCTAGATTGCATTTGTTGGCGTAGCCAATTAAGCATGAAAAGCAAAAATGTGAAACTGACCTCAAATTCGAAATGTATACATATATTCAGGTTCCCCACAAGTTGGGGAACCCAAAAAAACATGTTTTTTCCGGATCCAACATCTGACTGAAAAGTTAGGCCTCGGCCTAGATTGCATTTGTTGGCAAATTGCCAATTAAGCATGAAAACCCAAAATGTGAAACTGACGTGAATTTCGAAAGGTATACATATATTCAGGTTCCCCACAGGTTGGGGAACCCGAAAAAACATGTTTTTTCCGGATCCAACATCTGACTGAAAAGTTAGGCCTCGGCCTAGATTGCATTTGTTGGCAAATTGCCAATTAAGCATGAAAACCCAAAATGTGAAACCGACCTGAATTTCGAAATGTATACATATATTCAGGTTCCCCACAGGTTGGGGAACCCGAAAAACTATGTTTTTCCTGGATCCGACCTCTCCCTCAAAAGTTAGGCCTTAGCCTAGATTGCATTGGTTGACAAATAGCCAATTAAGCATGAAAAGTGAAAATGTGAAACTGACGTGAATTTCGAAAGGTATACATATATTCACGTTCCCCACAGGTTGGGGAACCCGAAAAACTATGTTTTTTCCACATCCGACCTCTGCCTGAAAAGTTACGCCTCAGCTTAGATTGCATTTGTTGGGAAATTGCCAATTAAGCATGAAAAGTGAAAATGTGAAACTGACCTGAATTTTGAAATGTATACATATATTCAGGTTCCCCACAGGTTGGGGAACCCGAAAAAACATGTTTTTTCCGGATCCAACATCTGACTGAAAAGTTAGGCGTCGGCCTAGATTGCATTTGTTGGCAAATTGCCAATTAAGCATGAAAACCCAAAATGTGAAACTGACGTGAATTTTGAAAGGTATACATATATTCAGGTTCCCCACAGGTTGGGGAACCCGAAAAAACATGTTTTTTCCGGATCCAACATCTGACTGAAAAGTTAGGCCTCGGCCTAGATTGCATTTGTTGGCAAATTGCCAATTAAGCATGAAAACCCAAAATGTGAAACTGACGTGAATTTCGAAAGGTATACATATATTCAGGTTCCCCACAGGTTGGGGAACCCGAAAAAATATTTTTTTTCCGGATCCAACATCTGACTGAAAAGTTAGGCCTCGGCCTAGATTGCATTTGTTGGCAAATTGCCAATTAAGCATGAAAACCCAAAATGTGAAACCGACCTGAATTTCGAAATGTATACATATATTCAGGTTCCCCACAGGTTGGGGAACCCGAAAAACTATGTTTTTCCTGGATCCGACCTCTCCCTCAAAAGTTAGGCCTCGGCCTAGATTGCATTTGTTGGCAAATTGCCAATTAAGCATGAAAACCCAAAATGTGAAACCGACCTGAATTTTGAAATGTATACATATATTCAGGTTCCCCACAGGTTGGGAAACCCGAAAAACCATGTTTTTTCCAGATCCGACCTCTCCCTCAAAAGATAGGCCTCGGCCTAGATTGCATTTGTTGGCGTAGCCAATTAAGCATGAAAAGCAAAAATGTGAAACTGACCTCAAATTCGAAATGTATACATATATTCAGGTTCCCCACAAGTTGGGGAACCCAAAAAAACATGTTTTTTCCGGATCCAACATCTGACTGAAAAGTTAGGCCTCGGCCTAGATTGCATTTGTTGACAAATTGCCAATTAAGCATGAAAACCCAAAATGTGAAACTGACGTGAATTTCGAAAGGTATACATATATTCAGGTTCCCCACAGGTTGGGGAACCCGAAAAAACATGTTTTTTCCGGATCCAACATCTGACTGAAAAGTTAGGCCTCGGCCTAGATTGCATTTGTTGGCAAATTGCCAATTAAGCATGAAAACCCAAAATGTGAAACCGACCTGAATTTCGAAATGTATACATATATTCAGGTTCCCCACAGGTTGGGGAACCCGAAAAACTATGTTTTTCCTGGATCCGACCTCTCCCTCAAAAGTTAGGCCTCGGCCTAGATTGCATTTGTTGGCAAATTGCCAATTAAGCATGAAAACCCAAAATGTGAAACCGACCTGAATTTCAAAATGTATACATATATTCAGGTTGCCCACAGGTTGGGAAACCCGAAAAACCATGTTTTTTCCAGATCCGACCTCTCCCTCAAAAGATAGGCCTCGGCCTAGATTGCATTTGTTGGCGTAGCCAATTAAGCATGAAAAGCAAAAATGTAAAACTGACCTCAAATTCGAAATGTATACATATATTCAGGTTCCCCACAGGTTGGGAAACCCGAAAAACCATGTTTTTTCCGGATCCGACCTCTCCCTCAAAAGTTAGGCCTCAGCCTAGATTGCATTGGTTGACAAATAGCCAATTAAGCATGAAAACCCAAAATGTGAAACTGACGTGAATTTCGAAAGGTATACATATATTCAGGTTCCCCACAGGTTGGGGAACCAGAAAAAATATTTTTTTTCCGGATCCAACATCTGACTGAAAAGTTAGGCCTCGGCCTAGATTGCATTTGTTGGCAAATTGCCAATTAAGCATGAAAACCCAAAATGTGAAACCGACCTGAATTTCGAAATGTATACATATATTCAGGTTCCCCACAGGTTGGGGAACCCGAAAAACTATGTTTTTCCTGGATCCGACCTCTCCCTCAAAAGTTAGGCCTCGGCCTAGATTGCATTTGTTGGCAAATTGCCAATTAAGCATGAAAACCCAAAATGTGAAACCGACCTGAATTTTGAAATGTATACATATATTCAGGTTCCCCACAGGTTGGGAAACCCGAAAAACCATGTTTTTTCCAGATCCGACCTCTCCCTCAAAAGATAGGCCTCGGCCTAGATTGCATTTGTTGGCGTAGCCAATTAAGCATGAAAAGCAAAAATGTGAAACTGACCTCAAATTCGAAATGTATACATATATTCAGGTTCCCCACAAGTTGGGGAACCCAAAAAAACATGTTTTTTCCGGATCCAACATCTGACTGAAAAGTTAGGCCTCGGCCTAGATTGCATTTGTTGGCAAATTGCCAATTAAGCATGAAAACCCAAAATGTGAAACTGACGTGAATTTCGAAAGGTATACATATATTCAGGTTCCCCACAGGTTGGGGAACCCGAAAAAACATGTTTTTTCCGGATCCAACATCTGACTGAAAAGTTAGGCCTCGGCCTAGATTGCATTTGTTGGCAAATTGCCAATTAAGCATGAAAACCCAAAATGTGAAACCGACCTGAATTTCGAAATGTATACATATATTCAGGTTCCCCACAGGTTGGGGAACCCGAAAAACTATGTTTTTCCTGGATCCGACCTCTCCCTCAAAAGTTAGGCCTCGGCCTAGATTGCATTTGTTGGCAAATTGCCAATTAAGCATGAAAACCCAAAATGTGAAACCGACCTGAATTTCAAAATGTATACATATATTCAGGTTGCCCACAGGTTGGGAAACCCGAAAAACCATGTTTTTTCCAGATCCGACCTCTCCCTCAAAAGTTAGGCCTCAGCCTAGATTGCATTGGTTGACAAATAGCCAATTAAGCATGAAAAGTGAAAATGTGAAACTGACGTGAATTTCGAAAGGTATACATATATTCAGGTTCCCCACAGGTTGGGGAACCCGAAAAACTATGTTTTTTCCGGATCCGACCTCTCCCTCAAAAGTTAGGCCTCGGCCTAGATTGCATTTGTTGGCAAATTGCCAATTAAGCATGAAAACCCAAAATGTGAAACTGACCTGAATTTCGAAAGGTATACATATATTCAGGTTCCCCACAGGTTGGGAAACCCGAAAAACCATGTTTTTTCCAGATCCGACCGCTCCCTCAAAAGTTAGGCCTCGGCCTAGATTGCATTTGTTGGCGTAGCCAATTAAGCATGAAAAGCAAAAATGTGAAACTGACCTCAAATTCGAAATGTATACATATATTCAGGTTCCCCACAGGTTGGGAAACCCGAAAAACCATGTTTTTTCCGGATCCGACCTCTCCCTCAAAAGTTAGGCCTTAGCCTAGATTGCATTGGTTGACAAATAGCCAATTAAGCATGAAAACTGAAAATGTGAAACCGACCTGAATTTTGAAATGTATACATATATTCAGGTTCCCCACAGGTTGGGGAACCCGAAAAACCATGTTTTTTCCAGATCCGACCTCTCCCTCAAAAGTTAGGCCTCGGCCTAGATTGCATTTGTTGGCAAATTGCCAATTAAGCATGAAAACCCAAAATGTGAAACTGACCTGAATTTCGAAAGGTATACATATATTCAGGTTCCCCACAGGTTGGGAAACCCGAAAAACCATGTTTTTTCCAGATCCGACCTCTCCCTCAAAAGTTAGGCCTCGGCCTAGATTGCATTTGTTGGCGTAGCCAATTAAGCATGAAAAGCAAAAATGTGAAACTGACCTCAAATTCGAAATGTATACATATATTCAGGTTCCCCACAGGTTGGGAAACCCGAAAAACCATGTTTTTTCCGGATCCGACCTCTCCCTCAAAAGTTAGGCCTCAGCCTAGATTGCATTGGTTGACAAATAGCCAATTAAGCATGAAAAGTGAAAATGTGAAACTGACGTGAATTTCGAAAGGTATACATATATTCAGGTTCCCCACAGGTTGGGGAACCCGAAAAACCATGTTTTTTCCGGATCCGACCTCTCCCTCAAAAGTTAGGCCTCGGCCTAGATTGCATTTGTTGGCAAATTGCCAATTAAGCATGAAAACCCAAAATGTGAAACTGACCTGAATTTCGAAAGGTATACATATATTCAGGTTCCCCACAGGTTGGGAAACCCGAAAAACCATGTTTTTTCCAGATCCGACCGCTCCCTCAAAAGTTAGGCCTCGGCCTAGATTGCATTTGTTGGCGTAGCCAATTAAGCATGAAAAGCAAAAATGTGAAACTGACCTCAAATTCGAAATGTATACATATATTCAGGTTCCCCACAGGTTGGGAAACCCGAAAAACCATGTTTTTTCCGGATCCGACCTCTCCCTCAAAAGTTAGGCCTTAGCCTAGATTGCATTGGTTGACAAATAGCCAATTAAGCATGAAAAGTGAAAATGTGAAACCGACCTGAATTTTGAAATGTATACATATATTCAGGTTCCCCACAGGTTGGGGAACCCGAAAAACCATGTTTTTTCCAGATCCGACCTCTCCCTCAAAAGTTAGGCCTCGGCCTAGATTGCATTTGTTGGCAAATTGCCAATTAAGCATGAAAACCCAAAATGTGAAACTGACCTGAATTTCGAAAGGTATACATATATTCAGGTTCCCCACAGGTTGGGAAACCCGAAAAACCATGTTTTTTCCAGATCCGACCTCTCCCTCAAAAGTTAGGCCTCGGCCTAGATTGCATTTGTTGGCGTAGCCAATTAAGCATGAAAAGCAAAAATGTGAAACTGACCTCAAATTCGAAATGTATACATATATTCAGGTTCCCCACAGGTTGGGAAACCCGAAAAACCATGTTTTTTCCGGATCCGACCTCTCCCTCAAAAGTTAGGCCTCAGCCTAGATTGCATTGGTTGACAAATAGCCAATTAAGCATGAAAAGTGAAAATGTGAAACTGACGTGAATTTCGAAAGGTATACATATATTCAGGTTCCCCACAGGTTGGGGAACCCGAAAAACTATGTTTTTTCCGGATCCGACCTCTCCCTCAAAAGTTAGGCCTCGGCCTAGATTGCATTTGTTGGCAAATTGCCAATTAAGCATCAACACCCAAAATGTGAAACTGACCTGAATCTCGAAATGTATACATATATTCAGGTTCCCCACAGGTTGGGGAACCCAAAAAACTATGTTTTTCCTGGATCCGACCTCTCCCTCAAAAGTTAGGCCTCGGCCTAGATTGCATTTGTTGGCAAATTGCCAATTAAGCATGAAAACCCAAAATGTGAAACCGACCTGAATTTTGAAATGTATACATATATTCAGGTTCCCCACAGGTTGGGAAACCCGAAAAACCATGTTTTTTCCAGATCCGACCTCTCCCTCAAAAGATAGGCCTCGGCCTAGATTGCATTTGTTGGCGTAGCCAATTAAGCATGAAAAGCAAAAATGTGAAACTGACCTCAAATTCGAAATGTATACATATATTCAGGTTCCCCACAAGTTGGGGAACCCAAAAAAACATGTTTTTTCCGGATCCAACATCTGACTGAAAAGTTAGGCCTCGGCCTAGATTGCATTTGTTGGCAAATTGCCAATTAAGCATGAAAACCCAAAATGTGAAACTGACGTGAATTTCGAAAGGTATACATATATTCAGGTTCCCCACAGGTTGGGGAACCCGAAAAAACATGTTTTTTCCGGATCCAACATCTGACTGAAAAGTTAGGCCTCGGCCTAGATTGCATTTGTTGGCAAATTGCCAATTAAGCATGAAAACCCAAAATGTGAAACCGACCTGAATTTCGAAATGTATACATATATTCAGGTTCCCCACAGGTTGGGGAACCCGAAAAACTATGTTTTTCCTGGATCCGACCTCTCCCTCAAAAGTTAGGCCTCGGCCTAGATTGCATTTGTTGGCAAATTGCCAATTAAGCATGAAAACCCAAAATGTGAAACCGACCTGAATTTCAAAATGTATACATATATTCAGGTTCCCCACAGGTTGGGAAACCCGAAAAACCATGTTTTTTCCGGATCCGACCTCTCCCTCAAAAGTTAGGCCTCGGCCTAGATTGCATTTGTTGGCAAATTGCCAATTAAGCATGAAAACCCAAAATGTGAAACTGACCTGAATTTCGAAAGGTATACATATATTCAGGTTCCCCACAGGTTGGGAAACCCGAAAAACCATGTTTTTTCCAGATCCGACCGCTCCCTCAAAAGTTAGGCCTCGGCCTAGATTGCATTTGTTGGCGTAGCCAATTAAGCATGAAAAGCAAAAATGTGAAACTGACCTCAAATTCGAAATGTATACATATATTCAGGTTCCCCACAGGTTGGGAAACCCGAAAAACCATGTTTTTTCCGGATCCGACCTCTCCCTCAAAAGTTAGGCCTTAGCCTAGATTGCATTGGTTGACAAATAGCCAATTAAGCATGAAAAGTGAAAATGTGAAACCGACCTGAATTTTGAAATGTATACATATATTCAGGTTCCCCACAGGTTGGGGAACCCGAAAAACTATGTTTTTCCTGGATCCGACCTCTCCCTCAAAAGTTAGGCCTCGGCCTAGATTGCATTTGTTGGCAAATTGCCAATTAAGCATGAAAACCCAAAATGTGAAACCGACCTGAATTTCGAAATGTATACATATATTCAGGTTCCCCACAGGTTGGGGAACCCGAAAAACTATGTTTTTCCTGGATCCGACCTCTCCCTCAAAAGTTAGGCCTCGGCCTAGATTGCATTTGTTGGCAAATTGCCAATTAAGCATGAAAACCCAAAATGTGAAACCGACCTGAATTTCAAAATGTATACATATATTCAGGTTGCCCACAGGTTGGGAAACCCGAAAAACCATGTTTTTTCCAGATCCGACCTCTCCCTCAAAAGATAGGCCTCGGCCTAGATTGCATTTGTTGGCGTAGCCAATTAAGCATGAAAAGCAAAAATGTAAAACTGACCTCAAATTCGAAATGTATACATATATTCAGGTTCCCCACAGGTTGGGAAACCCGAAAAACCATGTTTTTTCCGGATCCGACCTCTCCCTCAAAAGTTAGGCCTCAGCCTAGATTGCATTGGTTGACAAATAGCCAATTAAGCATGAAAAGTGAAAATGTGAAACTGACGTGAATTTTGAAAGGTATACATATATTCAGGTTCCCCACAGGTTGGGGAACCCGAAAAACTATGTTTTTTCCGGATCCGACCTCTCCCTCAAAAGTTAGGCCTCGGCCTAGATTGCATTTGTTGGCAAATTGCCAATTAAGCATGAAAACCCAAAATGTGAAACTGACCTGAATTTCGAAAGGTATACATATATTCAGGTTCCCCACAGGTTGGGAAACCCGAAAAACCATGTTTTTTCCAGATCCGACCGCTCCCTCAAAAGTTAGGCCTCGGCCTAGATTGCATTTGTTGGCGTAGCCAATTAAGCATGAAAAGCAAAAATGTGAAACTGACCTCAAATTCGAAATGTATACATATATTCAGGTTCCCCACAGGTTGGGAAACCCGAAAAACCATGTTTTTTCCGGATCCGACCTCTCCCTCAAAAGTTAGGCCTTAGCCTAGATTGCATTGGTTGACAAATAGCCAATTAAGCATGAAAAGTGAAAATGTGAAACCGACCTGAATTTTGAAATGTATACATATATTCAGGTTCCCCACAGGTTGGGGAACCCGAAAAACTATGTTTTTCCTGGATCCGACCTCTCCCTCAAAAGTTAGGCCTCGGCCTAGATTGCATTTGTTGGCAAATTGCCAATTAAGCATGAAAACCCAAAATGTGAAACCGACCTGAATTTTGAAATGTATACATATATTCAGGTTCCCCACAGGTTGGGGAACCCGAAAAACTATGTTTTTCCGGATCCGACCTCTCCCTCAAAAGTTAGGCCTCGGCCTAGATTGCATTTGTTGGCAAATTGCCAATTAAGCATCAACACCCAAAATGTGAATCTGACCTGAATTTCGAAAGGTATACATATATTCAGGTTCCCCACAGGTTGGGAAAACCGAAAAACCATGTTTTTTCCAGATCCGACCTCTCCCTCAAAAGTTAGGCCTCGGCCTAGATTGCATTTGTTGGCAAATTGCCAATTAAGCATGAAAACCCAAAATGTGAAACTGACCTGAATTTCGAAAGGTATACATATATTCAGGTTCCCCACAGGTTGGGAAACCCGAAAAACCATGTTTTTTCCAGATCCGACCTCTCCCTCAAAAGTTAGGCCTCGGCCTAGATTGCATTTGTTGGCGTAGCCAATTAAGCATGAAAAGCAAAAATGTGAAACTGACCTCAAATTCGAAATGTATACATATATTCAGGTTCCCCACAGGTTGGGAAACCCGAAAAACCATGTTTTTTCCGGATCCGACCTCTCCCTCAAAAGTTAGGCCTCAGCCTAGATTGCATTGGTTGACAAATAGCCAATTAAGCATGAAAAGTGAAAATGTGAAACTGACGTGAATTTCGAAAGGTATACATATATTCAGGTTCCCCACAGGTTGGGGAACCCGAAAAACTATGTTTTTCCCGGATCCAACCTCTCCCTCAAAAGTTAGGCCTCGGCCTAGATTGCATTTGTTGGCAAATTGCCAATTAAGCATCAACACCCAAAATGTGAAACTGACCTGAATCTCGAAATGTATACATATATTCAGGTTCCCCACAGGTTGGGGAACCCAAAAAACTATGTTTTTCCTGGATCCGACCTCTCCCTCAAAAGTTAGGCCTCGGCCTAGATTGCATTTGTTGGCAAATTGCCAATTAAGCATGAAAACCCAAAATGTGAAACTGACCTGAATTTCGAAAGGTATACATATATTGAGGTTCCCCACAGGTTGGGAAACCCGAAAAACCATGTTTTTTCCAGATCCGACCGCTCCCTCAAAAGTTAGGCCTCGGCCTAGATTGCATTTGTTGGCGTAGCCAATTAAGCATGAAAAGCAAAAATGTGAAACTGACCTCAAATTCGAAATGTATGCATATATTCAGGTTCCCCACAGGTTGGGAAACCCGAAAAACCATGTTTTTTCCGGATCCGACCTCTCCCTCAAAAGTTAGGCCTTAGCCTAGATTGCATTGGTTGACAAATAGCCAATTAAGCATGAAAAGTGAAAATGTGAAACTGACGTGAATTTCGAAAGGTATACATATATTCACGTTCCCCACAGGTTGGGGAACCCGAAAAACTATGTTTTTTCCACATCCGACCTCTGCCTGAAAAGTTACGCCTCAGCTTAGATTGCATTTGTTGGGAAATTGCCAATTAAGCATGAAAAGTGAAAATGTGAAACTGACCTGAATTTCGAAATGTATACATATATTCAGGTTCCCCACAGGTTGGGGAACCCGAAAAAACATGTTTTTTCCGGATCCAACATCTGACTGAAAAGTTAGGCGTCGGCCTAGATTGCATTTGTTGGCAAATTGCCAATTAAGCATGAAAACCCAAAATGTGAAACTGACGTGAATTTCGAAAGGTATACATATATTCAGGTTCCCCACAGGTTGGGGAACCCGAAAAAACATGTTTTTTCCGGATCCAACATCTGACTGAAAAGTTAGGCCTCGGCCTAGATTGCATTTGTTGGCAAATTGCCAATTAAGCATGAAAACCCAAAATGTGAAACTGACGTGAATTTCGAAAGGTATACATATATTCAGGTTCCCCACAGGTTGGGGAACCCGAAAAAATATGTTTTTTCCGGATCCAACATCTGACTGAAAAGTTAGGCCTCGGCCTAGATTGCATTTGTTGGCAAATTGCCAATTAAGCATGAAAACCCAAAATGTGAAACCGACCTGAATTTCGAAATGTATACATATATTCAGGTTCCCCACAGGTTGGGGAACCCGAAAAACTATGTTTTTTCCGCATCCGACCTCTCCCTCAAAAGTTAGGCCTCAGCCTAGATTGCATTGGTTGACAAATAGCCAATTAAGCATGAAAAGTGAAAATGTGAAACTGACGTGAATTTCGAAAGGTATACATATATTCAGGTTCCCCACAGGTTGGGGAACCCGAAAAACTATGTTTTTCCTGGATCCGACCTCTCCCTCAAAAGTTAGGCCTCGGCCTAGATTGCATTTGTTGGCAAATTGCCAATTAAGCATGAAAACCCAAAATGTGAAACTGACCTGAATTTCGAAACGTATACATATATTCAGGTTCCCCACAGGTTGGGAAACCCGAAAAACCATGTTTTTTCCAGATCCGACCGCTCCCTCAAAAGTTAGGCCTCGGCCTAGATTGCATTTGTTGGCGTAGCCAATTAAGCATGAAAAGCAAAAATGTGAAACTGACCTCAAATTCGAAATGTATACATATATTCAGGTTCCCCACAGGTTGGGAAACCCGAAAAACCATGTTTTTTCCGGATCCGACCTCTCCCTCAAAAGTTAGGCCTTAGCCTAGATTGCATTGGTTGACAAATAGCCAATTAAGCATGAAAAGTGAAAATGTGAAACTGACGTGAATTTCGAAAGGTATACATATATTCAGGTTCCCCACAGGTTGGGGAACCCGAAAAACTATGTTTTTTCCGGATCCGACCTCTCCCTCAAAAGTTAGGCCTCGGCCTAGATTGCATTTGTTGGCGTAGCCAATTAAGCATGAAAAGCAAAAATGTGAAACTGACCTCAAATTCGAAATGTATACATATATTCAGGTTCCCCACAAGTTGGGGAACCCAAAAAAACATGTTTTTTCCGGATCCAACATCTGACTGAAAAGTTAGGCCTCGGCCTAGATTGCATTTGTTGGCAAATTGCCAATTAAGCATGAAAACCCAAAATGTGAAACTGACGTGAATTTCGAAAGGTATACATATATTCAGGTTCCCCACAGGTTGGGGAACCCGAAAAAACATGTTTTTTCCGGATCCAACATCTGACTGAAAAGTTAGGCCTCGGCCTAGATTGCATTTGTTGGCAAATTGCCAATTAAGCATGAAAACCCAAAATGTGAAACTGACGTGAATTTCGAAAGGTATACATATATTCAGGTTCCCCACAGGTTGGGGAACCCGAAAAAATATGTTTTTTCCGGATCCAACATCTGACTGAAAAGTTAGGCCTCGGCCTAGATTGCATTTGTTGGCAAATTGCCAATTAAGCATGAAAACCCAAAATGTGAAACCGACCTGAATTTCGAAATGTATACATATATTCAGGTTCCCCACAGGTTGGGGAACCCGAAAAAACATGTTTTTTCCGGATCCAACATCTGACTGAAAAGTTAGGCGTCGGCCTAGATTGCATTTGTTGGCAAATTGCCAATTAAGCATGAAAACCCAAAATGTGAAACCGACCTGAATTTCGAAATGTATACATATATTCAGGTTCCCCACAGGTTGGGGAACCCGAAAAAACATGTTTTTTCTGGATCCGACCTGTCCCTCAAAAGATAGGCCTCAGCCTAGATTGCATTTGTTGGCAAATTGCCAATTAAGCATGAACACCCAAAATGTGAAACTGACCTGAATTTCGAAATGTATACATATATTCAGGTTCCCCACAGGTTGGGGAACCCGAAAAACTATGTTTTTCCTGGATCCGACCTCTCCCTCAAAAGTTAGGCCTCGGCCTAGATTGCATTTGTTGGCAAATTGCCAATTAAGCATGAAAACCCAAAATGTGAAACTGACCTGAATTTCGAAATGTATACATATATTCAGGTTCCCCACAGGTTGGGAAACCCGAAAAACCATGTTTTTCCCGGATCCGACCTCTCCCTCAAAAGTTAGGCCTTAGCCTAGATTGCCTTGGTTGACAAATAGCCAATTAAGCATGAAAAGTGAAAATGTGAAACTGACGTGAATTTCGAAAGGTATACATATATTCACGTTCCCCACAGGTTGGGGAACCCGAAAAACCATGTTTTTTCCGGATCCGACCTCTCCCTCAAAAGTTAGGCCTCGGCCTAGATTGCATTTGTTGGCAAATTGCCAATTAAGCATGAACACCCAAAATGTGAAACTGACCTGAATTTTGAAATCTATACATATATTCAGGTTCCCCACAGGTTGGGAAACCCGAAAAACCATGATTTTTCCAGATCCGACCTCTCCCTCAAAAGTTAGGCCTCGGCCTAGATTGCATTTGTTGGCGTAGCCAATTAAGCATGAAAAGCAAAAATGTGAAACTGACCTCAAATTCGAAATGTATACATATATTCAGGTTCCCCACAGGTTGGGAAACCCGAAAAACCATGTTTTTTCCGGATCCGACCTCTCCCTCAAAAGTTAGGCCTCAGCCTAGATTGCATTGGTTGACAAATAGCCAATTAAGCATGAAAAGTGAAAATGTGAAACTGACGTGAATTTCGAAAGGTATACATATATTCAGGTTCCCCACAGGTTGGGGAACCCGAAAAACTATGTTTTTTCCGCATCCTACCTCTGCCTGAAAAGTTACGCCTCAGCTTAGATTGCATTTGTTGGGAAATTGCCAATTAAGCATGAAAAGTGAAAATGTGAAACTGACCTGAATTTCGAAAGGTATACATATATTCAGGTTCCCCACAGGTTGGGGAACCCGAAAAACAATGTTTTTTCCGGATCCAACATCTGACTGAAAAGTTACGCCTCGGCTTAGATTGCATTTGTTGGGAAATTGCCAATTAAGCATGAAAAGTGAAAATGTGAAACTGACCTGAATTTCGAAATGTATACATATATTCAGGTTCCCCACAGGTTGGGGAACCCGAAAAACTATGTTTTTTCCGCATCCGACCTCTCCCTCAAAAGTTAGGCCTCAGCCTAGATTGCATTGGTTGACAAATAGCCAATTAAGCATGAAAAGTGAAAATGTGAAACTGACGTGAATTTCGAAAGGTATACATATATTCAGGTTCCCCACAGGTTGGGGAACCCGAAAAACTATGTTTTTTCCGGATCCGACCTCTCCCTCAAAAGTTAGGCCTCGGCCTAGATTGCATTTGTTGGCAAATTGCCAATTAAGCATGAAAACCCAAAATGTGAAACTGACGTGAATTTCGAAAGGTATACATATATTCAGGTTCCCCACAGGTTGGGGAACCCGAAAAACTATGTTTTTTCCGGATCCGACCTCTCCCTCAAAAGTTAGGCCTCGGCCTCGATTGCATTTGTTGGCAAATTGCCAATTAAGCATGAAAACCCAAAATGTGAAACCGACCTGAATTTCGAAATGTATACATATATTCAGGTTCCCCACAGGTTGGGGAACCCGAAAAACCATGTTTTTTCCGGATCCAACATCTGACTGAAAAGTTACGCCTCGGCTTAGATTGCATTTGTTGGGAAATTGCCAATTAAGCATGAAAAGTGAAAATGTGAAACTGACCTGAATTTCGAAATGTATACATATATTCAGGTTCCCCACAGGTTGGGGAACCCGAAAAACTATGTTTTTTCCGCATCCGACCTCTCCCTCAAAAGTTAGGCCTCAGCCTAGATTGCATTGGTTGACAAATAGCCAATTAAGCATGAAAAGTGAAAATGTGAAACTGACGTGAATTTCGAAAGGTATACATATATTCAGGTTCCCCACAGGTTGGGGAACCCGAAAAACTATGTTTTTTCCGGATCCGACCTCTCCCTCAAAAGTTAGGCCTCGGCCTAGATTGCATTTGTTGGCAAATTGCCAATTAAGCATCAACACCCAAAATGTGAAACTGACCTGAATTTCGAAATGTATACATATATTCAGGTTCCCCACAGGTTGGGGAACCCGAAAAACTATGTTTTTCCTGGATCCAACCTCTCCCTCAAAAGTTAGGCCTCGGCCTAGATTGCATTTGTTGGCAAATTGCCAATTAAGCATGAAAACCCAAAATGTGAAACTGACCTGAATTTCGAAAGGTATACATATATTCAGGTTCCCCACAGGTTGGGAAACCCGAAAAACCATGTTTTTTCCAGATCCGACCGCTCCCTCAAAAGTTAGGCCTCGGCCTAGATTGCATTTGTTGGGAAATTGCCAATTAAGCATGAAAAGTGAAAATGTGAAACTGACCTGAATTTCGAAAGGTATACATATATTCAGGTTCCCCACAGGTTGGGGAACCCGAAAAACCATGTTTTTTCCGGATCCAACATCTGACTGAAAAGTTACGCCTCGGCTTAGATTGCATTTGTTGGGAAATTGCCAATTAAGCATGAAAAGTGAAAATGTGAAACTGACCTGAATTTCGAAATGTATACATATATTCAGGTTCCCCACAGGTTGGGGAACCCGAAAAACTATGTTTTTTCCGCATCCGACATCTCCCTCAAAAGTTAGGCCTCGGCCTAGATTGCATTTGTTGGCAAATTGCCAATTAAGCATGAAAAGTGAAAATGTGAAACTGACCTCAAATTCGAAATGTATACATATATTCAGGTTCCCCACAGGTTGGGAAACCCGAAAAACCATGTTTTTTCCAGATCCGACCTCTCCCTCAAAAGATAGGCCTCGGCCTAGATTGCATTTGTTGGCGTAGCCAATTAAGCATGAAAAGCAAAAATGTAAAACTGACCTCAAATTCGAAATGTATACATATATTCAGGTTCCCCACAGGTTGGGGAACCCGAAAAACCATGTTTTTTCCGGATCCAACATCTGACTGAAAAGTTACGCCTCGGCTTAGATTGCATTTGTTGGGAAATTGCCAATTAAGCATGAAAAGTGAAAATGTGAAACTGACCTGAATTTCGAAATGTATACATATATTCAGGTTCCCCACAGGTTGGGGAACCCGAAAAACTATGTTTTTTCCGCATCCGACCTCTCCCTCAAAAGTTAGGCCTCAGCCTAGATTGCATTGGTTGACAAATAGCCAATTAAGCATGAAAAGTGAAAATGTGAAACTGACGTGAATTTCGAAAGGTATACATATATTCAGGTTCCCCACAGGTTGGGGAACCCGAAAAACTATGTTTTTTCCGGATCCGACCTCTCCCTCAAAAGTTAGGCCTCGGCCTAGATTGCATTTGTTGGCAAATTGCCAATTAAGCATCAACACCCAAAATGTGAAACTGACCTTAATTTCGAAATGTATACATATATTCAGGTTCCCCACAGGTTGGGGAACCCGAAAAACTATGTTTTTCCTGGATCCGACCTCTCCCTCAAAAGTTAGGCCTCGGCCTAGATTGCATTTGTTGGCAAATTGCCAATTAAGCATGAAAACCCAAAATGTGAAACTGACCTGAATTTCGAAAGGTATACATATATTCAGGTTCCCCACAGGTTGGGAAACCCGAAAAACCATGTTTTTTCCAGATCCGACCGCTCCCTCAAAAGTTAGGCCTCGGCCTAGATTGCATTTGTTGGCGTAGCCAATTAAGCATGAAAAGCAAAAATGTGAAACTGACCTCAAATTCGAAATGTATACATATATTCAGGTTCCCCACAGGTTGGGAAACCCGAAAAACCATGTTTTTTCCGGATCCGACCTCTCCCTCAAAAGTTAGGCCTCAGCCTAGATTGCATTGGTTGACAAATAGCCAATTAAGCATCAAAAGTGAAAATGTGAAACTGACGTGAATTTCGAAAGGTATACATATATTCAGGTTCCCCACAGGTTGGGGAACCCGAAAAACTATGTTTTTTCCGCATCCTACCTCTGCCTGAAAAGTTACGCCTCAGCTTAGATTGCATTTGTTGGGAAATTGCCAATTAAGCATGAAAAGTGAAAATGTGAAACTGACCTGAATTTCGAAAGGTATACATATATTCAGGTTCCCCACAGGTTGGGGAACCCGAAAAACCATGTTTTTTCCGGATCCAACATCTGACTGAAAAGTTACGCCTCGGCTTAGATTGCATTTGTTGGGAAATTGCCAATTAAGCATGAAAAGTGAAAATGTGAAACTGACCTGAATTTCGAAATGTATACATATATTCAGGTTCCCCACAGGTTGGGGAACCCGAAAAACTATGTTTTTTCCGCATCCGACATCTCCCTCAAAAGTTAGGCCTCGGCCTAGATTGCATTTGTTGGCAAATTGCCAATTAAGCATGAAAAGTGAAAATGTGAAACTGACCTCAAATTCGAAATGTATACATATATTCAGGTTCCCCACAGGTTGGGAAACCCGAAAAACCATGTTTTTTTCGGATCCGACCTCTCCCTCAAAAGTTAGGCCTTAGCCTAGATTGCATTGGTTGACAAATAGCCAATTAAGCATGAAAAGTGAAAATGTGAAACTGACGTGAATTTCGAAAGGTATACATATATTCACGTTCCCCACAGGTTGGGGAACCCGAAAAACTATGTTTTTTCCACATCCGACCTCTGCCTGAAAAGTTACGCCTCAGCTTAGATTGCATTTGTTGGGAAATTGCCAATTAAGCATGAAAAGTGAAAATGTGAAACTGACCTGAATTTCGAAATGTATACATATATTCAGGTTCCCCACAGGTTGGGGAACCCGAAAAAACATGTTTTTTTCCGGATCCAACATCTGACTGAAAAGTTAGGCCTCGGCCTAGATTGCATTTGTTGGCAAATTGCCAATTAAGCATGAAAACCCAAAATGTGAAACCGACCTGAATTTCGAAATGTATACATATATTCAGGTTCCCCACAGGTTGGGGAACCCGAAAAACTATGTTTTTCCTGGATCCGACCTCTCCCTCAAAAGTTAGGCCTCGGCCTAGATTGCATTTGTTGGCGTAGCCAATTAAGCATGAAAAGTGAAAATGTGAAACTGACGTGAATTTCGAAAGGTATACATATATTCAGGTTCCCCACAGGTTGGGGAACCCGAAAAACTATGTTTTTCCCGGATCCGACCTCTCCCTCAAAAGTTAGGCCTCGGCCTAGATTGCATTTGTTGGCAAATTGCCAATTAAGCATCAACACCCAAAATGTGAAACTGACCTGAATTTCGAAATGTATACATATATTCAGGTTCTCCACAGGTTGGGAAACCCGAAAAACCATGTTTTTTCCAGATCCGACCTCTCTCTCAAAAGTTAGGCCTCGGCCTAGATTGCATTTGTTGGCGTAGCCAATTAAGCATGAAAAGCAAAAATGTGAAACTGACCTCAAATTCGAAATGTATACATATATTCAGGTTCCCCACAGGTTGGGAAACCCGAAAAACCATGTTTTTTCCGGATCCGACCTCTCCCTCAAAAGTTAGGCCTCAGCCTAGATTGCATTGGTTGACAAATAGCCAATTAAGCATGAAAAGTGAAAATTTGAAACTGACGTGAATTTCGAAAGGTATACATATATTCAGGTTCCCCACAGGTTGGGGAACCCGAAAAACTATGTTTTTTCCGGATCCGACCTCTCCCTCAAAAGTTAGGCCTCGGCCTAGATTGCATTTGTTGGCAAATTGCCAATTAAGCATGAACACCCAAAATGTGAAACTGACCTGAATTTCGAAATGTATACATATATTCAGGTTCCCCACAGGTTGGGAAACCCGAAAAACCATGTTTTTTCCAGATCCGACCTCTCCCTCAAAAGTTAGGCCTCGGCCTAGATTGCATTTGTTGGCGTAGCCAATTAAGCATGAAAAGCAAAAATGTGAAACTGACCTCAAATTCGAAATGTATACATATATTCAGGTTCCCCACAAGTTGGGGAACCCGAAAAAACATGTTTTTTCCGGATCCAACATCTGACTGAAAAGTTAGGCCTCGGCCTAGATTGCATTTGTTGGCAAATTGCCAATTAAGCATGAAAACCCAAAATGTGAAACTGACGTGAATTTCGAAAGGTATACATATATTCAGGTTCCCCACAGGTTGGGGAACCCGAAAAACTATGTTTTTTCCGGATCCGACCTCTCCCTCAAAAGTTAGGCCTCGGCCTCGATTGCATTTGTTGGCAAATTGCCAATTAAGCATGAAAACCCAAAATGTGAAACCGACCTGAATTTCGAAATGTATACATATATTCAGGTTCCCCACAGGTTGGGGAACCCGAAAAACCATGTTTTTTCCGGATCCAACATCTGACTGAAAAGTTACGCCTCGGCTTAGATTGCATTTGTTGGGAAATTGCCAATTAAGCATGAAAAGTGAAAATGTGAAACTGACCTCAAATTCGAAATGTATACATATATTCAGGTTCCCCACAGGTTGGGAAACCCGAAAAACCATGTTTTTTCCAGATCCGACCTCTCCCTCAAAAGATAGGCCTCGGCCTAGATTGCATTTGTTGGCGTAGCCAATTAAGCATGAAAAGCAAAAATGTAAAACTGACCTCAAATTCGAAATGTATACATATATTCAGGTTCCCCACAGGTTGGGGAACCCGAAAAACCATGTTTTTCCGGATCCAACATCTGACTGAAAAGTTACGCCTCGGCTTAGATTGCATTTGTTGGGAAATTGCCAATTAAGCATGAAAAGTGAAAATGTGAAACTGACCTGAATTTCGAAATGTATACATATATTCAGGTTCCCCACAGGTTGGGGAACCCGAAAAACTATGTTTTTTCCGCATCCGACCTCTCCCTCAAAAGTTAGGCCTCAGCCTAGATTGCATTGGTTGACAAATAGCCAATTAAGCATGAAAAGTGAAAATGTGAAACTGACGTGAATTTCGAAAGGTATACATATATTCAGGTTCCCCACAGGTTGGGGAACCCGAAAAACTATGTTTTTTCCGGATCCGACCTCTCCCTCAAAAGTTAGGCCTCGGCCTAGATTGCATTTGTTGGCAAATTGCCAATTAAGCATCAACACCCAAAATGTGAAACTGACCTGAATTTCGAAATGTATACATATATTCAGGTTCCCCGCAGGTTGGGGAACCCGAAAAACTATGTTTTTCCTGGATCCGACCTCTCCCTCAAAAGTTAGGCCTCGGCCTAGATTGCATTTGTTGGCAAATTGCCAATTAAGCATGAAAACCCAAAATGTGAAACTGACCTGAATTTCGAAAGGTATACATATATTCAGGTTCCCCACAGGTTGGGAAACCCGAAAAACCATGTTTTTTCCAGATCCGACCGCTCCCTCAAAAGTTAGGCCTCGGCCTAGATTGCATTTGTTGGCGTAGCCAATTAAGCATGAAAAGCAAAAATGTGAAACTGACCTCAAATTCGAAATGTATACATATATTCAGGTTCCCCACAGGTTGGGAAACCCGAAAAACCATGTTTTTTCCGGATCCGACCTCTCCCTCAAAAGTTAGGCCTCAGCCTAGATTGCATTGGTTGACAAATAGCCAATTAAGCATGAAAAGTGAAAATGTGAAACTGACGTGAATTTCGAAAGGTATACATATATTCACGTTCCCCACAGGTTGGGGAACCCGAAAAACTATGTTTTTTCCACATCCGACCTCTGCCTGAAAAGTTACGCCTCAGCTTAGATTGCATTTGTTGGGAAATTGCCAATTAAGCATGAAAAGTGAAAATGTGAAACTGACCTGAATTTCGAAATGTATACATATATTCAGGTTCCCCACAGGTTGGGGAACCCGAAAAACCATGTTTTTTCCGGATCCAACATCTGACTGAAAAGTTACGCCTCGGCTTAGATTGCATTTGTTGGGAAATTGCCAATTAAGCATGAAAAGTGAAAATGTGAAACTGACCTGAATTTCGAAATGTATACATATATTCAGGTTCCCCACAGGTTGGGGAACCCGAAAAACTATGTTTTTTCCGCATCCGACATCTCCCTCAAAAGTTAGGCCTCGGCCTAGATTGCATTTGTTGGCAAATTGCCAATTAAGCATGAAAAGTGAAAATGTGAAACTGACCTCAAATTCGAAATGTATACATATATTCAGGTTCCCCACAGGTTGGGAAACCCGAAAAACCATGTTTTTTCCGGATCCGACCTCTCCCTCAAAAGTTAGGCCTTAGCCTAGATTGCATTGGTTGACAAATAGCCAATTAAGCATGAAAAGTGAAAATGTGAAACTGACGTGAATTTCGAAAGGTATACATATATTCACGTTCCCCACAGGTTGGGGAACCCGAAAAACTATGTTTTTTCCACATCCGACCTCTGCCTGAAAAGTTACGCCTCAGCTTAGATTGCATTTGTTGGGAAATTGCCAATTAAGCATGAAAAGTGAAAATGTGAAACTGACCTGAATTTCGAAATGTATACATATATTCAGGTTCCCCACAGGTTGGGGAACCCGAAAAAACATGTTTTTTCCGGATCCAACATCTGACTGAAAAGTTAGGCCTCGGCCTAGATTGCATTTGTTGGCAAATTGCCAATTAAGCATGAAAACCCAAAATGTGAAACCGACCTGAATTTCGAAATGTATACATATATTCAGGTTCCCCACAGGTTGGGGAACCCGAAAAACTATGTTTTTCCTGGATCCGACCTCTCCCTCAAAAGTTAGGCCTCGGCCTAGATTGCATTTGTTGGCGTAGCCAATTAAGCATGAAAAGCAAAAATGTGAAACTGACCTCAAATTCGAAATGTATACATATATTCAGGTTCCCCACAGGTTGGGAAACCCGAAAAACCATGTTTTTTCCGGATCCGACCTCTCCCTCAAAAGTTAGGCCTCAGCCTAGATTGCATTGGTTGACAAATAGCCAATTAAGCATGAAAAGTGAAAATGTGAAACTGACGTGAATTTCGAAAGGTATACATATATTCAGGTTCCCCACAGGTTGGGGAACCCGAAAAACTATGTTTTTCCCGGATCCGACCTCTCCCTCAAAAGTTAGGCCTCGGCCTAGATTGCATTTGTTGGCAAATTGCCAATTAAGCATCAACACCCAAAATGTGAAACTGACCTGAATTTCGAAATGTATACATATATTCAGGTTCTCCACAGGTTGGGAAACCCGAAAAAACCATGTTTTTTCCAGATCCGACCTCTCTCTCAAAAGTTAGGCCTCGGCCTAGATTGCATTTGTTGGCGTAGCCAATTAAGCATGAAAAGCAAAAATGTGAAACTGACCTCAAATTCGAAATGTATACATATATTCAGGTTCCCCA
Organism: Bothrops alternatus; assembly: GCA_034064705.1. Classification (NCBI taxonomy): domain Eukaryota; kingdom Metazoa; phylum Chordata; class Lepidosauria; order Squamata; family Viperidae; genus Bothrops; species Bothrops alternatus. The sequence continues at coordinate 17,095,983 of JARGCV010000085.1, forward strand.
CAGGTTGGGAAACCCGAAAAACCATGTTTTTTCCGGATCCGACCTCTCCCTCAAAAGTTAGGCCTCAGCCTAGATTGCATTGGTTGACAAATAGCCAATTAAGCATGAAAAGTGAAAATGTGAAACTGACGTGAATTTCGAAAGGTATACATATATTCAGGTTCCCCACAGGTTGGGGAACCCGAAAAACTATGTTTTTTCTGGATCCGACCTGTCCCTCAAAAGATAGGCCTCAGCCTAGATTGCATTTGTTGGCAAATTGCCAATTAAGCATGAACACCCAAAATGTGAAACTGACCTGAATTTCGAAATGTATACATATATTCAGGTTCCCCACAGGTTGGGGAACCCGAAAAAGTATGTTTTTCCTGGATCCGACCTCTCCCTCAAAAGTTAGGCCTCGGCCTAGATTGCATTTGTTGGCAAATTGCCAATTAAGCATGAAAACCCAAAATGTGAAACTGACGTGAATTTTGAAAGGTATACATATATTCAGGTTCCCCACAGGTTGGGGAACCCGAAAAACTATGTTTTTTCCGGATCCGACCTCTCCCTCAAAAGTTAGGCCTCGGCCTAGATTGCATTTGTTGGCAAATTGCCAATTAAGCATCAACACCCAAAATGTGAAACTGACCTGAATTTCGAAATGTATACATATATTCAGGTTCCCCACAGGTTGGGGAACCCGAAAAACTATGTTTTTCCTGGATCCAACCTCTCCCTCAAAAGTTAGGCCTCGGCCTAGATTGCATTTGTTGGCAAATTGCCAATTAAGCATGAAAACCCAAAATGTGAAACTGACCTGAATTTCGAAAGGTATACATATATTCAGGTTCCCCACAGGTTGGGAAACCCGAAAAACCATGTTTTTTCCAGATCCGACCGCTCCCTCAAAAGTTAGGCCTCGGCCTAGATTGCATTTGTTGGGAAATTGCCAATTAAGCATGAAAAGTGAAAATGTGAAACTGACCTGAATTTCGAAAGGTATACATATATTCAGGTTCCCCACAGGTTGGGGAACCCGAAAAACCATGTTTTTTCCGGATCCAACATCTGACTGAAAAGTTACGCCTCGGCTTAGATTGCATTTGTTGGGAAATTGCCAATTAAGCATGAAAAGTGAAAATGTGAAACTGACGTGAATTTCGAAATGTATACATATATTCAGGTTCCCCACAGGTTGGGGAACCCGAAAAACTATGTTTTTTCTGGATCCGACCTGTCCCTCAAAAGATAGGCCTCAGCCTAGATTGCATTTGTTGGCAAATTGCCAATTAAGCATGAACACCCAAAATGTGAAACTGACCTGAATTTCGAAATGTATACATATATTCAGGTTCCCCACAGGTTGGGGAACCCGAAAAACTATGTTTTTCCTGGATCCGACCTCTCCCTCAAAAGTTAGGCCTCGGCCTAGATTGCATTTGTTGGCAAATTGCCAATTAAGCATGAAAACCCAAAATGTGAAACTGACGTGAATTTCGAAAGGTATACATATATTCAGGTTCCCCACAGGTTGGGGAACCCGAAAAAACATGTTTTTTCCGGATCCAACATCTGACTGAAAAGTTAGGCCTCGGCCTAGATTGCATTTGTTGGCAAATTGCCAATTAAGCATGAAAACCCAAAATGTGAAACTGACGTGAATTTCGAAAGGTATACATATATTCAGGTTCCCCACAGGTTGGGGAACCCGAAAAAATATGTTTTTTCCGGATCCAACATCTGACTGAAAAGTTAGGCCTCGGCCTAGATTGCATTTGTTGGCAAAGTGCCAATTAAGCATGAAAACCCAAAATGTGAAACCGACCTGAATTTCGAAATGTATACATATATTCAGGTTCCCCACAGGTTGGGGAACCCGAAAAAACATGTTTTTTCCGGATCCAACATCTGACTGAAAAGTTAGGCGTCGGCCTAGATTGCATTTGTTGGCAAATTGCCAATTAAGCATGAAAACCCAAAATGTGAAACCGACCTGAATTTCGAAATGTATACATATATTCAGGTTCCCCACAGGTTGGGGAACCCGAAAAAACATGTTTTTTCTGGATCCGACCTGTCCCTCAAAAGATAGGCCTCAGCCTAGATTGCATTTGTTGGCAAATTGCCAATTAAGCATGAACACCCAAAATGTGAAACTGACCTGAATTTCGAAATGTATACATATATTCAGGTTCCCCACAGGTTGGGGAACCCGAAAAACTATGTTTTTCCTGGATCCGACCTCTCCCTCAAAAGTTAGGCCTCGGCCTAGATTGCATTTGTTGGCAAATTGCCAATTAAGCATGAAAACCCAAAATGTGAAACTGACCTGAATTTCGAAATGTATACATATATTCAGGTTCCCCACAGGTTGGGAAACCCGAAAAACCATGTTTTTCCCGGATCCGACCTCTCCCTCAAAAGTTAGGCCTTAGCCTAGATTGCCTTGGTTGACAAATAGCCAATTAAGCATGAAAAGTGAAAATGTGAAACTGACGTGAATTTCGAAAGGTATACATATATTCACGTTCCCCACAGGTTGGGGAACCCGAAAAACCATGTTTTTTCCGGATCCGACCTCTGCCTGAAAAGTTACGCCTCAGCTTAGATTGCATTTGTTGGGAAATTGCCAATTAAGCATGAAAAGTGAAAATGTGAAACTGACCTGAATTTCGAAATGTATACATATATTCAGGTTCCCCACAGGTTGGGGAACCCGAAAAACTATGTTTTTTCCGGATCCAACATCTGACTGAAAAGTTAGGCCTCGGCCTAGATTGCATTTGTTGGCAAATTGCCAATTAAGCATGAAAACCCAAAATGTGAAACCGACCTGAATTTCGAAATGTATACATATATTCAGGTTCCCCACAGGTTGGGGAACCCGAAAAAACATGTTTTTTCTGGATCCGACCTCTCCCTCAAAAGTTAGGCCTCGGCCTAGATTGCATTTGTTGGCAAATTGCCAATTAAGCATGAACACCCAAAATGTGAAACTGACCTGAATTTTGAAATCTATACATATATTCAGGTTCCCCACAGGTTGGGAAACCCGAAAAACCATGTTTTTTTCCAGATCCGACCTCTCCCTCAAAAGTTAGGCCTCGGCCTAGATTGCATTTGTTGGCGTAGCCAATTAAGCATGAAAAGCAAAAATGTGAAACTGACCTCAAATTCGAAATGTATACATATATTCAGGTTCCCCACAGGTTGGGAAACCCGAAAAACCATGTTTTTTCCGGATCCGACCTCTCCCTCAAAAGTTAGGCCTCAGCCTAGATTGCATTGGTTGACAAATAGCCAATTAAGCATGAAAAGTGAAAATGTGAAACTGACGTGAATTTCGAAAGGTATACATATATTCAGGTTCCCCACAGGTTGGGGAACCCGAAAAACTATGTTTTTTCCGCATCCTACCTCTGCCTGAAAAGTTACGCCTCAGCTTAGATTGCATTTGTTGGGAAATTGCCAATTAAGCATGAAAAGTGAAAATGTGAAACTGACCTGAATTTCGAAAGGTATACATATATTCAGGTTCCCCACAGGTTGGGGAACCCGAAAAACAATGTTTTTTCCGGATCCAACATCTGACTGAAAAGTTACGCCTCGGCTTAGATTGCATTTGTTGGGAAATTGCCAATTAAGCATGAAAAGTGAAAATGTGAAACTGACCTGAATTTCGAAATGTATACATATATTCAGGTTCCCCACAGGTTGGGGAACCCGAAAAACTATGTTTTTTCCGGATCCGACCTCTCCCTCAAAAGTTAGGCCTCGGCCTAGATTGCATTTGTTGGCAAATTGCCAATTAATCATCAACACCCAAAATGTGAAACTGACCTGAATTTCGAAATGTATACATATATTCAGGTTCCCCACAGGTTGGGGAACCCGAAAAACCATGTTTTTTCCGGATCCGACCTCTGCCTGAAAAGTTACGCCTCAGCTTAGATTGCATTTGTTGGGAAATTGCCAATTAAGCATCAAAAGTGAAAATGTGAAACTGACCTGAATTTCGAAATGTATACATATATTCAGGTTCCCCACAGGTTGGGGAACCCGAAAAACTATGTTTTTTCCGGATCCAACATCTGACTGAAAAGTTAGGCCTCGGCCTAGATTGCATTTGTTGGCAAATTGCCAATTAAGCATGAAAACCCAAAATGTGAAACTGACGTGAATTTCGAAAGATATACATATATTCAGGTTCCCCACAGGTTGGGGAACCCGAAAAAACATGTTTTTTCCGGATCCAACATCTGACTGAAGAGTTACGCCTCGGCTTAGATTGCATTTGTTGGGAAATTGCCAATTAAGCATGAAAAGTGAAAATGTGAAACCGACCTGAATTTCGAAATGTATACATATATTCAGGTTCCCCACAGGTTGGGGAACCCGAAAAACTATGTTTTTCCGGATCCGACCTCTCCCTCAAAAGTTAGGCCTCGGCCTAGATTGCATTTGTTGGCAAATTGCCAATTAAGCATCAACACCCAAAATGTGAATCTGACCTGAATTTCGAAAGGTATACATATATTCAGGTTCCCCACAGGTTGGGAAAACCGAAAAACCATGTTTTTTCCAGATCCGACCTCTCCCTCAAAAGTTAGGCCTCGGCCTAGATTGCATTTGTTGGCAAATTGCCAATTAAGCATGAAAACCCAAAATGTGAAACTGACCTGAATTTCGAAAGGTATACATATATTCAGGTTCCCCACAGGTTGGGGAACCCGAAAAAACATGTTTTTTCCGGATCCAACATCTGACTGAAAAGTTAGGCCTCGGCCTAGATTGCATTTGTTGGCAAATTGCCAATTAAGCATGAAAACCCAAAATGTGAAACTGACGTGAATTTCGAAAGGTATACATATATTCAGGTTCCCCACAGGTTGGGGAACCCGAAAAAATATGTTTTTTCCGGATCCAACATCTGACTGAAAAGTTAGGCCTCGGCCTAGATTGCATTTGTTGGCAAATTGCCAATTAAGCATGAAAACCCAAAATGTGAAACCGACCTGAATTTCGAAATGTATACATATATTCAGGTTCCCCACAGGTTGGGGAACCCGAAAAACTATGTTTTTCCTGGATCCGACCTCTCCCTCAAAAGTTAGGCCTCGGCCTAGATTGCATTTGTTGGCAAATTGCCAATTAAGCATGAAAACCCAAAATGTGAAACCGACCTGAATTTTGAAATGTATACATATATTCAGGTTCCCCACAGGTTGGGAAACCCGAAAAACCATGTTTTTTCCAGATCCGACCTCTCCCTCAAAAGATAGGCCTCGGCCTAGATTGCATTTGTTGGCGTAGCCAATTAAGCATGAAAAGCAAAAATGTGAAACTGACCTCAAATTCGAAATGTATACATATATTCAGGTTCCCCACAAGTTGGGGAACCCAAAAAAACATGTTTTTTCCGGATCCAACATCTGACTGAAAAGTTAGGCCTCGGCCTAGATTGCATTTGTTGGCAAATTGCCAATTAAGCATGAAAACCCAAAATGTGAAACTGACCTCAAATTCGAAATGTATACATATATTCAGGTTCCCCACAGGTTGGGGAACCCGAAAAACTATGTTTTTTCCGGATCCGACCTCTCCCTCAAAAGTTAGGCCTCGGCCTCGATTGCATTTGTTGGCAAATTGCCAATTAAGCATGAAAACCCAAAATGTGAAACCGACCTGAATTTCGAAATGTATACATATATTCAGGTTCCCCACAGGTTGGGGAACCCGAAAAACCATGTTTTTTCCGGATCCAACATCTGACTGAAAAGTTACGCCTCGGCTTAGATTGCATTTGTTGGGAAATTGCCAATTAAGCATGAAAAGTGAAAATGTGAAACCGACCTGAATTTCGAAATGTATACATATATTCAGGTTCCCCACAGGTTGGGGAACCCGAAAAACTATGTTTTTCCGGATCCGACCTCTCCCTCAAAAGTTAGGCCTCGGCCTAGATTGCATTTGTTGGCAAATTGCCAATTAAGCATCAACACCCAAAATGTGAATCTGACCTGAATTTCGAAAGGTATACATATATTCAGGTTCCCCACAGGTTGGGAAAACCGAAAAACCATGTTTTTTCCAGATCCGACCTCTCCCTCAAAAGTTAGGCCTCGGCCTAGATTGCATTTGTTGGCAAATTGCCAATTAAGCATGAAAACCCAAAATGTGAAACTGACCTGAATTTCGAAAGGTATACATATATTCAGGTTCCCCACAGGTTGGGAAACCCGAAAAACCATGTTTTTTCCAGATCCGACCTCTCCCTCAAAAGTTAGGCCTCGGCCTAGATTGCATTTGTTGGCGTAGCCAATTAAGCATGAAAAGCAAAAATGTGAAAGTGACCTCAAATTCGAAATGTATACATATATTCAGGTTCCCCACAGGTTGGGAAACCCGAAAAACCATGTTTTTTCCGGATCCGACCTCTCCCTCAAAAGTTAGGCCTCAGCCTAGATTGCATTGGTTGACAAATAGCCAATTAAGCATGAAAAGTGAAAATGTGAAACTGACGTGAATTTCGAAAGGTATACATATATTCAGGTTCCCCACAGGTTGGGGAACCCGAAAAACTATGTTTTTTCCGGATCCGACCTCTCCCTCAAAAGTTAGGCCTCGGCCTAGATTGCATTTGTTGGCAAATTGCCAATTAAGCATCAACACCCAAAATGTGAAACTGACCTGAATCTCGAAATGTATACATATATTCAGGTTCCCCACAGGTTGGGGAACCCAAAAAACTATGTTTTTCCTGGATCCGACCTCTCCCTCAAAAGTTAGGCCTCGGCCTAGATTGCATTTGTTGGCAAATTGCCAATTAAGCATGAAAACCCAAAATGTGAAACTGACCTGAATTTCGAAAGGTATACATATATTCAGGTTCCCCACAGGTTGGGAAACCCGAAAAACCATGTTTTTTCCAGATCCGACCGCTCCCTCAAAAGTTAGGCCTCGGCCTAGATTGCATTTGTTGGCGTAGCCAATTAAGCATGAAAAGCAAAAATGTGAAACTGACCTCAAATTCGAAATGTATACATATATTCAGGTTCCCCACAGGTTGGGAAACCCGAAAAACCATGTTTTTTCCGGATCCGACCTCTCCCTCAAAAGTTAGGCCTTAGCCTAGATTGCATTGGTTGACAAATAGCCAATTAAGCATGAAAAGTGAAAATGTGAAACTGACGTGAATTTCGAAAGGTATACATATATTCACGTTCCCCACAGGTTGGGGAACCCGAAAAACTATGTTTTTTCCACATCCGACCTCTGCCTGAAAAGTTACGCCTCAGCTTAGATTGCATTTGTTGGGAAATTGCCAATTAAGCATGAAAAGTGAAAATGTGAAACTGACCTGAATTTCGAAATGTATACATATATTCAGGTTCCCCACAGGTTGGGGAACCCGAAAAAACATGTTTTTTCCGGATCCAACATCTGACTGAAAAGTTAGGCGTCGGCCTAGATTGCATTTGTTGGCAAATTGCCAATTAAGCATGAAAACCCAAAATGTGAAACTGACGTGAATTTCGAAAGGTATACATATATTCAGGTTCCCCACAGGTTGGGGAACCCGAAAAAACATGTTTTTTCCGGATCCAACATCTGACTGAAAAGTTAGGCCTCGGCCTAGATTGCATTTGTTGGCAAATTGCCAATTAAGCATGAAAACCCAAAATGTGAAACTGACGTGAATTTCGAAAGGTATACATATATTCAGGTTCCCCACAGGTTGGGGAACCCGAAAAAATATGTTTTTTCCGGATCCAACATCTGACTGAAAAGTTAGGCCTCGGCCTAGATTGCATTTGTTGGCAAATTGCCAATTAAGCATGAAAACCCAAAATGTGAAACCGACCTGAATTTCGAAATGTATACATATATTCAGGTTCCCCACAGGTTGGGGAACCCGAAAAACTATGTTTTTCCTGGATCCGACCTCTCCCTCAAAAGTTAGGCCTCGGCCTAGATTGCATTTGTTGGCAAATTGCCAATTAAGCATGAAAACCCAAAATGTGAAACCGACCTGAATTTTGAAATGTATACATATATTCAGGTTCCCCACAGGTTGGGAAACCCGAAAAACCATGTTTTTTCCAGATCCGACCTCTCCCTCAAAAGATAGGCCTCGGCCTAGATTGCATTTGTTGGCGTAGCCAATTAAGCATGAAAAGCAAAAATGTGAAACTGACCTCAAATTCGAAATGTATACATATATTCAGGTTCCCCACAAGTTGGGGAACCCAAAAAAACATGTTTTTTCCGGATCCAACATCTGACTGAAAAGTTAGGCCTCGGCCTAGATTGCATTTGTTGGCAAATTGCCAATTAAGCATGAAAACCCAAAATGTGAAACTGACGTGAATTTCGAAAGGTATACATATATTCAGGTTCCCCACAGGTTGGGGAACCCGAAAAAACATGTTTTTTCCGGATCCAACATCTGACTGAAAAGTTAGGCCTCGGCCTAGATTGCATTTGTTGGCAAATTGCCAATTAAGCATGAAAACCCAAAATGTGAAACCGACCTGAATTTCGAAATGTATACATATATTCAGGTTCCCCACAGGTTGGGGAACCCGAAAAACTATGTTTTTCCTGGATCCGACCTCTCCCTCAAAAGTTAGGCCTCGGCCTAGATTGCATTTGTTGGCAAATTGCCAATTAAGCATGAAAACCCAAAATGTGAAACCGACCTGAATTTCAAAATGTATACATATATTCAGGTTGCCCACAGGTTGGGAAACCCGAAAAACCATGTTTTTTCCAGATCCGACCTCTCCCTCAAAAGATAGGCCTCGGCCTAGATTGCATTTGTTGGCGTAGCCAATTAAGCATGAAAACCCAAAATGTGAAACTGACCTGAATTTCGAAATGTATACATATATTCAGGTTCCCCACAGGTTGGGGAACCCGAAAAACCATGTTTTTTCCGGATCCAACATCTGACTGAAAAGTTACGCCTCGGCTTAGATTGCATTTGTTGGGAAATTGCCAATTAAGCATGAAAAGTGAAAATGTGAAACTGACCTGAATTTCGAAATGTATACATATATTCAGGTTCCCCACAGGTTGGGGAACCCGAAAAACTATGTTTTTTCCGCATCCGACCTCTCCCTCAAAAGTTAGGCCTCAGCCTAGATTGCATTGGTTGACAAATAGCCAATTAAGCATGAAAAGTGAAAATGTGAAACTGACGTGAATTTCGAAAGGTATACATATATTCAGGTTCCCCACAGGTTGGGGAACCCGAAAAACTATGTTTTTTCCGGATCTGACCTCTCCCTCAAAAGTTAGGCCTCGGCCTAGATTGCATTTGTTGGCAAATTGCCAATTAAGCATCAACACCCAAAATGTGAAACTGACCTGAATTTCGAAATGTATACATATATTCAGGTTCCCCACAGGTTGGGAAACCCGAAAAACCATGTTTTTTCCAGATCCGACCTCTCCCTCAAAAGTTAGGCCTCGGCCTAGATTGCATTTGTTGGCGTAGCCAATTAAGCATGAAAAGCAAATATGTGAAACTGACCTCAAATTCGAAATGTATACATATATTCAGGTTCCCCACAAGTTGGGGAACCCGAAAAAACATGTTTTTTCCGGATCCAACATCTGACTGAAAAGTTAGGCCTCGGCCTAGATTGCATTTGTTGGCAAATTGCCAATTAAGCATGAAAATCCAAAATGTGAAACTGACGTGAATTTCGAAAGGTATACATATATTCAGGTTCCCCACAGGTTGGGGAACCCGAAAAACTATGTTTTTTCCGGATCCGACCTCTCCCTCAAAAGTTAGGCCTCGGCCTAGATTGCATTTGTTGGCAAATTGCCAATTAAGCATCAACACCCAAAATGTGAAACTGACCTGAATTTCGAAATGTATACATATATTCAGGTTCCCCACAGGTTGGGAAACCCGAAAAACCATGTTTTTTCCAGATCCGACCTCTCCCTCAAAAGTTAGGCCTCGGCCTAGATTGCATTTGTTGGCGTAGCCAATTAAGCATGAAAAGCAAAAATGTGAAACTGACCTCAAATTCGAAATGTATACATATATTCAGGTTCCCCACAGGTTGGGGAACCCGAAAAACTATGTTTTTTCCGGATCCGACCTCTCCCTCAAAAGTTAGGCCTCGGCCTCGATTGCATTTGTTGGCAAATTGCCAATTAAGCATGAAAACCCAAAATGTGAAACCGACCTGAATTTCGAAATGTATACATATATTCAGGTTCCCCACAGGTTGGGGAACCCGAAAAACCATGTTTTTTCCGGATCCAACATCTGACTGAAAAGTTACGCCTCGGCTTAGATTGCATTTGTTGGGAAATTGCCAATTAAGCATGAAAAGTGAAAATGTGAAACCGACCTGAATTTCGAAATGTATACATATATTCAGGTTCCCCACAGGTTGGGGAACCCGAAAAACTATGTTTTTCCGGATCCGACCTCTCCCTCAAAAGTTAGGCCTCGGCCTAGATTGCATTTGTTGGCAAATTGCCAATTAAGCATCAACACCCAAAATGTGAATCTGACCTGAATTTCGAAAGGTATACATATATTCAGGTTCCCCACAGGTTGGGAAAACCGAAAAACCATGTTTTTTCCAGATCCGACCTCTCCCTCAAAAGTTAGGCCTCGGCCTAGATTGCATTTGTTGGCAAATTGCCAATTAAGCATGAAAACCCAAAATGTGAAACTGACCTGAATTTCGAAAGGTATACATATATTCAGGTTCCCCACAGGTTGGGAAACCCGAAAAACCATGTTTTTTCCAGATCCGACCTCTCCCTCAAAAGTTAGGCCTCGGCCTAGATTGCATTTGTTGGCGTAGCCAATTAAGCATGAAAAACAAAAATGTGAAACTGACCTCAAATTCGAAATGTATACATATATTCAGGTTCCCCACAAGTTGGGGAACCCAAAAAAACATGTTTTTTCCGGATCCAACATCTGACTGAAAAGTTAGGCCTCGGCCTAGATTGCATTTGTTGGCAAATTGCCAATTAAGCATGAAAAGCCAAAATGTGAAACTGACGTGAATTTCGAAAGATATACATATATTCAGGTTCCCCACAGGTTGGGGAACCCGAAAAAACATGTTTTTTCCGGATCCAACATCTGACTGAAAAGTTAGGCCTCGGCCTAGATTGCATTTGTTGGCAAATTGCCAATTAAGCATGAAAACCCAAAATGTGAAACTGACGTGAATTTCGAAAGGTATACATATATTCAGGTTCCCCACAGGTTGGGGAACCCGAAAAAATATGTTTTTTCCGGATCCAACATCTGACTGAAAAGTTAGGCCTCGGCTTAGATTGCATTTGTTGGCAAATTGCCAATTAAGCATGAAAACCCAAAATGTGAAACCGACCTGAATTTCGAAATGTATACATATATTCAGGTTCCCCACAGGTTGGGGAACCCGAAAAACTATGTTTTTCCTGGATCCGACCTCTCCCTCAAAAGTTAGGCCTCGGCCTAGATTGCATTTGTTGGCAAATTGCCAATTAAGCATGAAAACCCAAAATGTGAAACCGACCTGAATTTTGAAATGTATACATATATTCAGGTTCCCCACAGGTTGGGAAACCCGAAAAACCATGTTTTTTCCAGATCCGACCTCTCCCTCAAAAGATAGGCCTCGGCCTAGATTGCATTTGTTGGCGTAGCCAATTAAGCATGAAAAGCAAAAATGTGAAACTGACCTCAAATTCGAAATGTATACATATATTCAGGTTCCCCACAAGTTGGGGAACCCAAAAAAACATGTTTTTTCCGGATCCAACATCTGACTGAAAAGTTAGGCCTCGGCCTAGATTGCATTTGTTGGCAAATTGCCAATTAAGCATGAAAACCCAAAATGTGAAACTGACCTCAAATTCGAAATGTATACATATATTCAGGTTCCCCACAGGTTGGGGAACCCGAAAAACTATGTTTTTTCCGGATCCGACCTCTCCCTCAAAAGTTAGGCCTCGGCCTCGATTGCATTTGTTGGCAAATTGCCAATTAAGCATGAAAACCCAAAATGTGAAACCGACCTGAATTTCGAAATGTATACATATATTCAGGTTCCCCACAGGTTGGGGAACCCGAAAAACCATGTTTTTTCCGGATCCAACATCTGACTGAAAAGTTACGCCTCGGCTTAGATTGCATTTGTTGGGAAATTGCCAATTAAGCATGAAAAGTGAAAATGTGAAACCGACCTGAATTTCGAAATGTATACATATATTCAGGTTCCCCACAGGTTGGGGAACCCGAAAAACTATGTTTTTCCGGATCCGACCTCTCCCTCAAAAGTTAGGCCTCGGCCTAGATTGCATTTGTTGGCAAATTGCCAATTAAGCATCAACACCCAAAATGTGAATCTGACCTGAATTTCGAAAGGTATACATATATTCAGGTTCCCCACAGGTTGGGAAAACCGAAAAACCATGTTTTTTCCAGATCCGACCTCTCCCTCAAAAGTTAGGCCTCGGCCTAGATTGCATTTGTTGGCAAATTGCCAATTAAGCATGAAAACCCAAAATGTGAAACTGACCTGAATTTCGAAAGGTATACATATATTCAGGTTCCCCACAGGTTGGGAAACCCGAAAAACCATGTTTTTTCCAGATCCGACCTCTCCCTCAAAAGTTAGGCCTCGGCCTAGATTGCATTTGTTGGCGTAGCCAATTAAGCATGAAAAGCAAAAATGTGAAACTGACCTCAAATTCGAAATGTATACATATATTCAGGTTCCCCACAGGTTGGGAAACCCGAAAAACCATGTTTTTTCCGGATCCGACCTCTCCCTCAAAAGTTAGGCCTCAGCCTAGATTGCATTGGTTGACAAATAGCCAATTAAGCATGAAAAGTGAAAATGTGAAACTGACGTGAATTTCGAAAGGTATACATATATTCAGGTTCCCCACAGGTTGGGGAACCCGAAAAACTATGTTTTTTCCGGATCCGACCTCTCCCTCAAAAGTTAGGCCTCGGCCTAGATTGCATTTGTTGGCAAATTGCCAATTAAGCATCAACACCCAAAATGTGAAACTGACCTGAATCTCGAAATGTATACATATATTCAGGTTCCCCACAGGTTGGGGAACCCAAAAAACTATGTTTTTCCTGGATCCGACCTCTCCCTCAAAAGTTAGGCCTCGGCCTAGATTGCATTTGTTGGCAAATTGCCAATTAAGCATGAAAACCCAAAATGTGAAACTGACCTGAATTTCGAAAGGTATACATATATTCAGGTTCCCCACAGGTTGGGAAACCCGAAAAACCATGTTTTTTCCAGATCCGACCGCTCCCTCAAAAGTTAGGCCTCGGCCTAGATTGCATTTGTTGGCGTAGCCAATTAAGCATGAAAAGCAAAAATGTGAAACTGACCTCAAATTCGAAATGTATACATATATTCAGGTTCCCCACAGGTTGGGAAACCCGAAAAACCATGTTTTTTCCGGATCCGACCTCTCCCTCAAAAGTTAGGCCTTAGCCTAGATTGCATTGGTTGACAAATAGCCAATTAAGCATGAAAAGTGAAAATGTGAAACTGACGTGAATTTCGAAAGGTATACATATATTCACGTTCCCCACAGGTTGGGGAACCCGAAAAACTATGTTTTTTCCACATCCGACCTCTGCCTGAAAAGTTACGCCTCAGCTTAGATTGCATTTGTTGGGAAATTGCCAATTAAGCATGAAAAGTGAAAATGTGAAACTGACCTGAATTTCGAAATGTATACATATATTCAGGTTCCCCACAGGTTGGGGAACCCGAAAAAACATGTTTTTTCCGGATCCAACATCTGACTGAAAAGTTAGGCGTCGGCCTAGATTGCATTTGTTGGCAAATTGCCAATTAAGCATGAAAACCCAAAATGTGAAACTGACGTGAATTTCGAAAGGTATACATATATTCAGGTTCCCCACAGGTTGGGGAACCCGAAAAAACATGTTTTTTCCGGATCCAACATCTGACTGAAAAGTTAGGCCTCGGCCTAGATTGCATTTGTTGGCAAATTGCCAATTAAGCATGAAAACCCAAAATGTGAAACTGACGTGAATTTCGAAAGGTATACATATATTCAGGTTCCCCACAGGTTGGGGAACCCGAAAAAATATGTTTTTTCCGGATCCAACATCTGACTGAAAAGTTAGGCCTCGGCCTAGATTGCATTTGTTGGCAAATTGCCAATTAAGCATGAAAACCCAAAATGTGAAACCGACCTGAATTTCGAAATGTATACATATATTCAGGTTCCCCACAGGTTGGGGAACCCGAAAAACTATGTTTTTCCTGGATCCGACCTCTCCCTCTAAAGTTAGGCCTCGGCCTAGATTGCATTTGTTGGCAAATTGCCAATTAAGCATGAAAACCCAAAATGTGAAACCGACCTGAATTTTGAAATGTATACATATATTCAGGTTCCCCACAGGTTGGGAAACCCGAAAAACCATGTTTTTTCCAGATCCGACCTCTCCCTCAAAAGATAGGCCTCGGCCTAGATTGCATTTGTTGGCGTAGCCAATTAAGCATGAAAAGCAAAAATGTGAAACTGACCTCAAATTCGAAATGTATACATATATTCAGGTTCCCCACAAGTTGGGGAACCCAAAAAAACATGTTTTTTCCGGATCCAACATCTGACTGAAAAGTTAGGCCTCGGCCTAGATTGCATTTGTTGGCAAATTGCCAATTAAGCATGAAAACCCAAAATGTGAAACTGACGTGAATTTCGAAAGGTATACATATATTCAGGTTCCCCACAGGTTGGGGAACCCGAAAAAACATGTTTTTTCCGGATCCAACATCTGACTGAAAAGTTAGGCCTCGGCCTAGATTGCATTTGTTGGCAAATTGCCAATTAAGCATGAACACCCAAAATGTGAAACCGACCTGAATTTCGAAATGTATACATATATTCAGGTTCCCCACAGGTTGGGGAACCCGAAAAACTATGTTTTTCCTGGATCCGACCTCTCCCTCAAAAGTTAGGCCTCGGCCTAGATTGCATTTGTTGGCAAATTGCCAATTAAGCATGAAAACCCAAAATGTGAAACCGACCTGAATTTCAAAATGTATACATATATTCAGGTTGCCCACAGGTTGGGAAACCCGAAAAACCATGTTTTTTCCAGATCCGACCTCTCCCTCAAAAGATAGGCCTCGGCCTAGATTGCATTTGTTGGCGTAGCCAATTAATCATGAAAAGCAAAAATGTAAAACTGACCTCAAATTCGAAATGTATACATATATTCAGGTTCCCCACAGGTTGGGAAACCCGAAAAACCATGTTTTTTCCGGATCCGACCTCTCCCTCAAAAGTTAGGCCTCAGCCTAGATTGCATTGGTTGACAAATAGCCAATTAAGCATGAAAAGTGAAAATGTGAAACTGACGTGAATTTCGAAAGGTATACATATATTCAGGTTCCCCACAGGTTGGGGAACCCGAAAAACTATGTTTTTTCCAGATCCGACCGCTCCCTCAAAAGTTAGGCCTCGGCCTAGATTGCATTTGTTGGCGTAGCCAATTAAGCATGAAAAGCAAAAATGTGAAACTGACCTCAAATTCGAAATGTATACATATATTCAGGTTCCCCACAGGTTGGGAAACCCGAAAAACCATGTTTTTTCCGGATCCGACCTCTCCCTCAAAAGTTAGGCCTTAGCCTAGATTGCATTGGTTGACAAATAGCCAATTAAGCATGAAAAGTGAAAATGTGAAACCGACCTGAATTTCGAAATGTATACATATATTCAGGTTCCCCACAGGTTGGGGAACCCGAAAAACTATGTTTTTCCTGGATCCGACCTCTCCCTCAAAAGTTAGGCCTCGGCCTAGATTGCATTTGTTGGCAAATTGCCAATTAAGCATGAAAACCCAAAATGTGAAACCGACCTGAATTTTGAAATGTATACATATATTCAGGTTCCCCACAGGTTGGGGAACCCGAAAAACTATGTTTTTCCGGATCCGACCTCTCCCTCAAAAGTTAGGCCTCGGCCTAGATTGCATTTGTTGGCAAATTGC
Organism: Bothrops alternatus; assembly: GCA_034064705.1. Classification (NCBI taxonomy): domain Eukaryota; kingdom Metazoa; phylum Chordata; class Lepidosauria; order Squamata; family Viperidae; genus Bothrops; species Bothrops alternatus. The sequence goes on from JARGCV010000085.1 coordinate 17,112,004, forward strand.
CAATTAAGCATCAACACCCAAAATGTGAATCTGACCTGAATTTCGAAAGGTATACATATATTCAGGTTCCCCACAGGTTGGGAAAACCGAAAAACCATGTTTTTTCCAGATCCGACCTCTCCCTCAAAAGTTAGGCCTCGGCCTAGATTGCATTTGTTGGCAAATTGCCAATTAAGCATGAAAACCCAAAATGTGAAACTGACCTGAATTTCGAAAGGTATACATATATTCAGGTTCCCCACAGGTTGGGAAACCCGAAAAACCATGTTTTTTCCAGATCCGACCTCTCCCTCAAAAGTTAGGCCTCGGCCTAGATTGCATTTGTTGGCGTAGCCAATTAAGCATGAAAAGCAAAAATGTGAAACTGACCTCAAATTCGAAATGTATACATATATTCAGGTTCCCCACAGGTTGGGAAACCCGAAAAACCATGTTTTTTCCGGATCCGACCTCTCCCTCAAAAGTTAGGCCTCAGCCTAGATTGCATTGGTTGACAAATAGCCAATTAAGCATGAAAAGTGAAAATGTGAAACTGACGTGAATTTCGAAAGGTATACATATATTCAGGTTCCCCACAGGTTGGGGAACCCGAAAAACTATGTTTTTTCCGGATCCGACCTCTCCCTCAAAAGTTAGGCCTCGGCCTAGATTGCATTTGTTGGCAAATTGCCAATTAAGCATCAACACCCAAAATGTGAAACTGACCTGAATTTCGAAAGGTATACATATATTCAGGTTCCCCACAGGTTGGGAAACCCGAAAAACCATGTTTTTTCCAGATCCGACCGCTCCCTCAAAAGTTAGGCCTCGGCCTAGATTGCATTTGTTGGCGTAGCCAATTAAGCATGAAAAGCAAAAATGTGAAACTGACCTCAAATTCGAAATGTATACATATATTCAGGTTCCCCACAGGTTGGGAAACCCGAAAAACCATGTTTTTTCCGGATCCGACCTCTCCCTCAAAAGTTAGGCCTTAGCCTAGATTGCATTGGTTGACAAATAGCCAATTAAGCATGAAAAGTGAAAATGTGAAACTGACGTGAATTTCGAAAGGTATACATATATTCACGTTCCCCACAGGTTGGGGAACCCGAAAAACTATGTTTTTTCCACATCCGACCTCTGCCTGAAAAGTTACGCCTCAGCTTAGATTGCATTTGTTGGGAAATTGCCAATTAAGCATGAAAAGTGAAAATGTGAAACTGACCTGAATTTCGAAATGTATACATATATTCAGGTTCCCCACAGGTTGGGGAACCCGAAAAAACATGTTTTTTCCGGATCCAACATCTGACTGAAAAGTTAGGCCTCGGCCTAGATTGCATTTGTTGGCATATTGCCAATTAAGCATGAAAACCCAAAATGTGAAACTGACGTGAATTTCGAAAGGTATACATATATTCAGGTTCCCCACAGGTTGGGGAACCCGAAAAAATATGTTTTTTCCGGATCCAACATCTGACTGAAAAGTTAGGCCTCGGCCTAGATTGCATTTGTTGGCAAATTGCCAATTAAGCATGAAAACCCAAAATGTGAAACCGACCTGAATTTCGAAATGTATACATATATTCAGGTTCCCCACAGGTTGGGGAACCCGAAAAACTATGTTTTTCCTGGATCCGACCTCTCCCTCAAAAGTTAGGCCTCGGCCTAGATTGCATTTGTTGGCAAATTGCCAATTAAGCATGAAAACCCAAAATGTGAAACCGACCTGAATTTCAAAATGTATACATATATTCAGGTTGCCCACAGGTTGGGAAACCCGAAAAACCATGTTTTTTCCAGATCCGACCTCTCCCTCAAAAGATAGGCCTCGGCCTAGATTGCATTTGTTGGCGTAGCCAATTAAGCATGAAAAGCAAAAATGTAAAACTGACCTCAAATTCGAAATGTATACATATATTCAGGTTCCCCACAGGTTGGGAAACCCGAAAAACCATGTTTTTTCCGGATCCGACCTCTCCCTCAAAAGTTAGGCCTCAGCCTAGATTGCATTGGTTGACAAATAGCCAATTAAGCATGAAAAGTGAAAATGTGAAACTGACGTGAATTTCGAAAGGTATACATATATTCAGGTTCCCCACAGGTTGGGGAACCCGAAAAACTATGTTTTTTCCGGATCCGACCTCTCCCTCAAAAGTTAGGCCTCGGCCTAGATTGCATTTGTTGGCAAATTGCCAATTAAGCATGAAAACCCAAAATGTGAAACTGACCTGAATTTCGAAAGGTATACATATATTCAGGTTCCCCACAGGTTGGGAAACCCGAAAAACCATGTTTTTTCCAGATCCGACCGCTCCCTCAAAAGTTAGGCCTCGGCCTAGATTGCATTTGTTGGCGTAGCCAATTAAGCATGAAAAGCAAAAATGTGAAACTGACCTCAAATTCGAAATGTATACATATATTCAGGTTCCCCACAGGTTGGGAAACCCGAAAAACCATGTTTTTTCCGGATCCGACCTCTCCCTCAAAAGTTAGGCCTCAGCCTAGATTGCATTGGTTGACAAATAGCCAATTAAGCATGAAAAGTGAAAATGTGAAACTGACGTGAATTTCGAAAGGTATACATATATTCAGGTTCCCCACAGGTTGGGGAACCCGAAAAACTATGTTTTTTCCGGATCCGACCTCTCCCTCAAAAGTTAGGCCTCGGCCTAGATTGCATTTGTTGGCAAATTGCCAATTAAGCATGAAAACCCAAAATGTGAAACTGACCTGAATTTCGAAAGGTATACATATATTCAGGTTCCCCACAGGTTGGGAAACCCGAAAAACCATGTTTTTTCCAGATCCGACCGCTCCCTCAAAAGTTAGGCCTCGGCCTAGATTGCATTTGTTGGCGTAGCCAATTAAGCATGAAAAGCAAAAATGTGAAACTGACCTCAAATTCGAAATGTATACATATATTCAGGTTCCCCACAGGTTGGGAAACCCGAAAAACCATGTTTTTTCCGGATCCGACCTCTCCCTCAAAAGTTAGGCCTTAGGCTAGATTGCATTGGTTGACAAATAGCCAATTAAGCATGAAAAGTGAAAATGTGAAACCGACCTGAATTTTGAAATGTATACATATATTCAGGTTCCCCACAGGTTGGGGAACCCGAAAAACCATGTTTTTTCCAGATCCGACCTCTCCCTCAAAAGTTAGGCCTCGGCCTAGATTGCATTTGTTGGCAAATTGCCAATTAAGCATGAAAACCCAAAATGTGAAACTGACCTGAATTTCGAAAGGTATACATATATTCAGGTTCCCCACAGGTTGGGAAACCCGAAAAACCATGTTTTTTCCAGATCCGACCTCTCCCTCAAAAGTTAGGCCTCGGCCTAGATTGCATTTGTTGGCGTAGCCAATTAAGCATGAAAAGCAAAAATGTGAAACTGACCTCAAATTCGAAATGTATACATATATTCAGGTTCCCCACAGGTTGGGAAACCCGAAAAACCATGTTTTTTCCGGATCCGACCTCTCCCTCAAAAGTTAGGCCTCAGCCTAGATTGCATTGGTTGACAAATAGCCAATTAAGCATGAAAAGTGAAAATGTGAAACTGACGTGAATTTCGAAAGGTATACATATATTCAGGTTCCCCACAGGTTGGGGAACCCAAAAAACTATGTTTTTCCTGGATCCGACCTCTCCCTCAAAAGTTAGGCCTCGGCCTAGATTGCATTTGTTGGCAAATTGCCAATTAAGCATGAAAACCCAAAATGTGAAACCGACCTGAATTTTGAAATGTATACATATATTCAGGTTCCCCACAGGTTGGGAAACCCGAAAAACCATGTTTTTTCCAGATCCGACCTCTCCCTCAAAAGATAGGCCTCGGCCTAGATTGCATTTGTTGGCAAATTGCCAATTAAGCATGAAAACCCAAAATGTGAAACCGACCTGAATTTTGAAATGTATACATATATTCAGGTTCCCCACAGGTTGGGGAACCCGAAAAAACATGTTTTTTCCGGATCCAACATCTGACTGAAAAGTTAGGCCTCGGCCTAGATTGCATTTGTTGGCAAATTGCCAATTAAGCATGAAAACCCAAAATGTGAAACTGACGTGAATTTCGAAAGGTATACATATATTCAGGTTCCCCACAGGTTGGGGAACCCGAAAAAATATGTTTTTTCCGGATCCAACATCTGACTGAAAAGTTAGGCCTCGGCCTAGATTGCATTTGTTGGCAAATTGCCAATTAAGCATGAAAACCCAAAATGTGAAACCGACCTGAATTTCGAAATGTATACATATATTCAGGTTCCCCACAGGTTGGGGAACCCGAAAAACTATGTTTTTCCTGGATCCGACCTCTCCCTCTAAAGTTAGGCCTCGGCCTAGATTGCATTTGTTGGCAAATTGCCAATTAAGCATGAAAACCCAAAATGTGAAACCGACCTGAATTTTGAAATGTATACATATATTCAGGTTCCCCACAGGTTGGGAAACCCGAAAAACCATGTTTTTTCCAGATCCGACCTCTCCCTCAAAAGATAGGCCTCGGCCTAGATTGCATTTGTTGGCGTAGCCAATTAAGCATGAAAAGCAAAAATGTGAAACTGACCTCAAATTCGAAATGTATACATATATTCAGGTTCCCCACAAGTTGGGGAACCCAAAAAAACATGTTTTTTCCGGATCCAACATCTGACTGAAAAGTTAGGCCTCGGCCTAGATTGCATTTGTTGGCAAATTGCCAATTAAGCATGAAAACCCAAAATGTGAAACTGACGTGAATTTCGAAAGGTATACATATATTCAGGTTCCCCACAGGTTGGGGAACCCGAAAAAACATGTTTTTTCCGGATCCAACATCTGACTGAAAAGTTAGGCCTCGGCCTAGATTGCATTTGTTGGCAAATTGCCAATTAAGCATGAACACCCAAAATGTGAAACCGACCTGAATTTCGAAATGTATACATATATTCAGGTTCCCCACAGGTTGGGGAACCCGAAAAACTATGTTTTTCCTGGATCCGACCTCTCCCTCAAAAGTTAGGCCTCGGCCTAGATTGCATTTGTTGGCAAATTGCCAATTAAGCATGAAAACCCAAAATGTGAAACCGACCTGAATTTCAAAATGTATACATATATTCAGGTTGCCCACAGGTTGGGAAACCCGAAAAACCATGTTTTTTCCAGATCCGACCTCTCCCTCAAAAGATAGGCCTCGGCCTAGATTGCATTTGTTGGCGTAGCCAATTAATCATGAAAAGCAAAAATGTAAAACTGACCTCAAATTCGAAATGTATACATATATTCAGGTTCCCCACAGGTTGGGAAACCCGAAAAACCATGTTTTTTCCGGATCCGACCTCTCCCTCAAAAGTTAGGCCTCAGCCTAGATTGCATTGGTTGACAAATAGCCAATTAAGCATGAAAAGTGAAAATGTGAAACTGACGTGAATTTCGAAAGGTATACATATATTCAGGTTCCCCACAGGTTGGGGAACCCGAAAAACTATGTTTTTTCCAGATCCGACCGCTCCCTCAAAAGTTAGGCCTCGGCCTAGATTGCATTTGTTGGCGTAGCCAATTAAGCATGAAAAGCAAAAATGTGAAACTGACCTCAAATTCGAAATGTATACATATATTCAGGTTCCCCACAGGTTGGGAAACCCGAAAAACCATGTTTTTTCCGGATCCGACCTCTCCCTCAAAAGTTAGGCCTTAGCCTAGATTGCATTGGTTGACAAATAGCCAATTAAGCATGAAAAGTGAAAATGTGAAACCGACCTGAATTTCGAAATGTATACATATATTCAGGTTCCCCACAGGTTGGGGAACCCGAAAAACTATGTTTTTCCTGGATCCGACCTCTCCCTCAAAAGTTAGGCCTCGGCCTAGATTGCATTTGTTGGCAAATTGCCAATTAAGCATGAAAACCCAAAATGTGAAACCGACCTGAATTTTGAAATGTATACATATATTCAGGTTCCCCACAGGTTGGGGAACCCGAAAAACTATGTTTTTCCGGATCCGACCTCTCCCTCAAAAGTTAGGCCTCGGCCTAGATTGCATTTGTTGGCAAATTGCCAATTAAGCATCAACACCCAAAATGTGAATCTGACCTGAATTTCGAAAGGTATACATATATTCAGGTTCCCCACAGGTTGGGAAAACCGAAAAACCATGTTTTTTCCAGATCCGACCTCTCCCTCAAAAGTTAGGCCTCGGCCTAGATTGCATTTGTTGGCAAATTGCCAATTAAGCATGAAAACCCAAAATGTGAAACTGACCTGAATTTCGAAAGGTATACATATATTCAGGTTCCCCACAGGTTGGGAAACCCGAAAAACCATGTTTTTTCCAGATCCGACCTCTCCCTCAAAAGTTAGGCCTCGGCCTAGATTGCATTTGTTGGCGTAGCCAATTAAGCATGAAAAGCAAAAATGTGAAACTGACCTCAAATTCGAAATGTATACATATATTCAGGTTCCCCACAGGTTGGGAAACCCGAAAAACCATGTTTTTTCCGGATCCGACCTCTCCCTCAAAAGTTAGGCCTCAGCCTAGATTGCATTGGTTGACAAATAGCCAATTAAGCATGAAAAGTGAAAATGTGAAACTGACGTGAATTTCGAAAGGTATACATATATTCAGGTTCCCCACAGGTTGGGGAACCCGAAAAACTATGTTTTTTCCGGATCCGACCTCTCCCTCAAAAGTTAGGCCTCGGCCTAGATTGCATTTGTTGGCAAATTGCCAATTAAGCATCAACACCCAAAATGTGAAACTGACCTGAATTTCGAAAGGTATACATATATTCAGGTTCCCCACAGGTTGGGAAACCCGAAAAACCATGTTTTTTCCAGATCCGACCGCTCCCTCAAAAGTTAGGCCTCGGCCTAGATTGCATTTGTTGGCGTAGCCAATTAATCATGAAAAGCAAAAATGTGAAACTGACCTCAAATTCGAAATGTATACATATATTCAGGTTCCCCACAGGTTGGGAAACCCGAAAAACCATGTTTTTTCCGGATCCGACCTCTCCCTCAAAAGTTAGGCCTTAGCCTAGATTGCATTGGTTGACAAATAGCCAATTAAGCATGAAAAGTGAAAATGTGAAACTGACGTGAATTTCGAAAGGTATACATATATTCACGTTCCCCACAGGTTGGGGAACCCGAAAAACTATGTTTTTTCCACATCCGACCTCTGCCTGAAAAGTTACGCCTCAGCTTAGATTGCATTTGTTGGGAAATTGCCAATTAAGCATGAAAAGTGAAAATGTGAAACTGACCTGAATTTCGAAATGTATACATATATTCAGGTTCCCCACAGGTTGGGGAACCCGAAAAAACATGTTTTTTCCGGATCCAACATCTGACTGAAAAGTTAGGCCTCGGCCTAGATTGCATTTGTTGGCATATTGCCAATTAAGCATGAAAACCCAAAATGTGAAACTGACGTGAATTTCGAAAGGTATACATATATTCAGGTTCCCCACAGGTTGGGGAACCCGAAAAAATATGTTTTTTCCGGATCCAACATCTGACTGAAAAGTTAGGCCTCGGCCTAGATTGCATTTGTTGGCAAATTGCCAATTAAGCATGAAAACCCAAAATGTGAAACCGACCTGAATTTCGAAATGTATACATATATTCAGGTTCCCCACAGGTTGGGGAACCCGAAAAACTATGTTTTTCCTGGATCCGACCTCTCCCTCAAAAGTTAGGCCTCGGCCTAGATTGCATTTGTTGGCAAATTGCCAATTAAGCATGAAAACCCAAAATGTGAAACCGACCTGAATTTCAAAATGTATACATATATTCAGGTTGCCCACAGGTTGGGAAACCCGAAAAACCATGTTTTTTCCAGATCCGACCTCTCCCTCAAAAGATAGGCCTCGGCCTAGATTGCATTTGTTGGCGTAGCCAATTAAGCATGAAAAGCAAAAATGTAAAACTGACCTCAAATTCGAAATGTATACATATATTCAGGTTCCCCACAGGTTGGGAAACCCGAAAAACCATGTTTTTTCCGGATCCGACCTCTCCCTCAAAAGTTAGGCCTCAGCCTAGATTGCATTGGTTGACAAATAGCCAATTAAGCATGAAAAGTGAAAATGTGAAACTGACGTGAATTTCGAAAGGTATACATATATTCAGGTTCCCCACAGGTTGGGGAACCCGAAAAACTATGTTTTTTCCGGATCCGACCTCTCCCTCAAAAGTTAGGCCTCGGCCTAGATTGCATTTGTTGGCAAATTGCCAATTAAGCATGAAAACCCAAAATGTGAAACTGACCTGAATTTCGAAAGGTATACATATATTCAGGTTCCCCACAGGTTGGGAAACCCGAAAAACCATGTTTTTTCCAGATCCGACCGCTCCCTCAAAAGTTAGGCCTCGGCCTAGATTGCATTTGTTGGCGTAGCCAATTAAGCATGAAAAGCAAAAATGTGAAACTGACCTCAAATTCGAAATGTATACATATATTCAGGTTCCCCACAGGTTGGGAAACCCGAAAAACCATGTTTTTTCCGGATCCGACCTCTCCCTCAAAAGTTAGGCCTCAGCCTAGATTGCATTGGTTGACAAATAGCCAATTAAGCATGAAAAGTGAAAATGTGAAACTGACGTGAATTTCGAAAGGTATACATATATTCAGGTTCCCCACAGGTTGGGGAACCCGAAAAACTATGTTTTTTCCGGATCCGACCTCTCCCTCAAAAGTTAGGCCTCGGCCTAGATTGCATTTGTTGGCAAATTGCCAATTAAGCATGAAAACCCAAAATGTGAAACTGACCTGAATTTCGAAAGGTATACATATATTCAGGTTCCCCACAGGTTGGGAAACCCGAAAAACCATGTTTTTTCCAGATCCGACCGCTCCCTCAAAAGTTAGGCCTCGGCCTAGATTGCATTTGTTGGCGTAGCCAATTAAGCATGAAAAGCAAAAATGTGAAACTGACCTCAAATTCGAAATGTATACATATATTCAGGTTCCCCACAGGTTGGGAAACCCGAAAAACCATGTTTTTTCCGGATCCGACCTCTCCCTCAAAAGTTAGGCCTTAGCCTAGATTGCATTGGTTGACAAATAGCCAATTAAGCATGAAAAGTGAAAATGTGAAACCGACCTGAATTTTGAAATGTATACATATATTCAGGTTCCCCACAGGTTGGGGAACCCGAAAAACCATGTTTTTTCCAGATCCGACCTCTCCCTCAAAAGTTAGGCCTCGGCCTAGATTGCATTTGTTGGCAAATTGCCAATTAAGCATGAAAACCCAAAATGTGAAACTGACCTGAATTTCGAAAGGTATACATATATTCAGGTTCCCCACAGGTTGGGAAACCCGAAAAACCATGTTTTTTCCAGATCCGACCTCTCCCTCAAAAGTTAGGCCTCGGCCTAGATTGCATTTGTTGGCGTAGCCAATTAAGCATGAAAAGCAAAAATGTGAAACTGACCTCAAATTCGAAATGTATACATATATTCAGGTTCCCCACAGGTTGGGAAACCCGAAAAACCATGTTTTTTCCGGATCCGACCTCTCCCTCAAAAGTTAGGCCTCAGCCTAGATTGCATTGGTTGACAAATAGCCAATTAAGCATGAAAAGTGAAAATGTGAAACTGACGTGAATTTCGAAAGGTATACATATATTCAGGTTCCCCACAGGTTGGGGAACCCAAAAAACTATGTTTTTCCTGGATCCGACCTCTCCCTCAAAAGTTAGGCCTCGGCCTAGATTGCATTTGTTGGCAAATTGCCAATTAAGCATGAAAACCCAAAATGTGAAACCGACCTGAATTTTGAAATGTATACATATATTCAGGTTCCCCACAGGTTGGGAAACCCGAAAAACCATGTTTTTTCCAGATCCGACCTCTCCCTCAAAAGATAGGCCTCGGCCTAGATTGCATTTGTTGGCGTAGCCAATTAAGCATGAAAAGCAAAAATGTGAAACTGACCTCAAATTCGAAATGTATACATATATTCAGGTTCCCCACAAGTTGGGGAACCCAAAAAAACATGTTTTTTCCGGATCCAACATCTGACTGAAAAGTTAGGCCTCGGCCTAGATTGCATTTGTTGGCAAATTGCCAATTAAGCATGAAAACCCAAAATGTGAAACTGACGTGAATTTCGAAAGGTATACATATATTCAGGTTCCCCACAGGTTGGGGAACCCGAAAAAACATGTTTTTTCCGGATCCAACATCTGACTGAAAAGTTAGGCCTCGGCCTAGATTGCATTTGTTGGCAAATTGCCAATTAAGCATGAAAACCCAAAATGTGAAACCGACCTGAATTTCGAAATGTATACATATATTCAGGTTCCCCACAGGTTGGGGAACCCGAAAAACTATGTTTTTCCTGGATCCGACCTCTCCCTCAAAAGTTAGGCCTCGGCCTAGATTGCATTTGTTGGCAAATTGCCAATTAAGCATGAAAACCCAAAATGTGAAACCGACCTGAATTTCAAAATGTATACATATATTCAGGTTGCCCACAGGTTGGGAAACCCGAAAAACCATGTTTTTTCCAGATCCGACCTCTCCCTCAAAAGATAGGCCTCGGCCTAGATTGCATTTGTTGGCGTAGCCAATTAAGCATGAAAAGCAAAAATGTAAAACTGACCTCAAATTCGAAATGTATACATATATTCAGGTTCCCCACAGGTTGGGAAACCCGAAAAACCATGTTTTTTCCGGATCCGACCTCTCCCTCAAAAGTTAGGCCTCAGCCTAGATTGCATTGGTTGACAAATAGCCAATTAAGCATGAAAAGTGAAAATGTGAAACTGACGTGAATTTCGAAAGGTATACATATATTCAGGTTCCCCACAGGTTGGGGAACCCGAAAAACTATGTTTTTTCCGGATCCGACCTCTCCCTCAAAAGTTAGGCCTCGGCCTAGATTGCATTTGTTGGCAAATTGCCAATTAAGCATGAAAACCCAAAATGTGAAACTGACCTGAATTTCGAAAGGTATACATATATTCAGGTTCCCCACAGGTTGGGAAACCCGAAAAACCATGTTTTTTCCAGATCCGACCGCTCCCTCAAAAGTTAGGCCTCGGCCTAGATTGCATTTGTTGGCGTAGCCAATTAAGCATGAAAAGCAAAAATGTGAAACTGACCTCAAATTCGAAATGTATACATATATTCAGGTTCCCCACAGGTTGGGAAACCCGAAAAACCATGTTTTTTCCGGATCCGACCTCTCCCTCAAAAGTTAGGCCTCAGCCTAGATTGCATTGGTTGACAAATAGCCAATTAAGCATGAAAAGTGAAAATGTGAAACTGACGTGAATTTCGAAAGGTATACATATATTCAGGTTCCCCACAGGTTGGGGAACCCGAAAAACTATGTTTTTTCCGGATCCGACCTCTCCCTCAAAAGTTAGGCCTCGGCCTAGATTGCATTTGTTGGCAAATTGCCAATTAAGCATGAAAACCCAAAATGTGAAACTGACCTGAATTTCGAAAGGTATACATATATTCAGGTTCCCCACAGGTTGGGAAACCCGAAAAACCATGTTTTTTCCAGATCCGACCGCTCCCTCAAAAGTTAGGCCTCGGCCTAGATTGCATTTGTTGGCGTAGCCAATTAAGCATGAAAAGCAAAAATGTGAAACTGACCTCAAATTCGAAATGTATACATATATTCAGGTTCCCCACAGGTTGGGAAACCCGAAAAACCATGTTTTTTCCGGATCCGACCTCTCCCTCAAAAGTTAGGCCTTAGCCTAGATTGCATTGGTTGACAAATAGCCAATTAAGCATGAAAAGTGAAAATGTGAAACCGACCTGAATTTTGAAATGTATACATATATTCAGGTTCCCCACAGGTTGGGGAACCCGAAAAACCATGTTTTTTCCAGATCCGACCTCTCCCTCAAAAGTTAGGCCTCGGCCTAGATTGCATTTGTTGGCAAATTGCCAATTAAGCATGAAAACCCAAAATGTGAAACTGACCTGAATTTCGAAAGGTATACATATATTCAGGTTCCCCACAGGTTGGGAAACCCGAAAAACCATGTTTTTTCCAGATCCGACCTCTCCCTCAAAAGTTAGGCCTCGGCCTAGATTGCATTTGTTGGCGTAGCCAATTAAGCATGAAAAGCAAAAATGTGAAACTGACCTCAAATTCGAAATGTATACATATATTCAGGTTCCCCACAGGTTGGGAAACCCGAAAAACCATGTTTTTTCCGGATCCGACCTCTCCCTCAAAAGTTAGGCCTCAGCCTAGATTGCATTGGTTGACAAATAGCCAATTAAGCATGAAAAGTGAAAATGTGAAACTGACGTGAATTTCGAAAGGTATACATATATTCAGGTTCCCCACAGGTTGGGGAACCCAAAAAACTATGTTTTTCCTGGATCCGACCTCTCCCTCAAAAGTTAGGCCTCGGCCTAGATTGCATTTGTTGGCAAATTGCCAATTAAGCATGAAAACCCAAAATGTGAAACCGACCTGAATTTTGAAATGTATACATATATTCAGGTTCCCCACAGGTTGGGAAACCCGAAAAACCATGTTTTTTCCAGATCCGACCTCTCCCTCAAAAGATAGGCCTCGGCCTAGATTGCATTTGTTGGCGTAGCCAATTAAGCATGAAAAGCAAAAATGTGAAACTGACCTCAAATTCGAAATGTATACATATATTCAGGTTCCCCACAAGTTGGGGAACCCAAAAAAACATGTTTTTTCCGGATCCAACATCTGACTGAAAAGTTAGGCCTCGGCCTAGATTGCATTTGTTGGCAAATTGCCAATTAAGCATGAAAACCCAAAATGTGAAACTGACGTGAATTTCGAAAGGTATACATATATTCAGGTTCCCCACAGGTTGGGGAACCCGAAAAAACATGTTTTTTCCGGATCCAACATCTGACTGAAAAGTTAGGCCTCGGCCTAGATTGCATTTGTTGGCAAATTGCCAATTAAGCATGAAAACCCAAAATGTGAAACCGACCTGAATTTCGAAATGTATACATATATTCAGGTTCCCCACAGGTTGGGGAACCCGAAAAACTATGTTTTTCCTGGATCCGACCTCTCCCTCAAAAGTTAGGCCTTAGCCTAGATTGCATTGGTTGACAAATAGCCAATTAAGCATGAAAAGTGAAAATGTGAAACTGACGTGAATTTCGAAAGGTATACATATATTCACGTTCCCCACAGGTTGGGGAACCCGAAAAACTATGTTTTTTCCACATCCGACCTCTGCCTGAAAAGTTACGCCTCAGCTTAGATTGCATTTGTTGGGAAATTGCCAATTAAGCATGAAAAGTGAAAATGTGAAACTGACCTGAATTTTGAAATGTATACATATATTCAGGTTCCCCACAGGTTGGGGAACCCGAAAAAACATGTTTTTTCCGGATCCAACATCTGACTGAAAAGTTAGGCGTCGGCCTAGATTGCATTTGTTGGCAAATTGCCAATTAAGCATGAAAACCCAAAATGTGAAACTGACGTGAATTTTGAAAGGTATACATATATTCAGGTTCCCCACAGGTTGGGGAACCCGAAAAAAGATGTTTTTTCCGGATCCAACATCTGACTGAAAAGTTAGGCCTCGGCCTAGATTGCATTTGTTGGCAAATTGCCAATTAAGCATGAAAACCCAAAATGTGAAACTGACGTGAATTTCGAAAGGTATACATATATTCAGGTTCCCCACAGGTTGGGGAACCCGAAAAAATATGTTTTTTCCGGATCCAACATCTGACTGAAAAGTTAGGCCTCGGCCTAGATTGCATTTGTTGGCAAATTGCCAATTAAGCATGAAAACCCAAAATGTGAAACCGACCTGAATTTCGAAATGTATACATATATTCAGGTTCCCCACAGGTTGGGGAACCCGAAAAACTATGTTTTTCCTGGATCCGACCTCTCCCTCAAAAGTTAGGCCTCGGCCTAGATTGCATTTGTTGGCAAATTGCCAATTAAGCATGAAAACCCAAAATGTGAAACCGACCTGAATTTTGAAATGTATACATATATTCAGGTTCCCCACAGGTTGGGAAACCCGAAAAACCATGTTTTTTCCAGATCCGACCTCTCCCTCAAAAGATAGGCCTCGGCCTAGATTGCATTTGTTGGCGTAGCCAATTAAGCATGAAAAGCAAAAATGTGAAACTGACCTCAAATTCGAAATGTATACATATATTCAGGTTCCCCACAAGTTGGGGAACCCAAAAAAACATGTTTTTTCCGGATCCAACATCTGACTGAAAAGTTAGGCCTCGGCCTAGATTGCATTTGTTGGCAAATTGCCAATTAAGCATGAAAACCCAAAATGTGAAACTGACGTGAATTTCGAAAGGTATACATATATTCAGGTTCCCCACAGGTTGGGGAACCCGAAAAAACATGTTTTTTCCGGATCCAACATCTGACTGAAAAGTTAGGCCTCGGCCTAGATTGCATTTGTTGGCAAATTGCCAATTAAGCATGAAAACCCAAAATGTGAAACCGACCTGAATTTCGAAATGTATACATATATTCAGGTTCCCCACAGGTTGGGGAACCCGAAAAACTATGTTTTTCCTGGATCCGACCTCTCCCTCAAAAGTTAGGCCTCGGCCTAGATTGCATTTGTTGGCAAATTGCCAATTAAGCATGAAAACCCAAAATGTGAAACCGACCTGAATTTCAAAATGTATACATATATTCAGGTTGCCCACAGGTTGGGAAACCCGAAAAACCATGTTTTTTCCAGATCCGACCTCTCCCTCAAAAGATAGGCCTCGGCCTAGATTGCATTTGTTGGCGTAGCCAATTAAGCATGAAAAGCAAAAATGTAAAACTGACCTCAAATTCGAAATGTATACATATATTCAGGTTCCCCACAGGTTGGGAAACCCGAAAAACCATGTTTTTTCCGGATCCGACCTCTCCCTCAAAAGTTAGGCCTCAGCCTAGATTGCATTGGTTGACAAATAGCCAATTAAGCATGAAAAGTGAAAATGTGAAACTGACGTGAATTTCGAAAGGTATACATATATTCAGGTTCCCCACAGGTTGGGGAACCCGAAAAACTATGTTTTTTCCGGATCCGACCTCTCCCTCAAAAGTTAGGCCTCGGCCTAGATTGCATTTGTTGGCAAATTGCCAATTAAGCATGAAAACCCAAAATGTGAAACTGACCTGAATTTCGAAAGGTATACATATATTCAGGTTCCCCACAGGTTGGGAAACCCGAAAAACCATGTTTTTTCCAGATCCGACCGCTCCCTCAAAAGTTAGGCCTCGGCCTAGATTGCATTTGTTGGCGTAGCCAATTAAGCATGAAAAGCAAAAATGTGAAACTGACCTCAAATTCGAAATGTATACATATATTCAGGTTCCCCACAGGTTGGGAAACCCGAAAAACCATGTTTTTTCCGGATCCGACCTCTCCCTCAAAAGTTAGGCCTTAGCCTAGATTGCATTGGTTGACAAATAGCCAATTAAGCATGAAAAGTGAAAATGTGAAACCGACCTGAATTTTGAAATGTATACATATATTCAGGTTCCCCACAGGTTGGGGAACCCGAAAAACCATGTTTTTTCCAGATCCAACCTCTCCCTCAAAAGTTAGGCCTCGGCCTAGATTGCATTTGTTGGCAAATTGCCAATTAAGCATGAAAACCCAAAATGTGAAACTGACCTGAATTTCGAAAGGTATACATATATTCAGGTTCCCCACAGGTTGGGAAACCCGAAAAACCATGTTTTTTCCAGATCCGACCTCTCCCTCAAAAGTTAGGCCTCGGCCTAGATTGCATTTGTTGGCGTAGCCAATTAAGCATGAAAAGCAAAAATGTGAAACTGACCTCAAATTCGAAATGTATACATATATTCAGGTTCCCCACAGGTTGGGAAACCCGAAAAACCATGTTTTTTCCGGATCCGACCTCTCCCTCAAAAGTTAGGCCTCAGCCTAGATTGCATTGGTTGACAAATAGCCAATTAAGCATGAAAAGTGAAAATGTGAAACTGACGTGAATTTCGAAAGGTATACATATATTCAGGTTCCCCACAGGTTGGGGAACCCGAAAAACTATGTTTTTTCCGGATCCGACCTCTCCCTCAAAAGTTAGGCCTCGGCCTAGATTGCATTTGTTGGCAAATTGCCAATTAAGCATCAACACCCAAAATGTGAAACTGACCTGAATCTCGAAATGTATACATATATTCAGGTTCCCCACAGGTTGGGGAACCCAAAAAACTATGTTTTTCCTGGATCCGACCTCTCCCTCAAAAGTTAGGCCTCGGCCTAGATTGCATTTGTTGGCAAATTGCCAATTAAGCATGAAAACCCAAAATGTGAAACCGACCTGAATTTTGAAATGTATACATATATTCAGGTTCCCCACAGGTTGGGAAACCCGAAAAACCATGTTTTTTCCAGATCCGACCTCTCCCTCAAAAGATAGGCCTCGGCCTAGATTGCATTTGTTGGCGTAGCCAATTAAGCATGAAAAGCAAAAATGTGAAACTGACCTCAAATTCGAAATGTATACATATATTCAGGTTCCCCACAAGTTGGGGAACCCAAAAAAACATGTTTTTTCCGGATCCAACATCTGACTGAAAAGTTAGGCCTCGGCCTAGATTGCATTTGTTGGCAAATTGCCAATTAAGCATGAAAACCCAAAATGTGAAACTGACGTGAATTTCGAAAGGTATACATATATTCAGGTTCCCCACAGGTTGGGGAACCCGAAAAAACATGTTTTTTCCGGATCCAACATCTGACTGAAAAGTTAGGCCTCGGCCTAGATTGCATTTGTTGGCAAATTGCCAATTAAGCATGAAAACCCAAAATGTGAAACCGACCTGAATTTCGAAATGTATACATATATTCAGGTTCCCCACAGGTTGGGGAACCCGAAAAACTATGTTTTTCCTGGATCCGACCTCTCCCTCAAAAGTTAGGCCTCGGCCTAGATTGCATTTGTTGGCAAATTGCCAATTAAGCATGAAAACCCAAAATGTGAAACCGACCTGAATTTCAAAATGTATACATATATTCAGGTTGCCCACAGGTTGGGAAACCCGAAAAACCATGTTTTTTCCAGATCCGACCTCTCCCTCAAAAGATAGGCCTCGGCCTAGATTGCATTTGTTGGCGTAGCCAATTAAGCATGAAAAGCAAAAATGTAAAACTGACCTCAAATTCGAAATGTATACATATATTCAGGTTCCCCACAGGTTGGGAAACCCGAAAAACCATGTTTTTTCCGGATCCGACCTCTCCCTCAAAAGTTAGGCCTCAGCCTAGATTGCATTGGTTGACAAATAGCCAATTAAGCATGAAAAGTGAAAATGTGAAACTGACGTGAATTTTGAAAGGTATACATATATTCAGGTTCCCCACAGGTTGGGGAACCCGAAAAACTATGTTTTTTCCGGATCCGACCTCTCCCTCAAAAGTTAGGCCTTGGCCTAGATTGCATTTGTTGGCAAATTGCCAATTAAGCATGAAAACCCAAAATGTGAAACTGACCTGAATTTCGAAAGGTATACATATATTCAGGTTCCCCACAGGTTGGGAAACCCGAAAAACCATGTTTTTTCCAGATCCGACCGCTCCCTCAAAAGTTAGGCCTCGGCCTAGATTGCATTTGTTGGCGTAGCCAATTAAGCATGAAAAGCAAAAATGTGAAACTGACCTCAAATTCGAAATGTATACATATATTCAGGTTCCCCACAGGTTGGGAAACCCGAAAAACCATGTTTTTTCCGGATCCGACCTCTCCCTCAAAAGTTAGGCCTAGATTGCATTGGTTGACAAATAGCCAATTAAGCATGAAAAGTGAAAATGTGAAACCGACCTGAATTTTGAAATGTATACATATATTCAGGTTCCCCACAGGTTGGGGAACCCGAAAAACTATGTTTTTCCTGGATCCGACCTCTCCCTCAAAAGTTAGGCCTCGGCCTAGATTGCATTTGTTGGCAAATTGCCAATTAAGCATGAAAACCCAAAATGTGAAACCGACCTGAATTTTGAAATGTATACATATATTCAGGTTCCCCACAGGTTGGGGAACCCGAAAAACTATGTTTTTCCGGATCCGACCTCTCCCTCAAAAGTTAGGCCTCGGCCTAGATTGCATTTGTTGGCAAATTGCCAATTAAGCATCAACACCCAAAATGTGAATCTGACCTGAATTTCGAAAGGTATACATATATTCAGG
Organism: Bothrops alternatus; assembly: GCA_034064705.1. Classification (NCBI taxonomy): domain Eukaryota; kingdom Metazoa; phylum Chordata; class Lepidosauria; order Squamata; family Viperidae; genus Bothrops; species Bothrops alternatus. The sequence continues at coordinate 17,130,150 of JARGCV010000085.1, forward strand.
TTCCCCACAGGTTGGGAAAACCGAAAAACCATGTTTTTTCCAGATCCGACCTCTCCCTCAAAAGTTAGGCCTCGGCCTAGATTGCATTTGTTGGCAAATTGCCAATTAAGCATGAAAACCCAAAATGTGAAACTGACCTGAATTTCGAAAGGTATACATATATTCAGGTTCCCCACAGGTTGGGAAACCCGAAAAACCATGTTTTTTCCAGATCGGACCTCTCCCTCAAAAGTTAGGCCTCGGCCTAGATTGCATTTGTTGGCGTAGCCAATTAAGCATGAAAAGCAAAAATGTGAAACTGACCTCAAATTCGAAATGTATACATATATTCAGGTTCCCCACAGGTTGGGAAACCCGAAAAACCATGTTTTTTCCGGATCCGACCTCTCCCTCAAAAGTTAGGCCTCAGCCTAGATTGCATTGGTTGACAAATAGCCAATTAAGCATGAAAAGTGAAAATGTGAAACTGACGTGAATTTCGAAAGGTATACATATATTCAGGTTCCCCACAGGTTGGGGAACCCGAAAAACTATGTTTTTTCCGGATCCAACCTCTCCCTCAAAAGTTAGGCCTCGGCCTAGATTGCATTTGTTGGCAAATTGCCAATTAAGCATCAACACCCAAAATGTGAAACTGACCTGAATCTCGAAATGTATACATATATTCAGGTTCCCCACAGGTTGGGGAACCCAAAAAACTATGTTTTTCCTGGATCCGACCTCTCCCTCAAAAGTTAGGCCTCGGCCTAGATTGCATTTGTTGGCAAATTGCCAATTAAGCATGAAAACCCAAAATGTGAAACTGACCTGAATTTCGAAAGGTATACATATATTGAGGTTCCCCACAGGTTGGGAAACCCGAAAAACCATGTTTTTTCCAGATCCGACCGCTCCCTCAAAAGTTAGGCCTCGGCCTAGATTGCATTTGTTGGCGTAGCCAATTAAGCATGAAAAGCAAAAATGTGAAACTGACCTCAAATTCGAAATGTATGCATATATTCAGGTTCCCCACAGGTTGGGAAACCCGAAAAACCATGTTTTTTCCGGATCCGACCTCTCCCTCAAAAGTTAGGCCTTAGCCTAGATTGCATTGGTTGACAAATAGCCAATTAAGCATGAAAAGTGAAAATGTGAAACTGACGTGAATTTCGAAAGGTATACATATATTCACGTTCCCCACAGGTTGGGGAACCCGAAAAACTATGTTTTTTCCACATCCGACCTCTGCCTGAAAAGTTACGCCTCAGCTTAGATTGCATTTGTTGGGAAATTGCCAATTAAGCATGAAAAGTGAAAATGTGAAACTGACCTGAATTTCGAAATGTATACATATATTCAGGTTCCCCACAGGTTGGGGAACCCGAAAAAACATGTTTTTTCCGGATCCAACATCTGACTGAAAAGTTAGGCGTCGGCCTAGATTGCATTTGTTGGCAAATTGCCAATTAAGCATGAAAACCCAAAATGTGAAACTGACGTGAATTTCGAAAGGTATACATATATTCAGGTTCCCCACAGGTTGGGGAACCCGAAAAAACATGTTTTTTCCGGATCCAACATCTGACTGAAAAGTTAGGCCTCGGCCTAGATTGCATTTGTTGGCAAATTGCCAATTAAGCATGAAAACCCAAAATGTGAAACTGACGTGAATTTCGAAAGGTATACATATATTCAGGTTCCCCACAGGTTGGGGAACCCGAAAAAATATGTTTTTTCCGGATCCAACATCTGACTGAAAAGTTAGGCCTCGGCCTAGATTGCATTTGTTGGCAAATTGCCAATTAAGCATGAAAACCCAAAATGTGAAACCGACCTGAATTTCGAAATGTATACATATATTCAGGTTCCCCACAGGTTGGGGAACCCGAAAAACTATGTTTTTTCCGCATCCGACCTCTCCCTCAAAAGTTAGGCCTCAGCCTAGATTGCATTGGTTGACAAATAGCCAATTAAGCATGAAAAGTGAAAATGTGAAACTGACGTGAATTTCGAAAGGTATACATATATTCAGGTTCCCCACAGGTTGGGGAACCCGAAAAACTATGTTTTTTCCGGATCCGACCTCTCCCTCAAAAGTTAGGCCTCGGCCTAGATTGCATTTGTTGGCAAATTGCCAATTAAGCATGAAAACCCAAAATGTGAAACTGACCTGAATTTCGAAAGGTATACATATATTCAGGTTCCCCACAGGTTGGGAAACCCGAAAAACCATGTTTTTTCCAGATCCGACCGCTCCCTCAAAAGTTAGGCCTCGGCCTAGATTGCATTTGTTGGCGTAGCCAATTAAGCATGAAAAGCAAAAATGTGAAACTGACCTCAAATTCGAAATGTATACATATATTCAGGTTCCCCACAGGTTGGGAAACCCGAAAAACCATGTTTTTTCCGGATCCGACCTCTCCCTCAAAAGTTAGGCCTTAGCCTAGATTGCATTGGTTGACAAATAGCCAATTAAGCATGAAAAGTGAAAATGTGAAACTGACGTGAATTTCGAAAGGTATACATATATTCAGGTTCCCCACAGGTTGGGGAACCCGAAAAACTATGTTTTTTCCGGATCCGACCTCTCCCTCAAAAGTTAGGCCTCGGCCTAGATTGCATTTGTTGGCGTAGCCAATTAAGCATGAAAAGCAAAAATGTGAAACTGACCTCAAATTCGAAATGTATACATATATTCAGGTTCCCCACAAGTTGGGGAACCCAAAAAAACATGTTTTTTCCGGATCCAACATCTGACTGAAAAGTTAGGCCTCGGCCTAGATTGCATTTGTTGGCAAATTGCCAATTAAGCATGAAAACCCAAAATGTGAAACCGACCTGAATTTCGAAATGTATACATATATTCAGGTTCCCCACAGGTTGGGGAACCCGAAAAAACATGTTTTTTCTGGATCCGACCTGTCCCTCAAAAGATAGGCCTCAGCCTAGATTGCATTTGTTGGCAAATTGCCAATTAAGCATGAAAACCCAAAATGTGAAACCGACCTGAATTTCGAAATGTATACATATATTCAGGTTCCCCACAGGTTGGGGAACCCGAAAAACTATGTTTTTCCTGGATCCGACCTCTCCCTCAAAAGTTAGGCCTCGGCCTAGATTGCATTTGTTGGCAAATTGCCAATTAAGCATGAAAACCCAAAATGTGAAACTGACCTGAATTTCGAAATGTATACATATATTCAGGTTCCCCACAGGTTGGGAAACCCGAAAAACCATGTTTTTCCCGGATCCGACCTCTCCCTCAAAAGTTAGGCCTTAGCCTAGATTGCCTTGGTTGACAAATAGCCAATTAAGCATGAAAAGTGAAAATGTGAAACTGACGTGAATTTCGAAAGGTATACATATATTCACGTTCCCCACAGGTTGGGGAACCCGAAAAACCATGTTTTTTACGGATCCGACCTCTGCCTGAAAAGTTACGCCTCAGCTTAGATTGCATTTGTTGGGAAATTGCCAATTAAGCATGAAAAGTGAAAATGTGAAACTGACCTGAATTTCGAAATGTATACATATATTCAGGTTCCCCACAGGTTGGGGAACCCGAAAAACTATGTTTTTTTCCGGATCCAACATCTGACTGAAAAGTTAGGCCTCGGCCTAGATTGCATTTGTTGGCAAATTGCCAATTAAGCATGAAAACCCAAAATGTGAAACCGACCTGAATTTCGAAATGTATACATATATTCAGGTTCCCCACAGGTTGGGGAACCCGAAAAAACATGTTTTTTCTGGATCCGACCTCTCCCTCAAAAGTTAGGCCTCGGCCTAGATTGCATTTGTTGGCAAATTGCCAATTAAGCATGAACACCCAAAATGTGAAACTGACCTGAATTTTGAAATCTATACATATATTCAGGTTCCCCACAGGTTGGGAAACCCGAAAAACCATGATTTTTCCAGATCCGACCTCTCCCTCAAAAGTTAGGCCTCGGCCTAGATTGCATTTGTTGGCGTAGCCAATTAATCATGAAAAGCAAAAATGTGAAACTGACCTCAAATTCGAAATGTATACATATATTCAGGTTCCCCACAGGTTGGGAAACCCGAAAAACCATGTTTTTTCCGGATCCGACCTCTCCCTCAAAAGTTAGGCCTCAGCCTAGATTGCATTGGTTGACAAATAGCCAATTAAGCATGAAAAGTGAAAATGTGAAACTGACGTGAATTTCGAAAGGTATACATATATTCAGGTTCCCCACAGGTTGGGGAACCCGAAAAACTATGTTTTTTCCGCATCCTACCTCTGCCTGAAAAGTTACGCCTCAGCTTAGATTGCATTTGTTGGGAAATTGCCAATTAAGCATGAAAAGTGAAAATGTGAAACTGACCTGAATTTCGAAAGGTATACATATATTCAGGTTCCCCACAGGTTGGGGAACCCGAAAAACAATGTTTTTTCCGGATCCAACATCTGACTGAAAAGTTACGCCTTGGCTTAGATTGCATTTGTTGGGAAATTGCCAATTAAGCATGAAAAGTGAAAATGTGAAACTGACCTGAATTTCGAAATGTATACATATATTCAGGTTCCCCACAGGTTGGGGAACCCGAAAAACTATGTTTTTTCCGCATCCGACCTCTCCCTCAAAAGTTAGGCCTCAGCCTAGATTGCATTGGTTGACAAATAGCCAATTAAGCATGAAAAGTGAAAATGTGAAACTGACGTGAATTTCGAAAGGTATACATATATTCAGGTTCCCCACAGGTTGGGGAACCCGAAAAACTATGTTTTTTCCGGATCCGACCTCTCCCTCAAAAGTTAGGCCTCGGCCTAGATTGCATTTGTTGGCAAATTGCCAATTAAGCATCAACACCCAAAATGTGAAACTGACCTGAATTTCGAAATGTATACATATATTCAGGTTCCCCACAGGTTGGGAAACCCGAAAAACCATGTTTTTTCCAGATCCGACCTCTCCCTCAAAAGTTAGGCCTCGGCCTAGATTGCATTTGTTGGCGTAGCCAATTAAGCATGAAAAGCAAAAATGTGAAACTGACCTCAAATTCGAAATGTATACATATATTCAGGTTCCCCACAAGTTGGGGAACCCGAAAAAACATGTTTTTTCCGGATCCAACATCTGACTGAAAAGTTAGGCCTCGGCCTAGATTGCATTTGTTGGCAAATTGCCAATTAAGCATGAAAACCCAAAATGTGAAACTGACGTGAATTTCGAAAGGTATACATATATTCAGGTTCCCCACAGGTTGGGGAACCCGAAAAACTATGTTTTTTCCGGATCCGACCTCTCCCTCAAAAGTTAGGCCTCGGCCTCGATTGCATTTGTTGGCAAATTGCCAATTAAGCATGAAAACCCAAAATGTGAAACCGACCTGAATTTCGAAATGTATACATATATTCAGGTTCCCCACAGGTTGGGGAACCCGAAAAACCATGTTTTTTCCGGATCCAACATCTGACTGAAAAGTTACGCCTCGGCTTAGATTGCATTTGTTGGGAAATTGCCAATTAAGCATGAAAAGTGAAAATGTGAAACCGACCTGAATTTCGAAATGTATACATATATTCAGGTTCCCCACAGGTTGGGGAACCCGAAAAACTATGTTTTTCCGGATCCGACCTCTCCCTCAAAAGTTAGGCCTCGGCCTAGATTGCATTTGTTGGCAAATTGCCAATTAAGCATGAAAACCCAAAATGTGAAACCGACCTGAATTTCGAAATGTATACATATATTCAGGTTCCCCACAGGTTGGGAAACCCGAAAAACCATGTTTTTTCCAGATCCGACCTCTCCCTCAAAAGATAGGCCTCGGCCTAGATTGCATTTGTTCGCGTAGCCAATTAAGCATGAAAAGCAAAAATGTAAAACTGACCTCAAATTCGAAATGTATACATATATTCAGGTTCCCCACAGGTTGGGGAACCCGAAAAACCATGTTTTTTCCGGATCCAACATCTGACTGAAAAGTTACGCCTCGGCTTAGATTGCATTTGTTGGGAAATTGCCAATTAAGCATGAAAAGTGAAAATGTGAAACTGACCTGAATTTCGAAATGTATACATATATTCAGGTTCCCCACAGGTTGGGGAACCCGAAAAACTATGTTTTTTCCGCATCCGACCTCTCCCTCAAAAGTTAGGCCTCAGCCTAGATTGCATTGGTTGACAAATAGCCAATTAAGCATGAAAAGTGAAAATGTGAAACTGACGTGAATTTCGAAAGGTATACATATATTCAGGTTCCCCACAGGTTGGGGAACCCGAAAAACTATGTTTTTTCCGGATCCGACCTCTCCCTCAAAAGTTAGGCCTCGGCCTAGATTGCATTTGTTGGCAAATTGCCAATTAAGCATCAACACCCAAAATGTGAAACTGACCTGAATTTCGAAATGTATACATATATTCAGGTTCCCCACAGGTTGGGGAACCCGAAAAACTATGTTTTTCCTGGATCCAACCTCTCCCTCAAAAGTTAGGCCTCGGCCTAGATTGCATTTGTTGGCAAATTGCCAATTAAGCATGAAAACCCAAAATGTGAAACTGACCTGAATTTCGAAAGGTATACATATATTCAGGTTCCCCACAGGTTGGGAAACCCGAAAAACCATGTTTTTTCCAGATCCGACCGCTCCCTCAAAAGTTAGGCCTCGGCCTAGATTGCATTTGTTGGGAAATTGCCAATTAAGCATGAAAAGTGAAAATGTGAAACTGACCTGAATTTCGAAAGGTATACATATATTCAGGTTCCCCACAGGTTGGGGAACCCGAAAAACCATGTTTTTTCCGGATCCAACATCTGACTGAAAAGTTACGCCTCGGCTTAGATTGCATTTGTTGGGAAATTGCCAATTAAGCATGAAAAGTGAAAATGTGAAACTGACCTGAATTTCGAAATGTATACATATATTCAGGTTCCCCACAGGTTGGGGAACCCGAAAAACTATGTTTTTTCCGCATCCGACATCTCCCTCAAAAGTTAGGCCTCGGCCTAGATTGCATTTGTTGGCAAATTGCCAATTAAGCATGAAAAGTGAAAATGTGAAACTGACCTCAAATTCGAAATGTATACATATATTCAGGTTCCCCACAGGTTGGGAAACCCGAAAAACCATGTTTTTTCCAGATCCGACCTCTCCCTCAAAAGATAGGCCTCGGCCTAGATTGCATTTGTTGGCGTAGCCAATTAAGCATGAAAAGCAAAAATGTAAAACTGACCTCAAATTCGAAATGTATACATATATTCAGGTTCCCCACAGGTTGGGGAACCCGAAAAACCATGTTTTTTCCGGATCCAACATCTGACTGAAAAGTTACGCCTCGGCTTAGATTGCATTTGTTGGGAAATTGCCAATTAAGCATGAAAAGTGAAAATGTGAAACTGACCTGAATTTCGAAATGTATACATATATTCAGGTTCCCCACAGGTTGGGGAACCCGAAAAACTATGTTTTTTCCGCATCCGACCTCTCCCTCAAAAGTTAGGCCTCAGCCTAGATTGCATTGGTTGACAAATAGCCAATTAAGCATGAAAAGTGAAAATGTGAAACTGACGTGAATTTCGAAAGGTATACATATATTCAGGTTCCCCACAGGTTGGGGAACCCGAAAAACTATGTTTTTTCCGGATCCGACCTCTCCCTCAAAAGTTAGGCCTCGGCCTAGATTGCATTTGTTGGCAAATTGCCAATTAAGCATCAACACCCAAAATGTGAAACTGACCTTAATTTCGAAATGTATACATATATTCAGGTTCCCCACAGGTTGGGGAACCCGAAAAACTATGTTTTTCCTGGATCCGACCTCTCCCTCAAAAGTTAGGCCTCGGCCTAGATTGCATTTGTTGGCAAATTGCCAATTAAGCATGAAAACCCAAAATGTGAAACTGACCTGAATTTCGAAAGGTATACATATATTCAGGTTCCCCACAGGTTGGGAAACCCGAAAAACCATGTTTTTTCCAGATCCGACCGCTCCCTCAAAAGTTAGGCCTCGGCCTAGATTGCATTTGTTGGCGTAGCCAATTAAGCATGAAAAGCAAAAATGTGAAACTGACCTCAAATTCGAAATGTATACATATATTCAGGTTCCCCACAGGTTGGGAAACCCGAAAAACCATGTTTTTTCCGGATCCGACCTCTCCCTCAAAAGTTAGGCCTCAGCCTAGATTGCATTGGTTGACAAATAGCCAATTAAGCATCAAAAGTGAAAATGTGAAACTGACGTGAATTTCGAAAGGTATACATATATTCAGGTTCCCCACAGGTTGGGGAACCCGAAAAACTATGTTTTTTCCGCATCCTACCTCTGCCTGAAAAGTTACGCCTCAGCTTAGATTGCATTTGTTGGGAAATTGCCAATTAAGCATGAAAAGTGAAAATGTGAAACTGACCTGAATTTCGAAAGGTATACATATATTCAGGTTCCCCACAGGTTGGGGAACCCGAAAAACCATGTTTTTTCCGGATCCAACATCTGACTGAAAAGTTACGCCTCGGCTTAGATTGCATTTGTTGTTAAATTGCCAATTAAGCATGAAAAGTGAAAATGTGAAACTGACCTGAATTTCGAAATGTATACATATATTCAGGTTCCCCACAGGTTGGGGAACCCGAAAAACTATGTTTTTTCCGCATCCGACATCTCCCTCAAAAGTTAGGCCTCGGCCTAGATTGCATTTGTTGGCAAATTGCCAATTAAGCATGAAAAGTGAAAATGTGAAACTGACCTCAAATTCGAAATGTATACATATATTCAGGTTCCCCACAGGTTGGGAAACCCGAAAAACCATGTTTTTTTCGGATCCGACCTCTCCCTCAAAAGTTAGGCCTTAGCCTAGATTGCATTGGTTGACAAATAGCCAATTAAGCATGAAAAGTGAAAATGTGAAACTGACGTGAATTTCGAAAGGTATACATATATTCACGTTCCCCACAGGTTGGGGAACCCGAAAAACTATGTTTTTTCCACATCCGACCTCTGCCTGAAAAGTTACGCCTCAGCTTAGATTGCATTTGTTGGGAAATTGCCAATTAAGCATGAAAAGTGAAAATGTGAAACTGACCTGAATTTCGAAATGTATACATATATTCAGGTTCCCCACAGGTTGGGGAACCCGAAAAAACATGTTTTTTTCCGGATCCAACATCTGACTGAAAAGTTAGGCCTCGGCCTAGATTGCATTTGTTGGCAAATTGCCAATTAAGCATGAAAACCCAAAATGTGAAACCGACCTGAATTTCGAAATGTATACATATATTCAGGTTCCCCACAGGTTGGGGAACCCGAAAAACTATGTTTTTCCTGGATCCGACCTCTCCCTCAAAAGTTAGGCCTCGGCCTAGATTGCATTTGTTGGCGTAGCCAATTAAGCATGAAAAGTGAAAATGTGAAACTGACGTGAATTTCGAAAGGTATACATATATTCAGGTTCCCCACAGGTTGGGAAACCCGAAAAACCATGTTTTTTCCGGATCCGACCTCTCCCTCAAAAGTTAGGCCTCAGCCTAGATTGCATTGGTTGACAAATAGCCAATTAAGCATGAAAAGTGAAAATGTGAAACTGACGTGAATTTCGAAAGGTATACATATATTCAGGTTCCCCACAGGTTGGGGAACCCGAAAAACTATGTTTTTTCCGGATCCGACCTCTCCCTCAAAAGTTAGGCCTCGGCCTAGATTGCATTTGTTGGCAAATTGCCAATTAAGCATGAAAACCCAAAATGTGAAACTGACCTGAATTTCGAAAGGTATACATATATTCAGGTTCCCCACAGGTTGGGAAACCCGAAAAACCATGTTTTTTCCAGATCCGACCGCTCCCTCAAAATTTAGGCCTCGGCCTAGATTGCATTTGTTGGCGTAGCCAATTAAGCATGAAAAGCAAAAATGTGAAACTGACCTCAAATTCGAAATGTATACATATATTCAGGTTCCCCACAGGTTGGGAAACCCGAAAAACCATGTTTTTTCCGGATCCGACCTCTCCCTCAAAAGTTAGGCCTTAGCCTAGATTGCATTGGTTGACAAATAGCCAATTAAGCATGAAAAGTGAAAATGTGAAACCGACCTGAATTTTGAAATGTATACATATATTCAGGTTCCCCACAGGTTGGGGAACCCGAAAAACCATGTTTTTTCCAGATCCGACCTCTCCCTCAAAAGTTAGGCCTCGGCCTAGATTGCATTTGTTGGCAAATTGCCAATTAAGCATGAAAACCCAAAATGTGAAACTGACCTGAATTTCGAAAGGTATACATATATTCAGGTTCCCCACAGGTTGGGAAACCCGAAAAACCATGTTTTTTCCAGATCCGACCTCTCCCTCAAAAGTTAGGCCTCGGCCTAGATTGCATTTGTTGGCGTAGCCAATTAAGCATGAAAAGCAAAAATGTGAAACTGACCTCAAATTCGAAATGTATACATATATTCAGGTTCCCCACAGGTTGGGAAACCCGAAAAACCATGTTTTTTCCGGATCCGACCTCTCCCTCAAAAGTTAGGCCTCAGCCTAGATTGCATTGGTTGACAAATAGCCAATTAAGCATGAAAAGTGAAAATGTGAAACTGACGTGAATTTCGAAAGGTATACATATATTCAGGTTCCCCACAGGTTGGGGAACCCAAAAAACTATGTTTTTCCTGGATCCGACCTCTCCCTCAAAAGTTAGGCCTCGGCCTAGATTGCATTTGTTGGCAAATTGCCAATTAAGCATGAAAACCCAAAATGTGAAACCGACCTGAATTTTGAAATGTATACATATATTCAGGTTCCCCACAGGTTGGGAAACCCGAAAAACCATGTTTTTTCCAGATCCGACCTCTCCCTCAAAAGATAGGCCTCGGCCTAGATTGCATTTGTTGGCGTAGCCAATTAAGCATGAAAAGCAAAAATGTGAAACTGACCTCAAATTCGAAATGTATACATATATTCAGGTTCCCCACAAGTTGGGGAACCCAAAAAAACATGTTTTTTCCGGATCCAACATCTGACTGAAAAGTTAGGCCTCGGCCTAGATTGCATTTGTTGGCAAATTGCCAATTAAGCATGAAAACCCAAAATGTGAAACTGACGTGAATTTCGAAAGGTATACATATATTCAGGTTCCCCACAGGTTGGGGAACCCGAAAAAACATGTTTTTTCCGGATCCAACATCTGACTGAAAAGTTAGGCCTCGGCCTAGATTGCATTTGTTGGCAAATTGCCAATTAAGCATGAAAACCCAAAATGTGAAACCGACCTGAATTTCGAAATGTATACATATATTCAGGTTCCCCACAGGTTGGGGAACCCGAAAAACTATGTTTTTCCTGGATCCGACCTCTCCCTCAAAAGTTAGGCCTTAGCCTAGATTGCATTGGTTGACAAATAGCCAATTAAGCATGAAAAGTGAAAATGTGAAACTGACGTGAATTTCGAAAGGTATACATATATTCACGTTCCCCACAGGTTGGGGAACCCGAAAAACTATGTTTTTTCCACATCCGACCTCTGCCTGAAAAGTTACGCCTCAGCTTAGATTGCATTTGTTGGGAAATTGCCAATTAAGCATGAAAAGTGAAAATGTGAAACTGACCTGAATTTTGAAATGTATACATATATTCAGGTTCCCCACAGGTTGGGGAACCCGAAAAAACATGTTTTTTCCGGATCCAACATCTGACTGAAAAGTTAGGCGTCGGCCTAGATTGCATTTGTTGGCAAATTGCCAATTAAGCATGAAAACCCAAAATGTGAAACTGACGTGAATTTTGAAAGGTATACATATATTCAGGTTCCCCACAGGTTGGGGAACCCGAAAAAAGATGTTTTTTCCGGATCCAACATCTGACTGAAAAGTTAGGCCTCGGCCTAGATTGCATTTGTTGGCAAATTGCCAATTAAGCATGAAAACCCAAAATGTGAAACTGACGTGAATTTCGAAAGGTATACATATATTCAGGTTCCCCACAGGTTGGGGAACCCGAAAAAATATGTTTTTTCCGGATCCAACATCTGACTGAAAAGTTAGGCCTCGGCCTAGATTGCATTTGTTGGCAAATTGCCAATTAAGCATGAAAACCCAAAATGTGAAACCGACCTGAATTTCGAAATGTATACATATATTCAGGTTCCCCACAGGTTGGGGAACCCGAAAAACTATGTTTTTCCTGGATCCGACCTCTCCCTCAAAAGTTAGGCCTCGGCCTAGATTGCATTTGTTGGCAAATTGCCAATTAAGCATGAAAACCCAAAATGTGAAACCGACCTGAATTTTGAAATGTATACATATATTCAGGTTCCCCACAGGTTGGGAAACCCGAAAAACCATGTTTTTTCCAGATCCGACCTCTCCCTCAAAAGATAGGCCTCGGCCTAGATTGCATTTGTTGGCGTAGCCAATTAAGCATGAAAAGCAAAAATGTGAAACTGACCTCAAATTCGAAATGTATACATATATTCAGGTTCCCCACAAGTTGGGGAACCCAAAAAAACATGTTTTTTCCGGATCCAACATCTGACTGAAAAGTTAGGCCTCGGCCTAGATTGCATTTGTTGGCAAATTGCCAATTAAGCATGAAAACCCAAAATGTGAAACTGACGTGAATTTCGAAAGGTATACATATATTCAGGTTCCCCACAGGTTGGGGAACCCGAAAAAACATGTTTTTTCCGGATCCAACATCTGACTGAAAAGTTAGGCCTCGGCCTAGATTGCATTTGTTGGCAAATTGCCAATTAAGCATGAAAACCCAAAATGTGAAACCGACCTGAATTTCGAAATGTATACATATATTCAGGTTCCCCACAGGTTGGGGAACCCGAAAAACTATGTTTTTCCTGGATCCGACCTCTCCCTCAAAAGTTAGGCCTCGGCCTAGATTGCATTTGTTGGCAAATTGCCAATTAAGCATGAAAACCCAAAATGTGAAACCGACCTGAATTTCAAAATGTATACATATATTCAGGTTGCCCACAGGTTGGGAAACCCGAAAAACCATGTTTTTTCCAGATCCGACCTCTCCCTCAAAAGATAGGCCTCGGCCTAGATTGCATTTGTTGGCGTAGCCAATTAAGCATGAAAAGCAAAAATGTAAAACTGACCTCAAATTCGAAATGTATACATATATTCAGGTTCCCCACAGGTTGGGAAACCCGAAAAACCATGTTTTTTCCGGATCCGACCTCTCCCTCAAAAGTTAGGCCTCAGCCTAGATTGCATTGGTTGACAAATAGCCAATTAAGCATGAAAAGTGAAAATGTGAAACTGACGTGAATTTCGAAAGGTATACATATATTCAGGTTCCCCACAGGTTGGGGAACCCGAAAAACTATGTTTTTTCCGGATCCGACCTCTCCCTCAAAAGTTAGGCCTCGGCCTAGATTGCATTTGTTGGCAAATTGCCAATTAAGCATGAAAACCCAAAATGTGAAACTGACCTGAATTTCGAAAGGTATACATATATTCAGGTTCCCCACAGGTTGGGAAACCCGAAAAACCATGTTTTTTCCAGATCCGACCGCTCCCTCAAAAGTTAGGCCTCGGCCTAGATTGCATTTGTTGGCGTAGCCAATTAAGCATGAAAAGCAAAAATGTGAAACTGACCTCAAATTCGAAATGTATACATATATTCAGGTTCCCCACAGGTTGGGAAACCCGAAAAACCATGTTTTTTCCGGATCCGACCTCTCCCTCAAAAGTTAGGCCTTAGCCTAGATTGCATTGGTTGACAAATAGCCAATTAAGCATGAAAAGTGAAAATGTGAAACCGACCTGAATTTTGAAATGTATACATATATTCAGGTTCCCCACAGGTTGGGGAACCCGAAAAACCATGTTTTTTCCAGATCCAACCTCTCCCTCAAAAGTTAGGCCTCGGCCTAGATTGCATTTGTTGGCAAATTGCCAATTAAGCATGAAAACCCAAAATGTGAAACTGACCTGAATTTCGAAAGGTATACATATATTCAGGTTCCCCACAGGTTGGGAAACCCGAAAAACCATGTTTTTTCCAGATCCGACCTCTCCCTCAAAAGTTAGGCCTCGGCCTAGATTGCATTTGTTGGCGTAGCCAATTAAGCATGAAAAGCAAAAATGTGAAACTGACCTCAAATTCGAAATGTATACATATATTCAGGTTCCCCACAGGTTGGGAAACCCGAAAAACCATGTTTTTTCCGGATCCGACCTCTCCCTCAAAAGTTAGGCCTCAGCCTAGATTGCATTGGTTGACAAATAGCCAATTAAGCATGAAAAGTGAAAATGTGAAACTGACGTGAATTTCGAAAGGTATACATATATTCAGGTTCCCCACAGGTTGGGGAACCCGAAAAACTATGTTTTTTCCGGATCCGACCTCTCCCTCAAAAGTTAGGCCTCGGCCTAGATTGCATTTGTTGGCAAATTGCCAATTAAGCATCAACACCCAAAATGTGAAACTGACCTGAATCTCGAAATGTATACATATATTCAGGTTCCCCACAGGTTGGGGAACCCAAAAAACTATGTTTTTCCTGGATCCGACCTCTCCCTCAAAAGTTAGGCCTCGGCCTAGATTGCATTTGTTGGCAAATTGCCAATTAAGCATGAAAACCCAAAATGTGAAACCGACCTGAATTTTGAAATGTATACATATATTCAGGTTCCCCACAGGTTGGGAAACCCGAAAAACCATGTTTTTTCCAGATCCGACCTCTCCCTCAAAAGATAGGCCTCGGCCTAGATTGCATTTGTTGGCGTAGCCAATTAAGCATGAAAAGCAAAAATGTGAAACTGACCTCAAATTCGAAATGTATACATATATTCAGGTTCCCCACAAGTTGGGGAACCCAAAAAAACATGTTTTTTCCGGATCCAACATCTGACTGAAAAGTTAGGCCTCGGCCTAGATTGCATTTGTTGGCAAATTGCCAATTAAGCATGAAAACCCAAAATGTGAAACTGACGTGAATTTCGAAAGGTATACATATATTCAGGTTCCCCACAGGTTGGGGAACCCGAAAAAACATGTTTTTTCCGGATCCAACATCTGACTGAAAAGTTAGGCCTCGGCCTAGATTGCATTTGTTGGCAAATTGCCAATTAAGCATGAAAACCCAAAATGTGAAACCGACCTGAATTTCGAAATGTATACATATATTCAGGTTCCCCACAGGTTGGGGAACCCGAAAAACTATGTTTTTCCTGGATCCGACCTCTCCCTCAAAAGTTAGGCCTCGGCCTAGATTGCATTTGTTGGCAAATTGCCAATTAAGCATGAAAACCCAAAATGTGAAACCGACCTGAATTTCAAAATGTATACATATATTCAGGTTGCCCACAGGTTGGGAAACCCGAAAAACCATGTTTTTTCCAGATCCGACCTCTCCCTCAAAAGATAGGCCTCGGCCTAGATTGCATTTGTTGGCGTAGCCAATTAAGCATGAAAAGCAAAAATGTAAAACTGACCTCAAATTCGAAATGTATACATATATTCAGGTTCCCCACAGGTTGGGAAACCCGAAAAACCATGTTTTTTCCGGATCCGACCTCTCCCTCAAAAGTTAGGCCTCAGCCTAGATTGCATTGGTTGACAAATAGCCAATTAAGCATGAAAAGTGAAAATGTGAAACTGACGTGAATTTTGAAAGGTATACATATATTCAGGTTCCCCACAGGTTGGGGAACCCGAAAAACTATGTTTTTTCCGGATCCGACCTCTCCCTCAAAAGTTAGGCCTTGGCCTAGATTGCATTTGTTGGCAAATTGCCAATTAAGCATGAAAACCCAAAATGTGAAACTGACCTGAATTTCGAAAGGTATACATATATTCAGGTTCCCCACAGGTTGGGAAACCCGAAAAACCATGTTTTTTCCAGATCCGACCGCTCCCTCAAAAGTTAGGCCTCGGCCTAGATTGCATTTGTTGGCGTAGCCAATTAAGCATGAAAAGCAAAAATGTGAAACTGACCTCAAATTCGAAATGTATACATATATTCAGGTTCCCCACAGGTTGGGAAACCCGAAAAACCATGTTTTTTCCGGATCCGACCTCTCCCTCAAAAGTTAGGCCTAGATTGCATTGGTTGACAAATAGCCAATTAAGCATGAAAAGTGAAAATGTGAAACCGACCTGAATTTTGAAATGTATACATATATTCAGGTTCCCCACAGGTTGGGGAACCCGAAAAACTATGTTTTTCCTGGATCCGACCTCTCCCTCAAAAGTTAGGCCTCGGCCTAGATTGCATTTGTTGGCAAATTGCCAATTAAGCATGAAAACCCAAAATGTGAAACCGACCTGAATTTTGAAATGTATACATATATTCAGGTTCCCCACAGGTTGGGGAACCCGAAAAACTATGTTTTTCCGGATCCGACCTCTCCCTCAAAAGTTAGGCCTCGGCCTAGATTGCATTTGTTGGCAAATTGCCAATTAAGCATCAACACCCAAAATGTGAATCTGACCTGAATTTCGAAAGGTATACATATATTCAGGTTCCCCACAGGTTGGGAAAACCGAAAAACCATGTTTTTTCCAGATCCGACCTCTCCCTCAAAAGTTAGGCCTCGGCCTAGATTGCATTTGTTGGCAAATTGCCAATTAAGCATGAAAACCCAAAATGTGAAACTGACCTGAATTTCGAAAGGTATACATATATTCAGGTTCCCCACAGGTTGGGAAACCCGAAAAACCATGTTTTTTCCAGATCTGACCTCTCCCTCAAAAGTTAGGCCTCGGCCTAGATTGCATTTGTTGGCGTAGCCAATTAAGCATGAAAAGCAAAAATGTGAAACTGACCTCAAATTCGAAATGTATACATATATTCAGGTTCCCCACAGGTTGGGAAACCCGAAAAACCATGTTTTTTCCGGATCCGACCTCTCCCTCAAAAGTTAGGCCTCAGCCTAGATTGCATTGGTTGACAAATAGCCAATTAAGCATGAAAAGTGAAAATGTGAAACTGACGTGAATTTCGAAAGGTATACATATATTCAGGTTCCCCACAGGTTGGGGAACCCGAAAAACTATGTTTTTTCCGGATCCAACCTCTCCCTCAAAAGTTAGGCCTCGGCCTAGATTGCATTTGTTGGCAAATTGCCAATTAAGCATCAACACCCAAAATGTGAAACTGACCTGAATCTCGAAATGTATACATATATTCAGGTTCCCCACAGGTTGGGGAACCCAAAAAACTATGTTTTTCCTGGATCCGACCTCTCCCTCAAAAGTTAGGCCTCGGCCTAGATTGCATTTGTTGGCAAATTGCCAATTAAGCATGAAAACCCAAAATGTGAAACTGACCTGAATTTCGAAAGGTATACATATATTGAGGTTCCCCACAGGTTGGGAAACCCGAAAAACCATGTTTTTTCCAGATCCGACCGCTCCCTCAAAAGTTAGGCCTCGGCCTAGATTGCATTTGTTGGCGTAGCCAATTAAGCATGAAAAGCAAAAATGTGAAACTGACCTCAAATTCGAAATGTATGCATATATTCAGGTTCCCCACAGGTTGGGAAACCCGAAAAACCATGTTTTTTCCGGATCCGACCTCTCCCTCAAAAGTTAGGCCTTAGCCTAGATTGCATTGGTTGACAAATAGCCAATTAAGCATGAAAAGTGAAAATGTGAAACTGACGTGAATTTCGAAAGGTATACATATATTCACGTTCCCCACAGGTTGGGGAACCCGAAAAACTATGTTTTTTCCACATCCGACCTCTGCCTGAAAAGTTACGCCTCAGCTTAGATTGCATTTGTTGGGAAATTGCCAATTAAGCATGAAAAGTGAAAATGTGAAACTGACCTGAATTTCGAAATGTATACATATATTCAGGTTCCCCACAGGTTGGGGAACCCGAAAAAACATGTTTTTTCCGGATCCAACATCTGACTGAAAAGTTAGGCGTCGGCCTAGATTGCATTTGTTGGCAAATTGCCAATTAAGCATGAAAACCCAAAATGTGAAACTGACGTGAATTTCGAAAGGTATACATATATTCAGGTTCCCCACAGGTTGGGGAACCCGAAAAAACATGTTTTTTCCGGATCCAACATCTGACTGAAAAGTTAGGCCTCGGCCTAGATTGCATTTGTTGGCAAATTGCCAATTAAGCATGAAAACCCAAAATGTGAAACTGACGTGAATTTCGAAAGGTATACATATATTCAGGTTCCCCACAGGTTGGGGAACCCGAAAAAATATGTTTTTTCCGGATCCAACATCTGACTGAAAAGTTAGGCCTCGGCCTAGATTGCATTTGTTGGCAAATTGCCAATTAAGCATGAAAACCCAAAATGTGAAACCGACCTGAATTTCGAAATGTATACATATATTCAGGTTCCCCACAGGTTGGGGAACCCGAAAAACTATGTTTTTTCCGCATCCGACCTCTCCCTCAAAAGTTAGGCCTCAGCCTAGATTGCATTGGTTGACAAATAGCCAATTAAGCATGAAAAGTGAAAATGTGAAACTGACGTGAATTTCGAAAGGTATACATATATTCAGGTTCCCCACAGGTTGGGGAACCCGAAAAACTATGTTTTTTCCGGATCCGACCTCTCCCTCAAAAGTTAGGCCTCGGCCTAGATTGCATTTGTTGGCAAATTGCCAATTAAGCATGAAAACCCAAAATGTGAAACTGACCTGAATTTCGAAAGGTATACATATATTCAGGTTCCCCACAGGTTGGGAAACCCGAAAAACCATGTTTTTTCCAGATCCGACCGCTCCCTCAAAAGTTAGGCCTCGGCCTAGATTGCATTTGTTGGCGTAGCCAATTAAGCATGAAAAGCAAAAATGTGAAACTGACCTCAAATTCGAAATGTATACATATATTCAGGTTCCCCACAGGTTGGGAAACCCGAAAAACCATGTTTTTTCCGGATCCGACCTCTCCCTCAAAAGTTAGGCCTTAGCCTAGATTGCATTGGTTGACAAATAGCCAATTAAGCATGAAAAGTGAAAATGTGAAACTGACGTGAATTTCGAAAGGTATACATATATTCAGGTTCCCCACAGGTTGGGGAACCCGAAAAACTATGTTTTTTCCGGATCCGACCTCTCCCTCAAAAGTTAGGCCTCGGCCTAGATTGCATTTGTTGGCGTAGCCAATTAAGCATGAAAAGCAAAAATGTGAAACTGACCTCAAATTCGAAATGTATACATATATTCAGGTTCCCCACAAGTTGGGGAACCCAAAAAAACATGTTTTTTCCGGATCCAACATCTGACTGAAAAGTTAGGCCTCGGCCTAGATTGCATTTGTTGGCAAATTGCCAATTAAGCATGAAAACCCAAAATGTGAAACCGACCTGAATTTCGAAATGTATACATATATTCAGGTTCCCCACAGGTTGGGGAACCCGAAAAAACATGTTTTTTCTGGATCCGACCTGTCCCTCAAAAGATAGGCCTCAGCCTAGATTGCATTTGTTGGCAAATTGCCAATTAAGCATGAAAACCCAAAATGTGAAACCGACCTGAATTTCGAAATGTATACATATATTCAGGTTCCCCACAGGTTGGGGAACCCGAAAAACTATGTTTTTCCTGGATCCGACCTCTCCCTCAAAAGTTAGGCCTCGGCCTAGATTGCATTTGTTGGCAAATTGCCAATTAAGCATGAAAACCCAAAATGTGAAACTGACCTGAATTTCGAAATGTATACATATATTCAGGTTCCCCACAGGTTGGGAAACCCGAAAAACCATGTTTTTCCCGGATCCGACCTCTCCCTCAAAAGTTAGGCCTTAGCCTAGATTGCCTTGGTTGACAAATAGCCAATTAAGCATGAAAAGTGAAAATGTGAAACTGACGTGAATTTCGAAAGGTATACATATATTCACGTTCCCCACAGGTTGGGGAACCCGAAAAACCATGTTTTTTCCGGATCCGACCTCTGCCTGAAAAGTTACGCCTCAGCTTAGATTGCATTTGTTGGGAAATTGCCAATTAAGCATGAAAAGTGAAAATGTGAAACTGACCTGAATTTCGAAATGTATACATATATTCAGGTTCCCCACAGGTTGGGGAACCCGAAAAACTATGTTTTTTTCCGGATCCAACATCTGACTGAAAAGTTAGGCCTCGGCCTAGATTGCATTTGTTGGCAAATTGCCAATTAAGCATGAAAACCCAAAATGTGAAACCGACCTGAATTTCGAAATGTATACATATATTCAGGTTCCCCACAGGTTGGGGAACCCGAAAAAACATGTTTTTTCTGGATCCGACCTCTCCCTCAAAAGTTAGGCCTCGGCCTAGATTGCATTTGTTGGCAAATTGCCAATTAAGCATGAACACCCAAAATGTGAAACTGACCTGAATTTTGAAATCTATACATATATTCAGGTTCCCCACAGGTTGGGAAACCCGAAAAACCATGATTTTTCCAGATCCGACCTCTCCCTCAAAAGTTAGGCCTCGGCCTAGATTGCATTTGTTGGCGTAGCCAATTAATCATGAAAAGCAAAAATGTGAAACTGACCTCAAATTCGAAATGTATACATATATTCAGGTTCCCCACAGGTTGGGAAACCCGAAAAACCATGTTTTTTCCGGATCCGACCTCTCCCTCAAAAGTTAGGCCTCAGCCTAGATTGCATTGGTTGACAAATAGCCAATTAAGCATGAAAAGTGAAAATGTGAAACTGACGTGAATTTCGAAAGGTATACATATATTCAGGTTCCCCACAGGTTGGGGAACCCGAAAAACTATGTTTTTTCCGCATCCTACCTCTGCCTGAAAAGTTACGCCTCAGCTTAGATTGCATTTGTTGGGAAATTGCCAATTAAGCATGAAAAGTGAAAATGTGAAACTGACCTGAATTTCGAAAGGTATACATATATTCAGGTTCCCCACAGGTTGGGGAACCCGAAAAACAATGTTTTTTCCGGATCCAACATCTGACTGAAAAGTTACGCCTTGGCTTAGATTGCATTTGTTGGGAAATTGCCAATTAAGCATGAAAAGTGAAAATGTGAAACTGACCTGAATTTCGAAATGTATACATATATTCAGGTTCCCCACAGGTTGGGGAACCCGAAAAACTATGTTTTTTCCGCATCCGACCTCTCCCTCAAAAGTTAGGCCTCAGCCTAGATTGCATTGGTTGACAAATAGCCAATTAAGCATGAAAAGTGAAAATGTGAAACTGACGTGAATTTCGAAAGGTATACATATATTCAGGTTCCCCACAGGTTGGGGAACCCGAAAAACTATGTTTTTTCCGGATCCGACCTCTCCCTCAAAAGTTAGGCCTCGGCCTAGATTGCATTTGTTGGCAAATTGCCAATTAAGCATCAACACCCAAAATGTGAAACTGACCTGAATTTCGAAATGTATACATATATTCAGGTTCCCCACAGGTTGGGAAACCCGAAAAACCATGTTTTTTCCAGATCCGACCTCTCCCTCAAAAGTTAGGCCTCGGCCTAGATTGCATTTGTTGGCGTAGCCAATTAAGCATGAAAAGCAAAAATGTGAAACTGACCTCAAATTCGAAATGTATACATATATTCAGGTTCCCCACAAGTTGGGGAACCCGAAAAAACATGTTTTTTCCGGATCCAACATCTGACTGAAAAGTTAGGCCTCGGCCTAGATTGCATTTGTTGGCAAATTGCCAATTAAGCATGAAAACCCAAAATGTGAAACTGACGTGAATTTCGAAAGGTATACATATATTCAGGTTCCCCACAGGTTGGGGAACCCGAAAAACTATGTTTTTTCCGGATCCGACCTCTCCCTCAAAAGTTAGGCCTCGGCCTCGATTGCATTTGTTGGCAAATTGCCAATTAAGCATGAAAACCCAAAATGTGAAACCGACCTGAATTTCGAAATGTATACATATATTCAGGTTCCCCACAGGTTGGGGAACCCGAAAAACCATGTTTTTTCCGGATCCAACATCTGACTGAAAAGTTACGCCTCGGCTTAGATTGCATTTGTTGGGAAATTGCCAATTAAGCATGAAAAGTGAAAATGTGAAACCGACCTGAATTTCGAAATGTATACATATATTCAGGTTCCCCACAGGTTGGGGAACCCGAAAAACTATGTTTTTCCGGATCCGACCTCTCCCTCAAAAGTTAGGCCTCGGCCTAGATTGCATTTGTTGGCAAATTGCCAATTAAGCATGAAAACCCAAAATGTGAAACCGACCTGAATTTCGAAATGTATACATATATTCAGGTTCCCCACAGGTTGGGAAACCCGAAAAACCATGTTTTTTCCAGATCCGACCTCTCCCTCAAAAGATAGGCCTCGGCCTAGATTGCATTTGTTCGCGTAGCCAATTAAGCATGAAAAGCAAAAATGTAAAACTGACCTCAAATTCGAAATGTATACATATATTCAGGTTCCCCACAGGTTGGGGAACCCGAAAAACCATGTTTTTTCCGGATCCAACATCTGACTGAAAAGTTACGCCTCGGCTTAGATTGCATTTGTTGGGAAATTGCCAATTAAGCATGAAAAGTGAAAATGTGAAACTGACCTGAATTTCGAAATGTATACATATATTCAGGTTCCCCACAGGTTGGGGAACCCGAAAAACTATGTTTTTTCCGCATCCGACCTCTCCCTCAAAAGTTAGGCCTCAGCCTAGATTGCATTGGTTGACAAATAGCCAATTAAGCATGAAAAGTGAAAATGTGAAACTGACGTGAATTTCGAAAGGTATACATATATTCAGGTTCCCCACAGGTTGGGGAACCCGAAAAACTATGTTTTTTCCGGATCCGACCTCTCCCTCAAAAGTTAGGCCTCGGCCTAGATTGCATTTGTTGGCAAATTGCCAATTAAGCATCAACACCCAAAATGTGAAACTGACCTGAATTTCGAAATGTATACATATATTCAGGTTCCCCACAGGTTGGGGAACCCGAAAAACTATGTTTTTCCTGGATCCAACCTCTCCCTCAAAAGTTAGGCCTCGGCCTAGATTGCATTTGTTGGCAAATTGCCAATTAAGCATGAAAACCCAAAATGTGAAACTGACCTGAATTTCGAAAGGTATACATATATTCAGGTTCCCCACAGGTTGGGAAACCCGAAAAACCATGTTTTTTCCAGATCCGACCGCTCCCTCAAAAGTTAGGCCTCGGCCTAGATTGCATTTGTTGGGAAATTGCCAATTAAGCATGAAAAGTGAAAATGTGAAACTGACCTGAATTTCGAAAGGTATACATATATTCAGGTTCCCCACAGGTTGGGGAACCCGAAAAACCATGTTTTTTCCGGATCCAACATCTGACTGAAAAGTTACGCCTCGGCTTAGATTGCATTTGTTGGGAAATTGCCAATTAAGCATGAAAAGTGAAAATGTGAAACTGACCTGAATTTCGAAATGTATACATATATTCAGGTTCCCCACAGGTTGGGGAACCCGAAAAACTATGTTTTTTCCGCATCCGACATCTCCCTCAAAAGTTAGGCCTCGGCCTAGATTGCATTTGTTGGCAAATTGCCAATTAAGCATGAAAAGTGAAAATGTGAAACTGACCTCAAATTCGAAATGTATACATATATTCAGGTTCCCCACAGGTTGGGAAACCCGAAAAACCATGTTTTTTCCAGATCCGACCTCTCCCTCAAAAGATAGGCCTCGGCCTAGATTGCATTTGTTGGCGTAGCCAATTAAGCATGAAAAGCAAAAATGTAAAACTGACCTCAAATTCGAAATGTATACATATATTCAGGTTCCCCACAGGTTGGGGAACCCGAAAAACCATGTTTTTTCCGGATCCAACATCTGACTGAAAAGTTACGCCTCGGCTTAGATTGCATTTGTTGGGAAATTGCCAATTAAGCATGAAAAGTGAAAATGTGAAACTGACCTGAATTTCGAAATGTATACATATATTCAGGTTCCCCACAGGTTGGGGAACCCGAAAAACTATGTTTTTTCCGCATCCGACCTCTCCCTCAAAAGTTAGGCCTCAGCCTAGATTGCATTGGTTGACAAATAGCCAATTAAGCATGAAAAGTGAAAATGTGAAACTGACGTGAATTTCGAAAGGTATACATATATTCAGGTTCCCCACAGGTTGGGGAACCCGAAAAACTATGTTTTTTCCGGATCCGACCTCTCCCTCAAAAGTTAGGCCTCGGCCTAGATTGCATTTGTTGGCAAATTGCCAATTAAGCATCAACACCCAAAATGTGAAACTGACCTTAATTTCGAAATGTATACATATATTCAGGTTCCCCACAGGTTGGGGAACCCGAAAAACTATGTTTTTCCTGGATCCGACCTCTCCCTCAAAAGTTAGGCCTCGGCCTAGATTGCATTTGTTGGCAAATTGCCAATTAAGCATGAAAACCCAAAATGTGAAACTGACCTGAATTTCGAAAGGTATACATATATTCAGGTTCCCCACAGGTTGGGAAACCCGAAAAACCATGTTTTTTCCAGATCCGACCGCTCCCTCAAAAGTTAGGCCTCGGCCTAGATTGCATTTGTTGGCGTAGCCAATTAAGCATGAAAAGCAAAAATGTGAAACTGACCTCAAATTCGAAATGTATACATATATTCAGGTTCCCCACAGGTTGGGAAACCCGAAAAACCATGTTTTTTCCGGATCCGACCTCTCCCTCAAAAGTTAGGCCTCAGCCTAGATTGCATTGGTTGACAAATAGCCAATTAAGCATCAAAAGTGAAAATGTGAAACTGACGTGAATTTCGAAAGGTATACATATATTCAGGTTCCCCACAGGTTGGGGAACCCGAAAAACTATGTTTTTTCCGCATCCTACCTCTGCCTGAAAAGTTACGCCTCAGCTTAGATTGCATTTGTTGGGAAATTGCCAATTAAGCATGAAAAGTGAAAATGTGAAACTGACCTGAATTTCGAAAGGTATACATATATTCAGGTTCCCCACAGGTTGGGGAACCCGAAAAACCATGTTTTTTCCGGATCCAACATCTGACTGAAAAGTTACGCCTCGGCTTAGATTGCATTTGTTGTTAAATTGCCAATTAAGCATGAAAAGTGAAAATGTGAAACTGACCTGAATTTCGAAATGTATACATATATTCAGGTTCCCCACAGGTTGGGGAACCCGAAAAACTATGTTTTTTCCGCATCCGACATCTCCCTCAAAAGTTAGGCCTCGGCCTAGATTGCATTTGTTGGCAAATTGCCAATTAAGCATGAAAAGTGAAAATGTGAAACTGACCTCAAATTCGAAATGTATACATATATTCAGGTTCCCCACAGGTTGGGAAACCCGAAAAACCATGTTTTTTTCGGATCCGACCTCTCCCTCAAAAGTTAGGCCTTAGCCTAGATTGCATTGGTTGACAAATAGCCAATTAAGCATGAAAAGTGAAAATGTGAAACTGACGTGAATTTCGAAAGGTATACATATATTCACGTTCCCCACAGGTTGGGGAACCCGAAAAACTATGTTTTTTCCACATCCGACCTCTGCCTGAAAAGTTACGCCTCAGCTTAGATTGCATTTGTTGGGAAATTGCCAATTAAGCATGAAAAGTGAAAATGTGAAACTGACCTGAATTTCGAAATGTATACATATATTCAGGTTCCCCACAGGTTGGGGAACCCGAAAAAACATGTTTTTTTCCGGATCCAACATCTGACTGAAAAGTTAGGCCTCGGCCTAGATTGCATTTGTTGGCAAATTGCCAATTAAGCATGAAAACCCAAAATGTGAAACCGACCAGAATTTCGAAATGTATACATATATTCAGGTTCCCCACAGGTTGGGGAACCCGAAAAACTATGTTTTTCCTGGATCCGACCTCTCCCTCAAAAGTTAGGCCTCGGCCTAGATTGCATTTGTTGGCGTAGCCAATTAAGCATGAAAAGTGAAAATGTGAAACTGACGTGAATTTCGAAAGGTATACATATATTCAGGTTCCCCACAGGTTGGGGAACCCGAAAAACTATGTTTTTCCCGGATCCGACCTCTCCCTCAAAAGTTAGGCCTCGGCCTAGATTGCATTTGTTGGCAAATTGCCAATTAAGCATCAACACCCAAAATGTGAAACTGACCTGAATTTCGAAATGTATACATATATTCAGGTTCTCCACAGGTTGGGAAACCCGAAAAACCATGTTTTTTCCAGATCCGACCTCTCTCTCAAAAGTTAGGCCTCGGCCTAGATTGCATTTGTTGGCGTAGCCAATTAAGCATGAAAAGCAAAAATGTGAAACTGACCTCAAATTCGAAATGTATACATATATTCAGGTTCCCCACAGGTTGGGAAACCCGAAAAACCATGTTTTTTCCGGATCCGACCTCTCCCTCAAAAGTTAGGCCTCAGCCTAGATTGCATTGGTTGACAAATAGCCAATTAAGCATGAAAAGTGAAAATTTGAAACTGACGTGAATTTCGAAAGGTATACATATATTCAGGTTCCCCACAGGTTGGGGAACCCGAAAAACTATGTTTTTTCCGGATCCGACCTCTCCCTCAAAAGTTAGGCCTCGGCCTAGATTGCATTTGTTGGCAAATTGCCAATTAAGCATGAACACCCAAAATGTGAAACTGACCTGAATTTCGAAATGTATACATATATTCAGGTTCCCCACAGGTTGGGAAACCCGAAAAACCATGTTTTTTCCAGATCCGACCTCTCCCTCAAAAGTTAGGCCTCGGCCTAGATTGCATTTGTTGGCGTAGCCAATTAAGCATGAAAAGCAAAAATGTGAAACTGACCTCAAATTCGAAATGTATACATATATTCAGGTTCCCCACAAGTTGGGGAACCCGAAAAAACATGTTTTTTCCGGATCCAACATCTGACTGAAAAGTTAGGCCTCGGCCTAGATTGCATTTGTTGGCAAATTGCCAATTAAGCATGAAAACCCAAAATGTGAAACTGACGTGAATTTCGAAAGGTATACATATATTCAGGTTCCCCACAGGTTGGGGAACCCGAAAAACTATGTTTTTTCCGGATCCGACCTCTCCCTCAAAAGTTAGGCCTCGGCCTCGATTGCATTTGTTGGCAAATTGCCAATTAAGCATGAAAACCCAAAATGTGAAACCGACCTGAATTTCGAAATGTATACATATATTCAGGTTCCCCACAGGTTGGGGAACCCGAAAAACCATGTTTTTTCCGGATCCAACATCTGACTGAAAAGTTACGCCTCGGCTTAGATTGCATTTGTTGGGAAATTGCCAATTAAGCATGAAAAGTGAAAATGTGAAACTGACCTCAAATTCGAAATGTATACATATATTCAGGTTCCCCACAGGTTGGGAAACCCGAAAAACCATGTTTTTTCCAGATCCGACCTCTCCCTCAAAAGATAGGCCTCGGCCTAGATTGCATTTGTTGGCGTAGCCAATTAAGCATGAAAAGCAAAAATGTAAAACTGACCTCAAATTCGAAATGTATACATATATTCAGGTTCCCCACAGGTTGGGGAACCCGAAAAACCATGTTTTTTCCGGATCCAACATCTGACTGAAAAGTTACGCCTCGGCTTAGATTGCATTTGTTGGGAAATTGCCAATTAAGCATGAAAAGTGAAAATGTGAAACTGACCTGAATTTCGAAATGTATACATATATTCAGGTTCCCCACAGGTTGGGGAACCCGAAAAACTATGTTTTTTCCGCATCCGACCTCTCCCTCAAAAGTTAGGCCTCAGCCTAGATTGCATTGGTTGACAAATAGCCAATTAAGCATGAAAAGTGAAAATGTGAAACTGACGTGAATTTCGAAAGGTATACATATATTCAGGTTCCCCACAGGTTGGGGAACCCGAAAAACTATGTTTTTTCCGGATCCGACCTCTCCCTCAAAAGTTAGGCCTCGGCCTAGATTGCATTTGTTGGCAAATTGCCAATTAAGCATCAACACCCAAAATGTGAAACTGACCTGAATTTCGAAATGTATACATATATTCAGGTTCCCCACAGGTTGGGGAACCCGAAAAACTATGTTTTTCCTGGATCCGACCTCTCCCTCAAAAGTTAGGCCTCGGCCTAGATTGCATTTGTTGGCAAATTGCCAATTAAGCATGAAAACCCAAAATGTGAAACTGACCTGAATTTCGAAAGGTATACATATATTCAGGTTCCCCACAGGTTGGGAAACCCGAAAAACCATGTTTTTTCCAGATCCGACCGCTCCCTCAAAAGTTAGGCCTCGGCCTAGATTGCATTTGTTGGCGTAGCCAATTAAGCATGAAAAGCAAAAATGTGAAACTGACCTCAAATTCGAAATGTATACATATATTCAGGTTCCCCACAGGTTGGGAAACCCGAAAAACCATGTTTTTTCCGGATCCGACCTCTCCCTCAAAAGTTAGGCCTCAGCCTAGATTGCATTGGTTGACAAATAGCCAATTAAGCATGAAAAGTGAAAATGTGAAACTGACGTGAATTTCGAAAGGTATACATATATTCAGGTTCCCCACAGGTTGGGGAACCCGAAAAACTATGTTTTTTCCGCATCCTACCTCTGCCTGAAAAGTTACGCCTCAGCTTAGATTGCATTTGTTGGGAAATTGCCAATTAAGCATGAAAAGTGAAAATGTGAAACTGACCTGAATTTCGAAAGGTATACATATATTCAGGTTCCCCACAGGTTGGGGAACCCGAAAAACCATGTTTTTTCCGGATCCAACATCTGACTGAAAAGTTACGCCTCGGCTTAGATTGCATTTGTTGGGAAATTGCCAATTAAGCATGAAAAGTGAAAATGTGAAACTGACCTGAATTTCGAAATGTATACATATATTCAGGTTCCCCACAGGTTGGGGAACCCGAAAAAATATGTTTTTTCCGGATCCAACATCTGACTGAAAAGTTAGGCCTCGGCCTAGATTGCATTTGTTGGCAAAGTGCCAATTAAGCATGAAAACCCAAAATGTGAAACCGACCTGAATTTCGAAATGTATACATATATTCAGGTTCCCCACAGGTTGGGGAACCCGAAAAAACATGTTTTTTCCGGATCCAACATCTGACTGAAAAGTTAGGCGTCGGCCTAGATTGCATTTGTTGGCAAATTGCCAATTAAGCATGAAAACCCAAAATGTGAAACCGACCTGAATTTCGAAATGTATACATATATTCAGGTTCCCCACAGGTTGGGGAACCCGAAAAAACATGTTTTTTCTGGATCCGACCTGTCCCTCAAAAGATAGGCCTCAGCCTAGATTGCATTTGTTGGCAAATTGCCAATTAAGCATGAACACCCAAAATGTGAAACTGACCTGAATTTCGAAATGTATACATATATTCAGGTTCCCCACAGGTTGGGGAACCCGAAAAACTATGTTTTTCCTGGATCCGACCTCTCCCTCAAAAGTTAGGCCTCGGCCTAGATTGCATTTGTTGGCAAATTGCCAATTAAGCATGAAAACCCAAAATGTGAAACTGACCTGAATTTCGAAATGTATACATATATTCAGGTTCCCCACAGGTTGGGAAACCCGAAAAACCATGTTTTTCCCGGATCCGACCTCTCCCTCAAAAGTTAGGCCTTAGCCTAGATTGCCTTGGTTGACAAATAGCCAATTAAGCATGAAAAGTGAAAATGTGAAACTGACGTGAATTTCGAAAGGTATACATATATTCACGTTCCCCACAGGTTGGGGAACCCGAAAAACCATGTTTTTTCCGGATCCGACCTCTGCCTGAAAAGTTACGCCTCAGCTTAGATTGCATTTGTTGGGAAATTGCCAATTAAGCATGAAAAGTGAAAATGTGAAACTGACCTGAATTTCGAAATGTATACATATATTCAGGTTCCCCACAGGTTGGGGAACCCGAAAAACTATGTTTTTTCCGGATCCAACATCTGACTGAAAAGTTAGGCCTCGGCCTAGATTGCATTTGTTGGCAAATTGCCAATTAAGCATGAAAACCCAAAATGTGAAACCGACCTGAATTTCGAAATGTATACATATATTCAGGTTCCCCACAGGTTGGGGAACCCGAAAAAACATGTTTTTTCTGGATCCGACCTCTCCCTCAAAAGTTAGGCCTCGGCCTAGATTGCATTTGTTGGCAAATTGCCAATTAAGCATGAACACCCAAAATGTGAAACTGACCTGAATTTTGAAATCTATACATATATTCAGGTTCCCCACAGGTTGGGAAACCCGAAAAACCATGTTTTTTTCCAGATCCGACCTCTCCCTCAAAAGTTAGGCCTCGGCCTAGATTGCATTTGTTGGCGTAGCCAATTAAGCATGAAAAGCAAAAATGTGAAACTGACCTCAAATTCGAAATGTATACATATATTCAGGTTCCCCACAGGTTGGGAAACCCGAAAAACCATGTTTTTTCCGGATCCGACCTCTCCCTCAAAAGTTAGGCCTCAGCCTAGATTGCATTGGTTGACAAATAGCCAATTAAGCATGAAAAGTGAAAATGTGAAACTGACGTGAATTTCGAAAGGTATACATATATTCAGGTTCCCCACAGGTTGGGGAACCCGAAAAACTATGTTTTTTCCGCATCCTACCTCTGCCTGAAAAGTTACGCCTCAGCTTAGATTGCATTTGTTGGGAAATTGCCAATTAAGCATGAAAAGTGAAAATGTGAAACTGACCTGAATTTCGAAAGGTATACATATATTCAGGTTCCCCACAGGTTGGGGAACCCGAAAAACAATGTTTTTTCCGGATCCAACATCTGACTGAAAAGTTACGCCTCGGCTTAGATTGCATTTGTTGGGAAATTGCCAATTAAGCATGAAAAGTGAAAATGTGAAACTGACCTGAATTTCGAAATGTATACATATATTCAGGTTCCCCACAGGTTGGGGAACCCGAAAAACTATGTTTTTTCCGCATCCGACCTCTCCCTCAAAAGTTAGGCCTCAGCCTAGATTGCATTGGTTGACAAATAGCCAATTAAGCATGAAAAGTGAAAATGTGAAACTGACGTGAATTTCGAAAGGTATACATATATTCAGGTTCCCCACAGGTTGGGGAACCCGAAAAACTATGTTTTTTCCGGATCCGACCTCTCCCTCAAAAGTTAGGCCTCGGCCTAGATTGCATTTGTTGGCAAATTGCCAATTAAGCATCAACACCCAAAATGTGAAACTGACCTGAATTTCGAAATGTATACATATATTCAGGTTCCCCACAGGTTGGGGAACCCGAAAAACCATGTTTTTTCCGGATCCGACCTCTGCCTGAAAAGTTACGCCTCAGCTTAGATTGCATTTGTTGGGAAATTGCCAATTAAGCATGAAAAGTGAAAATGTGAAACTGACCTGAATTTCGAAATGTATACATATATTCAGGTTCCCCACAGGTTGGGGAACCCGAAAAACTATGTTTTTTCCGGATCCAACATCTGACTGAAAAGTTAGGCCTCGGCCTAGATTGCATTTGTTGGCAAATTGCCAATTAAGCATGAAAACCCAAAATGTGAAACCGACCTGAATTTCGAAATGTATACATATATTCAGGTTCCCCACAGGTTGGGGAACCCGAAAAAACATGTTTTTTCTGGATCCGACCTCTCCCTCAAAAGTTAGGCCTCGGCCTAGATTGCATTTGTTGGCAAATTGCCAATTAAGCATGAACACCCAAAATGTGAAACTGACCTGAATTTCGAAAGGTATACATATATTCAGGTTCCCCACAGGTTGGGAAACCCGAAAAACCATGTTTTTTCCAGATCCGACCTCTCCCTCAAAAGTTAGGCCTCGGCCTAGATTGCATTTGTTGGCGTAGCCAATTAAGCATGAAAAGCAAAAATGTGAAACTGACCTCAAATTCGAAATGTATACATATATTCAGGTTCCCCACAGGTTGGGAAACCCGAAAAACCATGTTTTTTCCGGATCCGACCTCTCCCTCAAAAGTTAGGCCTCAGCCTAGATTGCATTGGTTGACAAATAGCCAATTAAGCATGAAAAGTGAAAATGTGAAACTGACGTGAATTTCGAAAGGTATACATATATTCAGGTTCCCCACAGGTTGGGGAACCCGAAAAACTATGTTTTTTCCGCATCCTACCTCTGCCTGAAAAGTTACGCCTCAGCTTAGATTGCATTTGTTGGGAAATTGCCAATTAAGCATGAAAAGTGAAAATGTGAAACCGACCTGAATTTCGAAAGGTATACATATATTCAGGTTCCCCACAGGTTGGGGAACCCGAAAAACAATGTTTTTTCCGGATCCAACATCTGACTGAAAAGTTACGCCTCGGCTTAGATTGCATTTGTTGGGAAATTGCCAATTAAGCATGAAAAGTGAAAATGTGAAACTGACCTGAATTTCGAAATGTATACATATATTCAGGTTCCCCACAGGTTGGGGAACCCGAAAAACTATGTTTTTTCCGCATCCGACCTCTCCCTCAAAAGTTAGGCCTCAGCCTAGATTGCATTGGTTGACAAATAGCCAATTAAGCATGAAAAGTGAAAATGTGAAACTGACGTGAATTTCGAAAGGTATACATATATTCAGGTTCCCCACAGGTTGGGGAACCCGAAAAACTATGTTTTTTCCGGATCCGACCTCTCCCTCAAAAGTTAGGCCTCGGCCTAGATTGCATTTGTTGGCAAATTGCCAATTAAGCATCAACACCCAAAATGTGAAACTGACCTGAATTTCGAAATGTATACATATATTCAGGTTCCCCACAGGTTGGGAAACCCGAAAAACCATGTTTTTTCCAGATCCGACCTCTCCCTCAAAAGTTAGGCCTCGGCCTAGATTGCATTTGTTGGCGTAGCCAATTAAGCATGAAAAGCAAAAATGTGAAACTGACGTGAATTTCGAAAGGTATACATATATTCAGGTTCCCCACAGGTTGGGGAACCCGAAAAACTATGTTTTTTCCGGATCCGACCTCTCCCTCAAAAGTTAGGCCTCGGCCTCGATTGCATTTGTTGGCAAATTGCCAATTAAGCATGAAAACCCAAAATGTGAAACCGACCTGAATTTCGAAATGTATACATATATTCAGGTTCCCCACAGGTTGGGGAACCCGAAAAACCATGTTTTTTCCGGATCCAACATCTGACTGAAAAGTTACGCCTCGGCTTAGATTGCATTTGTTGGGAAATTGCCAATTAAGCATGAAAAGTGAAAATGTGAAACCGACCTGAATTTCGAAATGTATACATATATTCAGGTTCCCCACAGGTTGGGGAACCCGAAAAACTATGTTTTTCCGGATCCGACCTCTCCCTCAAAAGTTAGGCCTCGGCCTAGATTGCATTTGTTGGCAAATTGCCAATTAAGCATGAAAACCCAAAATGTGAAACCGACCTGAATTTCGAAATGTATACATATATTCAGGTTCCCCACAGGTTGGGAAACCCGAAAAACCATGTTTTTTCCAGATCCGACCTCTCCCTCAAAAGATAGGCCTCGGCCTAGATTGCATTTGTTCGCGTAGCCAATTAAGCATGAAAAGCAAAAATGTAAAACTGACCTCAAATTCGAAATGTATACATATATTCAGGTTCCCCACAGGTTGGGGAACCCGAAAAACCATGTTTTTTCCGGATCCAACATCTGACTGAAAAGGTACGCCTCGGCTTAGATTGCATTTGTTGGGAAATTGCCAATTAAGCATGAAAAGTGAAAATGTGAAACTGACCTGAATTTCGAAATGTATACATATATTCAGGTTCCCCACAGGTTGGGGAACCCGAAAAACTATGTTTTTTCCGCATCCGACCTCTCCCTCAAAAGTTAGGCCTCAGCCTAGATTGCATTGGTTGACAAATAGCCAATTAAGCATGAAAAGTGAAAATGTGAAACTGACGTGAATTTCGAAAGGTATACATATATTCAGGTTCCCCACAGGTTGGGGAACCCGAAAAACTATGTTTTTTCCGGATCCGACCTCTCCCTCAAAAGTTAGGCCTCGGCCTAGATTGCATTTGTTGGCAAATTGCCAATTAAGCATCAACACCCAAAATGTGAAACTGACCTGAATTTCGAAATGTATACATATATTCAGGTTCCCCACAGGTTGGGGAACCCGAAAAACTATGTTTTTCCTGGATCCAACCTCTCCCTCAAAAGTTAGGCCTCGGCCTAGATTGCATTTGTTGGCAAATTGCCAATTAAGCATGAAAACCCAAAATGTGAAACTGACCTGAATTTCGAAAGGTATACATATATTCAGGTTCCCCACAGGTTGGGAAACCCGAAAAACCATGTTTTTTCCAGATCCGACCGCTCCCTCAAAAGTTAGGCCTCGGCCTAGATTGCATTTGTTGGGAAATTGCCAATTATGCATGAAAAGTGAAAATGTGAAACTGACCTGAATTTCGAAAGGTATACATATATTCAGGTTCCCCACAGGTTGGGGAACCCGAAAAACCATGTTTTTTCCGGATCCAACATCTGACTGAAAAGTTACGCCTCGGCTTAGATTGCATTTGTTGGGAAATTGCCAATTAAGCATGAAAAGTGAAAATGTGAAACTGACCTGAATTTCGAAATGTATACATATATTCAGGTTCCCCACAGGTTGGGGAACCCGAAAAACTATGTTTTTTCCGCATCCGACATCTCCCTCAAAAGTTAGGCCTCGGCCTAGATTGCATTTGTTGGCAAATTGCCAATTAAGCATGAAAAGTGAAAATGTGAAACTGACCTCAAATTCGAAATGTATACATATATTCAGGTTCCCCACAGGTTGGGAAACCCGAAAAACCATGTTTTTTCCAGATCCGACCTCTCCCTCAAAAGTTAGGCCTCGGCCTAGATTGCATTTGTTGGCGTAGCCAATTAAGCATGAAAAGCAAAAATGTGAAACTGACCTCAAATTCGAAATGTATACATATATTCAGGTTCCCCACAGGTTGGGAAACCCGAAAAACCATGTTTTTTCCGGATCCGACCTCTCCCTCAAAAGTTAGGCCTCAGCCTAGATTGCATTGGTTGACAAATAGCCAATTAAGCATCAAAAGTGAAAATGTGAAACTGACGTGAATTTCGAAAGGTATACATATATTCAGGTTCCCCACAGGTTGGGGAACCCGAAAAACTATGTTTTTTCCGCATCCTACCTCTGCCTGAAAAGTTACGCCTCAGCTTAGATTGCATTTGTTGGGAAATTGCCAATTAAGCATGAAAAGTGAAAATGTGAAACTGACCTGAATTTCGAAAGGTATACATATATTCAGGTTCCCCACAGGTTGGGGAACCCGAAAAACCATGTTTTTTCCGGATCCAACATCTGACTGAAAAGTTACGCCTCGGCTTAGATTGCATTTGTTGGGAAATTGCCAATTAAGCATGAAAAGTGAAAATGTGAAACTGACGTGAATTTCGAAAGGTATACATATATTCACGTTCCCCACAGGTTGGGGAACCCGAAAAACTATGTTTTTTCCACATCCGACCTCTGCCTGAAAAGTTACGCCTCAGCTTAGATTGCATTTGTTGGGAAATTGCCAATTAAGCATGAAAAGTGAAAATGTGAAACTGACCTGAATTTCGAAATGTATACATATATTCAGGTTCCCCACAGGTTGGGGAACCCGAAAAAACATGTTTTTTTCCGGATCCAACATCTGACTGAAAAGTTAGGCCTCGGCCTAGATTGCATTTGTTGGCAAATTGCCAATTAAGCATGAAAACCCAAAATGTGAAACCGACCTGAATTTCGAAATGTATACATATATTCAGGTTCCCCACAGGTTGGGGAACCCGAAAAACTATGTTTTTCCTGGATCCGACCTCTCCCTCAAAAGTTAGGCCTCGGCCTAGATTGCATTTGTTGGCGTAGCCAATTAAGCATGAAAAGTGAAAATGTGAAACTGACGTGAATTTCGAAAGGTATACATATATTCAGGTTCCCCACAGGTTGGGGAACCCGAAAAACTATGTTTTTCCCGGATCCGACCTCTCCCTCAAAAGTTAGGCCTCGGCCTAGATTGCATTTGTTGGCAAATTGCCAATTAAGCATCAACACCCAAAATGTGAAACTGACCTGAATTTCGAAATGTATACATATATTCAGGTTCTCCACAGGTTGGGAAACCCAAAAAACCATGTTTTTTCCAGATCCGACCTCTCTCTCAAAAGTTAGGCCTCGGCCTAGATTGCATTTGTTGGCGTAGCCAATTAAGCATGAAAAGCAAAAATGTGAAACTGACCTCAAATTCGAAATGTATACATATATTCAGGTTCCCCACAGGTTGGGAAACCCGAAAAACCATGTTTTTTCCGGATCCGACCTCTCCCTCAAAAGTTAGGCCTCAGCCTAGATTGCATTGGTTGACAAATAGCCAATTAAGCATGAAAAGTGAAAATGTGAAACTGACGTGAATTTCGAAAGGTATACATATATTCAGGTTCCCCACAGGTTGGGGAACCCGAAAAACTATGTTTTTTCCGGATCCGACCTCTCCCTCAAAAGTTAGGCCTCGGCCTAGATTGCATTTGTTGGCAAATTGCCAATTAAGCATGAACACCCAAAATGTGAAACTGACCTGAATTTCGAAATGTATACATATATTCAGGTTCCCCACAGGTTGGGAAACCCGAAAAACCATGTTTTTTCCAGATCCGACCTCTCCCTCAAAAGTTAGGCCTCGGCCTAGATTGCATTTGTTGGCGTAGCCAATTAAGCATGAAAAGCAAAAATGTGAAACTGACCTCAAATTCGAAATGTATACATATATTCAGGTTCCCCACAAGTTGGGGAACCCGAAAAAACATGTTTTTTCCGGATCCAACATCTGACTGAAAAGTTAGGCCTCGGCCTAGATTGCATTTGTTGGCAAATTGCCAATTAAGCATGAAAACCCAAAATGTGAAACTGACGTGAATTTCGAAAGGTATACATATATTCAGGTTCCCCACAGGTTGGGGAACCCGAAAAACTATGTTTTTTCCGGATCCGACCTCTCCCTCAAAAGTTAGGCCTCGGCCTCGATTGCATTTGTTGGCAAATTGCCAATTAAGCATGAAAAGTGAAAATGTGAAACCGACCTGAATTTCGAAATGTATACATATATTCAGGTTCCCCACAGGTTGGGGAACCCGAAAAACCATGTTTTTTCCGGATCCAACATCTGACTGAAAAGTTACGCCTCGGCTTAGATTGCATTTGTTGGGAAATTGCCAATTAAGCATGAAACGTGAAAATGTGAAACTGACCTCAAATTCGAAATGTATACATATATTCAGGTTCCCCACAGGTTGGGAAACCCGAAAAACCATGTTTTTTCCAGATCCGACCTCTCCCTCAAAAGATAGGCCTCGGCCTAGATTGCATTTGTTGGCGTAGCCAATTAAGCATGAAAAGCAAAAATGTAAAACTGACCTCAAATTCGAAATGTATACATATATTCAGGTTCCCCACAGGTTGGGGAACCCGAAAAACCATGTTTTTTCCGGATCCAACATCTGACTGAAAAGTTACGCCTCGGCTTAGATTGCATTTGTTGGGAAATTGCCAATTAAGCATGAAAAGTGAAAATGTGAAACTGACCTGAATTTCGAAATGTATACATATATTCAGGTTCCCCACAGGTTGGGGAACCCGAAAAACTATGTTTTTTCCGCATCCGACCTCTCCCTCAAAAGTTAGGCCTCAGCCTAGATTGCATTGGTTGACAAATAGCCAATTAAGCATGAAAAGTGAAAATGTGAAACTGACGTGAATTTCGAAAGGTATACATATATTCAGGTTCCCCACAGGTTGGGGAACCCGAAAAACTATGTTTTTTCCGGATCCGACCTCTCCCTCAAAAGTTAGGCCTCGGCCTAGATTGCATTTGTTGGCAAATTGCCAATTAAGCATCAACACCCAAAATGTGAAACTGACCTGAATTTCGAAATGTATACATATATTCAGGTTCCCCACAGGTTGGGGAACCCGAAAAACCATGTTTTTTCCGGATCCGACCTCTGCCTGAAAAGTTACGCCTCAGCTTAGATTGCATTTGTTGGGAAATTGCCAATTAAGCATGAAAAGTGAAAATGTGAAACTGACCTGAATTTCGAAATGTATACATATATTCAGGTTCCCCACAGGTTGGGGAACCCGAAAAACTATGTTTTTTCCGGATCCAACATCTGACTGAAAAGTTAGGCCTCGGCCTAGATTGCATTTGTTGGCAAATTGCCAATTAAGCATGAAAACCCAAAATGTGAAACCGACCTGAATTTCGAAATGTATACATATATTCAGGTTCCCCACAGGTTGGGGAACCCGAAAAAACATGTTTTTTCTGGATCCGACCTCTCCCTCAAAAGTTAGGCCTCGGCCTAGATTGCATTTGTTGGCAAATTGCCAATTAAGCATGAACACCCAAAATGTGAAACTGACCTGAATTTTGAAATCTATACATATATTCAGGTTCCCCACAGGTTGGGAAACCCGAAAAACCATGTTTTTTCCAGATCCGACCTCTCCCTCAAAAGTTAGGCCTCGGCCTAGATTGCATTTGTTGGCGTAGCCAATTAAGCATGAAAAGCAAAAATGTGAAACTGACCTCAAATTCG
The DNA here is from genome assembly GCA_034064705.1 of Bothrops alternatus. NCBI lineage: Eukaryota > Metazoa > Chordata > Lepidosauria > Squamata > Viperidae > Bothrops > Bothrops alternatus. Next base: position 17,168,509 of record JARGCV010000085.1, read on the forward strand.
AAATGTATACATATATTCAGGTTCCCCACAGGTTGGGAAACCCGAAAAACCATGTTTTTTCCGGATCCGACCTCTCCCTCAAAAGTTAGGCCTCAGCCTAGATTGCATTGGTTGACAAATAGCCAATTAAGCATGAAAAGTGAAAATGTGAAACTGACGTGAATTTCGAAAGGTATACATATATTCAGGTTCCCCACAGGTTGGGGAACCCGAAAAACTATGTTTTTTCCGCATCCTACCTCTGCCTGAAAAGTTACGCCTCAGCTTAGATTGCATTTGTTGGGAAATTGCCAATTAAGCATGAAAAGTGAAAATGTGAAACTGACCTGAATTTCGAAAGGTATACATATATTCAGGTTCCCCACAGGTTGGGGAACCCGAAAAACAATGTTTTTTCCGGATCCAACATCTGACTGAAAAGTTACGCCTCGGCTTAGATTGCATTTGTTGGGAAATTGCCAATTAAGCATGAAAAGTGAAAATGTGAAACTGACCTGAATTTCGAAATGTATACATATATTCAGGTTCCCCACAGGTTGGGGAACCCGAAAAACTATGTTTTTTCCGCATCCGACCTCTCCCTCAAAAGTTAGGCCTCAGCCTAGATTGCATTGGTTGACAAATAGCCAATTAAGCATGAAAAGTGAAAATGTGAAACTGACGTGAATTTCGAAAGGTATACATATATTCAGGTTCCCCACAGGTTGGGGAACCCGAAAAACTATGTTTTTTCCGGATCCGACCTCTCCCTCAAAAGTTAGGCCTCGGCCTAGATTGCATTTGTTGGCAAATTGCCAATTAAGCATCAACACCCAAAATGTGAAACTGACCTGAATTTCGAAATGTATACATATATTCAGGTTCCCCACAGGTTGGGAAACCCGAAAAACCATGTTTTTTCCAGATCCGACCTCTCCCTCAAAAGTTAGGCCTCGGCCTAGATTGCATTTGTTGGCGTAGCCAATTAAGCATGAAAAGCAAAAATGTGAAACTGACGTGAATTTCGAAAGGTATACATATATTCAGGTTCCCCACAGGTTGGGGAACCCGAAAAACTATGTTTTTTCCGGATCCGACCTCTCCCTCAAAAGTTAGGCCTCGGCCTCGATTGCATTTGTTGGCAAATTGCCAATTAAGCATGAAAACCCAAAATGTGAAACCGACCTGAATTTCGAAATGTATACATATATTCAGGTTCCCCACAGGTTGGGGAACCCGAAAAACCATGTTTTTTCCGGATCCAACATCTGACTGAAAAGTTACGCCTCGGCTTAGATTGCATTTGTTGGGAAATTGCCAATTAAGCATGAAAAGTGAAAATGTGAAACCGACCTGAATTTCGAAATGTATACATATATTCAGGTTCCCCACAGGTTGGGGAACCCGAAAAACTATGTTTTTCCGGATCCGACCTCTCCCTCAAAAGTTAGGCCTCGGCCTAGATTGCATTTGTTGGCAAATTGCCAATTAAGCATGAAAACCCAAAATGTGAAACCGACCTGAATTTCGAAATGTATACATATATTCAGGTTCCCCACAGGTTGGGAAACCCGAAAAACCATGTTTTTTCCAGATCCGACCTCTCCCTCAAAAGATAGGCCTCGGCCTAGATTGCATTTGTTCGCGTAGCCAATTAAGCATGAAAAGCAAAAATGTAAAACTGACCTCAAATTCGAAATGTATACATATATTCAGGTTCCCCACAGGTTGGGGAACCCGAAAAACCATGTTTTTTCCGGATCCAACATCTGACTGAAAAGTTACGCCTCGGCTTAGATTGCATTTGTTGGGAAATTGCCAATTAAGCATGAAAAGTGAAAATGTGAAACTGACCTGAATTTCGAAATGTATACATATATTCAGGTTCCCCACAGGTTGGGGAACCCGAAAAACTATGTTTTTTCCGCATCCGACCTCTCCCTCAAAAGTTAGGCCTCAGCCTAGATTGCATTGGTTGACAAATAGCCAATTAAGCATGAAAAGTGAAAATGTGAAACTGACGTGAATTTCGAAAGGTATACATATATTCAGGTTCCCCACAGGTTGGGGAACCCGAAAAACTATGTTTTTTCCGGATCCGACCTCTCCCTCAAAAGTTAGGCCTCGGCCTAGATTGCATTTGTTGGCAAATTGCCAATTAAGCATCAACACCCAAAATGTGAAACTGACCTGAATTTCGAAATGTATACATATATTCAGGTTCCCCACAGGTTGGGGAACCCGAAAAACTATGTTTTTCCTGGATCCAACCTCTCCCTCAAATGTTAGGCCTCGGCCTAGATTGCATTTGTTGGCAAATTGCCAATTAAGCATGAAAACCCAAAATGTGAAACTGACCTGAATTTCGAAAGGTATACATATATTCAGGTTCCCCACAGGTTGGGAAACCCGAAAAACCATGTTTTTTCCAGATCCGACCGCTCCCTCAAAAGTTAGGCCTCGGCCTAGATTGCATTTGTTGGGAAATTGCCAATTAAGCATGAAAAGTGAAAATGTGAAACTGACCTGAATTTCGAAAGGTATACATATATTCAGGTTCCCCACAGGTTGGGGAACCCGAAAAACCATGTTTTTTCCGGATCCAACATCTGACTGAAAAGTTACGCCTCGGCTTAGATTGCATTTGTTGGGAAATTGCCAATTAAGCATGAAAAGTGAAAATGTGAAACTGACCTGAATTTCGAAATGTATACATATATTCAGGTTCCCCACAGGTTGGGGAACCCGAAAAACTATGTTTTTTCCGCATCCGACATCTCCCTCAAAAGTTAGGCCTCGGCCTAGATTGCATTTGTTGGCAAATTGCCAATTAAGCATGAAAAGTGAAAATGTGAAACTGACCTCAAATTCGAAATGTATACATATATTCAGGTTCCCCACAGGTTGGGAAACCCGAAAAACCATGTTTTTTCCAGATCCGACCTCTCCCTCAAAAGTTAGGCCTCGGCCTAGATTGCATTTGTTGGCGTAGCCAATTAAGCATGAAAAGCAAAAATGTGAAACTGACCTCAAATTCGAAATGTATACATATATTCAGGTTCCCCACAGGTTGGGAAACCCGAAAAACCATGTTTTTTCCGGATCCGACCTCTCCCTCAAAAGTTAGGCCTCAGCCTAGATTGCATTGGTTGACAAATAGCCAATTAAGCATCAAAAGTGAAAATGTGAAACTGACGTGAATTTCGAAAGGTATACATATATTCAGGTTCCCCACAGGTTGGGGAACCCGAAAAACTATGTTTTTTCCGCATCCTACCTCTGCCTGAAAAGTTACGCCTCAGCTTAGATTGCATTTGTTGGGAAATTGCCAATTAAGCATGAAAAGTGAAAATGTGAAACTGACCTGAATTTCGAAAGGTATACATATATTCAGGTTCCCCACAGGTTGGGGAACCCGAAAAACCATGTTTTTTCCGGATCCAACATCTGACTGAAAAGTTACGCCTCGGCTTAGATTGCATTTGTTGGGAAATTGCCAATTAAGCATGAAAAGTGAAAATGTGAAACTGACGTGAATTTCGAAAGGTATACATATATTCACGTTCCCCACAGGTTGGGGAACCCGAAAAACTATGTTTTTTCCACATCCGACCTCTGCCTGAAAAGTTACGCCTCAGCTTAGATTGCATTTGTTGGGAAATTGCCAATTAAGCATGAAAAGTGAAAATGTGAAACTGACCTGAATTTCGAAATGTATACATATATTCAGGTTCCCCACAGGTTGGGGAACCCGAAAAAACATGTTTTTTTCCGGATCCAACATCTGACTGAAAAGTTAGGCCTCGGCCTAGATTGCATTTGTTGGCAAATTGCCAATTAAGCATGAAAACCCAAAATGTGAAACCGACCTGAATTTCGAAATGTATACATATATTCAGGTTCCCCACAGGTTGGGGAACCCGAAAAACTATGTTTTTCCTGGATCCGACCTCTCCCTCAAAAGTTAGGCCTCGGCCTAGATTGCATTTGTTGGCGTAGCCAATTAAGCATGAAAAGTGAAAATGTGAAACTGACGTGAATTTCGAAAGGTATACATATATTCAGGTTCCCCACAGGTTGGGGAACCCGAAAAACTATGTTTTTCCCGGATCCGACCTCTCCCTCAAAAGTTAGGCCTCGGCCTAGATTGCATTTGTTGGCAAATTGCCAATTAAGCATCAACACCCAAAATGTGAAACTGACCTGAATTTCGAAATGTATACATATATTCAGGTTCTCCACAGGTTGGGAAACCCAAAAAACCATGTTTTTTCCAGATCCGACCTCTCTCTCAAAAGTTAGGCCTCGGCCTAGATTGCATTTGTTGGCGTAGCCAATTAAGCATGAAAAGCAAAAATGTGAAACTGACCTCAAATTCGAAATGTATACATATATTCAGGTTCCCCACAGGTTGGGAAACCCGAAAAACCATGTTTTTTCCGGATCCGACCTCTCCCTCAAAAGTTAGGCCTCAGCCTAGATTGCATTGGTTGACAAATAGCCAATTAAGCATGAAAAGTGAAAATGTGAAACTGACGTGAATTTCGAAAGGTATACATATATTCAGGTTCCCCACAGGTTGGGGAACCCGAAAAACTATGTTTTTTCCGGATCCGACCTCTCCCTCAAAAGTTAGGCCTCGGCCTAGATTGCATTTGTTGGCAAATTGCCAATTAAGCATGAACACCCAAAATGTGAAACTGACCTGAATTTCGAAATGTATACATATATTCAGGTTCCCCACAGGTTGGGAAACCCGAAAAACCATGTTTTTTCCAGATCCGACCTCTCCCTCAAAAGTTAGGCCTCGGCCTAGATTGCATTTGTTGGCATAGCCAATTAAGCATGAAAAAGCAAAAATGTGAAACTGACCTCAAATTCGAAATGTATACATATATTCAGGTTCCCCACAGGTTGGGAAACCCGAAAAACCATGTTTTTTCCGGATCCGACCTCTCCCTCAAAAGTTAGGCCTTAGCCTAGATTGCATTGGTTGACAAATAGCCAATTAAGCATGAAAAGTGAAAATGTGAAACTGACGTGAATTTCGAAAGGTATACATATATTCAGGTTCCCCACAGGTTGGGGAACCCGAAAAACTATGTTTTTTCCACATCCGACCTCTGCCTGAAAAGTTACGCCTCAGCTTAGATTGCATTTGTTGGGAAATTGCCAATTAAGCATGAAAAGTGAAAATGTGAAACTGACCTGAATTTCGAAATGTATACATATATTCAGGTTCCCCACAGGTTGGGGAACCCGAAAAAACATGTTTTTTCCGGATCCAACATCTGACTGAAAAGTTAGGCCTCGGCCTAGATTGCATTTGTTGGCAAATTGCCAATTAAGCATGAAAACCCAAAATGTGAAACCGACCTGAATTTTGAAATGTATACATATATTCAGGTTCCCCACAGGTTGGGGAACCCGAAAAAACATGTTTTTTCCGGATCCGACCTGTCCCTCAAAAGATAGGCCTCAGCCTAGATTGCATTTGTTGGCAAATTGCCAATTAAGCATGAACACCCAAAATGTGAAACTGACCTGAATTTCGAAATGTATACATATATTCAGGTTCCCCACAGGTTGGGAAACCCGAAAAACCATGTTTTTTCCAGATCCGACCTCTCCCTCAAAAGTTAGGCCTCGGCCTAGATTGCATTGGTTGACAAATAGCCAATTAAGCATGAAAAGTGAAAATGTGAAACTGACGTGAATTTCGAAAGGTATACATATATTCAGGTTCCCCACAGGTTGGGGAACCCGAAAAACTATGTTTTTTCCGCATCCTACCTCTGCCTGAAAAGTTAGGCCTCAGCTTACATTGCATTTGTTGGGAAATTGCCAATTAAGCATGAAAAGTGAAAATGTGAAACTGACCTGAATTTCGAAATGTATACATATATTCAGGTTCCCCACAGGTTGGGGAACCCGAAAAACTATGTTTTTTCCCGATCCGACCTCTCCCTCAAAAGTTAGGCCTCGGCCTAGATTGCATTTGTTGGGAAATTGCCAATTAAGCATCAACACCCAAAATGTGAAACTGACCTGAATTTCGAAATGTATACATATATTCAGGTTCCCCACAGGTTGGGGAACCCGAAAAACTATGTTTTTCCTAGATCCGACCTCTCCCTCAAAAGTTAGGCCTCGGCCTAGATTGCATTTGTTGGCAAATTGCCAATTAAGCATGAAAACCCAAAATGTGAAACTGACGTGAATTTCGAAAGGTATACATATATTCAGGTTCCCCACAGGTTGGGGAACCCGAAAAACTATGTTTTTTCCCGATCCGACCTCTCCCTCAAAAGTTAGGCCTCGGCCTAGATTGCATTTGTTGGCAAATTGCCAATTAAGCATCAACATTCAAAATGTGAAACTGACCTGAATTTCGAAAGGTATACATATATTCAGGTTCCCCACAGGTTGGGAAAACCGAAAAACCATGTTTTTTCCAGATCCGACCTCTCCCTCAAAAGTTAGGCCTCGGCCTAGATTGCATTTGTTGGCGTAGCCAATTAAGCATGAAAAGCAAAAATGTGAAACTGACCTCAAATTCGAAATGTATACATATATTCAGGTTCCCCACAAGTTGGGGAACCCGAAAAAACATGTTTTTTCCGGATCCAACATCTGACTGAAAAGTTAGGCCTCGGCCTAGATTGCATTTGTTGGCAAATTGCCAATTAAGCATGAAAACCCAAAATGTGAAACTGACGTGAATTTTGAAAGGTATACATATATTCAGGTTCCCCACAGGTTGGGGAACCCGAAAAACTATGTTTTTTCCGGATCCGACCTCTCCCTCAAAAGTTAGGCCTCGGCCTAGATTGCATTTGTTGGCAAATTGCCAATTAAGCATCAACACCCAAAATGTGAAACTGACCTGAATTTCGAAATGTATACATATATTCAGGTTCCCCACAGGTTGGGGAACCCGAAAAACTATGTTTTTCCTGGATCCGACCTCTCCCTCAAAAGTTAGGCCTCGGCCTAGATTGCATTTGTTGGCAAATTGCCAATTAAGCATGAAAACCCAAAATGTGAAACCGACCTGAATTTCGAAATGTATACATATATTCAGGTTCCCCACAGGTTGGGGAACCCGAAAAAACATGTTTTTTCCGGATCCGACCTGTCCCTCAAAAGATAGGCCTCAGCCTAGATTGCATTTGTTGGTAAATTGCCAATTAAGCATGAACACCCAAAATGTGAAACTGACCTGAATTTCGAAATGTATACATATATTCAGGTTCCCCACAGGTTGGGAAACCCGAAAAACCATGTTTTTTCCAGATCCGACCTCTCCCTCAAAAGTTAGGCCTCGGCCTAGATTGCATTGGTTGACAAATAGCCAATTAAGCATGAAAAGTGAAAATGTGAAACTGACGTGAATTTCGAAAGGTATACATATATTCAGGTTCCCCACAGGTTGGGGAACCCGAAAAACTATGTTTTTTCCGCATCCTACCTCTGCCTGAAAAGTTAGGCCTCAGCTTACATTGCATTTGTTGGGAAATTGCCAATTAAGCATGAAAAGTGAAAATGTGAAACTGACCTGAATTTCGAAATGTATACATATATTCAGGTTCCCCACAGGTTGGGGAACCCGAAAAACTATGTTTTTTCCGGATCCGACCTCTCCCTCAAAAGTTAGGCCTCGGCCTAGATTGCATTTGTTGGCAAATTGCCAATTAAGCATCAACACCCAAAATGTGAAACTGACCTGAATTTCGAAATGTATACATATATTCAGGTTCCCCACAGGTTGGGGAACCCGAAAAACTATGTTTTTCCTAGATCCGACCTCTCCCTCAAAAGTTAGGCCTCGGCCTAGATTGCATTTGTTGGCAAATTGCCAATTAAGCATGAAAACCCAAAATGTGAAACTGACCTGAATTTCGAAAGGTATACATATATTCAGGTTCCCCACAGGTTGGGAAACCCGAAAAACCATGTTTTTTCCAGATCCGACCTCTCCCTCAAAAGTTAGGCCTCGGCCTAGATTGCATTTGTTGGCGTAGCCAATTAAGCATGAAAAGCAAAAATGTGAAACTGACCTCAAATTCGAAATGTATACATATATTAAGGTTCCCCACAAGTTGGGGAACCCGAAAAAACATGTTTTTTCCGGATCCAACACCTGACTGAAAAGTTAGGCCTCGGCCTAGATTGCATTTGTTGGCAAATTGCCAATTAAGCATGAAAACCCAAAATGTGAAACTGACGTGAATTTCGAAAGGTATACATATATTCAGGTTCCCCACAGGTTGGGGAACCCGAAAAACTATGTTTTTTCCGGATCCGACCTCTCCCTCAAAAGTTAGGCCTCGGCCTAGATTGCATTTGTTGGCAAATTGCCAATTAAGCATCAACATTCAAAATGTGAAACTGACCTGAATTTCGAAAGGTATACATATATTCAGGTTCCCCACAGGTTGGGAAAACCGAAAAACCATGTTTTTTCCAGATCCGACCTCTCCCTCAAAAGTTAGGCCTCGGCCTAGATTGCATTTGTTGGCGTAGCCAATTAAGCATGAAAAGCAAAAATGTGAAACTGACCTCAAATTCGAAATGTATACATATATTCAGGTTCCCCACAAGTTGGGGAACCCGAAAAAACATGTTTTTTCCGGATCCAACATCTGACTGAAAAGTTAGGCCTCGGCCTAGATTGCATTTGTTGGCAAATTGCCAATTAAGCATCAACACCCAAAATGTGAAACTGACCTAAATTTCGAAATGTATACATATATTCAGGTTCCCCACAGGTTGGGGAACCCGAAAAACTATGTTTTTCCTGGATCCGACCTCTCCCTCAAAAGTTAGGCCTCGGCCTAGATTGCATTTGTTGGCAAATTGCCAATTAAGCATGAAAACCCAAAATGTGAAACTGACGTGAATTTCGAAAGGTATACATATATTCAGGTTCCCCACAGGTTGGGAAAACCGAAAAACCATGTTTTTTCCAGATCCGACCTCTCCCTCAAAAGTTAGGCCTCGGCCTAGATTGCATTTGTTGGCAAATTGCCAATTAAGCATGAAAACCCAAAATGTGAAACTGACCTGAATTTCGAAAGGTATACATATATTCAGGTTCCCCACAGGTTGGGAAACCCGAAAAACCATGTTTTTTCCAGATCCGACCTCTCCCTCAAAAGTTAGGCCTCGGCCTAGATTGCATTTGTTGGCGTAGCCAATTAAGCATGAAAAGCAAAAATGTGAAACTGACCTCAAATTCGAGATGTATACATATATTCAGGTTCCCCACAAGTTCAGGAACCCGAAAAAACATGTTTTTTCCGGATCCGACCTGTCCCTCAAAAGATAGGCCTCAGCCTAGATTGCATTTGTTGGCAAATTGCCAATTAAGCATGAACACCCAAAATGTGAAACTGACCTGAATTTCGAAATGTATACATATATTCAGGTTCCCCACAGGTTGGGGAACCCGAAAAACCATGTTTTTTCCAGATCCGACCTCTCCCTCAAAAGTTAGGCCTCGGCCTAGATTGCATTGGTTGACAAATAGCCAATTAAGCATGAAAAGTGAAAATGTGAAACTGACGTGAATTTCGAATGGTATACATATATTCAGGTTCCCCACAGGTTGGGGAACCCGAAAAACTATGTTTTTTCCGCATCCAACATCTGACTGAAAAGTTACGCCTCGGCTTAGATTGCATTTGTTGGCAAATTGCCAATTAAGCATGAAAACCCAAAATGTGAAACCGACCTGAATTTTGAAATGTATACATATATTCAGGTTCCCCACAGGTTGGGGAACCCGAAAAAACATGTTTTTTACGGATCCGACCTGTCCCTCAAAAGATAGGCCTCAGCCTAGATTGCATTTGTTGGCAAATTGCCAATTAAGCATGAACACCCAAAATGTGAAACTGACCTGAATTTCGAAATGTATACATATATTCAGGTTCCCCACAGGTTGGGGAACCCGAAAAACCATGTTTTTTCCAGATCCGACCTCTCCCTCAAAAGTTAGGCCTCGGCCTAGATTGCATTGGTTGACAAAAAGCCAATTAAGCATGAAAAGTGAAAATGTGAAACTGACGTGAATTTCGAAAGGTATACATATATTCAGGTTCCCCACAGGTTGGGGAACCCGAAAAACTATGTTTTTTCCGCATCCTACCTCTGCCTGAAAAGTTACGCCTCAGCTTAGATTGCATTTGTTGGGAAATTGCCAATTAAGCATGAAAAGTGAAAATGTGAAACTGACCTGAATTTCGAAATGTATACATATATTCAGGTTCCCCACAGGTTGGGGAACCCGAAAAACTATGTTTTTTCCGGATCCGACCTCTCCCTCAAAAGTTAGGCCTCGGCCTAGATTGCATTTGTTGGCAAATTGCCAATTAAGCATCAACACCCAAAATGTGAAACTGACCTGAATTTCGAAATGTATACATATATTCAGGTTCCCCACAGGTTGGGGAACCCGAAAAACTATGTTTTTCCTGGATCCGACCTCTCCCTCAAAAGTTAGGCCTCGGCCTAGATTGCATTTGTTGGCAAATTGCCAATTAAGCATGAAAACCCAAAATGTGAAACTGACCTGAATTTCGAAAGGTATACATATATTCAGGTTCCCCACAGGTTGGGAAACCCGAAAAACCATGTTTTTTCCAGATCCGACCTCTCCCTCAAAAGTTAGGCCTTGGCCTAGATTGCATTTGTTGGCAAATTGCCAATTAAGCATGAAAACCCAAAATGTGAAACTGACCTGAATTTCGAAAGGTATACATATATTCAGGTTCCCCACAGGTTGGGAAACCCGAAAAACCATGTTTTTTCCAGATCCGACCTCTCCCTCAAGAGTTAGGCCTCGGCCTAGATTGCATTTGTTGGCGTAGCCAATTAAGCATGAAAAGCAAAAATGTGAAACTGACCTCAAATTCGAAATGTATACATATATTAAGGTTCCCCACAAGTTGGGGAACCCGAAAAAACATGTTTTTTCCGGATCCAACATCTGACTGAAAAGTTAGGCCTCGGCCTAGATTGCATTTGTTGGCAAATTGCCAATTAAGCATGAAAACCCAAAATGTGAAACTGACGTGAATTTCGAAAGGTATACATATATTCAGGTTCCCCACAGGTTGGGGAACCCGAAAAACTATGTTTTTTCCGGATCCGACCTCTCCCTCAAAAGTTAGGCCTCGGCCTAGATTGCATATGTTGGCAAATTGCCAATTAAGCATCAACATTCAAAATGTGAAACTGACCTGAATTTCGAAAGGTATACATATATTCAGGTTCCCCACAGGTTGGGGAACCCGAAAAACTATGTTTTTTCCGGATCCGACCTCTCCCTCAAAAGTTAGGCCTCGGCCTAGATTGCATTGGTTGACAAAAAGCCAATTAAGCATGAAAAGTGAAAATGTGAAACTGACGTGAATTTCGAAAGGTATACATATATTCAGGTTCCCCACAGGTTGGGGAACCCGAAAAACTATGTTTTTTCCGCATCCTACCTCTGCCTGAAAAGTTACGCCTCAGCTTAGATTGCATTTGTTGGGAAATTGCCAATTAAGCATGAAAAGTGAAAATGTGAAACTGACCTGAATTTCGAAATGTATACATATATTCAGGTTCCCCACAGGTTGGGGAACCCGAAAAACTATGTTTTTTCCGGATCCGACCTCTCCCTCAAAAGTTAGGCCTCGGCCTAGATTGCATTTGTTGGCAAATTGCCAATTAAGCATCAACACCCAAAATGTGAAACTGACCTGAATTTCGAAATGTATACATATATTCAGGTTCCCCACAGGTTGGGGAACCCGAAAAACTATGTTTTTCCTGGATCCGACCTCTCCCTCAAAAGTTAGGCCTCGGCCTATATTGCATTTGTTGGCAAATTGCCAATTAAGCATGAAAACCCAAAATGTGAAACTGACCTGAATTTCGAAAGGTATACATATATTCAGGTTCCCCACAGGTTGGGAAACCCGAAAAACCATGTTTTTTCCAGATCCGACCTCTCCCTCAAAAGTTAGGCCTCGGCCTAGATTGCATTTGTTGGCAAATTGCCAATTAAGCATGAAAACCCAAAATGTGAAACTGACCTGAATTTCGAAAGGTATACATATATTCAGGTTCCCCACAGGTTGGGAAACCCGAAAAACCATGTTTTTTCCAGATCCGACCTCTCCCTCAAAAGATAGGCCTCGGCCTAGATTGCATTTGTTGGCGTAGCCAATTAAGCATGAAAAGCAAAAATGTGAAACTGACCTCAAATTCGAAATGTATACATATATTAAGGTTCCCCACAAGTTGGGGAACCCGAAAAAACATGTTTTTTCCGGATCCAACATCTGACTGAAAAGTTAGGCCTCGGCCTAGATTGCATTTGTTGGCAAATTGCCAATTAAGCATGAAAACCCAAAATGTGAAACTGACGTGAATTTCGAAAGGTATACATATATTCAGGTTCCCCACAGGTTGGGGAACCCGAAAAACTATGTTTTTTCCGGATCCGACCTCTCCCTCAAAAGTTAGGCCTCGGCCTAGATTGCATTTGTTGGCAAATTGCCAATTAAGCATCAACATTCAAAATGTGAAACTGACCTGAATTTCGAAAGGTATACATATATTCAGGTTCCCCACAGGTTGGGAAAACCGAAAAACCATGTTTTTTCCAGATCCGACCTCTCCCTCAAAAGTTAGGCCTCGGCCTAGATTGCATTTGTTGGCGTAGCCAATTAACCATGAAAAGCAAAAATGTGAAACTGACCTCAAATTCGAAATGTATACATATATTCAGGTTCCCCACAAGTTGGGGAACCCGAAAAAACATGTTTTTTCCGGATCCAACATCTGACTGAAAAGTTAGGCCTCGGCCTAGATTGCATTTGTTGGCAAATTGCCAATTAAGCATGAAAACCCAAAATGTGAAACTGACGTGAATTTCGAAAGGTATACATATATTCAGGTTCCCCACAGGTTGGGGAACCCGAAAAACTATGTTTTTTCCGGATCCGACCTCTCCCTCAAAAGTTAGGCCTCGGCCTAGATTGCATTTGTTGGCAAATTGCATATTAAGCATCAACACCCAAAATGTGAAACTGACCTGAATTTCGAAATGTATACATATATTCAGGTTCCCCACAGGTTGGGGAACCCGAAAAACTATGTTTTTCCTGGATCCGACCTCTCCCTCAAAAGTTAGGCCTCGGCCTAGATTGCATTTGTTGGCAAATTGCCAATTAAGCATGAAAACCCAAAATGTGAAACTGACGTGAATTTCGAAAGGTATACATATATTCAGGTTCCCCACAGGTTGGGAAACCCGAAAAACCATGTTTTTTCCAGATCCGACCTCTCCCTCAAAAGTTAGGCCTCGGCCTAGATTGCATTTGTTGGCGTAGCCAATTAAGCATGAAAAGCAAAAATGTGAAACTGACCTCAAATTCGAAATGTATACATATATTCAGGTTCCCCACAAGTTCAGGAACCCGAAAAAACATGTTTTTTCCGGATCCGACCTGTCCCTCAAAAGATAGGCCTCAGCCTAAATTGCATTTGTTGGCAAATTGCCAATTAAGCATGAACACCCAAAATGTGAAACTGACCTGAATTTCGAAATGTATACATATATTCAGGTTCCCCACAGGTTGGGGAACCCGAAAAACCATGTTTTTTCCAGATCCGACCTCTCCCTCAAAAGTTAGGCCTCGGCCTAGATTGCATTGGTTGACAAAAAGCCAATTAAGCATGAAAAGTGAAAATGTGAAACTGACGTGAATTTCGAAAGGTATACATATATTCAGGTTCCCCACAGGTTGGGGAACCCGAAAAACTATGTTTTTTCCGGATCCGACCTCTCCCTCAAAAGTTAGGCCTCGGCCTAGATTGCATTTGTTGGCAAATTGCCAATTAAGCATCAACATTCAAAATGTGAAACTGACCTGAATTTCGAAAGGTATACATATATTCAGGTTCCCCACAGGTTGGGAAAACCGAAAAACCATGTTTTTTCCAGATCCGACCTCTCCCTCAAAAGTTAGGCCTCGGCCTAGATTGCATTTGTTGGCGTAGCCAATTAAGCATGAAAAGCAAAAATGTGAAACTGACCTCAAATTCGAAATGTATACATATATTCAGGTTCCCCACAAGTTGGGGAACCCGAAAAAACATGTTTTTTCCGGATCCAACATCTGACTGAAAAGTTAGGCCTCGGCCTAGATTGCATTTGTTGGCAAATTGCCAATTAAGCATGAAAACCCAAAATGTGAAACTGACGTGAATTTCGAAAGGTATACATATATTCAGGTTCCCCACAGGTTGGGGAACCCGAAAAACTATGTTTTTTCCGGATCCGACCTCTCCCTCAAAAGTTAGGCCTCGGCCTAGATTGCATTTGTTGGCAAATTGCCAATTAAGCATCAACACCCAAAATGTGAAACTGACCTGAATTTCGAAATGTATACATATATTCAGGTTCCCCACAGGTTGGGGAACCCGAAAAACTATGTTTTTCCTGGATCCGACCTCTCCCTCAAAAGTTAGGCCTCGGCCTAGATTGCATTTGTTGGCAAATTGCCAATTAAGCATGAAAACCCAAAATGTGAAACTGACGTGAATTTCGAAAGGTATACATATATTCAGGTTCCCCACAGGTTGGGAAAACCGAAAAACCATGTTTTTTCCAGATCCGACCTCTCCCTCAAAAGTTAGGCCTCGGCCTAGATTGCATTTGTTGGCAAATTGCCAATTAAGCATGAAAACCCAAAATGTGAAACTGACCTGAATTTCGAAAGGTATACATATATTCAGGTTCCCCACAGGTTGGGAAACCCGAAAAACCATGTTTTTTCCAGATCCGACCTCTCCCTCAAAAGTTAGGCCTCGGCCTAGATTGCATTTGTTGGCGTAGCCAATTAAGCATGAAAAGCAAAAATGTGAAACTGACCTCAAATTCGAAATGTATACATATATTCAGGTTCCCCACAAGTTCAGGAACCCGAAAAAACATGTTTTTTCCGGATCCGACCTGTCCCTCAAAAGATAGGCCTCAGCCTAGATTGCATTGGTTGACAAATAGCCAATTAAGCATGAAAAGTGAAAATGTGAAACTGACGTGAATTTCGAAAGGTATACATATATTCAGGTTCCCCACAGGTTGGGGAACCCGAAAAACTATGTTTTTTCCGGATCCGACCTCTCCCTCAAAAGTTAGGCCTCGGCCTAGATTGCATTTGTTGGCAAATTGCCAATTAAGCATGAAAACCCAAAATGTTTTTTCCGGATCCGACCTGTCCCTCAAAAGATAGGCCTCAGCGACTTCCGGTGGCTCCGCGGCCCCTGCTGGGTCTCCTTTGTGAGACTCCGCTCTCTGGATTTGTAAAGCCGCGAAAAACAGCGCTCATCAGCTGTTTTTTCGCGGTGGAAAATCCCCTCTCCAGGCAAAGGAGAGGTGTAGAGCATCGGGAGTAAGGTTGAGCCTTCTTAGATCCCTGGAAAATAAGTTTTCAGGGATTAAGAGTGAGCTCCCTATAGCTCCGGAGAACGCTCCTTTCCAGAGACGCTTCTGTCTTTTGACAGACAAAGACGCCGCGACCACCTCTGCTTCTTTTAAGTTCAACACTGGAGAGACTGCAAGCAGGCTGAATGAATACAGGAGTTTTAAATGGATTGCAAGTATTTTTATTGTTTTTTTTTGGCTATGCATTTCTAACGTTCACAATCAACATAATGCTTTAAGATGGCGCTTAACTTTCACTGCTTTCATTGTTAGGGAAAGTGCTGGATAGTGAAACTGGATTTGTTATTTCTCACTTCCTGCTTCTTTAAGTGCAGCTAGAGAGATGGCTGTGACTATTTGAAATTTAAAATGGAGTGGAATCTACAGTCATATGCTAAACCTATGTTGGATTGTACTGATGAATTTTATGAAAGAAGACCTGATACACAGAAGACTTTTACGCAAGAGTTTAAAGAGATTAAAGCACTTTTGAAAGAGTTTTTTACAGAAATATTTACTATATGTGCTGGATACCTTCCTTTGAGTGAAGCTGAACAACTTACTGCTGAACAATTTATATCACAATTTGAATTTGGAGAAGAGTTGGAACATTTAACTGGAATCTCCCCTTCAAATGAATTACAATCCTCTGTTGAGTATTATACAATACAAGAGAAATTAGGGGATCAACAGGGAAAGGAAGAGGATACTTCTGAGAATGGGGACTATAATTGGATTTTGCTTGATGAAAAGTTTATTTATGGACAGGAAGAGGTTTTGTTTCAAGAAAAGGAATTCTATCCAGTTAAGCACCAAGAAGAGGATTTAATTCACAAAAGAGAGACATTGTTTCACCTCAAGAAGCACTTAGGCTACAAAGTGAAATGGACTTTGTTTGATGAGCAGTTTATTTATGGAAAGCAAGAGGAATTGATTCAAGAAAGGAAGATTCAGTTTCAGAAGCAATTTATTTACGGGGCTGAAGAAATAATGAAGAGAGACTTATTATTTGAAAGGGTGGCCCTGTTATGGCGGCTTGTTTGGTTAAGAAAAAAACCTAGAGTTCGTTTGAAGCAATGAAATTTAAACTTGTATGTAAGGAATTATTGGCAATTTAAAATTATGGACTGAATTCAGGACCAAGATTAGGAGTAAGATGCAAGAGAAGATGTTTAATGGTTGACATAATTAAATTGATGAAGGATGTATTTGTTTTGATGATCTGGGTTTGACATTAGATTGATTTAATGATGAGATAGATAGACTGGATAAAATTGAAGGAATGTAAGTTAGAAATGCTATAAATAGTTTGTTAGATGAGAGAGCCCAGAAGCCGATTGACTAAATGAAATTTATAGATGACAAATATTATTTTTAACAAGATGAGTTAATTGTTTAATAAGGAATTAAGCTTAATTTAAGATTATGGGTTGAATTAAAGATAAATATTATAGCTAAGGTTTTGGTGAGGATGGTTAAATGAAGATATATTAAGATATATTATGAGAAATTAAATTGATTAGAATGTAATTGATATTGCTACTATTATTATTATTATTACTTTTCTTTTTTGAACTGAGGGATTCATTGATATTGTTATCGTTATTAATATTATCTGTTTAACTCTAATAAGATGAGTTTTTTTTTAGAATGTAATTGATATTGCTACTACTATTATTATTACTATTTTTCTTTTTTTGAATTGAAGGATTTATTGATATTGTTATAGTCATTAATATCATCTGTTTAATTCTAATAAGATGAGTTTTTTTTTAATGGATTGTTTTGATTTAGAGAATGTATATATTACATAGTTTAAAATTCTTGTTAAGATTATATAATAATTATGTTTGATGTAGTGGGGTTTTCTTTTGTTATACCCTGTAAGCATTCTGGGAAGTCGTGGGTTAGGGAGGGATTATAATTTTAGATGTGATGTTTTCTCAACTGTATTTGGGGTTGGTGGAAGAATAATTAATTATTGTTACTAAAGGGTTGTTTGGGTGGCCTTTGGTGGAATGAAGATTGATTTAAGTGGAAGTTGATAAGAAGGGGGAATAATAGAATGGAGATAGAGAAGGATGAAGGTTATTTGTTTGAGATGTCTATTTTCAGTTGAGTTATTATCATTAGAAGCATTGGAAAATGTATTTATGCTCTGTTTATGGATGATTGTTTATTTTAATACTATGATTTGATATGATTAGTCTCTTTTTTCTGTTAAAATTTTAAAAAAAAACCAATAAAAATATTATTTAAAAAAAAAAAAAAAAAAAAGATAGGCCTCAGCCTAGATTGCATTTGTTGGCAAATTGCCAATTAAGCATGAACACCCAAAATGTGAAACTGACCTGAATTTCGAAATGTATACATATATTCAGGTTCCCCACAGGTTGGGGAACCCGAAAAACCATGTTTTTTCCAGATCCGACCTCTCCCTCAAAAGTTAGGCCTCGGCCTAGATTGCATTGGTTGACAAATAGCCAATTAAGCATGAAAAGTGAAAATGTGAAACTGACGTGAATTTCGAATGGTATACATATATTCAGGTTCCCCACAGGTTGGGGAACCCGAAAAACTATGTTTTTTCCGCATCCAACATCTGACTGAAAAGTTACGCCTCGGCTTAGATTGCATTTGTTGGCAAATTGCCAATTAAGCATGAAAACCCAAAATGTGAAACCGACCTGAATTTCGAAATGTATACATATATTCAGGTTTCCCACAGGTTGGGGAACCCGAAAAACCATGTTTTTTCCGGATCCAACATCTGACTGAAAAGTTACGCCTCGGCTTAGATTGCATTTGTTGGGAAATTGCCAATTAAGCATGAAAAGTGAAAATGTGAAACTGACCTGAATTTCGAAATGTATACATATATTCAGGTTCCCCACAGGTTGGGGAACCCGAAAAACTATGTTTTTTCCGCATCCGACATCTCCCTCAAAAGTTAGGCCTCGGCCTAGATTGCATTTGTTGGCAAATTGCCAATTAAGCATGAAAAGTGAAAATGTGAAACTGACCTCAAATTCGAAATGTATACATATATTCAGGTTCCCCACAGGTTGGGAAACCCGAAAAACCATGTTTTTTCCGGATCCGACCTCTCCCTCAAAAGTTAGGCCTTAGCCTAGATTGCCTTGGTTGACAAATAGCCAATTAAGCATGAAAAGTGAAAATGTGAAACTGACGTGAATTTCGAAAGGTATACATATATTCACGTTCCCCACAGGTTGGGGAACCCGAAAAACTATGTTTTTTCCACATCCGACCTCTGCCTGAAAAGTTACGCCTCAGCTTAGATTGCATTTGTTGGGAAATTGCCAATTAAGCATGAAAAGTGAAAATGTGAAACTGACCTGAATTTCGAAATGTATACATATATTCAGGTTCCCCACAGGTTGGGGAACCCGAAAAAACATGTTTTTTCCGGATCCAACATCTGACTGAAAAGTTAGGCCTCGGCCTAGATTGCATTTGTTGGCAAATTGCCAATTAAGCATGAAAACCCAAAATGTGAAACCGACCTGAATTTCGAAATGTATACATATATTCAGGTTCCCCACAGGTTGGGGAACCCGAAAAAACATGTTTTTTCTGGATCCGACCTGTCCCTCAAAAGATAGGCCTCAGCGTAGATTGCATTTGTTGGCAAATTGCCAATTAAGCATGAACACCCAAAATGTGAAACTGACCTGAATTTCGAAATGTATACATATATTCAGGTTCCCCACAGGTTGGGAAACCCGAAAAACTATGTTTTTCCTGGATCCGACCTCTCCCTCAAAAGTTAGGCCTCGGCCTAGATTGCATTTGTTGGCGTAGCCAATTAAGCATGAAAAGCAAAAATGTAAAACTGACCTCAAATTTGAAATGTATACATATATTCAGGTTCCCCACAGGTTGGGAAACCCGAAAAACCATGTTTTTTCCGGATCCGACCTCTCCCTCAAAAGTTAGGCCTCGGCCTAGATTGCATTTGTTGGCAAATTGCCAATTAAGCATCAACACCCAAAATGTGAAACTGACCTGAATTTCGAAATGTATACATATATTCAGGTTCCCCACAGGTTGGGGAACCCGAAAAACAATGTTTTTCCTGGATCCGACCTCTCCCTCAAAAGTTAGGCCTCGGCCTAGATTGCATTTGTTGGCAAATTGCCAATTAAGCATGAAAACCCAAAATGTGAAACTGACCTGAATTTCGAAAGGTATACATATATTCAGGTTCCCCACAGGTTGGGAAACCCGAAAAACCATGTTTTTTCCAGATCCGACCTCTCCCTCAAAAGATAGGCCTCGGCCTAGATTGCATTTGTTGGCGTAGCCAATTAAGCATGAAAAGCAAAAATGTGAAACTGACCTCAAATTCGAAATGTATACATATATTAAGGTTCCCCACAAGTTGGGGAACCCGAAAAAACATGTTTTTTCCGGATCCAACATCTGACTGAAAAGTTAGGCCTCGGCCTAGATTGCATTTGTTGGCAAATTGCCAATTAAGCATGAAAACCCAAAATGTGAAACTGACGTGAATTTCGAAAGGTATACATATATTCAGGTTCCCCACAGGTTGGGGAACCCGAAAAACTATGTTTTTTCCGGATCCGACCTCTCCCTCAAAAGTTAGGCCTCGGCCTAGATTGCATTTGTTGGCAAATTGCCAATTAAGCATCAACATTCAAAATGTGAAACTGACCTGAATTTCGAAAGGTATACATATATTCAGGTTCCCCACAGGTTGGGAAAACCGAAAAACCATGTTTTTTCCAGATCCGACCTCTCCCTCAAAAGTTAGGCCTCGGCCTAGATTGCATTTGTTGGCGTAGCCAATTAACCATGAAAAGCAAAAATGTGAAACTGACCTCAAATTCGAAATGTATACATATATTCAGGTTCCCCACAAGTTGGGGAACCCGAAAAAACATGTTTTTTCCGGATCCAACATCTGACTGAAAAGTTAGGCCTCGGCCTAGATTGCATTTGTTGGCAAATTGCCAATTAAGCATGAAAACCCAAAATGTGAAACTGACGTGAATTTCGAAAGGTATACATATATTCAGGTTCCCCACAGGTTGGGGAACCCGAAAAACTATGTTTTTTCCGGATCCGACCTCTCCCTCAAAAGTTAGGCCTCGGCCTAGATTGCATTTGTTGGCAAATTGCATATTAAGCATCAACATTCAAAATGTGAAACTGACCTGAATTTCGAAAGGTATACATATATTCAGGTTCCCCACAGGTTGGGAAAACCGAAAAACCATGTTTTTTCCAGATCCGACCTCTCCCTCAAAAGTTAGGCCTCGGCCTAGATTGCATTTGTTGGCGTAGCCAATTAAGCATGAAAAGCAAAAATGTGAAACTGACCTCAAATTCGAAATGTATACATATATTCAGGTTCCCCACAAGTTGGGGAACCCGAAAAAACATGTTTTTTCCGGATCCAACATCTGACTGAAAAGTTAGGCCTCGGCCTAGATTGCATTTGTTGGCAAATTGCCAATTAAGCATGAAAACCCAAAATGTGAAACTGACGTGAATTTCGAAAGGTATACATATATTCAGGTTCCCCACAGGTTGGGGAACCCGAAAAACTATGTTTTTTCCGGATCCGACCTCTCCCTCAAAAGTTAGGCCTCGGCCTAGATTGCATTTGTTGGCAAATTGCCAATTAAGCATCAACACCCAAAATGTGAAACTGACCTGAATTTCGAAATGTATACATATATTCAGGTTCCCCACAGGTTGGGGAACCCGAAAAACAATGTTTTTCCTGGATCCGACCTCTCCCTCAAAAGTTAGGCCTCGGCCTAGATTGCATTTGTTGGCAAATTGCCAATTAAGCATGAAAACCCAAAATGTGAAACTGACCTGAATTTCGAAAGGTATACATATATTCAGGTTCCCCACAGGTTGGGAAACCCGAAAAACCATGTTTTTTCCAGATCCGACCTCTCCCTCAAAAGATAGGCCTCGGCCTAGATTGCATTTGTTGGCGTAGCCAATTAAGCATGAAAAGCAAAAATGTGAAACTGACCTCAAATTCGAAATGTATACATATATTAAGGTTCCCCACAAGTTGGGGAACCCGAAAAAACATGTTTTTTCCGGATCCAACATCTGACTGAAAAGTTAGGCCTCGGCCTAGATTGCATTTGTTGGCAAATTGCCAATTAAGCATGAAAACCCAAAATGTGAAACTGACGTGAATTTCGAAAGGTATACATATATTCAGGTTCCCCACAGGTTGGGGAACCCGAAAAACTATGTTTTTTCCGGATCCGACCTCTCCCTCAAAAGTTAGGCCTCGGCCTAGATTGCATTTGTTGGCAAATTGCCAATTAAGCATCAACATTCAAAATGTGAAACTGACCTGAATTTCGAAAGGTATACATATATTCAGGTTCCCCACAGGTTGGGAAAACCGAAAAACCATGTTTTTTCCAGATCCGACCTCTCCCTCAAAAGTTAGGCCTCGGCCTAGATTGCATTTGTTGGCGTAGCCAATTAACCATGAAAAGCAAAAATGTGAAACTGACCTCAAATTCGAAATGTATACATATATTCAGGTTCCCCACAAGTTGGGGAACCCGAAAAAACATGTTTTTTCCGGATCCAACATCTGACTGAAAAGTTAGGCCTCGGCCTAGATTGCATTTGTTGGCAAATTGCCAATTAAGCATGAAAACCCAAAATGTGAAACTGACGTGAATTTCGAAAGGTATACATATATTCAGGTTCCCCACAGGTTGGGGAACCCGAAAAACTATGTTTTTTCCGGATCCGACCTCTCCCTCAAAAGTTAGGCCTCGGCCTAGATTGCATTTGTTGGCAAATTGCATATTAAGCATCAACACCCAAAATGTGAAACTGACCTGAATTTCGAAATGTATACATATATTCAGGTTCCCCACAGGTTGGGGAACCCGAAAAACTATGTTTTTCCTGGATCCGACCTCTCCCTCAAAAGTTAGGCCTCGGCCTAGATTGCATTTGTTGGCAAATTGCCAATTAAGCATGAAAACCCAAAATGTGAAACTGACGTGAATTTCGAAAGGTATACATATATTCAGGTTCCCCACAGGTTGGGAAACCCGAAAAACCATGTTTTTTCCAGATCCGACCTCTCCCTCAAAAGTTAGGCCTCGGCCTAGATTGCATTTGTTGGCGTAGCCAATTAAGCATGAAAAGCAAAAATGTGAAACTGACCTCAAATTCGAAATGTATACATATATTCAGGTTCCCCACAAGTTCAGGAACCCGAAAAAACATGTTTTTTCCGGATCCGACCTGTCCCTCAAAAGATAGGCCTCAGCCTAGATTGCATTTGTTGGCAAATTGCCAATTAAGCATGAACACCCAAAATGTGAAACTGACCTGAATTTCGAAATGTATACATATATTCAGGTTCCCCACAGGTTGGGGAACCCGAAAAACCATGTTTTTTCCAGATCCGACCTCTCCCTCAAAAGTTAGGCCTCGGCCTAGATTGCATTGGTTGACAAAAAGCCAATTAAGCATGAAAAGTGAAAATGTGAAACTGACGTGAATTTCGAAAGGTATACATATATTCAGGTTCCCCACAGGTTGGGGAACCCGAAAAACTATGTTTTTTCCGGATCCGACCTCTCCCTCAAAAGTTAGGCCTCGGCCTAGATTGCATTTGTTGGCAAATTGCCAATTAAGCATCAACATTCAAAATGTGAAACTGACCTGAATTTCGAAAGGTATACATATATTCAGGTTCCCCACAGGTTGGGAAAACCGAAAAACCATGTTTTTTCCAGATCCGACCTCTCCCTCAAAAGTTAGGCCTCGGCCTAGATTGCATTTGTTGGCGTAGCCAATTAAGCATGAAAAGCAAAAATGTGAAACTGACCTCAAATTCGAAATGTATACATATATTCAGGTTCCCCACAAGTTGGGGAACCCGAAAAAACATGTTTTTTCCGGATCCAACATCTGACTGAAAAGTTAGGCCTCGGCCTAGATTGCATTTGTTGGCAAATTGCCAATTAAGCATGAAAACCCAAAATGTGAAACTGACGTGAATTTCGAAAGGTATACATATATTCAGGTTCCCCACAGGTTGGGGAACCCGAAAAACTATGTTTTTTCCGGATCCGACCTCTCCCTCAAAAGTTAGGCCTCGGCCTAGATTGCATTTGTTGGCAAATTGCCAATTAAGCATCAACACCCAAAATGTGAAACTGACCTGAATTTCGAAATGTATACATATATTCAGGTTCCCCACAGGTTGGGGAACCCGAAAAACTATGTTTTTCCTGGATCCGACCTCTCCCTCAAAAGTTAGGCCTCGGCCTAGATTGCATTTGTTGGCAAATTGCCAATTAAGCATGAAAACCCAAAATGTGAAACTGACGTGAATTTCGAAAGGTATACATATATTCAGGTTCCCCACAGGTTGGGAAAACCGAAAAACCATGTTTTTTCCAGATCCGACCTCTCCCTCAAAAGTTAGGCCTCGGCCTAGATTGCATTTGTTGGCAAATTGCCAATTAAGCATGAAAACCCAAAATGTGAAACTGACCTGAATTTCGAAAGGTATACATATATTCAGGTTCCCCACAGGTTGGGAAACCCGAAAAACCATGTTTTTTCCAGATCCGACCTCTCCCTCAAAAGTTAGGCCTCGGCCTAGATTGCATTTGTTGGCGTAGCCAATTAAGCATGAAAAGCAAAAATGTGAAACTGACCTCAAATTCGAAATGTATACATATATTCAGGTTCCCCACAAGTTCAGGAACCCGAAAAAACATGTTTTTTCCGGATCCGACCTGTCCCTCAAAAGATAGGCCTCAGCCTAGATTGCATTGGTTGACAAATAGCCAATTAAGCATGAAAAGTGAAAATGTGAAACTGACGTGAATTTCGAAAGGTATACATATATTCAGGTTCCCCACAGGTTGGGGAACCCGAAAAACTATGTTTTTTCCGGATCCGACCTCTCCCTCAAAAGTTAGGCCTCGGCCTAGATTGCATTTGTTGGCAAATTGCCAATTAAGCATGAAAACCCAAAATGTTTTTTCCGGATCCGACCTGTCCCTCAAAAGATAGGCCTCAGCGACTTCCGGTGGCTCCGCGGCCCCTGCTGGGTCTCCTTTGTGAGACTCCGCTCTCTGGATTTGTAAAGCCGCGAAAAACAGCGCTCATCAGCTGTTTTTTCGCGGTGGAAAATCCCCTCTCCGGGCAAAGGAGAGGTGTAGAGCATCGGGAGTAAGGTTGAGCCTTCTTAGATCCCTGGAAAATAAGTTTTCAGGGATTAAGAGTGAGCTCCCTATAGCTCCGGAGAACGCTCCTTTCCAGAGACGCTTCTGTCTTTTGACAGACAAAGACGCCGCGACCACCTCTGCTTCTTTTAAGTTCAACACTGGAGAGACTGCAAGCAGGCTGAATGAATACAGGAGTTTTAAATGGATTGCAAGTATTTTTATTGTTTTTTTTTGGCTATGCATTTCTAACGTTCACAATCAACATAATGCTTTAAGATGGCGCTTAACTTTCACTGCTTTCATTGTTAGGGAAAGTGCTGGATAGTGAAACTGGATTTGTTATTTCTCACTTCCTGCTTCTTTAAGTGCAGCTAGAGAGATGGCTGTGACTATTTGAAATTTAAAATGGAGTGGAATCTACAGTCATATGCTAAACCTATGTTGGATTGTACTGATGAATTTTATGAAAGAAGACCTGATACACAGAAGACTTTTACGCAAGAGTTTAAAGAGATTAAAGCACTTTTGAAAGAGTTTTTTACAGAAATATTTACTATATGTGCTGGATACCTTCCTTTGAGTGAAGCTGAACAACTTACTGCTGAACAATTTATATCACAATTTGAATTTGGAGAAGAGTTGGAACATTTAACTGGAATCTCCCCTTCAAATGAATTACAATCCTCTGTTGAGTATTATACAATACAAGAGAAATTAGGGGATCAACAGGGAAAGGAAGAGGATACTTCTGAGAATGGGGACTATAATTGGATTTTGCTTGATGAAAAGTTTATTTATGGACAGGAAGAGGTTTTGTTTCAAGAAAAGGAATTCTATCCAGTTAAGCACCAAGAAGAGGATTTAATTCACAAAAGAGAGACATTGTTTCACCTCAAGAAGCACTTAGGCTACAAAGTGAAATGGACTTTGTTTGATGAGCAGTTTATTTATGGAAAGCAAGAGGAATTGATTCAAGAAAGGAAGATTCAGTTTCAGAAGCAATTTATTTACGGGGCTGAAGAAATAATGAAGAGAGACTTATTATTTGAAAGGGTGGCCCTGTTATGGCGGCTTGTTTGGTTAAGAAAAAAACCTAGAGTTCGTTTGAAGCAATGAAATTTAAACTTGTATGTAAGGAATTATTGGCAATTTAAAATTATGGACTGAATTCAGGACCAAGATTAGGAGTAAGATGCAAGAGAAGATGTTTAATGGTTGACATAATTAAATTGATGAAGGATGTATTTGTTTTGATGATCTGGGTTTGACATTAGATTGATTTAATGATGAGATAGATAGACTGGATAAAATTGAAGGAATGTAAGTTAGAAATGCTATAAATAGTTTGTTAGATGAGAGAGCCCAGAAGCCGATTGACTAAATGAAATTTATAGATGACAAATATTATTTTTAACAAGATGAGTTAATTGTTTAATAAGGAATTAAGCTTAATTTAAGATTATGGGTTGAATTAAAGATAAATATTATAGCTAAGGTTTTGGTGAGGATGGTTAAATGAAGATATATTAAGATATATTATGAGAAATTAAATTGATTAGAATGTAATTGATATTGCTACTATTATTATTATTATTACTTTTCTTTTTTGAACTGAGGGATTCATTGATATTGTTATCGTTATTAATATTATCTGTTTAACTCTAATAAGATGAGTTTTTTTTTAGAATGTAATTGATATTGCTACTACTATTATTATTACTATTTTTCTTTTTTTGAATTGAAGGATTTATTGATATTGTTATAGTCATTAATATCATCTGTTTAATTCTAATAAGATGAGTTTTTTTTAATGGATTGTTTTGATTTAGAGAATGTATATATTACATAGTTTAAAATTCTTGTTAAGATTATATAATAATTATGTTTGATGTAGTGGGGTTTTCTTTTGTTATACCCTGTAAGCATTCTGGGAAGTCGTGGGTTAGGGAGGGATTATAATTTTAGATGTGATGTTTTCTCAACTGTATTTGGGGTTGGTGGAAGAATAATTAATTATTGTTACTAAAGGGTTGTTTGGGTGGCCTTTGGTGGAATGAAGATTGATTTAAGTGGAAGTTGATAAGAAGGGGGAATAATAGAATGGAGATAGAGAAGGATGAAGGTTATTTGTTTGAGATGTCTATTTTCAGTTGAGTTATTATCATTAGAAGCATTGGAAAATGTATTTATGCTCTGTTTATGGATGATTGTTTATTTTAATACTATGATTTGATATGATTAGTCTCTTTTTTCTGTTAAAATTTTAAAAAAAAACCAATAAAAATATTATTTAAAAAAAAAAAAAAAAAAAAGATAGGCCTCAGCCTAGATTGCATTTGTTGGCAAATTGCCAATTAAGCATGAACACCCAAAATGTGAAACTGACCTGAATTTCGAAATGTATACATATATTCAGGTTCCCCACAGGTTGGGGAACCCGAAAAACCATGTTTTTTCCAGATCCGACCTCTCCCTCAAAAGTTAGGCCTCGGCCTAGATTGCATTGGTTGACAAATAGCCAATTAAGCATGAAAAGTGAAAATGTGAAACTGACGTGAATTTCGAATGGTATACATATATTCAGGTTCCCCACAGGTTGGGGAACCCGAAAAACTATGTTTTTTCCGCATCCAACATCTGACTGAAAAGTTACGCCTCGGCTTAGATTGCATTTGTTGGCAAATTGCCAATTAAGCATGAAAACCCAAAATGTGAAACCGACCTGAATTTCGAAATGTATACATATATTCAGGTTTCCCACAGGTTGGGGAACCCGAAAAACCATGTTTTTTCCGGATCCAACATCTGACTGAAAAGTTACGCCTCGGCTTAGATTGCATTTGTTGGGAAATTGCCAATTAAGCATGAAAAGTGAAAATGTGAAACTGACCTGAATTTCGAAATGTATACATATATTCAGGTTCCCCACAGGTTGGGGAACCCGAAAAACTATGTTTTTTCCGCATCCGACATCTCCCTCAAAAGTTAGGCCTCGGCCTAGATTGCATTTGTTGGCAAATTGCCAATTAAGCATGAAAAGTGAAAATGTGAAACTGACCTCAAATTCGAAATGTATACATATATTCAGGTTCCCCACAGGTTGGGAAACCCGAAAAACCATGTTTTTTCCGGATCCGACCTCTCCCTCAAAAGTTAGGCCTTAGCCTAGATTGCCTTGGTTGACAAATAGCCAATTAAGCATGAAAAGTGAAAATGTGAAACTGACGTGAATTTCGAAAGGTATACATATATTCACGTTCCCCACAGGTTGGGGAACCCGAAAAACTATGTTTTTTCCACATCCGACCTCTGCCTGAAAAGTTACGCCTCAGCTTAGATTGCATTTGTTGGGAAATTGCCAATTAAGCATGAAAAGTGAAAATGTGAAACTGACCTGAATTTCGAAATGTATACATATATTCAGGTTCCCCACAGGTTGGGGAACCCGAAAAAACATGTTTTTTCCGGATCCAACATCTGACTGAAAAGTTAGGCCTCGGCCTAGATTGCATTTGTTGGCAAATTGCCAATTAAGCATGAAAACCCAAAATGTGAAACCGACCTGAATTTCGAAATGTATACATATATTCAGGTTCCCCACAGGTTGGGGAACCCGAAAAAACATGTTTTTTCTGGATCCGACCTGTCCCTCAAAAGATAGGCCTCAGCGTAGATTGCATTTGTTGGCAAATTGCCAATTAAGCATGAACACCCAAAATGTGAAACTGACCTGAATTTCGAAATGTATACATATATTCAGGTTCCCCACAGGTTGGGGAACCCGAAAAACTATGTTTTTCCTGGATCCGACCTCTCCCTCAAAAGTTAGGCCTCGGCCTAGATTGCATTTGTTGGCGTAGCCAATTAAGCATGAAAAGCAAAAATGTAAAACTGACCTCAAATTTGAAATGTATACATATATTCAGGTTCCCCACAGGTTGGGAAACCCGAAAAACCATGTTTTTTCCGGATCCGACCTCTCCCTCAAAAGTTAGGCCTCGGCCTAGATTGCATTTGTTGGCAAATTGCCAATTAAGCATCAACACCCAAAATGTGAAACTGACCTGAATTTCGAAATGTATACATATATTCAGGTTCCCCACAGGTTGGGGAACCCGAAAAACAATGTTTTTCCTGGATCCGACCTCTCCCTCAAAAGTTAGGCCTCGGCCTAGATTGCATTTGTTGGCAAATTGCCAATTAAGCATGAAAACCCAAAATGTGAAACTGACCTGAATTTCGAAAGGTATACATATATTCAGGTTCCCCACAGGTTGGGAAACCCGAAAAACCATGTTTTTTCCAGATCCGACCTCTCCCTCAAAAGTTAGGCCTCGGCCTAGATTGCATTTGTTGGCGTAGCCAATTAAGCATGAAAAGCAAAAATCTGAAACTGACCTCAAATTCGAAATGTATACATATATTCAGGTTCCCCACAGGTTGGGAAACCCGAAAAACCATGTTTTTTCCGGATCCGACCTCTCCCTCAAAAGTTAGGCCTCAGCCTAGATTGCATTGGTTGACAAATAGCCAATTAAGCATGAAAAGTGAAAATGTGAAACTGACGTGAATTTCGAAATGTATACATATATTCAGGTTCCCCACAGGTTGGGGAACCCGAAAAACTATGTTTTTCCTGGATCCGACCTCTCCCTCAAAAGTTAGGCCTCGGCCTAGATTGCATTTGTTGGCAAATTGCCAATTAAGCATGAAAACCCAAAATGTGAAACTGACGTGAATTTCGAAAGGTATACATATATTCAGGTTCCCCACAGGTTGGGAAACCCGAAAAACCATGTTTTTTCCAGATCCGACCTCTCCCTCAAAAGTTAGGCCTCAGCCTAGATTGCATTGGTTGACAAATAGCCAATTAAGCATGAAAAGTGAAAATGTGAAACTGACGTGAATTTTGAAAGGTATACATATATTCACGTTCCCCACAGTTTGGGGAACCCGAAAAACTATGTTTTTTCCGCATCCTACCTCTGCCTGAAAAGGTACGCCTCAGCTTAGATTGCATTTGTTGGGAAATTGCCAATTAAGCATGAAAAGTGAAAATGTGAAACTGACCTGAATTTCGAAATGTATACATATATTCAAGGTTCCCCACAGGTTGGGGAACCCGAAAAACTATGTTTTTACCGGATCCGACCTCTCCCTCAAAAGTTAGGCCTCGGCCTAGATTGCATTTGTTGGTGTAGCCAATTAAGCATGAAAAGCAAAAATGTGAAACTGACCTCAAATTCGAAATGTATACATATATTCAGGTTCCCCACAGGTTGGGAAACCCGAAAAACCATGTTTTTTCCAGATCCGACCTCTCCCTCAAAAGTTAGGCCTCGGCCTAGATTGCATTTGTTGGCGTAGCCAATTAAGCATGAAAAGCAAAAATGTGAAACTGACCTCAAATTCGAAATGTATACATATATTCAGGTTCCCCACAAGTTGGGGAACCCGAAAAAACATGTTTTTTCCGGGTCCGACCTCTCCCTCAAAAGTTAGGCCTCAGCCTAGATTGCATTGGTTGACAAATAGCCAATTAAGCATGAAAAGTGAAAATGTGAAACTGACCTGAATTTCGAAATGTATACATATATTCAGGTTCCCCACAGGTTGGGGAACCCGAAAAACCATGTTTTTTCCGGATCCAACATCTGACTGAAAAGTTAGGCCTCGGCCTAGATTGCATTTGTTGGCAAATTGCCAATTAAGCATGAAAACCCAAAATGTGAAACCGACCTGAATTTCGAAATGTATACATATATTCAGGTTCCCCACAGGTTGGGGAACCCGAAAAACCATGTTTTTTCCGGATCCGACCTCTCCCTCAAAAGTTAGGCCTCAGCCTAGATTGCATTGGTTGACAAATAGCCAATTAAGCATGAAAAGTGAAAATGTGAAACTGACGTGAATTTCGAAAGGTATACATATATTCAGGTTCCCCACAGGTTGGGGAACCCGAAAAACTATGTTTTTTCCGCATCCTACCTCTGCCTGAAAAGGTACGCCTCAGCTTAGATTGCATTTGTTGGGAAATTGCCAATTAAGCATGAAAAGTGAAAATGTGAAACTGACCTGAATTTCGAAATGTATACATATATTCAGGTTCCCCACAGGTTGGGGAACCCGAAAAACTATGTTTTTTCCGGATCCGACCTCTCCCTCAAAAGTTAGGCCTCGGCCTAGATTGCATTTGTTGGCAAATTGCCAATTAAGCATCAACACCCAAAATGTGAAACTGACCTGAATTTCGAAATGTATACATATATTCAGGTTCCCCACAGGTTGGGGAACCCGAAAAACTATGTTTTTCCTGGATCCGACCTCTCCCTCAAAAGTTAGGCCTCGGCCTAGATTGCATTTGTTGGCAAATTGCCAATTAAGCATGAAAAGCAAAAATGTGAAACTGACCTCAAATTCGAAATGTATACATATATTCAGGTTCCCCACAAGTTGGGGAACCTGAAAAAACATGCTTTTTCCGGATCCAACATCTGACTGAAAAGTTAGGCCTCGGCCTAGATTGCATTTGTTGGCAAATTGCCAATTAAGCATGAAAACCCAAAATGTGAAACTGACGTGAATTTCGAAAGGTATACATATATTCAGGTTCCCCACAGGTTGGGAAAACCGAAAAACCATGTTTTTTCCATATCCGACCTCTCCCTCAAAAGTTAGGCCTCGGCCTAGATTGCATTTGTTGGCAAATTGCCAATTAAGCATGAAAACCCAAAATGTGAAACTGACCTGAATTTCGAAATGTATACATATATTCAGGTTCCCCACAGGTTGGGGAACCCGAAAAACCATGTTTTTTCCGGATCCAACATCTTACTGAAAAGTTACGCCTCGGCTTAGATTGCATTTGTTGGGAAATTGCCAATTAAGCATGAAAAGTGAAAATGTGAAACTGACCTGAATTTCGAAATGTATACATATATTCAAGGTTCCCCACAGGTTGGGGAACCCGAAAAACTATGTTTTTACCGGATCCGACCTCTCCCTCAAAAGTTAGGCCTCGGCCTAGATTGCATTTGTTGGCAAATTGCCAATTAAGCATGAACACCCAAAATGTGAAACTGACCTGAATTTCGAAATGTATACATATATTCAGGTTCCCCACAGGTTGGGGAACCCGAAAAACTATGTTTTTCCTGGATCCGACCTCTCCCTCAAAAGTTAGGCCTCGGCCTAGATTGCATTTGTTGGTGTAGCCAATTAAGCATGAAAAGCAAAAATGTGAAACTGACCTCAAATTCGAAATGTATACATATATTCAGGTTCCCCACAGGTTGGGGAACCCGAAAAACCATGTTTTTTCCGGATCCAACATCTGACTGAAAAGTTAGGCCTCGGCCTAGATTGCATTTGTTGGCAAATTGCCAATTAAGCATGAAAACCCAAAATGTGAAACTGACGTGAATTTCGAAAGGTATACATATATTCAGGTTCCCCACAGGTTGGGAAAACCGAAAAACCATGTTTTTTCCATATCCGACCTCTCCCTCAAAAGTTAGGCCTCGGCCTAGATTGCATTTGTTGGCAAATTGCCAATTAAGCATGAAAACCCAAAATGTGAAACCGACCTGAATTTCGAAATGTATACATATATTCAGGTTCCCCACAGGTTGGGGAACCCGAAAAACCATGTTTTTTCCGGATCCGACCTCTCCCTCAAAAGTTAGGCCTCAGCCTAGATTGCATTGGTTGACAAATAGCCAATTAAGCATGAAAAGTGAAAATGTGAAACTGACGTGAATTTCGAAAGGTATACATATATTCAGGTTCCCCACAGGTTGGGGAACCCGAAAAACTATGTTTTTTCCGCATCCTACCTCTGCCTGAAAAGGTACGCCTCAGCTTAGATTGCATTTGTTGGGAAATTGCCAATTAAGCATGAAAAGTGAAAATGTGAAACTGACCTGAATTTCGAAATGTATACATATATTCAGGTTCCCCACAGGTTGGGGAACCCGAAAAACTATGTTTTTTCCGGATCCGACCTCTCCCTCAAAAGTTAGGCCTCGGCCTAGATTGCATTTGTTGGCAAATTGCCAATTAAGCATCAACACCCAAAATGTGAAACTGACCTGAATTTCGAAATGTATACATATATTCAGGTTCCCCACAGGTTGGGGAACCCGAAAAACTATGTTTTTCCTGGATCCGACCTCTCCCTCAAAAGTTAGGCCTCGGCCTAGATTGCATTTGTTGGCAAATTGCCAATTAAGCATGAAAAGCAAAAATGTGAAACTGACCTCAAATTCGAAATGTATACATATATTCAGGTTCCCCACAAGTTGGGGAACCTGAAAAAATATGCTTTTTCCGGATCCAACATCTGACTGAAAAGTTAGGCCTCGGCCTAGATTGCATTTGTTGGCAAATTGCCAATTAAGCATGAAAACCCAAAATGTGAAACTGACGTGAATTTCGAAAGGTATACATATATTCAGGTTCCCCACAGGTTGGGAAAACCGAAAAACCATGTTTTTTCCATATCCGACCTCTCCCTCAAAAGTTAGGCCTCGGCCTAGATTGCATTTGTTGGCAAATTGCCAATTAAGCATGAAAACCCAAAATGTGAAACTGACCTGAATTTCGAAATGTATACATATATTCAGGTTCCCCACAGGTTGGGGAACCCGAAAAACCATGTTTTTTCCGGATCCAACATCTTACTGAAAAGTTACGCCTCGGCTTAGATTGCATTTGTTGGGAAATTGCCAATTAAGCATGAAAAGTGAAAATGTGAAACTGACCTGAATTTCGAAATGTATACATATATTCAAGGTTCCCCACAGGTTGGGGAACCCGAAAAACTATGTTTTTACCGGATCCGACCTCTCCCTCAAAAGTTAGGCCTCGGCCTAGATTGCATTTGTTGGCAAATTGCCAATTAAGCATGAACACCCAAAATGTGAAACTGACCTGAATTTCGAAATGTATACATATATTCAGGTTCCCCACAGGTTGGGGAACCCGAAAAACTATGTTTTTCCTGGATCCGACCTCTCCCTCAAAAGTTAGGCCTCGGCCTAGATTGCATTTGTTGGTGTAGCCAATTAAGCATGAAAAG
This sequence comes from Bothrops alternatus, assembly GCA_034064705.1. Taxonomy (NCBI): domain Eukaryota; kingdom Metazoa; phylum Chordata; class Lepidosauria; order Squamata; family Viperidae; genus Bothrops; species Bothrops alternatus. The sequence continues at coordinate 17,202,284 of JARGCV010000085.1, forward strand.
CAAAAATGTGAAACTGACCTCAAATTCGAAATGTATACATATATTCAGGTTCCCCACAGGTTGGGGAACCCGAAAAACCATGTTTTTTCCGGATCCAACATCTGACTGAAAAGTTAGGCCTCGGCCTAGATTGCATTTGTTGGCAAATTGCCAATTAAGCATGAAAACCCAAAATGTGAAACTGACGTGAATTTCGAAAGGTATACATATATTCAGGTTCCCCACAGGTTGGGAAAACCGAAAAACCATGTTTTTTCCATATCCGACCTCTCCCTCAAAAGTTAGGCCTCGGCCTAGATTGCATTTGTTGGCAAATTGCCAATTAAGCATGAAAACCCAAAATGTGAAACTGACCTGAATTTCGAAATGTATACATATATTCAGGTTCCCCACAGGTTGGGGAACCCGAAAAACCATGTTTTTTCCGGATCCAACATCTTACTGAAAAGTTACGCCTCGGCTTAGATTGCATTTGTTGGGAAATTGCCAATTAAGCATGAAAAGTGAAAATGTGAAACTGACCTGAATTTCGAAATGTATACATATATTCAAGGTTCCCCACAGGTTGGGGAACCCGAAAAACTATGTTTTTCCTGGATCCGACCTCTCCCTCAAAAGTTAGGCCTCGGCCTAGATTGCATTTGTTGGCAAATTGCCAATTAAGCATGAAAACCCAAAATGTGAAACTGACGTGAATTTCGAAAGGTATACATATATTCAGGTTCCCCACAGGTTGGGAAAACCGAAAAACCATGTTTTTTCCATATCCGACCTCTCCCTCAAAAGTTAGGCCTCGGCCTAGATTGCATTTGTTGGCAAATTGCCAATTAAGCATGAAAACCCAAAATGTGAAACTGACCTGAATTTCGAAATGTATACATATATTCAGGTTCCCCACAGGTTGGGGAACCCGAAAAACCATGTTTTTTCCGGATCCAACATCTTACTGAAAAGTTACGCCTCGGCTTAGATTGCATTTGTTGGGAAATTGCCAATTAAGCATGAAAAGTGAAAATGTGAAACTGACCTGAATTTCGAAATGTATACATATATTCAAGATTCCCCACAGGTTGGGGAACCCGAAAAACTATGTTTTTACCGGATCCGACCTCTCCCTCAAAAGTTAGGCCTCGGCCTAGATTGCATTTGTTGGCAAATTGCCAATTAAGCATGAACACCCAAAATGTGAAACTGACCTGAATTTCGAAATGTATACATATATTCAGGTTCCCCACAGGTTGGGGAACCCGAAAAACTATGTTTTTCCTGGATCCGACCTCTCCCTCAAAAGTTAGGCCTCGGCCTAGATTGCATTTGTTGGTGTAGCCAATTAAGCATGAAAAGCAAAAATGTGAAACTGACCTCAAATTCGAAATGTATACATATATTCAGGTTCCCCACAGGTTGGGGAACCCGAAAAACCATGTTTTTTCCGGATCCAACATCTGACTGAAAAGTTAGGCCTCGGCCTAGATTGCATTTGTTGGCAAATTGCCAATTAAGCATGAAAACCCAAAATGTGAAACTGACGTGAATTTCGAAAGGTATACATATATTCAGGTTCCCCACAGGTTGGGAAAACCGAAAAACCATGTTTTTTCCATATCCGACCTCTCCCTCAAAAGTTAGGCCTCGGCCTAGATTGCATTTGTTGGCAAATTGCCAATTAAGCATGAAAACCCAAAATGTGAAACTGACCTGAATTTCGAAATGTATACATATATTCAGGTTCCCCACAGGTTGGGGAACCCGAAAAACCATGTTTTTACCGGATCCGACCTCTCCCTCAAAAGTTAGGCCTCGGCCTAGATTGCATTTGTTGGCAAATTGCCAATTAAGCATGAACACCCAAAATGTGAAACTGACCTGAATTTCGAAATGTATACATATATTCAGGTTCCCCACAGGTTGGGGAACCCGAAAAACTATGTTTTTCCTGGATCCGACCTCTCCCTCAAAAGTTAGGCCTCGGCCTAGATTGCATTTGTTGGTGTAGTCAATTAAGCATGAAAAGCAAAAATGTGAAACTGACCTCAAATTCGAAATGTATACATATATTCAGGTTCCCCACAGGTTGGGGAACCCGAAAAACCATGTTTTTTCCGGATCCAACATCTGACTGAAAAGTTAGGCCTCGGCCTAGATTGCATTTGTTGGCAAATTGCCAATTAAGCATGAAAACCCAAAATGTGAAACTGACCTGAATTTCGAAATGTATACATATATTCAGGTTCCCCATAGGTTGGGGAACCCGAAAAAACATGTTTTTTCCGGATCCGACCTGTCCCTCAAAAGTTAGGCCTCGGCCTAGATTGCATTTGTTGGCGTAGCCAATTAAGCATGAAAAGCAAAAATGTGAAACTGACCTCAAATTCGAAATGTATACATATATTCAGGTTCCCCACAGGTTGGGAAAACCGAAAAACCATGTTTTTTCCAGATCCGACCTCTCCCTCAAAAGTTAGGCCTCGGCCTAGATTGCATTTGTTGGCGTAGCCAATTAAGCATGAAAAGCAAAAATGTGAAACTGACCTCAAATTCGAAATGTATACATATATTCAGGTTCCCCACAAGTTGGGGAACCCGAAAAAACATGTTTTTTCCGGGTCCGACCTCTCCCTCAAAAGTTAGGCCTCAGCCTAGATTGCATTGGTTGGCAAATTGCCAATTAAGCATCAACACCCAAAATGTGAAACTGACCTGAATTTCGAAATGTATACATATATTCAGGTTCCCCACAGGTTGGGGAACCCGAAAAACCATGTTTTTTCCGGATCCAACATCTGACTGAAAAGTTAGGCCTCGGCCTAGATTGCATTTGTTGGCAAATTGCCAATTAAGCATGAAAACCCAAAATGTGAAACTGACCTGAATTTCGAAATGTATACATATATTCAGGTTCCCCACAGGTTGGGGAACCCGAAAAACTATGTTTTTCCTGGATCCGACCTCTCCCTCAAAAGTTAGGCCTCGGCCTAGATTGCATTTGTTGGCAACTTGCCAATTAAGCATGAAAAGCAAAAATGTGAAACTGACCTCAAATTCGAAATGTATACATATATTCAGGTTCCCCACAAGTTGGGGAACCTGAAAAAACATGTTTTTTCCGGATCCAACATCTGACTGAAAAGTTAGGCCTCGGCGTAGATTGCATTTGTTGGCAAATTGCCAATTAAGCATGAAAACCCAAAATGTGAAACTGACGTGAATTTCGAAAGGTATACATATATTCAGGTTCCCCACAGGTTGGGAAAACCGAAAAACCATGTTTTTTCCATATCCGACCTCTCCCTCAAAAGTTAGGCCTCGGCCTAGATTGCATTTGTTGGCAAATTGCCAATTAAGCATGAAAACCCAAAATGTGAAACTGACCTGAATTTCGAAATGTATACATATATTCAGGTTCCCCACAGGTTGGGGAACCCGAAAAACCATGTTTTTTCCGGATCCAACATCTTACTGAAAAGTTACGCCTCGGCTTAGATTGCATTTGTTGGGAAATTGCCAATTAAGCATGAAAAGTGAAAATGTGAAACTGACCTGAATTTCGAAATGTATACATATATTCAAGGTTCCCCACAGGTTGGGGAACCCGAAAAACTATGTTTTTACCGGATCCGACCTCTCCCTCAAAAGTTAGGCCTCGGCCTAGATTGCATTTGTTGGCAAATTGCCAATTAAGCATGAACACCCAAAATGTGAAACTGACCTGAATTTCGAAATGTATACATATATTCAGGTTCCCCACAGGTTGGGGAACCCGAAAAACTATGTTTTTCCTGGATCCGACCTCTCCCTCAAAAGTTAGGCCTCGGCCTAGATTGCATTTGTTGGTGTAGCCAATTAAGCATGAAAAGCAAAAATGTGAAACTGACCTCAAATTCGAAATGTATACATATATTCAGGTTCCCCACAGGTTGGGAAACCCGAAAAACCATGTTTTTTCCAGATCCGACCTCCCCCTCAAAAGTTAGGCCTCGGCCTAGATTGCATTTGTTGGCGTAGCCAATTAAGCATGAAAAGCAAAAATGTGAAACTGACCTCAAATTCGAAATGTATACATATATTCAGGTTCCCCACAAGTTGGGGAACCCGAAAAAAACATGTTTTTTCCGGGTCCGACCTCTCCCTCAAAAGTTAGGCCTCAGCCTAGATTGCATTGGTTGACAAATAGCCAATTAAGCATGAAAAGTGAAAATGTGAAACTGACCTGAATTTCGAAATGTATACATATATTCAGGTTCCCCACAGGTTGGGGAACCCGAAAAACCATGTTTTTTCCGGATCCAACATCTGACTGAAAAGTTAGGCCTCGGCCTAGATTGCATTTGTTGGCAAATTGCCAATTAAGCATGAAAACCCAAAATGTGAAACCGACCTGAATTTCGAAATGTATACATATATTCAGGTTCCCCACAGGTTGGGGAACCCGAAAAAACATGTTTTTTCCGGATCCGACCTGTCCCTCAAAAGTTAGGCCTCGGCCTAGATTGCATTTGTTGGCGTAGCCAATTAAGCATGAAAAGCAAAAATGTGAAACTGACCTCAAATTCGAAATGTATACATATATTCAGGTTCCCCACAGGTTGGGGAACCCGAAAAACCATGTTTTTTCCGGATCCGACCTCTCCCTGAAAAGTTAGGCCTCAGCCTAGATTGCATTGGTTGACAAATAGCCAATTAAGCATGAAAAGTGAAAATGTGAAACTGACGTGAATTTCGAAAGGTATACATATATTCACGTTCCCCACAGGTTGGGGAACCCGAAAAACTATGTTTTTTCCGCATCCTACCTCTGCCTGAAAAGGTACGCCTCAGCTTAGATTGCATTTGTTGGGAAATTGCCAATTAAGCATGAAAACCCAAAATGTGAAACTGACCTGAATTTCGAAATGTATACATATATTCAGGTTCCCCATAGGTTGGGGAACCCGAAAAAACATGTTTTTTCCGGATCCGACCTGTCCCTCAAAAGTTAGGCCTCGGCCTAGATTGCATTTGTTGGCGTAGCCAATTAAGCATGAAAAGCAAAAATGTGAAACTGACCTCAAATTCGAAATGTATACATATATTCAGGTTCCCCACAGGTTGGGAAAACCGAAAAACCATGTTTTTTCCAGATCCGACCTCTCCCTCAAAAGTTAGGCCTCGGCCTAGATTGCATTTGTTGGCGTAGCCAATTAAGCATGAAAAGCAAAAATGTGAAACTGACCTCAAATTCGAAATGTATACATATATTCAGGTTCCCCACAAGTTGGGGAACCCGAAAAAACATGTTTTTTCCGGGTCCGACCTCTCCCTCAAAAGTTAGGCCTCAGCCTAGATTGCATTGGTTGGCAAATTGCCAATTAAGCATCAACACCCAAAATGTGAAACTGACCTGAATTTCGAAATGTATACATATATTCAGGTTCCCCACAGGTTGGGAAACCCGAAAAACCATGTTTTTTCCGGATCCAACATCTGACTGAAAAGTTAGGCCTCGGCCTAGATTGCATTTGTTGGCAAATTGCCAATTAAGCATGAAAACCCAAAATGTGAAACTGACCTGAATTTCGAAATGTATACATATATTCAGGTTCCCCACAGGTTGGGGAACCCGAAAAACTATGTTTTTCCTGGATCCGACCTCTCCCTCAAAAGTTAGGCCTCGGCCTAGATTGCATTTGTTGGCAACTTGCCAATTAAGCATGAAAAGCAAAAATGTGAAACTGACCTCAAATTCGAAATGTATACATATATTCAGGTTCCCCACAAGTTGGGGAACCTGAAAAAACATGTTTTTTCCGGATCCAACATCTGACTGAAAAGTTAGGCCTCGGCGTAGATTGCATTTGTTGGCAAATTGCCAATTAAGCATGAAAACCCAAAATGTGAAACTGACGTGAATTTCGAAAGGTATACATATATTCAGGTTCCCCACAGGTTGGGAAAACCGAAAAACCATGTTTTTTCCATATCCGACCTCTCCCTCAAAAGTTAGGCCTCGGCCTAGATTGCATTTGTTGGCAAATTGCCAATTAAGCATGAAAACCCAAAATGTGAAACTGACCTGAATTTCGAAATGTATACATATATTCAGGTACCCCACAGGTTGGGGAACCCGAAAAACCATGTTTTTACCGGATCCGACCTCTCCCTCAAAAGTTAGGCCTCGGCCTAGATTGCATTTGTTGGCAAATTGCCAATTAAGCATGAACACCCAAAATGTGAAACTGACCTGAATTTCGAAATGTATACATATATTCAGATTCCCCACAGGTTGGGGAACCCGAAAAACTATGTTTTTCCTGGATCCGACCTCTCCCTCAAAAGTTAGGCCTCGGACTAGATTGCATTTGTTGGGAAATTGCCAATTAAGCATGAAAAGTGAAAATGTGAAACTGACCTGAATTTCGAAATGTATACATATATTCAGGTTCCCCACAAGTTGGGGAACCCGAAAAAACATGTTTTTTCCGGGTCCGACCTCTCCCTCAAAAGTTAGGCCTCAGCCTAGATTGCATTGGTTGGCAAATTGCCAATTAAGCATCAACACCCAAAATGTGAAACTGACCTGAATTTCGAAATGTATACATATATTCAGGTTCCCCACAGGTTGGGGAACCCGAAAAACCATGTTTTTTCCGGATCCAACATCTGACTGAAAAGTTAGGCCTCGGCCTAGATTGCATTTGTTGGCAAATTGCCAATTAAGCATGAAAACCCAAAATGTGAAACTGACCTGAATTTCGAAATGTATACATATATTCAGGTTCCCCACAGGTTGGGGAACCCGAAAAACTATGTTTTTCCTGGATCCGACCTCTCCCTCAAAAGTTAGGCCTCGGCCTAGATTGCATTTGTTGGCAACTTGCCAATTAAGCATGAAAAGCAAAAATGTGAAACTGACCTCAAATTCGAAATGTATACATATATTCAGGTTCCCCACAAGTTGGGGAACCTGAAAAAACATGTTTTTTCCGGATCCAACATCTGACTGAAAAGTTAGGCCTCGGCGTAGATTGCATTTGTTGGCAAATTGCCAATTAAGCATGAAAACCCAAAATGTGAAACTGACGTGAATTTCGAAAGGTATACATATATTCAGGTTCCCCACAGGTTGGGAAAACCGAAAAACCATGTTTTTTCCATATCCGACCTCTCCCTCAAAAGTTAGGCCTCGGCCTAGATTGCATTTGTTGGCAAATTGCCAATTAAGCATGAAAACCCAAAATGTGAAACTGACCTGAATTTCGAAATGTATACATATATTCAGGTTCCCCACAGGTTGGGGAACCCGAAAAACCATGTTTTTTCCGGATCCAACATCTTACTGAAAAGTTACGCCTCGGCTTAGATTGCATTTGTTGGGAAATTGCCAATTAAGCATGAAAAGTGAAAATGTGAAACTGACCTGAATTTCGAAATGTATACATATATTCAAGGTTCCCCACAGGTTGGGGAACCCGAAAAACTATGTTTTTACCGGATCCGACCTCTCCCTCAAAAGTTAGGCCTCGGCCTAGATTGCATTTGTTGGCAAATTGCCAATTAAGCATGAACACCCAAAATGTGAAACTGACCTGAATTTCGAAATGTATACATATATTCAGGTTCCCCACAGGTTGGGGAACCCGAAAAACTATGTTTTTCCTGGATCCGACCTCTCCCTCAAAAGTTAGGCCTCGGCCTAGATTGCATTTGTTGGTGTAGCCAATTAAGCATGAAAAGCAAAAATGTGAAACTGACCTCAAATTCGAAATGTATACATATATTCAGGTTCCCCACAGGTTGGGAAACCCGAAAAACCATGTTTTTTCCAGATCCGACCTCCCCCTCAAAAGTTAGGCCTCGGCCTAGATTGCATTTGTTGGCGTAGCCAATTAAGCATGAAAAGCAAAAATGTGAAACTGACCTCAAATTCGAAATGTATACATATATTCAGGTTCCCCACAAGTTGGGGAACCCGAAAAAAACATGTTTTTTCCGGGTCCGACCTCTCCCTCAAAAGTTAGGCCTCAGCCTAGATTGCATTGGTTGACAAATAGCCAATTAAGCATGAAAAGTGAAAATGTGAAACTGACCTGAATTTCGAAATGTATACATATATTCAGGTTCCCCACAGGTTGGGGAACCCGAAAAACCATGTTTTTTCCGGATCCAACATCTGACTGAAAAGTTAGGCCTCGGCCTAGATTGCATTTGTTGGCAAATTGCCAATTAAGCATGAAAACCCAAAATGTGAAACCGACCTGAATTTCGAAATGTATACATATATTCAGGTTCCCCACAGGTTGGGGAACCCGAAAAAACATGTTTTTTCCGGATCCGACCTGTCCCTCAAAAGTTAGGCCTCGGCCTAGATTGCATTTGTTGGCGTAGCCAATTAAGCATGAAAAGCAAAAATGTGAAACTGACCTCAAATTCGAAATGTATACATATATTCAGGTTCCCCACAGGTTGGGGAACCCGAAAAACCATGTTTTTTCCGGATCCGACCTCTCCCTGAAAAGTTAGGCCTCAGCCTAGATTGCATTGGTTGACAAATAGCCAATTAAGCATGAAAAGTGAAAATGTGAAACTGACGTGAATTTCGAAAGGTATACATATATTCACGTTCCCCACAGGTTGGGGAACCCGAAAAACTATGTTTTTTCCGCATCCTACCTCTGCCTGAAAAGGTACGCCTCAGCTTAGATTGCATTTGTTGGGAAATTGCCAATTAAGCATGAAAACCCAAAATGTGAAACTGACCTGAATTTCGAAATGTATACATATATTCAGGTTCCCCATAGGTTGGGGAACCCGAAAAAACATGTTTTTTCCGGATCCGACCTGTCCCTCAAAAGTTAGGCCTCGGCCTAGATTGCATTTGTTGGCGTAGCCAATTAAGCATGAAAAGCAAAAATGTGAAACTGACCTCAAATTCGAAATGTATACATATATTCAGGTTCCCCACAGGTTGGGAAAACCGAAAAACCATGTTTTTTCCAGATCCGACCTCTCCCTCAAAAGTTAGGCCTCGGCCTAGATTGCATTTGTTGGCGTAGCCAATTAAGCATGAAAAGCAAAAATGTGAAACTGACCTCAAATTCGAAATGTATACATATATTCAGGTTCCCCACAAGTTGGGGAACCCGAAAAAACATGTTTTTTCCGGGTCCGACCTCTCCCTCAAAAGTTAGGCCTCAGCCTAGATTGCATTGGTTGGCAAATTGCCAATTAAGCATCAACACCCAAAATGTGAAACTGACCTGAATTTCGAAATGTATACATATATTCAGGTTCCCCACAGGTTGGGAAACCCGAAAAACCATGTTTTTTCCGGATCCAACATCTGACTGAAAAGTTAGGCCTCGGCCTAGATTGCATTTGTTGGCAAATTGCCAATTAAGCATGAAAACCCAAAATGTGAAACTGACCTGAATTTCGAAATGTATACATATATTCAGGTTCCCCACAGGTTGGGGAACCCGAAAAACTATGTTTTTCCTGGATCCGACCTCTCCCTCAAAAGTTAGGCCTCGGCCTAGATTGCATTTGTTGGCAACTTGCCAATTAAGCATGAAAAGCAAAAATGTGAAACTGACCTCAAATTCGAAATGTATACATATATTCAGGTTCCCCACAAGTTGGGGAACCTGAAAAAACATGTTTTTTCCGGATCCAACATCTGACTGAAAAGTTAGGCCTCGGCGTAGATTGCATTTGTTGGCAAATTGCCAATTAAGCATGAAAACCCAAAATGTGAAACTGACGTGAATTTCGAAAGGTATACATATATTCAGGTTCCCCACAGGTTGGGAAAACCGAAAAACCATGTTTTTTCCATATCCGACCTCTCCCTCAAAAGTTAGGCCTCGGCCTAGATTGCATTTGTTGGCAAATTGCCAATTAAGCATGAAAACCCAAAATGTGAAACTGACCTGAATTTCGAAATGTATACATATATTCAGGTACCCCACAGGTTGGGGAACCCGAAAAACCATGTTTTTACCGGATCCGACCTCTCCCTCAAAAGTTAGGCCTCGGCCTAGATTGCATTTGTTGGCAAATTGCCAATTAAGCATGAACACCCAAAATGTGAAACTGACCTGAATTTCGAAATGTATACATATATTCAGATTCCCCACAGGTTGGGGAACCCGAAAAACTATGTTTTTCCTGGATCCGACCTCTCCCTCAAAAGTTAGGCCTCGGACTAGATTGCATTTGTTGGGAAATTGCCAATTAAGCATGAAAAGTGAAAATGTGAAACTGACCTGAATTTCGAAATGTATACATATATTCAAGGTTCCCCACAGGTTGGGGAACCCGAAAAACTATGTTTTTACCGGATCCGACCTCTCCCTCAAAAGTTAGGCCTCGGCCTAGATTGCATTTGTTGGCAAATTGCCAATTAAGCATGAACACCCAAAATGTGAAACTGACCTGAATTTCGAAATGTATACATATATTCAGATTCCCCACAGGTTGGGGAACCCGAAAAACTATGTTTTTCCTGGATCCGACCTCTCCCTCAAAAGTTAGGCCTCGGACTAGATTGCATTTGTTGGTGTAGCCAATTAAGCATGAAAAGCAAAAATGTGAAACTGACCTCAAATTCGAAATGTATACATATATTCAGGTTCCCCACAGGTTGGGAAACCCGAAAAACCATGTTTTTTCCAGATCCGACCTCCCCCTCAAAAGTTAGGCCTCGGCCTAGATTGCATTTGTTGGCGTAGCCAATTAAGCATGAAAAGCAAAAATGTGAAACTGACCTCAAATTCGAAATGTATACATATATTCAGGTTCCCCACAAGTTGGGGAACCCGAAAAAAACATGTTTTTTCCGGGTCCGACCTCTCCCTCAAAAGTTAGGCCTCAGCCTAGATTGCATTGGTTGACAAATAGCCAATTAAGCATGAAAAGTGAAAATGTGAAACTGACCTGAATTTCGAAATGTATACATATATTCAGGTTCCCCACAGGTTGGGGAACCCGAAAAACCATGTTTTTTCCGGATCCAACATCTGACTGAAAAGTTAGGCCTCGGCCTAGATTGCATTTGTTGGCAAATTGCCAATTAAGCATGAAAACCCAAAATGTGAAACCGACCTGAATTTCGAAATGTATACATATATTCAGGTTCCCCACAGGTTGGGGAACCCGAAAAAACATGTTTTTTCCGGATCCGACCTGTCCCTCAAAAGTTAGGCCTCGGCCTAGATTGCATTTGTTGGCGTAGCCAATTAAGCATGAAAAGCAAAAATGTGAAACTGACCTCAAATTCGAAATGTATACATATATTCAGGTTCCCGACAGGTTGGGGAACCCGAAAAACCATGTTTTTTCCGGATCCGACCTCTCCCTCAAAAGTTAGGCCTCAGCCTAGATTGCATTGGTTGACAAATAGCCAATTAAGCATGAAAAGTGAAAATGTGAAACTGACGTGAATTTCGAAAGGTATACATATATTCACGTTCCCCACAGGTTGGGGAACCCGAAAAACTATGTTTTTTCCGCATCCTACCTCTGCCTGAAAAGGTACGCCTCAGCTTAGATTGCATTTGTTGGGAAATTGCCAATTAAGCATGAAAACCCAAAATGTGAAACTGACCTGAATTTCGAAATGTATACATATATTCAGGTTCCCCACAGGTTGGGGAACCCGAAAAACCATGTTTTTTCCGGATCCAACATCTGACTGAAAAGTTACGCCTCGGCTTAGATTGCATTTGTTGGCAAATTGCCAATTAAGCATGAAAACCCAAAATGTGAAACTGACGTGAATTTCGAAAGGTATACATATATTCAGGTTCCCCACAGGTTGGGGAACCCGAAAAACTATGTTTTTCCTGGATCCGACCTCTCCCTCAAAAGTTAGGCCTCGGCCTAGATTGCATTTGTTGGCAAATTGCCAATTAAGCATGAAAAGCAAAAATGTGAAACTGACCTCAATTTCGAAAGGTATACATATATTCAGGTTCCCCACAGGTTGGGAAAACCGAAAAACCATGTTTTTTCCATATCCGACCTCTCCCTCAAAAGTTAGGCCTCGGCCTAGATTGCATTTGTTGGCAAATTGCCAATTAAGCATGAAAACCCAAAATGTGAAACTGACCTGAATTTCGAAATGTATACATATATTCAGGTTCCCCACAGGTTGGGGAACCCGAAAAACCATGTTTTTTCCGGATCCAACATCTTACTGAAAAGTTACGCCTCGGCTTAGATTGCATTTGTTGGGAAATTGCCAATTAAGCATGAAAAGTGAAAATGTGAAACTGACCTGAATTTCGAAATGTATACATATATTCAAGGTTCCCCACAGGTTGGGGAACCCGAAAAACTATGTTTTTACCGGATCCGACCTCTCCCTCAAAAGTTAGGCCTCGGCCTAGATTGCATTTGTTGGCAAATTGCCAATTAAGCATGAACACCCAAAATGTGAAACTGACCTGAATTTCGAAATGTATACATATATTCAGATTCCCCACAGGTTGGGGAACCCGAAAAACTATGTTTTTCCTGGATCCGACCTCTCCCTCAAAAGTTAGGCCTCGGACTAGATTGCATTTGTTGGTGTAGCCAATTAAGCATGAAAAGCAAAAATGTGAAACTGACCTCAAATTCGAAATGTATACATATATTCAGGTTCCCCACAGGTTGGGAAACCCGAAAAACCATGTTTTTTCCAGATCCGACCTCCCCCTCAAAAGTTAGGCCTCGGCCTAGATTGCATTTGTTGGCGTAGCCAATTAAGCATGAAAAGCAAAAATGTGAAACTGACCTCAAATTCGAAATGTATACATATATTCAGGTTCCCCACAAGTTGGGGAACCCGAAAAAAACATGTTTTTTCCGGGTCCGACCTCTCCCTCAAAAGTTAGGCCTCAGCCTAGATTGCATTGGTTGACAAATAGCCAATTAAGCATGAAAAGTGAAAATGTGAAACTGACCTGAATTTCGAAATGTATACATATATTCAGGTTCCCCACAGGTTGGGGAACCCGAAAAACCATGTTTTTTCCGGATCCAACATCTGACTGAAAAGTTAGGCCTCGGCCTAGATTGCATTTGTTGGCAAATTGCCAATTAAGCATGAAAACCCAAAATGTGAAACCGACCTGAATTTCGAAATGTATACATATATTCAGGTTCCCCACAGGTTGGGGAACCCGAAAAAACATGTTTTTTCCGGATCCGACCTGTCCCTCAAAAGTTAGGCCTCGGCCTAGATTGCATTTGTTGGCGTAGCCAATTAAGCATGAAAAGCAAAAATGTGAAACTGACCTCAAATTCGAAATGTATACATATATTCAGGTTCCCCACAGGTTGGGGAACCCGAAAAACCATGTTTTTTCCGGATCCGACCTCTCCCTCAAAAGTTAGGCCTCAGCCTAGATTGCATTGGTTGACAAATAGCCAATTAAGCATGAAAAGTGAAAATGTGAAACTGACGTGAATTTCGAAAGGTATACATATATTCACGTTCCCCACAGGTTGGGGAACCCGAAAAACTATGTTTTTTCCGCATCCTACCTCTGCCTGAAAAGGTACGCCTCAGCTTAGATTGCATTTGTTGGGAAATTGCCAATTAAGCATGAAAAGTGAAAATGTGAAACTGACCTGAATTTCGAAATGTATACATATATTCAGGTTCCCCACAGGTTGGGGAACCCGAAAAACTATGTTTTTTCCGGATCCGACCTCTCCCTCAAAAGTTAGGCCTCGGCCTAGATTGCATTTGTTGGCAAATTGCCAATTAAGCATCAACACCCAAAATGTGAAACTGACCTGAATTTCGAAATGTATACATATATTCAGGTTCCCCACAGGTTGGGGAACCCGAAAAACTATGTTTTTCCTGGATCCGACCTCTCCCTCAAAAGTTAGGCCTCGGCCTAGATTGCATTTGTTGGCAAATTGCCAATTAAGCATGAAAAGCAAAAATGTGAAACTGACCTCAAATTCGAAATGTATACATATATTCAGGTTCCCCACAAGTTGGGGAACCTGAAAAAACATGTTTTTTCCGGATCCAACATCTGACTGAAAAGTTAGGCCTCGGCCTAGATTGCATTTGTTGGCAAATTGCCAATTAAGCATGAAAACCCAAAATGTGAAACTGACGTGAATTTCGACAGGTATACATATATTCAGGTTCCCCACAGGTTGGGAAAACCGAAAAACCATGTTTTTTCCATATCCGACCTCTCCCTCAAAAGTTAGGCCTCGGCCTAGATTGCATTTGTTGGCAAATTGCCAATTAAGCATGAAAACCCAAAATGTGAAACTGACCTGAATTTCGAAATGTATACATATATTCAGGTTCCCCACAGGTTGGGGAACCCGAAAAACCATGTTTTTTCCGGATCCAACATCTTACTGAAAAGTTACGCCTCGGCTTAGATTGCATTTGTTGGGAAATTGCCAATTAAGCATGAAAAGTGAAAATGTGAAACTGACCTGAATTTCGAAATGTATACATATATTCAAGGTTCCCCACAGGTTGGGGAACCCGAAAAACTATGTTTTTACCGGATCCGACCTCTCCCTCAAAAGTTAGGCCTCGGCCTAGATTGCATTTGTTGGCAAATTGCCAATTAAGCATGAACACCCAAAATGTGAAACTGACCTGAATTTCGAAATGTATACATATATTCAGGTTCCCCACAGGTTGGGGAACCCGAAAAACTATGTTTTTCCTGGATCCGACCTCTCCCTCAAAAGTTAGGCCTCGGCCTAGATTGCATTTGTTGGTGTAGCCAATTAAGCATGAAAAGCAAAAATGTGAAACTGACCTCAAATTCGAAATGTATACATATATTCAGGTTCCCCACAGGTTGGGGAACCCGAAAAATCATGTTTTTTCCGGATCCAACATCTGACTGAAAAGTTAGGCCTCGGCCTAGATTGCATTTGTTGGCAAATTGCCAATTAAGCATGAAAACCCAAAATGTGAAACTGACCTGAATTTCGAAATGTATACATATATTCAGGTTCCCCACAGGTTGGGGAACCCGAAAAACCATGTTTTTTCCGGATCCAACATCTGACTGAAAAGTTACGCCTCGGCTTAGATTGCATTTGTTGGGAAATTGCCAATTAAGCATGAAAAGTGAAAATGTGAAACTGACCTGAATTTCGAAATGTATACATATATTCAAGGTTCCCCACAGGTTGGGGAACCCGAAAAACTATGTTTTTACCGGATCCGACCTCTCCCTCAAAAGTTAGGCCTCGGCCTAGATTGCATTTGTTGGCAAATTGCCAATTAAGCATGAAAACCCAAAATGTGAAACTGACCTGAATTTCGAAATGTATACATATATTCAGGTTCCCCACAGGTTGGGGAACCCGAAAAACCATGTTTTTTCCGGATCCAACATCTGACTGAAAAGTTACGCCTCGGCTTAGATTGCATTTGTTGGGAAATTGCCAATTAAGCATGAAAAGTGAAAATGTGAAACCGACCTGAATTTCGAAATGTATACATATATTCAGGTTCCCCACAGGTTGGGGAACCCGAAAAACTATGTTTTTTCCGGATCCGACCTCTCCCTCAAAAGTTAGGCCTCGGCCTAGATTGCATTTGTTGGCAAATTGCCAATTAAGCATCAACATCCAAAATGTGAAACTGACCTGAATTTCGAAATGTATACATATATTCAGGTTCCCCACAGGTTGGGGAACCCGAAAAACTATGTTTTTCCTGGATCCGACCTCTCCCTCAAAAGTTAGGCTTCGGCCTAGATTGCATTTGTTGGCAAATTGCCAATTAAGCATGAAAACCCAAAATGTGAAACTGACCTGAATTTCGAAAGGTATACATATATTCAGGTTCCCCACAGGTTGGGGAACCCGAAAAAACATGTTTTTTCCGGATCCAACATCTGACTGAAAAGTTAGGCCTCGGCCTAGATTGCATTTGTTGGCAAATTGCCAATTAAGCATGAAAACCCAAAATGTGAAACTGACGTGAATTTCGAAAGGTATACATATATTCAGGTTCCCCACAGGTTGGGGAACCCGAAAAACTATGTTTTTTCCGGATCCGACCTCTCCCTCAAAAGTTAGGCCTCGGCCTAGATTGCATTTGTTGGCAAATTGCCAATTAAGCATCAACACCCAAAATGTGAAACTGACCTGAATTTCGAAATGTATACATATATTCAGGTTCCCCACAGGTTGGGGAACCCGAAAAACTATGTTTTTCCTGGATCCGACCTCTCCCTCAAAAGTTAGGCCTCGGCCTAGATTGCATTTGTTGGCAAATTGCCAATTAAGCATGAAAACCCAAAATGTGAAACTGACGTGAATTTCGAAAGGTATACATATATTCAGGTTCCCCACAGGTTGGGAAAACCGAAAAACCATGTTTTTTCCAGATCCGACCTCTCCCTCAAAAGTTAGGCCTCGGCCTAGATTGCATTTGTTGGCAAATTGCCAATTAAGCATGAAAACCCAAAATGTGAAACTGACGTGAATTTCGAAAGGTATACATATATTCAGGTTCCCCACAGGTTGGGAAACCCGAAAAACCATGTTTTTTCCAGATCCGACCTCTCCCTCAAAAGATAGGCCTCGGCCTAGATTGCATTTGTTGGCATAGCCAATTAAGCATGAAAAGCAAAAATGTGAAACTGACCTCAAATTCGAAATGTATACATATATTCAGGTTCCCCACAGGTTGGGGAACCCGAAAAACCATGTTTTTTCCGGATCCAACATCTGACTGAAGAGTTACGCCTCGGCTTAGATTGCATTTGTTGGGAAATTGCCAATTAAGCATGAAAAGTGAAAATGTGAAACTGACCTGAATTTCGAAATGTATACATATATTCAGGTTCCCCACAGGTTGGGGAACCCGAAAAACTATGTTTTTTCCGGATCCGACCTCTCTTTCAAAAGTTAGGCCTCGGCCTAGATTGCATTTGTTGGCAAATTGCCAATTAAGCATGAACACCCAAAATGTGAAACTGACCTGAATTTCGAAAGGTATACATGTATTCAGGTTCCCCACAGGTTGGGGAACCCGAAAAACTATGTTTTTCCTGGATCCGACCTCTCCCTCAAAAGTTAGGCCTCGGCCTAGATTGCATTTGTTGGCAAATTGCCAATTAAGCATGAAAACCCAAAATGTGAAACTGACCTGAATTTCGAAATGTATACATATATTCAGGTTCCCCACAGGTTGGGAAACCCAAAAAACCATGTTTTTTCCGCATCCGACCTCTCCCTCAAAAGTTAGGCCTCGGCCTAGATTGCATTTGTTGGCAAATGCCAATTAAGAATGAAAAGTGAAAATGTGAAACTGACCTGAATTTCGAAATGTATACATATATTCAGGTTCCCCACAGGTTGGGGAACCCGAAAAACCATGTTTTTTCCGGATCCAACATCTGACTGAAAAGTTACGCCTCGGTTTAGATTGCATTTGTTGGGAAATTCCCAATTAAGCATGAAAAGTGAAAATGTGAAACCGACCTGAATTTCGAAATGTATACATATATTCAGGTTCCCCACAGGTTGGGGAACCCGAAAAACCATGTTTTTTCCGGATCCAACATCTGACGGAAAAGTTACGCCTCGGCTTAGATTGCATTTGTTGGCAAATTACCAATTAAGCATCAACACCCAAAATGTGAATCTGACCTGAATTTCGAAATGTATACATATATTCAGGTTCCCCACAGGTTGGGGAACCCGAAAAACTATGTTTTTCCTGGATCCGACCTCTCCCTCAAAAGTTAGGCCTCGGCCTAGATTGCATTTCTTGGCAAATTGCCAATTAAGCATGAAAACCCAAAATGTGAAACTGACCTGAATTTCGAAAGGTATACATATATTCAGGTTCCCCACAGGTTGGGAAACCCGAAAAACCATGTTTTTTCCAGATCCGACCTCTCCCTCAAAAGTTAGGCCTCGGCCTAGATTGCATTTGTTGGCGTAGCCAATTAAGCATGAAAAGCAAAAATGTGAAACTGACCTCAAATTCGAAATGTATACATATATTCAGGTTCCCCACAAGTTGGGGAACCCAAAAAAACATGTTTTTTCCGGATCCAACATCTGACTGAAAAGTTAGGCCTCGGCCTAGATTGCATTTGTTGGCAAATTGCCAATTAAGCATGAAAACCCAAAATGTGAAACTGACGTGAATTTCGAAAGGTATACATATATTCAGGTTCCCCACAGGTTGGGAAACCCGAAAAACCATGTTTTTTCCAGATCCGACCTCTCCCTCAAAAGTTAGGTCTCGGCCTAGATTGCATTTGTTGGCGTAGCCAATTAAGCATGAAAAGCAAAAATGTGAAACTGACCTCAAATTCGAAATGTATACATATATTCAGGTTCCCCACAGGTTGGGAAACCCGAAAAACCATGTTTTTTCCGGATCCGACCTCTCCCTCAAAAGTTAGGCCTCAGCCTAGATTGCATTGGTTGACAAATAGCCAATTAAGCATGAAAAGTGAAAATGTGAAACTGACCTCAAATTCGAAATGTATACATATATTCAGGTTCCCCACAGGTTGGGGAACCCGAAAAACCATGCTTTTTCCGGATCCGACCTCTCCCTCAAAAGTTAGGCCTTAGCCTAGATTGCATTGGTTGACAAATAGCCAATTAAGCATGAAAAGTGAAAATGTGAAACTGACGTGAATTTCGAAAGGTATACATATATTCACGTTCCCCACAGGTTGGGGAACCCGAAAAACTATGTTTTTTCCACATCCGACCTCTGCCTGAAAAGTTACGCCTCAGCTTAGATTGCATTTGTTGGGAAATTGCCAATTAAGCATGAAAAGTGAAAATGTGAAACTGACCTGAATTTCGAAATGAATACATATATTCAGGTTCCCCACAGGTTGGGAAACCCGAAAAACCATGTTTTTTCCGGATCCGACCTCTCCCTCAAAAGTTAGGCCTCAGCCTAGATTGCATTGGTTGACAAATAGCCAATTAAGCATGAAAAGTGAAAATGTGAAACTGACGTGAATTTCGAAAGGTATACATATATTCAGGATCCCCACAGGTTGGGGAACCCGAAAAACCATGTTTTTTCCAGATCCGACCTCTCCCTCAAAAGTTAGGCCTCGGCCTAGATTGCATTTGTTGGCGTAGCCAATTAAGCATGAAAAGCAAAAATGTAAAACTGACCTCAAATTCGAAATGTATACATATATTCAGGTTCCCCACAGGTTGGGAAACCCGAAAAACCATGTTTTTTCCGGATCCGACCTCTCCCTCAAAAGTTAGGCCTCAGCCTAGATTGCATTGGTTGACAAATAGCCAATTAAGCATGAAAAGTGAAAATGTGAAACTGACGTGAATTTCGAAAGGTATACATATATTCACGTTCCCCACAGGTTGGGGAACCCGAAAAACTATGTTTTTTCCACATCCGACCTCTGCCTGAAAAGTTAGGCCTCGGCCTAGATTGCATTTGTTGGCAAATTGCCAATTAAGCATGAAAACCCAAAATGTGAAACCGACCTGAATTTCGAAATGTATACATATATTCAGGTTCCCCACAGGTTGGGGAACCCGAAAAAACATGTTTTTCCTGGATCCGACCTGTCCCACAAAAGTTAGGCCTCGGCCTAGATTGCATTTGTTGGCAAATTGCCAATTAAGCATGAAAACCCAAAATGTGAAACTGACCTGAATTTCGAAATGTATACATATATTCAGGTTCCCCACAGGTTGGGAAACCCGAAAAACCATGTTTTTTCCAGATCCGACCTCTCCCTCAAAAGTTAGGCCTCGGCCTAGATTGCATTTGTTGGCGTAGCCAATTAAGCATGAAAAGCAAAAATGTAAAACTGACCTCAAATTCGAAATGTATACATATATTCAGGTTCCCCACAGGTTGGGAAACCCGAAAAACCATGTTTTTTCCGGATCCGACCTCTCCCTCAAAAGTTAGGCCTCAGCCTAGATTGCATTGGTTGACAAATAGCCAATTAAGCATGAAAAGTGAAAATGTGAAACTGACGTGAATTTCGAAATGTATACATATATTCAGGTTCCCCACAGGTTGGGAAACCCAAAAAACCATGTTTTTTCCGCATCCGACCTCTCCCTCAAAAGTTAGGCCTCGGCCTAGATTGCATTTGTTGGCAAATGCCAATTAAGAATGAAAAGTGAAAATGTGAAACTGACCTCAAATTCGAAATGTATACATATATTCAGGTTCCCCACAAGTTGGGGAACCCAAAAAACTATGTTTTTCCTGGATCCGACCTCTCCCTCAAAAGTTAGGCCTCGGCCTAGATTGCATTTGTTGGCAAATTGCCAATTAAGCATGAAAACCCAAAATGTGAAACTGACCTGAATTTCGAAATGTATACATATATTCAGGTTCCCCACAGGTTGGGAAACCCAAAAAACCATGTTTTTTCCGCATCCGACCTCTCCCTCAAAAGTTAGGCCTCGGCCTAGATTGCATTTGTTGGCAAATGCCAATTAAGAATGAAAAGTGAAAATGTGAAACTGACCTCAAATTCGAAATGTATACATATATTCAGGTTCCCCACAGGTTGGGGAACTCGAAAAACTATGTTTTTTCTGCATCCGACCTCTGCCTGAAAAGTTACGCCTCAGCTTAGATTGCATTTGTTGGAAAATTGCCAATTAAGCATGAAAAGTGAAAATGTGAAACTGACCTGAATTTCGAAATGTATACATATATTCAGGTTCCCCACAGGTTGGGGAACCCGAAAAACCATGTTTTTTCCGGATCCAACATCTGACTGAAAAGTTACGCCTCGGTTTAGATTGCATTTGTTGGGAAATTCCCAATTAAGCATGAAAAGTGAAAATGTGAAACCGACCTGAATTTCGAAATGTATACATATATTCAGGTTCCCCACAGGTTGGGGAACCCGAAAAACCATGTTTTTTCCGGATCCAACATCTGACGGAAAAGTTACGCCTCGGCTTAGATTGCATTTGTTGGCAAATTACCAATTAAGCATCAACACCCAAAATGTGAATCTGACCTGAATTTCGAAATGTATACATATATTCAGGTTCCCCACAAGTTGGGGAACCCAAAAAAACATGTTTTTTCCGGATCCAACATCTGACTGAAAAGTTAGGCCTCGGCCTAGATTGCATTTGTTGGCAAATTGCCAATTAAGCATGAAAACCCAAAATGTGAAACTGACGTGAATTTCGAAAGGTATACATATATTCAGGTTCCCCACAGGTTGGGAAACCCGAAAAACCATGTTTTTTCCAGATCCGACCTCTCCCTCAAAAGTTAGGTCTCAGCCTAGATTGCATTTGTTGGCGTAGCCAATTAAGCATGAAAAGCAAAAATGTGAAACTGACCTCAAATTCGAAATGTATACATATATTCAGGTTCCCCACAGGTTGGGAAACCCGAAAAACCATGTTTTTTCCGGATCCGACCTCTCCCTCAAAAGTTAGGCCTCAGCCTAGATTGCATTGGTTGACAAATAGCCAATTAAGCATGAAAAGTGAAAATGTGAAACTGACCTCAAATTCGAAATGTATACATATATTCAGGTTCCCCACAGGTTGGGGAACCCGAAAAACCATGCTTTTTCCGGATCCGACCTCTCCCTCAAAAGTTAGGCCTTAGCCTAGATTGCATTGGTTGACAAATAGCCAATTAAGCATGAAAAGTGAAAATGTGAAACTGACGTGAATTTCGAAAGGTATACATATATTCACGTTCCCCACAGGTTGGGGAACCCGAAAAACTATGTTTTTTCCACATCCGACCTCTGCCTGAAAAGTTACGCCTCAGCTTAGATTGCATTTGTTGGGAAATTGCCAATTAAGCATGAAAAGTGAAAATGTGAAACTGACCTGAATTTCAAAATGAATACATATATTCAGGTTCCCCACAGGTTGGGAAACCCGAAAAACCATGTTTTTTCCGGATCCGACCTCTCCCTCAAAAGTTAGGCCTCAGCCTAGATTGCATTGGTTGACAAATAGCCAATTAAGCATGAAAAGTGAAAATGTGAAACTGACGTGAATTTCGAAAGGTATACATATATTCAGGATCCCCACAGGTTGGGGAACCCGAAAAACCATGTTTTTTCCAGATCCGACCTCTCCCTCAAAAGTTAGGCCTCGGCCTAGATTGCATTTGTTGGCGTAGCCAATTAAGCATGAAAAGCAAAAATGTAAAACTGACCTCAAATTCGAAATGTATACATATATTCAGGTTCCCCACAGGTTGGGAAACCCGAAAAACCATGTTTTTTCCGGATCCGACCTCTCCCTCAAAAGTTAGGCCTCAGCCTAGATTGCATTGGTTGACAAATAGCCAATTAAGCATGAAAAGTGAAAATGTGAAACTGACGTGAATTTCGAAAGGTATACATATATTCACGTTCCCCACAGGTTGGGGAACCCGAAAAACTATGTTTTTTCCACATCCGACCTCTGCCTGAAAAGTTAGGCCTCGGCCTAGATTGCATTTGTTGGCAAATTGCCAATTAAGCATGAAAACCCAAAATGTGAAACCGACCTGAATTTCGAAATGTATACATATATTCAGGTTCCCCACAGGTTGGGGAACCCGAAAAAACATGTTTTTCCTGGATCCGACCTGTCCCACAAAAGTTAGGCCTCGGCCTAGATTGCATTTGTTGGCAAATTGCCAATTAAGCATGAAAACCCAAAATGTGAAACTGACCTGAATTTCGAAATGTATACATATATTCAGGTTCCCCACAGGTTGGGAAACCCGAAAAACCATGTTTTTTCCAGATCCGACCTCTCCCTCAAAAGTTAGGCCTCGGCCTAGATTGCATTTGTTGGCGTAGCCAATTAAGCATGAAAAGCAAAAATGTAAAACTGACCTCAAATTCGAAATGTATACATATATTCAGGTTCCCCACAGGTTGGGAAACCCGAAAAACCATGTTTTTTCCGGATCCGACCTCTCCCTCAAAAGTTAGGTCTCAGCCTAGATTGCATTGGTTGACAAATAGCCAATTAAGCATGAAAAGTGAAAATGTGAAACTGACGTGAATTTCGAAAGGTATACATATATTCAGGTTCCCCACAGGTTGGGGAACCCGAAAAACTATGTTTTTTCCGGATCCGACCTCTCCCTCAAAAGATAGGCCTCGGCCTAGATTGCATTTGTTGGCAAATTGCCAATTAAGCATCAACACCCAAAATGTGAAACTGACCTGAATTTCGAAATGTATACATATATTCAGGTTCCCCACAGGTTGGGGAACCCGAAAAACTATGTTTTTCCTGGATCCGACCTCTCCCTCAAAAGTTAGGCCTCGGCCTAGATTGCATTTGTTGGCAAATTGCCAATTAAGCATGAAAACCCAAAATGTGAAACTGACCTGAATTTCGAAAGGTATACATATATTCAGGTTCCCCACAGGTTGGGAAACCCGAAAAACCATGTTTTTTCCAGATCCGACCTCTCCCTCAAAAGTTAGGCCTCGGCCTAGATTGCATTTGTTGGCGTAGCCAATTAAGCATGAAAAGCAAAAATGTGAAACTGACCTCAAATTCGAAATGTATACATATATTCAGGTTCCCCACAGGTTGGGAAACCCGAAAAACCATGTTTTTTCCGGATCCTACCTCTCCCTCAAAAGTTAGGCCTCAGCCTAGATTGCATTGGTTGACAAATAGCCAATTAAGCATGAAAAGTGAAAATGTGAAACTGACGTGAATTTCGAAAGGTATACATATATTCAGGATCCCCACAGGTTGGGGAACCCGAAAAACTATGTTTTTTCCGCATCCTACCTCTGCCTGAAAAGTTACGCCTCAGCTTAGATTGCATTTGTTGGGAAATTGCCAATTAAGCATGAAAAGTGAAAATGTGAAACTGACCTGAATTTCGAAAGGTATACATATATTCAGGTTCCCCACAGGTTGGGGAACCCGAAAAACTATGTTTTTTCCGGATCCGACCTCTCTTTCAAAAGTTAGGCCTCGGCCTAGATTGCATTTGTTGGCAAATTGCCAATTAAGCATGAACACCCAAAATGTGAAACTGACCTGAATTTCGAAAGGTATACATGTATTCAGGTTCCCCACAGGTTGGGGAACCCGAAAAACTATGTTTTTCCTGGATCCGACCTCTCCCTCAAAAGTTAGGCCTCGGCCTAGATTGCATTTGTTGGCAAATTGCCAATTAAGCATGAAAACCCAAAATGTGAAACTGACCTGAATTTCGAAATGTATACATATATTCAGGTTCCCCACAGGTTGGGAAACCCAAAAAACCATGTTTTTTCCGCATCCGACCTCTCCCTCAAAAGTTAGGCCTCGGCCTAGATTGCATTTGTTGGCAAATTGCCAATTAAGCATGAACACCCAAAATGTGAAACTGACCTGAATTTCGAAAGGTATACATGTATTCAGGTTCCCCACAGGTTGGGGAACCCGAAAAACTATGTTTTTCCTGGATCCGACCTCTCCCTCAAAAGTTAGGCCTCGGCCTAGATTGCATTTCTTGGCAAATTGCCAATTAAGCATGAAAACCCAAAATGTGAAACTGACCTGAATTTCGAAAGGTATACATATATTCAGGTTCCCCACAGGTTGGGAAACCCGAAAAACCATGTTTTTTCCAGATCCGACCTCTCCCTCAAAAGTTAGGCCTCGGCCTAGATTGCATTTGTTGGCGTAGCCAATTAAGCATGAAAAGCAAAAATGTGAAACTGACCTCAAATTCGAAATGTATACATATATTCAGGTTCCCCACAAGTTGGGGAACCCAAAAAAACATGTTTTTTCCGGATCCAACATCTGACTGAAAAGTTAGGCCTCGGCCTAGATTGCATTTGTTGGCAAATTGCCAATTAAGCATGAAAACCCAAAATGTGAAACTGACCTGAATTTCGAAATGTATACATATATTCAGGTTCCCCACAGGTTGGGAAACCCAAAAAACCATGTTTTTTCCGCATCCGACCTCTCCCTCAAAAGTTAGGCCTCGGCCTAGATTGCATTTGTTGGCAAATTGCCAATTAAGCATGAACACCCAAAATGTGAAACTGACCTGAATTTCGAAAGGTATACATGTATTCAGGTTCCCCACAGGTTGGGGAACCCGAAAAACTATGTTTTTCCTGGATCCGACCTCTCCCTCAAAAGTTAGGCCTCGGCCTAGATTGCATTTCTTGGCAAATTGCCAATTAAGCATGAAAACCCAAAATGTGAAACTGACCTGAATTTCGAAAGGTATACATATATTCAGGTTCCCCACAGGTTGGGAAACCCGAAAAACCATGTTTTTTCCAGATCCGACCTCTCCCTCAAAAGTTAGGCCTCGGCCTAGATTGCATTTGTTGGCGTAGCCAATTAAGCATGAAAAGCAAAAATGTGAAACTGACCTCAAATTCGAAATGTATACATATATTCAGGTTCCCCACAAGTTGGGGAACCCAAAAAAACATGTTTTTTCCGGATCCAACATCTGACTGAAAAGTTAGGCCTCGGCCTAGATTGCATTTGTTGGCAAATTGCCAATTAAGCATGAAAACCCAAAATGTGAAACTGACGTGAATTTCGAAAGGTATACATATATTCAGGTTCCCCACAGGTTGGGAAACCCGAAAAACCATGTTTTTTCCAGATCCGACCTCTCCCTCAAAAGTTAGGTCTCGGCCTAGATTGCATTTGTTGGCGTAGCCAATTAAGCATGAAAAGCAAAAATGTGAAACTGACCTCAAATTCGAAATGTATACATATATTCAGGTTCCCCACAGGTTGGGAAACCCGAAAAACCATGTTTTTTCCGCATCCGACCTCTCCCTCAAAAGTTAGGCCTCGGCCTAGATTGCATTTGTTGGCAAATGCCAATTAAGAATGAAAAGTGAAAATGTGAAACTGACCTCAAATTCGAAATGTATACATATATTCAGGTTCCCCACAGGTTGGGGAACCCGAAAAACTATGTTTTTTCTGCATCCGACCTCTGCCTGAAAAGTTACGCCTCAGTTTAGATTGCATTTGTTGGCAAATTGCCAATTAAGCATGAAAACCCAAAATGTGAAACTGACCTGAATTTCGAAATATATACATATATTCAGGTTCCCCACAGGTTGGGGAACCCGAAAAACTATGTTTTTCCTGGATCCGACCTCTCCCTCAAAAGTTAGGCCTCGGCCTAGATTGCATTTGTTGGCAAATTGCCAATTAAGCATGAAAACCCAAAATGTGAAACTGACCTGAATTTCGAAATGTATACATATATTCAGGTTCCCCACAAGTTGGGGAACCCAAAAAAACATGTTTTTTCCGGATCCAACATCTGACTGAAAAGTTAGGCCTCGGCCTAGATTGCATTTGTTGGCAAATTGCCAATTAAGCATGAAAACCCAAAATGTGAAACTGACCTGAATTTCGAAATATATACATATATTCAGGTTCCCCACAGGTTGGGGAACCCGAAAAACTATGTTTTTCCTGGATCCGACCTCTCCCTCAAAAGTTAGGCCTCGGCCTAGATTGCATTTGTTGGCAAATTGCCAATTAAGCATGAAAACCCAAAATGTGAAACTGACCTGAATTTCGAAATGTATACATATATTCAGGTTCCCCACAGGTTGGGAAACCCAAAAAACCATGTTTTTTCCGCATCCGACCTCTCCCTCAAAAGTTAGGCCTCGGCCTAGATTGCATTTGTTGGCAAATGCCAATTAAGAATGAAAAGTGAAAATGTGAAACTGACCTCAAATTCGAAATGTATACATATATTCAGGTTCCCCACAGGTTGGGGAACCCGAAAAACTATGTTTTTTCTGCATCCGACCTCTGCCTGAAAAGTTACGCCTCAGTTTAGATTGCATTTGTTGGAAAATTGCCAATTAAGCATGAAAAGTGAAAATGTGAAACTGACCTGAATTTCAAAATGTATACATATATTCAGGTTCCCCACAGGTTGGGGAACCCGAAAAACCATGCTTTTTCCGGATCCAACATCTGACTGAAAAGTTACGCCTCGGTTTAGATTGCATTTGTTGGGAAATTCCCAATTAAGCATGAAAAGTGAAAATGTGAAAACGACCTGAATTTCGAAATGTATACATATATTCAGGTTCCCCACAGGTTGGGGAACCCGAAAAACCATGTTTTTTCCGGATCCAACATCTGACTGAAAAGTTACGCCTCGGCCTAGATTGCATTTGTTGGCAAATTGCCAATTAAGCATGAAAAGTGAAAATGTGAAACCGACCTGAATTTCGAAATGTATACATATATTCAGGTTCCCCACAGGTTGGGGAACCCGAAAAACTATGTTTTTCCGGATCCGACCTCTCCCTCAAAAGTTAGGCCTCGGCCTAGATTGCATTTGTTGGCAAATTGCCAATTAAGCATGAAAACCCAAAATGTGAAACTGACCTGAATTTTGAAATGTATACATATATTCAGGTTCCCCACAGGTTGGGAAACCCGAAAAACCATGTTTTTTCCAGATCCGACCTCTCCCTCAAAAGTTAGGCCTCGGCCTAGATTGCATTTGTTGGCGTAGCCAATTAAGCATGAAAAGCAAAAATGTGAAACTGACCTCAAATTCGAAATGTATACATATATTCAGGTTCCCCACAGGTTGGGAAACCCGAAAAACCATGTTTTTTCCGGATCCGACCTCTCCCTCAAAAGTTAGGCCTCAGCCTAGATTGCATTGGTTGACAAATAGCCAATTAAGCATGAAAAGTGAAAATGTGAAACTGACGTGAATTTCGAAAGGTATACATATATTCAGGTTCCCCACAGGTTGGGGAACCCGAAAAACTATGTTTTTTCCGGATCCGACCTCTCCCTCAAAAGTTAGGCCTCGGCCTAGATTGCATTTGTTGGCAAATTGCCAATTAAGCATCAACACCCAAAATGTGAAACTGACCTGAATTTCGAAATGTATACATATATTCAGGTTCCCCACAGGTTGGGAAAACCGAAAAACCATGTTTTTTCCAGATCCGACCTCTCCCTCAAAAGTTAGGCCTCGGCCTAGATTGCATTTGTTGGCAAATTGCCAATTAAGCATGAAAACCCAAAATGTGAAACTGACGTGAATTTCAAAAGGTATACATATATTCAGGTTCCCCACAGGTTGGGAAACCCAAAAAACCATGTTTTTTCCAGATCCGACCTCTCCCTCAAAAGTTAGGCCTCGGCCTAGATTGCATTTGTTGGCGTAGCCAATTAAGCATGAAAAGCAAAAATGTGAAACTGACCTCAAATTCGAAATGTATACATATATTCAGGTTCCCCACAAGTTGGGGAACCCGAAAAAACATGTTTTTTCCGGATCCGACCTCTCCCTCAAAAGTTAGGCCTCAGCCTAGATTGCATTGGTTGACAAATAGCCAATGAAGCATGAAAAGTGAAAATGTGAAACTGACCTGAATTTCGAAATGTATACATATATTCAGGTTCCCCACAGGTTGGGGAACCCGAAAAACCATGTTTTTTCCGGATCCAACATCTGACTGAAAAGTTACGCCTCGGCTTAGATTGCATTTGTTGACAAATAGCCAATTAAGCATGAAAAGTGAAAATGTGAAACTGACGTGAATTTCGAAAGGTATACATATATTCAGGTTCCCCACAGGTTGGGAAAACCAAAAAACCATGTTTTTTCCAGATCCGACCTCTCCCTCAAAAGTTAGGCCTCGGCCTAGATTGCATTTGTTGGCAAATTGCCAATTAAGCATGAAAACCCAAAATGTGAAACTGACGTGAATTTCGAAAGGTATACATATATTCAGGTTCCCCACAGGTTGGGGAACCCGAAAAACCATGTTTTTTCCGGATCCAACATCTGACTGAAAAGTTACGCCTCGGCCTAGATTGCATTTGTTGGGAAATTGCCAATTAAGCATGAAAAGTGAAAATGTGAAACCGACCTGAATTTCGAAATGTATACATATATTCAGGTTCCCCACAGGTTGGGGAACCCGAAAAACTATGTTTTTCCGGATCCGACCTCTCCCTCAAAAGTTAGGCCTCGGCCTAGATTGCATTTGTTGGCAAATTGCCAATTAAGCATGAAAAGCAAAAATGTGAAACTGACCTCAAATTCGAAATGTATACATATATTCAGGTTCCCCACAGTTTGGGAAACCCGAAAAACCATGTTTTTTCCGGATCCGACCTCTCCCTCAAAAGTTAGGCCTCAGCCTAGATTGCATTGGTTGGCAAATTGCCAATTAAGCATCAACACCCAAAATGTGAAACTGACCTGAATTTCGAAATGTATACATATATTCAGGTTCCCCACAGGTTGGGGAACCTGAAAAACTATGTTTTTCCTGGATCCGACCTCTCCCTCAAAAGTTAGGCCTCGGCCTAGATTGCATTTGTTGGCAAATTGCCAATTAAGCATGAAAACCCAAAATGTGAAACTGACGTGAATTTCGAAAGGTATACATATATTCAGGTTCCCCACAGGTTGGGAAAACCGAAAAACCATGTTTTTTCCAGATCCGACCTCTCCCTCAAAAGTTAGGCCTCGGCCTAGATTGCATTTGTTGGCAAATTGCCAATTAAGCATGAAAAGTGGAAATGTGAAACTGACCTCAAATTCGAAATGTATACATATATTCAGGTAACCCACAATTTGGGGAACCCGAAAAAACATGTCTTTTCCGGATCCAACCTCTGCCTGAAAAGTTACGCCTCGGCGTAGATTGCATTTGCTGGGAAATTGCCAATTAAGCATGAAAAGTGAAAATGTGAAACTGACCTGAATTTCGAAATGTATACATATATTAAGGTTCCCCACAGGTTGGGGAACCCGAAAAACTATGTTTTTTCCGGATCCGACCTCTCCCTCAAAAGTTAGGCCTCGGCCTAGATTGCATTTGTTGGCAAATTGCCAATTAAGAATGAAACGTGAAAATGTGAAACTGACCTGAAATTCGAAATGTATACATATATTCAGGTTCCCCACAGGTTGGGGAACTCGAAAAACCATGTTTTTTCCGGATCCGACCTCTCCCTTAAAAGTTAGTCCTCGGCCTAGATTGCATTTGTTGGCGTAGCCAATTAAGCATGAAAAGCGAAAATGTGAAACTGACCTCAAATTCGAAATGTATACATATATTCAGGTTCCCCACAAGTTGGGGAACCCGAAAAAACATGTTTTTTCCGGATCCAACCTCTCCCTGAAAAGTTACTCCTTGGCTTAGATCGCATTTGTTGGCAAATTGCCAATTAAGCATGAAAAGCGAAAATTTGAGACTGACCTGAATTTCGAAATGTATACATATATTCAGGTTCCCCACAGGTTGGGAAACCCGAAAAACCATGTTTTTTCCGGATCCGACCTCTCCCTCAAAAGTTAGGCCTTGGCCTAGATTGCATTTGTTGGCAAATTGCCAATTAAGCATGAAAAGTGAAAAGGTGAAACTGAACTCATTCGAAATGTATATATTCAGGTTCCCCACAAGTTGGGGAACCCAAAAAAACATGTTTTTTCTGGATCCAACCTCTCCCTGAAAAGTTACTCCTCGGCTCAGATTGCATTTGTTGGCAAATTGCCAATTAAGCATGAAAAGTGAAAATGTGAAACTGACCTGAATTTCGAAATGTATATATATATTAAGGTTCCCCACAGGTTGGGGAACCCAAAAAACTACGTTTTTTCCGGATCCGACCTCTCCCTCAAAAGTTAGGCCTCGGCCTAGATTGCATTTGTTGGCAAATTGCCAATTAAGCATGAAAACCCAAAATGTGAAACTGACCTGAATTTCAAAATGTATACATATATTCAGGTTCCCCACAGGTTGGGGAACCCGAAAAAGTATGTTTTTTCCGGATCCGACCTCTCCCTCAAAAGTTAGACCTCGGCCTAGATTGCATTTGTTGGCAAATTGCCAATTAAGAATGAAACGCGAAAATATGAAACTGACCTCAAATTCGAAAGGTATACATATATTCAGGCTCCCCACAGTTTGGGGAACTCGAAAAACTATGTTTTTTCCGGATCCGACCTCTCCCTTAAAAGTTAGTCCTCGGCCTAGATTGCATTTGTTGGCGTAGCCAATTAAGCATTAAAAGCGAAAATGTGAAACTGACCTCAAATTCGAAATTTATACATATATTCAGGTTCCCCACAAGTTGGGGAACCCGAAAAAACATGTTTTTTCCGGATCCAACCTCTCCCTGAAAAGTTACTCCTCGGCTTAGATTGCATTTGTTGACAAATTGCCAATTAAGCATGAAAAGCGAAAATGTGAAACTGACCTCAAATTTGAAATGTATACATATATTCAGCTTCCCCACAAGTTGGGGAACCCGAAAAACTATGCTTTTTCCGGATCTGACCTCTCCCTCAAAAGTTAGGCCTCGGCCTAGATTGCATTTGTTGGCAAATTGCCAATTAAGAATGAAACGCGAAAATATGAAACTGACCTCAAATTCGAAAGGTATACATATATTCAGCTTCCCCACAAGTTGGGGAACCCGAAAAACTATGCTTTTTCCGGATCTGACCTCTCCCTCAAAAGTTAGGCCTCGGCCTAGATTGCATTGGTTGACAAATAGCCAATTAAGCATGAAAACCCAAAATGTGAAACTGACCTGAATTTCAAAATGTATACATATATTCAGGTTCCCCACAGGTTGGGAAACCCGAAAAACCATGTTTTTTCCGGATCCGACCTCTCCCTCAAAAGTTAGGCCTCGGCCTAGATTGCATTTGTTGGCAAATTGCCAATTAAGCATGAAAAGTGGAAATGTGAAACTGACCTCAAATTCGAAATGTATACATATATTCAGGTAACCCACAATTTGGGGAACCCGAAAAAACATGTCTTTTCCGGATCCAACCTCTGCCTGAAAAGTTACGCCTCGGCGTAGATTGCATTTGCTGGGAAATTGCCAATTAAGCATGAAAAGTGAAAATGTGAAACTGACCTGAATTTCGAAATGTATACATATATTAAGGTTCACCACAGGTTGGGGAACCCGAAAAACTATGTTTTTTCCGGATCCGACCTCTCCCTCAAAAGTTAGGCCTCGGCCTAGATTGCATTTGTTGGCAAATTGCCAATTAAGAATGAAACGCGAAAATGTGAAACTGACCTCAAATTCGAAATGTATACATATATACAGGTTCCCCACAGGTTGGGGAACCCGAAAAACCATGTCTTTTCCGGATCCAACCTCTGCCTGAAAAGTTACGCCTCGGCGTAGATTGCATTTGCTGGGAAATTGCCAATTAAGCATGAAAAGTGAAAATGTGAAACTGACCTGAATTTCGAAATGTATACATATATTCAGGCTCCCCACAGGTTGGGGAACTCGAAAAACTATGTTTTTTCCGGATCCGGCCTCTCCCTTAAAAGTTAGTCCTCGGCCTAGATTGCATTTGTTGGCGTAGCCAATTAAGCATGAAAAGCGAAAATGTGAAACTGACCTCAAATTCGAAATTTATACATATATTCAGGTTCCCCACAAGTTGGGGAACCCGAAAAAACATGTTTTTTCCGGATCCAACCTCTCCCTGAAAAGTTACTCCTCGGCTTAGATTGCATTGGTTGACAAATAGCCAATTAAGCATGAAAACCCAAAATGTGAAACTGACCTGAATTTCGAAATGTATACATATATTCAGGTTCCCCACAGGTTGGGAAACCCGAAAAACCATGTTTTTTCCGGATCCGACCTCTCCCTCAAAAGTTAGGCCTTGGCCTAGATTGCATTTGTTGGCAAATTGCCAATTAAGCATGAAAAGTGAAAAGGTGAAACTGAACTCAAATTCGAAATGTATATATTCAGGTTCCCCACAAGTTGGGGAACCCAAAAAAACATGTTTTTTCTGGATCCAACCTCTCCCTGAAAAGTTACTCCTCGGCTCAGATTGCATTTGTTGGCAAATTGCCAATTAAGCATGAAAAGTGAAAATGTGAAACTGACCTGAATTTCGAAATGTATACATATATTCAGGTTCCCCACAGGTTGGGAAACCCGAAAAACCATGTTTTTTCCGGATCCGACCTCTCCCTGAAAAGTTAGGCCTCAGCCTAGATTGCATTGGTTGACAAATAGCCAATTAAGCATGAAAACCCAAAATGTGAAACTGACCTGAATTTCGAAATGTATACATATATTCAGGTTCCCCACAGGTTGGGAAACCCGAAAAACCATGTTTTTTCCGGATCCGACCTCTCCCTCAAAAGTTAGGCCTTGGCCTAGATTGCATTTGTTGGCAAATTGCCAATTAAGCATGAAAAGTGAAAAGGTGAAACTGAACTCAAATTCGAAATGTATATATTCAGGTTCCCCACAAGTTGGGGAACCCAAAAAAACATGTTTTTTCTGGATCCAACCTCTCCCTGAAAAGTTACTCCTCGGCTCAGATTGCATTTGTTGGCAAATTGCCAATTAAGCATGAAAACCCAAAATGTGAAACTGACCTGAATTTCAAAATGTATACATATATTCAGGTTCCCCACAGGTTGGGGAACCCGAAAAACCATGTTTTTTCCGGATCCGACCTCTCCCTCAAAAGTTAGGCCTCGGCCTAGATTGCATTTGTTGGCAAATTGCCAATTAAGCATGAAAAGCGAAAATGTGAAACTGACCTCAAATTCGAAATTTATACATATATTCAGGTTCCCCACAAGTTGGGGAACCCGAAAAAACATGTTTTTTCCGGATCCAACCTCTCCCTGAAAAGTTACTCCTCGGCTTAGATTGCATTTGTTGACAAATTGCCAATTAAGCATGAAAAGCGAAAATGTGAAACTGACCTCAAATTTGAAATGTATACATATATTCAGCTTCCCCACAAGTTGGGGAACCAGAAAAACTATGCTTTTTCCGGATCTGACCTCTCCCTCAAAAGTTAGGCCTCGGCCTAGATTGCATTTGTTGGAAAATAGCCAATTAAGCATGAAAACCCAAAATGTGAAACTGACCTGAATTTCGAAATGTATACATATATTCAGGTTCCCCACAGGTTGGGAAACCCGAAAAACCATGTTTTTTCCGGATCCGACCTCTCCCTGAAAAGTTAGGCCTCGGCCTAGATTGCATTGGTTGACAAATAGCCAATTAAGCATGAAAACCCAAAATGTGAAACTGACCTGAATTTCGAAATGTATACATATATTCAGGTTCCCCACAGGTTGGGAAACCCGAAAAACCATGTTTTTTCCGGATCCGACCTCTCCCTCAAAAGTTAGGCCTCGGCCTAGATTGCATTTGTTGGCAAATTGCCAATTAAGCATGAAAAGTGGAAATGTGAAACTGACCTCAAATTCGAAATGTATACATATATTCAGGTAACCCACAATTTGGGGAACCCGAAAAAACATGTCTTTTCCGGATCCAACCTCTGCCTGAAAAGTTACGCCTCGGCGTAGATTGCATTTGCTGGGAAATTGCCAATTAAGCATGAAAAGTGAAAATGTGAAACTGACCTGAATTTCGAAATGTATACATATATTAAGGTTCCCCACAGGTTGGGGAACCCGAAAAACTATGTTTTTTCCAGATCCGACCTCTCCCTCAAAAGTTAGGCCTCGGCCTAGATTGCATTTGTTGGCAAATTGCCAATTAAGAATGAAACGTGAAAATGTGAAACTGACCTGAAATTCGAAATGTATACATATATTCAGGTTCCCCACAGGTTGGGGAACCCGAAAAACTATGTTTTTTCCGGATCCGACCTCTCCCTTAAAAGTTAGTCCTCGGCCTAGATTGCATTTGTTGGCGTAGCCAATTAAGCATGAAAAGCGAAAATGTGAAACTGACCTCAAATTCGAAATGTATACATATATTCAGGTTCCCGATAAGTTGGGGAACCCGAAAAAACATGTTTTTTCCGGATCCAACCTCTCCCTGAAAAGTTACGCCTCGGCTTAGATTGCATTTGTTGGCAAATTGCCAATAAAGCATGAAAAGTGAAAATGTGAAACTGACCTGAATTTCGAAATGTATACATATATTCAGGTTCCCCACAGGTTGGGGAACCCGAGTAACTATGTTTTTTCCGGATCTGACCTCTACCTCAAAAGTTAGGCCTCGGCTTAGGTTGCATTTGCTGGGAAATTGCCAATTAAGCATGAAAAGTGAAAATGTGAAACTGACCTGAATTTCAAAATGTATACATATATTCAGCTTCCCCACAAGTTGGGGAACCCGAAAAACTATGCTTTTTCCGGATCTGACCTCTCCCTCAAAAGTTAGGCCTCGGCCTAGATTGCATTGGTTGACAAATAGCCAATTAAGCATGAAAACCCAAAATGTGAAATTGACCTGAATTTCGAAATGTATACATATATTCAGGTTCCCCACAGGTTGGGAAACCCGAAAAACCATGTTTTTTCCGGATCCGACCTCTCCCTCAAAAGTTAGGCCTCGGCCTAGATTGCATTTGTTGGCAAATTGCCAATTAAGCATGAAAAGTGGAAATGTGAAACTGACCTCAAATTCGAAATGTATACATATATTCAGGTAACCCACAATTTGGGGAACCCGAAAAAACATGTCTTTTCCGGATCCAACCTCTGCCTGAAAAGTTACGCCTCGGCGTAGATTGCATTTGCTGGGAAATTGCCAATTAAGCATGAAAAGTGAAAATGTGAAACTGACCTGAATTTCGAAATGTATACATATATTAAGGTTCCCCACAGGTTGGGGAACCCGAAAAACTATGTTTTTTCCGGATCCGACCTCTCCCTCAAAAGTTAGGCCTCGGCCTAGATTGCATTTGTTGGCAAATTGCCAATTAAGAATGAAACGCGAAAATGTGAAACTGACCTCAAATTCGAAATGTATACATATATACAGGTTCCCCACAGGTTGGGGAACCCGAAAAACTATGTTTTTTCCGGATCCGACCTCTCCCTTAAAAGTTAGTCCTCGGCCTAGATTGCATTTGTTGGCGTAGCCAATTAAGCATGAAAAGCGAAAATGTGAAACTGACCTCAAATTCGAAATGTATACATATATTCAGGTTCCCCATAAGTTGGGAAACCCGAAAAGACATGTTTTTTCCTGATCCAACCTCTCCCTGAAAAGTTACTCCTCGGCTTCGATTGCATTTGTTGGCAAATTGCCAATTAAGCATGAAAAGTAAAAATGTGAAACTGACCTCAAATTTGAAATGTATACATATATTCAGGTTCCCCACAATTTGGGGAACCCGAAAAAAACATGTCTTTTCCGGATCCAACCTCTGCCTGAAAAGTTACGCCTCAGCTTAGGTTGCATTTACTGGGAAATTGCCAATTAAGCAAGAAAAGTGAAAATGTGAAACTGACCTGAATTTCGAAATGTATACATATATTAAGGTTCCCTACAGGTTGGGGAACCCGAAAAACTATGTTTTTTCCGGATCCGACCTCTCCCTCAAAAGTTAGGCCTCGGCCTAGATTGCATTTGTTGGCAAATTGCCAATTAAGAATGAAACGCGAAAATGTGAAACTGACCTCAAATTCGAAATGTATACATATATACAGGTTCCCCACAGGTTGGGGAACCCGAAAAACTATGTTTTTTCCGGATCCGACCTCTCCCTTAAAAGTTAGTCCTCGGCCTAGATTGCATTTGTTGGCGTAGCCAATTAAGCATGAAAAGCGAAAATGTGAAACTGACCTCAAATTCGAAATGTATACATATATTCAGGTTCCCCATAAGTTGGGAAACCCGAAAAGACATGTTTTTTCCTGATCCAACCTCTCCCTGAAAAGTTACTCCTCGGCTTCGATTGCATTTGTTGGCAAATTGCCAATTAAGCATGAAAAGCGAAAATGTGAAACTGACCTCAAATTTGAAATGTATACATATATTCAGGTTCCCCACAATTTGGGGAACCCGAAAAAAACATGTCTTTTCCGGATCCAACCTCTGCCTGAAAAGTTACGCCTCAGCTTAGGTTGCATTTACCGGGAAATTGCCAATTAAGCAAGAAAAGTGAAAATGTGAAACTGACCTGAATTTCGAAATGTATACATATATTAAGGTTCCCCACAGGTTGGGGAACCCGAAAAACTACGTTTTTTCCGGATCCGACCTCTCCCTCAAAAGTTAGGCCTCGGCCTAGATTGCATTTGTTGGCAAATTGCCAATTAAGCATGAAAACCCAAAATGTGAAACTGACCTGAATTTCAAAATGTATACATATATTCAGGTTCCCCACAGGTTGGGGAATCCGAAAAACTATGTTTTTTCCGGATCCAACCTCTCCCTCAAAAGTTAGGCCTCAGCCTAGATTGCATTGGTTGACAAATAGCCAATTAAGCATGAAAACCCAAAATGTGAAACTGACCTGAATTTCGAAAGGTATACATATATTCAGGTTCCCCACAGGTTGGGAAACCCGAAAAACCATGTTTTTTCCGGATCCGACCTCTCCCTGAAAAGTTAGGCCTCGGCCTAGATTGCATTGGTTGACAAATAGCCAATTAAGCATGAAAACCCAAAATGTGAAACTGACCTGAATTTCGAAAGGTATACATATATTCAGGTTCCCCACAGGTTGGGAAAACCGAAAAACCATGTTTTTTCCGGATCCGACCTCTCCCTGAAAAGTTAGGCCTCGGCCTAGATTGCATTGGTTGACAAATAGCCAATTAAGCATGAAAACCCAAAATGTGAAACTGACCTGAATTTCGAAATGTATACATATATTCAGGTTCCCCACAGGTTGGGAAACCCGAAAAACCATGTTTTTTCCGGATCTGACCTCTCCCTCAAAAGTTAGGCCTCGGCCTAGATTGCATTTGTTGGCAAATTGCCAATTAAGCATGAAAAGTGGAAATGTGAAACTGACCTCAAATTCGAAATGTATACATATATTCAGGTAACCCACAATTTGGGGAACCCGAAAAAACATTTCTTTTCCGGATCCAACCTCTGCCTGAAAAGTTACGCCTCGGCGTAGATTGTATTTGCTGGGAAATTGCCAATTAAGCATGAAAAGTGAAAATGTGAAACTGACCTGAATTTCGAAATGTATACATATATTCAGGTTCCCCACAGGTTGGGAAACCCGAAAAACCATGTTTTTTCCGGATCCGACCTCTCCCTCAAAAGTTAGGCCTTGGCCTAGATTGCATTTGTTGGCAAATTGCCAATTAAGCATGAAAAGTGAAAAGGTGAAACTGAACTCAAATTCGAAATGTATATATTCAGGTTCCCCACAAGTTGTGGAACCCAAAAAAACATGTTTTTTCTGGATCCAACCTCTCCCTGAAAAGTTACTCCTCGGCTCAGATTGCATTTGTTGGCAAATTGCCAATTAAGCATGAAAAGTGAAAATGTGAAACTGACCTGAATTTCGAAATGTATACATATATTAAGGTTCCCCACAGGTTGGGTAACCCGAAAAACTACGTTTTTTCCGGATCCGACCTCTCCCTCAAAAGTTAGGCTTCGGCCTAGATTGCATTTTTTGGCAAATTGCCAATTAAGAATGAAACATATATTCAGGCTCCCCACAGGTTGGGGAACTCGAAAAACTATGTTTTTTCCGGATCCGGCCTCTCCCTTAAAAGTTAGTCCTCGGCCTAGATTGCATTTGTTGGCGTAGCCAATTAAGCATGAAAAGCGAAAATGTGAAACTGACCTCAAATTCGGAATTTATACATATATTCAGGTTCCCCACAAGTTGGGGAACCCGAAAAAACATGTTTTTTCCGGATCCAACCTCTCCCTGAAAAGTTACTCCTCGGCTTAGATTGCATTGGTTGACAAATAGCCAATTAAGCATGAAAACCCAAAATGTGAAACTGACCTGAATTTCGAAATGTATACATATATTCAGGTTCCCCACAGGTTGGGAAACCCGAAAAACCATGTTTTTTCCGGATCCGACCTCTCCCTCAAAAGTTAGGCCTTGGCCTAGATTGCATTTGTTGGCAAATTGCCAATTAAGCATGAAAAGTGAAAAGGTGAAACTGAACTCAAATTCGAAATGTATATATTCAGGTTCCCCACAAGTTGGGGAACCCAAAAAAACATGTTTTTTCTGGATCCAACCTCTCCCTGAAAAGTTACTCCTCGGCTCAGATTGCATTTGTTGGCAAATTGCCAATTAAGCATGAAAAGTGAAAATGTGAAACTGACCTGAATTTCGAAATGTATACATATATTCAGGTTCCCCACAGGTTGGGAAACCCGAAAAACCATGTTTTTTCCGGATCCGAACTCTCCCTCAAAAGTTAGGCCTCGGCCTAGATTGCATTTGTTGGCAAATTGCCAATTAAGCATGAAAACTGGAAATGTGAAACTGACCTCAAATTCGAAATGTATACATATATTCAGGTAACCCACAATTTGGGGAACCCGAAAAAACATGTCTTTTCCAGATCCAACGTCTGCCTGAAAAGTTACGCCTCGGCGTAGATTGCATTTGCTGGGAAATTGCCAATTAAGCATGAAAAGTGAAAATGTGAAACTGACCTGAATTTCGAAATGTATACATATATTAAGGTTCCCCACAGGTTGGGGAACCCGAAAAACTATGTTTTTTCCGGATCCGACCTCTCCCTCAAAAGTTAGGCCTCGGCCTAGATTGCATTTGTTGGCAAATTGCCAATTAAGAATGAAACGCGAAAATGTGAAACTGACCTCAAATTCGAAATGTATACATATATACAGGTTCCCCACAGGTTGGGGAACCCGAAAAACTATGTTTTTTCCGGATCCGACCTCTCCCTTAAAAGTTAGTCCTCGGCCTAGATATCATTGGTTGACAAATAGCCAATTAAGCATGAAAACCCAAAATGTGAAACTGACCTGAATTTCGAAATGTATACATATATTCAGGTTCCCCACAGGTTGGGGAACCCGAAAAACTATGTTTTTTCCGGATCCGACCTCTCCCTGAAAAGTTAGGCCTCAGCCTAGATTGCATTGGTTGACAAATAGCCAATTAAGCATGAAAACCCAAAATGTGAAACTGACCTGAATTTCGAAATGTATACATATATTCAGGTTCCCCACAGGTTGGGAAACCCGAAAAACCATGTTTTTTCCGGATCCGACCTCTCCCTCAAAAGTTAGGCCTTGGCCTAGATTGCATTTGTTGGCAAATTGCCAATTAAGCATGAAAAGTGAAAAGGTGAAACTGAACTCAAATTCGAAATGTATATATTCAGGTTCCCCACAAGTTGTGGAACCCAAAAAAACATGTTTTTTCTGGATCCAACCTCTCCCTGAAAAGTTACTCCTCGGCTCAGATTGCATTTGTTGGCAAATTGCCAATTAAGCATGAAAAGTGAAAATGTGAAACTGACCTGAATTTCGAAATGTATACATATATTAAGGTTCCCCACAGGTTGGGTAACCCGAAAAACTACGTTTTTTCCGGATCCGACCTCTCCCTCAAAAGTTAGGCTTCGGCCTAGATTGCATTTTTTGGCAAATTGCCAATTAAGAATGAAACGCGAAAATATGAAACTGACCTCAAATTCGAAAGGTATACATATATTCAGGCTCCCCACAGGTTGGGGAACTCGAAAAACTATGTTTTTTCCGGATCCGGCCTCTCCCTTAAAAGTTAGTCCTCGGCCTAGATTGCATTTGTTGGCGTAGCCAATTAAGCATGAAAAGCGAAAATGTGAAACTGACCTCAAATTCGAAATTTATACATATATTCAGGTTCCCCACAAGTTGGGGAACCCGAAAAAACATGTTTTTTCCGGATCCAACCTCTCCCTGAAAAGTTACTCCTCGGCTTAGATTGCATTGGTTGACAAATAGCCAATTAAGCATGAAAACCCAAAATGTGAAACTGACCTGAATTTCGAAATGTATACATATATTCAGGTTCCCCACAGGTTGGGAAACCCGAAAAACCATGTTTTTTCCGGATCCGACCTCTCCCTCAAAAGTTAGGCCTTGGCCTAGATTGCATTTGTTGGCAAATTGCCAATTAAGCATGAAAAGTGAAAAGGTGAAACTGAACTCAAATTCGAAATGTATATATTCAGGTTCCCCACAAGTTGGGGAACCCAAAAAAACATGTTTTTTCTGGATCCAACCTCTCCCTGAAAAGTTACTCCTCGGCTCAGATTGCATTTGTTGGCAAATTGCCAATTAAGCATGAAAAGTGAAAATGTGAAACTGACCTGAATTTCGAAATGTATACATATATTCAGGTTCCCCACAGGTTGGGAAACCCGAAAAACCATGTTTTTTCCGGATCCGACCTCTCCCTGAAAAGTTAGGCCTCAGCCTAGATTGCATTGGTTGACAAATAGCCAATTAAGCATGAAAACCCAAAATGTGAAACTGACCTGAATTTCGAAATGTATACATATATTCAGGTTCCCCACAGGTTGGGAAACCCGAAAAACCATGTTTTTTCCGGATCCGACCTCTCCCTCAAAAGTTAGGCCTTGGCCTAGATTGCATTTGTTGGCAAATTGCCAATTAAGCATGAAAAGTGAAAAGGTGAAACTGAACTCAAATTCGAAATGTATATATTCAGGTTCCCCACAAGTTGGGGAACCCAAAAAAACATGTTTTTTCTGGATCCAACCTCTCCCTGAAAAGTTACTCCTCGGCTCAGATTGCATTTGTTGGCAAATTGCCAATTAAGCATGAAAACCCAAAATGTGAAACTGACCTGAATTTCAAAATGTATACATATATTCAGGTTCCCCACAGGTTGGGGAACCCGAAAAACCATGTTTTTTCCGGATCCGACCTCTCCCTCAAAAGTTAGGCCTCGGCCTAGATTGCATTTGTTGGCAAATTGCCAATTAAGCATGAAAAGCGAAAATGTGAAACTGACCTCAAATTCGAAATTTATACATATATTCAGGTTCCCCACAAGTTGGGGAACCCGAAAAAACATGTTTTTTCCGGATCCAACCTCTCCCTGAAAAGTTACTCCTCGGCTTAGATTGCATTTGTTGACAAATTGCCAATTAAGCATGAAAAGCGAAAATGTGAAACTGACCTCAAATTTGAAATGTATACATATATTCAGCTTCCCCACAAGTTGGGGAACCAGAAAAACTATGCTTTTTCCGGATCTGACCTCTCCCTCAAAAGTTAGGCCTCGGCCTAGATTGCATTTGTTGGAAAATAGCCAATTAAGCATGAAAACCCAAAATGTGAAACTGACCTGAATTTTGAAATGTATACATATATTCAGGTTCCCCACAGGTTGGGAAACCCGAAAAACCATGTTTTTTCCGGATCCGACCTCTCCCTGAAAAGTTAGGCCTCGGCCTAGATTGCATTGGTTGACAAATAGCCAATTAAGCATGAAAACCCAAAATGTGAAACTGACCTGAATTTCGAAATGTATACATATATTCAGGTTCCCCACAGGTTGGGAAACCCGAAAAACCATGTTTTTTCCGGATCCGACCTCTCCCTCAAAAGTTAGGCCTCGGCCTAGATTGCATTTGTTGGCAAATTGCCAATTAAGCATGAAAAGTGGAAATGTGAAACTGACCTCAAATTCGAAATGTATACATATATTCAGGTAACCCACAATTTGGGGAACCCGAAAAAACATGTCTTTTCCGGATCCAACCTCTGCCTGAAAAGTTACGCCTCGGCGTAGATTGCATTTGCTGGGAAATTGCCAATTAAGCATGAAAAGTGAAAATGTGAAACTGACCTGAATTTCGAAATGTATACATATATTAAGGTTCCCCACAGGTTGGGGAACCCGAAAAACTATGTTTTTTCCAGATCCGACCTCTCCCTCAAAAGTTAGGCCTCGGCCTAGATTGCATTTGTTGGCAAATTGCCAATTAAGAATGAAACGTGAAAATGTGAAACTGACCTGAAATTCGAAATGTATACATATATTCAGGTTCCCCACAGGTTGGGGAACCCGAAAAGCTATGTTTTTTCCGGATCCGACCTCTCCCTTAAAAGTTAGTCCTCGGCCTAGATTGCATTTGTTGGCGTAGCCAATTAAGCATGAAAAGCGAAAATGTGAAACTGACCTCAAATTCGAAATGTATACATATATTCAGGTTCCCGATAAGTTGGGGAACCCGAAAAAACATGTTTTTTCCGGATCCAACCTCTCCCTGAAAAGTTACGCCTCGGCTTAGATTGCATTTGTTGGCAAATTGCCAATAAAGCATGAAAAGTGAAAATGTGAAACTGACCTGAATTTCGAAATGTATACATATATTCAGGTTCCCCACAGGTTGGGGAACCCGAGTAACTATGTTTTTTCCGGATCTGACCTCTACCTCAAAAGTTAGGCCTCGGCTTAGGTTGCATTTGCTGGGAAATTGCCAATTAAGCATGAAAAGTGAAAATGTGAAACTGACCTGAATACCAAAATGTATACATATATTCAGCTTCCCCACAAGTTGGGGAACCCGAAAAACTATGCTTTTTCCGGATCTGACCTCTCCCTCAAAAGTTAGGCCTCGGCCTAGATTGCATTGGTTGACAAATAGCCAAT
The DNA here is from genome assembly GCA_034064705.1 of Bothrops alternatus. Lineage (NCBI taxonomy): Eukaryota > Metazoa > Chordata > Lepidosauria > Squamata > Viperidae > Bothrops > Bothrops alternatus. The sequence goes on from JARGCV010000085.1 coordinate 17,245,629, forward strand.
TAAGCATGAAAACCCAAAATGTGAAATTGACCTGAATTTCGAAATGTATACATATATTCAGGTTCCCCACAGGTTGGGAAACCCGAAAAACCATGTTTTTTCCGGATCCGACCTCTCCCTCAAAAGTTAGGCCTCGGCCTAGATTGCATTTGTTGGCAAATTGCCAATTAAGCATGAAAAGTGGAAATGTGAAACTGACCTCAAATTCGAAATGTATACATATATTCAGGTAACCCACAATTTGGGGAACCCGAAAAAACATGTCTTTTCCGGATCCAACCTCTGCCTGAAAAGTTACGCCTCGGCGTAGATTGCATTTGCTGGGAAATTGCCAATTAAGCATGAAAAGTGAAAATGTGAAACTGACCTGAATTTCGAAATGTATACATATATTAAGGTTCCCCACAGGTTGGGGAACCCGAAAAACTATGTTTTTTCCGGATCCGACCTCTCCCTCAAAAGTTAGGCCTCGGCCTAGATTGCATTTGTTGGCAAATTACCAATTAAGAATGAAACGCGAAAATGTGAAACTGACCTCAAATTCGAAATGTATACATATATACAGGTTCCCCACAGGTTGGGGAACCCGAAAAACTATGTTTTTTCCGGATCCGACCTCTCCCTTAAAAGTTAGTCCTCGGCCTAGATTGCATTTGTTGGCGTAGCCAATTAAGCATGAAAAGCGAAAATGTGAAACTGACCTCAAATTCGAAATGTATACATATATTCAGGTTCCCCATAAGTTGGGAAACCCGAAAAGACATGTTTTTTCCTGATCCAACCTCTCCCTGAAAAGTTACTCCTCGGCTTCGATTGCATTTGTTGGCAAATTGCCAATTAAGCATGAAAAGTAAAAATGTGAAACTGACCTCAAATTTGAAATGTATACATATATTCAGGTTCCCCACAATTTGGGGAACCCGAAAAAAACATGTCTTTTCCGGATCCAACCTCTGCCTGAAAAGTTACGCCTCAGCTTAGGTTGCATTTACTGGGAAATTGCCAATTAAGCAAGAAAAGTGAAAATGTGAAACTGACCTGAATTTCGAAATGTATACATATATTAAGGTTCCCTACAGGTTGGGGAACCCGAAAAACTATGTTTTTTCCGGATCCGACCTCTCCCTCAAAAGTTAGGCCTCGGCCTAGATTGCATTTGTTGGCAAATTGCCAATTAAGAATGAAACGCGAAAATGTGAAACTGACCTCAAATTCGAAATGTATACATATATACAGGTTCCCCACAGGTTGGGGAACCCGAAAAACTATGTTTTTTCCGGATCCGACCTCTCCCTTAAAAGTTAGTCCTCGGCCTAGATTGCATTTGTTGGCGTAGCCAATTAAGCATGAAAAGCGAAAATGTGAAACTGACCTCAAATTCGAAATGTATACATATATTCAGGTTCCCCATAAGTTGGGAAACCCGAAAAGACATGTTTTTTCCTGATCCAACCTCTCCCTGAAAAGTTACTCCTCGGCTTCGATTGCATTTGTTGGCAAATTGCCAATTAAGCATGAAAAGCGAAAATGTGAAACTGACCTCAAATTTGAAATGTATACATATATTCAGGTTCCCCACAATTTGGGGAACCCGAAAAAAACATGTCTTTTCCGGATCCAACCTCTGCCTGAAAAGTTACGCCTCAGCTTAGGTTGCATTTACCGGGAAATTGCCAATTAAGCAAGAAAAGTGAAAATGTGAAACTGACCTGAATTTCGAAATGTATACATATATTAAGGTTCCCCACAGGTTGGGGAACCCGAAAAACTACGTTTTTTCCGGATCCGACCTCTCCCTCAAAAGTTAGGCCTCGGCCTAGATTGCATTTGTTGGCAAATTGCCAATTAAGCATGAAAACCCAAAATGTGAAACTGACCTGAATTTCAAAATGTATACATATATTCAGGTTCCCCACAGGTTGGGGAATCCGAAAAACTATGTTTTTTCCGGATCCAACCTCTCCCTCAAAAGTTAGGCCTCAGCCTAGATTGCATTGGTTGACAAATAGCCAATTAAGCATGAAAACCCAAAATGTGAAACTGACCTGAATTTCGAAAGGTATACATATATTCAGGTTCCCCACAGGTTGGGAAACCCGAAAAACCATGTTTTTTCCGGATCCGACCTCTCCCTGAAAAGTTAGGCCTCGGCCTAGATTGCATTGGTTGACAAATAGCCAATTAAGCATGAAAACCCAAAATGTGAAACTGACCTGAATTTCGAAAGGTATACATATATTCAGGTTCCCCACAGGTTGGGAAACCCGAAAAACCATGTTTTTTCCGGATCCGACCTCTCCCTGAAAAGTTAGGCCTCGGCCTAGATTGCATTGGTTGACAAATAGCCAATTAAGCATGAAAACCCAAAATGTGAAACTGACCTGAATTTCGAAATGTATACATATATTCAGGTTCCCCACAGGTTGGGAAACCCGAAAAACCATGTTTTTTCCGGATCTGACCTCTCCCTCAAAAGTTAGGCCTCGGCCTAGATTGCATTTGTTGGCAAATTGCCAATTAAGCATGAAAAGTGGAAATGTGAAACTGACCTCAAATTCGAAATGTATACATATATTCAGGTAACCCACAATTTGGGGAACCCGAAAAAACATTTCTTTTCCGGATCCAACCTCTGCCTGAAAAGTTACGCCTCGGCGTAGATTGTATTTGCTGGGAAATTGCCAATTAAGCATGAAAAGTGAAAATGTGAAACTGACCTGAATTTCGAAATGTATACATATATTCAGGTTCCCCACAGGTTGGGAAACCCGAAAAACCATGTTTTTTCCGGATCCGACCTCTCCCTCAAAAGTTAGGCCTTGGCCTAGATTGCATTTGTTGGCAAATTGCCAATTAAGCATGAAAAGTGAAAAGGTGAAACTGAACTCAAATTCGAAATGTATATATTCAGGTTCCCCACAAGTTGTGGAACCCAAAAAAACATGTTTTTTCTGGATCCAACCTCTCCCTGAAAAGTTACTCCTCGGCTCAGATTGCATTTGTTGGCAAATTGCCAATTAAGCATGAAAAGTGAAAATGTGAAACTGACCTGAATTTCGAAATGTATACATATATTAAGGTTCCCCACAGGTTGGGTAACCCGAAAAACTACGTTTTTTCCGGATCCGACCTCTCCCTCAAAAGTTAGGCTTCGGCCTAGATTGCATTTTTTGGCAAATTGCCAATTAAGAATGAAACGCGAAAATATGAAACTGACCTCAAATTCGAAAGGTATACATATATTCAGGCTCCCCACAGGTTGGGGAACTCGAAAAACTATGTTTTTTCCGGATCCGGCCTCTCCCTTAAAAGTTAGTCCTCGGCCTAGATTGCATTTGTTGGCGTAGCCAATTAAGCATGAAAAGCGAAAATGTGAAACTGACCTCAAATTCGAAATTTATACATATATTCAGGTTCCCCACAAGTTGGGGAACCCGAAAAAACATGTTTTTTCCGGATCCAACCTCTCCCTGAAAAGTTACTCCTCGGCTTAGATTGCATTGGTTGACAAATAGCCAATTAAGCATGAAAATCCAAAATGTGAAACTGACCTGAATTTCGAAATGTATACATATATTCAGGTTCCCCACAGGTTGGGAAACCCGAAAAACCATGTTTTTTCCGGATCCGACCTCTCCCTCAAAAGTTAGGCCTTGGCCTAGATTGCATTTGTTGGCAAATTGCCAATTAAGCATGAAAAGTGAAAAGGTGAAACTGAACTCAAATTCGAAATGTATATATTCAGGTTCCCCACAAGTTGGGGAACCCAAAAAAACATGTTTTTTCTGGATCCAACCTCTCCCTGAAAAGTTACTCCTCGGCTCAGATTGCATTTGTTGGCAAATTGCCAATTAAGCATGAAAACCCAAAATGTGAAACTGACCTGAATTTCAAAATGTATACATATATTCAGGTTCCCCACAGGTTGGGGAACCCGAAAAACCATGTTTTTTCCGGATCCGACCTCTCCCTCAAAAGTTAGGCCTCGGCCTAGATTGCATTTGTTGGCAAATTGCCAATTAAGCATGAAAAGCGAAAATGTGAAACTGACCTCAAATTCGAAATTTATACATATATTCAGGTTCCCCACAAGTTGGGGAACCCGAAAAAACATGTTTTTTCCGGATCCAACCTCTCCCTGAAAAGTTACTCCTCGGCTTAGATTGCATTTGTTGACAAATTGCCAATTAAGCATGAAAAGCGAAAATGTGAAACTGACCTCAAATTTGAAATGTATACATATATTCAGCTTCCCCACAAGTTGGGGAACCAGAAAAACTATGCTTTTTCCGGATCTGACCTCTCCCTCAAAAGTTAGGCCTCGGCCTAGATTGCATTTGTTGGAAAATAGCCAATTAAGCATGAAAACCCAAAATGTGAAACTGACCTGAATTTCGAAATGTATACATATATTCAGGTTCCCCACAGGTTGGGAAACCCGAAAAACCATGTTTTTTCCGGATCCGACCTCTCCCTGAAAAGTTAGGCCTCGGCCTAGATTGCATTGGTTGACAAATAGCCAATTAAGCATGAAAACCCAAAATGTGAAACTGACCTGAATTTCGAAATGTATACATATATTCAGGTTCCCCACAGGTTGGGAAACCCGAAAAACCATGTTTTTTCCGGATCCGACCTCTCCCTCAAAAGTTAGGCCTCGGCCTAGATTGCATTTGTTGGCAAATTGCCAATTAAGCATGAAAAGTGGAAATGTGAAACTGACCTCAAATTCGAAATGTATACATATATTCAGGTAACCCACAATTTGGGGAACCCGAAAAAACATGTCTTTTCCAGATCCGACCTCTCCCTCAAAAGTTAGGCCTCGGCCTAGATTGCATTTGTTGGCAAATTGCCAATTAAGAATGAAACGTGAAAATGTGAAACTGACCTGAAATTCGAAATGTATACATATATTCAGGTTCCCCACAGGTTGGGGAACCCGAAAAACTATGTTTTTTCCGGATCCGACCTCTCCCTTAAAAGTTAGTCCTCGGCCTAGATTGCATTTGTTGGCGTAGCCAATTAAGCATGAAAAGCGAAAATGTGAAACTGACCTCAAATTCGAAATGTATACATATATTCAGGTTCCCGATAAGTTGGGGAACCCGAAAAAACATGTTTTTTCCGGATCCAACCTCTCCCTGAAAAGTTACGCCTCGGCTTAGATTGCATTTGTTGGCAAATTGCCAATAAAGCATGAAAAGTGAAAATGTGAAACTGACCTGAATTTCGAAATGTATACATATATTCAGGTTCCCCACAGGTTGGGGAACCCGAGTAACTATGTTTTTTCCGGATCTGACCTCTACCTCAAAAGTTAGGCCTCGGCTTAGGTTGCATTTGCTGGGAAATTGCCAATTAAGCATGAAAAGTGAAAATGTGAAACTGACCTGAATTTCAAAATGTATACATATATTCAGCTTCCCCACAAGTTGGGGAACCCGAAAAACTATGCTTTTTCCGGATCTGACCTCTCCCTCAAAAGTTAGGCCTCGGCCTAGATTGCATTGGTTGACAAATAGCCAATTAAGCATGAAAACCCAAAATGTGAAACTGACCTGAATTTCGAAATGTATACATATATTCAGGTTCCCCACAGGTTGGGAAACCCGAAAAACCATGTTTTTTCCGGATCCGACCTCTCCCTCAAAAGTTAGGCCTCGGCCTAGATTGCATTTGTTGGGAAATTGCCAATTAAGCATGAAAAGTGGAAATGTGAAACTGACCTCAAATTCGAAATGTATACATATATTCAGGTAACCCACAATTTGGGGAACCCGAAAAAACATGTCTTTTCCGGATCCAACCTCTGCCTGAAAAGTTACGCCTCGGCGTAGATTGCATTTGCTGGGAAATTGCCAATTAAGCATGAAAAGTGAAAATGTGAAACTGACCTGAATTTCGAAATGTATACATATATTAAGGTTCCCCACAGGTTGGGGAACCCGAAAAACTATGTTTTTTCCGGATCCGACCTCTCCCTCAAAAGTTAGGCCTCGGCCTAGATTGCATTTGTTGGCAAATTGCCAATTAAGAATGAAACGCGAAAATGTGAAACTGACCTCAAATTCGAAATGTATACATATATACAGGTTCCCCACAGGTTGGGGAACCCGAAAAACTATGTTTTTTCCGGATCCGACCTCTCCCTTAAAAGTTAGTCCTCGGCCTAGATTGCATTTGTTGGCGTAGCCAATTAAGCATGAAAAGCGAAAATGTGAAACTGACCTCAAATTCGAAATGTATACATATATTCAGGTTCCCCATATGTTGGGAAACCCGAAAAGACATGTTTTTTCCTGATCCAACCTCTCCCTGAAAAGTTACTCCTCGGCTTCGATTGCATTTGTTGGCAAATTGCCAATTAAGCATGAAAAGTAAAAATGTGAAACTGACCTCAAATTTGAAATGTATACATATATTCAGGTTCCCCACAATTTGGGGAACCCGAAAAAAACATGTCTTTTCCGGATCCAACCTCTGCCTGAAAAGTTACGCCTCAGCTTAGGTTGCATTTACTGGGAAATTGCCAATTAAGCAAGAAAAGTGAAAATGTGAAACTGACCTGAATTTCGAAATGTATACATATATTAAGGTTCCCTACAGGTTGGGGAACCCGAAAAACTATGTTTTTTCCGGATCCGACCTCTCCCTCAAAAGTTAGGCCTCGGCCTAGATTGCATTTGTTGGCAAATTGCCAATTAAGAATGAAACGCGAAAATGTGAAACTGACCTCAAATTCGAAATGTATACATATATACAGGTTCCCCACAGGTTGGGGAACCCGAAAAACTATGTTTTTTCCGGAACCGACCTCTCCCTTAAAAGTTAGTCCTCGGCCTAGATTGCATTTGTTGGCGTAGCCAATTAAGCATGAAAAGCGAAAATGTGAAACTGACCTCAAATTCGAAATGTATACATATATTCAGGTTCCCCATAAGTTGGGAAACCCGAAAAGACATGTTTTTTCCTGATCCAACCTCTCCCTGAAAAGTTACTCCTCGGCTTCGATTGCATTTGTTGGCAAATTGCCAATTAAGCATGAAAAGCGAAAATGTGAAACTGACCTCAAATTTGAAATGTATACATATATTCAGGTTCCCCACAATTTGGGGAACCCGAAAAAAACATGTCTTTTCCGGATCCAACCTCTGCCTGAAAAGTTACGCCTCAGCTTAGGTTGCATTTACCGGGAAATTGCCAATTAAGCAAGAAAAGTGAAAATGTGAAACTGACCTGAATTTCGAAATGTATACATATATTAAGGTTCCCCACAGGTTGGGAAACCCGAAAAACCATGTTTTTTCCGGATCCGACCTCTCCCTGAAAAGTTAGGCCTCGGCCTAGATTGCATTGGTTGACAAATAGCCAATTAAGCATGAAAACCCAAAATGTGAAACTGACCTGAATTTCGAAAGGTATACATATATTCAGGTTCCCCACAGGTTGGGAAACCCGAAAAACCATGTTTTTTCCGGATCCGACCTCTCCCTGAAAAGTTAGGCCTCGGCCTAGATTGCATTGGTTGACAAATAGCCAATTAAGCATGAAAACCCAAAATGTGAAACTGACCTGAATTTCGAAATGTATACATATATTCAGGTTCCCCACAGGTTGGGAAACCCGAAAAACCATGTTTTTTCCGGATCTGACCTCTCCCTCAAAAGTTAGGCCTCGGCCTAGATTGCATTTGTTGGCAAATTGCCAATTAAGCATGAAAAGTGGAAATGTGAAACTGACCTCAAATTCGAAATGTATACATATATTCAGGTAACCCACAATTTGGGGAACCCGAAAAAACATTTCTTTTCCGGATCCAACCTCTGCCTGAAAAGTTACGCCTCGGCGTAGATTGTATTTGCTGGGAAATTGCCAATTAAGCATGAAAAGTGAAAATGTGAAACTGACCTGAATTTCGAAATGTATACATATATTAAGGTTCCCCACAGGTTGGGGAACCCGAAAAACTATGTTTTTTCCGGATCCAACCTCTCCCTCAAAAGTTAGGCCTCGGCCTAGATTGCATTTGTTGGCAAATTGCCAATTAAGAATGAAACGCGAAAATGGGAAACTGACCTCAAATTCGAAATGTATACATATATTCAGATTCCCCACAGGTTAGGGAACCCGAAAAACTATGTTTTTTTCGGATCCGACCTCTCCCTTAAAAGTTAGTCCTCGGCCTAGATTGCATTTGTTGGCGTAGCCAATTAAGCATGAAAAGCGAAAATGTGAAACTGACCTCAAATTTGAAATGTATACATATATTCAGGTTCCCCACAAGTTGGGGAACCCGAAAAAACATGTTTTTTCCGGATCCAACCTCTCCCTGAAAAGTTACTCCTCGGCTTAGATTGCATTTGTTGGCAAATTGCCAATTAAGCATGAAAAGTGAAAATGTGAAACTGACCTGAATTTCGAAATGTATACATGTATTCAGCTTCCCCACAGGTTGGGGAACCCGAAAAACTATGCTTTTTCCGGATCTGACCTCTCCCTCAAAAGTTAGGCCTCAGCCTAGATATCATTGGTTGACAAATAGCCAATTAAGCATGAAAACCCAAAATGTGAAACTGACCTGAATTTCGAAATGTATACATATATTCAGGTTCCCCACAGGTTGGGAAACCCGAAAAACCATGTTTTTTCCGGATCCGACCTCTCCCTGAAAAGTTAGGCCTCAGCCTAGATTGCATTGGTTGACAAATAGCCAATTAAGCATGAAAACCCAAAATGTGAAACTGACCTGAATTTCGAAATGTATACATATATTCAGGTTCCCCACAGGTTGGGAAACCCGAAAAACCATGTTTTTTCCGGATCCGACCTCTCCCTCAAAAGTTAGGCCTTGGCCTAGATTGCATTTGTTGGCAAATTGCCAATTAAGCATGAAAAGTGAAAATGTGAAACTTACCTCAAATTCGAAATGTATATATTCAGGTTCCCCACAAGTTGGGGAACCCGAAAAAACATGTTTTTTCCGGATCCAACCTCTCCCTGAAAAGTTACTCCTCGGCTCAGATTGCATTTGTTGGCAAATTGCCAATTAAGCATGAAAAGTGAAAATGTGAAACTGACCTGAATTTCGAAATGTATACATATATTAAGGTTCCCCACAGGTTGGGGAACCCGAAAAACTACGTTTTTTCCGGATTCGACCTCTCCCTCAAAAGTTAGGCCTCGGCCTAGATTGCATTTGTTGGCAAATTGCCAATTAAGCATGAAAAGTGGAAATGTGAAACTGACCTCAAATTCGAAATGTATACATATATTCAGGTAACCCACAATTTGGGGAACCCGAAAAAACATTTCTTTTCCGGATCCAACCTCTGCCTGAAAAGTTACGCCTCGGCGTAGATTGTATTTGCTAGGAAATTGCCAATTAAGCATGAAAAGTGAAAATGTGAAACTGACCTGAATTTCGAAATGTATACATATATTCAGGCTCCCCACAGGTTGGGGAACCCGAAAAACTATGTTTTTTCCGGATCCGACCTCTCCCTTAAAAGTTAGTCCTCGGCCTAGATTGCATTTGTTGACGTAGCCAATTAAGCATGAAAAGCGAAAATGTGAAACTGACCTGAAATTCGAAATGTATACATATATTCAGGTTCCCCACAAGTTGGGGAACCCGAAAAAACATGTTTTTTCCGGATCCAACCTCTCCCTCAAAAGTTAGGCCTCAGCCTAGATTGCATTTGTTGACAAATAGCCAATTAAGCATGAAAACCCAAAATGTGAAACTGACCTGAATTTCGAAAGGTATACATATATTCAGGCTCCCCACAGGTTGGGGAACCCGAAAAACTATGCTTTTTCCGGATCCGACCTCTCCCTGAAAAGTTAGGCCTCGGCCTAGATTGCATTGGTTGACAAATAGCCAATTAAGCATGAAAACCCAAAATGTGAAACTGACCTGAATTTCGAAATGTATACATATATTCAGGTTCCCCACAGGTTGGGAAACCCGAAAAACCATGTTTTTTCCGGATCCGACCTCTCCCTGAAAAGTTAGGCCTCAGCCTAGATTGCATTGGTTGACAAATAGCCAATTAAGCATGAAAACCCAAAATGTGAAACTGACCTGAATTTCGAAATGTATACATATATTCAGGTTCCCCACAGGTTGGGAAACCCGAAAAACCATGTTTTTTCCGGATCCGACCTCTCCCTCAAAAGTTAGGCCTTGGCCTAGATTGCATTTGTTGGCAAATTGCCAATTAAGCATGAAAAGTGAAAATGTGAAACTGACCTCAAATTCGAAATGTATATATTCAGGTTCCCCACAAGTTGGGGAACCCGAAAAAACATGTTTTTTCCGGATCCAACCTCTCCCTGAAAAGTTACTCCTCGGCTCAGATTGCATTTGTTGGCAAATTGCCAATTAAGCATGAAAAGTGAAAATGTGAAACTGACCTGAATTTCGAAATGTATACATATATTAAGGTTCCCCACAGGTTGGGGAACCCGAAAAACTACGTTTTTTCCGGATCCGACCTCTCCCTCAAAAGTTAGGCCTCGGCCTAGATTGCATTTGTTGGCAAATTGCCAATTAAGCATGAAAAGTGGAAATGTGAAACTGACCTCAAATTCGAAATGTATACATATATTCAGGTAACCCACAATTTGGGGAACCCGAAAAAACATTTCTTTTCCGGATCCAACCTCTGCCTGAAAAGTTACGCCTCGGCGTAGATTGTATTTGCTGGGAAATTGCCAATTAAGCATGAAAAGTGAAAATGTGAAACTGACCTGAATTTCGAAATGTATACATATATTCAGGCTCCCCACAGGTTGGGGAACCCGAAAAACTATGTTTTTTCCGGATCCGACCTCTCCCTTAAAAGTTAGTCCTCGGCCTAGATTGCATTTGTTGACGTAGCCAATTAAGCATGAAAAGCGAAAATGTGAAACTGACCTGAAATTCGAAATGTATACATATATTCAGGTTCCCCACAAGTTGGGGAACCCGAAAAAACATGTTTTTTCCGGATCCAACCTCTCCCTCAAAAGTTAGGCCTCAGCCTAGATTGCATTTGTTGACAAATAGCCAATTAAGCATGAAAACCCAAAATGTGAAACTGACCTGAATTTCGAAAGGTATACATATATTCAGGCTCCCCACAGGTTGGGGAACCCGAAAAACTATGCTTTTTCCGGATCCGACCTCTCCCTGAAAAGTTAGGCCTCGGCCTAGATTGCATTGGTTGACAAATAGCCAATTAAGCATGAAAACCCAAAATGTGAAACTGACCTGAATTTCGAAATGTATACATATATTCAGGTTCCCCACAGGTTGGGAAACCCGAAAAACCATGTTTTTTCCGGATCCGACCTCTCCCTCAAAAGTTAGGCCTCGGCCTAGATTGCATTTGTTGGCAAATTGCCAATTAAGAATGAAACGCGAAAATGGGAAACTGACCTCAAATTCGAAATGTATACATATATTCAGATTCCCCACAGGTTGGGGAACCCGAAAAACTATGTTTTTTCCGGATCCGACCTCTCCCTTAAAAGTTAGTCCTCGGCCTAGATTGCATTTGTTGGCGAAGCCAATTAAGCATGAAAAGCGAAAATGTGAAACTGACCTCAAATTCGAAATGTATACATATATTCAGGTTCCCCACAAGTTGGGGAACCCGAAAAAACATGTTTTTTCCGGATCCAACCTCTCCCTGAAAAGTTACTCCTCGGCTTAGATTGCATTTGTTGGCAAATTGCCAGTTAAGCATGAAAAGCGAAAATGTGAAACTGACCTGAATTTCGAAATGTATACATATATTCAGCTTCCCCACAGGTTGGGGAACCCGAAAAACTATGCTTTTTCCAGATCTGACCTCTCCCTCAAAAGTTAGGCCTCAGCCTAGATATCATTGGTTGACAAATAGCCAATTAAGCATGAAAACCCAAAATGTGAAACTGACCTGAATTTCGAAATGTATACATATATTCAGGTTCCCCACAGGTTGGGAAACCCGAAAAACCATGTTTTTTCCGGATCCGACCTCTCCCTGAAAAGTTAGGCCTCAGCCTAGATTGCATTGGTTGACAAATAGCCAATTAAGCATGAAAACCCAAAATGTGAAACTGACCTGAATTTCGAAATGTATACATATATTCAGGTTCCCCACAGGTTGGGAAACCCGAAAAACCATGTTTTTTCCGGATCCAACCTCTCCCTGAAAAGTTACTCCTCGGCTCAGATTGCATTTGTTGGCAAATTGCCAATTAAGCATGAAAAGTGAAAATGTGAAACTGACCTCAAATTTGAAATGTATACATATATTCAGCTTCCCCACAGGTTGGGGAACCCAAAAAACTATGCTTTTTCCGGATCTGACCTCTCCCTCAAAATTTAGGCCTCAGCCTAGATTGCATTGGTTGACAAATAGCCAATTAAGCATGAAAACCCAAAATGTGAAACTGACCTGAATTTCGAAATGTATACATATATTCAGGTTCCCCACAGGTTGGGAAACCCGAAAAACCATGTTTTTTCCGGATCCGACCTCTCCCTCAAAAGTTAGGCCTCGGCCTAGATTGCATTTGTTGGCAAATTGCCAATTAAGCATGAAAAGTGAAAATGTGAAACTGACCTCAAATTCGAAATATATACATATATTCAGGTAACCCACAATTTGGGGAACCCGAAAAAACATGTCTTTTCCGGATCCAACCTCTGCCTGAAAAGTTACGCCTCGGCGTAGATTGCATTTGCTGGCAAATTGCCAATTAAGCATGAAAAGCGAAAAAGTGAAACTGACCTGAATTTCGAAATGTATACATATATTCAGCTTCCCCAAAGGTTGGGGAACCCGAAAAACTATGCTTTTTCCGGATCTGACCTCTCCCTCAAAAGTTAGGCCTCAGCCTAGATATCATTGGTTGACAAATAGCCAATTAAGCATGAAAACCCAAAATGTGAAACTGACCTGAATTTCGAAATGTATACATATATTCAGGTTCCCCACAGGTTGGGAAACCCGAAAAACCATGTTTTTTCGGATCCGACCTCTCCCTGAAAAGTTAGGCCTCGGCCTAGATTGCATTGGTTGACAAATAGGCAATTACGCATGAAAACCCAAAATGTGAAACTGACCTGAATTTCGAAATGTATACATATATTCAGGTTCCCCACAGGTTGGGAAACCCGAAAAACCATGTTTTTTCCGGATCCAACCTCTCCCTCAAAAGTTAGGCCTTGGCCTAGATTGCATTTGTTGGCAAATTGCCAATTAAGCATGAAAAGTGAAAATGTGAAACTGACCTCAAATTCGAAATGTATATATTCAGGTTCCCCACAAGTTGGGGAACCCGAAAAAACATGTTTTTTCCGGATCCAACCTCTCCCTGAAAAGTTACTCCTCGGCTCAGATTGCATTTGTTGGCAAATTGCCAATTAAGCATGAAAAGTGAAAATGTGAAACTGACCTGATTTTCGAAATGTATACATATATTAAGGTTCCCCACAGGTTGGGGAACCCGAAAAACTACGTTTTTTCCGGATCCGACCTCTCCCTCAAAAGTTAGGCCTCGGCCTAGATTGCATTTGTTGGCAAATTGCCAATTAAGCATGAAAACCCAAAATGTGAAACTGACCTGAATTTCAAAATGTATACATATATTCAGGTTCCCCACAGGTTGGGGAATCCGAAAAACTATGTTTTTTCCGGATCCGACCTCTCCCTCAAAAGTTAGGCCTCAGCCTAGATTGCATTTGTTGACAAATAGCCAATTAAGCATGAAAACCCAAAATGTGAAACTGACCTGAATTTCGAAAGGTATACATATATTCAGGCTCCCCACAGGTTGGGGAACCCGAAAAACTATGCTTTTTCCGGATCCGACCTCTCCCTGAAAAGTTAGGCCTCGGCCTAGATTGCATTTGTTGGCAAATTGCCAATTAAGCATGAAAAGTGGAAATGTGAAACTGACCTCAAATTCGAAATGTATACATATATTCAGGTAACCCACAATTTGGGGAACCCGAAAAAACATGTCTTTTCCGGATCCAACCTCTGCCTGAAAAGTTACGCCTCGGCGTAGATTGCATTTGCTGGCAAATTGCCAATTAAGCATGAAAAGCGAAAAAGTGAAACTGACCTGAATTTCGAAATGTATACATATATTCAGCTTCCCCAAAGGTTGGGGAACCCGAAAAACTATGCTTTTTCCAGATCTGACCTCTCCCTCAAAAGTTAGGCCTCAGCCTAGATATCATTGGTTGACAAATAGCCAATTAAGCATGAAAACCCAAAATGTGAAACTGACCTGAATTTCGAAATGTATACATATATTCAGGTTCCCCACAGGTTGGGAAACCCGAAAAACCATGTTTTTTCCGGATCCGACCTCTCCCTGAAAAGTTAGGCCTCGGCCTAGATTGCATTGGTTGACAAATAGGCAATTAAGCATGAAAACCCAAAATGTGAAACTGACCTGAATTTCGAAATGTATACATATATTCAGGTTCCCCACAGGTTGGGAAACCCGAAAAACCATGTTTTTTCCGGATCCAACCTCTCCCTCAAAAGTTAGGCCTTGGCCTAGATTGCATTTGTTGGCAAATTGCCAATTAAGCATGAAAAGTGAAAATGTGAAACTGACCTCAAATTCGAAATGTATATATTCAGGTTCCCCACAAGTTGGGGAACCCGAAAAAACATGTTTTTTCCGGATCCAACCTCTCCCTGAAAAGTTACTCCTCGGCTCAGATTGCATTTGTTGGCAAATTGCCAATTAAGCATGAAAAGTGAAAATGTGAAACTGACCTCAAATTTGAAATGTATACATATATTCAGCTTCCCCACAGGTTGGGGAACCCGAAAAACTATGCTTTTTCCGGATCTGACCTCTCCCTGAAAAGTTAGGCCTCAGCCTGGATTGCATTGGTTGACAAATAGCCAATTAAGCATGAAAACCCAAAATGTGAAACTGACCTGAATTTCGAAATGTATACATATATTCAGGTTCCCCACAGGTTGGGAAACCCGAAAAACCATGTTTTTTCCGGATCCAACCTCTCCCTGAAAAGTTAGGCCTCGGCCTAGATTGCATTGGTTGACAAATAGCCAATTAAGCATGAAAACCCAAAATGTGAAACTGACCTGAATTTCGAAATGTATACATATATTCAGGTTCCCCACAGGTTGGGAAACCCGAAAAACCATGTTTTTTCCGGATCCGACCTCTCCCTCAAAAGTTAGGCCTTGGCCTAGATTGCATTTGTTGGCAAATTGCCAATTAAGCATGAAAAGTGAAAATGTGAAACTGAACTCAAATTCGAAATGTATACATATATTCAGGTTCCCCACAAGTTGGGGAACCCGAAAAAATATGTCTTTTCCAGATCCAACCTCTGCCTGAAAAGTTACGCCTCGGCCTAGATTGCATTTGCTGGGAAATTGCCAATTAAGCATGAAAAGTGAAAATGTGAAACTGACCTGAATTTCAAAATGTATACATATATTAAGGTTCCCCACAGGTTGGGGAACCCGAAAAACTATGTTTTTTCCGGATCTGACCTCTCCCTCAAAAGTTAGGCCTCGGCCTAGATTGCATTTGTTGGCAAATTGCCAATTAAGAATGAAACGCGAAAATGTGAAACTGACCTCAAATTCGAAATGTATACATATATTCAGGTTCCACACAGGTTGGGGAACCCGAAAAACTATGTTTTTTCCGGATCCGACCTCTCCCTTAAAAGTTAGTCCTCGGCCTAGATTGCATTTGTTGGCATAGCCAATTAAGCATGAAAAGCGAAAATGTGAAACTGACCTCAAATTCGAAATGTATACATATATTCAGGTTCCCCACAAGTTGGGGAACCCGAAAAAACATGTTTTATCCGGATCCAACCTCTCCCTGAAAAGTTACACCTTGGCTTCGATTGCATTTGTTAGAAAATTGCCAATTAAGCATGAAAAGTGAAAATGTGAAACTGACCTGAATTTCGAAATGTATACATATATTCAGGTTCCCCACAGGTTGGGAAACCCGAAAAACCATGTTTTTTCCGGATCCGACCTCTCCCTCAAAAGTTAGGCCTCGGCCTAGATTGCATTTGTTGGCAAATTGCCAATTAAGCATGAAAAGTGGAAATGTGAAACTGACCTCAAATTCGAAATGTATACATATATTCAGGTTCCCCACAAGTTGGGGAACCCTAAAAAATATGTCTTTTCCGGATCCAACCTCTCCCTGAAAAGTTACACCTCGGCTTAGATTGCATTTGTTGGCATAGCCAATTAAGCATGAAAAGTGAAAATGTGAAACTGACCTGAATTTTGAAATGTATACATATATTCAGGTTCCCCACAGGTTGGGGAACCCGAAAAACTATGTTTTTTCTGGATCCGACCTCTCCCTCAAAAGTTAGGCCTCGGCCTAGATTGCATTTGTTGGCAAATTCCCAATTAAGCATGAAAAGTGAAAATGTGAAACTGACCTCAAATTCGAAATGTATACATATATTCAGGTTCCCCACAAGTTGGGGAACCTGAAAAAACATATTTTTTCCGGATCCAACCTCTCCCTGAAAAGTTACGCCTCGTCTTAGATTGTATTTGTTGGCAAATTGCCAATTAAGCATGAAAAGCGAAAATGTGAAACTGACCTCAAATTTGAAATGTATACATATATTCAGCTTCCCCACAGGAAATGCGATCGGATGCTTTTATTCTCCCTTCCCCCTCGGCATCCCTGGGATGTGTGTGGTGCTAATCCTAAATCGAGCATTCTCGAAGGTTCCCAAGTTCTCTGTTCCCAAGAGGCCGAGCTGTTTTCTATAATATACATTAATCGTCAATATTGTTGTTAAACAAATTTCAGAAAATTTGAACTTGTTAAACATCCCAGAGAACACATAGTGCAAAATGGACATCGCCAGCAAACTCGGACTGCTTCGGTATGGTTAGGAAGGCACTGACATTTCTAGGCTGCCCTATCTATGTTTCCTGGTAAAATACATGGGAAAATCCCATTTTGCTCTCTGACTTCATGGTGATCTAACCCTAACACTAAGTGCAATTTTCCTCCAATGGGATTTTCCCATGTAGTTTACCAGGAAATTTAGTGCAGGATAGAAAAGTCAGTTCCCTCCTAACCATAGCCAAGCACTCCGAGTTTGTTGGCGATGTCCATTTTGATCTCTGAGTCCATGGTGACCTAACACTCAGTGGAATTTTCCCCCAATGGTATTTTCTCATATATTTTACCAGGAAAGATAGATAGGGCAGCCTAGAAATGTCAGTGCCCTCCTAACCATACCGAAACGCTCCTAGTATGTTGGCGATGTCTATTTTGCTATCCGAGTTCATGGTGACCTAACCCTAACCCTAAGTGGAATTTTCTTCCAATGGTATTTTGCCATATATTTTACCAGGAAACATAGATAGGGCAGCGTAGAAAAGTCAGCGCCCTCCTTAACTATACCTATGCACTCTGAGTTTGTTGGCGATCTCCATTTTCCTCTCTGAGTTCATGATGACCTAACCCTAACCCTAAGTGGAATTTTCCTCCAATAGGATTTTCCCATGTGTGTTACCAGGACACATAGGTAGGCCAGCGTAGAAAAGTCAGTGCCCTCCTAACTATACCCAAGCACTCTGGGTTTATTGGCGATGTCCATTTTGCTCTCTGAGTTCGTGATGACTTAACTCTAACCCTAAGTGGAATTTTCCCCCAATGGGATTTTCCTATGTATTTTATCAAGAAACATAGATAGGGCAGCCTAGAAAGGTTAGTGCTCAAGAACTACCTGTATTATTTCACAGAAAGAGTAATGGAAGCTTGGAACCAACTTCCAGTGGAGATAGTGAATCAATCATAACCAAATGAATTTAAACATGCTTGGGATAAATACATGTCTATCACCTGACAAGAATTTAAAAATAAATAAATATAATATCATCAATAAAATAAATAAAAATTAAAAGTTAATATTGAGTTAATTAATTAATTAAAAAGAAAACAAAAGCAAGCAGAAGAAAACTCAAATGGCAGATTTAATGGACTACTGAGTGTGTCAGGTCCTTCCAGAATGCTGCCATAAGAAAGGGAGGGGTAGCACATATGAGTGTGGATTGGGGACATTCCTGTATTTTAACCTTTGCTGCTGCTTTCACTTCAACGTATTTGCATGGGAATTAAGGAGGGGGAAATACCTTGAGGCCATCTGGTTTCACGGGTGCTTGGGAAGCTGGCTGGTTATCACCTCTTTGGCCTCATAACATCTTTGTACCTGAGGGACTGAGGCATTGGGGTGGGGCTGAAGAAATGGGATTTTTAGCTTCATGCTTTGTGTGGGAATTTCAGATTCCGCCTTTTTACTCTGCAATCACTTTCTCTCAGTAAAAGATCCTCTTTGAAACAATGCCTGTTTCCTGAGTGTGCTTTCCTGGGGAAATAGTTGAGGCAGAATCTTTTTCTGCCATCAATTTTCTATATTTCTAGGATCTAGATCAGACATGTCAAACTCGCGACATCACATGACGTCGTGCGATGTATTGGAGCTTTTTCCCCACTGCCGACAATGGGGTGGGTGTGGTTTTGTCATGACGTGTCCAGCCCACGGGCCGGCAGTTTGACACCCTGATCTAGATCATCTGCACATTTCATCATATTCTACTGAAAAATAAATTACAGTTGTTTGAATTTTATCTGTGCTAAAGTACAGGAGAATGGAGTTTCTCTAGATCTGGAGATCTGATCAGAGTGAGCTACATATATACAAAATGGGAACTAAGCCACTTTCTAGAACCCTGGATCTGCACCTCAGTGGAGATTGTGTGTTCTTTATATTCCTCTACTGTTCATCCCCCTAATAACTACAATTCCCAAAATACAACACAGTGCATTTAAGTGCTTTGCTAAGAAAATATTTATTAGAAATGAAATTTAACAGATAAAAACATGTAACATTCACTGGACCTCAAATATAGACATTAAAATTTTCCACAGAATTTCTTTAAGAAAGTATTCCCAAATTAGTGTAAAGATTTTTTGTTCATAAACTCAATACATGCAACCCTAAAAACCAACCCAAGTCCCACAAACTTTATAAAGTCACATGACATGAAAACTGCATTTTAAAAAATTGTTGTATCACCTATAACAAGCCCTTAAAATAAAAGATGATCCATTTTCTCAAAAAGTTATTAGAAATGTATTATACTGTAAGAACACTACCATATTAATTTATATTTCTGATAGACATTATATAATAAAATCTTGAATAGAGGTACCTGTGTCACACAAGTATGCTACCATATGGAGAACATTCTTTGTAGTAGTCTCTCACATATAAATCTATTAATACATGAAAATAAGATTGGCACATAAGTGTCAATAGGTGCTGATGAAAGTTGATGCCAGCATTTCTTTATTAAAGTTCATTTCAAATAGTTTGTACATCATATGAATATTCAAGTAAACCAAGCTTTTTAAATTGCACAGAATTGAATTGTTTAGTGTATCATTTAAGGAATGTTTTCAATATATTAAAATAATAATGAAACCATTTGATAGTGGAAGAAACCACTTCAGCTACCAATTATTTTCTCTCCATTTACAAATTTTAAAAAATCATTTATGTTTTACATGAAAATCATTAGTTAATGATTCAACTAATTTGAATTCTTCACCTTAAAACAACAGGCATTTCCTTTAACAAAGTTTCATTCTTGTTGGGAAACAAAGACTTTTAAAACTTGCACTACCTGGTTATTAAAGAAAAGGTATTGAGTTTAAGTTTACCCATTATTTTGGTAACTGAATTCTTAATCTCGAGCAGTTGCACAATAGGCAGAAATTTACAGGTCAATCTTTCCCAAGGGTAGGGTATCTATTTCAAGGTAACTGCCTACAGAATTTCTTCCTGTCATATAATTAAAGAAGAGATCTGCCAAAGTAATCTAAATGTTATACAGAAATTAGGTGAGCTAAATGTAACACGATTGTCACTGTCAAGCAATGGTATGAAGACAATCTTGTACATAGCGTCTCCTGTGCCAATAATAATAGTAATAATAGCTTGAATATGCAATACTCTCAAACTGTATTTTCCTGAAGAATCATGTACAGAATAAATTACAGTTCCAAGTCCGCTAAAAGGTCCAATGTAACTATTATAAACTCACTCCCTTCGCAGCAACTAAATCCATGAGATTTGACATTTTTTGTTGGATAGAATTCAGTTTGGGAAGGGGTCAAAAGTCTTCACAAGAAGATTATTTTTTTTAATCTTGCTAATATGCTTCTCTTTCTTAGGACTAACTAGCTTGAAGAGGGAAAGGCAAAATAATGTCCATACGTAAATATTAGCAGATCACTGGAGAGTAAGAGATGTCTATTAGTCCACCTCAACATATTCTAGGGTTTAAAAGATTATAATTTTTAAATATTTTATCAGAAAAGAGAGATGTAATACAAGTCTTAAAACATCAGAATACCATCATTCCCCTCCCCCCATACTTTAGGTCTTGAATATGTGAGAAAATATCCCAAGGCTGATGCCCTGGAAGACTGGTGAACATTACCAATGTACATTGTTTAGCAGGAAATAGCTTCTGAGCAGGATATTCAGCAGAGGATAACAAAAAAGTTATATGGCAGCTTTCCTTCCTTAGAAAATTTATTTCCAAACTAAGATTGCAAAAATAATAAAAGAGGGGAAATTGAATGTTTGAACCTTCTTCAAGGCCTGAAATTAAGTAGAGGATATGCTCCACAAAACTCTTGTGCTTTAAAATATCCATGGCTGGAATTATGCTGCACAGTGAGAATATTCTTTATACAGTAGTATCCAATTACTCACTAGTTTTTGGTCAGTGGCTTTCACACTTGCAGGTAACTGGTTATTTAACCTCCAGTTCATTGTAACAGTACAGTATAATAAACATTATAGTCAGTTATATGCTGTTTTGTACACCTGTATGAATGTGATAATGCATGCAAGACACTGACAACTTAAGATATATGAAAACACAAGTATATCATCACCACTCTTGCTCAAACAAGATAATTTATCTCTCAACCATGCAAATTAGTTTGAAAAGGTAAACAAGCCAACATTTCTTGGCATATTTAGATAGTGAAAGCAACCTGAATTTAAATTTTGATCCTATCAATTATTACATTTTCCATTCTTCCAGTTGTTTTGCATTAAATCTATATTAACACATTTACATTCTGTATATTATGTGCTTAAAAATCTAGCCAAATCTACAAAGGGAAATCTCGACACATATCCAAAAATACTAGACAAACAGATGCTAGTCAAAGTTGATATTCCTCATTTCTGGTATATTTTATATATTCTATTCTCAGCTTGAAAAATGTTTACAATTGCTGCACAGCTGTTTCATTGCCTTTTAGAAATGTTTCTTCAGAAATGTTTCTATCTGTGACATTAAGACTTGTTATTGACAGATAGTTTCTCACCCTAAATAAAACAAATCCACAATTTTACCCCAGTGTGCATGGCTCAATCTGATACCACATCACTATTGTTATAGCCAACATTAACCATTTAAAAAAACGTACTTCACTGTCACAGTTGGACAAAGGCATCTATCAGACACTATATCTTTTTGTAAGAAAAGAATCCAGCTTCTCCTTATTTTATAAATAACTTGTTAATCATAATCACCAAACTTTAGTTATTAAACAGAATTCAAGTTTAGAAAAATGAATAAATTAGTTACAGCCTTGTAAACAATGAGCTTTTATGGTATGTATGTACGTATGTATGTTTGTATGTACACACACACTTAAATCCTCTGAAGAATAAATCAGACATTACAAGGCACACATTACACTCAAGAATTCAAAATGATAAAAAAGCAACTATTTTACTCTTCTTTGCTGACAAAATTCTGCTGTAGGATACTGAAAAACAAATATAAATTTGTTTATACTACAGCCTTCCATGGCTGCAATCTCCTTCTTTGTTCTATAGTGCTGTGAGAGTTGAAAATATTTCAAATTAGTTTTCTTAGATACTCTCCACAAAGCTTCCAGGGAAAAGGCCAGTTTTTCCATTTCGCTGCAATGTGCCTTTGAACCAGCCATCTTCATGTTTTTTATGAACAAAAACAACATCTCCTTCTTTAAGTTCAAGTTCAGCTTCACTCTGAGGAGGATAGGATACCACAACTCTGTATCTGCAGAATAAGATTTTTTAACAACATTTAGACTTTCACTGTTTAGAAAAAAAGGCAAAAGAATCAGAAAGCTTCTTTGAACTATTTATAATTATAAATGAACTATAAATTCAGAATTAATAACAGACAACTTGTACTTTGTATCTCTTTTATTTTGTATATTTTGTAAATTTCATTATTCATTTTCATTTTGTAAATAAATTTTCTCCATATCAGTTGAGATTCCAATAGGAATCTTCTGCAAATTCTACCATGAATTTGGGACAGAAGAAATAATACTGTGCTAGGTTTGATATTTTGCTCTTGAAAGTATGCAGCAAAACCAATCTTTCTTTCTTTAATGAAGGGAACTATTCTTCCTTTTATGCCAGCCATTAAAAAAACCCCACAATATCCAGTTTCACAGAATAACAGTGTCAAGCCCCAAAGAATGCCTATGCTGTATTAGCTATTATTGCTTCTTAGCTTGCCTATAGACTCGGGGAAAGGGAGGGAAGAATGGAATTCAGACTTCTGATATCGAGAGGCAGTCCATGAGAACCAAGGACTTTCAAGATTTGTTTACTGAGAACTAAAGACATTTTCTCATAATGATTCTAACTTATAATAGGATAATTTGACCTGCACTAATAAGAGGAGGTTTTTATATTTTTAATATAGCAATTTAGGTGCGAAATAACCAGAGCTGACTTTCCTTTCATCTATGCCAAAATGATGTGCTCAATAAAGTTTTGCCTAAATGTGGAACCTTATTTTTCTTACCACTGAATTTCATTTTGTTAGATAGGGCCCAGCATTCCATTCTGTCAAGATCCTTCTGTATCTTGATGCTATCTTCTGGAATGTTGACTATTCTTGTCAGCTTGGTGTTGTCTGCAGTTTTGATGAGTTCTCCTTCTATTCCCTCATCTAAATTATTTATGAAGATATTGAAGAGTACTGGGTCTACCCTACTGCATACATTCCTCCATGTAGATGCAGTTCCATTAGTGCAGTTCAAAGTCACTAGACTTTGAGTGCGGTTGGTCAGCCAGTTATGAATCTATCTGGTGGTGATGCTGACCACTGAATTTCACTCTGTTAGATAAGGTCCACACTTTTCTGTCTTACCCAAATAGGTTGTAGTCAAATGCCTTACTGAAATCCAAGTATATGTCCACAGCATTTCGCTAGTCCACTAATTTCATCACTTTGTCAAAGAACAAAATGAGATTTGTTTGGCATGATCTGTTTAGTAAAGTAAACTTTACTTTTAGTAAAGTAAAATTGTTTTCATTTCATCCATATTGTATATTTGCCTTGGGAGGATTATGTGAAATAAACAGAATACAGGAAACCCTTAATTTAAAACATCTTTAAACCTTTGATTTAGCTGACCTTAGAGCAATAATGTACACTGAATAGTTCTATGCATTTGTAAAATGCCATTTGCAATTATACATATACATAAAATGCGTAGGAAAAATCCCATTTCCATTTACTTTTTATATATAATGTGATGAAATCCCATTTCTATTTTACATGTCTGCAAATTTTGCTTTAATGGAGAGCCTTTTTCTTCTCCTACCTGTCTTTCTAGCAATACCACAACTTGCATGCTCTTCCATTTCCAGAGACCATGAACAGTTTATAGTATTGCTATAAGATTAAAAACAAAATAAATGCCTTTTTTGAAATGTAATAAAGAGAGTGCTGGTCCAAATACCTTAAGGAAAGCTGTTCCAAAGAAGGACATCACCAGAACTCAATTTAGTTGAGGGTTTAGTGTAGTGTAGAGGAATTGATTCATTGAGTCTTCCCAGTAGCACATGTATGTATGTATGCATGCATGTGTACAAGTTGTCTTCATTTAGCAACCACAATTGGGACTGGCAACTGGGTCATTCATTAAATGAACTGGCCACTAAGTGAATTCACAACTGTGTTTATGATCTTACTTCAGCTTTCCATTGTTTTAAGGACTAGCGAAGGTTGTAAATGTGAAGATTGATTATAAAGTGAGTTTTTCATCATTGTTATAATGGAAACAGTTGCTAAATGAAGACCACAGTAATCCTTGAGATACAACCACAATTGAACTTGTCCATTAGGGTTGAAGTCGGGACATTAAATGAATTGCCTCAAGTAACAACCAGTCATCCCTGGAGCTCAGGGATGAGGGAGTGTCAACTGTCCAATTGGCAGATCCAAAAAAAGAAACTCCTGGGACATTATTTTACCAAGAGTATAAACTTTACTGAATAAACCATATTGGCACAAATGAAGCGAAACCAGCTCTGGGTTTCCCACACAAAAGCTAGCATAGTTAACCCCCCCATTCCTTATGGGCCACCCACAGTCCATTACGGCCACCAATCACTTCTGTTCGTTTTGTAATGGGAACCAGCAAGCCACGCTAGTCCACCTGCTCAATGTGTCCTTGGGTTGGAGCACTCTCACAAACAGTGGATGCTCAGATACAATTACTCCCACCCTTGCATTCCATATCCCCTCCTCCCTTTTCTTTGTCAAGCTGCAAGCGAAGTGGAATATAGGTGAATGTGCAAATCAGTCTTGACAGGGAGGCCTAGTCCAGGCACAAGTCCACCTACTTCAGGCCTCAAGAGCTTCCCCACGCCCTTGATGCCCCTTGGATGCCTTGCAAGAGAAAAGTTTGGGACACTTGTTCTGAAGCTCCCACCTTTTATGCAGGGGCCAGCTTTTGCAGAAGAGCTTTGCAACCTCCCAATGGCCAGCTCATTGGTGCAGAAAGCATTAAAAGCATCTGTCATTTCATTCATAAGAGCGCATGACTACAGGGTTATTGCAGCTGTCAGAACTTTCCAACAGAGTCACATGTAGTTTTGGGCTGTCAGTCGTAACTTTGAATCATTAAGTGGCCTGTCATTCTTTGAGGACTACCTGTACACATATACCTAAAACACTGCAAAAAAACATGTTGAATGAGCTTAAAAAATTGGTAAGTTCCCATCACTATAACTGCATATGCAAATAAACTTCACATATATATATATATTTTAAAAAATCCAAAATATTTTATTTTGAAGAAAAATTGTTTTAAAATGTTATTTCATGGTCAACATAGGTGCTTTGGCAACATGGGACATGTAAAGTTTTCTTTGTTGACAAAAGAGGTGGTGATGTCTGACGTGAAGAAACATTTGTTAGTGATCGGAGCCAGTAAACGCAAATACAAAGCAAACAACTCCTGCAATTGAAAAGGGACATACAAATCAGCAAATTGCCTCTCTTCCATCAGGTATTATTCTTTGCTCTGGTTTTGTGGAACATCAAGAACAAGGACACTTAAGTTTATAACACAAAACACTACACAAATTAAGGCTTGTTATCCAAACAATTAGTTAAAAAGTAATGGGTGTGTCCTTTATAGCAACAATATAGAAAAGGCTAATTTTAGAGAACCTATTGGAATCTGTGTGTATAGGAAATGGTATGTATGTGCCCAAGGCTTTCAGTTCCACTCCCATTCCCCAAGAATCTTGTGAGTTTAGATGCAAGGGCTAATTCAGAGCGTGTGTTAGCGCATTGTTTTCTTTCTTTCTTTTTTTTTTGTAAAAAATTCTTTTATTAAAACAATCAACATTAAGCATAAGATCATATTAAAAAGCAATCATCATATAACCTGCAATACAACACTAAGGATTAGTCTTTGTAAACGTCTGGTTTAGTAAACATTCCTCACTCCTCACGTCAAGCCTCAACTATACGCCTGATACATTTTATTTGATTGGTGTTTCTCTTATATATGGTCTATCTACTGTTTCTAGTCTATCACATATTGTTCATTCGAGCTTCAGAATTAAATTCTTCTCAGTAGTAGTGCAATCTTTTATGATCCCTAACAAAAGATCCTGAGGTAGAAATTCAATAACCTGAGGTAGAAATTCAGTACGCTTTTTCAATATTAAAGCAATCAACATTAAACATAAGATCATATTAAGAAGCAATCATCATAAAACATAAAAATACAACATGAGGTATTAGTCTTTGTAAACGTCTGATTTGGTAAACATTCTTCACTCCTCACGTCAAGCCTCAACTATACGCCTGATACATTTTATTTGATTGGTGTTTCTCTTGTATATAGTCTATCCACTGTTTTCCAGTCTATCATATATTGTTCATTTGAGCGATCCTTCAAATATGCCGAAATTTTCGCCATTTCTGCCAAATGTATTACTTTCAAAGTCCAATCTTCAATAGGTGGTATTTTTGGCTTCTTCCAGTATTGTCCCACCAGCAGCCTAGCTGCTGTGATCAAATTCAGAATTAAGTTCGTCTCGGTGGTAGTGCAATCTTTTATGATCCCTAACAAAAAAACCTGAGGTAGAAATTCAATACGCTTTTTTAAAATGGTTTGGAGTGTCCACCATATCTTCCTCCAGAAGGCTTTAATTTTTCTACATGTCCACCATACGTGAAAGTATGTAGCTTCCTCGTTGCCACACCTCCAGCATTTAGGTTGGGTGTCTGGGTAGATGTATGATATTTTTTTCGGATCTAGATGCCACCTATAGAACATCTTATAGAAATTTTCCCTTAGATGTTGCGCTTTCGTGAATTCTACATTTCTCACCCAGATGTCCTCCCACGTTTCCATCGTGATAGGATGCCCAAAGTCTCGTTCCCACTTTACCATATACAGGTCTTGATTCGCACAGTTTCAGAGTCGATTTCTATCAGAGCACCGTACACTCGTTTGATGTGCATGATCCCCTGCTAATTTGTTCAATTAAATTCTCACCTGTCCGGGATAAGCCTTTCCTCACGTCTTTTTGCCACCTAGACTGCAGTTGCAAATATGATAGCCAGGTACCCCCTATTCCTTCTTCTGCTAGCATATTTGGTGGCTTTAATGAAAACCCATTTTCTTCTTCTAATACCAGTTTACTATAGGGCACCACTTCCTGCCCTTGGGATGTATTTATGTCCCCTATTGCGTGCCCAGGTATCGCCCAGATGGGGATCTTATCGTGAAGAAGGTACTTATATTTCGTCCAGACCCACAACAACGGGGTTCGTAAGGGGTTCTCTCTGAAGTTCGTGTCAGCCTTTTTGTCATACACCAGGTATGCGTGCCATCCAAATAGTAGACCATGCCCTTCAATATTCAGTATTCGTTTGTTTGTCATGTTGATCCAGTCGCTCAGCACCACCAATGCCACAGCGTAGTAGTATAACTTTAGATTGGGCATTTTTAATCCCCCTCTCTTCCTTGTGTCTTGGATGATTTTTAATTTAACTCTCGGTTTCTTGCCACCCCAAATAAATCTGTTGATGCCCTTCTGCCAGTCGTCCAGTTCCACGTCCTTTTTGAGTATGGGTAGCATTTGAAAGAGAAATAGAAATCTTGGCAGTACGTTCATTTTTACAGCCGCTATCCTGCCCAGCAGGGACAATTGTAGTGTTTTCCACCTGTCCAGGTCTGTTTGTATCTTGTTCCACAGCGCCTCGTAGTTATTTTTGTATAATTTCGCATTCATTGCTTCTATCTCCACTCCTAAGTATTTAACTTTTTTAACTATTTCACAACCCGTTATTCTTTCCAGGTCCTGTTTTGCTTTGTTGTCTAGATTTTTAACTAGCATCTTCGTTTTAGATATGTTTACTTTGAAGCATGATACCCTACCATAGTCTTTCATTATCTCCATCAGTCTCTTTGCTGATTGTACTGGCTGTGACACTGTCACCAGCAGGTCGTCTGCGAAGGCACATAATCTGTAGTATTGTTGTCTAATCCATATGCCCTTTATGTCTTCTGCTGTTCTTATCTTGTTCGGTAGAGTCTCTAATGTTAGAACAAATAGCAGGGGTGACAGCGGGCAGCCCTGTCTCGTGCCTCTTTCTATGTTGAATGAGTCTGTTAGGTCACCATTCACAATGATCTGGCCTGTCTGCTTCTGGTAAATTGCCACTATGGAGTTGAGAAACTGCTCTCCCATTTTCATCCCCCGGATCAGGTTTGTCAGAAATGGCCAGTTCAGTCTGTCGAAGGCTTTCTCTGCATCCACAAACATGAGGGTGGTGGGTACCTGTTTATGTCTTTCCAAGTACTCTATTATGTTCAACAGTTGTCTCACATTAGTTTTCATCTGACGTCCTTGTATAAATCCTGTTTGATCTGGGTGAATTATTTTTTGTAGTACAGTCATTAGTCTGGTGGCCAAAACTTTTGTGAAGATTTAGTAGTCTGTGTTCAGTAGTGAGATGGGCCTGTAATTTGCCGGTTGTGCATTATCTTTTCCCTCTTTGGGGATTAGAGAAATGTAGGCTGTTTTCCAGGAGGGTGGGACTTGGCCTCCTTCTTGTATGTTGACAAATAGCTTTCTGAGGGGTTCTAACATTTCCTCTTGGAGATGCTTGTAGTAGGTAGCTGTTGTCCCATCCGTCCCGGGCGATTTTCCTTTTTTCAGTTGTTTGATCGCTGAGTGTATTTCCTCCTTTGTGATTAAGGCATTCAGGGCATCTCTTTGTTCATCGGTGAGTACCAGTAGCTTTTCGTTTTGTAGAAACTTTTCTATCTCTTTGTCATGTGTCTTCTCCTCGGCATATAGCTTTGAGTAGAACTCGGTGAAAGCTTTCTTGATAGTTTCCTGTTTAAATTCTTCCTTGCCTTTGTACTCTATCTTTTCAATTATGCGGGCTTTCTGCTTCTTTCTTATGATATAAGCCAGCCATCGACCCGGTTTGTTGGCATTACAGAATGTCTTGTGTTTTGCGTATTGTATATTCCTTGCCACTTGATCTGCCATCAGCAAGTCAAATTGTTTTCTTAGAATTTTGATTCCTTCTTTAGTGACTTTGTTTTCCGGTCTTTCTATTAATAGCTTCTCCTTTTTACTTATCTCATCTTCTAACTCCTTTCTTTTTTGTTCTTGTTTACGATGGTGCCTATTGTTCATGTTCATGAGGATCCTGCGCATATATGCCTTGCTAGCGTCCCAAATCATTTCAATGGGTGTTTCATTGTTCATATTTATACTGAAGTATTCCTTCATGGCACTTTTGCATTCAGCCACCTTTTCCTCGTGTCTAAACAGGTTTTCATTGATTCTCCAGGATCTCCTCGATTTCCGATCCTGTCTCACTTCCATCCCTACCGGGTTATGGTCTGTTAGCACTTTGGGTAGGATTTTCACTGCGTTTAGGCGAACCAGCAAGTCGCTAGATGTTAGGATAAAGTCAATTCTGGAGAATAACTGATGTCTGTCAGAGAAAAAGGTGAATTCTTGCTCTTTGCCATGCCTTTCCCTCCATACGTCTGTCAGTACAAGGTCCTCCTTCATGTCGAAGAAGGATTTAGGCAACTTGGAGTGCTTTTGCTGGTTAGGTTTAGTCTTCTTCTTGTCCAGGGCGATCTCTATGACACCGTTCCAGTCTCCCATTATAATACATGACCTGTAGTTGAGCTGTATTAACTTCTTGTGAATCTTTTTGTAGAATTTTCCTTGTCGTTGATTTGGTGCATATATGCCCATCACCAGAATCTTCTTGTCTTCCTGTGTTACTTCGATTGCTAGGTATCTACCCTGGGAGTCCGACTCTATTAGCTTAGCTATTACATGTTTCTTTACATATATAACAATCCCATTCTTCTTTCCTGGTGCCGCTGCAACAAATTGTATGCCTAGTTTGTTGTTGATTAAATATTTCTGATCCGCCGCTCTGATGTGTGTTTCTTGTAGGCAAATTATGTCGTTTTTTCCTTGATACAGGTAGTGAAATATTTTCCTCCTTTTCTGAGGGGAATTTAATCCGTTAACGTTCCAGGTCAAATATTTAGTTGCCATCATCGGTTTCAGGATACTCTTGTAAGACCGCTTCTACTCTTTCTCCTGTTTTCTTCTTTGGTCTCGTTCCCATGGTATCCGGATTGGTGCTTATGTTGCGTAGTGGGGTCTTGTCTTGCTGATCTGTGCGTTTGGTAGTGGATCGTAGTTGCCTGAACTCCGTATTCTGTCCTGTTTCCTTGATTTTGTTGCCCTCTGCTCTCTGTGTCCTCGTATCTCGAGGTGGTCCATTCCTTTCTCCTGCTGCTGCACCAGTCTGTGCTTCTGAGTAATTTGTACGTTGTTCTAGGTCCCTTCTGCCTTCAAGTGGTCCATCTGCGTTGCCCCTCGTTGTGGTTTGCAGTCTGTCCGTCTTCAGTTCCTTCTCAAGGAATTCTCTGGCTTTCTGGATCGAGTTCAGGTGGTACCTCTTATTTCTATAGAGAAGTGACATTCCTGATGGGGCCTCCCATCGGTATTGCAGAGCGCGTGATCTCAGCTCCTTGGTCAGGAACTTGTATTCCTTTCTGTCTCGTAGCATCGTCGGGGGGATCTCCTTCAATACCTTCACCTCCTGCTCCTCTATGTATAATTTTTTGTTGTAGGATGTTACGGAGATAAGGTTCCAGAACCCCTGTGTTGCGAAGTGGATGACCACATCCCTTGGTAGGTGCCTGTTTGTTGCCGCCCATGAGTTAACTCTGTAGACTCTGTCAAATTGCCACGCGATATCTTCGGCTTTCCTTCCCAGAAATGCTGCCAGGGCCCCTACAAAGAGTCTGAGCAGGTCTTCTTGGGTTTCGTTTGTTGTCTCTTTCCATCCCCTAAATCTGATAGCAGATGCCATTTGCCAGTATTGCATCATAGTGGATTGGTCTTGGGCCACACTTTTCATCTCTGCTATCTGTCCCTCCATGTAGTTCTCCACTCCTTCCATCTTCTTTTCCACACTCTCCCTGATCTCCTGGAGATTTTTCCCCATTTCATCCCCCAGTCTCTTGTAGTGTGCTTGCATTGCCTCCTTAATTTGGTCCAGGTCTACAGCCATCGCTTTGCGTTGTTCTTCCCACTTTCTCTCTAGATCTCTGCCCTGGTCCACCAGCATCTGTTTTATATCTTTGCACCTTTCCTCCATCTTCTGTTCTGCATCTATACACCTTCTCTCCAACCTCGTACCCATTTCCTCCAACTTTTTATCCATTCCATCCATCCTTTTTGCCAGCGTCCCCATCATCTCTTTTAATTCTTGCATCATGTGTGCTGTTGGGCAAGCTTGGGTTACCAGATGGGTCTGGGGGCCTGTGGTTGGATGGGAGGGTGTGGGGGTGGGTAGGGTGTTCCCTGGTGTTTTAAGAAGCTGTGCTGGGTAGGATGCAGGTCCCTTTGTGGGTACCAGTTTGGTCTGTTTGGAGGCCATCCTGGCCTCTGCCTATTGTTGGCCCTGCTTGTCTGTTGATTTTTAGAATGATAGATGATGTTCCCAATTTCTCTTTCCCTGCTCCAGAGCTATTACGTTCTGGCTGCTTTCTCTCTTTACCCCTGCTTCTTCCCTTTGTGGGTTCACTGTGTTGGCCCTGGGATTCTGTGTCCCTTGGTTCAGGGGCGCATCTGAGGGGGCTTCTCCCTTCCCGTCTCTCTGCTGGTTCCTTCAGGCTTTCCACCTTCTCCCTCCTTGCTGTTTCTTTGTCTCTGCCTCCCTCTGTGCTTTCCCCCTGTGACTCTGTACTTCACTCCAGGCTCCCTCGGGTCTTCCCGCGGCCTTCTTCTCCTTAAACTACTCTTTGGAGGGTCCTCTTCCGTCCGGTAGACCCTCTCCACGGCCCGCTCACCTCTCGCAAGTAGTCTTTGCTTCCTTCTGCTTGTTCCGTTTGCCTCCGCTCGTGCCTGCTTTCTTTCAGTTCCATTCGCCTCCGCCTCTGTTTTCCGCGCCAGGCCCTCTCCGCTGCTCTCCCGGCATTCTTCTCTTTATTCGGCTCGTCCGGGGGTCTTCTTCAGGTGGGCAGACCCTCCCGGTGGCCTTCGCTGCTCGTGCCGGCATTTTCCTCTTTCGTCGCTCCGCTCGCGCCAGCTCCCTCCCGTAGCGCGGCATCTTTGGGCCAGCCGGCCGCCGCCGGCTTCCTCGGCCCCTTCCGCGGCCCTCCCGGACCCTTCGGCAGCTATTTTCACCTTGCCGGATCGGGCCGGGGGTCCTCTTCTGTCGTATCTTCTCCTCCGGTGATTCACTCCCCCGGCGGCCCGATAATTTAGTTTTAAAAAGAGCGCTGTCTCGGAGCTTTCTAAGAATGGCTCCGGTCCGTGTGACTGGAACCGGAAGTGAGCCAATAAACTTCACATATTTAAACTGATGTTGCAATATATCTTAACTGTAAGCACATAAGCTTACAATAAAGCAAACAGTTAAAATAGACAGACATAATCTTCTCATATGCTTTCTGGCTGAAATATTACCAATTTAATTATATTGCTATTTCTCTAAAACAACTGGATTATATATGTAATTTCCAGGGAAACTGATTAAAAGGGGGACCATTTTTCACAATTGTAAACACATATTCTGGTTCACCAGGAGCGTTCATTTCAGAGATTTTTTTATTTACTTTATTTTATCCATGTATATAGCATGGAAATATCTCCATTTTCACTTCACTTTCTAATTTCAAAATCTGTTAAAACTCAGTGTAATAAAAGTAGTGTAACATTATCACTAGGAATAGCAAATTTAGTTATACAATCCTATACACATAGTTACCAGTAACTTTGACATGGATCTGATTTCACCTGATCAAAAATTAACAGCAGGAAAAATATGTTACTTTATAACTATCTCCCTCCCTCCCTCTCTATCTCTCTGTGTATGTGTATATGTGTGTACTTATACTACCTTGAAATTAGAAATTGAAAGACAATAATATATTCAAGTTTGATTTTAGAAAATCAAAATAATGTAAAGTTCAGGATTATTTGATTGGCTACATCAGGGGTGTCAAACTCGATTTCATTGACGGTGGGCGTGGATGCATTGTGGTTGCCCTCAGGGGCAGGGTGGGCGTGGATGACTGGGTGGGCATGGCCAGGTGGGTGTGGTCAGCTTGACATCACTCACATCGGGGTTACCTGTGGGGGCTGGGTGGGGCTGTGGGGGGATCCAAGGGTCTCTGGCAGAGTGGGACAAGACTGGGGCAGATGCCAGGGCTTGGTCCACCGGAGGAGCCTTGCCGTCCCTCTTGGGCTGCACGTAGGTCCCCAGATGTTGGCATGGGCTTCTCGAGGCCCTGGACGTTGGCAGGTGCCTGGCCCAGCCTTTGATCTCCCAGGGCACCGACATCCTGTGACCCGGCCTGGCACTGCTTCCCAGAAGGAACCTGGCAGCATGTGGGAAACCTCCAGGACTGGGCTTGGGAAGAGTGGAGAGGGGAGTCCCAGCTTGCTTCTGGGGATGGGAGGGATCCTTGCCATTCCCATTTGCTGGGACCGTCGGGGGTGTGGCAGTGGGCAGGAGGCTCGTCCTGCGTGTGCGGCAGACCTGGAGAATGAAATTGGATAGCGAGAGCCAAGTGGGCATGGAGGTGATGTCAACTGGCTGGGCTGCCTTGCTGCGGCCCCATCGTACATCTTTACTTGCCCGTGCCTGCCACAGCTGGGAAGGGCGGGTGGTCACTTGGCCTCCCAGCACATCCGGCATGCAGGATCACATACCTTCTTTCTGCACCTCTGCCTCCACCTGCCATTTGGAGGGCTGGCCTGATGGCCATGGCGCTCGGACCCACCTGCGCTGCAGGGGCTGCAGGATCCTGGGGTACACTGACCAATGGATGGCTGAGGGGCCTGTTGGCTGCAGCTGCTGCCAGGTACTGCCAACCCTCGCACGCTCGCTGCCTCCTGTGTATGCACCTGGGGGGGCGCCCAGCCAAGCTAAGATGGGCCCGGGCCAGGGCAGCAGGAGCCAGTCCATCGCTATCTCCGGATGGCCCCGCAGGCCAGATCTGGGCCTCTCGCAGGCCGGATTCAGCCTGTGGGCCTTGAATTTGACATGTCTGGGCTACATCATTCTTCCACCTCAACAGTTTAGGAATCTGCTTTAAGAGTTAACCTGACATGAAAAAGTTATTGGATGTGATCCAAGAATCAATTATGTATGGCCTTCTGATCACCGCCCAACAAGCAATATATTAGAAATAACTGCCTGTTTTATATAATATATTAGAAATAAATGAACATTTCAAACAGAAATCAATTCAAAGAGAATGCTAATAGAAAATTTCTTTCACCATTTTAAAAAATTAGCATTTTTTGATGAAATGTAAGAAAGAACACATTTTTATCCAGGAAAATGACTTACCGTTCATAGATTACACATCTGGATTCATTTGACACTGGAGCCAATGATGAACATGGTCGTCTTGGAGGGGGAACTATAGGGATATTAGAATCCAAAGAACTTGTTTTGTAGTGAGTACTCTCCTGCACAATTGTAGGTGATTCACTGTCCATGGGGCAAGGATCTGCTCTTCCCTGACTAGAAGTTGATGAAATTTCTGGCCCTATAGCACCCTGAAGAGAGAGTTCTGTAGTTGCCAGCTCAACTTCGAGAGTTGGGGATGATGGTGGTGATGCTCTAAGTTTACGCTTAGTAGATGCTCCTGAAAGTAACTTCAGTAACCCCTTTTTTTCTTTCTAAAAAAGAGATTTTTTTCCCAAAAAAAAAAAAAAGGAAATATGAATGTGGAATTTTACATTTGACAAACAACTAATCAACATTGTATTTAAAGCCACTGAGGGTAGCTTCAATAGTAAGATTGGCAGCATATAAATTTAATAAATAAATAAAATACCATAAATTTAAAGTGCCTCACATATATCGGGACAACAAAGTGGTGGTGTGATTCAATGGAACCATTTATAAAAAAGATTTTTCAAGAAATTAATCTCACTGTACTATAAACTTCATATAATTTACACACCTACAATCCTTAGGATTATCCTGCAAGGGAAATGAGGTTATAATTTCTACAAAATATGTTATATTTATTGAAGACTTTTATAATTCATTATTTCTAAGGGGATAATTTTTACTTAAATATAGATAGCTTTAGCTTAAGTTGAAACACATATGTTAATACTAAATGTATTAATACTGTAGAATATTTTAAAATGTAAAAAACAAGAAAAAGGTTAAGGAAATGATTGGTCCATTAGTGGGAGAAAGTGGCAAGAAGGTGACAAGCAGCACAGAGAAAGCAGAACTACAGGTAATCCCAGAGATATGAGCGTTCACATAATGCTCGTTCGAAGTTATGCGATCAGTGCCCCCTAGTGTTTATGAGCAAGTCCCAAAATTCCAAATATTGCAGCACCACAGCAGTCATTTGCCCTTATGAACAACTGCAGAGGCTCTGCAGTGTTCACTCTATTCCCTCCGCTCCCCACAACTGCATCCCCCTCCCTTCATGCTGAATCGCTCATTTACCTTGCAAAATCTGTCTCTTCTTGATGCGGTTTCTTTCTCTTTAAGGGAGAGGAGAGTCGGCTTGGAAATGCTTTTTGCGCTGACAATGGAAGCTCCTGGGTGCCGTAATATTGTGCAAGTTCAAACACAAATTCTCTGCAAAAGAGATCATGGCCCCTGGAAGTTTCCATGGGGGGGGAAGTGTTTGCTTTGTTTGCATGCCTATTGGGCAAAGCATGGAATCAGAGTTGGCCGAGCACAAGAACTAATGCCATCTGTGGCCCGGGTGTGCTGCTCACGAGTGTGCACCAGACTTAGTTTGAGGCCAGGAACGAAGCCTTCAACTGAGGGGGGAGGCATCTCAGGGCGAGTCCCTTTGCACCTGTGTTCAAACTCCTGGAGGTGGCATGGCAACAGCCACCTAAGTGGCCACAATCTCCCTTCCCCAACCAGCCAGCCAGCCAGCCCGACCTACTCTTTGCTTGACCGGCCGGTGGTACAAATCCTGACAACTCTTCTCCTTGTCATCCTCCCCACTCAAGCGGCAGTAGCTGCTTGAGTTTCTCCGCTGTCTGAAATGAAGAAAGCGGAGGTGCAGAGCAGGATTGCTTTCAAGAAGACACGGGTGCGCTGCTCGCTCGTGTGCGCCGGCCTTATTGAGAGCAATCTCACTCTGCACCTCCGCATCTTTCCACTCAGATGGAGCAGAGAAAATCAAGCCTCTGCTGCTCAAACACTTTTATCCAAAGGAGAACTGAGAGCTGGAAGTTCCATGTGATTGCCAATGGACTGCTTCAGAAACGGAGCGTTCCTTTCCGTGCAGTTACACAATGCTTCAAAACGCAGCAAATCATGCTCAGTTTCTGAAGCGCTCCATTGGCAATCACATGGAACTTCCAATCTCTCTCAGCTCTCCTTCAGATAAAAGTGTTTGCGTTCCTATAGGGCTGCCCTCAAACTAAGGTACACGCGAGCGAGCAGTGCACTTGGGCCATGGATGGCATTGGTTCCTGCGCCTGGTTGTCTCCGATTCCATGCTTCGCCCTATAGGCATGCAAATGAAGCAAACACTTCCCCCCCCCAGAATGGAAGCTTCCAGGGGCCATGATCTCTTTTGCAGAGAATTTGTGTTTGAACTTGCATGACATTACGGCATCCAGGAGCTTCCACTGTCGGCGCGAAAAGCATTTCCAAGCATACTCTCCTCTCCCCCAAAAGGAAAGAAACTATGGCAGAGAGAAGACAGATTTTGCAAGGTAAGTGAGTCTGGTGCAGGAAGAAGGGAGAGGGAAGCATGAGGTATCTTAGTGGGTCAGGGAGGTATCGTTGGCCTGTTCCATCACTAGGCCCCCCCCATGGCCTTCCCCACCCTGAGATACCTCATGTGCACTTAACGAGCTGTGTGCATCTTAATGAGCAATGAGTGATCTCGTTCGAGTTACGAGATTCACTCCCAAGAGTTTTCAAGTTACGAATGGAATGGGCAAGCTCCATTACACTTGTAATTCAAGGACTACCTGCACTTAACTTTTTTTTTGCATCCGTCTTTATACAAAGGGAAAAAACAGTCCAGCCTATCAAAAACAGTACCGTAAAAAACAGATTAGAAGCCCAAGTTAAAATAGGCAAGAAAACGGTAAGTGAGCACCTGTATCTTTCAAAGATCCTGAAGCACTGGGGAACTACCAGAGGAACGGAAAAGAGCTGATGTAGTACCCATCTTCAAAAAAGGGAAAAAAATGGATCCAGGAAACTACAGACCTATCAGCCTGACCTAAGTACCTGGGAAGATTCTAGAAAAGATAATCAAGCAACAAATCAGTGAACACCTAGGGGCAAAAAAGTCATAACCAAAAGCCAACATTGGTTTATCAAAAACAGATCATGCCAGACAAATCTTATTGCATTCTTTGACAAGGTGACAAAATTAGTGGACCAGAGGAATGCTATGGATATCATTTACTTGGACTTCAGTAAGGCATTCGATAAAGTAAACAATAACCTACTGCTTGATAAGATAGAAAAATGTTAGATAGCATCACCACTAGATGGATTCATAGCTGGCTAACCAGCTATACTCAGCGTGTGGAACTGCATCTACATGGAGGAAAATGTGTAGTGGGGTGCCCCAGGGGTCTGTTTTGGGCTCAGTGCTCTTCAACATCTTCATCAAGGATTTGGATGAGGGAATAGATGGGGAACTCATCAGATTTGCAGATGACACTAAGCTGGCAAGAATAGCCAACATTACAGAAGATAGGCTTAAGATACAGAAGGATCTTGACAGACATGAACATTGGGCGCTATCTAACAAAATAAAATTCAGTGGTGAAAAAAGTAAGGTTCTACATTTATGCAAGAAAAACCAAATGCACAAGTACAGTATAGGTGGTACTTTGCTCAGTAGTAGTAACTATGAGAGGAATCTCAGAGTCCTAGTGGACAATCACTTAAAAATGAGCCAGGTGTGTGCTGCAGCTGCCAAAAAAAGCCAACACAGCGCTAGGCTGCATTAGCAGAAGGATAGAATCAAGATCACGTGAAGTATTAATACCACTTTATAACACCTTGGTAAGGCCACACTTGGAATACTGCATCCAGTTTTGGTCACCACAATGTAAAAAAGATGTTGAGACTCTAGAAAGAGTGCAGAGAAGAGCAACAAAGATGATTAGGGGACTGGAGGCTAAAACATATAAAGAACGGTTGCTGGAACTGAGTATGTCTAATTTAATGAAGAGAAGGCTAGGCATGACATTATAGCAGTGTTCTAATATCTCAGGGGTTGTCACAAAGAAGAGGGAGTCAAGCTATTCTCCAAAGCACCTGAAGGCAGGACAAGAAGCAGTGGATGGAAACTAATCAAAGAGAGAAGCAACCTAAAACTGAGGAGAAATTTCCTGACAGAACAATTAATCAGTGGAACAACCTGCCTCCAGAAGTTGTGAATGCTCCAACACTGGAGGTTTTTAAGAAGAGACTAGACAACCATTTGTCTGAAATGGTATAGGGTTTCCTGCCTGAGTAGGGGGTTGGCTAGAAGACTTCCAAGATCCCTTCCAACTCTATTATTATTATAAATGTTAATGGAAAAAATAAAATCCATAATATAGATTAAAAATGAAAAAAAAAGCCACCAAGATATGGTAGCTTAAATTTGGGGAATATATATTGTCAGAATTGATAGTATATATTCACATCATAATTTTAATCAAATTTAAGCAAGAATGGTTCCTATATATACAACGTATCACATAGCATAGCAAATTCTTGGCTGACAGGACTTGGCTTCTTGGCTTCTAAGGGGACCTAAATTTCCTTACACATGGCCCTGTAACCTTTCATCTGGACTACGGCAATTTGCTCTGCATGGGGCTGCTCTTGAAGAAAATTTGGAAGCTTCAACTTGTGCAGAATGTGTCTGCATGGGTAATAAAAAGTGTTGGATATTCGACACATGTAACATCACTGTTTCATGAACTGCATTGGTTGCCAGTATGTTCCTGGGTGCAATTCAAGTTGTTGGTTATCACCTTTAAAGCCCTATTATCATGGCCCCATCAGAGCCCAAGTCTGAGAAGGAGGAGGAGATGGAGCAGGGGTGACGCAGGGGAATGGTGCAGTCTCTATGGCTGGGGGGGGGAACGACCTGAGAATGAAGATGAGGCAGTCCCGGGTCCATTAGGCCTTGGCAGAGTAGGCAGAGAGGAAGAGAGGGCTCAGGCTGATCAAGGAAGGGGAGAGGAGACAGAAAGGGCAGGCAGCAGAGCAGAGGAGCTCTGGAACTCTGGAGACGAGCAAATGCCTCCCTCACTCGATCCTCGAATGTGAAGAATGAAAACAAGGCAGATTCAGCACAGGGCGATCCGGGCACCTCACCCCTCCTCACGAGTTTCACCTGGAGAGTAACATTTAAGGAGATGCCGTGAGGAGGGGCTTTTGCCAGGAACAAGTGTTTGTCTTCGGATTACACTCCCTTGGCTGTGACCCAGACTGCTTTGCTTTGCTTTGCTTTGAAGATTGCTTTTGCCTTTTTTTGAGGACTGTTCTTGGCTTACTGTAGCCCTGAAGATCCTCCCTTGCCTTGGACCCCATCTTGTTTCAAGAAGTGCTCTTTGCTTTTTGGTTTGAACTGTGACCTTGTTTGTGAACTGCATTTGTCTTTTGTTTTACTGTGCCCCTTTGAAAAACTCTCGTCTTGGACTTTTTCCTTGCTTTCGATCTGGACTTTTGTCTTGTGGACTTGCTAGGTACTTTATGGCCTGTTGTTTGGGGAATTGAGGGTGGAGCCTGACTGGCCAGTGGAGGGTCATTTGTTTAACTCTTTTCAAGAGCAATAAAGAATTCCTTGGAGGCCTGCCTAGTCTTGCCTGTCTGGGTCATAATATCTATATGGCTTGGGGCAAGGTTACCTTAGAGACCATTTTCTTCCAGTTGTTTCTACCCATCCAATTCAGGCAGGCAGGTTGGACATGCTGTGGACCTGTCAGTCAAAAATGTTGGTTGGCAGGAGCCAGGAGACGTGCCTTCTTTGCTGTAGCCACTGCCTCTGGAACATTCTTCCTTCAGCTATCAGGATGACCCAACCCTGTAGGCCTTTTGCAAAGCCATGAAGATTTCTCTAGGCCTCCAAGTGTATTAAAAGCCCCATTTCTCTGGGAATTCCAGGATAGTCAGCAGTTCGGAGCCTTCAAAGAGACACTTTCTTAATCAATTCCACAGTAAATGGCTTTTTGGATATTAAGTACTTTCAGAGGAGAAGTTTTATTACATGGGGAAACTTTCCTTCAATCCTCAGTGAAAGAAGTTTTCTGTAAGTTTAAGACTTAAAGAAAAACTTTACTATTTGGAAATAACGGCATTTAGAACATTAACCTACTGAGAGGTGTGATTGACTGGAAATATGATTATGAAATAATTTTATAAGTACTTTATAAATAATTGTAAGAATATTTCCTGTGATTTAAAATTCTATTAAAATATACGAAGATGTTGAATTTAAGTGAAAGAAATATTTCCCTGGGAAAATGTTGTAGATGAGAAAAAAAACATAAGAGGAAACCTTGAAAGCTGGCTACTAGACACAACCAGAAAGAACAAAAAATTATAATGAAAGAAGAGCAGCCCCTAATAGAGAATGGGGAAAAGTATTTTAACTCTAGAAGAATTCAAGGATATTTGGCAACAATGTATTCAGAACTTTCTTTCTAGATTACTATAAAAATTGGTTCACAAAAGGAGGATACAATTTAAAATTGACAAGATACAATAATATTTATAAAGATGTTATACAGGATATCCAACTGAAACCAGTTGAAGTTTTAATGGCTAAAAGGGGCACACAAATAATAAATCAGAAGAATTACTTGGATGGGTGTTTTCTTGTCAACTTTCTTATTTTTGATTTACAAATGAGATGTTATATCAGTGAAGAAATTCCTGAGAAAAGATAAAGAAAGAATGAAAAGAAATTTGACTCTGGGACACTACTTAAAAGAAATAAACATCAAGAACTTTAAAGTGAAAAGAATTTTTATAAAGTTGGTTTATTCAACCAAGATTAAAATGTATATATTTTTTTCTAACAGCTTTTATTTGAATTTTCTCGACCAAGACTGAATGATGAAGCCTTAAAGATTTGTTTATAGAAAAGATGTGAATTTTTTTTTGTACTTTTAGAGAAAGTGATAAGCTATGGTTTTAAGATTGAAGAAAAGCATTAAATTTGCAAAGGGTTTCTAAGAAAGATGAAGAGAACATGATAAGAAATTAATTTGTGGTATCTTATTTGATAAGATTAAATTCCAATGTTATTGTTTCTGGTAGCTTTTCATGGAATCTTTTCTGATTGATGAAGCTTTAAAGATTTAAGACATGAGAAGTTTATTTTTGTATTTTTACACAAAATGATGTTACTGTGTAAAGTAAATGAAAAGAATATGAACTTGATTCACTTGTTTAAGATTAAAATACATATAGTTATTTTTGATAGCTCTTAATTGCTTTTTGCTGATTAAGATTGAATGATAAGGCTTTATTATTTGCTAATAGATATAAGATGAGATATATGATGAAATTTTCTTAGGTTGAAATGTTAAAGAAAATAACAAGTTTGTTTGTACATTTTTTGATGAAGAGGGAAGTCATTTATTTATATATTTTTCCTTTTACATATTTTTCTCTCTACATTATTTTCTTTTTTTGGTATTTTTCTTAGTTTGTATTAGTTTTTCTTTCTATTTTTAAACTTCAGTGAAATTATTAAAAACATTATATTGGACTTTTCTCACTTTCTCTTTAACAGATTTTATATTTGAGTGTCACTTTATTATTGAAAAAGCATTGCTAATGCACTTATCATACATACAGAAGATCTCCTATAACAGGGGTGTCAAACTGCTGGCCCGCAGGCCGGACGCGTCATCCGGAAGCCACGCCCACCCCATTGCCGGCAATGGCAAAACCAGCCTGATACGTTGCACGACGTCATGTGACGTCGCGAGTTTGACAAGTCTGTCCTATAATGTTTAAAACACATAACAAAGTTAATGGCATTATTGCTTTATGGAACAAAAATGCTATCTGTTAAGACATATATTGCATACAGAAATGGAGAAAAATATTAAAGCATGCAATATCTTCTTTGTTTACAACTTGTGGTCAACCACAAAACCCTGAAATATATATTCCAATCATGATCAATCTGCAATACTTTGAAAATAAAATGTGAATATTAAAACAAGCCACTGTAATCTATATGTTTCTCTGATTATTACAAAATTTAACATATTATATTTTATCAAATTTAGAAATTACAACTGATTAGGGAACAGACATCTGATTATTATATAGGTTTAGTAATAATAAATGTTGAATCTGCCACTATGTGATACCAAAGACATGGTTTCAAATGGTAATATTGCACCTAATCAAAAATAGTTGAAAATAATAGCAATTACTTTTTCTATCTAAGATTAATAGAGAAGTAATTAACAGAGAACTTTCCTGTGAGAAGATTGAAGGATTCTGCAGAGGACATAAACAGTACATGCATTGATCTTGACTCCTAATAATTTCATAGATGTCCATGACATTTTGGGTAAAAATATGGAAGTATTACCATGAGGTAATTTCTCATGGTTTCCATTCACACATTAACTAAATTTAAACTTGTTTGGGGTTTCAAGGTCAACTCAGAGA
Organism: Bothrops alternatus; assembly: GCA_034064705.1. Lineage (NCBI taxonomy): Eukaryota > Metazoa > Chordata > Lepidosauria > Squamata > Viperidae > Bothrops > Bothrops alternatus. The sequence goes on from JARGCV010000085.1 coordinate 17,288,231, forward strand.
TCATAAAGAACAAAAATATTATGCCTACCTTTCCATCTCTCTCTGTTTTACTCATAGTAGGGGTACCTTCAGCAGTCAATGTATTCTCTGGGGAAGCTGGAGCTCCCGTATGAACAGTCACAATTTTCCCACTTGAATCTCCATCTACTGGTACAAAAGTGCTAGGAGAGTTTAATGAAGAAGTTGTGCAAGCCAATGGGACATTTGCTCGGTTGATATTTACAGCTGTGATATAAGCAGCAGCATTTGAAAATTGAGGTTGTAGCTGTTGGGAGGTAACAGAATGGTGTGGAATAATTACAGCAGCAGGAATAAGGCATGCAGAATTTTGAGTCTGAATTGGTGTTACAGTAGCTGTCGGTCTTTCTTGGCTATGAATTGCAGCTGCAATGACAAGGGGAAATAGTTCAGATAATTAAAAATAATATATTTTCAGATTGTGATATGTATATCATAGATCACCTAAAAACCTACTACATTATATTAATCATATATTTATATTCCACTCTTCTAAGACAACATACAATATATTTGGAAAAAACAGTATTACCCTTAAAATATAACCGAGCCAAGATCACCAAGTGAATCTGTACATTATCTCACAAATACTAGATACAGGTAGTTCTCAACGTACGACACAATTGAGTCCAAAATTCATATTGTTAAGTGAGAAATTTGTTAAGTGGGTTTTGCCCCATTTTGCAACTTTTCTTGCCACATTTGTTAAGTGAATCACTGCAGTTGTTAAATCAGTAACATGGTTGTTACCCATGTTTCCCCGAAAATAAGACCGAGTCTTATATTAATTTTTGCTCCAAAAGACAGATTAGGGCTTACTTTCCAGTTAGGTCTTATTTTCGAGGAAATACGGTACTAAATGCATCCGTCTGGCTGATGATCTTAACTGGGGCTTATTTTGGGGGTGGGGATTATATTACGAGTGTCCTGAAAAATCAAGTTAGGGCTTATTTCCAGTTGGGTCTTATTTTTGGGGAAACACAGTAAGTGAATCTGATTTTCCCATTGACTTTGCTTGTCAGAAATTTACAAAAAAGGATCATATGGCACTGCAACTGTCATAAATGTGAGTCATTTATCAAATATCAGAATGTAAATCACATGACCATGGAGATGCTACACCGGTCATAAGTGTGAAAAAATGGTCATAAGTCACTTTTTAGTGTGATTATAACTTCAAACAGTTACTAAATGAACTGTTGTAAGTCGAGGACTACCTATACACTATATTTGCTGCCCCTCCTACCTATATAAATTTTAAGATTTAACAAGATGCAAGGCATTCTTCATATGCATATTGCCTATGTCAAGAAACGAACTATTTTACCTGTTCTAACTGCATTGCGAGCTTGATTCATCTTCATTTGACTGGACATATGCATGATGATCTTGGATTGTGGACTCTTTTGTATGTGTGCAGCAGAGACTACAGCTGTTCGTATTGTATCAGAAGTCACTGTCACACCATTTCCCTGAAGTTTTTGTACTGTTCCTCCAGCAGTGGAAGCATTGACCATGGTCACTACTCGCCCTGTCTGACCAGCAGTAGATACAGGTATTTTTGCTTGGGAGGCACTTGTCATTGGTCTATTAAAAATAATATATAAATTTTTTCAAAACATGTAATTTCTGAAATTTGTTAAAGAATAACTTATTGAACATCATACCTTGTAACTGGTGCCACATAATTTCCAGGGAATACACCAATTTTGCTGGTATGCATGGAAGTTCCTTTAAACCAGCCATCCTGACAACGCTCAAACACCAAAAACATTTCACCTTTTCTCAATTCCAGTTCATCTTCTTTTCTAGGAGTGTATGGATAAATAGCAATATACCTGGAAAAGGAATCGTTCTTAATGAACTGCAGGCTCAGGAATAGAATGTCAAAATACCTGTTTATGTATTTTAATTTCAAATGTTGCAATTTGCATATTTTATACAATCTTTTCTGCTTGAAAATGAAATGTGTTGATTTATTCAGCATGAAAAGTTGCTCTTCTGCATAGTCAGAGATATTTCTTTTTTTTTTACACAAATTTTATTAGTTTTTTAATTTTTACAACAAAATGCTCAAAGCACACCATGGTGTTAGGGTAAACAATTATCCAAAAGCAAAACATTTATGCATACTTCAATCAATACCTCTAGTATTCCCTCTCTTTCCCCTTAACTAACATAGTTTATTTAAAATAGTTCAATCTGGTTTAAATTTAGTCAACCTATACCTGTTTCTAACACTTTTAAAAAAATTTATACAACCATAATCAAATTAGCTTTAAATACAAACTCTATCAGTTCGGGTATTCCTTCCAAATATGTTCTGGTACCTTAGTTTTCATTGCAAATCCCATTTAACTCTTCTTCCACCGATATCCCCCAATTAAACTAAAACATTAATCTATCCTATACATATCCAATCTATCAACTAATCAATCTCTTATAGTAACAAATAAAATCAAATCTTAATTTTTTTCAATCCATTAAACATAATTCAGTTCATGTCCAATTAAATTGTCATAACCAATGACATCAATCTTATCAAGCAAAAATCATCTTATTAGGTTGGTTCAAGATTACATAATAATTTTCTTACAAATAACCCTATTATCCTAAACAAACAAAAAAGAAAACAAAAAACAAAGAACAAATACATTCTTAAAGGATTTAATATGTATTTCATTAGTCACTCCTTAGCTATATAAACCATCAATCAACTTTAAACTAACAAGATAACATCAAACTTTAAGATATTTCAATTCATTAATCATCAAACAAGTAAATCACTTATAATCTTGGTCCTTAAGTCAGTCCATAGTTCTAGATTGCCTTTAGTCCATTACTCAAAACTTTAACTTTCATTTTTTTAAAAATCTTATTCTAGGTTTTTTCAAATGCCAAGTAGGTTTCCATAGCAAAGCTTCCTTTCCAACAGATAAGTCTCTCTTTGTTGCTTGAAATATCTTTTGAATCAGTGAGAACCATCTTGACCTCTGAATTGGCCTTCTGATTTTTTTTTGCATAAAGTCTCGTTGCTTTAGAGTTCCAAATCCCAGTCTTTGCTTTTCCTGATTCTCAACGCCATAACTGAGTTGCATATAGGGCAGAGTCAATTTTTCTTTGTTCTCAGTTAGGTCTTCTTTTTGTAGAGTCTGTTTAATAGAAGAATCAGGTGCAATCTGTGTTACTGCAAAAGAACAAAAGTGGGGTCCTGCAACCCTGCACCTACACCTCTAAGAAATGTACTGAAGGCGAGCGGAGATGGGTAATCTGGGAGAATCTCTTCCTCAAACTTTAAAACTAACTTTCAGATTGCACCTGATTCTTCTATTAAACAGACTCTACAAAAAGAAGACCTAACTGAGAACAAAGAGAAATTGACTCTGCCCTATATGCAACTCAGTTATGGCGTTGAGAATCAGGAAAAGCAAAGACTGGGATTTGGAACTCTAAAGCAACGAGACTTTATGCAAAAAAAATTCTAAAGTACATACCAGGAGGAAAGAACTTCCTAGCTGATGTGCTATCCCAGTTACCCCAATACAAAAGCGAACGGGAGGAGGTTAACGAGGCAATTATCCCCAATCCACAAACTACTGCTCAACTTAATGCTTCGCAAGGTCCCCAATCCTGATGACCCTGGGGTAAAGAAAATAAAACGAGAGCTCCTCACCAATCAATGGTTCAAAGATAATCAAACCTCCCTAACGTGCAGGGATGGCTTGGCTTACAAAGGGGAGAAACTATATCTGTCAGAAGCCCTCCGTCTTAACTTCTTCCCCAAAGAGTAAAAGCTGCCTTTCCAAGCTAGGGAAATCTTTCCCACACAGCTCTTACAGGCAAAACACAAACAAAAAAAAAACGAAGAGAGGGAAGAAAAAAAGGAAAGGTCTCACCCGAATTCACCACAGTGTGTCTGCAGCTTAGATGTTCTTTGGACTTGCGGTTTCTTGCGGCAAAGCGATTGGCCATTTTACTGGCCGATCTTCTTCTCCGTCGGCCCTCGGAGTTCCGTCCGGACAGTTGGAGGAGCCACTGCTCCTCTGGTGCCGGAACACTGCCTCCTCGTAGGAAAGTCGCGCCCTTCAGGGCGACTTTGGACCCGCATAAGGGTCCGCCAATGGAGGGAAAACTAGTTGGCGGGGAGAACAATCTCCCCGCTCGACTAGAGAGGCCGCGACCGGAACCAGAAGTCCATAGTCAGAGATATTTCAATCACATAAATTACTATAATCAACAAGAAATATCTAAAATGTTCTGTACAAAACTGCTTATCACCTCGCAAGGCACTTCCCAAGATTTTACTATTTCAAATGTCCAACGAACTAGTTCTCATGGTTCCGACTAATGAAACACTTCAAAGAACTTGCAGGCATTTTATCCTAAAAAAAGTCCTTTTATTTATGTGACAAAATGTCGGCATAGGAATGATGAAAGGACTGCTAAGATCTGAAATTTCCACCCACGGAGCAGTTATTTTGCTAGCTTTCCCCTCCCTTATTCTGCTGTCATGATTTATGTTCTCCAATTAGTTTGAAGGGCAAAGGTTCTCTTCCCCAACTTGGAATGTTCTTTGGGGAACCCTCTTTCTATCAGCCTGCTTTTTATAGGTTTCAAAAGTCTTTTTTAAGGCAGTTTTTGTGTTTCTCCAAACTTCTTCCCACCCCCTCACCCATTGGTCAAGTGTCTGGGAAGCAGAGGGCATCTGGGGGTATTCAGGTATTGGATTGAACTCTTTTCCGGTGGCCACTCTGAAAGGTGTGTAGCCGGTGCTGCTGTGCACAGAATTATTGTACGCCACCTCCGCAAAAGGGAGGAGGTCAGTCCAGTTCGTCTGCTGGTAAGAAACGTAGCATCTAAGATATTGCTCCACCATTTTGTTGGCGGCTTCTGCAGCCCCATTGGTGGCCGGATGAAAAGCAGATGATAAACCTTGAGATGATCCAATTAATGTAAGGAAACTTCTCCAAAACTTCGCTGTGAACTGTACCCCTCTGTCTGAAATTATTCGCTTGGGGCGCCATGCAGCCGGTAGATATGTTTCAGGAACAATTTGGTCAGTCGTTGGGCAGATGGGAGTCCTTTGCAGGTGATGAAATGAGCCTGCTTCGGGAACAGGTCTATTACCGTCCAGATGACAGTATTTCCTCTACTTTCAGGTAGGTCTACTATAAAGTCCACAGCTATTTCTTCCCACGGTTGGGAAGGATCTGCCACAGGTTGCAGTAACCCAGGGTTTTCCCTGGGATTTTTTTCATTGTGGCACACACAGTACAACTTTTTACAGTTTTCCACATCCCTTTTCAGCCCCAGCCACCAAAATTGCCAGTGGGTGAGGTGTAGGGTTTTCAAATATCCAAAGTGTCCAGCCTGTTTTACATCATGGCTGTGTTTGAGAGCATTAAGACGGAGGGCTTCTGGCAAATATAGTTTCTCCCCTTTGTAAGCCAAGCCATCCCTGCACGTTAGGGAGGTTTGATTATCTTTGAACCATTGATTGGTGAGGAGCTCTCGTTTTATTTTCTTTACCCCAGGGTCATCAGGATTGGGGACCTTGCGAAGCATTAAGTTGAGCAGTAGTTTGTGGATTGGGGATAATTGCCTCGTTAACCTCCTCCCATTCGCTTTTGTATTGGGGTAACTGGGATAGCACATCAGCTAGGAAGTTCTTTCCTCCTGGTATGTACTTTAGAATGAAGTTGAAGCGGTTAAAGTACTATGCCCAGCACACTTGCTTTGGGGACAATTTGCGGGGAGTTTTCAGTGCTTCTAGATTTTTTTGATCTGTCCATACTTCAAATGGCACCTTGCTCCCTTCTAGATAGTGTCTCCAGTTTAATAGCGCCCACCTAATCGCGAAAGCCTCTTTGTCCCAGATTACCCATCTCCGCTCGCCTTCAGTACATTTCTTAGAGGTGTAGGTGCAGGGTTGCAGGACCCCACTTTTGTTCTTTTGCAGTAACACAGCTCCAACTGTCACATTGCTGGCATCGGCTTGAATCACAAAGGGCTCCCCTGGGCAGGGGTGCTTTAGGACCGATTCAGCAGCAAATAGTCTCTTTAAATTCTCAAAAGCTGTTTGACAGCTCATTGTCCATGCTAGTGGTTGGCCTGGTCATGGCTTCCCTCCTCCTTTGTCTGTTTTGAGTAGTTCTGTAAGGGGTAGGGCAATCTCAGCAAAAGAGGGGATGAATTGACGATAAAAGTTGACAAAACCCAGAACGCTCTGGAGCTGTTTGCGAGTCTTTGGGGGCTGCCATTCAATTATAGCTTTCACCTTGGCTGGGTCCATTTCAATATCCTCGTTGGAAATTCTGTAGCCAAGATAGTCTAATTGGGTCTGGTGAAATTCCCATTTCGACAATTTGGCATAAAGCTTGGCATTCAATAGTTTCTTTAGCACTTCTCTCACCAGCTTTATGTGATCAGTCATATTCGTGCTGTATATCAAGATGTCATCAAGATACACCAAAACCCCTTTGTACAAGTGATCATGTAGGGCCTCATTAATCAACTGCATAAACACAGCTGGGGCCCCCTGTAGTCCAAATGGCATGACCTTGAATTGATAGCTCCCCATGGGTCAATTGAAGGCAGTTTTCCACTCGTCTCCCTCCTTTATTCTCACCCGGTAATATGCTTCTCTCAGGTCTAATTTAGTGAAGACACTCCCCTTAGCCAGATGGGTTAATAAGTTCTTTAGGAGGGGGAGGGGGTATTTATTTTCCACACTCACAGCGTTGAGACCCTTATAGTCTACGCAGAGACGAAGAGACCCATCTTTTTTCTCTTTGAACAACACAGGGGCTCCCATGGTAGATTTGGCCCATTCAATGAACCCCTCACTCGGTTTTTGTTCACGTATTGCTACATCTCCTCCATTTCGAGGGGGGACATAGCATACATTCTCGGTTGTGGGAGTTTGGCTCCGGGCACCAGTTCGATGGAGCAGTCATTGGGTCTGTGAGGGTCTAGGACATCACATTCTTTTTCACTAAATGCCTCCGCCAGGTCCCGGTATTCATTGGGGATGACTGGTTCGCCTGGCGGCGGTGAGGTGGACATGTGCTCATTGGATGACCTAAGGTGCCCTGCAACATCTGTTGAATCAATGGGGGGATTAGTCCCTATAGGTAGTCTCACTGTTCTCATTCTTTTCTCCCACCAGATAAATGGCTTCCATTTGTCTAACCAGGCTAGCCCTAGGATCACTGCCTCCGTCATCTTTGGAGCCACTAGGAAGTGAATAAACTCCTAGTGTGCACCTATTTCTAGGCGTAAGGGCTCGGTTAATTGTGTGACAAGAGTCCCTCCCATCAGGGAGCCATTGGCTTGCTCAAACCTCACAGGTTTGGAAAGCTGTTTTGCCCGTTTGCCTATTTTCATGGCAAACGGCAGACTAATAATACAGCAGGTGCATCCAGAATCAATTAGACTTAGGGATTATAAGTTTGGCGGCCAGTGAAAAAGGCGGGATTTGTCGACTCACCATCGGGTCATTCTCTCCTTCATCGTTGCAGGGGCGGGTCCACCCGGAGTTTCAGCGTTCTCCTGCGTGGGGGGTATAATCTGGGCAACAGGTTCCTGCGTGAGCCAGTTGGATTTTTCTCTCGTTAGCCGCTGAGCAGGTTTCTTTCTCATTGCTGGTTCCGGTCTGCTCTGCAGTCGGGGGTAGGGGATTGGACAGGTTGCCACTCGATGTCCCTCTTGTCCACACCAAAAACACTTATTTGATGGATCTGCAGGTGGTCTGGGTCTCTCCGCCATCGCAGTAGTTGGAGGTTTTCATGGGGGTGATTGCTGTCCGGGTTGCTCTGGCGGCTGCTCGGATTCAGGTGGGGGAGGCTTCTTATAGCGGGCGAACTGAACGTCTAGCTTCACTGCTGCCTGGTACCATTCGTGCAGCTGATCAGGTATGGCTCGACAGATGCATTTCAGAGAGAGGTGATCGTCTAATCCCTCAATGAAGTGTTGGATCAGGGATTGTTCAGGCCACCCCTCTATTCGGCCTGCTATCTTGCGAAATTCCCGCACATACTCCAGGGCAGGCCTGCCAGCTTGTTTTATTTTGTGGATCTGTTCTCTTGCTTTAAGACCAATAGATGGGTCCTCAAATCTTTCCCTCAGCCCTAGGAGGAAGAGTTGGGGGGGTCTTCCAATTCGGGGGCTTGCTCATCATATAAATAGTTCAGCCATTCGGATGCTTCTCCCTCTAGTCTGAACGCAATCAGATCGACCATGGCCCCCAGGTCCGGATAGAGATAGGCCCAGCAATTCAAATGAGAGCGCACTTGGTTGAGTAAAAAAACCAGCTTCTCTGGGTCCCCATCAAAGGTTGCTCTGAAAAGTGGTGCAATCATAGGCTGTTGCTGCTGGCCCCACCCTGGCTGCAGATTTATGCCCAGGGGTTGCACGTTCGGGGGCTGTGGCCAATCTCCCTGCTGTGGTCGGTCTCCTACCAGCTGCTGATCTCCTAGCTTCTGCACCACCCCAAGCTGTTGCAAGGCCTCTATTAACTGTGGTATGCTCAGCTGCTGCTGATCAGATCAGACCTGTGGGAGGTGCCAATCTGCCCATTGCTGCAGAGGCCTCAGTCTGGGATTCCCTCTGTCTTCAGGACTGCAGTTCCTGGCCGGGGGAACCAGGGTCTGATCTACGAGGGAGGGGCTGTAGGCTTCTCTCTGCAGGAATCGATTTCTGCTTTTCACATCTGGGGTTTGAAATCTTTCCAGTGACTCACCCAAAGCTTGAGTAGCAGGCCATTCATTAGCTCTATACCATTCTGCTTTTGAAGTCTTTGCTCCCAGCTGGGAGATCTGCCAGAATTCATCTTCCCACAGCATGCTGTCTGTTGTTTCCTCCTCTGGGTTATCAGCAGCTGCTGGATCTTGAAGCAAACCCACTTTTTTCATGATAGATTTTTCTTCCCTGAATCTTTACCAGCTCCTCTCAAGCCTAGAGACAGCGGATGGAGTTCAGGACCCCAGGATGGTTGAAAAGGATTTGAGATCTTAGCATGATGTCAAGATTCCGACTAATAAAACACTTCAAAGAACTTCCAGGCATTTTATCTTAAAAAGTCTTTTTATTCATGTGACAAAATGTCGGCACGGCATGATGAAGGATGCTAAGATCTGAAGTCTCCACCCCCCGAGGAGTTATTTTTGCTAGTATTTCCCCTCCCTTATTTTGCTGTCATGAATTACGTTCTCCAATTAGTTTGAAGGGCAAAGGTTCTCTTCCGTTCCCTTTTGCAGGCTTTTCTCTCCTCTCTCACTCATCTGAGTTAACTCTAAAAGTATCAGACAGTTCTGCATATTTTGTCAAAGCAAGAATATTCAATATTAGCAGCGTTGACACTAGTGACAGTAACAACTGTTATACCTTTTCGTAATTACATATCTCAAAAACTTGCTTGAGCAGCTACTTCCTGCTGATTAACTAAGTTTCAAGCAAAAAGAAATGCTGCCTTTATTTCAGGACCCATCAAAGTACTTTTTGGGGTTTTTGTAAAGAGAGGCATTTATGTATGAATGGTCTTAAACAAACTATTTATTAATGCATGGACAAGAATGCATGTAGAATAATTTGCAAATTTTGAGTTTGTTAACCAAGCCAAAATTTATTACAATAAAAAATCTGTACTTCATTGAAATTTTATATAAGTTTACTAAGAATACGCCAAAATGTTTAGCATCATTACTAACCCTAACCAGCAAACTGCTGTTGCTTATAATACTATTTCACAATATAGTTAGATTTCTTTAACTCTTCTCTTTTTATAGAATACAATTTACAAAACTATGGGAAACTGTTGACTGATTAGATAGCAGCACTTAAGTGACCTTGCCTGAACTTAAAAAGCCAATCTTAAAAAGCTAAACATAGTTGGAGCTAATTAGTGCTTAGAAAGAGGCCACAACAAAATATGTCTAGGAATTGGAAAAAAAATAATGGGAAACCACTCCCATATTTTTATTAAGAAAATTATACCGAGATATTCATGAAATCACCAATTTAAAGTGAAAGAAACATAAATGCTATCAGTAATAAGTCTGAGAATGTAATAAAAATTGCAACATATCAAAAACAAACAAGTGGCTTTTTCCTAATTAAAGACACCAAATGAGAAGTCAAACAATTTCAAGATTGTTATAAAAAACTCTTCAACTCATTATTTTGGCATTTTTAATAATCTTTTCTATTAATTGCCAATAAGTTTTAGTTTCACTTACACACTTGGTCTTGTCTGTGGTCTCAAATGTGATATTTGCTCGGTCCATGCAGATGTTGACTTCTGAGCTGACCCCAAAGGCAGGCACATAGAATTAGGGGCAATTATTGTAGCAGAGAAGACAGGTGGTGGTGGTGGGAGAGGTGGATTAATACTCTAAAAATAAAATATTTTAAAAGTGAAATTACATTAGCATCAATATTTAGATACAATATTCACCGCCATGCACAACATGTATACTCCAGAACTCACCTCCACCCAACAATAACCTTATTTTGCCACTTCTTGACAGATCATACTTGGACAAAGAGTTGCACTGTTTTACTCCAAGAACAACATATGCTATTTTGAGACAAATGAACAAATTCAAAAGGCTAGTATGACCCTAAAATATAAAAACTGCCATTGCCCAGATCCAGGATTCAGATTCTGAAGATGATTCTGAAACGGCTGCTTTAGATGAACCTGTCGAATACCAGCCTCAGGAGATATCAAACGAAAAATCACATGAAGTTGATCAGAAAAACAATTCCACAAAAGACCAAAATCATACCTAATTGAGATAGGCTATAATAATAGAAACTTGAACTTTTGATTGTGCTGCACTTCCTTCTCCTTCTTATGGTTCTATGAATTAGGGAGATTTTTATCTTACATAGATATTTGTGAATATTGTCTTGTTTCCCAGAGCTTAAAGAATGCTTCAACCTCCTTTGCCTAGGTAAAGATGCTTGAATATTTTTGTCAATTGTCATATCTCTTAATTTCTATAAGAAGAGAGTACTTAAAAATCCATGAGGCCAGGCAGAAGCTGAGTGGCATGTGAGAAATACTCCCAGCCAGGTCAATCACACTGCAGTCTCAAGGTAGTATGGCTGGCACTTGAAATAAAATAGAAAAAATTATGATAAACACATCATTGCATGATTGAAAGGGAAGAGCTATGATGAAAGGCAGGAACTGAGAAATACTGTTCAACCACAGTGAAAATACAGGAAAAGACCCCATTCAAGTAGGGCCCTAATGGGAGAAATCTGAATGGGTGAATGAATTGTTGTCCCACTGGAATATATAGTGTGAATAGCTGGTCAGTAGCTGATCAATTGGGGAAATGGGGTACAGACACCCAATGCAGTTGGGATGTTGAGGAGCATATAGCCACAACTGCAAGCTGAAGAAATTGCAGTGGGAGGCATTGGGCAGACCATTAAAGGAAAAGGGGAATTGAAAATCAGTACTATTTTCCTGTTCTGGCCAATCTGGTTATTTCCTGAATTCAGGTGGCTAGATTGCTGAATCCTTTGGCTATAAATATTGTTGCTAATGCTAGGTCATATATAATGGTTAGATTTGGTGATAGATGACTGTACAGGCCTGATCTGCTGCAGAATTTGAGCAGTTTTTTAGCTGACTTCGGAACTCCATGACAGAAAACAAAAAGTGAATGTGATTAAACTGATGGCATATCCACATTTGAGAGTATATGGTAACAATACGAGCAGAAAAACAGGATTTTATTTATTTAAAACATTTGTATGTAGTTGCCCATCTTAAAGCAAATGTTGGGCAGCTTACAACTGAAAAGTAAAAAATATATACTGCAATAAAAAACCAAAAGAAACAATACAACCCAAACCATAAAAATCTGATTTTATTTATTTTATTTATTTATTTTAATTAAATTTATATGCCGCTCCTCTCCGAAGACTCGGAGCGGCAGAAAAATCGGATGCCATAACTATATTTCCCAGGTGCAATTATATCATCATTATATTCATTATCAGATGAGAATATCATTATATTCTTATCTTTTTCGGATCTCACCCTATCTTGATACTTGGGGGAAGAATCATAGCTAATGTTCTCATGAAGGTTAAAAGGGTAGGGCTTGTCCGATCTCTGAGGGGAAAATGTTCTATGCAGCAGGACTACAATGGAGAAGTGACACTTCCAACGACCACATGACAGCAATGTTATGGGAAAGGATCTGGAGCATGCCCACACTATCTGCTTTGGTGGGACAGGCAGATGCCCTTGGGGAAAAGTAGTCCTGTAGGTAAAGTAGGGTTTCCAAGATGATAACCAATGACTTGAATTGCACTTGGGAATTAGTGCAGCCCATACAACAAGGTGTGATGTCTGCCTTGGACAACTCCTCTGACTCTTCTTTGGAGGCCGGCTTGGAGGATGAGCTCATTCCTGGTACGTCAGGGACTGGGTTAATTAATGACTTAGAATGGCCTGCCAAAAGAGATTTACAGGAAGCTTTGGCTGAAGACAGTTTGCAGGGGCAAATGGTCAGTGAAGAGGAGGAGGAGGAGGAGGAGGAGGAGGAGGAGCTGCCTTCTGTGGTAGATCTGAGAGAACACAGGAACAGTGGAGATCTGCCAGATTACTCGAATCCCACCCATCGGATGGGCTGCATTGGCAAGCAGAGAGAGACGTTGCTGGGAACATGTTTGGTTTATGGCTATGTATTTCTTGTGCTTCCAACTTGACTTTGTGCCTTTGAGACTCTAACCTTTGGATACAAATGGATACTTTCTATTTGTTTTATGGACTATTGGTCATTGCTTGGTGGATTAATCTTGGCCTAGATTTATTTGGCACAGTTCTGAAGCTGGGTGAAAGGAATTGCTGGGGAACAGTAATAAACTCTCCAAAACCACACTTTGTGCGTATGTGAATGAGTGGGTCAGCACAATTTGTCCCCAGTCCCATTTTCCCCAGGAGGAAAGCCCTGTTTGTTGGATGTTATGCAGCAACTACGAGCTGACAACACCCAGCTGGTCCAGCAAGTAACTCTCCTTTCCAATGAGTTGGCACAACCGCAGCCATCCGGACCTTCAAGACCCCGCTCTAAGTGCCCAGTTGCTATCCCAGATAAATTTGATGGGAACTCTGCCCAAATCCCAGCTTTTTTGGACAATGTCAGTTGTTCATGAGCCTGAGACCAGATGATTTTCAAACTGACTGGGAGAAAGTGGGGGTTCATCATTAGTCTCTTGATGGGACCAGCAGCCCGGTGGGCGACCCCACTTCTCACGTAGCCCAGTCAGTTGTTGATGACTGCGCTAGATTTTTGCCTCTAAATGAAGGCCATGTTCAAAGATCCTGTCAAAGTGCAAACAGCTAACCGGCAGCTGTGGGAATTGAAACAAGGGCATCGCCCGGTAAGCGAATACATCTCTGACTTCCAGCTTATCAGTCAAGATTTGAGATGGAACGAAGAGGCCCTAATAGACCAATTCCCAGAGGGCTTGTTCTCTGAGATTTTGGACAAGGTGGCCCGGACAGACTGCCCTGGCACCCTGAAAGCCTTAATGCACCTGTGCTTGCGCATAGATGGTCAATGAGGGGCGACACACGGCGACGCGGGGCAGCTGCCCCCAAACCCAGAGAGTTTTGTGAGGACCCTCAACCCACCGAGGAACCCATGCAAGTGGGAGGGGCCCAGACATGCCTCACAGAGGCAAAAAAGAATCTGAGGCACAGAGAAGTGCCTGTACTGCAGAGGCCCTGGTCACTTAGCTGCTACATCTTCCACAAAGAAAACTCTGCCGAAGGTGGGAAACTTCCCCCACCCGACCTAAATGGATCACCGGAGCAGGCCAGGTGTTAATGCCGAGGATTATACTAACCCAACATTTGGTAGTGGCTGTGATATTGACTCTGACCGGAAGTGAGGAAGTTCTCACGCACACCATGGTGGACTCAGGGGCGACTGCGAACTTCATGACACCGCTTTTGCCACGAAGTGGAAGCTGCTGCAGCATGAGTTAATCCTACCTATTTTGATGGAAACCATTGACGGCCAGCCACTTTGGTCGGGTCCTGTAGCCACATCTACCGAGCGTCTGCAGATGGCAAACCACATGGAGCAATTGAAGTTATACGTGGCAGCTGCTCCAAATTTTCCAATAGAGTTGGGACTCAAATGGCTCCAAGCACACGACCTGCAGATCGTATGGCTGGATGGGGTCATCCAGCTGAATAATCCTCAGTGTCATTCTCATTGTCTTCATGTATGTACGACGGAGAAATTCCTCACTTTATCTTTGGATTTTCCCTTGGAAATCGCAGCTTTTGCTGATGTGTTTGGGAAGAAAGAGGCTGAGCAGCTCCCACTGCATCAGCCCTATGATTATCCCATTGATCTGGTTCTGAATGCCAAGCTTCCAGTGGGTCGGCTGTACTCATTGCCAAGCCTGAACTTGAGGCCCTCAAGGACTTTATCAAAAAGAAGTGGAAGAAGGGCAGATGGTCCATCGACATCCCCTTTAGTGGCCTCAATCCTCTTTGTTAAGAAAAAGTTGGAGGAACTGAGACTGTGTTGATTACCATAAGCTCAACCCCATTATGCCATTGCCGTAAGGAACCGGTATCCATTCTGGAACTCATGGAGCTGTTAAGGCATGCACAGATCTTCACGAAGTTGGATTTGCGGGGGGCTTACAATTTGGTGAGAATCTGCAAAGGGGATGAGTGGAAGATGGCTTTCCGCACCCAATATGGACATTTTGAATACACGGTAATGCCATTTGGACTCACCAAGGCTCCCGCTGTGTTCATGCATTTCATGCATGATGTGTTTCGGGATCTCTTGGACACCTTTGTGGTGATCTATTTAGATGACATCCTGGTATACTCATCGGCCAAAGAACACTGATCCCATGTGCAAATGGTACTCCAGCGCTTGTGAGAGAACCATCTCTTTGCGAAGCACGAGAAGTGACAGTTCGCACAAACCACCATTGTCTTTTTGAGCCACCAGATTTCACCTGAGGGCATCACTATGGAGCCAGAAAAGATCAAGGTCCTGCAGTCTTGGCAGCCTCCATGACGATTTTGCGAATTATTATCAGACGTTTATTTCCTGGTTTGCTGCAATGACCACTCACTTGACTCGGTTGCTGTGGCAAGGGGTGCAGTTCACATGGGGGTTGGTCGAACAGTATGCCTTCAAGTTTCTGAAGGTTTTTTCTACAGACACCATTCTTCACCATCCTGACCCGACTGTTCATGGTGGAGACGGACGCATTGGATATCACAGTGGGGATGGTATTGCTACAGGCCCTTGAACTCGAAGCAACTCTTCCTTTGCACTTACTACTCGTGCAAGCTCAACCCTGAGTGAAACTACATGATCTGAGATAAGGAGTTGCTGGCGTTTGAGGTGTGGCGGCATCACTTAGAAGGTACTCTGCACCAGATGGAAGTGCAGATGGACCACTGGAATTTGGAGCACCTGCAAAAGGCCAGGAAGCTCAACCAGCAGCAGATCCGATGGTCTCTCCTCTTCAACCACTTCGATTTTTGAGTAACTTATAGTCTAGGAGGCCAGAACCAGAGTGCCTTGTTGCACAAATTGGGAGTATGCAAGAGTGAGGATAAGGTGCCGCTCCAGTAAGTGATCCCAGTGGAAAGGACCCATCCGGAAGGAGCAGATCAGACTGGCACAGCATCAAAATTCATTTGCCCAGGCCAGAAAAGTGGAGTTAGACTCAAAGGCCCATTGGGCACTTGGTCGCGCTCGGAGGACTTGTTAAGGTTTCAGGGAAGGATATATGTACTGGAGGGGCCCTTCCAAAGCCTGATCTTCAGCCAGTGTCACAATAACCCTGCAGCAGGGTATTTTGGCATGCTCAAGACTTTGCATCTGGCGGCCATGGATTCCCTACGATGTCATATCATGCCCGGAGTGCCGGTAAGCCAAGAATGCATCAGGATCCCCACTGGGTCTGTTGCAGCCATTGCCACACCAGAGAGGCCTTGGGGAAGTGTATCCATGGACTTTATCACAGATCTCCCGAAATCGCAGGGAGCCATGATGATGTTGGTGGACATTCTCATGCTCTTGGCCCATTTCGTGCCATGTGTGGGGTTGCCTACAATGTGGGAGATGGTGTGTCACATTTTCTGGCTGCATGGCCTACCTGAGCGCATAATATCAGACCGAAGTACCTAGTTCATGGCTTGGTTTTGGTGGGCACACTTGGAACTTCTCCACGTGCAGGTGCGTCTCTTGTCCTCCCATCATCCAGAGACAGACGGAGGAATGGCATGGATGAATGCCATGCTGGAACAATATTTACATTGCTACGTGAATTATCAACAGGACAACCTGAGGGATCTGCTGGCGCCGGCGGAGTTTGAGTACAACAATGCCCAGCATGCTTCGACATGCTTGTCTCTGTTCTTGGCGACCTACGGGTTTCATCTGCATTTGTTCCTACTGACCACAGTGGATTCCCGTGCCCACAGCCACGGATTTCCTGCAAGAACTCGCTACCATGCACCAAGTGCTGCAGGAATAATTAGAGCAGGCCAAGGACTATAAAAAGTTTGCAGATCGACACCGTTGAGATGTGCCTCCCTTGGTGGTCAGTGACCATATCTGGTTCTCCACATGGCACCTACCCATGATAAGACCATCTTGCAAACTTGACTGGGCCTGTTCCCAGTGGAAACGGTCATCAACCCAGTGGCATAGTGTCTGATCCTGCCTGCCTGAATCCACATCCACCCGGTATTCCACCCATCCTTGCTTGTGCCTGCTGTGCCAGCCAGCCCTCACCAACCATTGGATTCTCTGCTGGCGCTGGTGTTAATGCAGGGAGAGCCAGAATATGAAGTGGTGCGCATTATGGATTCCCGTATTCGCTGGGACATCTACAATATTTAGTGGACTAGAAAGGCTATGGCCCTGAGGGCATGTGGGAAGATGCCAACGCTATACACTCCCCTCAATTGGTTTATTCATTCCACTGTTGGTATCCACAGAAACCTGGTCTGGAGGGCTCTGGGAGGACAGGCCATGCCAGGGGGGATAGTGTGACGCCTCCCTTGGACAACTCCTCTGACTCTTCCTCGGAGGCTGGCTTGAGGGAGGATGAGCTCATTCCTGGCATGTCAGGGACTGGATTAATTACTTAGAATAGTGAGCCAAAAGAGATTTACAGGAAGCATTGGCTGCGGGGCAAATGGTCAGTGAAAAGGAGGAGCTGTCTTCTGTGGTAGATCCAAGAGCATGCAGGGCAAAAAAAAAAGGAGCAGCAATCTGCCAGATTACTTGGGAGAAAACCCACCCATCTTGATGGGCTGCATCAGAAAGATATTTATCATGGCAGGCAGAGGGAGGCATTGCTAGGAACAATGTGTTTGTGTATTTTTTGTACTTCCATCTTGACTTTGTGCCTTGGAGACTCTGAACTTCTCTTACCAAGAGAGCTCTTGTGGGTATATTTCAGTTCGGCCTGGTGGAGTTAAGTCTGGTTGGTGGACTTATTTGTTGGAGCAACTTTCCATTTGTTTTATGGACTATTGGCCATTGCTTTGTGGATTAACTTTGGCCTGGATACGTTTCCATTTGTTTTATGGACTATTGGCCATTGCTTGGTGGATTAACCTTGGCCTGGATTTATTTGGGACAGTTCTGAGGCTGGGTGAAGGGAATTGCTGGGAAACAATAATAAACTCTCTAAAACCACACTTTGTGCGTTTGTGAATGGGTCAGCACACAAGGATATAATATGACAAACTCAGAATACTGTTCTGTTCTGGACTATCTGTAATGTTTGGTTTTCAAGGTTAGCCCCATGTAGAGTGCATTGCAGTAATACAAAGGGAGAATGATCAAGGTGTGAGGGACCATAGGCAAGGCCTATCCTCTTACTGCATATACAAATTGTGTCCAGCAATTTGCTGGAGAAAAGTAGGGGAGGAAACATTTCTGTAAGTCACTGTAATCCATTCACAAAATTCTTTACAGTTGCTCTCAGCTGCCCTGCCTGTGCATGGGAGAGGGTGTGCAGTGCAATTCGGCATAGCGGCAGAATCAACAATGTGGGTAAAGCAACATCCCAAGTTTGGCCTGGACCTGCCTCTCGTTCCATCTCTCCAGGTGCCTGAAGGTGTTTTCAGCGCATTCCAACCAGCCCCCACCATGCCTGCAGCACCAGGCAACTTTGCCGCTGAGGACCCCTCTTTTCCGCAGCTTACCTTGTGACTCTGGAGCAGGCAGCAACCACGGTTTGTGCTCCGCCTTTAGTTTCAGCGGCGCTGCTGACAGGCCTGCCTGTCCTGACTACTGGCTATGTGAGGTGGGCATGGGGCTGCTCCTGGCCACCTTCAGCCTCTACCTCACCTGTGGCTCTTCTGCCAGCGCCTCACCTTCTTCCCAGCCTGCCAAGCCCCAGATCTCTAGTAATATCTCCGAAGTGTCCCCCCCACCGCTGGCCTACCACAGCCAGATGTGAGGTGAGGCAGGTGGCGGGGGGTGGAACTGCCTCTCTCCACCTGCCAGACACCCGCTGAAGCCGTGCAGTGCAGGGAGGCACCCATCCCGGCCTCTCGGGTGCATGGGACAGCTCCAGCTGGAGGTAGTGGAGGCTGCTGGGTAGCATCCAGGAGGGATCTGCATTCTACATCAAGTAAACTTTAAAGAAAGTTAAACATTCCGGCAGAGAAAATCCAGCAAAGGGGGGAAAAATCCGGTCTCACATACGGTGAATCCGCACCACCCATGTTCCCCCGTGCCACTGCCTATGTGTGAGCCTGTTAAACCTCACTTCTAGCCAGCTGATCAATTGAGCGAAGTGAAGGCACAGGGGGAGGTAGGCGGTGCAGATTTCCCTTTTCTGAGACTGGGGTTTTTCCCCCCCTGCTGCTGGATTTTCACTGCCAAATGTTTAACTTTCTTTAAAGTTTACTTGATGCAGAATGCGGATCCTCCCCATTCAGCAAAAGACTGGAAAAAAAAAGAGCTCCGGACGAACATTCATACGATTCTGCTGCTGTTCCTGATTTTCCAAAGGTGTGTTTCTGCGGGGTATCTCCTTCCCATGATGGCCCCCCTCCCCAAAGTCATACTTGCAAGCAGATGCCCCATTTCAGTTTCTGAGCAGCAGCAGCCCCCATAGCTCTCATCTCTCCTGCGAGTTTTTATGCCAGGCTTTGGGTCATGATTACAGCCCCTGCATTTTCTGCTGTAAGAAGAACCACCACCCAATTCCTCTCTCTTCCCAAAAGCATTTCTTCACTAACCTGCTTTCCAGGTCTGCCACCGCTGCAGGGAAACAAAAGAAGTTTGTGGGACTACCGGTAAAAAAAGTTCAAGCAGACCTTCCAACTTCTCATGAAAAAAAAAAAGATCTTGCGAAGTTGGAAGGTCTGTTTAAACTTTTTTTTTTACCGTAGTCCCACAAACCTCTTTTGGAGAAACATGACAGAGCTGGAAAGAGGGTTAGTGAAGAAATGCTTTAGGAAAAGAGAGGAGCTGGGTGGTGGTGCACCAAGCTCTCCAGCTCGCAGAGAGGTTTTGCATGGAGCCCTTGAGGTTTTGAGTGGAAGAGCAGATCCACTTCCCACAGGGCCGGCCTGGGCTGGACTCACACATACTGGTACACTCAGCTTCTTAGAAAAATCATACCAGTAGCTATCATATCCTTAGCTGATCAGGAGGAAAATGTGTCTGCTCTGGATTTTAAGGCAGAAAAGCAAACGGGGGGGGGGATTTCTAAGACCTTATTTGCCATCCAAAGTGGGTGCCAAGGCCAACTCTTCAGAAAGCGGATCTGCTCCTCCATGCAAAACATCAAGGGCTTTGCAGAACCATCAGGGAAGAGGAACCTGGAGCACCACCTCCAGCTGGTGTAGTTTCCCCAGAACTTAGGAACACAGTGTTGGGAGGAAAAGCGGCAGAAAATGGGGCTGCCATTTCTAGAATGGAGAAACGCAGGGCAACGCAGGGCAGCAAGAAAGTGCTCTTCTGTGCACTGCGTGGAGCTACCCCCTTCCCATTCTCTATTCTCTCTAGTGGCGGTTACAGAGGGCTGGTGGAGGGAGGTGGCAGGGGAGGTATGCGCCACCCGGTCACTGTGCAAGCCATGGGAGAATTGGTGGAGAAGGTTGTGGCTGCCACCAGGCAGGTAATCTGCAAGTCAAAGTGCGAAGAAAGCTCCTCCAGTGGCACACAGAGGCAGAGCCTTTTGCCGTCATTCCACCATGGCTCTGAAACGGCGGAGGGGGACCAGGTAAGGCGACTGAGCCTATCCTGCCCATCTTCCGTAGCATGGCAGTCCGGCTCAGGAGGGGAATGAAAGGGAAAGTTGCAGAGTGAGGAATGGCCTGGCTAGCAGTAAGAGGGTGCGGGGCACTTTGGGAAGCTCTATCCCCTCATCCACCTCCTCACCTCGTTGTGGCGGCAGCAGTACGACATGCACATTACTGCCCCATTGCAGCAGCGAGCTGGGAAGGAGTGGATGGGTCTTAACTAGGGCTTATTTTGGGGGTAGGTCTTATTTTCAGGGAAACACGGTATGATGGCATCCTTCTGGGCCAACTATGACAATTGGAAGCACCATTTCACAGTAATTCTGAAACAGGCAATTCTCATCAGCGATTACTGAGGAGGGACATTGAAGCTTATTGTACATCTTCATAAAACTACCGGGGGAAGTTATTCAGTTTGAAATGAAGTATCATTAATGTTCCAGTGATAGTCAATGTATATTATCACTCAAAGCAGGAAATATTGTGGAAGTCCTTATTTGCCATTAGAAACAGATTAATTAGATGACATAAAAAAGGTTTAAGTGAATTCCAGCCCCATGGGCATGTTGTTCATAGCAGGACACCACCTTTACTCCAATTCCAAGGTTAATTCTAGATAGGGTCGCCGTCCCCCTGAAGAAGCAGGTCTATTACTTAGGAGTTATCTTGGATTCCCAGCTCCTGTTCAAGCAGTAGGTGATGGCTGATGACAGTGAAGTCAATGTTGTTACCACAGTAACTTGTATCTTTATCATATGCTGCCCAGAGTCACCTTATTAATGAGCGGGGTTGCATATAAAAGAAACAAACAGACTATTTTAACACATTCTAGATGGAGCTATTTTTGAAGATGGCTGAAAAGTACAGTTTATATAAAATTCAGCAGGTCGTCTCCTAACAGGGATGAAGATATTTAGCAGCATAACACTGATGCTTTATTTGCTTCAGTGGCCACCAACAGATTTCCAGGGCTAGTTAGAAATGCTAGCATTAATCTAAAAAGTAAAAAAATACTTTGTCTCCACTATATCTTCAACACTGTCTTTTGCAACTGGATTTGACCAAACATGCCCATTCTTTCAGAATGGAATAGCTGAGCATCCTTCACTCATGTTATATTTAAGATTGATAGCATGGCCTTTCTGATATTGTCTATTTTATTATATCATGCTTTATGTATTATATTTTTTTGAGATATTTTAAAAAAGTGATTGGGAGGAAATATATTTCTGTTTTATTGTACACAGGATATAGTTAGAGGTAGTCCTCAACTTACGATCACAATTGAGCCCAAAATTTCTGTTGCTAAGCAAATACAGTTGTTAAGTGAATTTTAACTTAGTTTATGACCTTTCTTGCCACAGTTGTTAAATAAATCACTGCAGATGTTAAGTTAGTAACAGGGTTGTTAAGTGAATCTGGCTTCCCCTTTGCTTAACAAAGTGGCAAAAGATGATCACATCACTCATAAATTTGAGTCAGTTGCCAAGTGTCTGAATTTTGATCATGTGACCACATGAATGCTGCAACAGTCGCAAGTGTGAAAAGCAGTCATAGTCATTAGTTTCAGTGCCACTGTAACTTCAAATGTTCACTGAATGAACTGTTGTAAGTCAAAGACTATCTGTATTTAAACTGCCTAGAATCAATAGTCTGCACAGTGTTCCAATTTTTACATTCATACGTAAATCTAAAAATTCCTTCCTGACTTCCGGCAGATATGGTGGCTTACTAGTAGCATTCCTTTTCTGATTTTATTGATCCTCCATGGATTTGTATTTAGAGCTGTTTTCTAAGTCAGAAGAACTTCTTGAAATTAACCCTCGTGCTCCCCTGAATTACTGGAAGAAGAAGAAGAAGAAGAAGAAGAAGAAGAAGAAGAAGAAGAAGAAGAAGAAGAAGAAGAAGAAGAAGAAGAAGAAGAAGAAGAAGAAGAAGAAGAAGAAGAAGAAGAAGAAGAAGAAGAAGAAGAAGAAGAAGAAGAAGAAGAAGAAGAAGAAGAAGAAGAAGAAGAAGAAGAAGAAGAAGAAGAAGAAGAAGAAGAAGAAGAAGAGGAGGAGGAGGAGGAGGAGGAGGAGAAAAAATAATTGGGTGAGTCTCTGGCTGGGATGGGGCAACCAAAAAGCAAGTTCACCATGGAAGAACCACTGTTTAAAATGGACAATAAAGTCTACCCCTGTGTCTTAGACACTAGCTTTTTGTATTTTACCTTTCGCTTCGAAAGAGGCTCCCTCTGGCTACAGCTCACTTTTCGCTTTTTGTTGAAATGTCATTATTTCTGAAGCTTCATGCCTTTAAGATGGTGAGGAGGGAAGGAGTTGATGTGTCCAAGCCAAAATAAAGAAGCTGGAAAGTACTGTGGAAACTACTTTTGAAACTTCTGGACTTAAATCTTCTAGAAGATTTTATCATCCTTAACTGACTCTGCTGAACTTCTTTGCTTTCAAAACAAAGACTGCCTAAATGGTGTTTTGACGCTGTTGTGAGGAGGGGGAGAAAGTTTATTATTTTACTTGTTTCTGATTGGATTAGCCGTGTGGGCTGTTAAAAGAGGCACAGACTTTAAGTTTCTTCTTAATTTATATTGCAATGATGTTGTTTGACCACACAAGGGACTCAAAAGACTGTAGTATTACCAATTCTTATTAACTCCCCAGTTACATTATTTTATATATTAAATCTATTGGATTAAAATTTACACTATATTTTACAAATGGCCAATTGCAAGAGGACTGTGGAGAAGACTGGGAGAAGAACATCAGGAGATGCAGAATCTTTTAAGATCTTTTTTAGATGAATATAAAGCTAAATCACATGAATTAATTCAGGTAATGGGAACAAAGCTTGAATCAAAACTTGAATCAAAACTTGATATACTTTCAAAGGAACTTCATGAGGAGATACAATACTTGATTGGAGATATTAAACAGGTGAAGGATAGAGTGGATCTTATGGAGCATAAATTGGATAAGAAAGAGGTCTTGTACCAAGCTGATTTGAATGAGAAGGCGCTCCAATTAAGATTTCGAGCATTCCTGAACAGTCTGGAGAGGATATCAGAGCAAGGATGATTAAAGCCTTGGCCCGGTTAATTAATTGGGAAGAAAAGACCCTTGACTTTCAAATAGACAAAATTTATAGAGTAAATTCCAGATTTGCTACTACAAGAAAATCACCAAGGGACATCTTAGTCCATTTTGTAAGAAGAACTACAAGAGATCATGTTTTGGACTGCCACTTCAAATCTAAATTAAGAATGGAAAATGTGGATATAATTGTTTTGAAGGAAATTCCTGTCAGATTTTGAGAAAACGAAAAGCTTATTCCTTCCTTATTGATATCCTGAAGAAGAGAAAAATTCCCTCCCACTGGAATAAACTTGAAGGAGTGATATTTACTTATCAAGAGCAAAGATTCAGATTGAATTCTATAGAAAAAGCCATGGACTTCTTGATCAAGCATAAACTAATTTTGGACCCAGCTGAAGAAATGGATACAGACAAGCAACTAGAAGTAGATCAACCTCAAAAAGTCGATACTGAAGAAGAATATGTGGCTGACATGTCCATATTGGAACTTACTACTTTATCCAAGGATGGAGATTAAGTTTATAACATGGAATATTAATGGGACAAATGCCCCATCTAAGCGTAAAAAATATTCATTATTTAAGAAAACTTAATGTTGATATAATTTGTCTTCAAGAAACACAGATTAAGAAACAAGACAAGAAGTATTTAATAAATAAAAGATTAGGGGAGGAATTTAACCAATTCATGTGGAATTCAAAAAGGGACTAGGCAAGGATGCCCCTTATCTCCCTTGTTGTTTATATTGGTACTGGAAGACCTTTTATCACTTATGGTGGACATGTGACAAAGAAAAGAAATTTTGGAATAGGATTCATATCTTAAAACAGAAGATGCTCAAAGTGAATATAAAGATAAAACCAGAAATGTTTCTTTTGGGTTTAATGGAAAAAGACTTGGGAAAAAAAATGTGGAACTTTGATGCTATATATGTTGATGGCAGAAAGATTAATTTATGCATAAAATGGAAGGACACATTGATTCCCACAATAGATGAATGGCTGCAGGCTTCCGGTGGCTCCGCTGACGTCGCTAGAGTCTCCTCTGTGAGGCTCCGTTCCCTGGGTTTGTAAAGCCGCAAAAAAATAGCGAACATCAGCTGTTTTTTGCGGTGAAAAATCCCCCCTTCGGGCGAAGAAGGGGTGAAGAGCATCAAGAGCAGGGTTGAGCCCCTCTAAAATCCCTGGAAAAAGTTTTCAGGGACAAGGAGTGTGGGCTCCCTAGGCACTTGAAAACGCTCCTGCCCAGAGACGCTTCTGTCGGCTGACAGAGAAAGACGCCGCGACCGCCTCTGCTTTTAAGAAAGAAAATAAGAGAGACTGTTTGCAGACGGAGTGACTACAGGAGTCTTTTGTGTATCGCAAGTATTTTGCTACTTTATTTCTGCCTACGTACTTATAATTTTTAAAATCAACACAATGTATTCAAAATGGCGATAGCTTTCTCCGCTAAGGGAAAGTGGCTGAAAACGAAAGTGAACTTTTTCTTTTTTTCTCGGAAGTAAAGCCAGAGAGACCATTTTGATCTGAATTTTACTTTTACTTTTTAAATTATAATGTTAACTGGAATTTAAAAGAAGACAAGAAGAGAGGAAAATTTGGCAATACAATTTCTTTTTTTTAAAGGGATTTAAAATGACGACGAGACAGAAGGCAGCTAAGGCGGCTCTACCCTCCCCAGGTCAGCTCTCTAAATCACAATCAAGCAGTCTGCCTGCTTCCTCAGCTACTGCATCTTTGTTACCGATAGAACTCCAAGCCCCTTTGCCCACACAATCTCCTCCAGAAATGCTTACAATGAAAGACTTACAGGGTGCATTATCTATAATGACTGACAAGCTGGAGAGAAAGATGGAAGAACAGACAAAAGGTTTAACTGATGAGTTGGAGACAATAAAAGGCACGATAGAAACCCTTAACATTGAGATAAGAGAAGATATTGTTGAGGCCATTAAAGGGGTCTGGGACTATACTTTGGGAGTTGAAGAGAAGTTGGAAGATATGGAGCAGCAGATGGAGGGAAAAATTGAGGAGATTAGAAGTGATCTACAAGATCAAGCTGTTATGATACAATATAATCAGATGCAGAAGGCTGTTAGAATTAGGGGTCTGAAAGAGGTTGCAAAGGAGAACCAAGAAGACTTAAGAAGAATTTTTGTTGAAGCTTTGGCAAATTTTCTGGATGATGGAGCCCAAAATGTTGCCTGGCAGATTGAGCGGATATTCAGAATCAATTCACGTATGGCAGCACAAAGAAACTTGCCCAGAGACATTGTGATATATTTTAGTACAAGAAAATTTAGAAATTGGGTTCTTACTACAACTTATAATAAACAACTAAGTGTTGCAGGTCAAGAGGTACAGGTTTTGAAGGAGATACCCCCAAAAATGTTGAGATCAAGGAAAGATTATGCATTTTTGACGGAGGAACTTAAAAAACGAGAGATACAATATAGATGGGAGGCTCCAACTGGACTTTCTTTATTTTTTCAGAATAATAGATACCGCTTGACCTCAGTTGCTAAAGCGAAAGACTTCTTTGAGAACATATTGATGGGTGGAAAATCTACGTCCCCAAGATCCAGAAAAGCAGACTTTGTAAAAGATACGGAATCATTACAACTTATGGAACTACAACCATTGCCAGCATCAGAATTGGATAAAGGAGTATTGGCTGAACAGTCAGCGCAGAGTATTGATATTTTTCAACCTCTGGATGCAGAGAAGGCCAAAGAACAAAGGCACACACGTATAGCTACTAAGTATATGGAACAAAGAGAAAAAGCACAGCTAGCTTATACAAAGCAAGTTGTATCTACATCTTCGGAAGCCATGGGAGCAAGACCTAAGAAGAAAGGTGTGGAACAAGTTGATTTGGCCTTGCTAAAGCTTTCACAATCCGGTCATGTCAAATAAATATTTGACATGGAATGTGAATGGTTTAAATTCTCCACAGAAAAGGAAGAAGATATTCCATTATTTGAAGCAATGTAAAAATTATGTAATTTGTCTACAAGAAACACATATTAGAGAACAGGATCAGAAATATTTGATAAATAATAGGTTGGGTTTACATTTTGTAGCAGCATCTTCAGAGAAAAAGAATGGAATTGTTATTTATGTTAAAAACCATATAAGAGCCAAATTAATAGAAGCAGATACTCAAGGTAGATTTTTAGCTATTGAAATTTTACTAGACGGCAAGAAAGTTCTTTTGATGGGCATATATGCCCCCAATCAACAACAAGGCAAATTTTATAAATTACTACATAAAAAATTAATACAATTGGATTATAGGTCTTGTATCTTAATGGGAGATTGGAATGGTATTCTTGATGTGGGTTTAGACAAGAAAAAGATTTCATCTGTTCCACAATCGCGTTCTATTTTGCCTAAATCTTTTTTTGATATTAAGGATGATTTTAATTTGCTAGATATATGGCGAGAAAGACACGGCAAGGACCAAGAGTTTACTTTCTTTTCTGATAGACATCAATCATTTTCCAGAATTGATTTTATATTAACTACTAGTGATTTTATTTTAAGGTTAAAGAAAGTAAAAATTTTACCCAATGTTTTGTCAGACCATAATCCAGTCATGATGGAATTAACGATTGGTCAGTCCTCTAGAAGATCTTGGAGAATTAATGAAAATTTGTTCAAATATGACATAAATGTGGAGGAATGTAAAAAGGCTATGAAGGAATTTTTTATGCTAAATATGAATAAGGAAACGACAATAGAAATGATGTGGGACTCTAGTAAGGCTTATATGCGTGGGATTTTAATTGATTTGAACAAAAGGTATAGACGTAAACAGGAGGAAAAAAGGAGAGTGTTAGAAGAGGAAATAAGGAAAAAAGAGTTATTATTAATAAAGAAACCAGATGATAGTAATATTAAAGAAGGGTTAAAGATTCTACGGAAACAATTTGATTTATTGATGACGAACCAAGTTGCCAGGAATTTACAATATGCTAAACACAATACATTCTTTAATTCTAATAAACCTGGCAGATGGTTGGCTTATACATTAAGGAAAAAACAAAAATCTCGTATAATTGAGAAAATAGAATATAAGGGGAAAGAAGTATTTCAGCAAGAAATTATTAAAAAAGCTTTCCTAGAGTTCTACACCAAACTGTATTCTGAAGAGAAAGTACAAGAGAATGAGATAGATGCCTTTTTACAAAAGGAAAATGTTTTGAAAATTACTGTGGAACAAAGAGATAGACTAAATGCATTGATTACATCAGAAGAAATTATTGCTGTGATTAAGCAATTGAAAATGGGAAAATCTCCTGGGACTGATGGTTTAACAGCGACTTATTATAAGTATCTCCAAGAGGAAATGGTGGAATCTCTTAGAGAGTTATTTGTAAATATACAAGAGGGTGGCCAGGTACCACCTTCATGGAAAACGGCTTATGTTTCCCTGATCCCTAAAGAGGGAAAAGACAATGTTCAAGTGGAAAATTTTAGACCTATTTCATTGTTAAACACGGATTACAAGATCTTTGCAAAAATTTTGGCTAATAGATTAATGACAGTCTTAACACAAATAATCCATTCGGATCAAACTGGTTTTTTACAAGGGAGACAGATGAAAACTAATGTTAGACAACTTATTAATATATTGGAATATTTGGATAAGCACATCCAAGTGCCTGCAGTTCTTATGTTTTTGGATGCAGAGAAAGCTTTTGATAGATTGAATTGGTTATTTTTGGAAAAATTAATAGTCAAGATGGGAATGGGGGATCAGTTTATTAACTCTATATCAGTGGTTTACCAGAAACAAAAAGGGCAGATTATTGTGAATGGGGAATTAACAGATTTATTTAATATAGAGAAAGGTACCAGGCAGGGTTGTCCTTTATCCCCTTTATTGTTTGTTTTAACTTTAGAGGTTTTACTGAATAGGATTAGAGCTTCAGATGAATTAAAAGGTGTACAGATTAGACAACATGATTACAGATTATGTGCTTTCGCGGATGATTTACTTGTGACATTGACTCAGCCAATACAGTCCGCTCAGAGATTGATGGAGATTATCCAAAATTATGGAAGGGTATCAGGTTTTAAATTAAATATATCCAAGACAAAGATGTTGGTTAAAAATTTAGATGATAAATTAAAACAAGACTTGGAAAGAATAACGGGTTGTGAGATAGTTAAGAAAGTTAAATATTTAGGAATCTATATAGAAGCTTCTAATGGGAAATTGTACAAGAATAACTATGAATTTTTATGGAACAAGATACAAATAGAATTGGAGAAATGGAAAAAATTACAATTATCTATGTTGGGTAGGATAGCTGCAATTAAAATGAATGTATTGCCGAAATTTTTATTCTTATTTCAAATGTTATCAATACTTAAAAAGGATGGGAACTTAGAGGAGTGGCAGAAAGGAATTAATAGATTTATTTGGAATGGCAAGAAACCAAGGGTTAAATTAAAAATTATTCAAGATACAAGGGAGAGAGGTGGTCTGAAAATGCCCAATTTTAAGTTATATTATTATGCTGCAGCTTTAGTAGCAATAAGTGATTGGATTAACCTAACTAATGAGAGAATATTGAATATAGAAGGGTATGGGTTATTGTATGGGTTGCATGCGTACTTAGTCTATGATAAAAAGTTGGACAGGAGTTTTAAAGAGCATTTATTGAGAAATGCTCTGTTGCGTGTCTGGAAAAAGTTTTATTATAAGTTAAATGGAAAAATTCCTCTATGGACAGTTCCTAGGCACGCAATAGAGAGTATAAATAGACAACAAATTCAAGATGTGGTGCCTTATGAGAAGCTCTTAACTAAAGAAGGGAATAGTTTAGTATTGAAATCATTAAATAGGCTAAGGGAAGAAGGAATAGTCCATAATTGGTATTCACATGTACAACTTCAGACTAGATGGCAAAAAGATGTTAAGATGGGTTTTTCTCTAAAGGATGATAAATTAATTAATCAAGTTAGAGATCAAAGAACTATGCATATTAAAAGATTATATGATGCATTAATTGAAATTGATTCTGGAACTGAGCTAGTTAAAGATTGCATGATTAAGTGGGAACATAATTTTGGACAACCAATTATGATAGAAACATGGAAAAGGATATGGGTGAAAAATGTAAAATTCACACAAGCACAGCACTTAAGAGAAAATTTTTATAAGATGTTTTATAGATGGCATTTAGACCCGAAAAAATTATCACTTATGTATTCAGATGTGCAACCCAAGTGTTGGAGATATGAATCGATGGATGCTACTTATTTTCATATTTGGTGGACTTGTAAAAAAATTAAGGCTTTTTGGATAAAAATATGGTGGATTCTTCAGAATATTTTGAAAAAGCGTATTGAATTTTCACCACAGCTGTTTCTGCTTGGCATCATAAAAGGCTCTACCACCATAGAGACTAAGTTGATTTTGAACTTGATTACTGCGGCAAGATTATTGGTGGGACAATACTGGAAGACGTCTGAATTACCATCTATTGAAGAATGGACATTAAAAGTTATAAATATGGCAGAAATGGACAAGATATCCGCATATTTGAAGAATTACTCAAATGAAAAATTTATGATGGACTGGAAAAAATGGATAGATTATATACAAAGGAAATATCAATTGAAGAAATTATATTTGGTATATAGTTAAATAGTTATATAATAAGTAGTTTAGTGGGGTTTCTTGCGTTTCTACCCTGTACTCACTCTGGGAAGTTGGGGGGGGGAGGTGGGAGGGTGTTTATAATTGATATACTATGTTTTCTCAACTGTAATTGAGGTTGATATAAGAATATGCAATTATAGGTATTAAGGGGTCGCTCGGGTGGCCTCTGGGCACCACATCGGATGGAAAGAGGAAGGAGGAGTGAAGGTAGAGGTAAGTAGGAAGATGGCAAGAGGGTTAAGAGGGAGAAGAGTGGGATAGAGGTGGGTGGAGTATAGAGAAAGGAGAGAGAAAGTAGGTAGATAGAAGGTAAGAGGAAGGGGGTTGGTTAGGGCTAGGGCGATGTGGTGGGGGGGTACCGAGCAGTTATATTGATTGTTTTGTCAATGAGCTACATGATTGTTTTCAGTTGAGTTATTATTTCTTTTTTCTTTGTAAAAATTTTAAAAAAAATCAATTAAAAAAAATAGATGAATGGCTGCAGAAGTTGATGGAGTTAGCAGAGATGGCTAATTGACTGCTTTGCTTAAAGACAAAAATACAACTACTTTTGTTTCTACTTGGAAGTCATTTCTGGATTTTGTGCTTGAATTGGAAAAAAATGAAACTTTGATTTTGGGTTTTACCGATTAGTTTTATTATTATAAAAATGGTTGGTTTATACTCTTATGTAAAAGTAAAAAGTTGAATAACATAATGTTATTATGTTATTCCACTAAACCAAAGGGAGTCAGAAGTCAACACCTTTTCTCCCCCCCCTGACCACAACTGTGGTCAGTTGTGCTCCACAAATCTTCCATTAAAAAAAAATCATTCTGAAAGGAGTAATTTTTAGTGTTTCTAAGGGCAGAAATGTGAAGTATTTACTTAAGAAGGAAAAAACATCTAACCAGAAAATATATACATAAATAAAATAGTAGGCTATCCTACAATGTTCTGAAGAGTAAATGCTTCCTTGAATAGCATCTGATTGAAAGGGAGAATAAATATCTATTTTTAATAGAAATTATAAAACAGTTCTCTAATCTGGGACAGTGACTCTTATATACAATAGGCTTGGGGGCATCATCTTATCCTCTAATTTGTAACTAAAAACAAAAGCAAAACGGCGCAAGGCAGTACTACAGGAATAGCTAAGAAAGTAATGGAGAAAATTCTGTTGAACAGAGAAAAATATACTTTGAAAGTGCTGGCTTGAATCTTGAATCTTTCTATTGACATGATAGCAATGTTCCAATACCTCAGGGATTGCCATAAAGAAGAGGGACTAAAGCTATTCTCCAAAGCACTTGAAGGCAAGACAAGAAGTAACGGATGGAAACTAATCAAAGAGAGAAGCAATCTAGAACTGAGGAGAAATTTCCTGACAGTTAGAACAATTAATCAGTGGAACAACCTGCCTCCAGAAGTTGTGAATGCTCCAACACTGGAAATTTTTAAGAAGAGACTGGACAGCCATTTTTCTGCAATGATGTACGGTTTCCTGCCTGAGCAGGGGGTTGGACTAGATGACCTCCAAGGTCCATTCCAATATTATTATTATTGTTATTGTTGTTATTGGTATAGTATAGCTTTTCACATACTCCACTAAATCCTCACTCAAAGGTCCCAAAGGCGTCTAACCCAAGAAGAAACAAAGCATAAATCTATACGAATACAAAATATTCATATCCACTATATAGATACCCACCACAGCTGCACGTATCTCCGATACTAATCTCACTATTTATAGCTTTAGATGAACATCTGGCAAACTGAAAACTGCACTGTACAGCATAATAGGGAGCGGCAGAAATATGAGGCAAACTGATTTTTATCTACATATGAGGACTGTCATGATCAGACTCAGACTCAAATTTTGGAACTCACCATGGAAACTTGGACAGCAATTAGTTAGAGAAGCCTTTGATATTGAGACAGCATGGAGCCAAGATGGGCAGTTTCTAACCAAGATCTGTTTAATTTGGTGTCTGATTGAGTACAATGCCCCTCTGGTTTTGATCTTCCAAGGAAAATCTGGAAAGTGCTCAACTGGATCTGAACCAACCATGACAGGTACCAATATTGGAAATACAATAGGGCTGGTTGATAATGCTAACTATGACTGTGGGAATGCCCTGCAAACTTTACATCATATTGTGACGGAATGTCCCCTCGGAAGGTTCCCTGGGTCCCTGCAAGAACTATTAAATCTCAAGGGCACTTCTATCCAATGGCCAAACAATCTAGGTATCAGGCCATAGGCTAAGCCACTCTAGTAACTGCTCATGAATAATTTAATTTTATTCATAATTTTGTTCTTCCTATTGCATGTTTTTAAAATAAATCACTGTTCTGGTATTTTGTATTTTGATACACATTTCATATGCTGCTTTTGTGACTTTTATGCATTAATGCTGTATTCTGTTATGCCATATGAGATAAATAAATAAACAAACAAACAAACATGGAATGCATTTATCTCTAGCTTTAGCTTATTCTGTTATTATATGGTAACATTCTTCAGTTGTATTTAACATCATATATATCTTATTTGCAACTTGCATTGAAATATCTCCTGTACTTATGAAAAAGATATAATTAGTAGGGCCACATACTAATTCAGAAAGTATGCAACTGGAGCAGTTTAATAACATCAATTTTATTGTCAGAACTGCCACCTCACGCTTGCACTTTGCATTTGCTTGATGCCACTCTGCCATGAACTTTGAGGGTAGGAAGTTGGATGGGAGGGAGGAAGTTCACTACTAGCTGTACTTTCTGGAGACATTACTTCAAGGTCAGATAGCTGGGAATGGCATGCAGGTACATACCAGCTAGTCCACGGTCAAACAGACCGTTCCCAAAACAGGTCATTTGAATATGATTGAGCAACAGGAGACCAGCAGTGGGAAATGACTGGGGGGAGGGGGAGTTAAACTTAGGGATTTTGGTGCATGAATTTCAGTTCTGGTTTTGCTTTATTGCATTCTGCTTGATCTTTAGTAAACTATACCATTCTAACTAAATGGTAAATACTTAAATGGTAAATACTTAAATGGCTACCATGGTGAACAAGCCTGATTTTTATCAGCTTAGATTGGCAATAGACAGCTTTCTGCTCTCCTCCACTGCATGCACATTATGTGATGGTTCTGTCTGCCGGGTCAATAAGAATTAGAAGATATTTCAAGGTTATCATTTGTTATACATAAATACATCCATCTGGGCTTGACATGACTAATCTAACATATATGAATAGAAATGTCTGTTCTATTTCATTTCTACAAAGTATTTCTTTACCTCTTTACCTAACCCTAACCCTAACTTTTACATGAAATTGCAGTTTATGCTTTTTCACTTAATGTATATGTATTTCTTAATATATACATTTTAGCAAGTGATTTTTCCTAAAATATTTTCTGCATATTTTATCTCATATATACCTTTTTCAACATTTCTGTTCATGCTTGTTCAGAACACTTCATTGAAAAAGTCACATTAAAATGGAATAGATTTTCTCTCCAATCCTTTATTCATCTCAACTATACACTAGCCACACAGCTTTATCAATCTTCTTTGTTTATGCACATGTATTTGATAGCTACCGTGTTTCCCCGAAAGGAAGAAGTGTCTTACTTTCTTTTTATCCCCAAAAGCCCCACTATGTCTTACTTTCGGGGTACGGCTTATATTGATTGGAAAACAATTGTCAGTTTTATTTTAAGTATTTTAAGTATATTAAGTATTTTAAGTATTTTAAGTATTTAAGTATTTAAGTATTTTAAGCAGGAGGCGGAAGTGGGCAGGAGTAATATGTCTTACTTTCGAGGTACGGCTTATATTAGCCGACCCCCTGAAAACCCCGATATGTCTTACAATCGGGGGTGTCTTACAATCGGGGAAACACGGTAGTTATTAAATTCTTGTTTTTGTCAAGTCATTTTTAAAGCTCAAATCCTTCCATTTTCCATTAAATGGAATACAGTTGGTTAAAGGTATGCAGTATTCAAATCTAAAATAATCAATGATGATTTACTGTAGATCTAACATGGAAATCTTTTTTATACCTATTGGATGTTCTTTAAAGAAGCTATTCTTTTTCCTGGGCTTGCATGATTGCTATATAATCACAAGACAATACCCAAAGATTTGGTTATTGTCTCGTGCCTATATAGCAATCATGCAATTGATATAGCATGAATACTTGGCCATTACTACCACTTTCTTTGTTGCATAGCAAGTGTTATAGCAATAGCACTTATATACTGCTTCACAGTGTTTTACAGCCCCCTCTAAGCAGTTTACAGAGTCAGCATATTGTTCCCAACAATTTTAGGTCCTCATTTTATCGATCTCGGAAGGATGGAAGGCTGAGTTAACCTTGAGCCAGTGAGAATCGAACTGCCGAACTGCTGGCAGCCGGCAGTCAGCAGAAATAGCTTGCAGTATTGCATTTTAATCACTGTGCCACCACAGCTCATCCATGAAGTAGGTTGAAGGCATATGAATTCTCAAATTTCCTTGTGTTGGAATGACTAAATATAATTTTGACACTTTATTCCCCCACCAATGAACATAATACAGTGGTGCCTTGGTACTCAACTGTTTTGAAATTCATCAAATTTGGTATTCAACGCATTTTGGCATGAAAACTTTGTCCCACTACTCATAATTTGTTTGGTACTCAATGAACAAGCTAGAACTTGTCTGTCAGCTGCCTTGTGAGTCACTACATTATTCCTTAAGGGAAAAAATTGTTTAGTACTCATAGTTTTTGGTAGTCATTGTGCCTCCAGGAACCAATTAACTATGAGTACTGCAGTACCACTGTAAACACAGAAGTTGTACCTTCTAGGGACAGGCAGCAAAGGCTGTAAAGAGCTACTCCAAAAGTAAAAGCTTTCTTTTATTTTATTTTTATTTTAACTTTTTAACCCTTTTTAACCCTGCATTTTAACCCATTTTTAACCCATTTTAACCTATTTTTAAATCTGTTTTAATGCTTGTTTGATTTTATAATAATCAAAGACTTTTTATCAAGGATATATACTGGAGAGGCTACTATTGTTTTACCTACATTTTAACAACTCTACAAGCCAGGATTACCAAGAATGTGGAAAAGGAGAAAGAGACAGCATGTTTACTCGGTAGCACAGAATTTTTCCAAGCCACTGAAACAGCAGAAAATGGAAGATATCACTGCAAATAGACAGTCTGCTCCAGTAAGTAACTGATCTGTATGTGACTCATTGGAATGGGATTTACAAACCGAACTTGAAAGCAAACAGCATATAGAACTTTCTGTTTCTCTCACAGAAAATAGCTCTCCTCCCTGGAATTCAGCACCTGCTTTTCCTGCACAGGATGAGATAGTAACAAATGTAGTAAGAGAGAATGAAACAGATCTCCTTTCCAGACAATGTTTGCTCACAGCTCAAACCATAAATTCAATCTACCAACCTTTATCAATTGTCACAAATAAGATTGACTGCTTGAAATACTCTTTTGCAAAGTTTATCAGCAGTCAAACAAACATTGCAGAAGGACCCAGGAGGACACATAATGATAGACATGGGATGGCTAATGCAGAAATGGAAACTAGAATAGGCCCCTCTCTCCCTTCTATAAATGAGAGAGGAAAGAATATCCACAAAGAAAACAACACTCTGGTTGCACTGGTTGCCGGTGGTCTTTCGGGTGCGGTTCAAGGTGTTAGTGACCACTTTTAAAGCGCTCCATGGCATCGGACCCGGATACTTACAGGACCGTCTACTGCCAGCAAATACCTCCCGCCGTCCGGTACGCTCCCACAGAGAGGGCCTCCTCAGGGAGCCGTCGGCCAGAGAGTGCCGGCTGGCGACCCCCAGGGGGAGAGCCTTCTCTGTGGGAGCTCCCACGTTATGGAACGAGCTCCCCCCCGAACTCCGTATAATAACAGATTTACGCACCTTCCGTCGGGAACTAAAAACATTCCTTTTTCGACAGGCCGGCCTGGCATAGAAGCTTCGGTTCCAATAGGGTCAAAATGTTTTAGGGGGACTGAGTATTTTTTAAGATTTTAGCTTTGTATGTTTTGGGTTTTAAATGGGGATTTCGGCCAAATTATTTAATTTATTTTTAATTATTTTAAATTTTGTATATTTATATGTTTTTTTAAATTTTAGGCTGTACACCGCCCTGAGTCCTTCGGGAGAGGGGCGGTATAGAAATTTGATTAATAAATAAATAAATAAATAAACACTCAATCAGATAGTTCTAGAGGTGACCATTATAACCTCAGTTTACAGACCAACCAGGTAATCTTGCAAATCTACAACAACAGAAGAAATAGAAGACATTGGAGTTATAGAAAAGTGGATAGGCAGTCTTTTAGCCAGCTGCTCCGCTGAGAGTATACTCAGATTGATTTATTACATGCAGAGTGGTTGCCAGCAAGAAGGCAATGTATGAGAATTTTGTTATCCTTCAAGCAGTCCATAATTCCCTCAATGCTTTTTAGAATGAAGCACTTCCTGAGCAGTTTTTTAATATTTCCAATACGTGTCTTCTGCTCAGGGAACCTGCACCCACTCCTGGAACTGTTGCTTTAAATCCAAGCGGCAACAGACCTCATACTGATAGGTTTGAAGCAGGGGCAGCTGAATCGATCTTGAGAAAGCACAGAAGTGATCCACAAACTGAGTTACCCACAGTATGCTGCTGAGGGCGTGCTAGAAGAAATGTTGATAGACTTTATTGATGTATTGCCACAACCTGAGCAAGCTAATAATACACAGAGACTGGATGGTTTAAAAGAAGCATTGACAACAACTACTCAATCTAATGCATCAAATAACAAATTATAACTATCCTCCATAAAGTACCTCTACAGAGAACTTGAACTGACTATATGAAGGCCAGTGCAAGAAAAACACTTTAAAAATCATGTCATGGAATGTAGCCAGGTGGTATCAATTTAGAGCCCTTAATCACTCTGATCCTCTGAAAGGTAAGGATATTATATTGGTCCAAGAGACTTGGACTATGGATGATCTCCTGCTTAATGGCTATTATTCATATAAGCTGGAAGCAAGGCCAGGCAGAGGCTCAGGGAGACTGAAAGGAGGGCTGGGTATATTTATTTTTACCAACTTGAGAGCAGAGTCCTCACTTATTACCCCTTTAAACCATTCAGCTATGGTCTTTCTCCTGAAGTTGGACTCAGTCATGCTTTTGATAATTAATGTTTATCTCCCTCTTTCACTAAGAAAGGCTGAAACCACTGCTGTATGGCTGGAGTTAGAACACTACGTTAATAAACAACTCATGGAACACCCAAATGCCAGGATCCTACTAGGGGGAGACTTGAATGCCAGACTGGGACCAGATGATTATACATTATTCATGAAACATCATCAATACCCACCATCGGAGGTCCCTATACAAACCAACGCCCCCCCACATCACATGACTCTCCAAAAACATTAGAGCTAACTATGCTGGCAGAGTCTTGCCAAGTTGGCAAATAAATTTAACTTCTTCATATCTAACGGCTCATGGCCTGGTGACTATCCTGGAGAATTTACGTTTATGGCAGGGTCCAAAACTAGCACCACTGACTACATTATAACTTCTATGGACTTAGTACATTGTACAGAAAATTTTGAAGTCCTGCCTTACCTAGAAAATGATCATCTACCTCTGTGTATATCCATTAAATCCCTCATTGGCCAACTCAGGATCGGGAAGGCTCCAGGAGCTGACTTCGTTTCGGCTGAATTACTAAAGAATAATATGGAGTGGTGGATACCCGTCCTAGCAGTGCTATTCACCTATATTGACTCCACCGGCCATGTCCCAGAGGATTGGGGCTTGGCAATTGTGGTCCCAATTTATAAAAAGGGAAAGACGACCCTGCCAAGTACAGACCAATAAGTCTGCTAAATATAATCAGCAAACTCTATGCCGAACACTTCAAGATAAATTAAAGGAGTGGCTGGATCTTGAGAACCTGATTGCCGAAGAACAAGCCGGATTTAGAGAGGGGAGAGGCACCATAGATCAGTACTTAGTTCTTCATAATTTGATTGAAAAATATGCATCAGATAGATCTGTATCATTATACACTGCCTTTATAGATCTTAAGGCAGCTTTTGACACAGTTACAAGGACTAAGCTATGGGAGAAGCTAGAAGCCTCAATTGATCACAGACTCCTCCATCTGTTACATGCCTTACATACCAAAACATCCCTCAAGGTGAGGTGTAATATGCAAGGATCTCTCTTGACGTCAGTTGAAACTCAAAAGGGGGTTAAACAGGGGTGCATTTTGGCCCCCTTGCTCTTCAATTTTTACATAAATGATATAGTAACATGGTTAAATAATCCAAATGACCACCCCCAAAAAATAGGTAACCGAAGCATGGCTCTGCTGCTCTATGCAGATGATGCTGTGATTCTCTCCAGGACACCAGTTGGCCTTAAAAGAACCTTGTGAGCCCTTGTCCAGTATTGCAAATATAATAAACTGGATATACATTATGAGAAAACAAAGGTTATGGCTTTTGCAAAAAGGCCAAAACAGTATTCATGGTATTTAAATAGTCCCAAAATAGAGCAGGTACCTAGGGGTGGTCTTCCATGCCACTGGCTCACGAAAAGCCCATGGAGAATACGCGGCTGCCTCTAGCCAACGATCAGCGAACGCCATTCTTAATTTTTTCCGCACAAAGGGAGGACACTATGTTCTAGCTGCAATTAAGCTCTTTCTGGCCAAGTCGCTAGCACAGCTTCTCTACAGGACCTTGCTCGGACCCTCAGCTTCATGTTTTACACCACTGGAAAGAATTCAATCCAAATTTATCAGAACAATTCTCCAGCCGCACTGTGTCCCAAACGCACTTCTGCGCCTGGAGACAGGATTGATAAAAGTGGAAGCAAGAATCTGCATAGCTTCCTTAAATGTTTGGCTAAGGCTTAATTGCTTTCTGCAAGGCCTTGCTCCATTAATTCTTCAAGATAAATTCTCCTCTTCATGGATCAAGACAGTCGAGTCTAACCTTGCCAAACTAGCCTTCTCGCCAGCCTCAATTCTCAAATTTGACTACGACCAAGCAAAACAAACTTTGCATCAAAGGATAGAGGACATTGAGAGGCAAGCAGACTTAGGTATGGCTCCGCAGTTTCTGGCTCCAGACTCTATTAGATACGTGGTTACGCCTGCCAGGTATCTTAGTCAGTTGGAGTCAGTAAACCACCGGAAAGCATTCTCGCTTACACGGTGCCATGCATTTCCATCGGCCGTCCTGTATGGCAAGTATAAAAAGACCCTGTTGGCAGAAAAGACTCTGCTCCTGTGGCTCAGGAGAGGTGGAGACCATTGGACACATACTCCTTCAATGTTCCTTCTATAGAGCTATTTGGAAAAACCATATCCTTCCCATAATTGATAGGTATCCTGGTTGTTCAGAAAGTATTTATCTCCAGTGGCTGCTTAAGGACGAGCAGGCAGTGATCACGGCGCAGGTGGCTAGATTCTGCGCAGCAGCATTGGGGATTCGCCAGAAACATAAACAAACATTTTATATCTTTTTAATAATCTTTTATAATTAATTTTATTATGTGTTTTAATCCAGAATTAGACTATATTCAAAGTATTTCTATTGTCAGGTCAGTATGATTCAGTTTTTCTGAAGGTAGCTAGTTTTTGTTATACTCTCTGTAAAACTAGGCAGACCTTGATCACCCACTGATTACATCATTAATTGTAATATATTGCTATGTCCTCTTCTGTTGGTTCTGTTTAGTTTTGTTTTATTTGAATGTTGAATGTTGGCTTTTGGTTGTAATAATAATAAATTGAAATTGTACCTTCTAGAATTCAAACAGAAAGTGCCAAGTGAGATAAAATGCCATAAAAACTATTCTAACATCTGTGAAATGATACTTACACTTACAGCAAAAGCAGCTTGGTAAGTGACTTCAGGTGGAAAGGTAAATGAATGTCCTGTTGTTACTGGACTGCTGGGTGGTGGGGTTACAATTAGTCCTGTGGTACTAATGTGAACCTATTAACAGCAGATACATTAAACATAATTAATGTCTCAACCAGAAAATCCAATCATTCCATAAGTGAAAAAGTGAAATACTTTTACAACAAAATATTAGCTTCATATTTAATATAAATTATTTCTAGTCTTAAAATTTATATACATTTCACTTTTAAGTACAAATGTGTGATACAAATGAATGTTATGGTTAATATATTTGAGGTTTCTTTATGAGATTTATTAATATTATTAATAAATAATAACAATATTCCTTTTATCCATTTTTTATATTTTTAATGTTTTAATTTTAATGCTTAATTTTTAATACTCTAATTGTTTTATATTGTATCTTATCATATTGTAAGCTGCCCAGAATCACTTGATAGTGAGATGGGCGGCATATAAATTAAATGAATAAATGTACTTTTATCAATTTTATCAAAATGATTTTTTCTTTTATGCATCCCTATACAGAATAAATAAACTCTGTGCAATATTAACTGGGGTTATCACTTTCAAATAGCTTTTTTTAGAAAGCTTCAACAAAGTTTGTAAAACTGGGTTGATCACCCCCTTAATGACTGTCATAACTTATGACTATGATGGGCGGACTTCATTACAGTCATAAGTCAAGGACTATCTGTACCTAAATTCTCCTCTAATTCTCAATTTGTGAAGGGCGAACAATCATTCCAATCTGTTTATATCTGGAAGATTTTAACCACAAATTTTAAAGTAACTAACATTATTTAAATGTTATCTAGTTTAGGAATAAAATTATTTTAAACTTTAGCTAGAAAACATTTAAAAGAAAACATTTAAAAGATAACCTATTTAAAGTGAGGAAAAAACCTCATGTAAAAAGCAAGAACAGCTGTCTTCAGATAAAAATACTTAATAATTCAAGATTATCCTTTAATAAATAAGATCTGCTTACTTTAATATTTTAAACTGTCATTTAAAAATGATACACCTTGATTTTCACTTATAATTACCTGAGAAGGTGCACTGCAAGAAAGACCTGAAAGCTCAGTTATCCGTGCTGCAGCAGTTGGATTACTGGAGCTGATGAGAACAGGAGGGCTTATTTCCATTGAGTGACGATT
This sequence comes from Bothrops alternatus, assembly GCA_034064705.1. NCBI lineage: Eukaryota > Metazoa > Chordata > Lepidosauria > Squamata > Viperidae > Bothrops > Bothrops alternatus. The sequence goes on from JARGCV010000085.1 coordinate 17,329,416, forward strand.
CTGAGAAGACTGTGAAGCCTTATTGGACATGGTAAGGGAAGTAAAAGAATGGCGTTTTTTGGTGTTCTTCTTCATATCAGTATACTTTTGAACTGAATTGCAATGGGATGTACCAGAGGTGCCTTCTCCAGAATCTACTGTAGAAACTGATGGTTTGTCTAGTTCAATAAGTTGTTTTGCTGTTGAGTTAAACTGCAAGAAAATAACCATAAATATTAACCCTGATTAAAAGAAAAATTGTGTTAGTTCCTTTATAATTATATATTGTGCATTAAGTTATATTTTTGTATCAATCCTGAATGTTTTGAATTCATTACATTTGACTGCTCTATGTACCGGTATATAAATGTTAGAAGAGAAGAAATAGAATCTTTATTCTCTTCTCCATTCATTACTTAATAATATTGAAAAAAAATCTGTGAAGTGAATTATTGCAATCATACCTCTTTGGGATCATGGTTAAAGTAATCTAAGTTTAATTATATCACAAAGTACATGCACATATTGCTTGATTTCTTGATAAAATAATAGAAAACAGGATAAAATAATAGAAAACAGAAAACAAGCTGGTATGGTATCTGCTTAAGAAATATATACCTCTAATCACTTGGGGTATAGATAGAAGCAAAAAAAACCTTAAGAATATGCACAAAAAGGCAATTTTATCTGCCATTAAATCTGTTTAAATTATCAGAAATTTACTTATTAAATAGAATTTTAAAGAGATAAATTAATGATAGACTTCCAGAAAAAAAAATCACATGTAAATATATATGCACACCACATAGATAAAGGCAAAGGTTGCTGGTTATCTGTAAACTTCAACCCCTTTATTGCCAGTTACAAACTTAGAGGAAGACTATGGAAAGATACAGTATCAAAATCCTTTTAAACAATTTTTCCCCAAAAGTCAATTTATCACTGTAAAAATCTGAAAATTAGCAGGTAAAGAAGCTGGGACAAAACTGCAATATCTTCCTTATCATATAACATTCCAAGACTGTTGATTTAAACATGCAACTGGGATACTTACACTGTTCTCCCTCAAAGAAGTCATGCTAAAAATTAGTATCCTAAATTATTAAGATTAGATTTTAACTATCAGTATGAAACTATTTGTCTTTCACACCTTTAGCTAATAAACTTCTTACATTAATTCTCACACAAACTAAAGTTTCTTTTTATATGAGTTTACAATCCTTCCTCATTACTTAATATATTATATAGCCTATGAAACTTTCTTAACCAATAAAATGCACTAGCAGCATTTATAAATTAAAATGTAAGATTGTATTGGACATAACATTTTTTCCTATTTTTCAAGCTTATTTTTATTAAACTTGTCTATTAACCATGACTACCTAATGAGCTTTCCTTTTTATTAAAATGTATTTCTTTCCAGTACTGTATAATCACATTTAATCACAATGTAAACTGTACTTAAAATTATAATGCAATGCTCAGTGTAAGATTGGATAATAAACTGCATTAGTCCCTTACAATATCTTAAATTTCTCCCTTAAGAGTGCATCTGCTATAGCAGTTTTCATTTCAGCAATAAATATTAATATCAAACTTCTGAAAAACTGAAACTAGACAGAGCAATAACCTCATTTTGTTTTCATTTGTGATTAGGCAAGCTTACTGCACAAAAAGATAAAGGTAAGCTTTTCTAACCTATAATTTGGTTGGAAATTTTGTTAAGGATATGAATACTGTAATTTAAACTAAGGCTAAAACATTAAGTCTCATTTAAAGAGCACTATTATGAACCATTCATTATAGGAGGAATAATACTGGCCAGGTTACAGTAGTGGCCAAAATTGTGGAATTTTTTGGGAAAAGTGTACATTTGAGGTTTAATGGCTAATAACACCACTGTCTTTTGAAGTAGTACCATAAAACTATATATCAATGGAAAGATAGGTTAATCAAGAATGTAATGCAATCATGTTTGTTCAATTATCTGTATTCTATGAAAGGTTATAGCCAAATAACCAGAAAAAGGAAGCACAACTTGCTTAGGTTGATATCAGGTAGCTTTCCTTCATCTGATTGTAGCCAATGAGCATGAGCATTTAGAGAGCCAATCAGGTGTCATCTTGTTTTGGCAATGAGCCAATCAGATCACAGTAGGATTCAGTTATTGATGTCATGTATTGAAGTTGAGAGGAGGATATCAAGTTGGTTGGGGTTTTTTGTGTTCTTTCATTTAGTGAGCTTGTAAAATGTAATAAAATTAAAGTAATGGTGCAAAGAGTTGACTGGTCGTCCAGAAAGCGATGTAAAATAGTATTATTAAATGAACAAGGCTACAGTTAGAAAGAAATTAGAAGAAAAATTGGTGGAAACTTAACCAAAGGTGGCATTTCTAAGTTATTGAAGAGGTATAAGAAGACTCAGTCACTACAAAGCCACACTGGTAAAGGCAGGAAAAGGTGCACAACAGCAAGTGATGATAGAAGAATTAAGAAACTGTGCCTACGTGACAGAAGAAAATCATCTGGGTGTATATAAGATGAAATGGCGCAATGTAATGTGAAGTTGAGTGCAAGGACTGTTCGGTACAGACTGCAGGAATTTAGCCTAAAATCTAGAATTCCACGAAAAAGTCACTTTTATCTCTCAAACAAAGGTTGAAAAGACTAAACTGGGCTAAAACCCTTGTTACTTGGACAGAGGAACAACGGGACAGTGCTATTTGGAGTGATGAGACCAAGCTCTCCGTTTGGTAGTGATGGCATAAAATACGTAAGGAGAAGAATCGGAGAAGATTTGCATCCTGATTGCATTACATGTACCGTGAAACACCCAGTCAGTGTTATGATCTGGGGTTGTATGACATCAAAAGGTGTGGGCAGAATTTGTGTGATTAATGGGAATGAATATAAATGGCTAAAAATACAATAATGAAATACTTGAGCCCAAACCAAAGCCTTCCACACATGATCTTTTCCAAGACAATGAAGCATTTATATTTCAACAGGATTCAGCTCCATGTCATGTTGCTGCTGTGTGTAAAAAGTGGGTTCAAGATAATCAGATTCCACTGCTGGAATGGCCTGGGAATAGCCCAGACCTTAACCCAATTGAAAATCTATGGAGTCGACTAAAGAAACTTGTTAGTCAGAAGCAATCCAGCAATAAAACCCAGTTAATAGAAGTAATCATTCAATCTTGGTTTCACATTATAACAGCTGCAGAACTAAAGGACTTGGTTCACTCCATGGGAAGACGTTGTAAGGCCGTAATTCATGCTAAAGGTTACCCAACTAAGTATTAACTGACATAGTGATAATTTTTGTATATCTCATTTTTTCTATGGTGAGAATTTTTGTATATGTCATTTTTTCTATGTGCTTCACTTTTCTTCTTTAGAACTGCTATTCTAATAGCAAATCATTCATAAGAGTTATTTAATTACATTCTTGATTAAATTATCTTTCCATTGATATATAATTTTATGTTACTACTCAAAAAAAAGTGGCTATTAGCCATCAAACCTCAAATGTATACTTTTCCCAAAAGGTTTCCACAATTTTGGCCACTACTGTATATATGTTGGAACTGAACGCAGGATAATTCTAAGCAATTTGCTTCCTTGGAAATTTAGCCAACTTCATTAGCATTCAGTATTTATTATGACATGTGATTAAAAATCTAAAATATTCTGACTACTGAAAATTATTGTGCAAATTTGTCAATATTCAAACATTACTAATAATCAGTTTTACAGTATTTTATTATTTAGTTCCTGATAAAGAGCTAAGCATATATGTCTGTCATATAGATGACTGGGATCTGATTTCTTGATGAGAAGCTAAGGGCAATTCAGTGATAATGCCTAGGGTAGTTCAGTGATAGAGCCTGGGTATCTTCATAGAGATGCTGTTTAAATTTAATACATAATTAACCCATATGAACTTTAGTAGAGATAGTCAACCTACGATGGTAATGAAGCCTGCTCATACGATTGCAAGTGGTGATAGCCTTTAAGCCAGGGGTCCCCCCCGCCAGGGGTCCCCACCCCCCCAGCCATGGCTAGTTAGGTCTTCCACCTCCAGCCATGCGGTGAGTCTACAGGAGTCAGGGCTGGGGCCGGAGATTGGCGGAACAGAAGCTGTCTTGCCCAGTGCAAAGGTCCTCCGGCAGCTGAGCTTCCTCCTCCCTCCCTCCCTCCCTCCCTCCTGACAGCCAAGCTGGGCTGAGCTCCCTTCACTCAGCTCTCCAAGTTTGCAAGACAACTGCACGCCAGCCCAGCTTGCAACCGGGTTCTCCCCCAAAGCTTCATTAGAGCAGGGCTTTTCAATCAGTGGTACGGGTACCATCTGTGGTACATTGGCACCTGGCAGGGAGTACGCGACCATTTTAGGAAAGTGGTAGCAGGGGAAGGGAATGAGCTGAACCAGTGGCAGCACCGAACAAGCCTGAGCAAGAGATGGCTGGAGCTGCAGGGCTGTCAGGGCTCAGCGGAAGCACCAGGATCAGTGCCGCTTTCCAGCTGATCAGTGCTTCGTTGGGGCTGTCAGGGCTCAGTGGAAGCACCAGGATCAGCACCGGGCTCCAGCTGGAACTCAGAGCTGATCCTGGCACTTCTGCTGAGCCCAGAAGAAGCGCCAATCAGCTGGAATGCTGCAGCATCTCCAGGGTCTTGTGATTTACATTCAGATACTTGGCAACTGATTCATATTTATGATGGTCAGTGTCCCAGGGTCATGTGGACTGACCAAAACCTGCTGCAACCACCCAACAGATGGGTGGAATAAAAACCAAACACCCCCACTCAACCTCCGCTGCCAATCCCCAACAGAAATGCTCATAACAATGAAAACCTCGAATAGGAGGAAGAGCGCCGCTGGGTGGGCAGGCAGGTGTCTTGCTCGGCTGTGGCTTGGGGGGCACTTTTTTCAGTGCCATTGTAACTTTGAACAGTCATTAAGCGAATTGTTGTAAGTCGAGGACTACCTGTACTTTATCACTTTTTTCCTCTTTTGGGGGGGCATCAAGTTTTTGATACCTTGCTAGGCGACTGGTGGTACTCGGATATTGCCATATCCTAAAAGTGGTACAATGGGTGAAAAGGTTGAAAAGCCCTGTGTTAGAGAGAGACACCCCCCCCAAGGTATGTTTCTGTGTGGGGCTGGTGTCTTTTTCTCAGGGTGCAAATAGGGGCAGGGAAAAGCTACCTTTTATCTTAAGCACTGGTCTCCAAGGGGAGATGTTTGCATCTTGTGTAAGAGTGCTGAGCTCTAGTGCTGGAGTTTTTTTATTTTGATGCTCCGGGATGCCTTGTGTTTTGGAAACATCCTGCCTGCTTTTCGTGGTTTAATTTTTTTTTGGGGGGGGAGCGCGCACACGCGGGCGCATTTAAAAGGCTTTCACTGCTTGGAAATCAAACCTTTGCAAGTTGAGGCAGCTGCATGCTTTGGGTTTCTTTGCAAAGAGCCTTTGCTATGCTGAGTTGGTTTGGTCTCGGGTTTTTTTTTTTTAAGGTTTTCTCAGCATTTCCTCCTGCTAGGTACCTCTTCTTCCTCCTCCTCTTACTCACTTTCCTCCTCTCCCCCTCCTGGCACCCCAACCAGGCTCACACTCCTTTCTTCATGCAGCTCTCCAAGCTTTCAAGCCAAGCAGGCTCCTACCCAGCTTGCAGTGGGGGAGGGGAGGGAGAAGCTACGTTTCCCCTTTAGCAATGTCTCTCCAAGAGAATCCCTCTCTCATTTGCATCTTTTTCAAGACTGCTGGGCTTGCACAGAGCTGAGTTGGTTTGCTCTCTAATTTTCTCAGCACTTCCTCAACAACGTGCTGGGTCTTTGGTTTGTTTTGCTGGAAGGCTGAGTTAGGACCATCTCTTCCTTCCCTTCTAATCTCGAAGAGAAACACTATACTGAACCACTGAAAAGTCATTCACACCTCTTTCTGCTCCCCCCTCGTCTTTGATTGGGGGTTTCTTCTGGAGCAGAAGCAGAGCAATTCTTTCAGTGAAGGTTTCTCTCAGTCTTCCGATTTTCTTCTAGAGCAGAACAATAAAGCCTCTTCCTGTGAAGGCTTTTCCATGCCTTTATTCTAACGTTTCCCTGGAGAAAAAGAAAGCCTCTTCTAGTGAAGTTTTCCCTGTGTGTTTATTCTGATTTTCCTCTGGAGCAAAATCATCTGGTGGCAGGCCTTAAGTCAGAATCCCACACTTATTTTAGTCTGTGCATGGCCTGACCATTATTTCATTTATCACTTCTGTCTGTGACTCTTTTCTGAACTGCACACTTGTCTCAGTCACAGTTTTGGTAAGCCCACACATTAAACCTAGCCAAAATGAGTAAAAAACAAACTTCACTGGAGAGCTTTCAAAAGGGGGAAAGACCAAATGATGAGACAGCAGAAGACTGTAAGACTGCCAATAAAAAGAAATCTACATTTAAAAGAAAATTCCAAGAGTCTTACTTAATGTTGTGGGTGTCTCTGGACCAGCTGGGGAGGTGTCGGAGGATGAGGAGGGGGAGCCGGGCCCCTCTGAGTGTTTGCCCCTCCCGGCAGCTGAGCCAGGCCCCTCTGAGTGTTTGCCCCTCCCGGCAGCCGAGCCAGGCCCCTCTGGGTGCTTTCCCCTCCCGGCAGCCGAGGCAGACAGGGAGGAGATTGAGATGCAGTCTGCATCGGAGTCTCAAGGTGCAGAATCAGACTTGGAACAGGAGAATGTATGGCTGGATCCGAGAGTTCGAAGGGTTAATAGGAGGAGGGTTCAGTTAAGTAGAAAAAGGAAGTGACGTATCGGAAACTGTATTAGAGGAGGAGAGAGAAATTAAGCCTTTGTCACGAGCAACGTTAATTAGAGATTGGCATGGAAACTTTCGCAGTGAGTTGAAACGGAGTTTTCTGGTGTTTTTGAAACCTACCGAAAAATAATGAGGTCTTGGACAATGTGATAAAGAAAGATTGTTTTAATTGGAAGGTGGGAGGATAGCATATTTATCCTAAATGTAAATAAATCAGTGTTGGCCGTTCCGGCCAAAATAATGCCAACAGTTTGCTTTGAAATGACTTCGTTTGAAATGTGTTAATTAAAAACTATTAAAGACATCTTTATTTGGATTTTAATGAGCTGAGTGTGGCCAGACATAACAGATTGCTCGTGACACAAAAAAAGAACAGAAAAGACAAAAATTAGTCCGAGCTTTCAGTGACGTCATGGAGCAACTCCTCGCTGATAACCCGGCTCTGCATCAATTAGTTCAAACTCTCCAGCAACAAATTGGACATTTGCAACAGCAGATTCAGGCCGCAGGAGCCCCAGCTCCAGCCCCCCCTCCCAGACGGAGCAGATGTTATTTAGCCTTGCCTGATAAGTTTACTGGAGAGCGTAGTAAATTTCCAGCTTTTTTAAACCAATGCAAAACATTCATTGCCTCAACTCCAGCAGACTTCCAGCTTGATGAAACGAAAGTAGCTTTCATTTTAAGTTTACTCTCTGGGACAGCTGCTGATTGGTCGTCTCCTCTGATAGACGGACAAGATCCTGTCCTGAGCAATTATGCAGGATTCTGCCAGCTGATGGAAAGAGAATTTGTTGACCCCCTTCGTAGACAAAATGCCACCCGGCGGATACGAGAGCTACGTCAAGGATCGCGCTGCGTAGCGGAATATATCTCAGATTTTCGCCGCCTAGCTCAAGAAATTAATTGGAATGATGAGGCTCTCATGGAAATCTTTCTAGATGGTCTGTCTTCCCAGATCTTGAATGGATTGAAAGTTACTGAAATACCCGCAACCCTGGATGCATTATACCAACATTGTTTGGCTATTGAAGCGCGAACGCAAGCCATGGATGCCCGCCTGGTCAAACAGATGGTTCCAGTCACCGGAAGTGCCAAGCCAGTTCCTGCACCACGCAGAGGATTCCAGACCCTACCTATCACTCCACCCGTCCCGGCCCCCAGACGTATTTTCCAATCATTGCCGGCTTACACTGAGAGGCGTCCCGTACCCATGGCCAGAGAGGAGCCCATGGATCTTGGGGCAGCCAGATCACGCTTGACCGAGGCTGAGAAGACAAGACGGAGAGTTGAGGGATTGTGCCTGTACTGTGGAGAGATGGGTCACTTCGTCATGGCCTGCCCCCAGAAGAGACGTGCTACGGCAGATCCTACTCCTATTCCAACTCGGCCTCCCACTCAGCAATTTCAAGCCACCTTGCCGGGAAACGGCCAGAGCCCGGCCTGATGGAAACATTGGGTCGGGCAGGCGCCAAACCCAGTTCCAGTTCCGCAGACAAAGACCCCGGTCCTCCAAGACATCTGATCCTAGCAACCAATATACTTCTGGGAAATCATGCCCAGGGCATTCCGGCACACGCCTTGTTGGATTCTGGAGCCACCACCAACTTCATGAATGAAGCTTTTGCTCGTCAGCATGCCATACCTTTGTGCTCTGTAAAGCCGCCTATGTTGGTTGAGACAATTGATGGTCGTGAATTGTTGTCTGGACCGATCAAGTTTATGACCCAGCCCATACGCCTGGTCATAGGACAACATGAAGAAGCCATCCAATTCTATGTTACCAAGGGACTTCATTTCCCCTTAGTTCTCGGCTTAGCCTGGTTGAGAACCCATGATCCTTGTGTGGTGTGGTCCCAGAACTTTGTTTCATTTCCCAGTTTGCAATGCGTTGACCACGTACGCCAAGTTTGCGCAGCCCAGCTACCATCCCACTCTGACATCACCTTGCCGGCCGACCTAGCGGACTTTGCAGATATATTCAATGAGAAAGAGGCGGACCAATTGCCTCCGCATAGACCATATGACTGTGCCATTGATTTGCTGCCAAATGCCAAACTTCCAGGGGGACGCCTTTACTCCATGTCAGAACCCGAGTTGGCCGCCTTAAAAGACTTTGTGGACAAAAACCTGGCCAGAGGTTTCATTCGTCCCTCTTCCTCGCCTTTGTCAGCTCCTGTGTTATTCGTGAAGAAGAAAACCGGAGATTTACGCCTATGCTGTGACTATCGCAAGCTCAATGCCATCACGGTGCGCAACCGGTACCCTCTGCCTTTAATTCCTGATCTCATGGACCGTCTCCGATCAGCGGCCATCTTCACCAAGATAGACTTACGGGGTGCTTACAACCTGGTTCGCATCCGAGAGGGAGACGAGTGGAAGACCGCGTTTGGGACCAGGTATGGCCATTTTGAATATACAGTCATGCCCTTTGGACTCACCAATGCTCCGGCCGTTTTTCAACATTTCATGAATGACATCTTCCGGGATTTATTAGATCAATTTGTGGTGGTTTACCTCGATGACATCCTGATTTACTCCCCGTCACGAGCAACTCATCTTCAGCATCTCCGACAAGTTCTGCAACGCTTGAGAGAGCATCACCTTTACGCCAAGTTAGAGAAATGTCAATTCTATCAAACCACCATTGAGTTTCTGGGACATGTGATTTCTCCACAAGGCATCGCCATGGATCCTGGCAAGGTTGAGGCCTTGCAAACCTGGCAACCACCATGTAAAGCAAAAGATGTCCAAAGACTTTTGGGATTTGCGAACTATTACAGGATATTCATTCCGAGATTTTCTGCCTTGACTGCGCCCCTTACTAGACTGTTACGGAAAGGCATTAAGTTTCGGTGGGGCGATGCTAAGCAACAGGCGTTTCAGACCCTCAAAAAGGCTTTTGTTCAGGAACCCATTCTAAAGTATCCAGATCCTTGTCGTCCCTTTGTAGTGGAGGCCGACGCCTCAGATGTTGCTGTAGGGGCCGTGCTTCTTCAAACACGCCAAGATGGCGGCCTCCTGTTTCCGTGTGCTTATTACTCCAGGAAACTAAATCCCTCCGAACGCCATTATACCATTTGGGAGAAGGAGCTATTAGCCATCAAGACGGCTTTTGAGACCTGGAGACACCACCTGGAAGGAGCCAGCTACCAAGTTGAAGTTCGGACTGACCATAAAAACTTGGAATTTCTGCAATCTGCCAGGAAATTGAATCAACGTCAGATCCGTTGGTCTTTGTTCTTCGCTCGATTCAACTTCAAAGTCACCTACATTCCGAAAGGGTACAACAAAAGAGCAGATGCCTTGTCCCGTAAACCTGAGTATCTACAGATCAAGGACCCCTTGCCGCTTCGAACCATTCTGCCTGTCGAATCGATCGCAGCCGTGCACGATCCGGTAGATCTACGACGACAGATTAGGGAAGCGCAACAACTAAATGACTTTGCGATACGGAAGAGACAAGAGGTGGGTCCCGACTCACCTTGGACCTTGTCCGAGGGTCTATTACGCTTCCGCAACCTGTTATATGTTCCAGCAGGCCCACTCCGTGGTCTCATTCTGACTCAATGCCATGATAACCCTGCGGCGGGTCATTTTGGTTTCTTTAAGACTCTCCACTTAGTGTCTCGGACTTTTTGGTGGCCCAGGCTTCGCCGTGATGTTCAGTCTTATGTGAATTCCTGTGTACGGTGCCATCAGGCAAAACATGCCACGGGAGCCCCTCCGGGATTGTTACAGCCGTTACCCACGCCGGAGAGACCCTGGGGGGCTATTTCCATGGACTTCTTGACTTGTCTACCTGTTTCTGCCGGCTACACCGTTGTCTTTGTAGTGGTGGACATGCTGACCAAAATGGCACATTTCATTCCTTGCCGAAGAATACCATCAGCCAAGGTCACTGCTCAGCTGTTCATTCAACATATCTTCCGGCTACACGGGTTGCCTGACAAAATAGTGTCCGACCGAGGAACCCAGTTCACCTCGACGTTCTGGAGAGAACTCATGTCTGCGCTACAAGTCCAAGTTAATCTAGCCTCCACGCATCACCCAGAGACTGATGGGGGTACAGAGAAAGTGATTGGCATCCTGGAGCAGTATTTGCGTTGTTTCATCAACGACCAACAGAACGATTGGTCCAAATATCTCTCCGTGGCCGAATTTGCTTTCAACAACTCTCAGCACACTTCCACTCAGACCACTCCGTTTTTGGCCAACTACGGATATCATCCCAGATTTTTCCCGCTCACGCTCCTTGATTCTCCAGTTCCAGTTGCGGAGGAATATTTATCCGAGCTCCAGTCAGTCCAAGAGATGGTTAAGCAGCACTTGGCTAAGGCCAAGGAAGACTACAAGAGGGTTGCAGACCGCTCTCGTCGCGACACGCCGCCGTTAGCTGTTGGAGATCGGGTTTGGCTCTCCACCAAGTACTTGTTTCCAGGGAGAATTCACCGCAAGCTTGACCAACGTTTCCTAGGTCCTTTTCCTGTGGAGACGGTCATCAATCCAGTGACCTATCGTTTGACTTTGCCTAGGTCTCTTCGTGTACATCCCGTGTTTCATCGCTCCTTGCTTGTTCCTGTATACCCTGATTCTCCGCTTCGACCTCCTGATCCGGGCCCTACAGCTCGCCGTGCTCACGTTCCTGTTTCCCGGTTGGAGGTGTCCGGCATCCGAGATTCCCGATGGCTCAACGACCGCTTCCAATATTTGGTTGATTGGACCGGGGGTGGGCAAGCCGCTTGCTGTTGGGTTGATGCTCATGATATTGCGGCTCCTGAGTTAATTCGGGATTTTCATGCTGCGTTTCCCTACAAACCACATCCCCTGCAACGGACCCGAGGGGAGGGGCCTGCGGGGGGGGATAGTGTTGTGGGTGTCTCTGGACCAGCTGGGGAGGTGTCGGAGGATGAGGAGGGGGAGCCGGGCCCCTCTGAGTGTTTGCCCCTCCCGGCAGCCGAGCCAGGCCCCTCTGAGTGTTTGCCCCTCCCGGCAGCCGAGCCAGGCCCCTCTGGGTGCTTTCCCCTCCCAGCAGCCGAGGCAGACAGGGAGGAGATTGAGATGCAGTCTGCATCGGAGTCTCAAGGTGCAGAATCAGACTTGGAACAGGAGAATGTATGGCTGGATCCGAGAGTTCGAAGGGTTAATAGGAGGAGGGTTCAGTTAAGTAGAAAAAGGAAGTGACGTATCGGAAACTGTATTAGAGGAGGAGAGAGAAATTAAGCCTTTGTCACGAGCAACGTTAATTAGAGATTGGCATGGAAACTTTCGCAGTGAGTTGAAACGGAGTTTTCTGGTGTTTTTGAAACCTACCGAAAAATAATGAGGTCTTGGACAATGTGATAAAGAAAGATTGTTTTAATTGGAAGGTGGGAGGATAGTATATTTATCCTAAATGTAAATAAATCAGTGTTGGCCGTTCCGGCCAAAATAATGCCAACAGTTTGCTTTGAAATGACTTCGTTTGAAATGTGTTAATTAAAAACTATTAAAGACATCTTTATTTGGATTTTAATGAGCTGAGAGTGGCCAGACATAACACTTAAATTACGGATTCATTGCAACAGGTGATTCACATGCTCCAAACCCGCTTTGTATAATATGTGGTAACGGGCTATCCAATGAAGCCATGAGACCTTTATTTGTTTATTTATTTAGACAATTTACAATAAATGTAATGCGCTTGTATCATCCTGAACCTCCCCCCATCCATGGAAAAATTGTTTTCCTTGAAACCGGTCCCTGGTGCCAAAAAGGTTGGGGACATCTGTTTTAAGCAACACCCCGTTCTCCCTGAAGGTGTTAAAAGAATGTGTGGATCATTAAACAAAGCACAGGGTTCTTCAGGGGTGGGAGAGGACCTGGGCGGCCTAGGCTCTTGGGACTCCCTGGGACTCTCAAGGCCTTTCCCACCCCTTGACATATCCTTGCTCTGCTTCCTGCTCCTCAGGATCCCCATAGTGCTTGGGCCTCCTCCCCGACCCTTCACCCATTGTGCAGTTACTTTTTGAAGATCACCAGAGCTTTCCTCAGTGCTGTGCAGACTGCTTTAAGGCAGCAAAATAAAGCAATTTATCTCTGGGTCGCATGACAACCTCCTAGAAGCAGCTGTCATTTCAATGCAATGTGGGTATGCTGAAAATGGTGGCCTCTTCCTGGAGACAGCCACAAAGCTCAGATGCAAGTGGCCTGCCCTCCTTCTCCTTTATAAGGCCTTGGTAAGGCTACACTTGGAATACTGCAAGTTTTAGTCACCACAATAAAAAAAGATGTTGGGATTCTGGAAAGAATGCCAACCTGGTTTTGATCTACCTCGCTCTGTCTGAACAAAATTGAACAGAATTAGGTGTGATACTTTGCCCTATATCAGTGAGGATGAAAAGATTCTCCTTAACTATTAAACATATTGTGCAAGATTGTCCACAATGTGTATTCTCTGGTTCCCTAGAAGATCTGCACAAAACAACGCCAAAGGCAATCACCTGGATAGCTGAACTGGATATCCACTTATGATGAGGCCACTGCCATATGCCCGTAGAAGCTTTGTACAATTATATGGATTGCATGTATATGTTTACTTCTCTTCTGTCATGTTATCATCGTATGGTAAATAAATAATAATGATTCAATTTGCTAAAAAAGTGTCATTTGATTAAAATCTAGAGATTTTCTACTCATCCATGCGGTCCAAGATAAAAAAAGGATAAAATGTGTTTGTGTGTGTATTCACATTAATTCAACATTAAAGAAACTTAAGATTCTTTCACCTCAACATATGAAATAGGAAATATTCCAATTCTGTCAGCCAACATTCCTTCAGCCCAATTTTCATCTACTCGGCGAATCACAGTAAGAATATCATCCTGGATATAAAAGAAGAAAATAAAAAGGTAGGAAAGTTTCCAAGTTCTAATTAAACATTTTATTTTATTTATTTTATTTTCCTGACATTCAGACCATTGAAATTTTTAAAAAGTCAACTTACATATTTTCAGATGAAAATTTATTTCAATTGTATATTCCTATTATTAAGAATTTGAAAAGCATTCTAGGAACTAATCAATCATTTATCAGGTGAAATAACTGCTAAGTAACAACAACTCAACTGCTTTTTTTCAGCATTAGAGTACAGCTCTCAATATATCTCAATTCTATAATATGTTATATATTCTTAGTTGTTATGAGTAGCTACAATACTTAGAAACCAATTATTCAACGTATGTACATGCAATATTCTTAGGGATTAATGAATTTAAAAATGTCCATGATAAAGATACAAAGAAAATTATAAACATAGAACATGGATAAGAAATTTTGGCTTTTAAGACATTGCTAGCTTTCATATCTCAGCATCATTTATCATTGTTTTTAATGTATGGGGCTCCTGAGAGTATTTTGTTTAAATTATATTTGGAGGATCACAAAATAAATTAATCAGAAACCTACCTGGCCCAGCACAATACTGATTCTAAAAGACTCATGGTATAACTATGCCTGGACCATGAAAAAATTCTAGCAAGCAAACTAACAGTTTATCTAAACAAAATACACTGTACACAGCAAAGGACATATTGTAAATATTTATTTTCATATTTATATATTTTCACAAAAATATATCACAAATTCTAATTTATCTTGAATTATCAACATGTACAACAGAATACTAACCTTGGAAATGGAAGATGAGGTTCAAATACTATTTCTCTAAGATAATTTAAAGTTATATTTTTAATTTAAAATACGTTAAGAATATAACTTTGATTTTCTTTAGAAAAAAAGTTGAAAAATTATAACAACATTTGACACATGGTAAACTTGTAGGCTAACAAGTATTTCAACATTGCTGAGATTATGAAAACACAACTATAAATTTTTACCTTTGAAAAGGGTAAACAATCCTTGTCAGCTTCCTTATCTTTAACTTCAAAGTCATAAAGTGCTTTGCACTGAGGTTGAGGCTGAGGTAATGGTTTAATTATCTGGACAAAATTGGTAGGAAAAAATCCATGGATACCATTGACTTCTCCATGATACCAATTTTCATCAACTTGCCGACGTAATATGATGATGTCACCTTTGTTGAATTTAAGATCTCCAGGCTCTTTTCCCTCATAGTTATATAATGCTTTGGCACAAGGTAATTGAGGTACACCCTACAGAAACAAACCAGATAAATTTTAGTTACAAAATTTAAACTATCTACCTACATCAAAATCAATCCATAAGGCTGAACCATAGATGATGTACAGAAAGGTTTAAACTATACTGTAGTAATTATAGTTGTAATTTACCCAGTGGTAGGATTCAGATATGTGAACAACCAGTTCTCTGTGTGGATGCCGCTTCCAGAAGTCCATTCTGGGCCTGGGCAACAACAAATTACCGGTAGCTACCGGTCTGCCGAAGTGGTGCGAACCGGCTGAATTCCACCACTGAATTTACCTATCAACAGTTGTAATTTACCCACCAACCATTTTTAAAAGACAAAAATATTAATACATGAGCATATTATCTAAACCAATGATTTTTAAACTGGAGATGATTACGCCCAAGGGTAATCTGTGCATATCCGGTAGATATGGAACAATCGTACTGGTAACCCTCAATTTACAACCAAAATTGGAACTGGAATCATGTACATTGTTAACTGAGATATCATGTGACTGTTTCAGTCAACAAGCACAATCCCAGTTGCGGTTAAGTGATCTTACAGGTCATTAACTGAAAACTAAGATAAAGAGTGGAGGTTGCTCAGGAGGGTGGGAAAGTACCTGGGAGGTCTGGTGCAGGCCATCTCTGTTCAGGAGCTGAAAATTACGCAGGATTTTCAGCCTCTCAGCAGAGAGACACTCATTTGCAGTCTGTTATGGGCCTCCCAACTCCCCTGAGGTACCCTGTAGTTCTTATGCTGCCTCCCTGTTCAGGATATGAAAACCCCCTCTGCCAAATCCTCAAAAGATTTTCAGACCCTGAGCAGGGAAACACTTACATGCAGCTTTCTCGGGGCCTCTCCCAACTTCCTGTGCTCCTTATTTTACCTTTCAAAGAGCTCGTGGGTGTAATTTTGTTTTATCCTTAGAATTTAGAGTCAAATGTAACTTTGAATAATATTGTATTGTGTGAGACTATAAATATCAGCAAACGAAACTATATTAAAAAATTATCTCCTACTCCATAAACAGGCAATTAAATACTCTATATTGTTGCAAAGAGCTAGAAATATTAATGGAACTTTATGTAAGAGGACAACAATGCTGTGAAGAACAAATGCAGCCCCAGCTTGTACAGAAAAATATTCTCAGCCTCTTCTGATGTACACATATTCACAGATTATAAGAACATTCAATATGTGGCTAAAAGAGTGGAGTAAAGGGGAAGGCTTTGGATATATTAGTCATGATGTCAGCAGCTGGTCCAATGAAAAAATGTACAAAAGAGATGGTTTGCATCCATCAAAGAAAGGGACTGAGTTATTTGGCTATAAATTCACAGATTTTCTGGAGGAATATTTAAACTAAACAGCGGGGACAGTGAACTAACTGATACAGAACATCCCTGTCCACGGCAATATAAAAATTATAGGGCTATCAGTGCATGTAACATAGATGTGTGTGTGGACAAGAACATCAACCTTGCTGTCAAGCAAAATCAAGCTCTTAATAGCGAGTGCCACACAAAATGCACTAACCAAATAGGTGATAAGACATTAGGGGAACTCAGGCACCACATACCGTAGGTTATGTAGGAAGTAAACACAGGGTCGGTCATAAAGGACTCAAATGTCTATACACCAATGTACAGAGTATGAACAGCAAACAGGGTGAACTAGAAATTCAGGTTAATGAGGGCAGATATGATATTGTTGCCATTACGGAAACATGGTGGGATGAAACCCACAAATGGAACACACAGCTAGAGGGATTTAAATTATTTAAAAGAAACAGACCAAATAAAAGAAGAGATAGAGTTGCTCTCTACATAAGAAATAACTACATCTCTACAGAAGTAGAACACAACAATGATGAAAACTGTCCTGAATGCATATGGGTCAATATAAAAGGGGGGGGATGACATTGCCATAGGTGTATACTATAGGCCACCCAACCAAACACAGGAAATATATGAACTTTTTGCTAGTCAGCTAACTAAGGTATGTAGGAAGCACATCACAATAGTAATGGGGGACTTTAACTACCCTGACATCAACTGGGAGACAAACTCTGCACCAAGTAGAAGATCAAACAGATTCCTGACAAACCTAGCAGACAACTTTGTCTCCCAAAAAGTACAGAAGGGAACTAGGGGATTAGCCATTTTGGATCTAATTCTCACTAACAGAGATGAAATGATAGAAGGTGTTGAAGCCATAGGAACCTTGGGAGGAAGTGATCATGCAATGTTGGAATGCAACATTATGGAAGCACAAGCAATAGAACACAGTCAAACTAGAGTCTTGGACTTCAAGAGAGCTAATTTCAATAAACTTAGAGAGGGTTTGGGAAGGATTCCATGGATGAGAATCCTCCAGGGGAAAACAACTCAAGAGGCTTGGGAAATTTTGAAAAGTGAGATAACAAAGGCCCAGTCTAACACAATACCAACAAAGAGGAAAAATAACAGCTCTCAAAAGAAACCAGCATAGCTGCATAAAAGAACTCTCTGATCAATTGAAAGATAAAAAGGACAAGTATAGAAAGTGGAAAGAGGAACACATAACTAAGTCAGAATATCAGCAAATAGCCCGAGCCTGCAAAGATGAAGTGAGGAAAGCTAAGGCTCAAAATGAACTAAGGCTTGTGACCAAAGTCAAAAATAACATGTATTCTTTCAACATGTAAAAATAACATATATTCTTTCAACATGTAAAAAAACAAGAAAAAAGTGAAGGAAACTATTGGTCCATTAGTGGGTGAAAGTGGCAAGAAGGTAACAAGCAACAGGGAGAAAGCAGAACTATTTAACTCGTTTTTTGCATCTGTCTTTACACAAAGGGAAAAAACAGACCAACCTATCAAAAATAGTGCCATAAAAAAACAAAATAGAAATACAAGTTAAGATAGGCAAGAAAATGGTAAGTGAGCACCTGTCCAGCCTAGACGAGTTCAAATCACCAGGACCAGATGGATTACACCCCAAGGTTCTCAAGGAATTGGCAGATGTGATATCAGAACCACTGAACTATATTTTTCAAAGATCCTGGAGCACTGGGGAACTGCCAGAGGACTGGAAAAGAGCTGATGTAATTCCCATCTTCAAAAAAGGAAAAATAAAAAGGACCCAGGAAATTACAGACCTATCAGCCTGACCTCAATACCTGGGAAGATTCTAGAAAAGATAATCAAACAACGAATCAGCGAACACCTACAGGCAAACAAAGTCATTACTAAAAGCCAACACGGGTTTGTCAAAAACAGATCATGCCAGACAAATCTTGTTGCATTCTTTGACCAAGTGACAAAATTAGTGGACCAGAGGAATGCTGTGGATATAATTTACTTGGACTTCAGTAAGGCATTTGACAAAGTAGATCACAACCTACTACTTGATAAGATAGAAAAATGTGGGTTAGACAGCATCACCACCAGATGGATCCATAGCTGGCTGACCAGCCGTACTCAGCGTGTGGTCCTCAATGGAACCACATCTACATGGAGGGAAGTGTGTAGTGGGGTGCCCCAGGGCTCTGTTCTGGGCCCAGTGCTCTTCAACATCTTCATCAACTATCTGGATAGGGGATAGATGGGGAACTAATTAAATTTGCAGACGACACCAAGCTGACAGGAATAGCCAACACTCCAGAAGACAGGCTTAGGATATAGGAGGATCTGGACAGACTTGAACACTGGGCGCTATCTAACAAAATGAAATTCAATGGTGAAAAGGGGCGTTGTCTTACCTGAACGCCTTTTCTCAGCATGAAGATGTAGCATCCACCGGTGGGTAATCTCAGCCTTCCTGCTCAGTTTAGACTAAGACCAAACTTTAGCCACACCTCCTTTGGGCGGTCCTTCTCCCAGTTTTGACAAAGCAAAGCTTCATAAGGTCTTGACATAATGGCTCCTTCTGTAAATACACCTTCCTAGACTAACTGTAAAGGGTGGGTGTGGATGCTACATCTTCATGCTGAGAAAAGGCGTTCAGGTAAGACAACGCCCCTTCTCCAGCATGATAGATGTAGCATCCACCGGTGGGACATACCAAAGCCACCCATGTCCCTGCTGGGAGGGAAGTCTAGGCTTGTGATCCATGTGTAGAAACGACCTGCTGCAACACCCTTCTGCCAAAGGAAGCATCTGCCGCAGCAAACTTATTAAGTTTATAATGCCTTATAAATGAAGAGGGGGAAGACCAGGTGGCTGCCCTACAAATTTCCTCAACAGAAGCCTGGGTTGACCAGGCCGCAGAAGTGGCTGCGCTACGCGTCGAATGAGCGGTAATGTTGGCAGGAACCGGAAGAGACTGAACCTTATATGCATGAGATATGCACGCTCTGATCCATCTTCCAATGGTTGAAGACGACACCTTCAGACCCATGGAAGAAGGTTGGAAGGACACGAACAGTGCCTCCGTCTTGCGAAAATGCAAAGTTCACTTGACGTAGTGATGTAAAGCCCTGCGCACGTCTAAAGTGTGCCACAATTTCTCCAGGCAATGTGAGGGGCGCGGACAAAAGTCCGGAAGGACCAGATCCTGAGACCTATGGAACCAGGTATTGACTTTCGGAATGAAAGAAGGATCCAGCCTGAGGATCACTCTGTCATCCAGAAAAATACATAGGTCACTCCTGACCGAGAGAGCAGCCAGCTCCGAAATACGCCTTGCCGATGTGATGGCTACTAAAAAGGCTACCTTTAAGGAAAGAAAGTGAAGTGAACAAGATTTGATGGGTTCAAACGGTGAACTTGTTAACACCTGCAACACCTTTGGCAATTCCTTCGTGGGATATCTGTGTACCACCGGAGGGCCGGTGTTGACAGCCCCCTTAAGGAAAGCCGAAACTGCTGGGTGTTGAGACAACTGAACCTGATTTTCACATGTGAGCACCGTAGACAAGGCCGCAACCTGTCTACGAATGGTATTATGAGACAGGCCCTTGTTCAGACCTTCCAAAAGATATTCTAAAATGATAGGAATGGTAACTGCCAGGGGATCTAATTTCCATGTCGCACACCACGTGCAGAAATGCTTCCACGTGGCGTCGTAAATTCTATTGGTTGAAGGTCGTCTGGAGGCTTGAATTACTGCAATCACTCTAGAGGAGTAGGGCTGTCTAAACAAACTTTCCCGCTCAAGTGCCAAGCGGCTAGTTGAAGCCACTGGGGGGTCTGGATGCTGAAGATGACCCTGAGTGAGAGAAACACGATCTGATGGGATCTTCCACAGTGGGGAGATTGACAGATCCACGAGGTCGGCAAACCACAGTCGCCTTGGCCAGTGAGGGACCAGTAAGATTAGTTCTGCTTGTTCTAGGAGAAGTTTCCGAATGACCGCTGGGATCAGAGGGAGCGGAGGGAATGCGTAAAGCAGTTCCCTGGGCCACTTGCTGTGGAGAGCGTCCGTTCCCTCCGCCCCCCCGCAACGGGAACCTCGTGAAGAACCTGGGCAGCTGGGCGTTTGCTGGTGAAGCAAACAGATCCACCTGAGGGAGTCCGAATCTCCCTGAATAGGGCTGGATCTAAGTGCCACTCTGAGTGGTCTACCTTCTCCCTGCTCAGTGAATTGGCCTGGCGATTCGCTTCCCCGGATATGTGTTCTGCGGTGATGGACTCTAGATTGGATTCTGCCCACAGACCCAGGGCCAGTGCTTCCTGCATGTGTGCCCACGATCTGGTCCCTCCCTGTTTGTTGACATGGGCTTTGGCTGTGACATTGTCCGTCATAATTAAGACATGTTTCCTCTCCACTACGTCGGAGAACCGGCGCAGAACCAGGTGAACTGCCCTGAGTTCCAGCCAATTGATGTTGTGTGCTAGATCCGACTGGGACCATTGTCCCTGAGCTATGTGAGTCTCTATGTGTGCGCCCCATCCAAAGAGGCTGGCGTCCGTGGTCATCACGAGCCTGTGAGGCTCCTTGAAAAGGGACCCCTTGTTCATAGCTGACGACGCCCACAAGTGGAGGGACCGTAATGTGTGGTACGGAACCTTTACCTTCCGTGAGGATGCACTCGCTTCTGGAAGGGAATCAGGAACCACTGAAGGAGTCTGGAGTGTAGTCTGGCCCACGGCACTATTCCCAGACAAGAAACCATCTTGCCCAGCAGCTGAGATAGCTGGACCAGTGGAACTACTCTGTCCTTCTGAATCTTGTGTACTAGAGATCTGATGCTGTCCTTGCGATCCTGGGAGAGATAAACCCTGCACAGATTGGAATCTATGACCGCTCCCAAATGTAAGATCCGAGTAGTCGGAGTGGTATGGCTCTTTTTGAAATTCACGGAAAAACCGTTTCTCTGGAGTGTATCTTGAATGAAGAGAAAGAAATGGTACTGAAAAGAAGAACAGGAGAGTGGTGGTTGTGGGAGATTCCCTGTTGAGAGGAACAGAGACAGCTATCTGCAGACCCGAAAGAAACTCACAAGAGGTGTGCTGTCTCCCAGGGGCACGAATCAAAGATGTGAATGATACCATAACGAGGCTCTTCAGGCCCACAGACTACAACCCATTCCTACTAATACATGTAGGCACAAATGACACTACAAGAAACAACTTCGAAACCATCTGCCATGACTTTGAAGACCTTGGACGGAAAGTGAAGGAACTCGGAGCACAAGTAGTTTTTTCGTCTATCCTTCCAGTGGATGGTCATGGAGAAAGAAGATGGGACAGGATTCTTAAGGTGAACAACTGGCTACGTCAGTGGTGCAAGCAGCAAAGATTTGGATTTTTGAACCATGGAGAAAACTACCTATATGACGGGCTCCTTGCAAGGGATGGGTTGCACCTCACAAAGACAGGAAAGAATGTATTTGGCAAGTGCCTTGCTTCACTTATCAGGAGAGCTTTAAACTAAAACAAAAGGGGAAGGGAAGTAAAAAGTTAAACAAAAATACTCAGCCAATCAAACCAGGTGATATTCCTCCTCTCAGAAATAGAACAAAAGAACAAATGCAAAAAGATTGTAAGAAAAGTGGAGGAGGCAAGTCTGCAATAGGTACCAGTCACAAACTAAAATGCTTCTACACCAATGCACGAAGCATGAGAAATAAAAAAGGAGAGCTGGAGATCTTAATTCAGGAAGATAAATATGATGTCATAGGTATTACTGAAACCTGGTGGGAAAACACACATGGATGGAACACTGACATCGAAGGCTACAACTTATTTTTGTGGAACAGGCTTAACAAAAGAGGAGGGGGTGTTGCACTTTATGTTAAAAAAGCATTTGTCTCCTCAGAGATCCAGGTTTCAGAGAGTGGAAACTCAATAGAATCTGTATGGGTAAGAATTCATGGGGAGAACAACAGAAAGGATACTATTGTAGGAGTCTATTATAGGCCCCCTGGACAAACAGAAGATATGGATGACCTCTTTCTAGATCAAATGGCTAAACTATCAAGAAAGTATGATATAGTGATTATGGGAGATTTTAACTATCCAGACATTTGTTGGGAATCTCTCTCAGGCAAAAGCCAGAAGTCTAATAAGTTCTTATTCTCTCTTGCTGACAATTTCATCCACCAAAAAGTAGAGAAGAAAACAAGAGGATTGGCTATCCTCGATCTAATCCTTACAAACAGGGAGGAAATGGTCGAGGAAATCAGAGTTTCTGGGACCTTAGGAGGTAGTGATCATGTTATCCTTGAATTCTGCATAATAAGGGAAGGAAAGCCAGAGAGGACTCAGACTTCAAAGCTGGACTTCAGACGGGCAGATTTTGATGGACTCAAGAAGAGGGTAGGGGGGATCAAATGGCTGAATGTACTAAGGGATAGAAATGTCCAAGAAGGATGGGATATTTTGAGAAATGCAATACTAGAAGCGCAATCTTTAACAATTCCTCAAAGAAGGAAGAATGGGAAACATCTAAAGAGACCAGGGTGGATAAACCTAGAACTTAAAAACTTGCTAAAAAGGAAAAAAGAAATGTTTAAGAATTGGACGGAGGAATACATATCTAAGGAAGATTATAATGCAATCTGTACAAACTGCAGGGCAAGAATCAGAAAAGCTAAGGTTAATAATGAATTGAGGCTTGCAAGAGAGACTAAAAACAATAAAAAAGAGTTTTGGGGATATGTCAAAAGCAAAAGAAAAGTTAAAGAGGCTATAGGAAGTCTAGAGAACGAGAAAGGGGAAGTGGTCAAAAGTGATCTTGAGAAGGCGGAGATTCTAAACTCCTATTTTGTATCTGTTTTCTCTAAGAAAGATAATGTAATTGCAACTGACCTTCACTGTGCTAGTGAAGAACTAAGAGAATTAAGGCAGGTAATCGACACAGAGAAAGTAAGGGAACACTTAGCTAACTTAAATGAGTTTAAGTCTCCAGGTCCAGATGGATTACATCCTCGGGTACTGAAGGAATTAGCAGAAGTAATTGCTGAACCACTTGCTGTAATCTTTGAAAAGTCATGGAGAACAGGAGAGGTCCCATATGATTGGAGAAGGGCAAATGTTGTCCCTATCTTCAAAAAAGGGAAGAAGGCAGACCCAGGGAACTACAGGCCCATTAGCCTGACTTCAATACCAGGAAAGATTCTTGAACAAATCATTAAGCAACATATATGTCAGCATTTGGATGGGAATTCAATAATTAACAGCAGTCAACATGGGTTTGTAACAAACAAGTCGTGTCAAACTAATCTAATTTCATTCTATGACAAAATCACGGAATGGGTTGATCAGGGAAATACAGTAGACATAGTATTTCTGGATTACAGCAAAGCTTTCGACAAAGTATCTCACACCATCCTCATTGAAAAAATGATCACATATGGGATTGACAGGGTGACTGTTAGGTGGGTTCATAACTGGCTTAGTAACCGTACTCAAAGAGTGGCTATAAATGGCTGCACATCCAACTGGAAGAAAGTCTCAAGTGGAGTGCCACAAGGCTCTGTTCTGGGCCCAGTTATGTTTAATATTTTTATAAATGATTTGGATAAGGGAATTGAGGGGAAACTAATCAAATTTGCAGATGACACAAAGCTAGGAGGGATTGCAAACACCAGAGCAGAGAGAGAAAGGATTCAAAAAGATTTAGAGAAACTCGAACAATGGGCTGCAACTAATAAAATGGTATTTAACAAGGAAAAATGCAAGGTACTACATCTGGGTAAGAAAAATGAAAAAAGCACATATAGTATGGGAGGAATCCAGCTGAGCAGCAGTACATGTGAAAAGGACCTCGGTGTCCTAGTGGATCATCGATTGAACATGAGGCAACAGTGTGAAGCAGCTGCAAAAAAGGCAAACACGATCCTGGGGTGTATCAAGAGAAGCATAGAGTCCAGATCACGTGAAATTATTATTCCCCTCTACTCTACCTTGGTCCGACCTCACCTGGAGTACTGTGTCCAGTTCTGGTCACCCCAGTTCAAGGAAGACACTGACAAACTGGAGCAGGTTCAAAGGAGAGCTACCAAGATGGTGAACGGTCTACAAACCATGTCCTATGAGGAACGGTTAAAGGAATTAGGAATGTTTAGTCTACAGAAAAGAAGACTGAGAGGAGACATGATAGCTGTCTATAAATACCTGAAGGGCTGTCACAGTGCAGAGGGACCAGCCCTGTTCTCACTTGCCCAAGGAAGGACTAGAAACAATGGGATGAAACTGCAGGGGAAAAGATTCAGATTAGATGTTAGAAAAAAATTTCTAACAATAAGGGTGATCGACCAGTGGAACAGGTTGCCACAGGAGGTGGTGAGCTCCCCTTCGATGGAGGTCTTCAAGCAGAGACTGGACGGCCATATGTCTGGGATGATTTAGGGAATCCTGCGTAGAGCAGGGGGTTGGACTCGATGACCCGGGAGGTCCCCTCCAACTCTACGATTCTATGATTCTATCTATTGTGATCTGTAGGTCCCTTTGAACGGAGCAGAATGAACTGGACTGGATGATTAGCATTGTACTCTTACCGGCTTCAACTGAGATGTGCTGCTAATACTGCCAATATTTTTGTGAACACCCTTGGAGCTGATGAGAGGCCAAATGGAAGGGCCCTGTACTGGTAATGTTGACGTGCATGGCAAAATCTGAGGAATTTGCCGTGATGGAGTCGGATGGGCACGTGAAGATAGGCCTCTGTCAAATCTATGGAAGAGAGGAAATCTCCCTTCCTGATGCCGGCCAGAATGGACCTGAGGGACTGCATCTTGAACCTCCTGTAGGTGAGGTAGTAGTTTAGTCCCTTCAGATCCAGAATTGCCCTCCAACCTCCTGAGGCCTTGGGAACCACAGAGAGAATGGAGTAAAACCCCTTTCCCCTTTGTTCCAGAGGAACTGGTTCTATGGCCTCTATTTCTAGCAAGTGAGATATGGCCGTGGACACTTGCAGATGGACACTGAATGAAGCGGTCTGGCGGAATGGACCTGAGTTCTAGGGCTAGGCCGAATCTTATGGTTTCCCTTATCCAGGTATCGTTGATGGTGACCTCCCAAATGTCACTGAACAGAGCTAAGTGACCGCCTATGGGAGGATTTGAATTGGCGTCACTTAGACTTTCTGTATGGGCGGCTCCCAGTCCCACAGAAGGGCCGCTTGGACTGAAATTGGCCCCTGGTTCCTGAGCTTTTGCGGTCCTGCGGACGATCCTGTCTGGGAGAGAAGGATCGGGAACTCCTGGGCCACTCCCAGGACTGCCCAGCTCGAAAGGGCTGTCTCCAGTCCCAGGAACTTCCTGTGCGAAAGTATTGTCTGCGAAATTCCTGTTGGGGTCTCTTATCTACCTTCTTGGAGGGATGTGTTAAGGTTTTACGTTTGTCTTTCCCCTCTATGAGGTACGGGTCCAAAACCGGACCAAACAGCTGAGTACCACTGTAGGTGGATGTAGCCAGACGCCACCTTGACTTTAGGTCTGCCCTCCACTGTTTGAGCCACACGAACCTGCGAGAAGCTACCGTGGCAGCAATGGATCTAGTGGAATACTTAGTTGAATTTAGAGATGTATCTGCCATGTATTCCGCTGCAGCGACCAGTTTACCTAAGGTCTGCTGTGCACGTACCTTATCCGGGGCAATAAGAGCCTGTAACTCACGGAGCCACATAATGGACGTCCTTGCGAAGAAGGATGAGGATGTCGATGCTCTGATAGCCCAGGCCGAAACCTGGTGAGCTCTGCAGAGAGAAAACTCAAACCTCTTGTTCTCCGCTTTGAGATTCTCCGCCATATCTCCAGGAACCGTGGATGTGGAGAACAGTGAAGTTAAAGGAACATCTACTGTAGAAACCTCTAGGAGGGAAGAAAATGTAGATGAAACATTGAAAAGTTTCTTTTCCGTGCTGTTTGGTGGAGGGAGAGTAGCCAAAGAAGCCCACTGCTTCTCCATCATAGTGCGGAAAATCTCCGGGCAAGGAACCTGTTTTTCCTCCGCAACCTGTACTGCAAACAACGGATTAGACTCCTGTGCAGCTGAGGTGGATGGTTTAGGCTCCTGTTCTGTTACTAATTTGGCCGTAGTACAGGCCTTTAACAAAAGTGACCTAAACAAGGAAGGAACGAAGAGACTCGATGTAGGAGGATCAGGAGCCACCTCCTCATCTTCTGACATTTGGATGTCAGTAGCCTGCAAGTCTACAGACTCTGTTTCACCTAACTGAGAGGAAGTCTCAGAAACACCCGAGCCCAGTGAATGGACATGGCCAGTCTGACCTATGGGCAAAGGTGGAGGAGGAGGTGGAATCTGCAAGGCACTTTGACTCATGGAAGATGCCATGAATTGATCAAAAGCCTGATGCATAAATGACTGAAATTGTTGTGCCCATAAGGCCTGTTCAGCAGAACCAACACTAGCTGTTGAGGTTTCAGGTACCTGTGGAGAAATGGAAGCAGAAGTAACAGAAGGAATACAAGGGGGGGAGGAGGAATGGGAAGAATAGGAGGTGGAGGAAGAACAACCTGCTCAGTTCCCCCTTGAGGAGACCAAGCTCTTGGGGCTTGGAAAGAGGGCACTAATGGAGGCTCAAATGGTGAGATGTCCAGCGAAGCAGGGGGAACCACTTCAGTTTCGCTGGACCTGAGCCTCTGGGCTTTGGAGAATTCTCTCTCCAGTGCCTGATGCCTCCTCGAGGCCTCTCTCTCAGAAGCTTTGGAGGGTTCTTTAGCAGTCAAATGCTTGGTTTTAGCTTTTTTCTTCCCCCCGTGTTTAAATCAGAAGGTCTGCATTTAGTTTGAGTGGGGGGAACATCAGAACCCTGCGATGTCTGAGGAGTATCACCATCTGCCATTGCTCACTGAACCTTCCAGACAGGAGAAGTCCAGGAATGGGGGTAAATACGCAGACAAAGTTGCCTGGGAGGGAGGCTTCCCACACCCTGAACAACAGCAATAACAAATGGCCAGACAGCTCACTAACACTGTCTGTTTAGGCCCAGCGGCACAGTGTCGCAAGCTACAAAGAGCAGGTGTCACAAAAATTCTCCCTCAGAGGAATCAGTAATAGTATGTAGAAGAGAATACTTGTCCTGATTGAGGATTAACTCCCTCTCATTGACTCCTTATATCAACGAAATACAGTACATGTGGAAAGGAAACCTCCCCCCTTACCTGAGCCTAACAAAGAGGCTCCTTGCACAAGACAAGGCCCGAACTAGGCCTCAATTACTTGAGCTCAAAATGGCAGCCGTTAATGTAAAAAAAACAAAATGGCGGCCGCTAGCCTCCTGCAAAAGACAAAGTGATGAGGCTAAACGAAGATTCCACAGAATCTATCTAATCTTGGGCCCAAGGACAGGTAGGGTGCCTGTGATCTTCCCCCAGATCACCTATAAAGCTATAAAAAACTTGCGGTTTGGCTGTGCAGCTCCCTCTGCAGTCTGGATGAAATTGAAACCTCGTGGCCACGAGGCAGGCAGGCTGCAGCTCGATCGGAGGCTCCGTCCAGATCCCAAGGCCACAGAGCTGAATACGATGTCCGCTTCTCTCCGCACTCTCCGCTAGCCTAGAAACAGCTGCCTGTAATACATGCTGCACTCCACTCAGCCCAAATCAGCCTCTGAGGCCAAACAGGACTCCAGGGATGAGCAAAGTTCCCTCTAGACTGGCTAACTACCAAAGAATTTTAGCTAAAGCTATCCTTAAAAGCACTAAAAAACAATAAGAAAAAAACTATCTATTAAGTTTTAGAAAAAACTGATATTTCGAATTAGTCTATCTGAGGAGCAACAAATTTTGTGTCCTTACTGAGCTAAGACTAAGACAAAACTGGGAGAAGGACCGCCCAAAGGAGGCGTGGCTAAAGTTTGGTCTTAGTCTAAACTGAGCAGGAAGGCTGAGATTGCCCACCAGTGGATGCTACATATATCATGCTGGAGAAAAGTAAGGTTCTACATTTAGGCAAGAAAAACCAAATGTACAGGTATAGTATAGGGGGTACCTTGCTCAATAGTAGAAACTGTGAGAGGATCTCGGAGTCCGACTGGACAATCATTTAAATATGAGCCAGCAGTGTGCTGCAGCTGCCAAAAAAGCCAACACAGTGCTAGGCTGCATTAACAGAGGGATAGAATGAAGATCACGTGAAGTATTAATACCACTTTACAATGCCTTGGTAAGGCCACACTTGGAATACTCCATCCAGTTTTGGTCACCACGATGTAAAAAAGATGTTGAGACTCTAGAAAGAGTACAGAGAAGAGCAACAAAGATGATTAGGGGACTGGAGGCTAAAACATATAAGGAACAGTTGCTGGAATTGGGTATGTCTAGTTTAACGAAGAGAAGGACGAGGGGGGACATGATAGCAGTGTTCCAATATCTCAGGGGCTGCCACAAAGAAGAGGGAGTCAAGCTAATTTCCAAAGCGCCTGAAGGCAGGACTAGAAGCAATGGATGGAAACTAACGAAACAGAGAAGCAACCTAGAACTAAGGAGAAACTTCCTGACAGTTAGAACAATTAACCAGTGAAACAACCTGCCTCTAGAACAGCGGTTCTCAACCTGTGGGTCGCGAGCCCTTTGGGGGTCAAATGACCTTTTCACAGGGGTCACCTAAGACCATCAGAAAACACACATTTCCAATGGTCTTAGGAACCGAGACTCCGCTACGCATGGCCTCCTCCGCCATTTGCAGACAGAGAGAGAGAAAGGCACTTTCGCTTCCCTTCTCTTTCTCTCTCTCAGGCGGACTTACCTCCTGCAGGGCTTCTGATTGGCCCTGTGCCCGGGTGCCCCACCCCCTGGGAGAAGCGCGGCCAGGGCCTCATGGCTTGGAGCTGCCCAGGGAAGCCCTGGGATCGCTGCTGGGAGCGGCCCGCTGGAGGCTTCGCTGAGTGGGCCAGCCCTCCGGAAAGCCGTGGCCCAAGGGAGACCAGCCCCTGTGATCCCCAGCCAGCCCAATCATTGGACCTGCTGGCCAGGAAGGTGCACCGGAATCCAGGCTGCGGGGAAGGAAAAAGGAGATTCAGCAAAGGTAGGAGAGGAGAGCCGCCTCCTGGGGCCTGGCGCTGGCGGCAGCTTCCTTGCCCTCCCCTTCATCCTCTTGCTGCCCCCAAAGCGGCAGAGGGCTGTCGGGGGGAGCAGCCGGGCTGGCAGAGGGGCTGGTAGGGGCCGTGTGGCACCAGCTCCCATCGTGGCTCCATTGGCTGGGCGAAGGGCAAGGCCAGGCAGTGCGGAGTCCTGGCTAGGGCGACTACTTCCTCGCCCTCCTCCTCTCCTTTCTCCTGCTGCCCTCCCAGGCGGCTTGGGCGGGCGCTGCCTCCACCGCAGCTCCATCGATGGGTGGAGGGTGAGGCTAGGCAGCGTGGAATCCCAGCGGAGGCGGAGGCCAGGCCGGGGGCGGTAGGGACCCTGACAATGCTGCCCTGTTGCTGCCGCCGGAGCCGCTGCCTCCCGTCCTGCTTCCCCTCCCCGCCCATTCATCTGAGGATGCAGCGGCTGGGCTGGGGGCAGCGGTGGTGGCAGCGAGGAACCCCAATGATGCTGCCGTGCTGCCAACGCTACCATTGGAGCCGCTGCCTCCTGTTCTGCTCCCCCTGCCCACTCCTTTGGCTGAGGGTGCGGCGGGGTGGCAGCCGGGCCGGCGGTGAGGAACCCCAACGATGCTGCCGTGCTACCGCCACCACCGCTGCCTCCCATCCTACTCCCCCTCCCCACCCGTTCGGCTGAGGACGCGCAGAGGCCAGGGGCGGTGGAGACCTCCGACGATACTGCCATAATAGAGAGAAAGAGAGAGAGGAAAGAGAGAGAAACCGAGGAAAAGAGGAAAGAGAAAGAGGGAGGAGAAAGAGAAACAGGAAAGAGAGAGAGTAAAGAGAGAAAGAAAGAGGGAGGAAACAGAGAAAGAGAAAGAGGAAAGAGAGAAAGAGAGAGGAAAGAGACTGCCTTCCTAGTTGTCGAGAAAGGGGAAAAAAACATAGGCTGTTTTCCATGAAGGTGGAACCTGACCACCCTCTTGTATATTAACAAATAACTCTCTAAGAGGTTCCACCATTTCCATTTGAAGATGTTTATAATAAATTGCCGATAACCCATCAGTCCCAGGAGATTTTCCCATTTTCAATTGTTTAATCACTGAAATTATTTCTTCTGATGTAATCAATGCATTTAATCTATCTCTTTGTTCATTGGTGATTGTCAATACATTTTCATTTTGCAAAAAAATATCTATCTCATTCTCTTGGATCTTCTCTTCAGAGTACAACTTGGAGTAAAATTCTAAAAAAGCTTTTTTAATAATTTCTTGTTGAAACACTTCCTTCCCTTTATATTCTATTTTCTCAATTATACGGGATTTTTGTTTTTTCCTTAATATATAAGCCAACCATCTGCCAGGTTTGTTAGAATTAAAAAATGTATTATGTTTTGCATATTGTATATTCCTGGCAACTTGGTCCATCATCAACAAGTCAAATTGCTTCCGTAAAATCTTAATCCCCTCTTTAATATTTTTGTCATCTGGTCTCTTTATTAATAATTGCTCTTTCTTCCTTATTTCCTCTTCTAACTCCTTCCTTTTTTCCTCTTGTTTACGTCTATGCCTTTTATTCATATCAATTAAAATCCCACGCATATAGGCTTTACTAGCATCCCACACCATTTCTATTGTTGTATCCTTATGTAGATTTAACATAAAAAATTCCTTCATAACATTTTTACATTCATTGACATTTGTATCATATTTAAACAAATTTTCATTAAGTCTCCAAGATCTTTTAGGAGTCTGACCTACCATTAATTCCATCCAAACCGGATTATGGTCTGATAAAACGTTGGGTAGGATTTTCACCTTCTTTAATCTGAAGATAAAGTCACTTGTAGTTAATATAAAGTCAATTCTAGAAAATGACTGATGTCTATCAGAGAAAAAGGTAAATTCTTGCTCTTTACCGTGTCGTTCTCTCCATATATCTATCAAATCAAAATCATCCTTAATATAAAAAAAAGATTTAGGCAACAAGGAACGTGTTTGAGGAATTGATGAAGTCTTCTTCTTATCTAAACCAATATCTATAACACCATTCCAGTCTCCCATTAAAATACAAGACCTATAATCAAATTGTATTAATTTTTTATGTAATAACTTGTAAAATATTCCTTGTTGTTGATTTGGTGCATAAATACCCATCAAAAGAACTTTTCCCCCATCTATTAAAATTTCAATAGCTAGAAATCTACCTTGAATATCTGATTCTATTAATTTAGCTCTTATATGATTTTTAACATAAATAACAATACCATTCTTCTTCTCAGCAGCCGCTGCCACAAAACGTGAACCTAATTTATTATTTATCAAATAAACACTTATATGTTGGACTGAAAAATATATTTAAATCTTCAATAGGATTTATATAATATTTTGGTGTAGTTTGGTGGGTTTTCTTGTGTTTTTTACCCTGTATTCACTTTGGGAAGTCGGGGGGGGCGGGCGGGTTCTTATTCTTATAATTATAATCTTATAATTTTCTCAACTGTAATATTGTATTGGTATTATATAAGAATGGTATATTTTTTTTTGATAAAAGATGGGTTGCTCGGGCGGCACCCTGGCACCACATCTGGAGGGGATGGAGACGGAGGAGTGAAGGTCAGAGGGAAGTAGGGAGGTGGTAGTAGGAGGGAGGAGAGAGAGGGAGGCAGAGAGTGGGTGGGTAGAAGTAGAGGTAGAGAGAAAGGAAGAGGGGGATGTGGTGGTGGGGTGCCGACGAGCAATACCCATAATTATTTTAACTATTTTAGCTAAGTTTTTATGTTTTGTTTTTGTGATGGAAAAAGTTGTAAATGATTGTACTCAGTTGAGTTGTTTTAATTTGATTTTTTTATTTGTTATATTTATAATTATAAAAATTAATAAGAGAAAGGGGAAAAAAAGCCGTGAGTGAGTTCCCCTTTCTGCCTCGTTGCTGAAAGCTTTTTTTTTTTAAACGACCGCTCGTTCAGAACTCCTCGGGGCTTGTTTGCACGAGCTTGTGGCAGATCAGTAAATAAAAGGGTGGGGGAGCCAAACTATCCAAGGCGTTTGCACCCTGAACGTGTGGACGCTGCTTTCATGACTTGCCACCACCACCCCCTCTCTTCCCGCCCTGCTCGGGCAACGCGCTGCTGCTGCTGGCTGAGCTGCGGTGCTGAGCCAATCCCCATGCCTCCTGTTTGCCTGGCTGTGCTCCGCCCCCAGCAGCCCTAAAAAGCACTGTGGAAGAGTGGGGAATGCTGGGAGTTGCAGTTCATCACGATCTGGAAAAACATAACTCTCCAAAGATCGATCAATCCTTCCTTCCTTCCTTCCATCCATCTATCCATCCATCTCCTTTCCTTCCCCTTCAATCTCTCCTTCCTTCCTTTCCCCTTCAATCTTCCTTCCTTCCTTCCATCTCCATCCCTTCCCCTTCAATCTCTCTCTTCTTCCTTCCTTCCATCTCCTTCCCTTCCCCTTCAATCTCTCCTTCCCCCCTCAATCTCCTTCCTTCTCCATCTCTTCCTTTCCCCTTCAATCTTTCTTCCTTCCATCTCCATCTCCATCCCTTCCCCCTTCAATCTCTCTCTCCTTCCTTCCTTCCTTCCCCCTTCAATCTCCTTCCTTCTCCATCTCCTTCCTTTCCCCTTCAATCTTCCTTCCTTCCTTCCATCTCCATCCCTTTCCCTTCAATCTCTCTCCTTCCTTCCTTCCTTCCCCCTTCAATCTCCTTTCTTCTCCTTCCTTTCCCCTTCAATCTTCCTTCCTTCCATCTCCATTCCTTCCCCTTCAATCTCTCTCCTTCCTTCCTTCCTTCCTTCCTTCAATCTCCTTCCTTTCCCCTTCAATCTTCCTTCCTTCCATCTCCATTCCTTCCCCTTCAATCTCTCTCCTTCCTCCCTTCCTTCCCCCGTCAATCTCCTTCCTTCTCCATCTCCTTCCTTTCCCCTTCAATCTTCCTTCCTTCCCTCCTTCCTTCCTTTTCCCTTCAATCTCTCTCCTTTCTTTCTTCCTTCCTTTTCCCGTCAATCTCCTTCCTTCTCCATCTCCTTCCTTTCCCCTTCAATCTTCCTTCCTTCCTTCTCCATCTCCAACTCCATCCCTTCCCTTCAATCTCCCTCTCCTTCCTTCCTTCTTTCCTTCCCCCTTCAATCTCCTTCCTTCTCCATCTCCTTCCTTCCTTCCTTCCTTCTTTCCATCTCCATCCCTTCCCCTTCAATCTCTCTCCTTCCTTCCTTCCTTCCCCCTTCAATCTCCTTCCTTCCATCCATCTCTATCCCTTCCTTCAATCTTTCTCCTTCCTTCCTTCTTTTTCCCTTCAATCTCCTTCCTTCTCCATCTCCTTCCTTTCCCCTTCAATCTTCCTTCCTTCCCTCCCTCCCAACATTTTTGAGCAAGGAAGCATAAGCTTCTCCAGAGAGCATTGCTATATTGTTTTTGTAATTAATTACTATGCTTTAATTATGTTCAAGTCGTAACAATGAAAATACACCCTGCATATCAGATATTTACATTACGATTCAAAACAGTAGCAAAATTAGTTATGAAATAGCAACGAAAATAATTTTATGGTTGGGGGTCACCACAACATGAGGAACTGTATTAAGGGGTCGCGGCATTAGAAAGGTTGAGAACCACTGGTATAAGGTTACCTGCCTAAGCAGGGGGTTGGACTTGATGACCTCCAAGGTCTCTTCCAACTTTACTACTACTACTACTACTACTACTACTACTACTACTACTACTACTACTACTACTACTATTACCACTGAAAGCAACATTTTTTTATGTCAAGGTAAAGAAGAAATATAAAATAACCTGCTAAAATTTTCACTGAAGGTTATCTATTTAGGTCAATAAATATTAGAGAATTTTTATTCCAACTGGAATGAAACCTCCACAACCTAGTTACTAAAAATGCATATGGGGCAATGAAAAGAACTGGCAGTAAAATTCCTCTCTTGGACCGAACATAGTAAGATCAAAACAGAACTAAGTAAAAGTTTTATTAGACTCAATTTTTAATACCAACAAAAAAGAATATATGTAGCTTAGGGTTGAACTGTGTAGCCCTCTGTGTTCTTTGAGCTTGGTTATTTGCTTGCATTCTTCAACTAAATAACATATTTAGCACTAGAGACTATGGTGTTTTCATTCATTCATTCAATTTCTATAGCTGCCAGTCAATGATTCTGGGCGACTTAAAATTAAAAAAACATTACAATTATAAATATATATGCAGTAATAGCTGGTCCTGCCAGGGTTGATGGGAAGTAGTTTTTCCTCAATTTTCAATCAACCAGGATGCCAGGCCTCATGTGCTTGCCCAGCCCCTCTGCGCATTGAGGAGAGTGCGCTGCTGCCTGTTGAAACCGGGCAGACTGAGGCTGGGTGTCATCGTGTAGGTAACATGGACTCTCACTCCGCTCCTAGTGTCCCCTCCCCCGGAGCTCACAGAGCTGTGTGTGTGAAGTGGGTGAGGGTCATTTGCTGGTCTCCTTCAGGGGATGGTTCCTTTCTTCATTCCTCATGGAGGATGACACATCCCCAGCTGCATTTCCTGCCTATTTTTCTCCCTCCCTCATCGCAAATATCATCCCTCCACTCTGCTCTTAAGGTTGTGCAGCTCTTGTCCAGGAATTTACAGTGGCCTTTCAAGCCATGCCATTGGCAGCACACCACTGGCCGCGCTGGCAACCTCTCTCCCCCCCTTGTCCATTCCTGGGCACGGAGGGAGGAAGGAAAAAAAATCCAATGGGAATGAGAAGGAAGAAGGCAGGGAAGGAGGGAGGGAGGGAAAGAAGGAAGCAAGGAAGGAGATGGAAATGAGAAGCAGGGAGGCAGGGAAGGAGGGAGGGAAGGAAATTGGAATGAGAGGCAGGGAGGGTCTGAGGGAAGTCCTGCCTTAGCACTTGGCCACCAGCAGCCCTGCTGCCCTTTTGCCATCCCCCTGCCCCCTCCTCCTGGCCTATCCTGGTGGTCTCCCATCGTATCACCAAGAATGCTTTGGTTACAAAGCTGGGTCTCCTTGCATGGAGAGGGAGTGGGCCTCACTCTCACCCAAGCACTTTGCCCTCCTGCACACACCATTAGCAAGCTGGCAAAGGAGTACAAGCACAGCAGCAGCAAAAGCCTCGAGGAGGAGGTAAGTGCAGCCGGGCACCCAC
Source organism: Bothrops alternatus (assembly GCA_034064705.1). Classification (NCBI taxonomy): domain Eukaryota; kingdom Metazoa; phylum Chordata; class Lepidosauria; order Squamata; family Viperidae; genus Bothrops; species Bothrops alternatus. The sequence continues at coordinate 17,364,894 of JARGCV010000085.1, forward strand.
TCGGGGAAGTGGGGCTGGACTGGGTTGGGCTGCAGGGTCCTGGTGCCCCGGGAGCTCGAGGGCCAGGCTGGGTGCTTGCCCTCCACTGCCCAGGGCTTCGGGCAGTCCATGCCACCATCTGGTGTCCCCCATGTGACCCAAGAGGGACGGCGAGGCTCCTCCAGTGGACCATGTCCTGGTGCCCACCCCAGTCCCACCCCCCTGCACGGGAGACTCCCGGCTCCCCCCTAGCCCCCTGCACCGCCACAGGCGCCCCTAACCTGAGTGATGCTGAGCTCCCCACCATTTAATCTGCTTGTCAACAGGTTGCAAAAGGGATCACATGACTTTGGGACACTGTGACCTTCATAAATATGAATCAGTTGCCAAGCATATAAATATAAATCACATGATCCTGCGGATGCTGCAACAGTCATAAGTGTGAAAAATGGTCATAAGTCACTTCTTTCAAAGCCGTTCTAACTTCAAACAATACTAAGCAAGCTGTTGTAAGTCGAGGATTACCTGTACTTTATCACATTTTTCCTTTTTTTTTGTTCATCAAGTTTTCAATACCTTGCTAGGCGACTGGTAGTATTCTAATACTGCCATATCCTAAAAGTGGTACAATCAGTGAAAAGGTTGAAAAGCCTGCACTAGGCACTAAGGATTGTTATTCTAAAAATTAATAAAACATTTCTTTTTAAAAAAAAGTGTAGGCGATCTTGAACCAGAAAGGCAGCCGATGGCTGACAGATTCAAGGGTTTTAAAATATGAGAGTATACTTATGGAACAAAATGATTTAATATTGATTACTGATGTTAGCTTGAATCCAACTCAAATTTTAAGAGGAGATTTAGAAGGAGTATCAGAGTGGTAGAAGGGAAGTGAAGGAATGAATATGCAATAATAGAAGGAAGAGAAGTTTTGGTGGAAGCAGAAAAGTTGCTTTTAAGTTGGTCTGCACAAACTTGTGAATTGTATGCATTAAATCAAACTTTAAAATTGTTGGAGAAAAAGAGAACTCCGTATAATAACAGATTTACGCACCTTCCGTCGGGAACTAAAAACATTCCTTTTCCGACAGGCCGGCCTGGCATAGAAGCTTCGGTTCCAATAGGGTCAAAATGTTTTAGGGGGACTGAGTATTTTTTAAAGATTTTAAATTTTGTATGTTTTGGGTTTTAAATGGGATTTTGGCCAAATGATTTAATTTATTTTTAATTATTTTAAATTTTGTATATTTATATGTTTTTTAAATTTTAGGCTGTACACCGCCCCGAGTCCTTCGGGAGAGGGGCGGTATAGAAATTTGATTAATAAATAAATAAATAAATAAATAAATAAATAAATAAATAAATAAATATACACTGATTCAAAGTATGCTTTTGGAGTAGTGCACACTTTTGAAAAGACCTGGGAAGAACGAGGATTGATTAATAGTAAAGGGAAAGAGTTGGCTCATGTAAAGTTGACAGAAGAAGTGCTTGTAGCAGCAGCATTACCACAGGAGTTAGCTATTATTCATGTGGAAGGACATCAAAGAGCAGGCATATGGGAAGCTGAGGGAAATTCGCTGGCAGGTAAAAAAACTAAAATGGCAGTTGCAGAAGGAACTGAATGTTTAATGTTAAGTTTGACTCCTCTAGTGGAAAAACAAGGATTAATCCAGTGTTCAATATAGATGAGAAGGAGGAGTTAGAGAAAGTAGGGGCAGCAGAAATGGAAGAAGACAAATGCTGAATAAATCGATAACTAGGGAAAATTTGGAAGTACTACATCAGGGTAGTCATTGGGGAACTAAGGCATTATGGGATTTGTTTTTGGAAGCTTATGAATGCTGTGGGTTGTACACAGTGGCTAAACAAGTCTGTGACAAATGTATGGTCGGGTAATTAAAAAGTTCTACCACATCTAATGGTGCATTCAAGTTGATTTTAAATTACTTCAAGTGGGGGAAATTCCACAATATAAAACTAAGTATACATTTATAAAGAATTACAGTAGTGGCCAAAATTGTGGAAATCTTTTGGGAAAAGTGTACATTTGAGGTTTGATGGCTAATAACACCACTTTTTTGGAATAGTACCATAAAATTATATATCAATGGAAAGATAATTTAATCAAGAATGTAATGCAATAACTCTTATGAAGGATTTGCTATTAGAATAGCAGTTATAAAGGAGAAAAGTGAAGCACATAGAAAAAATGAGATATACAAAAATTATTACCATAGAAAAAATGAAATATACAAAAATTATCACTATGTCAGTTAATACTTAGTTGGGTAACCTTTAGCATGAATTACGGCCTTACAAAGTCTTCCCATGGAGTGAACCAAGTCCTTTAGTTCTGCAGCTGTTATAATGTGAAACCAAGATTGAATGATTACTTCTATTAACTGGGTTTTATTGCTGGGTTGCTTCTGACTAACAAGTCAGCTCCGTAGATTTTCCATTGGGTTAAGGTCTGGGCTATTCCCAGGCCATTCCAGCAGTGGAATCTGATTATCTTGAACCCATTTTTTACACACAGCAGCAACATGACATGGAGCTGAATCCTGTTGAAATATAAATGCTTCATTGTCTTGGAAAAGATCATGTGTGGAAGGCTTCGGTTTGGGCTCAAGTATTTCATTATTCTATTTTTGGCTATTTATATTCCCATTAATCACACAAATTCTGCCCACACCTTTTGATGTCATACAACCCCAAATCATAACACTGACTGGGTGTTTCGCGGTACATGTAATGCAATCAGGATGCAAATCTTCTCCGATTCTTCTCCTTACATATTTTATGCCATCTCTACCAAACGGGGAGAGTTTGGCCTCATCACTCCAAATAACACTGTTTCGTTGTTCCTCTGTCCAGGTAACATGGGTTTTAGCCTAGTTTAGTCTTTTCAACCTTTGTTTGAGAGATAAAAGTGACTTTTTTTGTGGAATTCTAGATTTTAGGTCAAATTCCTGCAGTCTGTGCTGAACAGTCCTTGCACTCAACTTTACATTGCATTGTGCCATTTCATCTTGTATACATCCAGATGATTTTCTTCTGTCATGTAGGCATAGTCTCTTAATTCTTCCATCATCACTTGTTGTTGTGCACCTTTTCCTGCCTTTACCAGTGTGGTTTTGTAGTGATTGAGTTTCCTTATACCTCTTCAAAAACATAGAAATGTCACCTTTGGTTAAGTTTCCACCAATTTTTCTTCTAATTTCTTTATAACTGTAGCTTTGTTCACTTAATATTATTTTACATCGCTTTCTGGGCAACCAGTCAACTCTTTGCACCATTACTTTATTTTTATTACGTTTTATAAGCTCACTAAATCAAAGAACACAAAAAATCTCAACCAACTTGATAGCGACCACATAACACACTCACAAATGTCCTCCTCTCAGCTTCAATACATGACATCAACAGGGCTTTTTTTCTCATAGAACGCCCAGAACGGAGTTCCGGCACCTTTTTTGGATGGAACCTTGTAGGGTAAGCAAGGCAGGTTGTATGACATGTGTGAGTTCCAGCACCTTTTTTTTTTTTTAGAAAAAAAGCACTGGACATCAATAACTGAATCCTACTGTGATCTGATTGGCTCATTGCCAAAACAAGATGACACCTGATTGGCTCTCTAAACGCTCATGCTCATTGGCTACAATCAGATGAAGGAAAGCTACCTGATATCAACCTAAGCAAGTTGTGCTTCCTTTTTCTGGTTATTTGACTATAACCTTTCATAGAATACAGATAATTGAACAAACTTTGTTACATTACATTCTTGATTAAATTATCTTTCCATTGATATATAATTTTTTGGTACTACGCCAAGAAAACTGGTGTTATTAGCCATCAAACCTCAAATGTACACTTTTCCCAAAAGGTTTCCACAATTTTGGCCACTACTATAGACTGTGACATAGAATTCAAGCCTGGGGCAAAACTCCCGAAGCCCAGATTATACTCCATGAGCCCAAAGGAGAAGGAAGAAATGGAAAGATTCATAAAGAAAAACTTAGAAAGGGGGTTCATTGAACCAGCCAAGCCTAAAGTGGCCGCTCCGGTTATGCATGGATTATAGGCTCCTGAATACAATCAGTAAAAGTAACCTATACCCCCTACCCCTCATGAAGGACATGTTATCACATCTCTCGACAGGAATTTTTTTTACTAAACTAGATCTAAGGGAAGCATATTACGTTAGAATTAAGGAAGGGGATGAATGGAAAACTGCATTTAACTGCCCAATGGGGTGCTACCAATTCAAAGTTTTGCCATTTGGATTACAAGGGGGGGCTGCAGTATTTATTTATTAATTAATTAATCAACGAGGTACTAAGGGAGCACCTATTTAAGGGGGCCCTGGTTTACTTAGATGACATCCTTCACCGAATCCAAAGAGGAACATGTCAACCTAGTCAGAGCAGTTTTAAAGAAACTGCGAGCAGTCCACCTATATGCCAAACTATTGAGATGCGAATTCCACCAGGAAAGAATAGACTATCTAGGTTATCGCATATCCCCACAGGGCATTGAAATGGACCCAGAGAAGGTCAGAGCAGTATTAGAATGGGCACCACCTCGCACAAGAAAGCAACTGCAAAGTTTCCTGGATTTCGCAAACTTTTACCGCCAATTCATCCCCCCATTTGCCCAAATAGCCCTGCCCCTCACGAACTAAAAACAAAGGGAGCATCCTCAGTAAAACCTAGCCAGCCACTAACATGGACAATGGAGTGCCAAGCGGCATTTGAGACCTTTAGAGACTCTTTTCTGCCAAACCTGTACTGAGGCACCCAGACATGGATAAGCCCTTCGTAATACAGGCAGATGCAAGTGATGTGGCAGTGGGGGCTGTACTGTTACAAGAAAATGATGAAAGAATATTGCAACCCTGTGCGTATACATCCAAAAAACTAACCGAAATGGAACAGCGCTGGCCCATATGGGAGAGGCATACGAGATACATTGGTCATTATTTACGTGGCGCCAGTTCCTTGAAGGAAATAAAATCCCTTTCCAGGTGTGGACAGACCACAAAAATTTGGAAGCCTTGAAAACACCCAGGGAGCTCAACCCCACGCAAGCCCGCTGGTCCCAGCATTTTCACCAATTCCACTTTACACTCAAGCATTTGCCGGGGAGAAAGAACTTCTCGCATGCCCCAATATAACAGCACACAAGCCACCAATTCTAAACCACTTATGGTGGAACCACAACTGGCAGTACCAGTAACTACCAGAGCCCAGGCTAAATTAAAACTGCAACTGGGTAGCCAAACCGGAATTGAATTCTGGAAAAGTTGGAAACAGATGAATGGTTCCAGCAAAATAGACACGTGTGCACAATGAAAGATGGACTGCCTTGGGTGGGGGAAAAGTTATATATACCAACCACCCAAAGAGTCACATTCATGCAGCTTTGCCACGACACAAAATCAGCAGGGCATTTTGGATTTGTAAAAACATTACACTTAATTAAAAGGCAATTTTGGTGGCCATCCATAAAAAAGGACATAGAAAGTTACGTGGCCAGCTGCCCAAAGTGTGCAATTGCAAAGAGGTTGCAAGGGAAATCACCCGGACTGTTAAAACAGTGGCAAATCCCTCAGCCCTCTGGAGGGAAATAGCCATGGATTTTATAGTGGAATTACCAGAAAGCAATGGGAATACTGTCATCTGGACGGTCACGGACTTGTTTTCCAAACAGGTGCACTTTATCCCTTGCCAAAAGATTCCCACCGCAAAAGCCTTAGCAAAACTTTTTGTGCAGCATATTTACAGATTGCATGGGGCACCCCAATGCATCATATCTGATAGGGGAGTGCAATTTACGTCTGCATTTTGGAAGGAATTTTTATCCCTTTTAGGGACCACTCAGGGACTGACATCTAGCCATCACCTCAGGGAAATGGTCAATCAGAAAAATCTAACTCAGTACTTGAGCAATGGTGCGATCCTTTGTAAAGGGCGCATCTAACAGCAGGCCACCTGTGATGCACAGATACCCTTCCTGGGATCTACCTAAGGTCCTACAGGCCATAATCTTACCTCCATTTGAGCCTGCCAGGACCTGTGACCTACAGTACCTGACCCTTAAGGTCACCTTCTCAGTCGCTGTTACCTCAGCAATATGCATCTCAGAACTAGCAGCCCTGTCAGTGAGGGAGGACCTTTGTACCTTCCACACGGACAGGGTGGTGTTACGTTTGGACCCCTCCTTCGTTCCAAAGGTCAATTCCCTATTCCACAGAGCACAGGAGGTGGTGCTACCAAACTTTTGCCCCGAACCGTCCCATGAACTGGAGCGCAAGTGGCACATCTTAGACGTTCACAGAATTTTAAAGCAGTACATCAGCAAACGGCACCCTTCCATAGATCAGAAGCACTGTTTGTCTCCTTCCACTCTCACATAAAAGGTCAGAGGGTCACTGCATCCACAATCGGTAGATGGATTAAAAGATGTATAGCGGAGGCATACAGGGGATAGTCCTTGACGGTCCCCAGACGAATCACTGCACATTCCACGCGCAGTGCTGCAACCTCAGCAGCATGGGCAACTCAGGCTTCGATTGAAGAAATATGTAGAGCAGCGGCGTGGACGTCGCCTTCCCCTTTTATAAGACACAACAAATAAGACAGATTCGCATCTGCGGAGGCCTCCTTTGGCAGGAGAGTACTCCAGTACATAGTATCAGAGAGTGGGACACAGGCCCAGACGGCATCCCACCCACAAGGACAGTGAGGCTTTGGTATGTCCCATTGGTGGATTCTCCACTCGTCACGCTGGAGAAGGGGCGTTGGTCTTACCTGAACACCTTTTCTCAGCGTGATGATGGAGAATCCACTCCCACCCTTGAGGCCAGTCAGGTCCGGTGAGGGGAGAGGATGGAGTCAACGCAAGAAAACATAGCCAACTAGCTTTTGCCTCATCAAGACTGGGTCAGGAAGGTCCCAGGAGGAGAGACAGAGCAAAATTGGACAACTAGTCTGCGGGCAGAAGACGAAGAGTGCCGCTAGGTGGGCAGGCAGGTGTCTTGCTTGGCTGTGGCTTGGGGGGCACTTTTTTCAGTGCCATTGTAACTTTGAACAGTCATTAAGCGAATTGTTGTAAGTCGAGGACTACCTGTACTTTATCACTTTTTCCCTCTTTTTTGGGTCATCAAGTTTTTGACACCTTGCTAGGTGACTGGTGGTACTCAGATATTGCCATATCCTAAAAGTAGTACACTAGGTGAAAAGGTTGAAAAGCCCTGCTCCATTGCTCTCATAGTGGGTTCTTTTGGCTTGGCTGGGGACTTCCCAGATTTCCTGATCAGTGATCAGTCTGGGTTGTGCTGAGGGGCTCTCGAGCGGCATTCTATGGCCTGATGCCCCTCTCTCCCACATTTGAAGCAGCCCGTTGGCTTCTTGGCCGTAGCCAGTGGCTTCGCTGGTTCGCATGTCGGCTCATGGTTTTCCTTGGTGGTGCCTCTTCAGTAGGTCGCAGGATGTACAATTCGTCGAGTTGGTGGGAGTCCCCCCGAGGCAGGCAAGTGTCATACAGGTCGTAATTTAGGCCATCTTTGAAATGGCTAAGGAGGATGTCTTCAGACCAGTTCAGCCAGGGGGTCCTCAAACTGCCTTCTCAGAGAGGACATGAAATCATTGAGCTCTGGGGCATCGGAATCGTGCACGATACGGATGCGGGCTTTGTCGCTAGGGATGTGCCGCCCATATTCCTCCATGTAGCTGAGGATTTGGGTTAGGAAAAACCCCAAGCATGTCGGTTCCCCCTTGAATTTCGCATCCAGCAGTGGGAGTCTTTGAATGGATCGGTGCCTTCGCCGTCGGTGGTATTGTCTTACATCCGGATCGCCATATGCAGGTCAGCGGGGAGTGGGGTTTGCTGAAATGGTCGCTACTGGATCAGCGGACGTCTCTGGGAATACAGGTTCCAATTCCCCCTCAGTGTCTTTCCAGCTGCAGCTCCAGCTGCTGTTGCAGCCGTGTGGTTCAGAATTCTCCTCCCCTAGAGAGCCAAGGGTTCTTTTCATCAGGTCGATAGCTTTCTCTAGGATCCAGTTCAAGTGCTGTGCCAAACTTCCTTCCTCTTCGCTAATGTGCAGGGATTTCTCCATCTCCTGCTTCCATTCTGGTTGGTGGGGCCCCCGTCTAAGAGTCACCTTTCTTGATTTCTTTTCCTACTCAGCTTTCTTTCCAACGCCCATTGACCACTGAGGTTTGTGGTTACGCATCTCTACCACCTCTTCTCCTGAGGCTCCCTCTTCATGGGGATTTCTCCCTTCCTTGCCTCATCGTCTGACATTGTATTTTTTGCAAAGTCCCCCGGCAAGGTTCTTCTTTCCAGGTTGACCATTACTGCAGATCCTGTCTAATGTAAGGACCCACTTCAATCCACATATTAAGAAAGCAGAACTCTTGGAAACAGTTTCTTCCAACAGGAACTTTTATTAAGAGAAATTGATAGCAGGCATGATGGACAGGATCTAAGGGATTCCCTTACAATTTGATGTTTTAAAGTGTCCCTAAGCAGCCACCCACCCCGCAGTTCTTCCAGGCAATTCAGACCAGCAGATTTCTAGATGTTAAATCCAGAAAAGATAACATCAATCTGGCTCTGTTGGGCACTATCATTCAACATCTCCTCACACAGATCCCGGAAGCTGCATCTCCCCCCCCTTCTCTCGCTGGCCAGTAAGGAGGAGAAGTTCAGAGGGGCATAGGATGAAAGGCAAATGGTTACATTGTGATGGTTAGCGGATCCGAAGGGAATCAACCAAAGGTTACTTTGTAGTGAATGGAGGAAGTGAAAGTAATAAAAACCCCATGAATACCCCCCTCCCCCTTAGTAGTATGACAGGATCCAGGAGAGAGTAAGAATTGGTTTTATATCAGAGAAGACAGAAAGGAAACTGGATTCTGACAGTGGGCCTTTGTTTCTCACACTCGTTATAACATTTTCTTTTTTAAATATTATGAAGTAATATGCAAAAGTAGCAATTTTAAACTACATAAAGCTGTTAAAAACCACATAAATACAGCACAATAAATTTATTTCCTTTGTAAAAAACATTAAAAATATTTTAGAGTACTTATGTACTTCAATAAAATGCAATTGAATTAGAAGTGTTCATGACTGTAATTAGAAAATGCAAAACAATAAAACAAAAAACCTTGAGTCAGAACTTATTTCATACAAAGAGGATACATTTCCAAGAATTAAAATGACAGTATTTCCTAGGTAGAAATAGTGTTTTGCAATCTACTACTATAAAAATTTCAAGCTATGCAAACTTTGAGAATACAAGTTACTAAGTTGCTGTACATTGTGATTCCAGAAAATACATTCTATTGTTTTGTTTTATCAACGTCAGATAACATTCTTCTGAAGAATTTAGCTTAGCGATACAATCCTAAATATGGTGTTATTACAATCTTATTTACTAAAAAAATCCAACTGACTTCAATAAGGCTCATTCATTAGTAACTGCTTTTAGAACTTCAAAATTAATGCAGGGGTAATAATTAGTAGAGCACTTTTAAAAACCATTTCAATGATTGATGTGTTAATCTCTTCAAAATAACAATTATAAATTGTTTTCTCCAGCTTTCCAGTGGCTTAGAAAAACAAAGAAACACAAAAGTATCCTTTAATATAAAGAAAGGAACATGTCTTCTGCCAGCCACAGTTCAAATTAAGCCCTCAGGCTTTAAAACACAAAAAAAGGTTTTCGTGACAAACATGCTGCTTATATATTATCCAAAACACTGAAGAAAATACTATTTTAGTCTGCAATCTAGAAACCCACTCATATAGAATAGTTTATTTTAAACCATTCTTGTAGAATAATAGTGTCAAGCTATGAACCTTACTATCTTTAGGACCACCGTAATGCCGCTAGCTTGTCAACAGTTACAGGGGAGGGGAAGGGTCTGGGATTCACAGGTGCTCCCTATCAGCATGAGAGCCAAAACCGTTGAGCGAATGTTTTGATGGACCAAAGTTTCTCCTCATAACAATTGCTGGAAGATTTATTGGACAATGTAACATGAACTGTCAGAGAGGAAAGTTTTACTCCTTTAATTATCTGTTTCCTTTCATTCTATTTTGTCGGATTGATTATGCCTAATAAAGTTAACATTGGAGTTCATCATGTCTCCGCTGTTTTGCTTGGTTAGGCTTTTCAGCTGGAAAATAATAATAATAATAATAATAATAGTAATAGTAATAATAATAAATAAAAAGTTGGAAGGGATCTTGGAGGTCATCTGGTCCAACCCCCTGGTCAGGCAGGAAACGCTATACCATTTCAGACAATGGCCGTTCAGTCTCTTCTTAAAAGCTTCCAGTGTTGGAGCATTCACCACCTCTAGAGGCAGGTTGTTCCACTGGTTAATTGTTCTGTCAGGAAGTTTCTCCTTAGTTCTAGTTGCTTCTCTCCTTGATTAGTTTCCATCGATTGCTTCTTGTCCTGCCTTCAGGCGCCTTGGAAAATAGCTTCACTCCCTCTTCTTTGTGGCAGCCCCTGAGATACTGGAACACTGCTATCATGTCCCCCCTCGTCCTTATCTTCATTAAACTAGACATACCCAATTCCAGCAGCCGTTCCTTATACGCTTTAGCCTCCAGTCCTCTAATCATCTTTGTTGCTCTTCTCTGTACTCTTTCTAGAGTCTCAACATCTTTTTTACATCGTGGTGACCAAAACTGGATGGAGTATTCCAGGTGTGGCCTTACCAAGGCATTGTAGAGTGGTATTAATACTTCGTGTGATCTTGATTCTATCCCTCTGTTAATGCAGCCTAGCACTGTGTTGGCCTTTTTGGCAGCTGCAGCACACTGCTGGCTCATATTTAAGTGATTGTCCACTAGGACTTCGAGGTCCCTCTCACAGTTACTACTATTGAGCAAGGTACACCCTAGCTCTCCAAAAATTCCTAAATTAATTGAGGAGTCCTGAGCCCCTACACCCTTCTGGAGGCCTCTAGAGAAGATGCCTGAAACAGACAGGCCGTCTGGAGCCAGGTCGGGATCAATCAGTGGGACTCCAGCTGGTGCCAAAATCAGCTTCGTAACCCCACCAGCCTCAATACGCCCCAATGAGCAAGTTGAACGTCGGTAGCTGACCCAATCTTAGAATGGATGGATGGCATAGTAGTGTTCAACTGGCCTGAGTTGGAAAAGTGGTGAGAGGAATTACGGAGAAACGCTGAAGCCAAATTCTCCCACCACTGGAGTGGTGAGAGCGAGGAACCTCAGATGGACAGACCCCAAGGAGCTTCCCAAGATGTGGCAGCCATTCAGTGGAGCAACTGAGGTAAAAGTTTAGCACCCTAGAGATTCATGTAGGAGAGCCAATCCCACAGCTGGATCCTTGGCCCCAAAGGAATTTGGCCCCACTCCTGGCATCAGCACCAGCCGCTTCACCCCAGCACTCACCAGGAGCAGCAGCTTTGGTGGCTAGGAGAGTTGTTAACCTACAGCCAGGGCCATCTCCTCAGCTCGGTCCCAATCTGGGACAGAGAGACGCAGTCTGCCACCAGAGCCTGCTCTGCAACCTGGGAAGGCAGATTGGCGACCGCCACCGGGACCCAGGTATGGTGTTCACCTGTGGATGTACCCATATGGCCAGCACCAAGACCACTTGCGCCCCCACCACTGAGGGCAACATTTAACAGAAACCCCGAGAAACTGGCGTTCTTCCTCAATCAAGTCTGGACTCACCTTGACCAACATGCAGAAGATTACCCTGATGACGAGGCCCTTTTTCAAGGACACTGCAGCAGGTGTGGACAGGAAGCAGACGGTACCCATAACAAAACAAAATTCTTTACACGGACTACACGAAAGGGTAGGGGTTTGGCTGGAGAAATTATTGTTTAATTCTATGAAATGATGTGTATTCAATAAACTTCTTCTTCGGGAGAGGGGTGGTATAGAAATTTGATTATAATAAATAAATAAATAAATAAATAAATAAACAGTAAAATTTTCGAAAACAGAATGAACCTAGAGTTTTATTTGGATTCTCCAGCTGGATATTGACAATGCATTTACTTCATCATGTTCCATATTTTATGAATAAATATTGGATAACTCCAAATTATTATATAATTATTGAAATATTTCACAAAATTGTACACCCAAATAATGCAAACAACATAATTCTACCTATGTTTGCTCATCCATAAATTCTATTATTTTCAGTAGAACTTACTACCTAGAACATCTGTTTAGGATTACAGTCAAAATTACTCCAAAACCATTCCAGTTTTGACATCGCGTCAAGACAGACGCAGGGAAGCAGGGCTCTGTGCCTGATTTCTTCCTGCTGGGGGGCCGAAAAGGGCTTGAAGTTGCCCCGGAGAGGCAACAGATGATATGGGAACCCTTGTAGATCGTGGGGGAGACAGCAGTCGACCTGCTTGATGCAAGGAAGCCCTCAGAACCAACAGGAGATGTTTCTTTTTTACCCCCTCTCCCAGAATAAAAGCGGGAGAAGAGAGAGAGAGAGAGAGAGAGAGAGAGAGAGAGAGAGAGAGAGAGAGAGAGAGAGAGAGAGAGAGAGAGAGAGAGAGAGAGAGAGAGAGAGAGAGAGAGAGAGAGAGAGAGAGAGAGAGAGAGAATACTTTTAAACTTTTTTTTACCTTTCCTGGAGAGTATCGGAGCAAAGTTTTTTGTTTTTTTTTTTAAATCCTGACTAGCAAGTTACAAAATCAACACCTAATGACATCTAGTGGTAAAAGAAAGAACTACACCAAGTTTTGTTTATATACTTTGTCTATATATTTTGTCTGGAGTGAGGGATACAGATTACAGACTGAATCCATTGATGTCCCTGAACTTCATAGCCTTGTAGATTGCAACTGGAAAAAGAAAAAAAATTCTTGGGCTGTTTTTTCTGCAGGATGCATTACGACTAAAATTACAAACTATTTTAAAGCCATCTGGTTTCTTTGGATTACAAATACTGTACTTGCACAAACCAATCAGAGAGAGTGAATAGTAAGGAATTACCATTTTGGATTATAACTTTGGCAGATTGGCAACTCTGGACTTTGGGACAATTATTTTTCTTTTTTTCTCCTTGTTGTTTGGGGAGCCTATTTGATTATAAACTCTTTATATTAGAACTATTTATGGACAATGGAAGTATAAATATTGGTGACTTTCCTTGAAGAAGGCCCTATGGACTATCAACTTTGAATAGTAGGACCTTGTGGATTATAAATTCTGACTGAGTGATAAATTTGGATTTTGGACAATTGTTCCAGAAGTGAGTCTTATAAATAGAAATGGATTACATTTTTTCCCTTTATATCTTGATCTCTCTTTTTTTCTCAGGGAGCCTACTGGATTACAGAGACTAGATAAGAACTATAAGAGTTAGGTAAAAGATACATTGTGGTATTGAATATAAGATTAATGGTTTGGTTTAAGGCAGGCATTGGGGAAAAGTATTAGAGCTGATAAAAGTTTTTGGGGATGCAAACAAAATGAATGTTCCTAATTTAACTAAAACTGGTAAGAAAACACCCTCAGCCCCGTCCTCCGCCTCTGCACGCCCTGTGTATCAGAGCTGCTGCTGTGCTTGCTCTCCTTAGCCAGGTTGCTCATGATGGGTACGAGGGCAAAGTCAGAGGGAGGCCCATTCCCTCTCCATGGGAGGAGACCCGGCTTTGTATCCAAAGCTTATTTAGCAATAGGATGGGAGACCCCCAGGATAGGCCAGGAGGAGGGGGCAAAGGGATGGTGAAAGGGCAGCAGGGTAGGACTAAGGCAGGATTTCCCTCAGACCCTCCCTCTCCTTTTTTCCTTCTTTCCTTCCTTCTTTCCTAAGTATAAAGTGGTGGGAAAAATTTGAAATGAGGGAGGGAGAAAAACAGGCAAGAAACGCAGCTGGGGAGATGTCACCCTTCGTGAGGAATGAAGAAATGCACCATCGCCTGGAAGTGGCCAGCACATGGTCCTCACCTACTTCACATAATTGGCTTGGTGGGCTCTGGGAGAGGGGACGCCATGAGCAGTGTGAGAGTCAACATTACCTGCGCAATGCCACCCAGCCCCCAGCCTGCCCGGTTTTGGCAGGCAGCAGGACAATTTCTTTACAGTGCCAAGAGGCTGAACCGGGCAGCGCAAATCCGAAAACAAGTGAGATGCCGCCCAGCCCCCAGCCTGCATGGTTTCATCAGGCAGCGGGACGCTCTCCTCACAGCGCCAAGAGATTGAGCCGGGTGGTGCGAAGCTCACCAGCTTTGCACCTTGCTGCCTGCTGAAACTGGGCAGGCTGGGGGCTAGGCAGCATTGAACTTCTCATCAGATTCGCGCCACCCGAATTGTACATTGGTTCCCGGCCGGCCTGGGCCAGGGCCAAGATAGCAGGGGCCATTCCCTCACTATTTCCAGGATGGCTTCGCAGGCCAAATGAAATTTCGTGGGCCGCATCCGGCCCCCCGGCCTTGTGTTTGACATAACTGATGTAAGGGATAAAAATACTATCGTGTATAGCTTGTCCAAATTTTTAAAACTATGATAATGCTATGTATTATTATTACACTAGGAGATGATCAAAGCAGTAATCTACCATATTTTTTTTTACTTTTTTGTGCTTGCAAATTTACTCCCTTTTAATTTAATGTCCCATTTCACAGATGTAGATATTTGACTTATTATACTGTATGCAGGGCTTTTCAACCTTTTCACCCATTGTAACACTTTTAGGATATGGCAACATCCAAGTACCACCAGTCGCCTAGCAAGGTGTCAAAAACTTGATGACCAAAAAAGAAAAAGGAAAAAAGTGATAAAGTACAGGTAGTCCTCGACTTACAACAGTTCGCTTAGTGACTGTTCGAAGTTACAATGGCACTGAAAAAGGTGCCCCCCCAAGCCACAGCTGAGCAAGACACCTGCCTGCAGCGCTCTTCCTCCTGTCTGAGGTTTTATTGTTGTGAGCATTTCTGCTGAGGATTGGCAGCAGGGGTGGGGGGGGGTGGGGTGTTTGGTTTTTATTCCCCTGTCTGCTGGGTGGTTGCAGCAGATTTTGGTTACTCCACATGACCCTGGGACACTGTGACCGTCATAAATATGAATCAGTTGCCAAGCATCTGAATGTAAATCACAAGACCCTGGAGATGCTGCAACAGTCCAGCTGATCAACGCTTCTTCTGGGCTCAGCAGAAGCGCCAGGATCAATGCTGCTTTCCAGCTGATTGGTGCTTCTTCAGGGCTCAGCAGAAGCACCAGGATCGGCGCCGAGCTCCAGTTGGAGCCTGGCGCTGATCCTGGCGCTTCCACTGAGCCCTGACAGCCCTGCAGCTCCAGCCGTCTCTTGCTCAGGCTTGTGCGGTGCTGCCACCGGTTCAGCTCATTCCCCTCCCCTGCTACCACTTTTCTAGGATGGTTGCGTACCACCTGCCAAGTGCCAATATACCACAGGTGGTACCCGTACCACTGGTTGAAAAGCCCTGCTGTATAGTAAATCAAAAGGGCAATTATTCTTTTTATTTTAAAACATTAAGAGATTGTGTGAATGGGATTGGGAAAGCACACATCACTTAAGTAAGCATTGATGATACAAGACTATGCATGTTTACTCAAAAGTGAAATGAATAGATTTCAAATGAACTTATTTTTCAGGTTAAGGTTGTATATATTCCGAATTACATTATATTCCTGTAAGTATGAACTGAATTACAATCCAAGAACTAGAACAATAGATACTATATAAATTAATCACATAATAGAACTTAAGAGGTTTAAAAAAGGGGGCAAAATACAATAAGGTGACAAGTGGTTATTTACTTCACTTTTAACCACAATCTGGGCAAATTAAGATACCAAGAAAAGCCATCACAAATTTTCTCTGGACATGGACAGTTCATGAACAGAAGTTACTGAAAATTACTCTTAAAAAAATTAAATATTAAATATTATCCACAAATTATTCTTAAATTTTATTTTTTCATGTATCATTTTGAGACTGAGTTAGATGTGGTTGATTGTACTGAGTCGAATGAATTATGATTGCTATATTTGGTAGATGATAATTAATGCTTGATTATTAGATAGAAATTAAAAACTAAAGTAGAATAATATTAGGAAGACATCACATCTCTAATTAAACTAAAGAGAAAAAATAAGCTATAAAAAAGGACTAGAAAGAAGCATGAATTAAAGTTCTCAATTTCAGAGAAACTAGTCTGAACCTACCTGACGAAAACATAACAATTAACCTCTATAAAAGATTTTTATTGGTTATATACTATTTGACGTTAGACTTTAAAAGACTATACATTTTTTTTCTGAAAGAAAATTTAATTTTTCCTGAAAGAAGTTTAATTTAAGCAGTAGAACTTTGCAGTATAGCAACATGTGATGTGAACATGTTCCAATTTTACATGGTCCAATTTACTATGAACAATAATTTAATATTGGCTAAACATATCCTTTGTTTTCATCACTTCATCACAGTATAATAAAAATGAAGTAGGATTGCACTTCCTTTTCTGCAAAGCATATAGGAATAAATGTTGCTTAGTATTTCAGAACAGATTCCAAATAGTGAAATAGTCTGCACTTTTGTTATTTTTTCTAAAAGTTTTGAAAATGACAGACCCCTTAATTATTTGCACAGAATGCTAATACTCTTTAACTAAAACACTTGGTTATTTTTTAGAAATAAAGCAAGATATAAGCAAGATACAGGTAAACAGAAGTTTCTTGGGCTTCTTCTCCAGCATGATGGCTAGAGAATTCTGGAAGTTGAAGACCATATATATTAAAGTTGCCAAAGCTTCGGGAAAAACTTTATAAATGCAATTCAAGCAATTTACCATAAACAGACGGCTAGAATAATTCTAAATGGAGATTATACAGAAAACTTTGATCTCAAAAAAGGTACAAGACAGGGATGTCCATTATCCCCACTGTTATTTATATTAACATTGGAAGTATTGACCAGAAATATTAGACAAGACATAGAAATTAAAGAACTGGAGATAAAAGAACAAAAATATAAATTACAAGCCTTTGCGGATGATTTGGTTTTTATCTTGGAGGAGCCACTTGAAACAGCTACTAAACTGTTGGAGAAAATAGAAAAGTTTGGAGAAGTGGTAGGTTTGTGTTGGAATATTCATGAGCAGGAAGAGTCATGTGGTAACTCAGTCAGCCAATGTGAAGAAAGTGCTACTGAGTCTGTGCAAAAGATATTGAGTTAGAAGCTGAATTTTCAGTCTCAGGTTTGTCTCTGTATCTCTCTGTAAGAAGTATTCATTGAGCTATGTTGCTGTAAAGAAGAATGTATGGTATTGTAAATATTTTGATATGACTATAAAGAAGTTATTTTGAATCAGCTAAATGCAGTCAACTGTGAGAGCTTCTGATTTATTTTTCACCAATAGGGAAATTAAAATTCTCTAACAGGTTATGGGCCCAGAGCTTACTAAGGACTGCATTGTAATTTAAACCTGGAAGAAATTGCCTGTGTTTAGAAAGTATAAGAACAAGGCAGAATAAGCAGAATGGCTGCAATGGAATTTAAGGAAAACTCTGTGCCTCGTTTGGGCCAGAAGAATTACATTATATGGGCTGCTAAAATGGAATGTTTGCTCAAAGCAAAAGAGCTGTGGTATATTGTAGAAAATCCACCACAAGTATTTGTAGCTGCTGATCAGAAGTCATGATCAAGCAATGGCTTATCTCATCTTGAATTTAGATGATGAACAATTTCTAAATGTTGCAAATTTAAAGACTGCAAAGGAGATTTGGTTGAAGTTGAGAGCTGTGCACGTGAATGTTTCTGCATGCAATATAGTGCAATTGTCAAGAAAACTTTACAGGGCCTGTTTGCAACCAGGTGAATCTGTGGAACATCATTTAAATAAAATGCAAAGTTTATTTTTGGACTTAGAACAACATGGGATTAAATTCCCTGAGTCCCAGGAGGTTTTATTGGTGTTGAACAGTTTAGATAAAACCTGGGACAGTTTCTGCGATATTTGAGTGTAAAGAAGAGCAAAACTTAAATTTTGAGGCTTTAAAGCAGTGGTTCTCAACCTTTTTAATGCCACGACCCCCAACCGATCGTAAGTCGAGGACTACCCAACCAGTCGTAAGTCGAGGACTACCCAACCAGTCATAAGTTGAGGACTATTTCCCTGCCCGGGAGCGCCGCGCATGCATGGTGCCGCCCCCTGCGCCGGCCGAGGTGTAGCTGGCAAGGGGCAGCGACGGCGCAGCCCAAGGGAGGTAAGGCACCCGCCGGGCCCCACGCGCGCCAGCAACCCTCCCTGCGCCCGCCGGCCTCCCATCTCCCACCCCTGGCCCTCTTTTACTTACATTCTTAGTAGTTGCTCAGCAGGGAGGGGTGGAAACTTCTAGACAGCTCGCCTTTGCTGCAGACAACTTGCAGCACCGTTTGCAGACTGGGACTTTTGGCGGGCTCAACAGGGCAGAGACAGCCTGGACAATTCCTATTGGCTTTTGAAAGCCAATAGAATTAGACTCTATTCAAGACAGTCTATTCTATTGGCTTTCAAAAGCCAATAGAATAAGAGGGAGTAGCACAGCTAAGGAAAAGGGGGGAAAATGGCAGACCCCCGTGAAATGGTCGTTTGACCCCAAATGGGGTCGCGACCCACAGGTTGAGAACCACTGCTTTAAAGGCATGTTTGCTTAATGAAGAAGAAAAGCAACATTTTAGGAACAGCCAAGGGGACGAGAAATTCCTGAGCAGGGGATCCAGACTGCAAGTCTCCGGAGAAGAATCAAAAGAGAGATTTTGCAAGCAAAGAGCCCAGCAAGAAAAGAATTGCTACATTTGTGGAGAAAAGACTCATCTGAAAAGGATGTTTGCAGAGGAACAATTTGCAGCGAAGGACATTTGTGCAAACAAAAAAGACTGATTTGCAAAAGGAACATTTTGGTGTTGCAAAAGTTTGCTATAGCAACAAGTGGCTAATAGATAGTGGGGCAAGCCAAACAATTGTTAATGACCCTGAATTATTTTGCAGGTTTGTTCCAGTAGCACAAGAAGCTGTGGCTTTGGCAAATGGCCAGAAAGCAAATGTCATCGGAAAAGGTGATGTAAAAATTCCATATTTGGAATCAAAGTTTACCGATGTGCTTTGTGTACCTGAGATGGAACATAATTTGTTAAGTGTGTCTAATTTAGACAAACAAGGTTTTCAGATCATTTTTGTAAATGGGAAGTGTCTCATCAAAAGGAATGGGAATATTTGTGCAGAAGGCATAAAGGAAGATAATCTATATGTATTGCAGGGACAAAAGGTTCAATGTTCCCATATATTTAAGAATATTGCAGAGGATGATTTGTGTGTTCATCTTCTACATAGAAGACTTGGCCGTGCAAGCTTTAATGTTTTGCAGCAAATGTAAGAGTTTGCAGAAGGGCTAAATTTGAAGGGATGCAAAACATATTTGGACTGTGCAGTATGTCAAAGGCATTCCGAGTTAGTAAATATAGCAGAAGACAAAGAAAAAGAGCTCTAGAGCTGGTCCATGCAGATCTGGTGGGACCTATGCAAGCCAGTTTGGGAGGAGCAAAATATGCACTGGTATTCGTTTTGCTACTTGCTTAGAGGTAAGACAGAGGTTCTACAACAATTCAAACAGTGGATAAGTTTTGTAGAGAGAAGGTAAAGACAACAAGTGAAAAGGGGCGTTGTCTTACCTGAGTGACGAAGAGGGAAAGCCTTCCCCTTATGGGAGGATCCAATGGGGGAGTCACTTCCTGTGGAAGGGACGACCCCCGCCTCAAAAGGGCCGTTTGGACTGGAATTGCTGCCTGAGCCATGGGGCTGGTCTGTCAGCCGGATGGTCCTGCCTGGGAGTGAAGGACAGAGAAAGTTGTGTGGTTGGAGAAGCAGTGGCAGACCTGGCAGAACGAACTGTCTACGATTGTAAGGAGTAGACCATCTGTCAGACCGCTTAGTAAGATGGGCCAGAATCTTCTTTTTATCCTTGTTCTCTGAAAGAAATGGGGCTAAAGCATCCCCAAACAATTTACTACCCTGGTATGGGGCTGCTGCCAGACGCCACTTGGACTTGGTGTCTGCCTACCAGTGTCTTAGCCATAGCATGCGGCGGGCTTGGACGCCAAGGATCTGGAGGAAAACCGAGCAGCGTGTAAGGTCGCATCGGAAGCGTATTCCGTTGCGGCCACTAACTTGCTCAGGTCCTGATGTGTGCAGACATCGTCCAAGGGGATCCTGGCCTGTAGCTGGCGAAGCCAAATGAGGGCATTTCCAATCTACGTTCCTCAGATTTTAAGGCCTCTGCCATATCCCCCGAAATAGTGGAAGGGGAGAACAGGTGAGACAAGGGCTCATCCACCATGGGAGCATTCAACGCCTCATCCAATTCTGAGGCTACGCTAAACAACTTATGATTCCCACCTGGAAGGGGGAAGGTACCCGGGGAAGCCCATTGTTTCTTAACTGCATTGAGGAATAAGGCTGGAAATGGAACATGGTGTTGAGTGACCACTGGTTCGACAAAGACGGGGTCCGCCTCTGGATCCGTTGTGGAAGCCGCTGGGGCAGACCGGCTAGGTCCCCCGTGTGCAACCGAGCTAACCTTGCAAAGCAGGGGAAGAAAGAGAGATGGATTGAATAGCCCCCCGAACGGGGGCGGATCCGTCAAGTGCCTGCTCCTGCTCCGAGGTCAATGAGACCCCGCTAAAGGCAGAATGGGAGGAGGAAGGAAGGTCACGAGAACTGTGATGTACTGGACGCGAGAGAGGAAGGGAAAGCAAGGATTCTGCTCTGGGAACCAACGGAGTCCTGACCGCAAGGGCCCGCTCCACTGTCTGAGCCACCAAGGCCTGGATCCTATTGTCCAAGGATGTAAGGGTGGACTCCTCCCCTCTAAGCCCCGCGGCCGTGGGCGTAAAGGTGGCCTCCGGGGCCTGCAGGGCCTGTGGGGTAGAGGGAGACCTGAAGATATGTGCCTCAGATATCACATCGGCTTGGTCATAAGAGGTGGAAGGTTCTGCCGGTGCCCAGACTTCCTGAGGAGAAGAAGAAAGACCTAGAGTAAATAAAAAAAGGTGGACTCCATCTGAGCAGTCTCAGCCCTTGCCTGTTTTTGGGCCTTTGAAAACTCTTTTTCCAGTGCCTGGTGTCTCCTGCTGGCCTGTTTTTCAGCCAATTTGGAGGTTTTCCCCCCAGAGGCAGCCTTGGGTTTGACCTTGGCTGTGATCCTACCAGCAGCCTCTTGGGTAGGAGATCTGTGCCTTTTCCGGACTGAAGAGGGAGGAGAGGCAGCCCTGGATTGGGAAGCCGTGTTATCCTCCATGCTGGTATGAAAACTTCAGGTGCGCGCGAAGGTGCACCTGGGAAGGGATCAATTGGCTGATAAGGGTGTAGGACAAAGGCTGGAATTAGGCTGCCCTACGCCCCCCGGTCACCGAACCAGTAGTATTAACATCTGGCTCGCCTGTTTCTACTACTATGTTTTTGAATTGTTTTTAACTATTATTTGTCTAAATTTTCATAATCTAAATTTGTTTAATACTGTTTTAATTGATTATTCTGGATGTTATTAATGATGTGGGGGGATTGACTGATTGTGGAGTGAATCGGGTTGAATGGATGGGTGGTTGTATGATAAATGGAAGGGCCGACCTGTCTGCAATTGTGGAAGCTAGTGAATTGTGGAAGCTAGTGAAGTGGAGGAGCCTTGCTCTGAGGGATCAGAGGGCCAGGCTATACCAGTCCTATGGGGAAGAGGCAGATATGACGGGAGGCCTGGGGTAGGCCGCTCTCGAGGAACAAGGCCTCGCTGTTTGAAAGCAATCTCTTGTTCCGGCCCCCGGAACCTCTCCCGGAGTACTGGTAATGAGCGAAATCCGGACCCTGGACTCAGGCTGCTGCTGCTCAATGCCAGGTCGGTGGTAAATAAAGCTCTCCTCATCCGGGACTTGATTCTAGATGAGGAGGCCGACCTGGCATGTGTAACTGAGACCTGGCTGACCCCAGAGGGAGGAGTTCCCCTCTCTGAGATGTGTCCAGCTGGGTTTCAGGTATGGCATCAGCCGCGACTACAGGGAAGGGGGGGAGGAGTAGCGATTATAGCTAAGGAGACACTCGGGCTGCGCAGACTCGCTGCTACCAAGATATCAGGTTGTGAGTCCCTCCTTATGAGGTTGGACCTAGGTGTACAGGTGGGTCTGTTGCTTACGTACCTGCCTCCCAGCTGCGTTTCTACAGCACTGCCCACGCTACCCGAGGAGGTAGCCGGGTTGGCGGTTGAGTTCCCCAGACTTATTGTCTTGGGGGACTTTAATATGCCGTCACTCGGTGAGTCCTCTGGGTTGGCGCGGGAGTTCATGGCTTCCATGGCAACCATGGACCTGACACAAGTAATTGAGGGCCCAACCCATGAGAGGGGACACACACCTGACTTGGTTTTTCTCTCGGAGCAGTTGAGGAACGATCTGATATTAAGGGAATTAGAAGTGTTGCCCATGTCATGGACAGATCATTTTCTGCTGCGGTTTGAGTTTACGACACCAATCCTCTCTCGCAGGGAGCCGGAACCGATTAAATGGTTCCGCCCCAGATGCCTGATGGACCCTATTGGTTTTCAAAGGGCGCTTGGGGAATTGCCGGATTCGCTCGTACACAGTTCGGCAGAGTCCCTAGTGACGGCCTGGAATATGGCCGCTACGGGGGCTCTAGACCGGATTGCGCCGTTGCGACCTCTGTGGTAGCAGACCCAGGAGATCTCCTTGGTTTACCGAGGAACTCAGGGGGATGAAGCGCCAGAAAAGACGTTTAGAGAAGCAATGGAGGGAGAGCAGATCCGAATCTGATCGAACCAAATTGGGAGCTTATATTAAGACCTATTTGGAAGCAATCACTACGGCAAGATCTCAGTATCTTTCCACATTGATTGCGTCTGCGGAATCTCGTCCGGCCGCCCTGTTTAGGGTGACTCGGTCTCTCCTGGATACAGGGAGGAGAGAGGAACCTTTGCAGGGCAATGCCGAAGAATTCAATAGCTTTTTTGCAGACAAGGTCGCTCAGATCCGGGCCGACTTGGACTCCAATTGGAATACAGTGTCGGCTGACAATGAGTCAGTCGAGATGACAGAGGCCTGTCTTAGTCCTGTTGAATGGGAGGAGTTTGATCTGGTAACTCCTGATGACGTGGACAAGGCCATTGGAGCTGTGAGTTCTGCCACCTGTTTACTGGACCCGTGCCCCTCCTGGCTGGTTTTGGCTAGCAGGGAGGTGACACGGAGCTGGGTCCAGGCTGTTGTTAATGCTTCACTGAGGGAGGGGTCCTTTCCGGCTCCCTTAAAGGAGACACTTGTGCGCCCCCTCCTCAAGAAGCCTTCCCTGGACCCGGCAGTTTTAAATAACTATCGTCCAGTCTCCAACCTTCCCTTTTTAGGGAAGGTTGTTGAGAAGGTGGTGGCACTCCAACTCCAACAGTCCTTGAATGAAACTGATTACCTGGGCCCTCAGCAGTCTGGGTTCAGGTCCGGTTACAGCACGGAAACTGCTTTGGTCGCGCTGACCGATGATCTCTGGCGGGCCCAGGATAGAGGTTATTCCACTATCCTGGTGCTTCTTGACCTCTCAGCAGCTTTCGATACCATCGACCATGGTATCCTTCTGCACCGGTTAGAGGGGCTTGGAGTGCGGGGCACCGTTTTGTGGTGGTTCACTTCCTACCTCTCTGGCCGGTCGCAGTCGGTGTTTGCAGGAGGTCAGAGATCGGCTCCAAGGTCTCTTCCGTGCAGAGTCCCTCAGGGGTCTGTTCTCTCACCTCTGCTTTTTAACATATACATGAAGCCGTTGGGTGAGATCATCCGTCGACACGGGGTGAGTTGTCATCAGTATGCTGATGATACTCAGCTTTATATCTCTACCCCGTGTCATTACAGCGGAGCAGTGGAAGTGATGAACCGGTGCCTGGAGGCTGTTGGGGTCTGGATGGGTGCCAACAGGCTCAGACTCAATCCCGACAAGACGGAGTGGCTATGGGTTCTGCCTCCCAAGGACAATTCCATCTGTCCATCCATCACTCTGGGAGGGGAAGTTTTATCCCCGTCGGAGAGGGTTCGCAACTTGGGTGTCCTCCTCGATCCACAGCTAAGTTTAGAATACCATCTTTCGGCTGTGGCGAGGGGGGCATTCGCCCAGGTTCGCCTGGTGCATCAGTTGCGGCCCTATTTGGACTGGGAGTCACTCCTCACAGTCACCCATGCCCTTGTCACCTCGAGATACTGTAATGCTCTCTACATGGGGCAACCTTTGAAGAATGTCCAGAGACTGCAAGTAGTTCAGAATGCGGCCGCGCGAGCTGTCTTGGGTCTCCCAAGACATGCTCATATCACTCCAGCCCTCCGTGAGCTGCACTGGCTACCAATTGGCCTCCGAACACAATTCAAAGTGTTGATTATGACCTATAAAGCCCTATATGACAATGGGCCAGGATACTCGCGGGACCGTCTTCTGCCCCATGAATCCCAGCGACCGGTTAGGGCACATAGGGTTCGCCTCCTACGGGTCCCGTCTGTTAGACAGTGCCGTCTGGCGGGACCTAGGGTTAGGGTCTTCTCTGTTGCTGCCCCAGCCCTCTGGAACCAATTTCCCTCAGAGGTTTGTACTGCTCCCTCCCTCCTAGCTTTCCGAAAACTCTTAAAAACACATTTATGCAGACAGGCTTGGGGCGTGTGAGCTGTGCTCTGCCCCTGGGCCTTTGATTGGGACTGTATGTTATATGAGTGGTAATAGTTATATAGTTCTTATATTGTATATTACTATTTTAATTGATTTATATTTTTGTACTTGTATTTTTGCCGTGAGCCACCCTGAGTCTGGGGAGAAGGGCGGCATATAAGTCAAATAAATAAATAAATAAATAAATAAATAAATAAATAAATAAAAAGACCGGTTCAGCTAGCAGCCGTTGTAATCTTCCTCAGGGGGTGGATTGCGACCTGCTAATGAGGCTTGCTGTGTTGCCAGGCCAGCAATATAAAAGATGGCAACTAATACAGATTCAGAGGCTAGTAACTGTTGTGTTAATCAGCTAGCCAAATGGTGACCAGGACTTCAGACACCAGAAGGCCCAATGAAATCTGTTTGGCCTGTGCCAAGGAATGCAAGAGGAATCCAATGCCACAAGGGGAGTCTCTAAGGATGCCAAAGAGAACCCCCCCCCGCCCAGGCAATCCTTGGCTACAAAGGACCTGGGAAGGGCCTTGGACAGAGGAGGCCTCAGTGAGGCCTTGGCTGGAGCACGAGAAAATTCCAAAATGGCGGCCGCAACCACTGGGGCTCCTGACTAGGCCTGAGCCTTCAGCCTTGTGATACGATGTAGGAAGATGCCTGGGGATTCGAACCTGGGACTCTGCAATACGGCGGTTAGTTGATTTCAATACCACCGGCTCCCTTAAGGAGGCTATAGAATGAGCTGCAACCGGTGAATAAAAAGAATGGGGGGAGGAATCCCTTTCCCCACCTCCCCCACCACCTCCCTGTGCCGCTGGCAATGACTTGCAGTGACCACGTGGCTCGCAAAATGGCGGCCACGTCCTAAACGCCGTTCTCTCCCCTCAGTTCTAACAGCCTACTCACGGAAGGAGAAAGCGGCAGGTGAGAAGCCAGCCTTCTCAGCTGATCCGTGGCGTTCCGGACCTTAGAAAGATCGTCGGGAGCAATCGTTTGGAGACGACGCTCTGCAGCCTCTCCAGAACTAATCCGGTCACCGAAGGGCCGTCGGACTTGCAGCCGCAAGCTCCGAGGCTGAGGTGGGCTGTAGGAAGGAGTGGGGGCATTTGTAGCAGCACTGAGCCCAGTGCTGGCAAGAGAAAGTGAAAGCAAAACGGAAGCCTCTGTTTGCTGCTGGATTCCAAAGGGAATCAGCTGAAGGAAAAATCCTCTAGTGTTGCAAGGGAGAAAAGGAAAACACGGAAGCCTCTGTTTGTTGCTGGATCCCAATAGGGACCAGATGAAGAGGAAAGTCCACTAGAGGAGTGCTGGTCCCAACGCTACTCAGAGGACTAGATGCTAAATTATTAGAAGACTATAGATAATCCATCAGTAGGTTAAAATCTACCTGTGAGCCAAACCTGCAAGTCTGTTCTGGGCAAGATCAAGTCGAAAACTGGGGAAACAGGCCCAGGACAGGCGTGGCAAGTTTG
The DNA here is from genome assembly GCA_034064705.1 of Bothrops alternatus. Taxonomy (NCBI): domain Eukaryota; kingdom Metazoa; phylum Chordata; class Lepidosauria; order Squamata; family Viperidae; genus Bothrops; species Bothrops alternatus. The sequence continues at coordinate 17,391,061 of JARGCV010000085.1, forward strand.
GCTGACTTGATCTGATTGGGCAGGAGGATTAAGTTAACCCATTAGTGGATTATCCATCTCCAGTGCTGGAGAACGAATATTTTACCGAAAATACTCTTCTTATTCCAAACGATCCCTGTAAACTTGGGAAAGGTCTTTTTTGATGATCTAAATGCAACAATATTGAGATTTATTTGGCAAGGGAAGAAAGCATGAATTAAAGTGAAAATGTTACAAGAAGCTAAAAATAGTGGAGGATTTGGACTCCTGGACTGGAGACTATATTACCAAGCAGCCATCTTACCATGGCTTAAAGAATGGATAATGCTGAGAAACAAAAGACTATTGTACCTAGAGGGGCATGACCTACAAATTGGTTGGCATGCCTTTCTATGGTACAAGAAAAATAAAACACATAGATACTTCCAAAACCACTTCATAAGGAATGTACTCCTTTCAGAATGGGAAAGAATAAAGCAGAAAATTTATATTAAACTACATGAGTGGCTTTCAGCAATGGAAGCTTTTGCCTACCCAAATTTAATTAAATTAAATTAAATTTATAGTCATCACCTATAAAAATATCCTGGATAAGGAAGAAAAATTGAAAGACAGACAAGATTTACAACGACAAGGTATTGACTTAGTATGGTGGCCATATTTGCAAATTCAAACAAGATATAAAAAAGATGCAAAGACAACGGGATTTTATAAAGGACAGAATTTGATCAAATATTATTAAAAACAGATGAAAATCTGATTAAGAAACTTTACAGATTTCTATTAAACTTGAAGATGGAAGAAGAACAAGTAAAAGAAACAATGATAACATGGGCAAAAAACTTTGGATATTCTATAGATTTGGAAGACTGGCAAAAATTATATGGGATAGAAACATCAAATTGACTAAAGCAGCTTCATATAAAGAAACTTTGTATAAAATATTTTATAGATGGCATATGACACCAGTAAGATTAGCTAAAATGTTTAAAAATACTTTGAATAATTGCTGGAAATGTAAACAAAGGCCAGGTACTTATTACCATATCTGGTGGGTTTGCCCTAAAGCAAAAAAGTTCTGGCTTAAGATACATACATGGCTGGAAAAGATGACTAAAATACAGATAGAATTTAAACCAAAACGGTTTTTGTTAGGATATTAGGAGCTAAGTACGAGAAGGAGAATGAGTATTTAATATTGCATGTATTGACAGCAGCGAGAAGGGGCGTTGTCTTACCTGAACGCCTTTTCTCAGAATGGTGGTGTAGAATCCACTGGATTGGGTTATTTCAGCCTTCCTGCTCAGAGAGACTAAGAAAAAAAGCTTTGGGAGCGTTGTTACAGCCTCCTTCAGAGGCTCTGAGCTCCGAGGCTTGTAAAGCTGCAAAACAGCGAATATCAGCTGTTTTTCGCAGCGAAAAAAACCCCCCCTCGGCTGAGGAAGGGGTTAAGAGCATCGA